>CAVMJV010000007.1:0-1468378 GCA_963681835.1 Meloidogyne enterolobii
AGGGTTTTTAAAAAGGGGGGTCGGTCATTTTTGGTGCCAGATTTTCAGTGTGGGATTTTTAGTGTTGACAGTCAGGGACAATTGGTCACTGGGACAATTGATCACTGGACAATTGATCATTGGACATTTGGTCACTGGACATTATGTCCGGGGACAATTGATCATTGGACAATTGATCACTTTACAATTAATCATTGGGACAATTGATCATTGGACATTTGGACCTGGAAGGGGGGGGGGGGGTAATTCAAAGGTCAAAGTCTAGGTCAACGTCTAAGGAAGCCTATGCCTAGTGCCCTACTGTCTACACCTATTGAATAAGAACCCGTGCCTTTGGATATAACTGGCAGGTATGAAAGCCTGAACCTGTGGAGAGGGTTTTTAAAAAGGGGGGTCGGTCATTTTTGGTGCCAGATTTTCAGTGTGGGATTTTTAGTGTTGACAGTCAGGGACAATTGGTCACTGGGACAATTGATCACTGGACAATTGATCATTGGACATTTGGTCACTGGACATTATGTCCGGGGACAATTGATCATTGGACAATTGATCACTTTACAATTAATCATTGGGACAATTGATCATTGGACATTTGGACCTGGAAGGGGGGGGGGGGGGTAATTCAAAGGTCAAAGTCTAGGTCAACGTCTAAGGAAGCCTATGCCTAGTGCCCTACTGTCTACACCTATTGAATAAGAACCCGTGCCTTTGGATATAACTGGCAGGTATGAAAGCCTGAACCTGTGGAGAGGGTTTTTAAAAAGGGGGGTCGGTCATTTTTGGTGCCAGATTTTCAGTGTGGGATTTTTAGTGTTGACAGTCAGGGACAATTGATCACTGGACATTTGGTCACTGGGACAATTGATCACTGGACAATTGATCATTGGACATTTGGTCACTGGACATTATGTCCGGGGACAATTGATCATTGGACAATTGATCACTTTACAATTAATCATTGGGACAATTGATCATTGGACATTTGGACCTGGAAGGGGGGGGGGGGTAATTCAAAGGTCAAAGTCTAGGTCAACGTCTAAGGAAGCCTATGCCTAGTGCCCTACTGTCTACACCTATTGAATAAGAACCCGTGCCTTTGGATATAACTGGCAGGTATGAAAGCCTGAACCTGTGGAGAGGGTTTTTAAAAAGGGGGGTCGGTCATTTTTGGTGCCAGATTTTCAGTGTGGGATTTTTAGTGTTGACAGTCAGGGACAATTGGTCACTGGGACAATTGATCACTGGACAATTGATCATTGGACATTTGGTCACTGGACATTATGTCCGGGGACAATTGATCATTGGACAATTGATCACTTTACAATTAATCATTGGGACAATTGATCATTGGACATTTGGACCTGGAAGGGGGGGGGGGGTAATTCAAAGGTCAAAGTCTAGGTCAACGTCTAAGGAAGCCTATGCCTAGTGCCCTACTGTCTACACCTATTGAATAAGAACCCGTGCCTTTGGATATAACTGGCAGGTATGAAAGCCTGAACCTGTGGAGAGGGTTTTTAAAAAGGGGGGTCGGTCATTTTTGGTGCCAGATTTTCAGTGTGGGATTTTTAGTGTTGACAGTCAGGGACAATTGATCACTGGACATTTGGTCACTGGGACAATTGATCACTGGACAATTGATCATTGGACATTTGGTCACTGGACATTATGTCCGGGGACAATTGATCATTGGACAATTGATCACTTTACAATTAATCATTGGGACAATTGATCATTGGACATTTGGACCTGGAAGGGGGGGGGGGGGGGGTAATTCAAAGGTCAAAGTCTAGGTCAACGTCTAAGGAAGCCTATGCCTAGTGCCCTACTGTCTACACCTATTGAATAAGAACCCGTGCCTTTGGATATAACTGGCAGGTATGAAAGCCTGAACCTGTGGAGAGGGTTTTTAAAAAGGGGGGTCGGTCATTTTTGGTGCCAGATTTTCAGTGTGGGATTTTTAGTGTTGACAGTCAGGGACAATTGGTCACTGGGACAATTGATCACTGGACAATTGATCATTGGACATTTGGTCACTGGACATTATGTCCGGGGACAATTGATCATTGGACAATTGATCACTTTACAATTAATCATTGGGACAATTGATCATTGGACATTTGGACCTGGAAGGGGGGGGGGGGTAATTCAAAGGTCAAAGTCTAGGTCAACGTCTAAGGAAGCCTATGCCTAGTGCCCTACTGTCTACACCTATTGAATAAGAACCCGTGCCTTTGGATATAACTGGCAGGTATGAAAGCCTGAACCTGTGGAGAGGGTTTTTAAAAAGGGGGGTCGGTCATTTTTGGTGCCAGATTTTCAGTGTGGGATTTTTAGTGTTGACAGTCAGGGACAATTGATCACTGGACATTTGGTCACTGGGACAATTGATCACTGGACAATTGATCATTGGACATTTGGTCACTGGACATTATGTCCGGGGACAATTGATCATTGGACAATTGATCACTTTACAATTAATCATTGGGACAATTGATCATTGGACATTTGGACCTGGAAGGGGGGGGGGGGGTAATTCAAAGGTCAAAGTCTAGGTCAACGTCTAAGGAAGCCTATGCCTAGTGCCCTACTGTCTACACCTATTGAATAAGAACCCGTGCCTTTGGATATAACTGGCAGGTATGAAAGCCTGAACCTATTTAGTTTTTGACAATTCGGTTTGAAGTGGTATTAAAACTAACTGCTGGTATTCGTTTGGGAGTTTAATTACAGAAAAAGTTCTAATTTTTACAAAATTAAAAGCAGGTCGTCAAGCTGGATCGCTTTTAGAGTTTAGGAGTGTCTGAAGCTCTCGGAGCTTGGAAAAGTTGGGGTTGGGTGAACCCAAGGTCGGGGGAGCGGGGACACCAGACCCATTTTTAACCAACAAAAAAATAATGTGATAAAAAATACCACTTGTAAAGAAAAGGCCTTTTTGCTTTCTTCTAAACGAATCCGCAAAAAAGCCTTTTTTTACAAGTGGCTTAAATGTGCTTTTCCGTTTTTCAATCTAAAAATCCTGCTGTTTTAAAACATTTTGTACTTGAAAAAAATAAAACAAAAAAAATTCGACGCAAACGGAAAAGCACTAAAAAATAATAAAAAACATATTTCATTCAACTATTTTTTAGACCTTTAAATGTGGCAGAAGCATCTTTGCCACATTTTTAGCTTCTCTCATCTTTGTAGTCCATCAATTTGTTGCAATCCAATGCTCATTTTTAACACTTCTTGCAATAATAAGTCTCGGTGTAGCTGTTGATGTTACAGAGCCGTCAGCCTCAATGTACGAGTTTTGTTGTTGCAGCACACATCTGAAAAATACCTTTAAAATTAAAAATACGAAAATTGTCGTCTTCAAAAAAATACTTAAGAAAGCACGTTTCTGCCCACAGCTTAGTCAAATATAGTTAATCCCCCCCCCCCCAACAAAACAGCCTCTCCACTCCCCAGCCTACCCAAAGACAGTCTCCCATCCCAAAGAATAAAAAAGAGAAAATACCAAACCTTAGAGTTGTGATGATGCTCAAATCCTTCCTTCTCAGCAGTCTGGTTGGCGTCTAACCAAGAGAGCGTTTCCTGACATTTGTCCAAAACCTTCTTCTTATCGTCCTCGCTAATCTTGTCCTTGAGCTGTAATTTTTTGAAGAATTAAACAAGTCCCTTACAAGAGGGTCGACCCTGCCTGATTCAAAAAAGCAAAGGACGTGGGAAAAGGAAGACGGAAGACACACCATCCCTATCCCCAGTCCACTCCCAACAAGACATTTCATCCCTGACCCCAGTCCATACACCTTAAGGCTGCCCAAACCTTTCCCCAGAATTATCACCACACAAGACAATCTATTCCTAGCCTCAGTTCATCCCCCAAAATAACCCATCCTATCCTAAAACAAGTTACCAACCTCAAGACACCCATTCTCCGCTTTATCCCTCAAAATCAAACCTTATCATCCTCCATTGTCTGCTTGATGTTAAAGCAGTAAGACTCAAGTCCGTTCTTAGCAGAAACACGATCACGCTGAATTTCATCCTCTCCACGATATTTCTCAGCTTCTTGGACCATGCGCTCAATCTCATCTTTGGAAAGACGTCCCTTGTCATTAGTAATGGTGATCTTGTTTTGCTTTCCAGTCGACTTGTCTTGGGCAGAAACATTCAAAATTCCGTTGGCGTCAATGTCAAAGGTGACTTCGATTTGAGGAACACCACGAGGAGCAGGAGGAATTCCACTCAACTCGAATTTGCCCAACAAGTTGTTGTCCTTAGTCATAGCACGTTCACCTTCATAGACCTTTAAAAAAGGAAAGGTTTTCCAAAAAATTTTCAAAAATTTTTTCCAACCTGAATAAGAACACCAGGCTGATTGTCAGAATAAGTAGTAAATGTTTGAGAAGTCTTGGTGGGAATAGTCGTGTTTCTCTTGATTAACGGAGTCATGACACCTCCAGCAGTTTCAATTCCCAACGAGAGTAGAGCAACGTCCAAAAGAAGAAGATCCTTTAAAAAAAATTTTCAAGTCTTTAACCCAAAACACTCCCAAAAAGATACCTGAACATTCTCAGACTTATCGCCAGACAAAATTGCAGCCTGAACAGCAGCTCCATAGGCGACAGCTTCGTCCGGGTTGATGCTCTTGTTAAGTTCTTTGCCAGAAAAGAAGTCAGACAAAAGCTTCTGGACTTGAATACGAGTTGAACCTCAAACCAAAACAATGTCATGAATTTGAGACTTGTCCATCTTATTGTTAGCATCACGAATTGATTTCTCAACTGGATCCATAGTACTGCGGAACAAATGGCGCAAAGCTCTTCAAAACGTGCACGAGTGATGTTGGTGTAGAAGTCAATTCCATCAAAGAGAGAGTCAATCTCAATGCTAAAATCGATTCAAGTTAAGGACAAAAAAGTCAAAAAATAACCTCGCTTGAGTGGAGCTAGACAAAGTCCTCTTAGCGCGTTCACAAGCAGTACGAAGACGACGGAGAGCACGTGGATTGGTGGCAAGGTCCTTCTTGTGCTTACGCTTGAAGTCAGCCACGAAATGGTTGACCTTAAAAATACATATTTTCAGTTAAGAAAACCCCTCAAAAATCACAAACCATTCGATTGTCAAAATCTTCGCCTCCAAGGTGAGTGTCTCCAGCAGTCGACTTAACCTCAAAAATACCATCTTCAATAGTCAAGATTGACACATCAAAAGTTCCACCGCCCAAGTCAAAAATCATTACATTTCGCTCGCCTTGGCCCTTCTTATCCAAACCATAAGCAATGGCCGCAGCAGTTGGCTCGTTGATGATACGCAAAACATTGAGTCCAGAAATCGTTCCAGAATCCTTTGTGGCTTGGCGTTGACTGTCGTTGAAGTACGCAGGCACAGTGATGACAGCATCTTTCACGGTTTGTCCCAAAAATGCTTCGGCCGTTTCCCTCATTTTAGTCAAAACCATGGCGGAGACTTCCTTAAAACCGAAAAATTGAACTCAAACCAAGTAAAATCCAAATCAAACCTCAGGGAAGAACGTCTTCATTTCTCCTTTAACCTCCACCTGGATTTTTGGACGAGCACCTTCTCCTTGAATAACCTTGAACGGCCAATGCTTCATGTCGGATTGAACGGCTGGATCGTCAAACTTGCGTCCAATCAAGCGTTTGGCGTCTGAAAATAATTTTTGATTTTGTTACTAGAAAACAAAAGAAATGAGATATTGACAAAAATAAGACCATGAGATATTGACAAAAATAAAAGAATTGAAGAGATCAGAATAAACTTTGTCGTTGTTAACATTTTTTAAAACTGAAAAATATATGAATAAATTAAAAATCACGGAAGGATAAATTAAAGGCGAAGCATAAATAAGTAATGAAAGAGGAGGGGAGAAATAAAAAGGCTTCCTTGTTTAAATCAGGGAAAAAACTCTTGGAGAAAAACATATAAGGCCAGACCCAGTTGTGGAAGATTCTCGAATTATTCAAGGGTAGGAATTGGAAGATCTCAAAAATTATATTCGACAAGGACTACAAGAGAACAAGGGAAACATAAAAGAAAATGCAAACTCCGGAAACTAATGAAAATCGATAAGTGACGCCAAATGAATTTGAACTAAATATTAACACAAATTAATTTTGTTAATCTAATTTTGGAAAATGTCAAAGTGTCAAGTCGTTGTTATCCTGTCAATTACTCGAAAAAATGAAAAAAAAAGATCTTCAAAGCCTAAAGAATTTAAAAATTTTATTTAGGTAGACTTTAAGAAGATATCGACGAGAATGCGGTGATATAGAGGACACATTTTAAGTCTGACAATTTTTATATTTTGATGAAGGAAAAGGATCTGGACCCTATAACTCATCATGGAGTGGTCACTTTTTCATGTTCTTGGTACCTTTGGACAGAGAATCAAAATCTCTACAACATACCAAAAAATGAGAATTTTTGAATGATTGATTAAAAAGTTATGATCTAAAAACTAACTTTTTAAAAAATGTGATTTTTCGGCACTTTATCAATCATAACTTTTTTATCAATTGGTCAAAAATTCTGATTTTTTGGTAATTTGTTGTACATTTAATTCCCTATCCAATGGTACATAGAAAATTAAAAATTATAAACCTCTTTATGAGTTATAGGGCGCGCGACTGAACTGAGCCGAGATTGAACTGAGGTGTACCCAATGAAACAAGTAAAAAAATTTACTATTTCTCTCTCTTTAGTCTTTCTGAAATAGGACAAATTGTCATTCTTGGCAAACAGAGTGCCGAAATTTAAATTTTAACGAAAAAATGGCACGACCTCTCCAAAAAAGTATTTTGTCTACACTATTTTTTCCGTTAAAAATCAAAAACCTCTATAAACATACATATTCACGGATATTTCTACTTATACTTTTATTCTTATTTTACATAATTTTGCTACATGTGTATTACATTATATAAATCAATCATTTCTGAAACATCAAATGTTAGCACAACTTAATGAGCCAAATAAACGAGTTAATGCGCTGATAAATAAAATATTTGCTGAACTAAACGATAATATAGAATGAGAAGTTAGGTAGGATAACGAGTAAACGCCGCAATTTTTGATGGCTCCTTTGTTGTTATCTTTGTTATTTTTTAATCAAAGCTAATACAAATTATATTGTGCATATACATACATAACAATACATCCAGCAAGATTTTCTGTTATTAAAAAATGTGGAAAGACATGCCTGCGCAAAATTAATAAAAATAACAAAACAAATAATATTTTTCCAAAATACTCTTTTAGCAAACAATCTAATCTCATTCATTTGTTACTATGCAGTATAAAATTTTTGGAGGAAAAGGATTCCCTTTCTATATTTAATTAATTTTATTTTTTTCTTTTAAATGTTATACTATGCTTTTATATTTATTCTATTTGGCCATTTTGTAATTAATCTCTTCTTATAATTTGTATACGTATGTGACAGACAAAGTTGTCAGTTTTTAATCTTTGGTTTTATTCTAATAATTGATGAAATTGACGTTATACTTTTTAAAGGAATTTATGGAATTCTGAGGGCTTTTTTATTTTAGCAAAAGTGATAAAAATAAGTAAATTAATTAGCACAAATGGCACATAAGTAATTTTTTAGATAAGTTAGTCTAACCTCTCAAACTTGTTTTTAATTGTTACTTGGCATTGAACTCCGAACACTCAGAATAATTTCTTTAGCGGATATTTTTACAAAAGAACGAAGGATTTTTTCGAAGGAATGAAGAAAAAGATAGATAGGGAATAAAATGGGTGGTCCTCACGCATCGCAGATTTTTACCTCAAACCAATTTTCAATTTTCTTCTTTTGTTCTTTCATACTGAATAATTCTAAAAAGTTTAATTTACTTTATTATTTTTATAGTCTCTATACATTTTTTGTTCAAATTCTTGCGTTCATTGTTCAGAATATTTTGGGCCAAAGGGTAGATGATTAAATGCGTCAGAAACTATGAAACACTTAATTAGCCACAAATAAGAAAGAGCACAAAGAGAAAGTGACAGGCGGGGCTCCGAATAAGAAGCTGCAAAAAAGAAAGGCGACGTAACCAACAGGAGTTTCTCTGATTTCTTTCTTTAAAGAAATATATGCATCAAGGACGTGCAAGAAGAAAAAACAGGAAATCATTCATTCCTAAGAAAAAGAAGTATTTTAGAGTACAAGTGAGAGAAAAAGTAAGCATTAAAAGATCAGGTTAGAAAAGTTAAAAACTGAATAAAGTTTGAAGATTGTGATTGTGAAAATCTGGAGATTCGAAAAATTGGAGAAAAGAAATTGACTAATAAACCAAGACGGAATAAAGGTTAGAGATAATATACAAAATTATAAAAAAAAGTTGGAAATAAGAAAAGAGAATTTCTGCATGTATAAGAAAGTAAAAAAATAAGAAACAAACTGCATCATCACAACAAAACAACCAACGACCAACCTTAACTTATTTTCACCACAAAGGCATTCCTTTTGCACACGCCCAAACACAACACAAAAATGCTTTAGTTTAGTAGTCAGTTGCTCTTCGCGCATATATATAAAAGGTTGTTAGTGTTCCACCACAGTGTCACTCGTTCAATCGTCTTTTGCGCTTTTGTTTGAGCTTAATTAAACACGACTTTTACCACAATTGGGAATTTAGACTAGGGTCGCTATGTGAGTGGGGTTAATTGAAGGATGTTCTTCTAATTTTTGATTAGAAAAAAGCCTGAATGTTTTATATGTATGATGAGAAGCAATGAGTATTTTTATTGCATGTTATAGTTGCTTTTATAAAAGTTCTCAAAATTTCTTATGAAAAATGTTTAATATTTCCCATTAAAACGCCCCTCCAATTATTGTAATTATTAATTTTTCATTTTCAAGTTACTTCGTAATCGTACTGTGAAATATATACACATTTTAAATTATTTTTTTTTATTAAGGATAAAGCTAATAATTATGGATTACGAGGCCAGAATTAAAGCTTATCGGTTTGTAGCATACTCTACAGTTTCTTTCTCGGTTATTTCACTGATCTCGGTTTGCTTCACTCTTCCAATGCTCAAAAACTACGTTTCTAATGTATCATTGAACATGGATAGGGAATTGACGATGTGCCAAGTTTGTGAAAATTAAAAGTAAAATAAGACTGTATGGTTCAGGGATCAGCAAAAGACATTTGGTCAGAGGTTCTTCAATTGAAGAATATCCCCGTTAGTGGTGGGAATCGTACAGCACGTCAAGCTGGTTATGGTGGTGGTGAAGCACCAGTTACTGGAGGATCTGCTTCTTCTGGCGGCGGTCAATGCAGCGATTGTTGTTCCGGGGGAGGACCAGGCCCAGCAGGTCCCCCCGGTCCACCGGGAAGGTCAGGAAACCCAGGAGCACCCGGATCACCTGGACAGCCTGGAAAGTCTCAACAAGCACCTTGTCAACAAGTCACAACTGTGAGTTGAAAAAAGTCATTGAAGTCTAATGGTAATTAAATAATATTTTCAGCCACCATGCAAACCTTGCCCAGGAGGCCAACCAGGCCAGCCAGGACCCCCCGGACCACCTGGCCAGCCGGGAGGCCCAGGACAACCTGGACAACCAGGAGGACAAGCCTCTCCCGGAGAACCTGGACCCGCAGGACCCCCTGGATCGCCTGGAGCACCAGGTAATATCTTTATAACATTCATGAGGAACTGAACAAACAATACAAAAAATAAAGGTCAACCTGGCGGCCCTGGACAACCTGGAGCACCTGCACAGTCTCAAGAAGCTGGACCTGCACCTCCTGGTCCACCAGGTAAATACATTTTACATGTTTGAGTTTTTTCCATATACGACAAATTATTTTTGTATTATTGAGAAAATAATAACTGTAAATAATTTTAAAATGTATTTATAGGAGACGCTGGAGCACCTGGACAACCTGGAAATCCAGGTCCAGCTGGACAACCTGGAGGTCCTGGAGGACCTGGACCAAAAGGACCACCAGGCCCACCCGGCCAACCTGGAAATGACGGAGCTCCTGGTCAGCCTGGAACACCTGGATCACCCGGAGGGGCAGGAGAGAAGGGTATCTGCCCCAAATATTGCGCCATCGACGGTGGAGTCTTCTTTGAAGATGGAACTCGAAGACGTTAAATGTAGACAGAAGTTTAAACTAATAGTGCATTTAGAATTTATCTGGCGATGGAGGAATATCTTTATTTCTGGACTTTTACATTTAATTATTTTTATTATCGTAAACATAACTGCCATTTTCTTAACCCAAAAATAAATCTGCCCTTCCTTCTTGTATTTTGATATTTTCGGTTTCTAAAGGATTTCGCTAGTTATGTACTATTTTCCAATGGGTAAATTTAACATTTTTTCGATGAATTTCGGATAGTTTTGATTTGAATAAAAATATTTTAGCTTGTTAATTTAATTGTTTAAAGGAAAAAATACATATAAAACAGCAAAAGAAAAAAAACTATAAGAAAACTATACATAAAAAACTAGAAGAAATGATTTAATAAATTCCTGTAAAAATAAATAGCTGATTATGGAGTATTACTTAACCCTGTATTTAACTATGTACTACTCCATATGTATGTTTTGAGAAAAATAATTAGGAACTATATTAATTGTAAATTCAATGGACGATCCCAATTAAAACATCAGAAATTAATTATAACGTAAAAGTTATTTGATAATTAGGTAAATCACCCTTCGGAAATGTTTTGCTACAAACCTGTATTAAACTACTGAGTAGTTAATATGCCGAAAAAACTAGACATCTATCTCTCACCTTTTTAGTTAGTATTTCAACTGATTTATTGCCCTGTATTGTACTATGATTTTATATAAAATTTGGGTGTGACCACTTCTTTTGAATAATTGTTGGATTAATTTAATAAAAGTAAATTTAATACGTATGTATGAATAAAAGCTGTGATAATTAAAAATGAGATTTAAATCATTTTTCTATCTTTATAACGAAGTGTTAAATAATTTTTTTTCAGTTTTTATACGAGTACAAATATGCATATTTCTGAAATTCAAAGAAATAAAAATTAATTTTAAAAAAGTGGAATAACTCTAGTGTTGAAAAAAATTCTTAAATTTTATTTTAAATTTTGTTTGCGAAGTTATAATGATTGAAGAGGCCTAAACGAAAAGCTAGAGGTAATAAATGAAAAAATAGAATTTTACATGAGGGGAAAAAATATACATGAGGGAAAAACGAGCGAAAAATGAACATCTATTCTTATTTTTTTCATTTTTGGTTTTTTATTCTCTTTGTTTCGTCTCAAAATATTTGCTACTACTCCTGTTTTTCTTCTCCAAAATATTTTTAAAGCCAAATTTTAACGAAAAGGCCCATTTTTAATACATATTATTGCACACTGAACGATTCATAAAGAAATTTATAAAAAAATTGAAGGAGCATGAGAAAAGAACCACCCATTCCATAAAACTGGAATTGAGGCCGCAAAAATTACTACTGTTACATCTACGGAAATGAACAGCAAAAGCAGTAATAAGTTATAACAGCTTAAATCGTTTTCTTTTTAATTCTTTTTATTTCTTTTTATTGTCGGTTTCGTCGTTTATGTCCCAAACTACCTATGTGCTCCCCACTTTACGTCTACATTCTTCATTTAGAAGCGCCGTTATGCACTAAACACTCTTCGCTATATTATTCCAATTTTTTGTTTGTTACACCTCACCATTCTAAACTTATTTTTTTATTCATCGATAAACAGCGATAATTTTCGCTATAAATGGACGTTTAGGCCCAACCCTGATGCGCAAGTCCCGTTATAAATTTGCTCATTGACCCAGCATTCCGTCCCATTTGATTAAGCGTTCCACCTTTTGGAACCAAAACCTCTATCATTTACCCTTGCTTTTATTATAATTAAAGTTGGGGTTATTTAATATCGAAAACATTCATAGGCAATTATCATTTTAATATTTTCCAAAATTTTATACTATCACCAATCTATTTTATAGATAATTGATAATTACCATAAGTTTGTAGAAATTACGATTAAACCTTATGCTTGAACATAGTATATTAATTTATTACGATAACAATTTAAGATTAAGAGATAAATATTTAAGAATATAGGTTTCTCTTGAAGAGTTCTTATTTCGCTAGGAATCATTTATTTATAAATTAAATTTACAGGCAAAGCCAATAAAAATGGACTACGAATCAAGAATTAAAGCTTACCGATTCGTGGCCTATTCCACGGTGTCTTTCTCAGTTATTTCTCTAGTCTCTGTATGTTTTACATTGCCAATGCTTCAAAGCTATGTATCAAATGTGGCCTCAAATATGGATAGAGAATTGAATTTGTGTCAGGTAGGATTAATTAAATTTAGAAAAATTCAAATAAATTCCAAAAATGTAGGGCACAGCAAAGGACATTTGGTCAGAAGTTAACCAACTCAAAAGTATTCCTGCTAGCGGCAATCGTACAGCACGTCAAGCTGGTTATGGTGGTGGTGAAGCACCAGTGACTGGAGGATCTGCTTCTTCTGGCGGCGGCCAATGCAGCGATTGTTGTTCTGGAGGAGGACCAGGCCCAGCAGGTCCCCCCGGTCCACCGGGAAGGTCAGGAAACCCAGGAGCACCCGGATCACCTGGACAGCCTGGAAAGTCTCAACAAGCACCTTGCCAACAAGTCACAACTGTGAGTTGAAAAAACCCATTGAAGTCTAATAATTAAATAATATTTCCAGCCACCATGCAAACCTTGCCCAGGAGGCCAACCAGGCCAGCCAGGACCCCCCGGACCACCTGGCCAGCCGGGAGGCCCAGGACAACCTGGACAACCAGGAGGACAAGCCTCTCCCGGAGAACCTGGACCCGCAGGACCCCCTGGATCGCCTGGAGCACCAGGTAATATCTTTTTAATATTTATGAGATAAATGAACAATTCAAAAAATAAAGGTCAACCTGGCGGCCCTGGACAACCTGGAGCACCTGCACAATCTCAAGAAGCTGGACCCGCACCTCCTGGTCCACCAGGTAAATACATTTTACATGTTTATGAGTTTTTTCCATATATGACAAATTATTTTTGTATTATTGAAAAAATAATAAATGTAAATAATTTTAAAATGTATTTATAGGAGACGCTGGAGCACCTGGACAACCTGGAAATCCAGGTCCAGCTGGACAACCTGGAGGTCCTGGAGGACCTGGACCGAAAGGACCACCAGGCCCACCCGGCCAACCTGGAAACGATGGATCTCCTGGCCAGCCTGGACAGCCAGGACCAAACGGTGGAAGTGGAGAGAAAGGAATCTGCCCCAAATATTGCGCAATCGACGGTGGAGTCTTCTTCGAGGATGGAACTCGACGACGTTAAACATATTCCGGCTAGAGGAATTTATCAGAAATGTTGCCACTTTCATCTACGTCAAAAACATAGTTTTTAACAAACTGATAATTTAAAAAACATACTGCCATTTCTATGATTTTAATATATCATTTATATATTGTTCATGCCATGCTTTTTATATTTTAATATCTAAAGCATAATGAGAAATATTTAATAAATACATACATAGTACACAAACTTGGAATTGATAAAAACCTAAAGAATAATGAAATAAAAGATAAATAAGTAAACTAAAAAATAATAACATAATTTAATTAATCCCTTTTAGGTAAAGCAAAATATTATTCTTAAATTACAAATTTGGAATTAAACTTGAACTTTTAATTTCAAAAAATAAGCTTGAAATTCAAATCGTTTCGACAAAGTAAAATACAAATTATTGTTTTAAATATTCTATTATACATAATTTCTCCATACATCTAACTACATATATTTTATATTTTTAAATTTTATATTTCCATAGCAACTTGTTATTCTGCAAATCCCACAGACTAGTAGCTTTCTAAGCGCAATAAGCTGCAAACTAAATCTATTTATAATACCTAATGTTTAATAAAAATTCTGAATCATTTTGATCTGTCTTAAATATTCTTAAGCCTTTTAATTTTTTCGTCAATAAACAAATTTGTCAGTTAGTTAAAAAACTCATGTAACATCAGCACTCTCGAAATGCCTAACACACTCACTTCTATTTGTGGCAAATCAATACTTTCATTTGGCAATTTTGGAAGGATTTTACTTTTGAATAGAAATAAATTCTTTCATTATTAACCAAAACACTTGACCGATTTTTAGAGGCAATAATTTCTCATATTTGGCAATATTTCTCACATTTTTACCTAATTAGCATTTTATTCATTTAAATCTTTAACATATTCATTCTCAGAGTGCAACAATTAACAGAAAAAAGACAAAAACAAAAAAATTTAGACATACTTCCAATTTTCAGAAATTTTAAACAATCTTTTAAATGCGCGAGATTGTTCACATACAGGCAGGTCAATGCGGGAATCAAATCGGTGCAAAATTTTGGGAAGTAATATCTGATGAGCATGGTATTGATCCTACTGGGTATCAATCTTTTTAATATATGTACAAACATTTTAACGGATTCTTAATGATTTAGAATGTATAATGGTGATTCTGATTTACAATTAGAAAGAATTAATGTCTATTACAATGAGGCCAGCGGTAATCAAAAATAAATTCACAATGACTTAATTATGACTTAATTATTAGGTGGGAAACATGTACCTAGGGCTGTTTTGGTTGATTTAGAAGTAAGATATATGTATATAATTTTTAAATATCTATTATATGAAAAATAATAATATAACAAAAAAGAAAAACAAAAAATATAAAGCCAGATAAAACAGTAAACTCTAGAGAAAATTTTAGCCTGGAACGATGGATTCAGTAAGAGCAGGACCGATTGGGCAACTATTTCGTCCTGATAATTTTGTATTTGGTAAATAATTAATGCAATTATACCAATAATTTATACAAAAAATTCAAAGGTCAAAGTGGTGCAGGAAATAACTGGGCTAAAGGACATTATACAGAAGGGGCTGAATTAGTTGATAATGTTTTGGATGTAGTTAGAAAAGAAGCAGAAAGTTGTGATTGTTTACAGGCATAAAAATTTACAAAAAACAGAATGAAGCATTGCATTATAGGGTTTTCAAATGACTCATTCCTTGGGTGGTGGAACTGGTTCTGGAATGGGGACATTGTTAATTAGTAAAATTAGAGAAGAATATCCTGATAGGATTATGGCTACTTGTATGTTGATAGAAAATTTTTAAATAACTAGTCAGAGAAGTTTCTTTATAGATTCTGTTGTTCCATCACCAAAAGTATCGGATACGGTAGTCGAGGTAAAAACATAATATTAAAACAGGTTGAACAAAAACATAATAGGTAAGCAAATTCTCACACATTTAAATTTTAACAGCCCTATAACGCAACATTATCCGTACACCAATTAGTTGAAAATACAGATGAGACATTTTGTATCGATAATGAAGCTCTTTATGATATATGCTTCAGAACTTTGAAACTTACAACTCCAACATATGGAGATCTTAACCATTTAGTGAGCATGACAATGTCTGGTATGTTTTTGCCATCTTTTAAATTTCAAAGCTTAAAAGGTGTAACAACTTGCCTACGTTTTCCGGGACAATTAAATGCGGATCTAAGAAAATTAGCAACAAAGTGAGATAAGATGTTGTTCAATTTTTCTATTTCTAAACTATAGCATGGTACCGTTTCCTAGACTTCATTTCTTTATGCCTGGATTTGCTCCACTGACGTCAAGAGGAAGTCAGAATTATAGGGCTTTGACTGTGCCAGAATTGACACAACAAATGTTTGATGCTAAGGTAGAGATAATAAAATATGTATTTACCTCCAAAAATCATTTTTATATAGAATATGATGGCAGCTTGTGATCCACGTCACGGGTATATATACTACTTTAGTAAAAATATAACTGGTGTTTCGTAAAGAATTAGAAAATTCGTTAATAGATAAGAATTTTAAAAATATTTCAGAAGATATCTAACAGTCGCAGCAATATTTCGAGGTCGAATGAGTATGAAAGAAGTAGAGAAAATAATACTAATTCAAAAATATTTAAAAAATTGAAGGTTGATGAACAAATGTTAAATGTTCAAAACAAAAATTCTTCATATTTTGTTGAATGGATTCCTAATAATGTAAAGACTGCTGTTTGTGATATTCCTCCAAGAGGTGTTAAGATGGCTGCTACTTTTATTGGAAACTCTACTGCTATTCAGGAATTGTTTAAGCGAATATCTGAACAATTTACTTGTAAGTATAAAATAAACTGATGTTTGAAAAAATCAGAACTATCGAAAAAACAAATAATATTTTTCATAGCTATGTTCAGACGCAAAGCTTTTCTTCATTGGTACACAGGCGAAGGAATGGATGAAATGGAATTTACTGAAGCTGAATCTAATATGAATGATTTAGTATAGCTATTTAACTTTGTTCTTATTTTTTAATGTTTTGTTAGGTTTCGGAATATCAGCAATACCAGGATGCCACTGCTGATGATGAAGGAGAATTTGAAGAACATGAAGAGCCGGAGCATGATATTGAATAGATTTAAAAAAATGCAATGTAATAAGATAGATAGAAAACCAAATTAAAAATAATTGCTGATAAAAACTTCGAAAGTTTACTACTAAAATTGGATTATAGTTTTTCTGGCGTGTTTTTAAAAAATGGCGGAAATTAATTTTTGTAAGATTGGCGTTTGATTTTTTAAGATGCGCGTTTTTTCAAATTCGTTGACGAAAAGTCCGCTGACGTAAGGTCCATTGACGAAACGTATTGACGGAAAGTCCATTGACGGAAATTCTATTGACGAAAAGTCTTGCCACCTAACTGCAAATTGAAATTCATAGCTGGAATTTGTATGCTATAATCAAATACATCAACTCAGATTCATGCCTATCAACTTTTATTGTACTGGCTCATCATACAAACAATGGTAAATATTTAAATTATTTGTGGATTTTTCACAGACTTTGTTAGACAGCTATTGTTAGTTTTAGGTTAAAATACTGATTCTCCTATTCATAGGCTTTCTCTACACATTCTGCCTTTTAATAAATTTTCATCAAGATTTTGACTTAATTTAATAAATTAGTAAATTGAAAAGTTAAATGTAAACAAACACAGTTGGTACTCTTTCACTACACAAGCTATGCATTCGATAATAAACGGATTAAGTGCTTTTTTAAATAATCCTTGACTTTCATTTACTACTTTGACATTATCATTTGTTTGTAGATTTCATTTTGTTTTCACTCTACATATTTACTTTCAAGAAAATTTTTGCCATGTTTAAAAATGAATTATTTAATTAGTTAATAGTTACGTAAAAATTAATCATTTTTCTCCATTATAATGTTAGTAAAATAATTTCTTTAATCATTCTATTTATTCTTTCAATCGCCACTAACACATTTCTTTTCCACCTACTTTCACTCTTTATTATTTTTCCTTTCCTTTTATGCTTGAATTTAATGTTCACTAGTTTAATTCATTAAAAAATCGAATGCGAAATAAATTCTGCTAGAAAGAAAGGGCATTTTAACAAATAAATACATAACATTTTTATTTGTTTTCCTTGCGTACTTGGAATGAAAAATATTTTTTAATTTAGAGAAATCAACGATCATTCACACCAATGGAGATAGAACCTGACAAACATCTGAAGTAATCATTTTTGCTGTTTTTTTAATTATTCATTGATTTTAGGGGGATGAAAGAGCTTTTGAGCACAATGGACCCGCAGGCAGATCCAAACACACACAAAGAATTCAAGGAAAAAACGCATGTAGTTTGTGCCAGGTTTTTGGGAGGTGCGTGGAAAACTGTTTCTCACGAAGACCTGAAAATCAACAGAGTCAAGTTTGTTTATATGACGTTTTAATTATTCCATCATTATAGGGGCGGCATGAGCAACATGCTTTTCTTGTGTCGATTAACTGAAAATCACCCGCCTATTAAAAACGAACCTGACAAAGTGCTATTGCGGGTTTATTTTAATCCCGAGACTGAGAGCCATTTGGTCGCAGAGTCTGTAATTTTCACGCTTTTTTCTGAGCGTCATCTTGGTCCAAAACTTTATGGAATTTTTAGTGGAGGTCGGCTCGAGGAATACATCCCGGTTTGATTTATATTTATTACTTAACTATTTATTTTCAAACTCTTACATCGATTGAAATTGTTAAAATTTTAAATCTTTGTGCTCATATTATTCGAGGAAAATAAATATTAATTTATATTTAGTCGAGACCACTTACATGCACTGAAATATCATATCCGAATATGGCAAATAAGATTTCTAAGCGACTTGCTAGAGTGCATCAGCTTGATGTGCCTATCTGGAAGGAGGTTATAAACTAATTTTTCTCTATTAATTTTTACTTTTAGCCGGACTATATTTGTGACGCGTTGGACAGGTGGTTAAATCAGTTGAGACTAACACCCAGTGGATCATCTGATTTTATCATGCCGCAAAAATATTTGGAATGGGCTCCGGAAAAGATTAGCTGTGATGACTTGTTGCACGAAATCGAGAATTTACGGTTTTTTTGTTAAAAATGTGAAATGTATTATTCTACGAGTTTTTTAGTTCTCTGATTGTACATAGTCAAAGTCTTGTGACATTTTGTCATAATGATTTACAAGAAGGGAATATTCTTCTGCCAAAAGGAAGTTCTGGCAATATAAGATTGCAGTCATCTACTGAAGTATATGGAGATGGTGGACAAAGTAATTCTCTAAGTGCTTTCAATCCTATGGATTTGCGTCTTGTCCTTATAGATTTTGAGTATGCCAGTTACAATTACAGGTCGGGAAATGTCTATTTATTTGGAAGATGTCAAAGCTTTAATTCAGAGGTTTTGACTTTGCGAATCACTTTGTTGAATATAGTATCAATTATGATGTAGATCATGCACCATTTTATGAGATTCTTCCTGAAAGATTTCCTACCGAAGAACAAATGCTCGAGTTTATGTATAGTTATGAGCGCGAGGCGAATCCTAAGGTTTCGGAAGAACAATTACATGAAAGAGGGAAAAAGATGATAAAGGTAAATATACTTATAACTTTATGTAATCTAGTCTAAATATTTTATTTTAGGAAACAGTTCCGTTTGTACCAGTTTCGCATTTGCTTTGGGGAGTTTGGGGGCTACTCCAAATGGAAGTCTCTCCAGTCGGATTCGGGTTTTCGGTATTTTTCAAGTCATTATAGAATCTAGTTTTTCATTCATAGGAATATGGTCGTGACAGATTGGGTTATTATTATATGAATAAGCATTTATTGGATAAATTTTTGGACAAAATCTACTAGTTTTTTTAAATGAATAGAGAATTATAGTGAAGATAGAAACTCCCATAATCAGAACAACTAAAGACATGTACTATTTGCATTTTTCTTATCAGATTATATTTCAACTAAATTTTTAATGCGAATTTATATATTTATATTCACAGAGATAAGAAAATTTTTGCATAAATATTTAAATTGTACAAACTTACATACTATTTTGCAATTTTATGTTTTGAACATTCAATATTTTCGGCGAAAGAATTATGACAATATGGATTAGAACGTATAAACTGTTTTTACGGCTAATAATTGATCCCATTTTATTTTAACTACTTGTCCTTGACATCTCTTCATTTAGCAAGGAAGAATCTGCCCATATTTATGTTAATACATACATATGGACAGATAATATCTATGGCTAGGAATATTTTTTATTCTCAACTGTTCATACATAAATAGATTTAGGTGCTTAAGGAATTTTATTTGTGTAAGCTCTTAATTTTTTCTTTTTTTTATTAAGAAGATTATGTCTAGGAGAAGATTTTAATTGAGAATTTTGGCTTTTATTTGCTAAGTTTTTTCTGTTGTCCAAATACTTAAGTATCCTTATGTTTTAATAGTATTCAGGTTTTTGTGATACTTTTGAAATCTTGAAAATAAGTTAGTTTTATCAATGGTAAAATCTTACCCAGCAAATAAAAATGAGTCCATTTCCGTTATCTATTTTATTAAAATTTAGATTTACATAACTACTATTCCACTTGTCATTTATGGAAAACGAAGTCAATCGTCGAGAGCAAAATAGTAGCTCCTTAAACGACAGTGAATTTCCAACTGCTACGGATCCACTCCTTAAACAACCAAATAACTCATGTTTGTTTTTAACACTTTTTTATCATTAATTTGCTTTAATTAGCTGATCAAAACGCTACAGACGGAACTTTGGCACATTCTGGTCCAATACAGATGAACGGTGGTCATGCAATTCAATCTGATCGTCTTAATATTGTTTACATGATTTTTTTACTTCATGGAGTTGGT
Organism: Meloidogyne enterolobii; assembly: GCA_963681835.1. Classification (NCBI taxonomy): domain Eukaryota; kingdom Metazoa; phylum Nematoda; class Chromadorea; order Rhabditida; family Meloidogynidae; genus Meloidogyne; species Meloidogyne enterolobii. The sequence continues at coordinate 20,302 of CAVMJV010000007.1, forward strand.
GTCCTTCTGCCATGGAATACATTTTTGACAATCGGATATGATGTAAGATTATTACTTAGATTAGACCAAAAAAATCTTATTTCAGTATTTTGTAAGCTACAAATTAAATGGAACTGATCAAAACACAGAATATCGTCTAAATTTCTTCAGTTATCTAACGGCCGCTGCTCAAATTCCAAATTTAACTCTTAGTTTATTAAATTTATTTGTGGTTATCAAAGGAGGCTTGCACAGGCGCATTTATTTATCTCTTTTAGTGATTGCATCAATTTGCATCCTGACAATATCTTTTGTTTTTGTTGACTCTTATGGATGTTTGTTTTTATTTGAATTTATTTTTTAATATCTTTCTATTTTAAGGGCCATTTTATTTTTTTATTTTTACAATTGCTTCTGTTGTGATTCTCAACAGCGCAAATGGAATTTATCAAAACAGTATTTGGGGTTTAGTAGCTGATTTTCCTGGCCAGTATACTAATGCTGTTATTCTTGGAAATAACATATGCGGCATTTTGATGGCTTTCATTTACATTATTATTCTTCTTTGTGAGTTTATAAAGACAATAATCTAACTTTAAATCATATTTTAAGCTCGAATTGGAATTCGTTTAAGTGCTTCAATTTACTTTGGTCTTGCATTATTGACTGTCATTGCCTGTGGTTTCTCCTTTCGCCTTCTTACAAAAAATGTTCAAATATTTTTTAAATCTATTTTTTTATGATTTTTAGAAATTCTACAAATTTCACGTAAGAAAAGCTGTAAAATCTAGAGCAACTTCCTGCACAGATGTTTTACACGAAGGAGAAGATATTTGTGGAAATAACTCTGAAAGAAAGCCATCCACTCCTAATCCTTCTTTAGCGACTTACTATGCCATTTTCAAAGAGGTTTTTTTAATTTATTAATTTAATCTGAAAATTTTAAGTCTTGGCGCGGCCTATTTAATGTTTGGATAATTTTCTTTACAACTTTGGCTATCTTCCCTTCAGTTTTGCTTAAAATTGAATTATATCCTCCTGGTCGAACTTTTGATATTTTTATTTATGGCGATTGGACAACTTCAAGTTTGTTTGGCTTAAATATATTTCAATTTATTTATTTAACTTAAAGGAATGCTTTTTCGCCAATTAACCGTTTTCTTGAACTTTAATCTTTTTGCTACAATCGGCAGTTGGATTGCTAGTTATATTCAATGGGTACGATTTTCATATATTTTTCTATTTATAATAGGTATTTTATAGCCTTCAACAAAATCCTTAACTATTCCCGTTGTTGCTCGTCTTGCTTTCATCCCTCTCTTTTTGGCATGTAACTACCAAACCGGCACTGAACCCAGAAATTTTGTACTTATTAAAGATGAATGGTCATTTGTCATTCTAATAACTTTCATGTCAATTACGCATGGTTATTGGAGTTCTTTAGCTATGATGTATGCACCACGGTATATACTTATTTTTAAATCAACTTTTACAATTGGTTTTTCGCAGGCAAGTTGATCAATCAAAATCGCAAATTGTTGGAATGATGTCAGGATTCTTTCTTGTCTTTGGTATTGCTTCTGGCATAGCTTTTACTTTTGTTGAGCCTCATATTGTTGATCTATTTGGTTTGCTTTATCCTTCTTGAAGAAGCAAGTAAAGAGCTTTTTTTATTTTATTATCAGTTGCAATCGAAACACAATTGTGCCATTTTAAGTAATTTTTGTTTTCATTATCTTTTATTATCTAACTTCCCCTGTTCTAACTCTTGTATTTTTGATCATTTATTTTTCAACGAATGTTATTAAATCAGTGATGCTTTAGTAAAGTCTTAACTATTTTAACAATCACGAATTGTGTACCTTTCCTTTTTATTAATCCTTTTCTTGTTTTATCTGTTTAACCTATTTATCTAACTGCTTTACATTTTTACCTTAAAATGTTACTTTAAATTTAATTATATAAAATCTTTTTGTTGGTATAAATTCACAAAAGTTATTTTAATAAGTTTGAGCCTTATATTTAAAAGGTAAATTTTATGACAAAAATTATGATTAAAATGTTTAGAACATTTAATCTATTCAGAAATAAGAATAGAACACATTTTTATTTAACATAGATAAGAAAGTATTAGGGAGGAATGATGAATAAAAAGTATGTGGTGGAATTCCAACGCTATTCTCTCTATTTTTTCCCCGTGTCCATAAAATTTGTTTGGTATGAAAACTACCAAATTGTTTGTCAAATGATGACTGTTTCATTATATAGCTTATCATTTCTAGAGATCTAGTATAAACGATCTAATTGTAAGAAATTTAAAAATTCCTTCTCCTTTTTACGCGTTTTTCCATTCACGTCTCTGGTGCATTATTAAACATTTTAGTGAACCTTTAGCCATACTTTTATGCTAAATTTAGTCGAAAATGGCACGAATTGAACTTTTTGCTCATAAATCCAAACGAGTAAATACTATCTTGAATCAGCTTAGCTCGGATTTCCAACCAGGTTTGATCTCTAATTCTAATGATTACTTGCTCCTTTATTTATCAGCTGTTAAAAATGTCGCTCAAGCTGGACAAAATCTTCTACGTGCCCTTCAAAGTAACATTTAAGATTTCCAACAATAAATTTTCTTAAAGATTTTAACCGAAACCATTATCTGTACACGGCATCTCTCTATGCACTTGCGTTTTCTAGTTCTACGGCTGAACAAAATGCGCGTGAATGTACAAAGCAGCTTGAAAAAATAACAGAAGCAATGAAAACGATATATGCAAATCAAACCGAATGGGTAAGCAAATTATTAAAATTATTAGAAATAATTTGTAAAACATTAAAGATGGACCATTTCACCGAAATGACCAATACCATCACAGGAAACTGCGAGGATGAAAAACAAAGACTCAAGTCTTTAAGAGATGAATTCATCAAACGAGAAAAAAAATTAAATAAAGCTGTAAATAGCGGCAAGAAAATGCCATCTGAATTAGAAAATTTTTATGAATCAGAAATGACCATAGCACGACATCACCAGGTTAGTAAAGTAATTAACTGAAAATTATTCAAAATAGAGCCAGCGATATCGGTTTTTTGTTGAGAAGCATTTTAAACTTATGAAGCTGTATTACGCATGGATGAGATCATCAGCTTCCTTATTGGAAAAGGAATTCAACTTTGAGATGAATGGCTTTAGTAAAAGCGTTTCGCAAACATCAAAAGGCTCCGATAAGAATCTTGGCGAAAACATAAACTTCCAGCATCATTTAGAACCGAAGGAAAAGGTCTCTTAAATTCCATCTGGGCACAAGCTGTTCAGCATACAGTATGATGAACAACTATGCTGTTCAGCAGTTGCTATTCACAATCCAATATTAGTTTTTAAGATTTCGTCTGTCAAGGAACGAAATGGTCTACGACATCAGAGGGTAAATAGTCATACTCTTTTTCAAGAGGATAAACGTCTATCCGTACTTAATGAAAATGAAGCTGATGCTCATTCAGATCCCTCAACAATCCCACAGATTACAGGTCATCAAGGACTTTTTCGGCCAATTCCAGTTCTTCCCATGAACCAGCAAAAATTCCGTCATAGCTTGGTGGAAACATACTCAAACCATATAAACAATGATTTAATCTATTGGGAACGACAAAATGTTTCAGACGAAAATCAACCAAAACGTTTACAAGTTCAAGGAAAAACAAGAGAAGGATCTCAATTACAAAAATTCTACAGGTATAATTTAAATGGATTGACATGAAATATATTATTTTGAAGAGATGGACCATCGAGGAGCGAGGAATTAGACGTGTTGGAGCGTGAGACATACGGAAGACTCAATGAAAGACAGTTTTCACGTAAACCACATAACAGCCAAGTTACAGCATTATCTGATAAACGCAATGATCCTGGGAAATCAATGATTGTAGGAAATGGTGGAAACATTGCTCATAATCACTCACGTACCCAAAGTTCCGAAAGCATGACAAGTAGTACAATTGCAAGTAAGTTGGAATAACATTAAAATAGAATTTTAAAAAAATTTTTAGCTACCCCTATATTTTCCCCAACTGACTATAACAGGCTTCTTGAATGTACAACCCCTTATGAAGCACAGGGCGATAACAGAGATACACAATTGAGCCTAGAACTTGGTGAACGAATTCTTCTAATGAAAAGTGGTACAAGAGGTTGGGTACTCGGTAGAAGCGAGGACGGTTCTAGGTATACGTTCTTTTACATCTGTGACATTTTGTATATTTAAGACAAGGCTGGTTTCCTGCAAAATATTTAAAACTTGTCTGATACATAGAATGGAAATTTTTAAAGCAGAACGATTAATAAACGAATATATATTAACATGTATGTATTGTTTCCCTTTAAGAATATGAGTAAAGTTTTACAACACGTAAGATCTAAAAGCTGGTAGATTTTTAAAGACAATAGTTTTGCGTATTTTAGTTTATTAAATAGAATGTAATCAAAACCCAGGAGAGCTTTGCTCTTGGGGATTCGAAACAACCAATAGAAGATTACTTTGATATTTGGATGGCAGACTTGACTCCTTAATAAGCATTCCACATTTAGCTAATGTCCTATATATCTTACTTTTCATTCCTACATCATCATCATTCAACACCCTCTTTCTTGCTTTTTAGCTTTTTTATTAACATTTGCGACACTCCTCACTGTGTCAATAATGAACACGACATTAGTCTAGACAGAATACATACATATTATAAATTTTTGATGTTATATGTCCGAATATTTTTTTATTCGCGCATTTTAATCACTTGCGGTAATGTTAAAAAACACCTGGGATGCGTGGCAGCGAGGTCATTTATCTACAAACAAATCTCAAATTCAGTCAAACTTGTAACCTTCCATTGTGCTTTGATGACAAAATTCATTATTAATTCTTCACAATAATAAAATGAATATGTATAGTTAAAATTTATAATGCCGGCCGGATATGTTTAACAGTCTCTTTAGTTTATTTATTCATTAATCCATCAGTTCATAATGTTATACTTAAGTATTCATTCTATTTAGAATGGATGAATTAATTAGATGCCATTGAAAATCATGCAGGTTGCACGTGAATAATAGTAAAGACAGATTATTTTGACCTTATAATTCTAGAATGACGACTTGGGCCGTATTTTTTTTTGTTTATCCTCTTCCTTTTTTGAAGGAATTAAAATGTAAAAAAGGAGGAAACGATTGGATAATAAGCCAAATTAAGAGCTAGCGAGTGGTAGCATGGACCAGGAAATGTGGCAGACTGCAACTATTGTGAACAATGAATGAGAAAGTTGTTTCCGGCAGACGACGCCTACGCTATTTCTGGCATCATAGGGTGGTCTTTATATTATTTTTACCTATTTTACAATTAATTTTCACTTGAGGAACGCCCAGCATCCTTTTTCTACTTTATGTACAATAAATTTTTGCAAAATTCATCTTGTCAATCGTCCTTTTTGGCTTATCCTGTAACCAAATAAAAGCCATGTCCTGGTAAATATGGAGCTCATTTTAACAACGCTTTTCTCTTTTCTATAGGTCTAAAGTATTTAAGATTTCGTGACATAAGATTATTTAAAACCCATTACTTACTAGGGTCACTTCGATTAAAAAAAGCCAAATTGTCACTTATTATTCATTAGTTATATCTGTCATTTTATTAAAATTCTTGAAAAATACCCTTTCCACACTTTTAATAAATATATTAATTATGTTTTCCCTTTATACCCGATGTTTTCTAAGAGCTGCGCCATACTTCGCACAATTCCCAAACATCAAAATTATATCATTAACCCTTTCCACATTTACAGCTGTCACTAGATGCTTAATTTGGAATAAGACAACAAAAACATACATAATATTAGTATAACTCATTCATTTTACACTTTTCTGTTTACTTAATTAACATCCTAATCTAACAATCCCTCAACAAAATAGAATGTTTGGAGAATATTTAATTATTTTACGCGTTATGGCATCTACAGTTTTCGCTTTTTGTCTTTTTAATACAATGGCCCAAGCACAAGCAGATTCCACACTGGTCAGTTTATTATAATGCACTTACTTAAATAAAATATTTATTATCATAGGAAGCGGACCTTTTTCTACGCAATATGCTTCTTAGACAGTATTTAGATAGTCAGATTTTTGGAGCAAAAGCGGGTCTTAACCTTGGTCTGACAGAAGTGGAAAGTAGAAATGAAGTATCTAAACGATCTGTGCCACGTATTTCATTTGAATCTGATTTTTCTTTTGATAATAACGGTTTCTGGCGTCAACGTAGAGCACCAGCAGATTTGAGATTTTCAAAAAGGCTAATACGTCTCTCTGATCAGTATACGCCAACGCCTTGTAGGTAAGAACATTATAATTACACCATCAACAACATGTAAATTTATTATTTAGATGGAAACTTTGTGCAAGTCTTTTCAAAAGGAGCATCTTTTAATTCGAGAAGAAAATTTTAAGAAAACGGGGATTCAATAAGAACATATTATATATTTTTAAAGTTAACCCTTTAACACTATTTTCTGTAAAATATTATATTTTCCCGTGTTTAAAGTTTACATTCATTATGTTTTTCAAGATCGTTCAGTTTCATTGAACATTGAGCTTTGGGTTATGTTTCATTTTTATTCTTACTGATTCGTTAGTATTCACGTATTTCTGTTTCATACTTGTTGGACGACAGCGGAGCATCGGTTAATAATTCAAAAGCATCAATATGAATTCTTTGTTTAATATCTTTGTCTTCCATCGAAGGCGAATAGTGGATCTTATCCTCAATTCTTCCTCTTATTAATGAGGTTTCATCTAATGAAGTTTCATCAATATTTTCATCATTTCCTCTGTAAAAAGTAGATTAATTCTGATACATACTTAAGTATTTGTTTCAACCGACCTTCTATTTTCTTCGTGTTTCTGTTCTTCATCTAGTTTACTATCTTGAAACTTTGAAGTTATGGACATTTGTGCATTCACTTCAATCTGGTCTTTATTCTCTGTCGATGTCATTACTATTACTTTTTGACATGAACAATGCCAGGAATGCATAGATGACTCTGTCGGTGCTAATATTGAAGATTGATGTTGAAAGTTATTTTTGTTCATCTGCTCATATCGACGTTGCTGCGAAAACGCCAAAAGTGCCAATGACCCGAAAGCAAGCAGTATGGCAATGCAAAGAGATAGAAGCATTAACCTTGAAAATTTTTAAATGATTATTTATCTACTAAAAAGTCAACAAGGATTATAATCAGAATCAAAAATACCAACCATGCTGTCATTTGATTCACATTCATGTTCCATGTTTCTCCTATCCCATTCATTGTTTCTCCATCTACAGTTCCATTGTTTTCTTTCTCCAATATCTCAGCAACTAATTCTGCTAGTGTTGTGCCTTCAGTGGAACTAGCAGCAGCACTAAAGTTCTGCCTCAAGCGGCTTTCTGTGATTACTGTTTGTTCCTTTACGGGGGTAATTATGTTCAGTTTATTTACTCATAATAAAAATACTTTAAAAGGATCGCTCATTTGGCGACCAATTTCATCAACAATTTTGTTAAGCCCAGCCATAAAGTTTTTGGCATTGAAGAGTTTATATTCATGAAATACTCTTTGCATAAGGTCGGCCGGTAAACGCAAATCCTTCCCTGTCTAATTTTATTTTTAAAAATATTTAATAAAATAAATAACCCGAACATATGCCAATTTGGCAGCCTCAATTCCAATAAGAAACACAAAAGTTTGGCAAGGTAAATCATTTAACCCGTATTGTTTAGCCAAATCATCCCCAAATTTGGTCTAAAAATAGCTTTTATAAATTGATTTTGGGTTAGTTTTGACCAAATCATTTCCAGTAATGCTTTGATTGTTTGGTGTCCAAATCCTCTTTGCTAGCAAAACATAAACAAGAACACCTTCTGTACGGTTAATGCATTCAACAGGTGCTTTCTCGGATAAAGGAACATTTGCCTCGGTTAGTCCTTATAATTCAGAATATGTACTACATAATGTTTATTGTATTTCACATACTATCCATTTGTTTTTGAATATTCTGATTGATTTCGGCTCTCCATTGATCAGTTAAAATATGATCTGGATCACAAAGTGTGGAATTTTCCTTTGTATTACAAGCAGTATAATTTTTCCTTGGATTTGGGTAATTGAGAGGCGTCCACCGTTCTGTATCGGCACGAAGAACTGTTCCAGAGGCAAGTAAAAGTGATAATAAAGAAAGCATAAATATTGTACTTTTTTACATTTAGATTAAAAAGTAAAGCATAAAAATCTAATTAAAATATATAGAACTGAATTTCGGCCGATATTTTCTATATCTGGGGAAGTAGTAGATAAATAGGAAAATGGAAGGATAGAGAGCAAGATCGGATATAACGCTGGATGAAGAGTCCACAACTGCGCGGAGTTAAGTGCTGGCCTAAATCTAACTACTATAAAATAAATATTACAAGTAAATAAATAGATGGTCAGCGCAGATATAAAGAAATAATGTTAAGCTGCATCTCCTACATATCCATTAATTTTTATTTCCTATACATTCAATGTAGATACATGCTTATCTGATTATCCTTTTGTAAATTGGCTGTAATCAACAAACGGATAGACAATGAGCAGTAAAAAGAAAATAAAGCTTTCTTAAATGAAAGAATCGTAATTAAAAATTAATGACGACTTTATTATGCCAACCCCAAATTCAATGTGCAAGTAATTGACAGTCTTTTGGTTACTTTTTCTCTAAGTTGGACAGATTGATCCTTATCTTGTTTATGACCTTGAATATAAACTCTCCTTTTGTCAAAATTTTTTAACCTTATATTTTAATGCTTTGATATTTTTGAAAAAAGATTTTTGAATTTAATAATTACTTGAGTTCCCCAATATTGTCAATTGGGTACATTGACGAAATAACGGATAGCATAGTTAAAAAATTAGATTAATGTATTTAAATAATTTATTTTTATGTTACATACATACATATTTTAATAAACTTGAGGATTGGAGAAGTTGAAAATCCAAGGCAAAAAGTATAAAAATAAATAGCGCTAGGAAAAATAAATAGCGCAAAGAATTTTTTCTATTTTAGCGCTGTTTACATAAAGATATCACACAGAAAGGCATAAAGGAATCATTGATACGGTTACATAATTTCTAGACAGTATTAACAGAAACTGAAAATTCTGGTCCTGATTTAACTTAAAAAATTCGTTAATATTCAGAAATTATGCAATAATTACAACTTTAAACCCGTATTTTAGAATTAAATTTGTTACAGATTGTAACTTTTAATAACGGAAAAACCGGAATTCAAAGTGTTTTATGTCCTAAGTGATTGTGACGCCAAATGAGGAGATAATTGGCCAGAATTGTTCACAGATGAGTTGAAATCAGCTAACTTGAGTCGATAATAATTCTGTTAAAAATTAGTAAATTTAGAAGCAATATTTGAATTTTCGAATTTAGCAAGGAGGAAGACACTTAGAAATTTTAAATTCCAAAGATTAGAGACTTTCAATTAATGTAAGATTGAATAAATACATATTTGTATATTCTCACCTCTAATTCTTCATCAGCGTCCACAGCTTCAGCCTCAAGTAAAAGCAACGAATCATTGCATCCAAGAGTAGATCCAATTAATTCTCTTGTAGATGTTTTTACACCTTTTTGGCGTGCTGAATTTATACGTTCAATTTGCTCCTTTATCGACTCTTCTTGACGGTAACGTAGTTCTAGTGCTTGTAATTTTCTTTGTAGAAGTTCTGCAAAATTTCGTCTTTCTTCAGCGGTGTCATGACGAGGATGATTGCTTGAAATCGGTTTCACTATTTTTCGATTTCTACTAATGTCATCGGCCCCTTTCTGCAAGAAATTTTGAGTATTAAAAACAAAAAAAAATAAATCAAAGTAGACTACCATAACGGAATGATTCATTCGTCTTTGATCTTCTCGAAGTAGCTTCATAGAGTTAGATGTCTCACCAGAACCAACAGTTCGACCCGTTGACTCTGAAGAGAAGGCGGAAGACGCAGCAGAACCGTTTTTACTTGGTTGAGCTTGTCCACCAATATATGGTAGTTTGCTGACCGGGCGGAATAAACGTTGACTTAACAAATTAATTTAGTAACGTTCCAAAATTAATAGACAAACCTTGTTGTCCCGGCAGGGACCATTGCTTCTCGATCTCGTTGTGAACGCTTTAACATGTCAGCGGTTAATGTAGGAACGACATGCTCATGTTGTCCTTTACGAGATGATCGATTAGTCGAGGAAGATTTATGGGTAGTATTTGATGAACATGATGGTGCCTGATCATCCAAGCAAAGGGATGAGTTGAATTTATCAAGAAATTCATGTGAAGAAACTGTAGTATTTATAAATTTTTGAGATTTTTATAATTAGCTACCGAATATGGCATGTTGTCTTCGCAAAAAGGTATCTATTGATGGAAGGCACTCATCAAAGAGATTAGGAGGGCATATAGTTGATTGTCGAAGACATTGACCCACACGTTCACGAATTATTGGATCAATGAAGGCACATAGACCACTTTTGGGACGCAGAAATTTGTTATAAATCTCTCTGCATGGAAAATAAAATTGAATTATCAAAAAATAAATTTAAAAAATTTTAAATTAAATTAATGCGCTCATAACGAGCCTCAATTTTAATTAGAAATAACCAAAGATAGAAATCAGAATTTGAAAATTGTCCAACTTTCCCCGTGATTTGAAAATTAGTGTTAGTGTTATAATATCAAATTTTAGATATTTTATAACCTAGCAAGTTGCATCACACGCGGGTCGTTTCTGCTTAACATTGCACGATAAGCAATAATAGCATAATGAAGACGTACTACATATAAATTAAAAAAAGAATTATTATCCGGGTACACATAATTAAAAAATATTTACTAACATGGATGCTCACTGCTATCATCGTCAACTCCCATCCACGATTGAAAAAGCTAAAAAATTTAAGTTTAATGATAATAGTATCAGAATTTAAAAGCTTAAAAATCTAAAGCTCAATCTAGAGTCAACTAAAAAATCCGAGAAATTTACCTGAAGAGCATCAAAGTCTGATAGTACTTCTTCCAAACTTGAAGCCCATTTAAATCTACGTTGATCCATTTAAATAAAAATGATGAAGTGAATTAAATATGAGCAATTTAAATGTTGAATTGTAGGAATAAATTTAAAATAATAAATTCAAAACTAATCTGTAATGACTAACAAAAGATAAAAAGAAAATTAAATAAAAATTAATAATTTAAAAGTAAAGAATGAAAAAGTGGCATTTAAAGAGTTTGATTCATGCCTAATTTCTCGTATAAAGCATTTTTTGCTCTAATATAACGGGCCAAGTGTTTGGCCTAGCCTTGGTCTTTTTCTAGTTCTTACGAGATGAATGTTTATTGCTTGCCGGCAGCCACTAACTCTTCACAATAATTTTCAGTTTGCCATCATCCCACTCTTTTATTTCTGGTTAAGGATGTTACTGCCAACTGGCCATTGCAAGAAGCGGGTGAAGTCGAGCCAAAGAAATAAAAGACAAATGAAAATAAAATGGATGTAGGAAGGATGAAAAAAAGGCAAAAGGCAGACATGAAAGGGTAGGAAGAAGAAAGGAATGAACCGCTACGGGACAAAGGCGGCGACAACAGAAGAAAGAGTGCAGCGGCGATTATTATTGCCACCGCTGTCCTCGCTATGAAATTGCAAAAAGAAAATATGTACATGTATTAGCAGAAATGGAATTTATAGAATAATAGCTGAAGAACGAAATTTCGCATTAGAATAAAGGTGATTTTGCCTCAGATCAAAACATTTAAAGCCATATTTAATACTAATGGTTGCCAAATAGGATCCGCTCCCCGATTAGTTTGGTAATTCGTTCCCCGAATTAATTTAACTTAAGTTTATATGAGAATCGCTCAAATTGCATGATCTTAATTTACCTTTTTAATTAATTTTATCAAAAAGTTAAAAATGAACTATGAAATAAATGAGAGTGAAAATAAAAAGCCAGCCACTAGTATTTAAATTCCTATTTTTTAAATTAAAATTTTAAGTATTTGTTTGTTTGTTGTTGAGAGAAGAATAATGAGAAGTTTTAGGAGTAGTGCTCGCCGATTGTCGGCAAATAGGCAAAGCGCGACGGTGTCGGCGTAGATCAAAAGAAATAACAGCAAAGGAATTGACCGATTTTATGTGTAGTGGCGGCGAGAAAAAAAAGAAATAATGGGATGAGGGTTAATAATGAGCGGGTGGTGGTGTATGGGTGGGCACAGGCGGCGAATTTGACTTTGATCAATCCGCACATTCATTTCTTTTATCTTGTTCATTCCGCTCTTTGAATTCCTTTTCCTCAACATTCCACCTCCTCAGCTTCCCGCCTCTCGGTTTGTCATAATTTGGCGGCAAAAATAAGGGAAGTTCCTGAAAGGGAAGGCGCTTGAAAAGATTATTCTTTTAAAGGTGTTCCTTTGATCTGCCGTCTTTTGATAGCAGAAAACTGTGGATAGTATGCTGCATCATCTTTGTTAGGGTCGTCGTCACTTTGCTTTTAACCGAAAAATAAAGCAAATTTGCGAGGAAATTTTTGAACATAAGGCGGGAACATTAAAGGAAAGGAAGAATCGGAGAAAGAGATGAGTGAACTTCCTTTGACTGATTTGGCGGCTCAGTCGCCTATTAATGAGTCGGCTATGCTTTCAAAAATATTCGCTTGTCGGCACATTTGGACCCTTAAAAAGGGGACTGGACAATTAAATTAATGAGAAATAAAACAGAAATAAAAGTTGCAAATGGAGGCAGAGTTTTGAATTTGCGAAAATAATCTATTAAAATAAAATCAGATTCAAAAAAAGAGAAGGCTAAATTCTTCCCATTTTTATTTGGCAGTTTATACCAAACATTCGAGCAATTAATGATATTGGGGCAGGTCCCGGTCCGTTAGGTATGTAAATATATAAAAAAACTTCGCACAAAATTTAAAAAATAAAAGAAACTTAACTTACAATCAATCTTACGTATAGAATAATTTTATTTATTTAATCCAATTTAAATTTAAATGTAAAAAAATTAAATTTTTAAAAAGGAAAATAAGAGAATAAAGCATAAAAAAGAAATAAGAGAATAGAAACTTATTGTTTGAATAAATTTTAACGAAAATCAGTTAAGTCGACTAAACTTAGTTCAAATCGCTAAAAGTTTAATGTGTATTTATATAAAGTTAAATTAAGAATAAAAAATGATATTTTACATATTTAGTTAAATAAACAATTCTAAAAAACTCATCGGGATTCAATAAATGGTTGATGAGAGAAAAAAGAAAATAAATTGAAGGAATAATGGAAGAGAAATGTTTTCTGGAATAATTTAGTCATAGATTGAAATATTTGTGTTGGGAATGCATAAAATGTTAAAAATCGAAACTTGTCATTTTTAAATTCTAATATGTATAAACTGGGATTGATTTGAAAATTACAACTACCTAAGATTTATTTTTATTATCGTTAAAGGATGTCAAGCTTATGATAAACGTTCAGCCGCATCCAATAATTGACGAGGAGTTGGCCTTTTGACACTGTCGATTTGAAGCAAAGAGCAGATTAGTAGTCGAAAGGCAGGTTCCGTTTCAGGTGGTAATTCAGGGACCTCATATCCATCAAAATTGCCGCATGCGCAGTGCAAAAATAATCGACAAAGCGAAGCTTCATCGAAAGGCGTGAACCCACTCGAACATTGGAAAAACAAACAGCCAATACTCCACATGTCGGCTCGATGATCATATTCACTAACAGCAACTAGATTAGCACCAACCTGGAATAGACTCGTTTATAAAATTAATTTTCTCCTTTAAATATTTATTTGGCAATAACATCTGTTTATAAAAGAAAGTAATCAAATCACCTCAGGTGCCATAAAGAGAAGAGTGCCAGCTACATTGCAAAGTCCCATATTCTCATCGGCAAGTACTCTAGATACGCCAAAATCAGTAATTTTTGCATTATGAATTCGACGTTCATTCTTATCAGAAAATTTGTTGTAAAGAAGTAAAATATTTTGAGGCTTGATATCACTATAATTAATTAAAATTCATTTTATATGTATTATATTTAATTTCTCTACCGATGAACAATATGTTTTTCATACAGAGCAAAATATCCACGAGCAACACTCTCAACAACAACACTAAGTAATTATTGTCTTTCTAGGAATTTTCAAAATTAATTGTTTTTACCGAATATCCGCTGATTCCAAATGACCACAAGATGAATCTTTCAAATGCCTGTCCAAGTCAGTATCGCACAACTCCATAACCAAATAACTTATTGTGTCATTAACATCAAGACAAACATCCAAAAGCGAAACTAGGTTTTCATTATGAACACATTTCATTGCTTCCAACTCATCTGGGCGAACATTCATACGCCACATTCGTTTGACGGCAACAGGCTTACGGCGAGAAAGTTGAGTTCCTCGAAAGACGATCTGCAAAATTTTAATTTAACAATAAGTTAACCAAAAGAGATGCCTAATTTAATTAATGCTTACTCCATAACTGCCACGGCCAACTAAAGCTGAAGGTGTATCCCAAAACTGCAGAGTTAAAAAATACATTTATGCACTATTTATTTGGTTCTATACCTCATATTTCCCATTCCCAATACTAATACATTTGCCTGAATGCTCAATCGTTTCTTCATCCTCTTCTTTATTTATTGCCGTTGCGTCATTCTCGTTGTTCACTCCTGCTTTTGGAGGTGTTTTACCTGGTTTTAGTATAATTGTTGATGATGCACAAAATAATGGAGTTGGCACACTTCCTTGATGTGTTCCTCCATAATTGCCACTATTAGCAATTGCGCAGCGAGTAAGAGGCATTGAAAGTTTTGGCTTAATTGATGGGGTAGCTTCAGAATGACGCCGATCACATAGAAGGCCACCATTATGCATTTTTTCGATGTCTCTTTTTTAAAGAAATGATATGTGAACTATTGTTGAATATTTTTTGGAATTAATGTTGTATTATAAGTTAGGGATCAGTATGTCCTAAAAATACTTTTAAAAAACTTTAAAAATTTATTTCTAGTTGATTGAATGTGTAATTGAATGTGTACATATAAAATAAGTTTTAAAAGAAAAAAGCAGAATATATGAAGGAACGGCTGGCATGGAGACGTTATGTTTTTTAGAAAAGTGCGGGAAACACAAGAAAAAATGCGAATGCGGTTGACAAGAAAGAAAATTAAAAAAAGGATAAAATAAACGATTTTTCATCTTAAAGGTAAAGTAGAATAGACAGCCGGAAATGTTTGTCGAAGTGGAGATTAAAAAATAGTGTTATTTTACATTAATCGAAACTATCACTTTAAAAGTTCCTCGATTTTTAAAAATTAATAGAATCCTAAAAAAACTTTGAAAATTCGTCATTTAATTCTTCTTTTTATCAAAAATCGCTCTTTGGATGGTGAGTATTAAATGCGCAAAAAAGACAAAAATAGAATGAATGATTTTGAGCGGAAATAATCGAGGAACTTTTTTAGTTAGTATTGATGTAATAATATAAAAAAAGGTTGCCTTTTCACCAAAAATACAAATACATATTACAAAAACATTACTAAACTATTTTCTCGATGAAATCTTCTAAAAATAAAATTTAATGAATTGGTGGCTGGCTGTATAATTAAATGATGAACGGCTGTCTAACTAAATGGCAAATGAAGGAAAAAACATAGAAAAGTTAAACATCGATTTTAAATTTCCGTAGGCATTTTAAATTTCTCGTCTCTTGGAGTTTCCTAAAATAGATATGCCAGATAGACTTTGTGAGAATTTATAAAAATAGAGAATGAATAAAAGATGAGCTGAGGGAAAGGCCAGCAGCTTAAGGGCTTTCCTAAGTATTTAGTTCAAAGTGGTCGAGTGGTGGAAATAGAGAAGAATTTTAAGAATTGAGAGAATAAAAAGGCAAACAATATTGGTAAAAAATAGAGAGGTAAGGAGAATAAAAAGCAAAATTGAAGTTTTTCTATGAAATGTTTATTTAGCCATCTAATCTATGTAAGATCAAAAACCAATTTTGAATAAATACATTAATCCTCTTTTCGATTTTTGAAATATTTTGTGACTGGCAAGAGAATAATCATTTAAATTATTCTAAGAATTTAAGAGAAAAGATAAAAATAAAATAATACCAACATTTAAGAAAAAAATTTTAATAAAAAATTACGTGATTGTTTTCACAAAATATAAACCCTAAAATTATTGGGTTTGAAAATAGCATTTATATGTAGTATTTGTTCTTGAGTAATGACGTGTATGGAACAAATAGGGCCATTATTTAAGGACGGAGAAAAGAAAAGAATGATAAAGAAGAGGACTGAGGTTGCCAGTTGTGTACTAACATGGTCGATAGAGGTAGGAAGTAAATTTGAGAAGCTGACAAATGCAAAAAAATTTTTATTTAAAAAATAAACATAAGAATGCACTTACAAATGATACAAATGATACATAATTAAAAACAAGTAAATTTGATAAGGTATCTTTGAAAAATAAATATATGTAGATCTTTAAATGTCGAATGTTGCTGTTTAAGCGAACGCGGGAGTATTTTACATAAATTAAAAGTTTGAATAAATGACTTGAGTGTTTAATATTAACAAACAGAATTTTAAAAAGGAAAATGATGTGAAAATA
Source organism: Meloidogyne enterolobii (assembly GCA_963681835.1). NCBI lineage: Eukaryota > Metazoa > Nematoda > Chromadorea > Rhabditida > Meloidogynidae > Meloidogyne > Meloidogyne enterolobii. Next base: position 37,023 of record CAVMJV010000007.1, read on the forward strand.
TTGGAAGCAAAAAATTGTTGCTAGTATGTGATAAAGCGGAAATTAATCTCCTAGCATAAATCAGAGAAAATTTATTATTGAACTTTGTAGCATAAAATAGAAAAATTTATGACTGAATTATATACATACTACATATGTAATGTTTTATACTCTTGTTGTCATTTTATGTTTTGTCTAAATTTAAATTAGCATGTGTCTCCAACTGATAAGAACGCCAACCAAGTATTTACATAATAAAATTTTGATTTAAATACATAAAACAGTCAATCATTCTCATTCTTTTCGATACACACTTGTTATCTTATTTCCTTTAATAACTGTTCATTTTAAAGTTTGTATTAAATTACTGACATCTAATTAAAATTTATAATGGTCGAAATATTGGCATCACAGAAGTATCAAAAGGATCAAAAGAATATAATCATCAAAGATTTCACTATTCAATTTGTCCTTAAAAAAGTTTTTGATGCTAAACAAATTTGTGAAGAAAAACAACAATCAATAATTGATAACTTGGAAAGTTTTGAAGCCAAGGTAGAAGATTAAATGGAGATCAATACAAAATTTAGAATTTCAGGATATTACTAATGGAAACGCTTTTATGTCTTACATTATACGATTAAGTTTGCATTGGAAAGTCAAAAATTGTTTTGAAGATTTGCCAAGTTCGATCATCATGAAGGTATATTAAATTTGATTACCTAACATTCTATTTAATTCTAGGTTCCCTTTCCACGACATGAAACTGAAAATACAAAAAAAGACGACAAACCCTCTGAGGTTATTTCCGACTTCTTAACCATTGCTACTACTGTAAGTCGTTACTATTCATTTTCCCTAAACTTTTAATAATTTTCCAGCGTGAGATAAATTTCTACAAAAACTTTCCCTTGTTTGAACCACGTGCTAAACTTCCCAAATTCTACTATGGATATGATCATCATCCATTACAACAAGGCCTAATTATTATGGAAGATTTGTCTACACGTGCTGTAACCATCCCCGTACTTCCAGGCTTCAATGAACTTCAACTTTTTGCTTTATTGGAAGAAGTAGCAATGATTCATGCGGCTTCTTGGCGGTTTCCTCAATGGGAGCAGCTTATTGGAAGTGTTCCGATTAGGTACTTTTAATTAAAAAACAAGTAAAAACACATTTATAGCCCTGGGTTTCTTGCGGAAATGGTTACAAACACGCAAAAATTAGTAGAGGTAATGACGCCCACCTACAATGCCATTTATTTTTTAGCTTGATCCGTTGGTTTTCAAAACATTAATAAATCAGCTATCTACTACGTTCACTCTATCTACTTGTGAACAATCAAACTATAGTGGTTTAAAATTTGGCTTCCCATCCTGCATTGTACACGCCGATTTGTGGACACCTAACGTGCTATGGGAACGGGATGCACAAGGAAAGCCGACAGATAAACTCTGCGCTATCATTGATTGGCAAACAGTACATGCTGGAAATCCTTGTGAAGATATTTGTCGCATTCTTTCCTTGAACACTTCTGGTACTTACAGAAGACAGGTAATTAGTTCAATACTTTTTTAATTGACAAAATTAACTTTTCAGAACACTGAACGTTTGCTTACTTTTTATGCAGAAAAGGTTGCCGAATTTATGGGTGGAAACTCGCCCTTCACTTTTGTACAGGTATTTTTAATTTAATGTTAAAATATTTAAAATTTATTTTAAGTTAAAAGAAGCTTATAGAAAATCAATGGCTTACTCTGCATTGTAAATATTAACATCATGTAAATGTTATAATTTTTTTTAATTTGAAGGTATTTGTGCTTTGGAATTGTTTATTACCATGAGATGGATTCGATAGTTGGTACCGATCCAGAAAAAAGAAAAGTTAACCAAAAAGAATTGCTGGAAAGATGTCGAATGTTTTTGGAGGATACTATTACCTCTCTTGACAAACCAGCCTGATACTATAACTTATTTAAATTTACTTAAAACATTATGTACTAAATGCTGCCTTAAAATATTTTTAAAATAAGTGCAAATAAAATTAATACATTGTTCTACATAAATATCTGCTTTTATTTGAGTAAAACAAGCTCAATACTCTGTAATATTAAAGAAATTTTCAATTTTTCTCCCAACAAAATTTTTAAAAAAATTTCTACGCTATGAAAATAAAGTATACCTCTGAGTTGATATTTTGGAAGATTGCGGGGAGGCCTTCCCAACTAAATTACAATCAACGGCGGGCGTAAATCGATTTTACCTTGTCTATTTTGTGTGGAAAATGGGAAAAATAAATTTCTTTGCTCTCAAAAATTTTAAAAATTAAATTTTACGGGACCATCTCTTAAATCTGTTTATTGGTTGCATTAATCCTACTTAACTGATCAAAATTTGGTTGGTGGCGATATACCTTGTAGGGAAGTAAAATACTGTAAAGATAGATTTACTCTTGAAGCTTTGCGCGTAGTTTCCTCACATTAAACTTCCTAATGAAAATTTGATTTAAAAACAATTGATCTAAATTTACATTAATTTATTTTTTTTTTCAAGAATTCAAAAACTGGCCCCTGCGCATGGTTTAAGACTCTTCCCTCTTGTAGGGCTTTGCCATTCTTCCTTTTTTATTTTGTTGCTTCCCATTATTCAACTCATCTTCGTCAGGACTAATGCCTTATTGCAGTCACACACTTATCTTACCTCTAGTGAGGGTGAATCTATTTTAAATCTTCCTGATGATCAACAAGTATCAGGTACACTAGCAGTAAATGTTAATGATTTTCAAAACTTTTTTCTTCAGCGATTGCATCTCAAGAACGATTTCTAGCAATTGCTTCTAATGAAAATATTTATGTGTTCAACAACACTTTGAACTCAACTGACACCAAAGGCTATGAAGAGCTGTTGAAAATACCCCTCAATTCTAATGAATCAATAACAGATTTAAAAATTCTTGCCGCCCAAAGGATATTGCTTTTTTGTTTCTTCTCCTTTTGCAGGTTCATTTAACATACAGAATTTATAATATTCTTTATTCCTTAGAATTTGCCAAATCCCAGTAAATTCTACGTCCTCGTCTCCTAATGTAAATTGTACAACTCGAAACTTTCAACAAACCGAATCTCTTCGAGCAGTACTCTCTCCTGAGAATCGGCTATTTGTTCGCGCAATTTATTCGTCTAATAGTGCCTCAATTTTGGCTATTGATAAAACACAAACACTTGCTGCGCACGACTATTCTGAGATAAGTGAACAACGTAAGTTAATTTTATTTAAAGACAGTTAGGTGATGGAAGGTTCCTCTTCCTATTATTGAAATTTTTAACATTTAACAATTATATTTCAGGCGTAGTTTCCAGTTTTCACTCAGGTTTCTTATATTCTTTACATCTTTAATTAAGCATAAATACCAGGCCAGTTTGTCTATTTTATTGGCAGCGCAAGACGCGTAGATTTACCCTATCAACTCGAAGCTGAAAAACTCAGATACCGAACAGATGTTCGCATGACAAGGGTTTGTCAAGATGACACTAGTCAGTTAGGTGATGGAAAGTCCCTGGAATCAAGAATGGAATTGGTTCTTTCATGTGACGGACTTGGTTATTTTTTTTAGATTTTTCTGGGCAAACAAGAATTTAGATAATTCATTACACAATAATGCCAACCAAAGAGCTATTGCTGCGAGTAGAAGTACTGACGGAAAAACGCTATTAGTTGTTATCGAACGCGACGAGATTAACAACGAAGATGATATTGAAAGTCAACATACATTTGTTTGTCGCTTTTCAGTTGAGGAATTGGAGAATGCTTTTGAACAACTTTGGAGTACCTGTCAAAAAGTTGAAAGCACAAAATGGCAAACAAAGGTTTTAAAGGTTTTTTTAAAAGACAGAAAATTTAAAAACATTTTAAAGCAATGCGAAGGAGTAATGCGCGACCCTCAATGTTTCATGTTCTCTTGGGAACTTGATGAAAGATTGCCTTTATGCCGCCGTTTTGCTCAAGGTGGATTAGAAAATTGCCAGTTGAATTCTACAAAGTCGCTCATTTATCGCTCAGGATGGCTAGAGAATTTTAATGCCACACTTGGAACTCTAATAACTGGTATATTATTATTTTGAATTATATTTATGGTTTTTAGAATTGTCCATTGAACCAGAAGCTAAAATTGTTGCAGTTGAAGAGGTTGAAGATGCACTTTTGTTGGGATTTCAGAATGGAACAATTCAAAGAGTTGTTATTTTTAATTTATTTAAAGTTAGTTTTTGTAAAATTAAGGTTGCAAATATTGCTACTATAGTGGAAGGGCAGAAACAATATCAAGCCACTACTCTTTGGAATATTACTTTAGAAAATAACCAATTTAGTCACCTTGGAATGATTTTGGATGGAAATAATCATTTGATTTTTGCAAATAAAAATAAAGTTTTTTTCCAACTTATTCTCTCCACATTGTTTATTTTTAGGTCCGAAAAATGAATTTAAGTTGCCCTACAATGTATCCTCAATGTGAGGATATTGCTTGGAATGATCCTCTCAATTGTATTTGGTGTGCTTTCCCAAATGAAACTGGATTAACCATAGCAAAAGAACAGATGTTGGAGATGTGTCAATCTATCGGCGGGTTTGCACTTGATACTTGTCCACCATTAGTTAATGAGGTTGAAAATTTAAAAAAATTTAAATCATATTTTTTTCTTGAAGGTAACCAGAGAAGAGAGTGGAACATTAACTATTTGGGGAAAACGACTGAACACAATGAAAAATCTCAATATTTCTTTTTGCCGAAAACCATGCACAATTGATAAACAACTACCTGACACGTTAATTTTTTTAATTAAATTGGTGGGAAAAAAATAAAATATTTAAGAATACGCTGTAAAATGAATTTGCCGTTTGGTCATTGTAAAACACTCTCACTTGAAGGCATATTTGGCTCTGCAAATAATTTTACAATTATCCATGATCTAAGTAAACAACACAATCAAATTAGCGATGGAAAGATTCACCCAAGGTTTCTATAATTATTTTTAATAGTATTCTCCTTTTTATCTTCATAGTTATGTTATGCGTGCAATTTTAGTCATTTTAGCTGTTGTGCTTATTTCTATTGCTTTGGTTGTTATATATTGCAGTCTTTATCCAAAATATGCAAAGGTATTTTATAATTAGTAGTTAAAAATTCTACAATTTTTATAGAGATTAATCGACTTGGCCTTCTTTCGGAGTGCCAATAACAGAGGTAAGATAAATAAAGATAAAGTTATTCCTGTCCTCTATAGTTTATCGGGAGTATAATCTTTACTTGCAATCTAAACTTTCCTTTCGACTTTCTTCATTATTTCATTAATCAAATCTTGCTACTTTAATTAGATTCTATCTTACGATTTTCATCTTAATTATCAAGGTGAATTTTTGGCTTTATTTTTTTCCTTTAACTCAGATTCTTCTTCACGTATCTTTATCTTTTCTGTTCCTTAGTTGCTTCCGTTTTCCACCCTATTTTAACAGACACTGGCTACAACCCTATTCCACCACCCACAGAAATATTACGACCGTCTACATTCGATCCTCATACTTTCGGATTGGCTTTAGGCAACTGTGCACATTCTAATCAAAATTCTTTTGTTTCTGGTGGCGATGATGGAAGTCCTATTGTTATGTTGGCTGATGGAGCTCGGGTTTTAAAGATTATAAGGTTTATATCTGATTATAAATTTTAGTTGGATCTGAGAACTTTCGAATGTATTGGGGAAGGATATTTTTCCAAAGTATGTCGAGCACTCTGCCATTACCAAAAAGAAAAAGGAGTAACTGAGACAAAACGTGTTGCTGTGAAAATTATCAAAAGTGCCACAGCAATTGAAGAAGTAAAATTGGAAGTTGACACTCTCAAAAAATGCAAACATCCAAATATTGTGCAATATATTGACCATTTTATTACCGATGAAATGCGTTTTATACATATTGTACTTGAATATATGGGTGGTGGTGATTTACACAATTTTCTGATTGATAGAAAAAACGTTCGTTGAATGTGAATTAATTTCTATTTTTTTTTTATTTTTCAGACGCCAACAATCGGAGATGCTTTTTCTTACATTATTCAGATTGCTAAAGGAATGGCATATTTAGCTAGTCAACGAATTGTTCATAGAGATTTGGCTGCCCGCAATTGTATGCTTGATACTAGCAAACGTGTTGTTAAAGTGACAGACTTTGGCCTTTCTCGTGCACTAACCCGATCAAAATTATATGGCGAGAATGATGAAAACTATGTGTATATTTACATATCTGGTAATCAACAGCAGAAATTGCCTTATCGTTGGACAGCTATTGAATGTTTTAGAGAAGATCCCTTGGTTTGATAAAACAAATTTAGTCGAAGATTTTTCTAAATTTTATAGTTCTCCGAAAAAACTGATGTCTGGGCATTTGGAGTGCTGATTTGGGAGATATTCGCCCGTCACATTGAACCTTATGAAAATATGAAAAGTACAGAGGTAAAGAGATTTCTTGAAGCTGGCAAAAGGCTTGAATGTCCAAAGCATTGTCCTGAACCTCTTTAGTAATATTTTTAAAGTCTGAATCAAATATAACAAAACTATTTAGTGAGTTAATGTTATTTTGCTGGGATGAAGATCAAATAAAACGACCAAATTTTGATGAAATTTATCTACAATTAGAAAGTATCTTCGATGAATTGATGAAAAATGATTCAGAATCAATGAATTGTCAATATGAATCATTGAACGATTCGGAATATGAGACGGTAAATATTCTAGAGATTTTCAATTAAAAAATTAAATTAAAGCCAATTACTACAAAACAAAATTTGCCACCTACGCAGCTTTCTTCATACTCACATTCTGGATTATCTAGTACATCAACAAGAGTTGTGGATGATCTAAATAATTCAACAGCAATTTAGTTATTAGAATTTTGTGGGATAGTGCGGGTAACCCATTGCCATATGTGCTAATTGTATATAAATCACAGGCGGCTCCAAAGTGATTATACCAAAAATAAATTCCGAAGAAATATAACTAAACTTTTTCCTAATCCTTGCTGAATGATCTTTAACATTCTCTGGAACCGCTTAATATAATTCCTTCACTTTTCCAAATTTTAAATTATATTTATAGTCCGGATATGGTGGAATGAAAATTTCAAATCGTGAAGCCTTAAAATTCACTTATGGGATAATATCTTCCGTATTTTATTGTCGGTCATTACAACCCCAACTCTCACTTAACTAATTTTCCTCTCCACATTCCTTCAAAACATTAGTATTATACCAGGATTGCCTTTTCCACCACTCATCTTTAGTGATCTAATCCTTATTTATGGCTCATATTTACATATTTCTATTACGATAAATTCTTCAAAAAATTTGGATATTTTTGGAAAATAGATTCAGGCATATCTTTTAAAATCAATAAAAATTGGAAGATTTAAGTAATATGATACATTTATAGAATGCTTTTATGTACAAACTTATTATTCCAAAAATTTAAATATTTCAGAAATAACTAAACATTAAATATTCTACATATTTTAATGTCACAAAATAAAAGCTTGCCTTGGCAAGAAAAGCACTAAATTAATAAATAATAAACTAATTACAAGCACTTAGATCGCCTTGTACGCTTTCAGCACCACCAATTTCAGAAGAATAACCGCTAGTTTTGTCATCTTTATTAAAATCATCATCTGATTTTTCATTATCCACAATCAATTTCCCGTCAGGTCCTTCTGACAAAGTTCGACTGCGGCTGCTATAATAAAATTACATTTTGGGTTAAAACATACACAAAAAATAAATACCGAATTGTTTCTCGAGGACATTCAACTACAATCTGTTGACTAATCACGCCGATTTTAGACGTTTTACTAACCCAACGCTGTGCAAGAACATAAGCAGCTGGTAAGTCCAAATAGAGATCAGCGAGATCATTAAAGAGACGCTTAAATCCTTTTTCAATGCAAGACTCAGCCAAAGTGCCCTTATCCGATAAGTCCTTAAGTGATCAAAAAAATTCACATCGAATATATACTTATCAATAAAACCTTCAAAAGAATGGCAAGTTTGTCCATCACGTGGTCATGCATTTCTTCTAGAGCAAAAATACCGGCCTTATACACAAATTCATGATGGAAATGAGGAACCCGTAAATCAGAAAGTCGCTGCGTTGCCGCTTCTTTATCATTACTATTCAAATATTCTTTAAGAATATGCTTAAACTGTTCCGAAAGGACTTCTTAAAAATATTATAATGTAAAGATAACAACAATTAAGAAACCTGTAGAATTTTGTCCGCCACATGGAGCACATTTTCCCATAAGCAGATGATGGTTATTCGCAAAAGTAACTGCATCTTCATAACAACTCCTAGTAGTTTGGAGAAATTTTTTAAGACAAAAGAGAAAGATATTTAACTTACTTCACAAGCTGTGCATCGCTCGAATGTTTAGACGCAAGCATGTTGAGAATGTTCAGTGTACAAAGATTATGTTCAACCAATTTTGCCATGAGAATTGCTAGAGACTCAGCTGCCTTGGGAACATCCTTAGAAATATCACCAACAGAACCAACAATATCTTCAAGAATATCAGCAATTGCAGAAAATGAAACCTGGACAATAATTTGTTTTTTCTGAATACGACCCGCCATTTTCTATTTAATTACCCATTTTTTGTTGACCATTTCAGCAAGCATGTTTGCAGTCATGTCATAACTTCCAACAGAATTTTCAATAGTAACCATCAAAATATCCTTAACCATTTTATGGACCATATCTTTAGTAAGAGCAAATTTTTCCAAAGAATCTAAAGCTTCAGCCAAATTTCCATTCTCTAGATAATCTCTCATTATTTGACGAATCTCTTCATCGCTATATTTTCGCACAAAATCCGCGTACTCATCATACTCTTCTTCTGAATCCGAGCTGAATGTTTTGTCCTGGTTATCATTCTCATAAGCTAAATCAATACAGTCCAATCCATATTCAAAACAGTTTCCTTAAAATTAAAATCCTTAACCAATTCTATCTTTATTTAATACCGTCATTTTTGATAGCACAGCCACTAACTCCTCTCGATCTTGCTTTACGCTCAGCACGACCATTCTTCAAATTTTTGATAAGATTCTTGCTACTAACTAGAAAAAAGATAAATTTCTTAGATAATAAAGAAGAACAAACCACAATGATTCTCAAAAACTTCAGTAATATTCTTTACAGCATCTGAAGGTAAAATTCGGGGAGGATTTGCTCCACTCGCCTTTGCAAAACGAATTTCCGCTTCGAGTTCTGGATCTTTTTGCTGTTTATTTGCAATATTATGATGATTTTTATGAGAACAATTCTGTTTAGAAGCATCCATTAATAAGTAGAATTAAAAGAAAATTTTGAATATAATTATGGCTAAATCTGAAAATTTATAAATAAAAACTTTGTTTAAAAAAGTTTTGCCACGTCTTTCTACTGAAAACTTAAAAGAAACGCGAAATGAAAATTTTTTTTCCAAAAATTCAACATTTTTACATAGTTATAGAAATCCTCTTTTCTCTCCTTATTCTTTCTCCATACTATTTCTCTTATACACAATTTTCCTCCAAACCCTTTTCTTTCACGATGTATGCCAAAGCAAAGTAGCTCAGGTTTAAGAGCTGTGTGTTTAATCATTGAAAATTTTCTTAAAAATAAGCTTTTTCATTTTGCTTTTTCTTAAACTATATTGCAATTTCGCGCTATAGAAAATTGCCGCCTGACCCAAAACTTTTAAAAATCTAAGAATACCCCATCCAAAACAAAGATAATTGAAAACAAAATAGAAAAAGAAAATCAATTGAAAACAGCAAGTCCAATTAAGCGGTTTATTTCAAGAATACTTTGCATCACAATTGTCTAATAATTGAGAAAAAAGCTAGACATTTGAAAATATAATTGCCAGCTGTCAAATTGTTTTTACTGATAAATTTAAGAGCATTTTTGATTTTTCATTTATTTTTCGTTCAATTCCCTGCTTAAAATATTGCTATTAAATTCAAAATTTTCTTCAAATTAGGTAAAAATATCCCGCAAGATAGAAGAACTGCCAATAAAAAATTTTTCGATGAATACCTTTAGGTCGGAGGCCCAAAACATTTCTGCTTTTTCTCACTCCCAAGTAGTGAACGACATATCGACTTTTTCTTAAGGAAAAAAAGTCGTTTTAAAAAAATCTACAATTATTCGCGAACGACTTTTTTTTAAACACACAATGCCAGAACTACGTAAATATCGATGTTTTGCGCCAAACGATTGCGAATCGACTTTTTTGTGTCTCTTTTTCTCTAATTTCACGTTATATTTCCTTTCTCTTTTTCTATTAATTTTCGTTCGTGTAGTCTCTCCTTTGGAATTTGCAATTTTCCATTTTTATAAATGTTCAGTCCCTTTTCTGTAATTTTTAGGGATTTTTCCACATATTTATATTCTTACTATATGGAGAGGAGAAGTAAGAGGAGATGATGCCAAAAGTGGATTGAAAGCCTTTAACAGGAAGATGAGTGAAATTTTCATTGAAAATCCGGAAAGTCTTTCCATCATCAGATGTGCTGCTTACCTTGATCCTGCCGTTTGTTTCCCCACCTCCCCTAAAACAGATCTCAAATTAAAAATCAAGACAAACTTTTTTGTGAAATTAATTTATGTATCCGTGATTCAAAAACAAAGTAAATAATTATAAGGACGACAAAACAAAATAAATTTAAAGAAAAACAAAGTCAACGAGGAGATCAATCCATCAAAACCTTTTACATTAATTTAATCAACTTCCTCCATACGCGAAGCGTCCTCCTCTGCACCGGCAATCTTTTCGACAGGTTCCCCAGAAGTGCAGGGTTGTGGATCTTCAAGAGAGAAGCCAGAAGTCAACAAAGTCATCTTGGTCGGAGTCATCTTGGCCAAAATATCCTAACACTAAAAATAAAACAAATATTCCAAAATTCTTTAAACAAAATCTTAAATACCTTAATAACTTTGCAAAGTTTCTCAAATTTAACTTTATCTTCTTCAAACTTCTTCTTTTCCTCTTCACTTTCTGGCAACTCCAAACCTTCTTTAGTCACGCTAACCAACTTCTTTCCATCAAATTCTTTCAATTGTTGAATGCAATATTCATCAATTGGATCAACCATATAAATAACTTCAAAACCTCGCTTCTTAACACGTTCAACAAAAGCTGAGTTTTGAACAACTTCTTTAGACTCGCCAGTAATATAATAAATGCAAGTCTGATTCTCCTTCATTCGTCCAACATAATCCTTCAAGCTAACAAGTTCATCGCCAGAAGAGGAAGTGTTGTAACGGAGATATTCGGCAAGCTTTTTACGGTTGACAGAATCTTCGTGAATACCCAACTAAAGAACAAATAATTTTCAAAAAAACATTTAAAAAACCTTAAGATTCTTGCTGAATTGTTCATAAAATTTCTTAAAGTTGTCCTTGTCTTCAGCAATTTCATCAAAAAGTTCGATACACTTCTTGACCAAATTCTTTCGGATCACTTTAAGAATTTTGGATTGTTGGAGCATTTCACGAGAAATGTTAAGAGGAAAGTCCAATGGAGAGAATTCCAATGGAGAGACAACGACATAGAAAATTAATAGAAAAAGAGAAAGGAAATATAATGTGAAATTAGAGAAAAAGAGACACAAAAAAGTCGATTCGCAATCGTTTGGCGCAAAACATCGATATTAACGTAGTTCTGGCGTTGTGTGTTTAAAAAAAAGTCGTTCGCGAATAAAAGTAGTTATTCGCCGCGAATCGACGAAAACGTAGATATGTCGTTCACTACTCCCAAGCTGCAAACCTTTGCAAATATCAGCTAGATCGATCGTACACCAATCTAATGCGGGGAGTTATGAAGATGATTCATAAGCTGGCTGACAGTTAAAACGCTTATAGAAAAGGTGTATAATATCTGAAGAAAAAGCAAATAGATAGGACCCTTGTGCAGCCCAGAAAATGCTTTGGAGCAGCTTTTGTGAATCACTTGCCGTTATAATATAGAAACTAGCAATCATTTTGAATTTTTACTAGCGAAACATTTCTAGCGCCCCAACCATATTAGGAAATAAAAATATGCAAAACATGTATCTAATCGCAGGATAATGCACGAACGAGATAATTAAAAACGATTTTTCTCGAGATAAATTTTATACTTCGTTTTTTGTCCTTTTGAGATTATGATACTTTTAATTAAGTATTACTTCATAATGTAGAATACGAAATATATACAAACAAAGATTTACATTTTTAAGGCCGCCACATGTTCCTTTTTTCACAAATTTTAATAAAATTTTCCATTAATTTTTCAGGAATATGTCAGAATATGTCAAATTGTTCGCAGATATCTCAATATATTAGAGACAAAGCTAATCGAACCCGAATTGCTATTGAAAGTTTTTATGCTCAAACCATTGTACAACTTACTGAAAGGGATCAAAAGACTGAAAAATTTGAACAAAAAATGACTAAAGATGGTAATTTGTAAAATAAAATTAATAAGAGTTAAAATAATTTTAGGACTCAGTGAAAAAGAAAAGGAAGCTAAACGACATTTACATGTTGCAAATAATAATGATTTTATTAAACAGAGGCCTAAATTATCAGCAAGTGATTTCCAGTCACTTAAGGTTATTTTTTTAAACATTTATTAAATTATTTATTACAAGCCTAGGTAGATACAAATTAAAAATTGTTTAAAAAATATTGAATTTACACATAAAATTTCCCTTAAGGTAATCGGTCGCGGTGCTTTTGGTGAGGTTCGCCTTGTTCAGAAAATTGATAGTGGCCATATTTATGCAATGAAAATTTTGCGAAAGTCTGAAATGCTCGAAAAAGAACAGGTTAAACATTATTGCACATTTTTGCTTATTCGAAAATTAATTTAGATAGCACATGTTCGCGCAGAGAGAGATATCCTTTCTGAAGCCGACTGTGATTGGGTTGTAAAAATGTTCTATTCTTTTCAAGATAACATAAATCTTTATCTAGTTATGGAATTTCTTCCTGGAGGTATTTAAAATTTTTACTTTAAGGATATCTCAAAAAACCCCCAACAAAAGTTACCACCCTCTCTCACTCCTCCCCAGGACTGTCCAATAAGTTACTACTCCCGAAAATTTATTAACGCTAAAATTATTATTTTTATTAAGGTGATATGATGACCCTTTTAATAAAATATGATCAATTAACAGAGGAACAAACAATTTTTTACATATCTGAAACTGCCCTCGCCATCCAAGCAACTCACAATTTAAATTTTATTCATAGAGATATTAAACCCGATAATTTGTTACTTGATGCAAAAGTAATTTTAATTTTTAAAAAATTTTCTAATATTTAAAGTAGGGACACATAAAACTCTCCGACTTTGGCCTTTGTACGGGTTTAAAAAAGATACACCGAACAGAGCTTTACAGAAATTGGCCTTCACAGTTACCTGCTGATTTTGCAACAAAACCATTTGATTCTAAACGGAAAGCTGAGACATGGAAGAAGAACAGGAGAAATTTAGTTTGTTTTAGAAAATGATAATTACCAGATGATTTTAACAACCCCAAATTTAGGCATTTTCTACTGTTGGTACACCTGATTATATTGCGCCCGAAGTCTTTCAACCAAATGGCTATACAAAATCATGGTAAATAGAAACTTAAAAAATAAGATACAATTTTAAGAAATAAATTTTAAGAAATCCCTTTAATTTTGGTAAGACTAATTATGCTTATTTTTAGTGATTGGTGGTCCTTAGGTGTGATAATGTACGAAATGCTCATTGGTATTGTTAAATTAAATAAAATAAAAATAATTTCTAAAGGTTATCCTCCCTTCTGTTCCGAAACTCCACAAGAAACACATAGAAAAGTGATGAATTGGCAACAAACTTTAATCTTTCCTCCTGAAATTCCAATCTCATTGGAAGCAAAAAATGTATTTTTACAAATTAAAATTTTATATTTTCAATTTTATCTTTAGACGATCAAACGATTTTGTTGTGAAGTTGACAAAAGATTGGGGAATGAATCTGGTCTTGAAGAAATTAAAAATTGTTCCTTTTTCAAAAAAACTGATTGGGAACATATTAGGTATTTCAATTGTTTATAACTACACCCCACTATTATTTTCTCACTAGAGAGTCGCCTGCACCGATTCGGATAGAAGTTAAAGGAATTGACGATACCTCAAACTTTGATGATTTTGGAGATGCTGATATCCCAATAAGTAAATCATAATATTTTATCTTAATTTTTTTCTATTTATTAGTTGGCATGAAGGATGTTGTTGCGGGTGGTTCTCCTGCTGGTATTACAGACAAAGGTGAATTCATTCATTACACATTCGAGCGGTTTAATTGTTCCATTCAACAAAAACGTGGAACAAATCAAGCACAATTGACAACTGCACAACAAGTTAATGAGGAATTAAGTGCTAGAAATACTACAGGTTCTTCAATGAACGACAACAATTTATAAAACATAGCCTTTTTAATGTTGATAACTTTGAAATATAAATTTCTTGTAAATTTGATAAAAATTAAAAACTGGTATTTAGTGGAAGTGTTTTGTAGTTTTTCATTAAAAACTCGAAAAAAGTTTACGGACTGAAATTTGGTTTTTTTAAAATTTGTACCTTTGAGTCTAGTCTTTCAGGGAAACAAAAAATTTCCCTTGAATAGTTTGGTGTAGATTGCCATAATTTCTGATTTTACTTTGTTTTATATTTTTACAGTTAAATAGAATCAATGACAGATGATATTCTTCCTTCCTCTTCAGCAGAGCGTTTTAGCCCTAAAAATTCTGAGGATGTGCGGATTTTGCTCGTCGGTGATGGTATATACTTTATTTTAATTTTCATTATTTACTTTATTTTTTATAGAAGGGGTTGGTAAAACAAGTATAATAATGGCTCTTGTACACGACAATTTTTGTACAAATGTTCCAGCGCGTTGTGAGCAAGTTATTATTCCTAGAGATGTTTCTCCTGATGGAGTTTTAACTGAAATAATTGATTATTCACGTTAGTTTATTTTGTTTAAATTTAGAGGGTTAATTTAAATTTAGCACGAGAGCAATCTGAAGATGAACTTATTTCACTAATACAACGAGCAAATGTGATTTGTGTTGTTTATTCTGTTAGAGATACTGAGACTATGAACAGGGTATACTCTTTATTTTGCTTTTTTTTATTATAAATTTTAGGTAACTTCATACTGGCTTCCTCTGATTCAAAAATCACTTGGCGGGGGAGAGCACAACCGTTCAGTGCTTCTTGCAGCAAATAAGTCAGATCGTCAGGACGAAACGTCTCATATTGACAAAATGATCCCTATAATGAATGGTAAATCTGCTTTTTCACGTCTTTTTTAATCAATAATTTTAAGATTATTTGGAAATTGAAACTGTTGTTGAATGTTCTGCTAAAATAATGAAAAACATCTCGGAGATTTTTTTCTATGCGCAAAAGGCGGTAATTTCAGGAAGTTGATGAGCTATATGTAAATTAATATTTTCAGGTTGTTTATCCATTTCGACCTTTAATGTCTTTAGAAGAAAAGAAGCTTTCAATGAAATGCCAGAAAGCTCTTGCAAGGATATTTAAGGTTTCATTTTGTTTTTAGTTTTACAATTTCCTTTTAAGCTAAGCGATTCCGATAATGATGGCTTCCTATCAGACGAAGAACTCATGGATTTCCAGCTATTTTCTTTTAGTGTTCCGTTGACGCCCATCGCTATTGCTGTCTGTATATTGGCTAACATGTGTAATATTTACTAATAATTTGCAGGAAGTGAAACAAGTAATTTCTGATTATGATCCAAACATGTTGGTGGATAATGCTCTTACACTAGAAGGATTCCTCTATTTGCATCAGATGTTCATTCAGAGAGGGAGACATGAAACTGTTTGGACAGTGTTAAAGAGGTTTGGTCATGATCTCAATCTACAACTGCGACAGGATTATTTGCTTCCAAAGTTTGCATTTATTTTTTTGCTAAAATATTTTAATTTAAAGAATAAAGATCCCGCGAGGTTCTTCTGTTGAGCCATCAGATATTTGCCTGAATTTCCTTTCTGAACTTTTCAAACGTTTTGATGAGGTAATGATCTTACAATAAATTTATTTTTTTACTAAATTTTGGTTATAACTTTTTTTTCTTACTCCATTTCCTGTAGACAAATTGTTTATTTCCTTTTTCCTATTTTTTGGTTCAATCAGTCAAAATAAGAGTTAAACCAACTAACGTGATAGGCAGAAAATTATCAAAAAAAAGTGCGAATGATGGCGGAGTAGATCGTCTTAGGGCAAGTGACGTCCTTTCTTTTCTTCCCGCCATTCTCTCCATATCGCGACTAAATCGATCGTTTCCGCTCAACGAATCGGGTGGCCTTTAGTAGAACCATATCAACACGCAATAATTTGATATTTACAATCAAAACATCCTAATTGTTTTTATTCTCTCTTAATAAATCCCTTCACACGATTTATTTTTCAGGATTTCGATGATTGCCTTTCTTCAAATGAACTTCAAAGTTTGTTTAGCGTTTGCCCATCAAATCCTTGGACGGAAGAAATGTTACATGCTGTGGAATCCAATTCACTTGGATGGATTACACATAATGGGTACATCAATTTATGGACGTTTGTTTTTTATGTTAAATTATTTTGGATTTTTCTAATTTAGTCTCAACTTTGCGCTTAATCTTTCACAAGCATTGGAGCATTTGGCTTATCTTGGATTCAACATCAAATATCATAGCCAAAAAGATGCAATAACAGTTTATTTATAATTATTTTTTCTGTTTAAATTATTGTTTAAGATAACTAGAGATAGGAGGATGGATATAGAAGAAAAATCGACCAAAAGACGTGTATTCAGGTGCCATGTTATAGGTCCAAAAGGCGCTGGGAAAACAGTTTTTTGCCGTTCTTTTATTGGAAAAACCATTGAAGTAGGTTCATTTAAAGAAAACTTTACGTTTTTAATGGTTTTCAGGATATTGATAAGATGACAAGAAAGCAGTTTATACCATACACAATCAATTCAGTTCAAGTTAAATCTGATGTTAAACATCTTCTGGTTATTTAATTCCTATTTAAATTTTATTTCAAGTTTTTAAAAAAATAGATTCATGAGGTGGATGTTTGTTCACAAAATGAATTGCTGTCAAATCAAGAGAAGACTGCGGATGTAATTTGTCTTTTGTATGATTCTTCAAATCCAAACTCATTCGCTTATTGTGCCGACATTTATTTGGTAACCTTCTTATTTATAGCAGGAAATATCTTTTCATTTTTAGCGTTATTTTAACCGGACCAAAGTACCCTGCCTTTTTGTTGCAACAAAAACAGGAAAATATACTAAAGATCAAAACTATGAGTACCAACCAGAAGATTTTTGTCGGGAACATCAACTACCTAAGCCGCAATATTTTTCTAATGCAGATATTGGAAATCCTTCAGCTGATGTCTTTTTTCAGTTAGCAACTATGGCAACATTTCCGTTTGTTCATTTTGTATTTTTAAGATAAATAAATTTTTTAGGCATCTAAAAAAGCTATACTTTGCGAAAGATACTTATGCACATTTATTTTCGCTTGCTGCTGTTGGAGGAATTGTTGCACTATTTGGATTTCTCTGGATTAAATCAACCAGAGGATAATTTTAATTTCTTATGGACTTTGTATTATTTTCTAATAAGGGTGGCAAGGTTTTTTACATTCTATTTTTGAAATAACTTATTTGGCCGCTCTTATTTAAAGGCGTTTAACCAAAAATGATTTTTATGTTTATTTTTAAAATCTTAATAATTCAATAATTTTATGGACTTCAATAATTTCGACCTGACTATTGTATTATTATCGTGCTCAATCTATTAATTTTCTTATATTTTTTAATGACAAAGATATAATTAATTTAAAAAATTTTTGCTTAATTATCATTTTACTATAAATTAATCAGTATTTTTTCAATTATTTTTGAAATTTTTGATTAATTCTTTTAATTTAATTTTAGATTTAACTTAATAGAAAAATGGGTATTTGTAGATTTTTGCTCTCTAGGAAGGAAGAAGTTTCTCTTTTTGACAATGGCCTTAGAATTGAATCTAGCCTTAAAATTTTGACTAATGATAAGGTTTTTTTTTATTTGCTTTTTATAAATTAATTTTTATTTAAATTAGTGGTTAAGTCGTTATGTTGTTTGTCAACGCCGTTGTCTTGCAGAACCGCCTCTAATTGTTTTGTTTGCAATTTTATTTTAATAATTTTGTCATTTCAGGGAATTTTCAAAAACGCAAAAAGGCGTGAACGAGGTGAACATCTTGACCTTTTTTACTTGCATAATTACATTGGATATGAATATGGTGATTCTTGCTGTAAATTTTTTTGTATTTTTTTTTATTTTAGGCTTTAAATTCAAGCATTCAAATAAAACACTTGCAATATTAATTCAAAGCCAGACGCTAGTTTTTTCATTTGACAATGTTGAAAGTTTGGTTTTTTGGAAAGAATGGCTTAAAGATGTGTGTGGTCGAAGTATTTTTTAATTTTTTGTTAAACATTGAAAATAATTTTTGAAGGTGCCATGTTTTTTGTTAGAATTTATTCTGCTCCAAAAGACAATTCTACAACAAGGCTTTGTTCTAAAGGTGCGCGGATCCACATCACAGTTAAGAAATATACTCTTTACAAAAACTTTGATAATTTAGCGTTATGCTCTCGTTATTGTCCAAGAAGTTCCTCCAAAGCAACGATTTTATCTTAATCTTGAAGACCTTTCAGGTTCGCTTTCTTAATAATTTTTTTGAACATCTAGTTTAGATGTTGAGTGTGTTCAAAACAAATTTGCTTTCCGTGCAATGTCATATGCATGGAATCAGCCGCGTACCTTTATATTCACTAGTGAACAAGTTCCAGAATTGACTGCAAAGCTTCAGTGTTTGTTAAAGGTTTTACTTATTTTTACCTTTATATATTATTCATTTTTGCCTCACATAGATTTATTTTACTAATTTCAGGCCAAGCAATATTTCAATCATAGCAATCAAGTAAGCAGACTTTCATCACTTAAAAACAGTTCTTTGGGTCAAACCTCGACAGCTAATCATCCAATGCAACAATTTTTTGCTCCATCGCCAATATTTTATGCAAATGACAATAGTGAGGGACATCATTCACCTATCCCGTTGTTTACATCTTTATATGCTAATGAAAACGATGGTCAGCATAATCAAATTTTTCCTTCGTTATATGCTAATGAAATGGAGCGAAAAACTTTTAATTCGCTTTATTTAAATTCTATGGTGGCAGCTGCTTTTTAATTATTTATTTAAAAATGACTCTTGTAATCATGGTTTTTATTTATTTTGAGCTTTCATTATGAGCTTTATTATTGCCTTTTAAGTTCTAATTTATTTATGCTTTACTATTTTAACTAAAAATATAAGTATTCTAATTATAAAATATCTCAATACTTGCCATATCATTTTTAATACTCTGCCTTATGTTAATTAATAAAACGTATCGCTCAAATTCTGATACTCATCTTATAAAGAGATTCAAATAAATTTTTTTGTTATTCTTCGAATTGTTGCTGCTTTTTAAATACTTTTGTTCAAGCTTTATTTAATTAATTTTTTAATTCTTTTCAACTTTTTAGAAGCTTTTCGTGCTTCGTACAATTCTGATGAAAATGGTCCTGGACCACCACCTCTAAAGAAGAAATCTTTCGAAGAGGGGCATTACGCCATTCCTGTTGACCTTGGTTGTGAGCACGAAATTGTGGACTCTGTCGAGGATTTGATTGATGGACCAATTCGAAGTAGAGGAGGCAGCAACATTATAAACAATGGGTTAGTAGAAGACTTTCATTTTATTGAGGGCACTCCAGCACAATTTTTAAATCAACAACTACTTGCATCTGAACCAGTTACAAATTCAATTTTCGAAATACCTCCACCTGGCCTTGTTAAACCATTAGTTGATCTGCATATTCTCTCTTCTGGTTCTAAAATAAGAAGATCATTAGCTCAGAAGTTAAAAAGGCATCTTGATGGCTCATATTCAGTAAGTTATTAATTAAAAAATTATATTAAAAAAATTTTTTCCTCAGAAATATGATGGTGACAGAAGCAGCAATAGCTATCCAAAAGATTTGAGTGATGGATCTCATAAACAACGAAAACCTCCTTCAAAGAAGTCAATAACGCCTACAAAAGAATTAATGACTAAACTAATAGTAAATCCTATAACTGAAGAAGAACCGCTTTCAGCAGCTCAATCACCTTTGCCCTGCAGGCCATCTAGGCTTGTAAGGGATGAATCTTTTGACTCTTCCATTAGTTCTACTGCCCGAATTGATAATGCTGTGTTAAAAGGAAAAGAAAGACTAAAAATGTCGCGAAGAAGTTCAACTTCAGTATCAAATCGGAATAGTACAGCAAATGAAAGTGAAAAGTCGTCGATTGATAATTCTGATGCTGAGAATTGTATAGATGAGGTTAATCTAGAATCCTTTGATCCAAAAATACAAGAACAAAATTGTGTTGATGATTCTACCGAGACTAGGTTTGTGAAATATGAAAACTCTTTCCTGATGTTTTTTGTTTATATCCTCGAAAATATTTTTAACGTTAAAATTTAAGATCAACCTCACAATCAATTTCAACAGCTCACACTAGCGGAACTCGACACACTTCTGTTGCGGAACAAAATACTTATGGAAATCTTTGTAGTGAATCTACCTCGTCCACAGGGCTCAACCAAAACAATTCATTGGCTATTAGTCTTGAGGTTTATTAAATAATTTATATTAAATAATTTAATACAATTTAAAGGATCTACGTGATCCAGACTTCAAAATACGTGGATTTTCTGTCACTTCTTTAAAAGAGAATTCGATTTCCAATGGAAGGTCTTCAAACATGAGCGAGAGAAGTTTGAGTATTTGTAGTGAATTAAATTCGAGAATTATGTTTCAAAGAGGTGGTAGAAATCGGGCAAGTGGAAAATCAAATAAAGTATTTTATATTAAATAAATTTAAATAGTTTGACAATTCAAGGTTGTTGAAGTGCCAGTACCTCCCCAACATCCTCCTCCTCTTCCTCCACGTAAAATTTCATCTCAGGTACTTTCCATTTTTCAATTTTCTTTATTATTTTTTAGCCGTGTATGCCCAAACCATTACAACTTTTACCAAAATTCGATGGTATATTCTTTGGTTAGTAAAGTTTAATTTTTTGTATTTTAGGTGATTATGCAGACATTGACGAACTAATGATAAATGAGAGAAATGTTCCCTCTGATGACGTTTTATTGCACCATAGCTTTAACCCAATATACTCAAATGGTGCAGGAACGATGCCAGTAAGCAATGAAAATATAGACTACGTACAAATTTGTCCCATGGCAACAACAGCATTGAAGGAGGTTACTTTACTCATTTTTAAAATTATCCAGTTTTTTGAATTTAAGTTGAGCACTACTCGGAGCAATAGTTTCAAGCGTTCAAACTCGCTTTATGATATACTCTCGATTCATCAACCAAAGGATACAACAAAAATACAAAATAGTGAGGCAGATTATTATGCCTCTTTTGACTGGACCAATGTTTGTATGAGTCCCAGGGCGTTAACTTCTAGCGCTTCATATCTAACACATATGTTGAATAAAGGGAACCCTCAGGGAAAAGATTCGGCAAACAGTTCTGGCAAGAAGACGAATAGAAAATGAGTATGGATTCTATAATATACAATTTTCTAGTTTTGACATCGTTGTCATAATTTTTAAACATTACCTCCTTAATACATACAAATTTATTTTTATAAATTTTATCCACTGAACTCATTTTTCAATCCTCCGCTTGAACTTGACTACCTAATTGAGACGGAATTACACAAATAATTAAGGAATTTTACCCCATATTATACGTCTCGAAAAAGGCAATGTTGTTTAACTTCCCTATTTTTGCGCAGTCCTCCAATGACAAAAACTTTTGTTAAAAAATAAGGCTCTTATTTTTGGTTTGATTCATGTCAATAATTTGAAATAAGTACAAAATTGGCCGATCATATTGCATTGCTTGATCGATTCTTCATTCGTTTTAATCTATTATTTTATGGTTGCGCAGTGACGGAAATTGAGAAAAGAGTAGAAATGATGTCAGTTTTAATTTGACAATTTTTATTTTCCATTTAATTCCTTTTTTGCCTTTTCTCGATACAAATTAGTTTCCATATCCTTGGAGATGCCACGACAAGTACTCGAACTAGTCGACTATTTTGCACCATTTGCTGCTTTACTCATGGTTAGCCGATTATTTTTTTTTGATTAAAATTAAGCAAAGAATTTTTTAAATTATTTTAGTTCGCCTTCGCTATTCTCTTCTTTGCCTTCTTCCTTGTTAACTTTTACTACATAAGTGACAGGGACTCGCTAACTGTATTTGAGAAGGTACATATTTTCGTAGAATATTTTTAACCTTCAAATTCACTTCGTTTTATAGTTCGGCGCGCAATTTGACATATGTCTTGGCCCTCACTCCATGAGCGATATTTATCGTGGAGGCCCAAAGTCGCAGTTTGACTTGCAGAAAGTTGAGCCAGAGGAAACTGTAGTGGTCCAAAGAGCTGGACGATCATCTGAAATAAGAGGAAAATTCTAAGTGAATTATTTCGATCGAACAACTTTATAAATTAAGAATTATAGTCTTAAATTTTGAATTATTTTAATATTTTTATTCTTAAAATTGGTTCTAAATGCCAAATAATTTGTTTCTTTTTATAATTACTTCACTAATTTTAATTAAAGAACATATTTATTATGCCACCTAAGAAGCAGAATAAAACTATGTTACGTCACTACGACCCTGATTTTAATGCTTCTGATTCTAAATGGCTTTTATTCGGTCGTTGGCATGTTCAGGTGAAATAAGATTTATGGAAGTAACCAGAATTAATTTTAATTAAATTATAAACTTAAGTTTCCGGAAAAATCAGAATTAATTTTAATTAAATTATAAACTTAAGTTTTCGGAAAAACCAGAATTAATTTTAATTAAATTATAAACTTAAGTTTCCGGAAAAATCAGAATTAATTTTAATTAAATTATAAACTTAAGTTTCCGGAAAGATCAGAATTAATTTTATTTAAATTATAAACTTAAGTTTCCGGAAAAATCAGAATTAATTTAAATTATAAACTTAAGTTTCCGGAAAACCAGAATTTATTTTATTTAGGTTCTAAACTTAAGTTTCTGTGAAAATAAAGTATAAAGAGAACATTTTTTATTACAGAAAGTAGCTCCAGTGTTTTCGCTCATTTGCTGCGCTGTATCTGTACTTCTTGCACTTGCCGGCTACATATTAATCTTTTCCAATCCAGTTCTTATATTTTGGCTGGGGATAAATCTACTTTTATTGGTTGTTTCATCACTTGCTTTTCTTGGCTCCATCAAGAAAATACCATTTTTGTTACTTCCCTTTGTCTTGGTAATGTGGGCATTTTCCGTATTATGGTTTGGACTTTTCTTCTTTCTTCTCCCAATGATTGTAGTTCCACGTTTCTGGAACCATTGGATGGATGTTCTTTTTGGAATTGGAAAACCCGGAAAATCTGGTAATTTAAAGAAGATTCAACTAAATATTTAAAAATGTTTTTAAAGCTGTTCGAGTAATAACAATTGGTGGAGTGCTACTATCATTCCTTTTCCTATGTATATTTACTGTCCTTAATGTGACAATGAAGCGAGCAAGGAATTTCATGCTTGCCAAAAAGTTTAAAGAGCAAATGACAAGTAAAAATGGTAGAAACAATAATGCTCAGGTCTTCGAAACTGTAGCCTGAAGAAGAAACACAATACCTGGAGATTGATCCAGGAACACTTAGACTAGATATTTCGAACGAACGAACGAAATTCTTATATAAAATACATACTGCTACTATTCCTTCAATGAATTCAAGTCAAAATAAAATTATAAGAATATGCTATTTAATTTTCAAAAGGAAATCCTGCTTTAGTTTTCTTATCTCATTTTTTAAAAAATGCAATGAGCATTCCCACAAATGAAAATCAGTTCCCAAGTGAGTTCATCCTCTCATTTTTACTTGGGATTGAAAATTAGATGCTATTGCTATAAAATACAGAAAATATTTGATTTTTATTAAAAGGTGGTCAAGAGAAACATCTCAAAAATTTTTAAAAATGTGCGCAAATTTCGATAAATTAAAAAGGATAAGTTTGTAGATCTTTGAATGAAAATTACCAGCTGCATACATAAATATATCTTCTATTTTCCCTCATTACTACGCTTATTTTTGTTTGTTTGCACGTTCTAAGTTTAGTAATAGCGTTGTGGTTTCTTCAAATTTTATCTTTTTTCCATACTTTCTTTTTCTTGTCCTCATTCTCATAGCTCAACACAAACGAGCAAAATTACTGGCAAGAACGGCGGCTGGAAGGAAGCAAGCGAGGGAATAGAGGCAGATATATTCAATTTAAAGATTTTCTATTTTCCTTTTTTCCATTGTCTGTTTATCGTTTAAGCTTTTAGATCCACTCATCTACTAGTTTTTCTTTTCTTATTTCACACTGCATTTATTTTCGGCTTTTACGCCTGCTTGTACACAGTGCAAAATTTACGTCGTTGGAGCTCGCCTTGGCCCAATTTTATTTTGCACTCTCTTCTATTCATTGCTTCTACGCTCTGATACCCATGTCACTCGACTGGCAGGAAAAGGCTGACAATGTCTGTTGTTTGAATGCCTAGTATATGTCAATCTGAACCGCCAGCGACCCACTATTGAGCAACAAAACACGCAGTTTTCCCAAGTCTTAATCCAATAAATGCCCTCTATCGTCCTCGGCATTTAATGATGGAATGTTTTTATGTAAGTACTTTATGTATGTTTTGGTTCAGATTTGATGCTGATTGATTCTAATTGCTTTCAATAAATGTCTTTTTAATCCTCTTTTCAAAACAGAAAATCTTTCTTGGAATTTGAAATTGGTATATGTATTTCCAGAATTTTTTTTTCGAATTTTCTAATCTTTTAGCATTTAAAATCTCGACATTTTTAAGTATTTTTTTCAGTCCATTATCGGCAAATATTAAATCTTTCTTTTACAAATTTAGTTCCCTATTTTTGAATGAATATTTTATAGTTTTTGTTAATCTTTTCACTTAATTTTTCTTATCTGTTGTGTCAAATGAGTGTTCAACAAGCAGAATCTTTGGCGTCAGCGTCACTTCCTTCTACTGCAACAACATATATAGCAACAACAACAAATTCAGCATCAACATCTTCAGCTACAACAGCAATTATTCCAACACCAAGTGAACAGCCTCCGAGTGGTGGAGATTTTGGTGGTCATGTTTTCTCTTCAAAGAAGACTTTTGGGAAATTAACATATTGCCACCAGTTAGTTTTCCAATCCACGAAAATTAAAGATTAAATATTTTAGTTGTTGCGACAAAATTTGGGGGATGCTTTCACAGGGATATCTTTGTGAAGGTATTTTTACGTCAATTTTTGTTAAAAATTATTTTTATTTCTACAGTTTGCAGCTTTGTTTGTCACGCTACATGTATGCGCTCAATTGTTACAGTTTGCACAGGCCAAATGATGCAACTTATTAAAAACCCTGTTGCGCATACTTGGACGGATCCACAACATATTAAGTAAATAAAATTTTATTTTTAGCTCATTTAGCTTTTAAATTATATTTAAGAAGGCATTTTTGTTGTGTTTGCCGAAAACGTACAGACGATACCCTTTCTTCAGAATGTGAAGTTTGTAGCTGTTATGTTCATGTTGACTGTCAAGATTCTGCTCTAGCTGATTGTCGAGAGGTCTCTTTTAGCTCAATTATCTTGCTATTTTCTCTAAGGCATCAACATACGTCCCCTCACTGGATCGAACAACAAGCAAACAATTTCACCACATGCGAGAAGGAAATTTAGCTAGAGATGCCAAATGTGTTGTGGTTGGCTTTTTCGGTTTTAATTTTTTGTTAATTTTGATAAATTTAGTGTAAAAAAGGATGCTACTCTGCTGAGTGTCTTAGTGGTTTTCGGTATTATTTTTCATTAAAAAAAATTTTTTTTTTAATTTTTAGTTGTCAATGGTGCAATTTATCTGTACATTCAACTTGTTATCGCCAATTTCGTCCTCAATGCGATTTTGGCCCTTTGAGAAAAATAGTGCTCCCTCCAAATGCAGTAACTACTCCACGAGCAGAATTGCCTATGGATTTACTTTTGAATATTCATACAAATACGGTGACTTTATTTTTTAAATAAAATCAAAATTTTGTCTTTCAGCCTGGCGAAACAAATAACAATGAAGGCAGAAAGGCATCATCTCCTTCAAGAACAATAGGCATTGATGAGAAAGAGGAAAGAGAAACTCGTAAAGGAGATAGGGGAGAACGTGATCCTGACAAAGAAGAGCGTGATGATGATCAGCTTCTCCTTCGTATTTTTGATGGAAACAGTTCTCTACGAAATAAAATAAGCAAAACTGCTTATGTTCCAAAGACGGCATCTTGCGAACAGATTAGGGTAAGGATTATTATAAATATAACTAGAAAATTTTTTGAATGGGAATGTAGTAGAACCATCATGAAATAAATCCTTTCCAGAGCACGGTGGGCTATTTCCTTTGTATAATTATGGAGATAAACCAACCTCAGGCCGAATTAAATTGTCATCTTTAACATGTTCTCCTTTTGAATTTTTTGATATTTTTTAGGACGTAGCAATGCGACGTTTCCACATTTGTGACAGTAATCGCGATAGTTATTATGTAACACAAGCACCTCATGAACTTGGTGACGAAGAAGAGCCGTTAGAAGATCCCATTCCCTTGAGAAATGTAAAAAAGCCTGAAGGAAAATGTGCCCAGGTTTTTCTTCGCTATAGAGATGATCCTGATAAAACAATCGTTCGAATTCATGGAGGTTGGTTAAGAATACCATGCGAGTATACAGACATTACTGTGACTGCTCGTATGTGTGTACAGGAGTGTATACAGGTTATTAATTTTTTAATTATTAAAAACTAAAAAAATTTAGGAAGCGTTGGAAAACTTTGGGCTGGATGGATCTACTTGGAGCCGATATAATCTGCAGGCATTTAAAAATCTATATTCACATTTTATTTTTTTTGATTCAGGAGGTTTCTCTAGAGAAGGGTGTAGCTGAAAGAACGGTTAATCCACAAGAGGAAATGCTTCAATTGGTCCGAAATCTTAGGAAGGTATTATTATTGTTTTTATATCTAGCACACTTCCATCAATTTTAGGATTCTTTGAGGCGAAGTCATGTCGTTCGCTTCTATATCCAAGAGAAAGAGGATCCTCATGGTCAGCAAAAAAAATATTTTGATAATTTGTAAATTAATCTACTAAAATTTAAGATCATGCCATTTTTGTCTCCAATTTGCCCCCGTCACGTTCTCAACGTCAATATGAACGAATTTTGTTAAAATTACTTTCCATCAATGAACGTCCTTTCTGTGCAATTGGACCAATTTATTTTGAATATGGATCTTTGGTCATTACATTCAATACACCTAAGGCAGCATCTGCTGCTGTGTTGAGGTTACAGAACGCAATATATGAAGATAAAAAATTGGTGGTGCTTTGTTTACCAAATGTACAATCTCATATGATTCCTCTAGATGTTGAGCCTTTGGTATTTTTTGAATTGAAATTTAAAATTAAAATTTTTTCGTAGCTTGTATTGGTCAATGTCAAAAGTGGTGGTTGTCAGGGTACTGAACTTATTTCTGCCTTTAGACGTTTACTTAACCCATTCCAAGTATTTGATGTGCTCAAAGGAGGTCCTCTCGTTGGGTATATATTTTCTTTTTAAGCAGATGTTTAATTTTAATATTTTAGCCTCTATGTCTTTAGAAACATTCCCAAATATAGAATTTTAGCTGCAGGAGGTGACGGAACAGTTGGATGGGTTCTTCAATGTTTAGACATTGCCAAACAGGTTGATATTTTTCTTAAAGTTTTTATGTTTTTTCTTGTAAAGGATGCAGCTTGTTTCTCGCCTCCTTGTGCAGTATTGCCTCTAGGAACAGGAAATGACCTTGCACGAGTGTTGCGTTGGGGTGGAGGTTACACTGGTGAAGAGAGCCCCGTTGACATACTTCGTGACGTTATTGAAGCTGAGGAGGTTCGGCTAGATCGTTGGGCTGTCGTTTTCCACGAAGAAGAATTACCATCTACTGCTGCATTAACTCAAAAAGCTCAAACTGAAGATGCCCCAATGACAAATCCAGAAGATCAAACAAGCATGATCATCATGAATAATTATTTTGGTATTGGAATTGATGCTGATGTTTGTATGCGGTTCCACACAAAGAGAGATGCAAATCCGGAGAAGTTCTCGTCTAGGCTCTTCAACAAGACTCAATATGTGAAGATTGGACTACAAAAAGCTTTTGATAGAACTTGTAAAGATCTTTGGAAAAGGGTGGAATTAGAAGTGGATGGTCGTCCAATCGAATTACCTCCGTGTGAAGGAATTATTGTGCTCAATGTTCTCAGTTGGGGAAGTGGTGCTAATCCTTGGGGGACTGCAAAGGTTTGATTCAAATTTAAAGGACAGGTTTAAAAATAGTTTTTAGGAAGAAGCTGGATTTCAAAAGCCTACACATTACGATGGATTGCTTGAGGTTGTTTAGATAATATTTTTTGTTTATTAATTTTTCAAAAGGTTGTGGGAATAACAGACGTTTCTCGACTTGGCTTGATTCAGTCTAAATTGGCAGCAGGCACAAGAATAGCACAAGGAGGATCGGTATTTTGTTAAAATTTATTAAATTAATATTATTCTCTCTATATTAGATTAAAATTACAACAAAGGAAATGTGGTCAGTGCAAGTAGATGGTGAACCTCATATCCAACCTCCAGGGACAATAACCATGTATGAATTAGTATAAATTTTTTGAAAGTTTATTGTTTTTATTCATTCCAGTCTAAAATCTGCACTTAAAGCAAAAATGTTAAAGAAAGCTAAAAAGTCTCGTAAAAGTGTTGCTGCAACTGTACGTGCTGTCCAAAGCGAAGGCTCGCCTTCAAATGATTTTGAACATCCAAACTCTAGTCATTTGGAAGTTGAATTAAGATCTGGACATGGAAAGAGTACACCTGAAGAAATTAACTCATTTGATGATGATGAGGAGGCTGATTCTTTTCTTTAAGAACTCTTTTAGTATATTTATTTTTTGATTAGTTTATGGAGTGTTCCGGTTGCTAGTTTAGTGTTTTGAGGTTTAGGGATTTTATCTCTTTAGGTCATTACATGATTTCTTTTTATTTAACATTGAGACCATTAACCTAGGAGGAAGTCGGGCCCTGTACAGGAGTCTGATATTGGGCGATATATAGCCTCGACAATTTGAACATTTGTTGAAATGTTTAAAATACATAATGCCAAATAATAGGATTAAATGTCATTTTGTCTTTCTAGGGTCGATTGAGTCCCTTATCTTCCAAGACTGTTATAAAAAATGGAGTTAAGACTCAATCGTCCCCAAAATTTTTTCTAATATTTTTTCCCAGATTTTCTGAAATTTTTTGCTTTTATCCCCCTTAATTTTCACTTTTTTTTTCTTGGCTGCCGTCTCGTGTATTTAACAAAATGATTTTAACTTTGTATGTATTGATTTTTAATCTTCTTTAATGCCCAATTAAGGCAGCTATTTTAACCTTTTTCCCAGTGTGAATTTATAAATTTTTCTTTAAACTTTTTGTTTTGCTCCACCGATTTAATTTTTTCGTAAAATTTTTTGATAAAGTTGCAAATTTTTTAAACAAGTTGCCTAGAAATGTGTTTTTACTCGTGTTTTTTAAATTTTTCCTCACATTTTTTATCGCCACATTTTTCTCACCTGAATATATTAGATGATGAATCAGTCCACATTTTCTTTTTTTTTCATAATTAGAAAGTATCACCCTTTTTCTTTTGTAAATAGTGGCGAGGGAAAACTGCAATCGCGTGTTCTTTTGTACTCCCACATAGAAAAGGAAAATAATATAAACAATTAAACATTTTAGAATTATAATTTTAATTAACACTTTAGGAGTTTGAAAATAATTTTTTTAATTGTAGATTTTTTAAAAATAATTTTTTTCGCTAATTTACTTTCCTTTCCATGCTCGTCTTCGTTTTATTCATATTTCTTGAAAAGAGCGTGAGAGGATATTGGAAAAATAAAAATTCTTAACGTAACGGGATATTGGAAAAACGTCATCAAAACAACAAGCATGAATATATTTTATAATTTACACATTCTCCTCATGCTTATTCATGAAAAATATGTTCATAAAGAATAGTCGTAGTGGGAATTGACTTTTCCTTCCTTTTTTTATTTTTATGAGTTAAAAATAAACCAAACTTTAATATTTACGTTTAATTTATTTTATTATTTAGAATTGACTTTTAATTAATTTAAAAATGTCAGCAAAACCAATCAATGAATATTCTGGCAAAGAATTGCTTTATCGTGCATTGGAGCATGTCCAAACTTTGGCTAAACCAAAGGCAGTTAAATTAGACGAGGGAGACACATTTAATGATGCCATTCAAAACTGCGAGTGGCTGAAAACTGAAAAAGTAAACATTTTTTATTTTTCTCTTTTTTGTTTTTATTTTTAGAAAGGAGTAATCAAACCAGACCAACTTATAAAGCGCAGAGGAAAACACTCGCTTGTTGAAATTGGGACAACTGATGAGTTGAGCAAGTGGTTTAATGAGAAGAAAGGACAATACATTCAGGTGATTTTATTTATTGAATATTAATTCTTGAGACTCCGGGATTGTATCTGAAGTTTAGGACCTAGCTAGGTGGGAGTGAACGTGCGACTTTAGACATCGCCTGCCCTTAATTCACTATTTTAAAATTTAGATTGAAAAAACAAGAGGTCGACTTTCAAAATTTATCCTCGAACCGTTTGTTGAACATTCTCAAAAAGATGAACTTTATTTGGCCATATACAGTCAAATGAACAATGACGTTATTTTGTTCCTTGAAGAAGGTGGTGTTGATATTGGGGATGTTGACTCAAAGGTTTTGAATTTAGTAGAGTGAATATTTTTTTCTAATATTTTAGGCTCGCAGACTTCTTGTTCCTGTGAAAGAAAAGGATGAGGAAATGCAATTAAATGACAAGGAATTAAACGAACTTTTGGGTAAAAATTTGGATACAGCAAAGAAGAGGTTTATTTTAATTAGAAAAATGTTTCATTTTGTTTTCTAGTCTTGTTTTGCCATTTATCAAGGAGTTGTATGAAGTTTATAAGAAGAATCATTTCACATATTTGGAGATTAATCCTCTTGTTGTCTGTTCTGGAAAAATCTATATATTGGACTTGGCTGCAAAACTTGATGAGACTGCTTCATTCCTTTGTTCTGAATTGTGGAAGACTCGCGATGGCGAAGAAATTGATTTTCCTGCTCCGTTTGGTCGTGACCTTGCTAAAGAAGTTTGTCACAAATTCTTATGTTTATTGATTCTTTTTAACGAAAAATTTTCAGGAGAAGCATATTGCCGAATTGGATGCAAAAACGGGTGCCTCCCTTAAATTGACTATTCTCAACCGAAGTGGACGAATTTGGACTATGGTTGCTGGTGGTGGAGCTTCTGTTGTTTTCACGTTTGTATCTATTTTTGTTAAAATAATTTTTTAAACTTTAAAGTGACACAATTTGCGATTTAAATGGTGCATCAGAATTGGCAAATTATGGAGAATATTCAGGCGATCCAAGCGAGTCACAAACTTTTGAATATGCAAAAACCATTCTCTCCATAATGACTGAGGGAACTCCACACCCCAACGGGAAAGTTTTAATAATTGGTGGATCTATTGCAAATTTTACTAATGTTGCAGCAACTTTTAAGGTTTTCTTTAAGTTTTAAAGCTTATTCATTTGCTTTTATTTTAGGGAATTATAAATGCTATTGAGACATTCGCCGAAAAACTTCGAATGCATAAAGTCGTTATTTTTGTTCGTCGTGGTGGTCCAAATTACCAAGGAGGCCTTCGCAAATTTAAAGAAGCAGCTTCTCGTCTTGACATCCCAATACATGTTTTTGGACCAGAGACGCATATGACTAGCATTGTTGGTGCAGCTCTTGGGGTCAAGCCAATTCCAGAAGCTTCTCTTGCGCCTCACACAACGGGACAGTTTTTGTTGACTCCTGGACATGTAAATATGATTTTAAATTTATTTTCTATTTTTTGTTAAAAGGTTGAGAAAAGTGATTCTTCTACTTCACAAACTCAAACTACTGATTCCTCAATGAAAACTAAATCAAATGGATCTGTGAGAAATAGTGAAATGACAACAACTGCTGGTGTAACTGCTAATGAGATTTCTCAACAAATTCACAGTCTTTTTGAAAATAATACAAAAGCGATTATTTGGGGACAACAAACACGAGCCATTCAAGTTGTTTTTTCAATTTTTTTGTTATCAGTTAGAGTTTAGGGAATGATGGATTTCGATTATGTTTGTCGACGAGAAACTCCTTCTGTTGTTGCATCAACTTATCCTTTTACAGGGGATCATAAACAAAAATTTTATTTTGGTCAAAATGAATTGCTTGTCCCAGCTTACAAATCTATGGAAAAGGCTTTTCGTTCCCACCCAGATGCTTCTGTAATGATTACTTTTGCGTCTATGCGTTCTGTTTTTGACACAGTCGTGGAAGCTCTTCAATTCTCCGATCAAATTAAAGTTATTGCAATTATTGCTGAAGGAGTACCTGAAAACCAAACAAGAAAATTGATCAAGGTTTTTCTTAAATATTTTGACAAATTTATTTTTTATAACTTTAAAGATTGCACGTGAAAAAGGTGTTGTTATAATTGGACCTGCAACTGTCGGAGGTATTAAACCTGGATGTTTCAAAATTGGAAATACTGGTGGGATGATGGATAATATTTTGGCATCAAAATTGTATCGTCCTGGAAGTGTTGCTTATGTTTCTCGTTCTGGTGGAATGTCGAATGAAGTTTTATTGTATACTGATGATACATATTTTTATAAATTTAGTTAAACAATATTCTTGCACACAATACTGATGGTGTTTTTGAAGGAATAGCTATTGGTGGTGATCGTTATCCTGGATCAACATTTACTGACCATATTTTACGTTTCCAAGATGATCCCAGGTATGATTTCTGTGTTTTATTTAACTAAAATTCAAATTTAAAGAGTTAAAATGCTTGTATTACTTGGAGAACTTGGTGGAGAAGAAGAATACAAGATAGCCGAAGCGCTTGAATCAAAAAGAATTACCAAACCATTAATTGCCTGGTGTATTGGTACTTGTGCTGATCATATAGTTTCTGATGTTCAATTTGGACATGCTGGAGCATCCGCAAATGCAGCAAGAGAAACGGCAATGGCTAAAAATAAAGCTTTAAAATTGGCTGGAGCATATGTTCCTGACTCTTTTGATGATTTTGGAATTTTGATTGCCAAAGTTTATGCTCAACTGGTAGCAAATAGAACGATAGTTCCCCAACCCGAAGAGCCTCCTCCACCTGTACCAATGGACTATGCATGGGCTAAAGTTTGATTCTTTGAATTATTTTTTATTCTTTGTAATTCAGGAGCTTGGTCTAATCCGTAAACCTGCATCATTTATGACTTCAATATGTGATGAACGTGGTGAAGAACTTCTTTATGCTGGCGTTCCAATTAGTCGAGTACTCGAAAATAATGTTGGTGTTGGTGGAGTGCTTAGCCTTTTATGGTTCCAGGTTTTTTGAGTTTAAAAATGTATTCGTTCACAATTTCTTTTTGAAGAAACGACTTCCAGACTATGCAAATCGCTTTATTGAAATTTGTTTAATGCTGACTGCTGATCATGGTCCTGCTGTGAGCGGTGCACATAATACAATTGTTTGAATAAATTTTTATTTTTTGCAATTTGATTTTATATTTAAAGGTTTGTGCTCGTGCTGGAAAAGATTTGATTTCTTCATTAGTTTCTGGCCTTTTAACAATTGTAATTTTCTTTATTTTTTAAACTTTAATTGATTTTTTTAAGGGTGATCGCTTTGGAGGTGCTTTGGATGGAGCAGCAAAAATATTTACTCAAGCTTTGGATAAAGGTTTAAGCCCTATGCAATTTGTGAATGAACAAAAGAAGTTGGGCCGATTAATTCCAGGAATTGGACATCGAGTCAAATCTGTAAGAAAATTTGTTTCTAGCTAAAAATTTAAAAAAATTGCAGATAAATAATCCAGACAAACGTGTTGAAATATTAAAAAAGTTTGCTTTGGATAAAAAAGTTTTTAAACAAGAAACTCCATTATTTGATTATGCTTTAAAAGTCGAACAAATTACTACTTCGAAGGTTTTTTCTCAAAAAATATTTTTTTGAAAAAATTTTTTACTAAAGAAACCAAATTTAATTCTCAACGTTGATGGAGCAATTGGCACAATTTTTGTTGATATTTTGCGTAATTCTGGAATGTTTACCGCACAAGAAGCATTAGAAATGGTGGAAATTGGAGCTTTGAATGGACTTTTTGTTTTGGGACGAAGTCTTGGATTTATTGGTATAAAAACGAAATTTTTGGATATTCAAGAAAAAATTCTTTTCAGGGCATTATCTTGACCAACGCCGACTTAAACAACCTCTTTATCGCCATCCTTGGGATGATATAAGTTATATAATGCCAGAAGCTGATTATGGAGATACTCCTCCCAGCCTTTAAAAAGAGTTTAGGTTTTTTATTTATTTCTACGAGGATTTTTAGCCGTAAAAAAATTTTTTTAAATTAATTAAATACAAAATTTAAATTGCAAAAAATCCTCGTTTTTAATTTATATAGGTTATAGTACACCACTTCATGACACATAGAAAAAATACACATTTTATTTGACCGGTTTTATATTATTTTTAAACACTCCATTTCGCAAATTAAAAAATATGCAATAAGTAAAGATTGTTTTTTGATATTTTTAAGATTTTATTTAAAAATGAAAAATATATTTATGTTGTAGCTTCTGAAATATATTTTAAATCCGATTAAATATTTTCTATATAAAAAGGCTTTTTTGCCTATAAATTTTGACAATTCTTTTTTTTTCTGTTAAAATATTGATAATTAAATCTAAATTTTTTTTAATTTGTATTAGTTTAAAGGAATAAAACTTTATTTATTTATTTTTATTTTTAAAAGTGATGTAAATAATTTTGACATTATTTATTATCTTTGATTTTTAAAGCACAAAGTATCTTTTTGTAAACATTTTTAAATTTAAAAAATCATTGTTTGTAAATATCACATTCTCACAGGTTAAAAGGCCAAATTTTGGGGAATATACGAGAAAGAATGCGGTATTTGTATTTGCTCGATACAGACGGTTTTTAAGACGATCCTTAAGCATTTAACAATGTTAAAGTGTGGATAGTATGATTTTTAATATTAAATTTAGTATTTTCAATGATCACACAAAAGTGCATAATATTTTTTTCTTATTTTTCTAAGCTAATCAAATGGGAAACAATTGTCTTTTTCAGTTTAATTTTTACACACCAAGATCTTCGATTTGTTTAGTGGTTTAGCCCACCCTAGTACAAAATAAATGAGATAGTGTGTAGGCTGCAATATTGGCAAGAACAAAGCGAGAAAAATAGGGAAAGGGAGGAATAGGCTGACTGAGCTGATTTGTTTTTAGGGCCGATAGGGGGGGAAGGGGGCTAAGGACGGTTGGTGTGCAGGAAAAAAAGGTTGATATGATGGTGGTGGTGAAGAAAGGGCAGGAGTTGAGTCTGGGCAAAGAACAGCCCAATATTTTACTCCATTTTATTTTCAGTAAGCGAAAAAAGGGGGGGTGAGGAGGCGCGTTATCATTTGAGACAGGACAAATATTAGAAAATAAAAGAGGAAAATGAGAGAAGAAATGCGTAGATAAGTAGTTTTAGTTTTATGCATGTAGTAGAACGATTTCGAGAATATAAGGTGTAGTTAGGAATGATGTTCTTCTCGCCAAAAAAAATTTAAAAGTATTTTATTATATTTTAAGCTTTTTTGCTCCATTTAATTTTTTTAATACTCTTACTTTTCTAACCCCCATTACCTTTTTTTAATTTTATTTAATTTGATTAGAAGTTCATTTAGTTTTCTTTTTAATTATTTTTTTATCTTTCCAAATTTGTCTTCTTATTTTTTTTTTGCATATCGCGTTCTATGTTGGTTTGTAAGGTGTTAACACAAGATCAAAACTCAGAGATCGTTTTGTTTAGATTTTTCAAGTTTTTCAACCATGTGTATTTTCATTCTTTTCTTTCTAGTTAATTTTTACATCACAATTTAGGTTTTAATAAAATGGCTTCTGAATTACTTAATGCTCAAACATCTGATAAATTATTGCTCAACGAAAAAACACTTTCTGATACGGTTATCAACGATTCTGGACATGAATCTTCTGGATCACTTAGCGCCGAGCTTCCTTCAACACCTGAGGGAGAGCAAAAACAACACGATGCCTTCACAAACACTATTGAGGAAAAATTGAGTTCTAGCGATTCCAACGAAACCAAATTTTTTCGAATTAAAATTGCTGTTCCTGGAGGTGAAAATATTGAAGTTCAGGTATTTCAAATTGAAATTATTCGCTGTAAATCCATTTGATATTTCTCCAGATAAGCGACGGTGATATTATTCAAGAACTTTACCAAATGCTTTTGGAGAAGGATTCAACGTGCCATCGAACATGTTTTCGTCTTTATTACGAAGGAAATCCTTTGGATCAATTTACAGAAATTAAAAACATTCCAAATATTCAAGATCAAGTTGTTTTTACTGTTGTTGAAGGTATGGGTTTTTGTATTTGATTTTTTATGAATTAATCTGGTTTTTCAGAGCCTTACAACATAAGGGAAGCTCGAACTCATGTTCGTCATTTACGTGAGATTGTTCGTTCTCATGACATTTCTGATGCTGCTAATGGCGTTGAATTTGCTTCATTTACTTGTCTTTCACAAATTACCCAAGCTGTTGATGAAAACCGGAAATCAGCAAGACCTCCATTATCATCAAGTTCTGCAGAAATACGTTCAGAATCTGACTGTTTACCTCCTTATTGGCTTTTACCGGGATGTGGAGAAGTTCCTCTTAAACCTCTCATTCCGCTCAATAGCAATTACAAAAACAATGGAAACGAGTCTTTGACTCCAAACTCCTTTCAAGCAATCAGACAGATTTATTTTTCATCTTTCAATCCGCCGCCAGGGCCAAGAAAAATGAAGGTTTTTTATTTGAATTGTTAATTTAAAGTTTGATTTTCAGGGTGATGTTCTCTATTTGGTTGTTGATTGTGTGGAAGAACGACGTTTCCATATTACCTGTTGTACCCGTGGATTTTTTGTTAATTCATCTGTTGGTGATGTGTTCAAACCAGAAAAGTCTTCTGTTTATGGCAATCGAATTTATCACAGCCTTTTTGATTTACTTTCTGATCTCAGTCCACATTTCAAAAAAACATTTTCTCAAATTTTGAAGACAAGAGCTGACAAACATATTTTTGAACGTCTTCCAGCGCCATATCAACTTTACCATTGGGTTTGAAATTTTTTAAAGATGGTTATGAATACAAATTGTCTTTTTCAGATTGTTCCTCTGGTTGACAACAAATTGGACCAAATGAGAGCTGATGACCAAATCCAGCCATTCCGTGTGGGTTTTGAAGACCACATGCCAGGTCAAATTAGAGACTGGAATGAGGAATTACAAACAACTCATGATATGCCCCAGACAACGTTTGCTGAGCGTTTGTGCCGTGATCGAGCGCGTTTCAAAGTGAATGCCGATTTTTTACAAGCTTGTGTTAGAGGGGCAATGGCGGTTAGTTTTACTTGACCAAATTCTTTTGGAAAAGTTTTTTAGGTTATTGATGGATCAGTTCTCAGTATTAATCCTTCAGATGAGCCAAAAATGCAAATGTTTATTTGGAATAATATTTTTCTTTCACTTGGTTTTGATGTCAAGGATCATTATAAGGTTCGATAAATCTTCTCGAGAAACTTATTATTTATTTTTAGGAAATTGGAGGTGATGCAGCAGCCCACGCCTCCTACTCCGCTGATCTTGCTGCTGTCCAGGCATATGCCCATATTGATGACCCTAAATTACATACTTGTGGAATGGCTGTAATTGATTTACGAGGGTGTCGTATAATGGCTCAATCAATTATTCCAGGTTTATTTTTTTGGTCAATGAATATAAATTATATGTAAAATTTAGGTATTTTGGATCGGGAGCAACACGAACCAATAGTTTATGGTTCATTTGATTCTGGGAAAACAGTTCTTTCAAATGATGTCTATGCTCAACTCTTGCAAAATTCTTCAGAACTTTTAAAAATACAACCTCATTTAGTTTGGAATGGAAAAGAAGGAGATGAATATGTTAAACTATTTTCTTCTTATGAAAGTAAAGTATGTTTTTTGAATAATTTTTAATTTTTTAAAATTTTTACTGATTTAAGGGAATTATTGGAAATGATCGAAGGCATTATTTAATGGATTTATTGAGAACTTTTCCTCCTGACGTTAATTTCTTGGAAGATGCTGAACCTACAGAGAAGGCCAAAGCTTTAGGATTTCCACGCAAGTTTCCTCATAAACTTGTTTATTTAAGACAGGAATTGGTTGATACATTTGTCGAGTATGTTATTTTAAAATTAACATTAAACATTTAAATCTTTTTTAGTGCAAAAGTCTATGAGAATCGAAAATCTGTAAATGCTGCAAAGAATAAAGAAAATGTTGAAAATAAAACTGATGGAGAGGTGAAAATTGACAAAGATGTTGATGCAAAACCTTCTGATGATTTGAAAGAGGAATCTAAAGTGAAAGAAGAAAAGCCATTAGTAATTCGTTTGAATCCAGATTGTTACAGCACTGCTGTTAAACATCATCCAGATGAGGATTTGGAGGTTTATTTTTCTACTAGAATTTTTCTAGTTTTTTATTTTTTCTAGAGTCAACGAAAATTAGTAGCAGAGGCTGCAGAGTTTCTTCTTTTCAATCAAATCCCTCAATTTGTCAACGATTGCATTCATTTAGCTTCTGCTCCAGCTGATGGAGTAGCTCTAACAGGTTTGATTTATTTTGAATATTTTTTTAAATTATTGTTATAGAAGCTCTTCACAACAGAGGAATTAACATGCGTTATTTGGGCAAAGTTATTGAGGCGTTAGAAATTAATAAGAAGCTTGGATATCTTGTTGTAAGTTTTTTTTCTTTGTAAAAATTTGATGTCTTTTTAAAGAGAATTGCAAAAGTTGAATTACTTTGTCGCTCTATTCGTCACATTTTCCGTGAATTTATTCGTTCTGTAGAAACTCATTGTATTGGAATGGCTGTTGCTCACTTTTTAAATTGTTTTATTGGTGGATCAGAAAAGAATGTATTGTCTATGCAAGATACAGAAAACAATAATAATATTAATGGAAATGGTCATTCAACATTACAAAAGAAAATTGTTTCTGGAGGGAAAAAGAAGCGAAGAATGGGAGAAAAGAACAATAATAATAACTCAACGCTTGGAAATGGAAGTACTCCAATACAAAAGTCTTCAGCTTGGACTAAACTTACTCAAGAAACACTTTGGAAGACTATTAGCGATGAATCTGATGGGCATTATAATTATAGAATTGTTGCTGATTGGTAAGAAATTTTGAGAATTTTAAACATGGTTTTCTTGTCTTTTGAGATAAAATCTGAAAGTGTGTGTTTAGGGGTTAGGTTGTACAGTTTTATTTTTTGGATTAGGATCCTCCCGATTCTCTCTCTTAATTATTGTTAGAATTAAATTAATAAATTATACTTTATTTTAAAGTTGTGACTCGTTTATTGAATGGAGTGATGGGGCAAGACGTTCAGCTATAATTAGACGTTTCTGTGCAATGAATGGAGTCCAAATTGTTTTGAAGGTTTCTTTAGTAATTTTATTATATTTATTTCCCTGCTTTAGAATTATCAATTTGAATCAAAATCTCAAGCACCTTTCTCTGAAGATGATATTTTTAATTTGGTTCCAGTGGTTAAACACTTAAATCCTCGTTCTCAGATGGCTTATAATTTTTATTTGAACGCTTTGATTAAAATGCAACAAGGATTTCCTCGAATTGGTTATGAGTTAATGCAACAGGTTTTTTTGTGATTTATCTTTAAAGATTTATTTTGTTAATTAACAGGCTCATAGCATGATGTTAAGGTTTAATTTTTCGAAAGAATTCTTCTAATATTTTTTAATAGTATTTATGGCCCCTTACATTCTGATTTGGCTCTATGCCTTCGCTTTATGGCAAGAATGGCCTATGCTATGAATGATTATCCAGATGCTTTGGCACAACAACATAGAGCTTTGTTGATTTCTGAACGTTGTAATGGAATTGATCATCACGAAACAATATCTGATTATGTTTGTTTATTTTTAATTTTTATTATGAGGTTTTGACTCACTTTGAGGCCGAAATTCAGTAGTAAAGAGCATTTCAGAGTCAATTGTTCAGTATTGAGGCCATATCTTGGGCCATAACTTTGTTTAGTTATTATTAACTGAAATCCTTTACTTGGATTTCAGTGTTTTCTATTTAATTCAAAAAAATTTTAGATTAATTTGGCCCATTTTTCTTTTGCCAATTTATGTATTACCTCTTCATTAAAATTATTCTATCGAGCACGTCATTTACTTCTTTTGGCATGTGGTGAGGATCATCCACAAATTGGACAAATTGATGTATGTTTTGAATTGTTTTTATTACAAAATATTTTTTTAATTTCAAAGGCAAATATTGGTGTTATTCTTTATTTGTTACAAGAATATGATACCTCAATGAGATTTTTAAATAATGCTTTATCTTTATATCAAAAATATGGTGTTTCTATGAAGGTTTTTTTAATTTTCGAATGATTTTCTTTTAAATCTTTAAAATTTTTTGTAGACAGCTTTGCTTACCCATGTTATTTCACGTGGTACGTTTAGAGATTTTTTTGTGAATCTGATTAAAAAAATTTCTTTTTAAGTCCATTCATGTCGTGGCGATTTCCGTACAGCTCTAACATTTGAAAAGGAGACTTTTAATGTTTATTCAACTGTATTTGGTAATGAACATGAAAAGGTTTTTAAAAATTTTACGGCCATAAAAAAATATTTTTTAGACTGTCATAAGTAGTGAACGTTTACGTCAATTAACTACCCAAGCTGTTACACTTCAAAAACATATGAATGAAGCTACGAGTGGATTAAAAACTTCAAAACAATTAATGCCTAAAGTATATTTTTTTAAAGTTAATTTTTGTTTAAATTTTTTAGATTCAAATTCAACCGCCAACTTTACAAAATATAATTGAACTTCTCAACGCTTTTAATAGTTGGTTTGGGTATTAAAATATATATTTGCGCAATAATGGGTTATTAGAGATTTTTAACTTGTGTATTTTCGGGGGGTTTAATTACTTTGTTGTCCCGATTAAGTACTTTAGGCGTCAACGGTTAAAAGGTTTTTTGCGCAAATATATAGGAATTATTTTCAATTCATTAAATTTTTCTCCTTTTTTTAGATTTTTTGTTTTGGAAAGTGAAGATCCAAACAGAATGAGATGATTAAACTTAAAATATATTTGGGTGGCATTATTAAAAAGGTCTCTTATATTTAATTTGGGACAGCAACAAAATATTTTTTTTAATATTTTCCTGTTTTTTTTCCTCTTTTTCCCTCTATTTTGATTGTTATTTTGTCATTTGAGACTTATATTTTCTGTTTGTTATTTCTTTTAGGAGTTAATTGTTAAGAATAGGTATATGTGTAGTTCAACAAGATAACTGGTTTCAAAACTTTCGCAAAAGTTTGAAATTGAACTACACATAAATTTGTTACGCACACCTCCTTTTTTGCTCATTTTGTGGCCTTTATAAAGTTTGATTTGATAAAATCTCTTTTTATGATTTGGAAAAATGGTTTAAACAATGATTGATTAGGGCGATAAATTGGTTAATTTATGAACATTTAAATAAAATTTAAAAATCCGCGTAAATTGTCATAATGTAAAATATTAGAAATAAATGACATTATATACAGGTACGTTTGAGTCCTGTCCTTATTAATTATAAATTTCAAAAATTTCCTTAATTTGGCATAATGTTTAATTTGAAAAATGACATTCTATCCAATTAAAATCCGGTCAGTTGATTGCCGTAATTTAAGAGTGTTCAAAAAAATTGTAAAAATCTTGATTTTTAAAAAATCTATACTACTCGATAAATCAGAACAATTCTAAAGTCTCGATCACGGAAGTATTGATCCTACTCTGAATAGTCCCTACTTTGAAACGGCTACTCTGATTTTTAGTCTTATTTTTAGCTTGTATATATTATGGCATTTTAGCTGTGCCGATATTTTGAGGAATAGAGATTTTAAGGAATAGTTATTTTAAGAATTTTAGTCGTGCCGATATTTTGAGGAATAGAGATTTTAAGGAATAGTTATTTAAGAATTTTAGTCGTGCCGATATTTTGAGGAATAGAGATTTTAAGGAATAGTTATTTAAGAATTTTAGTCGTGCCGATATTTTGAGGAATAGAGATTTTAAGGAATAGTTATTTTAAGAATTTTAGCCGTGTCGAGATTTTGAGGAATAGAGATTTTAAGGAATAGTTATTTAAGAATTTTAGTCGTGCCGATATTTTGAGGAATAGAGATTTTAAGGAATAGTTATTTAAGAATTTTAGTCGTGCCGATATTTTGAGGAATAGAGATTTTAAGGAATAGTTATTTTAAGAATTTTAGCCGTGTCGAGATTTTGAGGAATAGAGATTTTAAGGAATAGTTATTTAAAGACATTTTAGCCGTGTAGAGATTTTGAAAAATAGAGATTTTAAGGAATAGTTATTTTAAGACATTTTAGCTAGAGTCCTAATACAATGATTTTTAACTAATTATTAACTAATGATTTTTAACCATTTTTAACTAATTAGGAATGTAGCATTTTTAACTGATTTGGAACTAGGGTATTGATTTAATTGATTATATTTATATTTATGTATATCAAGACAATTCGCCTACAAAAATATCCTCTTATCATGTTCACCTACAGTAATTTTGTACTCTCAAATTCAGCACTCAACCGACCCATCATCATTGTATTAACATTTTTCTCTAACGTTAGAGAAATCTCATAATTTTAGCCCATGACCTAAAATTTTTTCCTATCTACTTGTTACATTCCTTTATTTAAAATAGCCACAGTACACTAGAGTTCTGATACTATACTATGACCCTTAAAAATCGATCTTTCCGACTCATTTACAACTAATTTGGAAAATAGCAACTAATTTGGAACTTAGCATTTGTATTAATTTGGAAATACGTGGTGTATTGATCACTGGTGTATTGATTTTATTAAGTATATTTAGAATTTTCGACGATAGTAGGACATTTCGCGTACGAAAAATCTTCTTTTCACGTTCATTTACAGTAGTTATTGCGCTCTCAAATTCAGCACTCAACCGACCCATCATCATTGTATTAATATTTTTCTCTAACATTAAAGAAATCTCGCTATTTCAGCCTACTACCTCAAACATTTTCTCTCTCTACTTGGTACATCACACCTTACTTGAAAAACGAAATAGTTACTTAAAAGTTTGAGAAGGACATTAGAGTCCTGATACCACAAAGATTATCTCGAAATTTTAGTTTGCCTAACTATTTTAGCACTTATGTTAAAGAAAGATTCAAACAAAACTACACAATTTTAAACATTTACTGTAAAAAGAAATAAAAAAATATAAAAAATGTTTTTAAACGAAAAAAATAATCAAAATCTTCATTTGTTTGTTGTCTTGTAAAGTTGGCGGTTGAATGTGGATCTAGAATTTAGCAAAATTTATTTTAAACAGATTGTCAAAAATAATTCTTATCGAACTAAACTTGAAATTATGGCCCAAAATAATTGAAATATCTCGATTATCCTTACTTATACTAACTTTTTATAGGATGTTTTGAAGGGGAGGCAACATTAAGGAAAAGAACCCATACATAAAAGTCTTCTATCGGTACATGAAGTGCTAGGAACGGATAATAACCAAAAAAAGCTTATGTCACAAAATCTGGTCTGAAGACTTAAACGGCGATTCAGAAAGATTCCCTACCTTTAAATTTCAGTTTCACAGAGAGAAAAAAAACTTATTATAAAATTAAAAACAAAAACTAACATAATCAGATATTGTTTCATG
This sequence comes from Meloidogyne enterolobii, assembly GCA_963681835.1. Taxonomy (NCBI): domain Eukaryota; kingdom Metazoa; phylum Nematoda; class Chromadorea; order Rhabditida; family Meloidogynidae; genus Meloidogyne; species Meloidogyne enterolobii. Next base: position 81,339 of record CAVMJV010000007.1, read on the forward strand.
ATGATCAATTCCATTACAACGTTCAGAAATAACAGAGCTCTATGTTGTTTGCCAAAGCATATGGACGTTCTTTAAGCTGAAAAATTAAATTTTTAAAGAAACAAAAAGTTCAGGAATTTGTGTTGTTTGCGAACCCTAAGCCTGGAAATCGCTCTAGAGAGAATGAAGGTGATTATGGTTCAATTTTGGAAATAAAAAGATCCAAAAGTGTTAATCGCCCAGGAAGAAACTTACAAATATTTATCATTTTTCCTCGAATTTAGGAGTTCTGATACGTTTTGATCAAAAAATATGGTCGTTTATTCCAAAAATAAAAAATATAAAACTTGTAAAAAACAAAAATATAGGCACTGAAAGGAATCGAACCTTCCAGCCGAAAAGACGAATCAAGGTTACTACAAACCGAACCACAAACAACCCTTACCATCTCCGAAATTTTATTTTTTAAAAAACAAAATAGAAGCCCGACCAGAACAAATGCCAACCCTAATAAGCAAAGTAAACTACCCAAGGGAAGCAACTGGTCGGAGATTTAAACATCGATAACGGAGATTTTTAAATTAATGTTTTAAAAAGGGACAAAACTTAAAAATAAACGAAAATTTGTGGAAACCAGATACTCATCAAATAGACGGCCTTACCACAACAATTCACCGGCCTAAAAAATAATCTTGAAGCCATAGTAAATAATAAAAAATAACCTCGTTAAAAATCTTAACAGCTTCTGGATACTCTCTCAAAGCTAAAAATTAAGTAAATAAAAAACTATTGAAAATAAAAACAACCTATCAAAAGATCAACCATTCAAAACAAGCAAATCAATGCATTTAACCAATTGAACATCTGCTGTACGTCTTTTCATTTGACAACAACTTGGACACAATTTAATTGGCTTTAACATTGGGAAAGGATAAACTTATTTAGGGGGAACTCTGCGGACAAAACTTGCGAATTTAAATTAAAAGCTAACCATGTAGACGAGAGCATTGGAGTTTAAAACTTTTGCCCATATACCGCCGAAGCGATACATTGGGACTTTTGCCCATATACCGCCGAAGCGATACATTGGGACTTTTGCCCATATACCGCCGAAGCGATACATTGGGACTTTTGCCCATATACCGCCGAAGCGATACATTGGGACTTTTGCCCATATACCGCCGAAGCGATACATTGGGACTTTTGCCCATATACCGCCGAAGCGATACATTGGGACTTTTGCCCATATACCGCCGAAGCGATACATTGGGACTTTTGCCCATATACCGCCGAAGCGATACATTGGGACTTTTGTTGTTGCTGCTGCTGTTGAAGTTGTTTGTTGCTGCTGCTGTTGAAGTTGTTTGTTGCTGCTGCTGTTGAAGTTGTTTGTTGCTGCTGCTGAAGCACTGAAAAAAATTGGATGCATTTTTCAAAAATTGAAAAAAAGCAAGTCTTGTCCGCAACACAATTCTACCCTCCCCCCTAAAAAGGTTAATCCCCAAAAAAGGAAAAGCCACGCATTCTGTTTAGAACACCTTTGGTAAAGATGGACAACAGAGAACTACATAAAACATCAAAAATCGATTATTGATTTTTGGGATGAAGTGTCATTTATTCTTAATGTTTTGCATTATGCCAAATATCGCAGATTTTTGAACTCTGAAACAAATATTTAAAAAATATAGCGGTCCTAGAACCGATTTATGGATTTACAATTTTAAATTGGAAATTTGTTCTATTAAATTTAAAAAGAATAAAAAATAGAAACAAAAATGTCAAACAAAATGGAGTCTCTATACACCGACATTGTTTTAACCGCTAGAGCGTCGAATAGACTAGAATACTTCGGGACAGAATAGCTAACCAAATAAGTGTCGTTATAGAGAGATTCCACTGTAAAAATAACGAAAATAAATTACATAAAATATATGTGGTTTGTTAATAAACAAATTTATTTAAGGCACCGAAATTCTTTGAAATTTCAAAAATTAAATCAAAACTCTCAAAAAATACAAAATTATTGAGGAAATTTACTGATAAAACAACTACATAAAGATTTCGATGCCATTTAAAAAATTAAAAAAAATAAAATGGCAACGTTGTAATAATTGAAGCACGCCGAAATGTCAAAAAAACACCCCTTTTTCCCTAAAAGCTGCAGAAAAAAAAGCAAAAATGTGGAAATGCTCCAATCACGTAACGGTTATTTTAATTAAAGGTTAAAGCGTGGAAGGTTGTTAACAATTTTGAGGTATTTCAGCGTCTTTTTTGAGGGATTTGGTATTTCGGCGTATAAATACTTTAAACATAGAAAAAATGGACATTAAAAATAAACCTTTATTTATTTTTTTGTTGATATTTACCACCTCCACGCCTTGTTGTACTAGTTATTGTTGATGTTTGTTGAACATGTTTGTCATTCCTGTTCCTCCACATGTTCTTGAAGACGCCGCTTTGAAGAAGATGAGACACACGAACATTGATCACCCCTCCACCGCTTGTCTTGCATTTGATCTAATAAAAGAAAAATAATTCATATTTTTATCTCAAACAGGAAAAAAACCTCCATTTGCATCTGTTCGTCAGTAAACGGAGCAGATTGTTTTTCAACTGATTCTTCACCGTTGACTTCTGAATTGAACGCATCACTAAAACTTTAATAAAACTTAAATATTAAAAAATAAAACAGCAGGTTTAGGAAATCCAATTTTTCAAAAGAAAATTGATATTTTAAATTTTTATCAATTTCTAAAAATTAATAAACAAAATCTAATTCCCCAATTCTTTTCCACAAAGTTTAATTCCACAATCAGAACCATCATCATTTTGCTTCTCTTCCATATTAATTTGACTTTTACTTGTTGAAGTATCTTGATTCTAAAAAAATATTTGATATAAAAAATTCCCCAAAATAAAGGTTATATTTTTGATTAAATCAAACCAAAATTATTTTGGCATTAAAAATAAAATGAAAATATATTTAGATTTCTGTGGTGTTGAATTTTTGTTGTTATGTTGAAAAATATACTTTTTTCTTATTGGATAAGATCCAGTCTAAGCGAACCCTGCACAAGATATTCTATTTTTAATAGCTTGTGGCAAGATATTCACTTAACTGGCAACTATCCATTTTTAAATAATTAAAATTGTTGTGGTCAATTAATTTAATTTTTTTGTGTTTTTCAAGTTTTTAATGTCGTTAATAAAATAATAAATTTTCGTTTTTTTAGTAAAAAAACACAACAACTAACCACAACAACACAGAAATCGTTAATAAAAATACAAAAAATAATTAGAAAATAAAACAAAAGATAAATAAACAAAATTTAAAATTAGGGTGACATTTTCGAATGTAGTCCCGATTCTTGAAAGTCAAGGCAACAAAATTTTCTTTAGAAGAATTTAACCAAAAAAAACTTGAATTATCGAAAAGGAACTACATTAGAGGTTCTTAGTCTTTTTGAAAAAATTCAGACATAAAAACACGAGACGACAAAACACAAAAATTAATAAACAAAGACAAAATAAACAAAAATCACTCCAATAAAAATCAAACAACACGAAAATTTCGAAAACTTGGAGGGTTAATCAAAAGACAACTACTAGGTTAATCAAAACACATACATACCTAGAAAACCCCACAGAAAAATTTGGATCAGAACTAGCCAAATCTTTAATATTTAACTAATATTTTGAAGGATTTAAAAGCTTATAAAAATATTTTCTAAAAGTTCTAAATAATAAAATAGATTTGAGAAAGTTGACAACAAATCAAGAAAATTGATCACTAATAGAAAGTTTAATAGGACAGGAAATATATGAACAAAAAATTTTTTGTTCAGAAAATTATATTTTAGTTTAAATATGCAGCTGTTCAATGAGGGAAATTAAACAGTTGTTGTTGCTTTTCTGTTATCCCTATTTTTAAGCCTAAAAATAAATGAGAGGAAATAGACTATAAATTGTCTAAAAGCTATATGATGGATGATTTGAGTCAACTAAAAATAATTATAAAGAACCTCAAATAATACTATATGGACATCTTTTAGATTAAAAAATTTAAAAAATATTAATTCAAGTCTTCAAATTATCCATCATTCTTAGAGTTTGTACAGTTAATTAGAGTGATAAAGATATAACGATAAAAGAGAAGAATAAAAAGATAAATAAAATACAAAAACTGATAAAAAACAACAAAAAATTTAATAAAAAACTACCTCATTTCCAGTCCAACCAAATTGTGCAGTTTGACCCTTCTCAACTCCTTCCAAACTATTTTCAATTGTAGAAAAGGTAGTCTCATCATTGCTATTTGTCGATGAACTAACAACTAAACCATCAATATTAGCAGCCTTTTCAACAGTAGAATTGACATTGTCAGACTAAAAACAAAAAGATAAGCAAAGATTAATGTTAAAATTTGTGGTCTATCCCAAGTGAAACCCACTTAAGGAATTAAACAAAAATAGATTATCCAAAAGGATGTCATTAGTGATGATCTAGCCAAAAATGGACTTCATTTACCCATTTACATACTAGAAAAAGAATTAGGTGATCGATAGTATCGAAGGATATTCGATCCAGTAGAGTTGAATCAACGGTACCAAGCTCATGTACCGATAACCAGAACTAAAAAACCAGCCACGCTATGATTTGCCACATGTCCGAACTCAACTAACCCCTAAACCCATAAAGTCTAAATTAAAACCTCTTTAACCAAAAGTTCGCCCTGATTTGGTTCTTCAAACTTGTTTAATTTAACATCTCGAGATTCTTCTCCATTCTTAGGAAGATCCTCATTTTGATTCAAAGCTTTATTTTCATCACCAACAGAATTAAAAGAATCATCTCCAGTAAATCCAGAATTTTGCAAATTTTCCAATTTATTCCTCATCTCAGACAAAAACCTAAAAAATATAAAAAATAAATTTTAAGAAAAATAAACTTGTATCGATTTAAAGCCTCATCATAAGTAGTTTCCATCTTCTGTTGTTGTAAATTACTAAGTCTCGATTGAATAAGCCTCATTTTATGTTTACGCGCAGCCAAAGAAGAAAAGCGCTCAGAAATTTTGGAACGAAGCTCATCTCTAATAAAATCATTTTTAAAATATTTTTTAAATAGATTTTACTTATTTTTGGCTGAACTCGAAGTGCATAATTCTTCTTGATTTGGCAAATGAGGAATTGGAGGAATTCTCTCATCATCCTCAATTGTTGCTTTCTGTAATAAAAATATTTTTTTCTTAAAAATTTTTTAAACTCACCAATTCAAATTCTTTTTCAACATTTTCCAGATCCTCCTTCTTCGTCTCTAATGAAACTGTAGTAGTTTCCACACATTCAACATGATTGTCATTATTATTAACAATTCCTCTTTTCACTGCTTCACGTCGAAGACGTTCTAATTGGCGTTGCTTCCTTTCAGAATTGGAATTACAATCTGTAAAAATATAAATTAAAGTTTAAATGAGCCAAAGAAATAAAATAATTTCAAAAAAAAATAAATGGGTGGAGCAGAACGAGAGCTGGGGGTACTCTTTTTTTTATCACAACCAAATGGACTATATGTTGAAGGTTATTTAGCTTGTCTCAAATTGAGGGTGGCAGAAATATAGACAGAAAAATAACCCCTTTTACTTTTACTTGACTAAGGATATAAAGCTTATATACACATCCAACTCAATTCGTTACCCTTCCCCCTCCCTTTTTTTTGCATTCACCCAATGCGGTAAAATGGAAGAAAAAAAGAGAATATATATATCTCCATCTATAAAGCTTAGCTTGAGGAAAAATGAGGGAAATAAAATATATAAAAAAAGGAATGTGTGCATTAGCAGAGCCACGAAAAGCAGACTAAAGAATGAGACAATGCTGTAGGGTAAAAGCACCTCTTTCTCCCCTCCTCCTCCTCCACCCATCCATAGACCTTTTCTCGCTCCCCCAAAATGATGAAAAGCAACGGAATTCCGTTTTTGCTGTCATCAGAGCTTAAACTCGGCCGCTAATAGTAATAGCAAGTCTTATAGTCTTTTTACTATTAACTGAGCCTTTTACCCCCTTTTCCTCAGACTTTTCTTTTTTAGTTAATTGTCATAGAGAAAATTTGTTACACACAAATACATCTTACTTCTCCCCCTCCAATAAATATAATTTTTTTTCCTTTTTTTATACTTTTAGCAAAAAAGCCTTTCATTTGTGATGCCACAAATTTTCTCAAAATTAGTAAAATTGTCAAGTAAAAAAATATATATTTATAAAAGGTGTGTCTTTTAATTAAAGTTATTAAGTGCCAAAAATGAGAAAGAGAAAAGGTCTCCCGTGTTTGTGTTCAAGAAAAGTAAGAAAATTTAATATGTTGTCTTAGAAACGGTCAAAAACGCAAAAAGTATTTTTGTAATTTCTTAAAGGAAAAGTCGACAAAATTATTTTAAAGGAGATTTATTTTTACATATTTGGTAGGATTAAAGTAAAAGTACGTTTTGCACTTTTAAGAAAGAAAAATAAAAACTCACGAGCATTAACAAATTTTTGATGATGAGCATTCTTATCTTTAGAGATAGATAAAGTTGTGTCATTAAGTCGTTGAACCAAACTCTTTCGCTTTTGCTAAAAATGATTTGATTAAAATATAAACCTCAAAAATATATTGGAGAAGGTGAGAAAAGGCTAGTATTAAACACAAAAATCTTACAATTAGAAGAAGGTTCGAACCCCATACATAACAGATAATTTTTACTTATTTTAAAGAAGTGAATGTTTAGAGATTTTTCTAGGTTTAACAGATTGGACAAATTCATAAATGTTGGAAAAATGAAAAGATCATAAACCCCTCAAGAATATGAAAAGATAATTGCCATAAAAAAACCTTTTCAAAATAAATGCTCAAACGAGTCTTCAGTTGTTCATCCAAAAGACCAGAAGCATCTTCAGCTTCCTTGAACATTTCATTAAAACCAAAAATCATCTCTTGCACATTTTTGAGCTTAAGAGTCAAACGTTCGACTTCCAACAAATTAAACTCTAAAATTTATTCGTTTTAATGTAAAGGTAAAAATATTTAAAAAAAACCTGAAAATTTATTGTCCTTATCATTTTTCAAAATTTGTTGTACTTCATTCAATTTTGGAAGTACATCATTCAAATCACCACAAAATTTAACTACAACTTCTCTCATTGCACAAGTAAATTCTTGTTCTTGCTTTCTTAATTCATTGAATGATTGAAGAAGTTTCTGAATCAAATCATTCGTTACTTGAACATCCGCTTCCTTTTCCAATAAAAGTTGTAATTGATGAAGCAATTTCTTCTTACCAATTCGAAGAGTTTTTAAATTATCCAAAACTGTTTGCTGACGTTTAATCTATAAAACAATGTTTGATAAAAATTAAAAAGCTCCAGTATGCTAGTTCTATTCTCCGTTGCCTAGCCACGGGGTCCGGATGTTGGAACCCAGCTAGTATGAGAATAATAGATAGACCCCCCCCTAGACCCCCCAACTGAGGAATAAATCCCCCGCCCCTAATTGAAAGGACACCCCTATCCCCCTTGTCCACAAGTTAACAAAAATCATAAACTCACAATATCAACATTCTCAATCCTCTCAGCCAACGTTGAGATTCTCTCCAGAAGCTCTTTAGAAAATTCCTCATCCAAAGCCATTATTTAAAAAAACTGAAAAGGGTAAAATAAAAAAATATTAAAAAAATAATGGAAAAGTATCCAATAAAATCAATGATTTCCAACAATACATAAAAACCAGTTTATCACAAAAAACCAAAAAAAAAATTTTTCACAACACTTCATCCTCATTTTCTGTTTGTTCAACTTCTTCATCTATTAATTCTTCATCACTACTAACATTTTTTGTATTTTTAAACATTTCCTCATCTTTCCCATATTCTGGATCATTTTCAGGTAAAGCACTTAATGAATTTAATATTGCAACCATAACCAAATCATTTTCAATTCTATCAGGTTTAAGTAATGAACACGCTTTAGAAAAGGTAACAGCGAGTAGATGAGGACACTAAAAATAAATTTAGAAAAAAAAATAATTTTGTAAAAAGCGAAAAATATATCAGATGTGCATAAACAAAATTTAAACAATCTTGAATAAAAAGAATAGAAGGAGAGATCAATTTAAATTATTAAAATTAAAAAAATAAATAAATTTAGAAAAAAAAACTTTGAACATAAACACATGGAAATTTAAAAATAGAAATTTATTTTAAGGCGGATTCTCAATTCCATTTTCCCTGAGAGCTTGAATAAGTAAATTAATCTTCATTTCAGTCGACCGGTAAATATCTTTGTAAATCTTTAATTGTTCTTTAAGAACCAAATCCTTTGATTTTGTACCTGATTTGTATAAAAATATTAAATTTTTGTAAACGTGACAATTTATCCCAAGGGTAAAATTTAGCTTGGTTGTTTGAAAAACTTTAAAAGGAAATCCACCCCTAAAGAATTCCTGAAGAACACATTAATCCCTCAATATTACCTTTCAAAATTTGTAGTTCCCCAGGGTTGACCCCGCTAAAAAAAACTGAACATTTGTAAAATCAGAATAACTTGTCACGAATAAACCAAAAAATAAGTCAAAAAAATACCTCGACATATTTTTTCCAAATCTGCTTCTAAAATTGCTCTAAGATCAGGCCTACTCAATTTATACATGTGCTCCATTTTTTCATATGCATCAACCAAAGAAATTCCAAGTTTGGTTGGTTCAAATCGCCGATCTGGCCTTTGAATAATATACCACCGCTTTTTTATTGTTTCAATATGTTCTGCATGTGTTGCATCAGTTCCGATTCCTTTTTTGTCCATTAAAGCAATTAAATCAGCTTCAGTTAGTAAAGGTGGTGGCTAAATAAAATAAATTTTAAAAGACAAAAAATTAAAAAAAACCTCTGTAAATCCATTATTTATATCTACACTAAATTTAGGCAAAATTTGTCCTTGACGATAAGCAGGAATATTTTTATCTTTCCAATTTTCATAACGATAAACGTTCAAGTATCCCATGTCTTCGATAATTAAGCCAGTTGTTACGAATATTTCATCAGCAAGTTCAACCTTTAAAAGTGTTGCTAATTTAAGTTTTCTAAAAAATTCTCTGGTTATCTTACTTTAACTTTCGTTTCATTTCCAGTTGCATCTCGAGATACGGAGGCAAGGAAATGGCGACAAATAAATTCATAAACATTCCAATCCTCATTACTGGTGATTTCAGTTCTACAAATTAAGCAAAAAATTCAAATAATCAAAAGCAAAAATAACCGTGTTGCATTTTTGACAGGATGAATAGGTGGGTGAGCTTGATCATTTTTAGTCCCATTACGAGGTTTGGGCCCACCTCGCTGTTGAATTTCTGCTGCAAATTGTCCCCACTGGTTGTTTTGAGTAAGTGACTGCACAATAGTTGCCAAGTCAAATTCATTTGAATAACAATTAGTTTCTGTTCTGAAAAGGAAGGAAATTATTAAATTATTAATGCGATCAAGAAATGAAAGATTAATTTTCAATCCTTTTCTGATTTTAAAATTTAAACAAAAAATATACCTGGGGTAGGAAACGAATCCATTTTGGTATAATCTTTCAGCTGAAGACAATATTTGTTTGGCACTTACTCTAAGAAATCTACTGCCTAATCTCTCCAGTTGGATTGTGTCTAATGGTTGCGGCCTCCATTTGCTTTTTGGCTTCTGGACAATTTCTTTAACTATTGCAGGTTTGTTTGAAGAATTACATGCTGATTTTAATGCCTGAAAAATTATGATTTAATTCAGAAATAAAAAACAAAATGAAAACCTGTACAACACTTTCATCAAAAATATGAATAGAAAGACCTTCTCTTTCCCAAACAAAAATGAATCCTTTATTATTTCCATCAGTACCAACCAATTTCCAAAATTGTTGACTAACAAAACTTGTGTGTTCTTTGTAGCGATGAACAACAAAACCTAGAAAATAAAGAATTGTTAGGAGCAAAACAAACGAAAAGAAAAATTAAAAAAAGTTTTCCAACCTAAAGTAGGGAACTGACAACTTCCATAACTAACGACTTGTTTGTTTTCAAATTCTTCCCCATTGTTTAAATATGTATGCAATCCATTTTTTCGAATAGAAATTGTTTGAAGTCGAGTAAATGCCGCCCCTTCAAAATAATTTATTATCGGAGAAAAATAAAAAAAAATAAACCTATTCTCAAATCCAATTCCATTCTACAATCAACAGCAGACACTTTATTTCGATCAATTACTTGGAGATTCTGCATTGCTCTTGTAACCGACTGTTGAGTTATTTCGGAAAATCTTGCCCTTAAAACGCGTAGATTTCTATAGAAAAATCATTTTAAGCTTCGAACGTTTTATAAAAACAAACTTGTTGGCGTTAAGACAAGTTTGGGAAATTTCATTTCCAATATGTTCACCTTCCCTATCACAATCAGTCCAAATTATAAGAACATTTGCTTTTTTAGCTTCATCTCTGCAAGTCAAATATAGATGTTTATAGCTAATATTTTATTTAAACCTCAAATTTTCTTCAACCGGTTTCATATCCGGCATAACAGATTGCAGAATTTCACCATCGAACAAATCATAAATTTGATTTTCAATCCAAACTTTATGCCTCGGATGAAAATAAAAGTTCATCAAATGCCCTCGAACACTGGTAAAAACAAAATTGAAACTGCCATTTAGAAATCTTGCTAAAAAATAATTTTATAAAAAAAATGTTTATTGGCATACCATCAAATAGAAAATTGTAAATGTAAGGGCCTTTTCCTTTAACTGTTCTAGCTGATCCATTTGACAAAAATTTGGCAATATTTTTAGCAGCATCATGCTTTTCAGCAACACAAAGAACATTCCTTTTATCCATAACCATATCTTCAAGTATTCTTTTTTTGAAAAATTTTTTCTTTGGATAAACCGAAGTTGTTGCAAAATTTTGTAAAAAATCCAAACAATTATTTTTCACTTGTAATATTCTAAAACAAAAGTTCATGCAATCTAAAACAAGTATAAAAAGCAAAAACTTTTGAGAAAAAAAATAAAAAGAAAATGTGGATTATTACGTCCTTAGAAAACAAAAAGAGAAAACAAAATGGAAAAACAAAATAGAAACAAATTATTTATGCACATCTGATTTTTTAGCCACTATTTCGTCTAAAAAATTAAAACCCCAAAATTAAAGTTTTCTTGAAAGGACGAAATAATGGCTAGTTAAAATCACCAACCATATAAGCTTGCCGCGCACAAACAACTTAAATAATCTTATTTAAAAACAAAATGCGAATTTCCAATAAACCTCTTTTTGAGAAGAAAGAGCATCGACAAAAGTTCACATCTTCATAAAAGTAATATGAATGGGTACAGAAGGAGCCTGTTCTGACCTAAATAGTAAATAAGATTAAAGAGTTTAGTCCTGATGGCAGGCATCGATCCCACAACATTCAAGCTGAAACCCCCTAGCGTTCTCTCTTAAACCCCGCCTTCCTCCCTCCCTTCTAAACCCCTGCCTTAAAATGTAGGCATTAACGTCAAATATCAAACCTCATAAATCAAAGGGAAAACACCCTCATCATCGCGAACAATCCTTACAAGTCCATTTTCAGCAATAGCAAGGCCATCAACCACTACATCATCTCCAAATAAATCTGCAAGTCTTAAGGGACAATTTAAGTTTATAAGTAATATTAAAAAAACCTTACAGCCATCTCGAAGAAATCATTATTCTTTCCCGAGCAATTGTATGTCATTTTGCTTTCTATTCTTTTAACGATTTGTTGAATATTAAAAGCGGAACGCATTCTCTTTGCAAACAATAGATTACTATTGGAATTACTTTCATCGTTTTCCATAATTTTAAATTAAATTCTAAAAGAATCAAAAATAAGTTTAAAAATAGAAAACAGAGTGAAAGAAATATGAAGAAAATATTAAAGGTAAACTTGTTTCGGAACGATCAAGCAAGCGTTGCACGAAAATTTTTTGTTTCGTGATTCCCGAAAATTTTCTCGTCTTCCTTTCTAGCCTTAAGGAAAATAAGGTTTCCTTTTCCCTAAGGAACGGAATTCCTTTTCCTTTCATTTTCTCATTTCCACAAGGCGAACACGAAACAAATGAATACAACAATCAAACAGACCGGAAATGAAAACGACTTTTAAATTAGAAAAAACTTGCAAAAAAATTTAAAAAATACGAATAAAATGAACGATACTGAAATTAAGAGACTCAAATTTCCTGTTACCAGTTGAGTACTGACCAGAAACTTAAAAGAATAAAAACAAACCACGAGACTCAATTATTAAGAAAAGTTGTGACGTCATCGAGACCAGTTGAGTACCAGCTTGTTGAGAGACTTTAACAAAAGAAGAGACGGAAAAATCAGCCTACCGTACCGTAGTGAAAACGAGATTTTTAAATAAAATTTAACGTAAAACTAAATTTATGAGATTGTCAACAATTATGGCAAAATAAATAATCTTTTAAATTCAGTTTTATAAAATCTCTATTGAGACAATTGCAAAGTACAACATTTTGCTGCCCCTCCACTTTTGATAAATTCGGACATATCAACCTGATTTTAAAAGTTTTTGCTTGTATCCTTAACAAAAACATACAAATTTTGGGTCAAATCCAAGCTTCTGCAATGCTTTAGCCGTTTGTTCTGCCCCAACAGGGATAATCACACTTTTCCCAATGACTATAGAATTACAAGCAAAGCGGATCGCTTCCTCCTCGGTGACTGGAACCAATTCGAGTTCATTAGACATATTATGTCGAGCGACTGGATCAAAGGCATATGGGTAATAAATAGCTAGTTGTTCAGTTATTGCGCATAAACACGTGTCAATGTGATAAAATCTTAATTTATTGAAGAAAAAAATTTTTTTAAGCTTATCACAAACCTAGGATCAATAAGACGAAAGCCATAAACTTTAAAAGGAGATTCCTCGTCCTTCAAATTTTTTGCGATTAAATTTAATGCGCGGACATCCGTTCTCGGGCCAATACCACAAAATAGTTTATTTTTACCCACCCACAAAGCATCCCCAGCACCTTAAAGAGAAACAAGATTTTTCTATAATATATTCTTTTGACTAACCCTCAAATGGAACGTGAATATCTTTTTTTGTAATGTATCCATTCTCTTTAAACCATTTGTCATAGTAATAATCTTCACCTTTAAATCGCCTTAAATTTAATTTTCTGATTATCGCTCGAACCTTTTCTTTCCGGATAGAAGAAATTACTCAGATATGCCTTATTGCCTCTCACGACAGCCGCATTCGCTGCGAAAACCAAATCTGGATAATTATTTGCGCCCTGTAGACCTAATTAATTTATTATAAAAAACAAATGTCAGTGATTTTCTGACTCAAATTTTTTACAATTAAATTTAAATCCTTAACAACTTCATAAAATTTTCTGTGTTGTAAACTTGCCTCAGGTTCCATCACCAACACTTCCCCGCCTGACTTCTTCAAAAAATAATTTTTTAATTAATAAAAACAGTAAAATTACCTCTATAATATTCTTCAAATTATTCCATTGTTGAAGCGCTTTTTCTAAGTTTACCGGGTCCCCAGGACGCATCCAAGGATTTCTATAAAGTTAAAAAAAAAGTCCTTCTTGAGTTCGAACATAACTTACATTTCATATTTCACCTGAAAAAAGGTTGGGCGACACATCATAAATTTTGTCACGCTTTTTGTCAAGTTCATAACTTCAAACTTAACAAAGTTTCAACCTAATAAGGGGCTAATTTAGAACAAAACCTTTTTTTATAAATAATTATCAGATTGAAATTTAACTTAAATTTACACCCTTAATTTTATCAACTTAATTTTTGTCAACAAAGTTAAAATAAAAATTGAATGTCTACTCAATAAAATAATAATCAAAAAAATCACGTCTTTACATGTGTCCAGTTAATAAAAGAAGGAATGATCGAGCGATAGCTGACTTCCATTTCTGCGCGAGAATTTCTCTTATATTTTTTTTCAAAATTAATTTATCATTTTACCTATTTTGTGACTTGCTGATTATATTCTAACAGAAAAGACCTTTAATGCAAGACGAGATTGAAGGGGGTTTTCTGCTCTTATAACGAGCACAACTCCTCACACTCTCACGTGTTTAATCAAAAATATTATACCCCTAAAGGGAAAGAAAAATAAAAAGTAAAACTTATTTATCTAAAGAAAGCTTCTAAATATTACAAAGGATTAATAAAAAAAATAAAAAAATTAAAAAAATATTTCACCAAATTTTCAATTTATTATTCTTCAAATCTTGACGAATTTTGTACTTTTGAATTTTTGTATTTACTCTAGGAAATTCTGGGAGTACCACAACTTGTTCAGGAGGGTCCAACTTAAATTTAAAGAGGGGAAAATTTGAAAAAATTAATAAAATCCAACCCGATTTTCACGGCATATATCAATCATTTCCTTTTTGAATTCAGCAACGTTTAGGGCATTTTCTTTTTTTGGAATAACAACAGCAGTTAGAGGACCTCCAGGAGCTATTTGAACAATCTTTTGAAGAAAATTAAAGTTAAAAAATAAAAGAAATAAAAAAACTTGAATTCCCCGAATTTGTTGTGATGTTTGCGCCACTAACCGTTCTACACGCCAATGCTCGACAAGACGGCCAATTTTATCAAAAATCAGATCCTCTCGATGTTGTGTAATAATGTCGACATTACCGTCTTGTTGTATAGAAACAACATCTCTAAAATTGAAAATTTGAATAAGAGCAAAAAATTTCCAGAAAAATATACCCTGTACTTATCCATTCCTGTCCAGCAACAAAATCGGGCCCATACCCCAAAAAGGTTGTTTTAGAGAGCGGTTTTAAGCGTAACTCGCCAATTAGATGTCCATTATTTGCCAAATTATCAATCTTTGTGACATCAACCTGAAAGAGAAGTAAAAAAAGTAAAAAAATAGGGTAGTCCTCGTCCCCCAACCCTACAACGCAACTCCGACATGTCCTCCCCTACATAACCCGACACTCCCGTCTCCAAAAGGTCTGCGTGCTACTACTATACTTAAAATATAAACTAGAAACCTCATATCCTTTTAAGACCTTCCCAACAGATTTGACTAAATTTGTAGTGTTGTCACTTAATAATGGAATTGATCCAAGCTCAGTAGAAAGCATTCCAACCTGAAAACAACTTTTTAAAGAGTTAAAGAATTTTAAAAATTAACAGCAATTTTCTTTGCATTCGGCAACATTCCCTCAATTGCAATAAGTAAATCAGCAGAAACACGTTCTCCTAACAAAATAACAGTATCCACGCTGGGCAAGGTGGGAGTGTTCTTCTGCTTTTGTGTTAATGTTTGAGTACGTAACAAAAGGCGAAGAGCAGCAGCGTTTGATAAAACATTTGTACAGCTAAAAAACATTTTTTTGGAATTTTTAAAAATTCGTTTCAACTCACCAATGCTTTTTAATTGAGTCAAAAAGAAGTTTTGGTAAAGGACTTGGATCAGGGAAGACAACTCTTGATTCAAAAAGAAAAGGACTGAAGACGACCAAACAGAACACTGGAATGCGAAATAATGGTAAGGCGCAACAAAGTATTGTCTGAAAATAAAATTTATTAGTAAAAGGATTACTCCGTGACATAGCAAGAGGACACATCAGGGATGTCACGAGTTAACCGATATTCGTTTCGAGAATTTTCCCTCTAATCCCCTAATGCTACGCTTACATAAAAAACGCAAGACGCCGGCGGAAGACGCTCGGCGACAAGACGCCGGCGGAAGACGCAGTTTCGTGCTTACATAAAATCGGCGTCTTCCGCTAAGCGGGAAGACGCAAAGCGTCAAAACGCTAGTTTTATGTAAGCACAAAACAGCGTCTTCCGCCGGCGTCTTGACGCCGAGCGTCTTCCGCAAAAAACTGCGTTTTTTATGTAAGCACTAATTGCGGACTAAATTTATAACAAATATTTTATTGAAATTAAATTGAACAAATAATATTAAATCATTTTATCCTGCCATGATACCGATCCAACTTCAATGGTAAAATATTCTACTTAGAGGTCGGCGCGGGACGGGATCCCGACGGGATTTTCCGGGATCCCGGATTTTTGTTATTATCGGGATCATTCGGGAGGTAATTCTTCGGTTGTCGCCCCCCCCCCCTTTTTATGTTTCCCTGACCATTTTGAGAGCTGGGTAGATTGGTACTAAGATCGGTTAGATTTGGCGATTTTGAACAAACTTATGAGGCTAAATCCTCTGTCACTAAATCCTCTTATGAGGCTAAATCTTCATATTCAAAAAAATTTAAAAGTTCGGGACTAGAACAAACTTGGAACAAGTTCTGAACTGGAACTAAGGAATTTAAAAAATGGAGTTCCTGAACTGGAACTACAAAAATTAAAAACCTAGTTCTGGAACTGGAACTAGTTCCAGAGATATTTTGGAACTTTCCCATCAGCCTCGATTTTCCCCAAAACTTTTTGTCTTTAACTATATGGTACGAGCCCTACTCATTAAGAAATGGTCAATTTTTCATGTTTTTGGTATTATTTGATAGAGAATCAAAAGCTCTACAACATAACAAAAAATCAGAATTTTTGACCGATTGATAAAAAAGTTATGATATAAATACTTTTTTATCTCGAAAATCTCAAAAATATCGAAAAAAAAGAATATTTTTTGCAAAAAGTATACGTTTTTCAAAATCAATTTTAACCCATAAGATTTAACTTTAAAAATATAAAATTTATATTGATCGATAGAGAATGAATTGAATTTTCAAAATCTTTTTAAATTTTGAAAATCGGATTAGAATTGGCCGAGAAATGATCAAGACGCTAAAAGTTGCCGCAAAAAATTCAAACATGTTTGAATTAAAAAAAGAGACGCCGGCGTCAAGACGCCGGCGGAAGACGCAGTTTATGTAAGCACTCAAAAAAAGCGGCAAGACGCCGGCGTCAAGACGCCGGCGGAAGACGCGAGTTATGTAAGCACGCAAAAAAAGCGTCAAGACGCCGGCGTCTTGACGCCGGCGGAAGACGCAGTTTATGTAAGCACTCAAAAAAAGCGGCAAGACGCCGGCGTCTTTTACTCTCCTCATTTCCCATTATCTTTTCTGCCGCAAGACGCGCGCGTTTTTTATGTAAGCGTAGCATAACTGGCAGATCCGAAAACTGAACATTTTTCGACACGAAACCCGATCTGAGGAAAATTTTAAAGATCTAACCCGACTTAACCCGTGACATCACTGGAACACACATATTTAAGTAGAACAATTCTTTATATGAATAAATTAAAATAAAAGTTACGTCTCGTTTAATTCCAATAGTAGAAGAAGCAATTCGGCTACCATTAATTAGTTGATAATGACTCAAAGCAACAGCTTTAGGTGCTCCTGTTGAACCCTTAAGTCAAAATTACATTTTTAAGTTCAGTAAATAAAAAAAGATAACCGAGGTGAATTGAATGGCACAAATTTTATGGCAATCCCACTGCTCGTATTTGGGCAATTTGGCTATTTGTTCGCTATTGCCTTTAACAAAAATGTCCGAGAGCGTATACGTGCCGCTAAAAGAGTAAATGAGCTTAAATAAAATTTAGAAATAATATACCCATGTTTATGGTCCTCATCAGCAAAAATGACGTGTGTCAACTTTGGAAAACTCTTTAATTTTAATTTGCCCTTCTCTCCCTTCTGCATTTCGGGACAAATACTCAAAAGGAGTTGATTAGCCTTGTCGGATTCTCCAAAATAAATGAAGCCATTAAATTGACCTGAAAAGGAATAATTGTATTTTTAAGTGAAAAAATCACCAGTTCCGAGAAAATGCTTAAGTTGCTCAGCGTTGGCAAAGTTTGGGCTTGCGATTGAAAAAACCTAAAAATGTAGCAGTTGATAGGGTGGATCGGGGAATGTCACGGGTTAAGAAAAAAGTCGGTTGGGTTTCAGGTTAGGTTTTCAAAATTTCCTTCGGATCGGGATTCGGGGTCAGAAAAAAGTCAAGGTTAGGCGTCGTGTCATTTAGAAGGATTAAGAGGGAAACAGTCGGGTCGAGTTTCGGGTAACCTGTGACATTCTTGTTGATGATAAATATGAAAAAATTACAATTCCAGCTCTAGCTGCACCCAAAACAGAAATAACTAGTTGGCTGTGATTGTTTCCACATATAAGAATCCGATCATCTGTCTTTAAACCAGCACTTAAGAGACCAGCAGCGAATTTTTCAACCTGAATAAAAAGGTAAAATTAAAGGAAAGGCTTTAACCTCATTTTTAATCTTCTCGGAAGTGAAGGAAACATTTTCTGACTCAAACACGAATTCGTCACGATCTGAAGCGCGTTTACGATAGAGAATCCCAGGAATAGTCGCTTCGAAGGGAATGTAGTCAAACTTCTGAAGTTGGATGAAAATTGTCTTGTTAACATTTTTCAAGTAAAATGATAACCTCTCTAGCAAAATCCAAGCAGAAAATTGCTTCTTTACCACCAACACGTAAAGGCATTTTTTAGTCTGATTATTTCTAGAGGGTCAATTTTTACTGTTTTGACTAAAAATTGAAGTTAAATATGAGAAATTTGAGAAAATCGAAAAAAATCTAAAGAAAAAATGTTTTTAATTTAATATATCAAAAGTTTAAAAAGATATAAAATAACCTTGGGAAAATCAAAATTGACTGGCCAATTGAATGAAAAGTACTTTTGAAAAGCAATAATAATAAACATCTAGGAATTAAAAATAGTAAGAGGGAAAAGCACTATTAAAAAAGATGCAATTGTTTTTGAAAGTTCACAGTTGCTTCTGAAAGTAAATTTTTAATAAAAGAACCTGAAAGAATATTGATTAAGATAAAAATATTTTTGCAAAAAAAAAAGAGATAAAAGCGAAAAAGATAAAGCCGAAAAAACAAGAAAATCAAGCAAATTAGGCGAATTTGTAATAAACAAAAGGCCTGGAAGTAGTGAACGACATATCGACTTTTTCTTAAGGAAAAAAAGTCGTTTTAAAAAAATCTACAATTATTCGCGAACGACTTTTTTTTAAACACACAATGCCAGAACTACGTAAATATCGATGTTTTGCGCCAAACGATTGCGAATCGACTTTTTTGTGTCTCTTTTTCTCTAATTTCACGTTATATTTCCTTTCTCTTTTTCTATTAATTTTCGTTCGTGTAGTCTCTCCTTTGGAATTTGCAATTTTCCATTTTTATAAATGTTCAGTCCCTTTTCTGTAATTTTTAGGGATTTTTCCACATATTTATATTCTTACTATATGGAGAGGAGAAGTAAGAGGAGATGATGCCAAAAGTGGATTGAAAGCCTTTAACAGGAAGATGAGTGAAATTTTCATTGAAAATCCGGAAAGTCTTTCCATCATCAGATGTGCTGCTTACCTTGATCCTGCCGTTTGTTTCCCCACCTCCCCTAAAACAGATCTCAAATTAAAAATCAAGACAAACTTTTTTGTGAAATTAATTTATGTATCCGTGATTCAAAAACAAAGTAAATAATTATAAGGACGACAAAACAAAATAAATTTAAAGAAAAACAAAGTCAACGAGGAGATCAATCCATCAAAACCTTTTACATTAATTTAATCAACTTCCTCCATACGCGAAGCGTCCTCCTCTGCACCGGCAATCTTTTCGACAGGTTCCCCAGAAGTGCAGGGTTGTGGATCTTCAAGAGAGAAGCCAGAAGTCAACAAAGTCATCTTGGTCGGAGTCATCTTGGCCAAAATATCCTAACACTAAAAATAAAACAAATATTCCAAAATTCTTTAAACAAAATCTTAAATACCTTAATAACTTTGCAAAGTTTCTCAAATTTAACTTTATCTTCTTCAAACTTCTTCTTTTCCTCTTCACTTTCTGGCAACTCCAAACCTTCTTTAGTCACGCTAACCAACTTCTTTCCATCAAATTCTTTCAATTGTTGAATGCAATATTCATCAATTGGATCAACCATATAAATAACTTCAAAACCTCGCTTCTTAACACGTTCAACAAAAGCTGAGTTTTGAACAACTTCTTTAGACTCGCCAGTAATATAATAAATGCAAGTCTGATTCTCCTTCATTCGTCCAACATAATCCTTCAAGCTAACAAGTTCATCGCCAGAAGAGGAAGTGTTGTAACGGAGATATTCGGCAAGCTTTTTACGGTTGACAGAATCTTCGTGAATACCCAACTAAAGAACAAATAATTTTCAAAAAAACATTTAAAAAACCTTAAGATTCTTGCTGAATTGTTCATAAAATTTCTTAAAGTTGTCCTTGTCTTCAGCAATTTCATCAAAAAGTTCGATACACTTCTTGACCAAATTCTTTCGGATCACTTTAAGAATTTTGGATTGTTGGAGCATTTCACGAGAAATGTTAAGAGGAAAGTCCAATGGAGAGAATTCCAATGGAGAGACAACGACATAGAAAATTAATAGAAAAAGAGAAAGGAAATATAATGTGAAATTAGAGAAAAAGAGACACAAAAAAGTCGATTCGCAATCGTTTGGCGCAAAACATCGATATTAACGTAGTTCTGGCGTTGTGTGTTTAAAAAAAAGTCGTTCGCGAATAAAAGTAGTTATTCGCCGCGAATCGACGAAAACGTAGATATGTCGTTCACTACCTGGAAGGGACACGCCCGAAAAGGCGCGGGCCAAAAAGGCGCGACCGAAAAGGCGCGACCGAATAGGCGCCGGCCGAATAGGCGCGAGGCCATATAGGCGCCGGCCGAATAGGCGCCAAGCTTTTAATTAACACCCCCTCACATAACACCCCCCTCTTTCGCGGAAAAAAGTTTTTGCCGCTGCGGAGGAAGCCGGGCATGTCGAGCGGAACGACGGCCGCCGCTTCGCTACGGTCGCCGCAAGCAAAGCGAGCACGACCGCAGCGAAGCACGGCCATCGTGTAGCGAAGACCATGCCCGGCCTACCCTCCGTAGCAGCACAAAAACAGTTTTTCCAGCGAAGATTCAGTTGGCCATAACTTTGTTCAGAATCATCCAATCGAGCTGATTTTGGTGTCATTCAACTCAGCTCGTCGATTCCGTTCGAATGACATATATATTGTCCAATTTTGAGTCTGGTACTGAAACTGTAGTTAGGCCGGTTTTTTAATTTTGGAAAATTTTTTTGTAAAATTTTTGTTTTATAATTCAGCATGGTCATGGTCCCATTTGATGGTCGTTGGGACCATTCTAATTGATTATAAATCAGAATATTTAATTAAAAAGATTGGCGCCTATTCGGCCGGCGCCTATATGGCCTCGCGCCTATTCGGCCGGCGCCTATTCGGTCGCGCCTTTTCGGTCGCGCCTTTTCGGCCCGCGCCTTTTCGGGCTGTACCCGGCCTGGAAGGCTCAAAAGATTACGGCTAATCACGTCAGAATTTTAAAATAAAATTTAGAAAAAAAGATTTAAAAAATTCTCATTCCCAATGTTTTTACTCAGCGTTGCGTAACTTACCAGACCGGACACTTCAAGACGTAACGCCACTGCACAACATTTTTCTAACCTAAAGTTCATTTTCAACGGGGTTACCCGCCTTGAAGGCGTGTGAATAAAAACTTTTATTAAAAACACTGTAAACTTCAATAAATATTTTTTTTAAACTCCCTCTTTTCAGACATTCAACTTATTCTAATTAATTTATTTAAAAATAATATTCTTTGACTAATCAAAAAATTTAAAAGTAAAGCAATGGCTAAAGAATTGTCTTCACACTTTATTGCCTTTTTTGCTGATTCCCAAAGTTTGTACATATTTGTTTAGTAGGAGATTACTCAAAAATAATTTTAGATGGAACTGATTTTTCTCAAGGCTTTTCGTTGAAGTTAATCACCAATTTTGACGCCTTCAAAGCTGTCTGGAATGGAAGCGAAGATTTCCGCTTTATTTTGGTTGCTTATATTAATATCTTGTGAGTTTTTTTCAATTTTAAAATACTCTTAGCCTGATTAAAAACCCGGATTTGGGATCCTATGTCCGGAAAAACCCGACCAGATTTGGTCCAGAGCCGCTCTCTTCTGATTAGAAATTTTGGACATTTGATCCCATATCTTAGAAATTTTTAGATTTTTAATTTATTTACATTTTCAGCTTTATTCTGTTGATATTTGCTTATGTTTACCTCAAAAATCTCAACCAGTACATGGGCGAGAAGCGAAAGAAGAGACTTGCAAGGAACGCGCCAAAAGGACAGCGTGCTTGGAGTACAAATGTAGCGGCAGCAGAGCCTAAGAGACGATCATATGTGAAGTTACCGACTCCTGAAAGTTGAAGTTTTTTAGTTAAATTTTTTTCTAACTTTATATTTTTATAGAGACCATTTTTTGTTTCTAATTTATAAATTAGGGAGCAGTCCAAAACAAGTACTATATTTGTTTTTTGGTAAAATTAGGTCTGTCACCCACACTCAATTCTCGGACAAACAATATGCAATTTGAAAGAGCATACGACAAAAATTAAGCTACGGTCTCAACTATGGGCCGAAATACAATCCTTTGAAAATCGAAAAACAATAGGGGGATCAGGCTGACTAAGTTCTTTCAAATGGCTATTGTTTGTCAGAATTGGAGTATGAGTAATATGGCGGACTTTTCCTTTATTTTTTATCAACTAATTACTCGATTCGTTTACTTAAATTAGTAATATATTTTAGTACTTGTTCTCGGCCTGAATTTAATATCTGTTCTTATTTTGTCTACTTTATTTGTTCCTTGACGTAGATAATCGCTTTATTCAAGGGAGGGATTATTTTTATAAAATGTACTGATTATTGGAATAAAAATAAATATATTTATCTACCTGTTATTTTATGTCGATCTCGACAAAAAAATATTTTTTAAATGTTTTTAATTTTTGTTTTTCCTATTAATTTATTTTTAATTGTTTTTACTTGTTGGAGATGTGTCTTGTCTTTGGAGCTTTCTCGTAATTCAACTTTGTAGGTTTTTTTATATTAATAATAGAGTTCGGAACCGGGCCTAGGACCGAGTTTTCCTTCCCCAATAGCCTGGAGACCGGTATTTTGATGAACTTAGATTTTTGGGGTTTTCCAGGGTTTTTAGGATTTAGACAAAAATCCGGCCCGGAGAAGTCGAACTCTTAAAAATTAAAAATAATTTTTAAAATTTAGATGGCTATATGTCAACATTTCTTCACCAATCAATGTCATGAGCTTTCCAATGCACAGAAGATTTAGTCCACCATCCAGCATTTTGAACAACAGTCTAACTGTTTCCGATTTTTTGAAGAAAAAATATTCTGATTTTGCTCCAAATAAAATTAAAAAAAGGCAGGCAAACTCTTCTGTGGCGCAAAATGTTTCTTACAGTTTAAATTTATCTGATTATGGAAATGTAAGGTTTTTATGTTTTTGGGTTTTTTGGGGAACGAAATTATTTCTTTTCGTGCCTTGCCTGTAAGAAAGGTTGCGGGTTCCGTTATTTTCGCTAGTTTTTTCCTTTTTCGCTTCATAACGAAACATTTTTTTAAATTCCGTTTCGTTAACGAAACGGGTTTCTTAAAATGTTTGGTTCGTTTCGTTTATCTTAAAAAATTTTTTTGAGTTTCGCATAGGTCTGGTCTATGTACTTGTTTTCATTTTTCTAATTTTAGACTCAATATTACGGCAAAATCGAAATTGGAAGCCCTCCACAACGATTCAATGTTCTCTTCGATACAGGCTCTTCCAATCTTTGGATACCCTGTTCTAACTGTAATAATACTGCGTGTACTCAACATAATTCCTTTAAATGTTCAAATTCGACTACTTGTTCGCATACTGGAAAAAGTTTTACTATAAACTATGGAACTGGAAGTGCTACTGGGGAATTGTTGGATGATACCGTTTGTGTAAACTTTAATTTTTCATTTATTTGCGGGTGTTGCCTCTAAGAGTATGCCCCTTCTAATGATTTGCCTCCCCTTCCCCTTCCAATGCCCTTCCAATTCACCTTCCAAACCCCTCTCTAATATGTTGAATACCCCTTTGAAAGTTGATTGGAAATAAGCTGTTCCAATTGAATGCCTCTTTCAATAGAAGGCCTCTCTGGAGGATGATTGAAAAATAAATTTTTAGTTTGGCAATGAAAGTTTGGGTATCTGCACGGATTCCAATCAAGGATTTGGTTGTGCAACAAGTGAACCTGGGTCAACATTTGAAGTTTGCTTGTTTATTTTTTAATTTTTAAACTTTGCCCTTATAGGATGTTGCGTTTGATGGAATTCTTGGAATGGCTTGGAATTCAATTTCTGTGGGTCTTGTCAGTCAGCCATTGTCTCAAATATTCAAAAATCATCAACTTTGCGCTGAAAAACGTTTTGCTTTTTGGCTTACCAATGACAATTATGATGTCACCAACAGCACCATTGGAGGTGAATTTACCCTTTGCGGGACTAACACTGAGCGATACAAGGTTTCTAAAGAAACTAGAAGTGAACTTCTATTTTTTATTTTAGGAACCAATCTTCTGGTGTCCTTTAATGTCAACCGATTATTGGCGCTTAAGGTGAAATATTTTAGTATTATTTATAAGATCATACCTTCTTTTAAAGCCTTACATCGGTCAGTTTGGACTCTCTTGTATTATCATCCTCCAATGCTTCAGCAATTTTGGATACTGGAACTTCTCTCATAGCTGGGCCTTCCTCAATCATCAACAAAATCAACGAAAAAATTGGTGCCCAAAATTATCTTGGAGGTTGGCTAAATTTAAACTGCTCAACTCTCAATAAACTTCCTTCTGTTAATTTTACACTTGGTGGAAATAATTTTACTTTGGATCCAGCAGATTATGTCATTCAGGTTTTTTTAACAAAAATTGAATTTTTATTGTTCAATTTTTTGAAGATAGATAAAACTACGTGCCTAAGCGGATTTGCGTCAGTCGATTTAAGTGGAAATATGTGGATTTTGGGCGATTTATTTATTACAAAATGGTATACAATTTTTGACCATGAAAACAAAAGAGTTGGATTGGCTGAGGCTATTTGACAAGTTTTTTTTGAGTTTTTTAAATTCTTTCGAAAATATACCTGTCATTTTTAATCTCTCAAATATGTTTTTTCTGTTCCCAACTTTTTTATTGTTTTTATCTAAACGATTTAATCCCTCAAAAATAAGCTGGGCTAGAAAGATTTGTTAGTCGGGTCGTTTGAGAATCGGGATAGATATCTCGAAAAATCAGGATATCAATAACCGAAACCTTTATTCGAGATCTGGTCTCGGCTCGTTTCTAATCTGGATTATTAATTTAATTAATATTTATACTTAAAATTTATACTTAAACTTTTTAAATTTTTTTTTCTTTCTTTGCCTAACAATAAGCCTCTGTATTTATTGATGTAAATTTTGTTTTTTCCTTTAATATTTTATTTTTTTATTTATTGTATAAAATTTTTTGAAAAATTTGTTAATTAAACCTTATAGTTAGTTTATTACTAAAATATATCGTTAAATCTCTCATTGCTTATTTAACGTGTTTTTTTAATATTTTTGCAGCTCTACAAATTCATGACCGACCTAAAAAAAGTACTTGTTGTGATGGGCGCTTGCATTTTTTCATTCAATATTGAAAAGGTATTTATTTATAATAATTAAATATCACAAGAAAATAGTTCAAAAACTAGAGATCGGGGCTTACGTTAGTATTGACATTTATTTTTCGGTATCTGCCGGTATTCCGTAAGGGGTTAAGTTGTGGAATAGGGATGGTAAAATCTTGAAGGTTATCGGTGTTTTCGATATTACGTTACGGAATAGGGTAAAAATTCCGATTTTTAGTTCAAAACTTGATAATTTTTGTTAATTCCGTCTTGAGTCACCAGCCCTTTTTTATTTCAATTTTTAATTAAATCTCGCAATCCCCAAAGGGGAGTTTCTGCGCGTTTTTCTCTCAAAAAATTTTTTTGGAGGCTTATTAAGATGGCCAAAACATGTTTACTTCCTTTTTTATTTCCTCAACATAATTTCATTATAACAGACAATATCCGGTGCCACATGGGTTAATTTTTTCCCTTTTTTGAATTTGATTCTTTTTTAAGCATAATAGTGCATTCTTCCTTTTTTTATATTTTTACTCATTCCCTTATTATTTGCCCAAAAAATAATGCGTGGATTTTTTACGAAATAATTGTAGTGAAATTGATTTTTTAATTATCTAATCTTCAAGATCGACGTATAGGTGACGAAATATTTTATCCGAGGGGATTTGTTAGGTTTTAAATGATAAATAGGTACTTGGATATATCCGGAAAAAGGCGAGATAGACGAAATACTGAAATGGGATCTCCGGGATTTCCCAGAATCCGTCAATTCTCCTAGTAGTCCGGGGTGATTTGCGGGGTACCTAATTTAATTATATTTTTTTATTTTATTTAAAAAAATAATGCAACGTTTTTTTCTTTTATTCCTTTTTTAATATTTTTTCGTTTTTCTCTAAAATATCAATATCACCAAAAAAATATTTTCTATCAACATTTTCATGTAGAACCAATAGGTTTTGAATGAAATTTAAATAACAAAATAATATGTAAATAATATAAATACATTTCTCTATTGTTCATTTTCCAACAAATTTTAATGTCGAGTGGAAAATAAGCATTTAAAATTGTTTTAAACTTTTTCTTTTTACTTTTTTAGTTTGACCCTCTTGAATTAAGCTAAAACTAGTAATTGACCAGTCCACTTGACGTTTATACTAATTTTAAAATATTTACAAACCAAACAAAGATTGGGGGTTTGGGGTCTTGAAAATATTTTTTGGAAGAAAATTTTTAAGTTGTTACTCTTCTTTAATTAGAATTTGTTTATAAATTCTTTGGACGTTTCGTGAAAAAAATTTTTCTCCTAAATTGTTTAAATTTTTTTCTAAAAATATTAAAATTTCTGTCTTGTCATTAAACTTATGGGAGATCAATCCATCTTCATATTTTATTTAATTCTACATATATCAAAGTACATAAATTTAATTTTTGTACGAAAATTTATGTATTACTCTACAAAATTTTTTTTTATTTTTCCATTTTAATTTTCGTTTTATTCATATGCCCATCAACACTTTCCCCCTCCAAAAACATTCTTTTGATTAATTAAATTCGGTCGCCTAATTAATTGATAACCGTTTTATGTGCACTTTATTTTTATTGCGCGGTCATTTTATTTTTCTCGATTTCTTTTGTTTTTATATTTTCAATCTTTGCAACATAAAATCGCTCTAAAATTAGGATTATTGACTTTAAAGGGATCAGCTCAGAATTAAGTGATATAGGGGTAAGGGATAAGAAATAAAGGGTAAGGGAAATTAAGGGATATAAGACGGAAATTAAGATCAGGTAAAAGCGAGAAGTTTTGTCTTAAATCCCTTTTATCCACCTAAATATTTGCTGTGGAGTCATTTGACCTTCCGTGTTTGACCTTTCGGGGTGGATTCGACTTAGAAATTTTTTTTAACAAAATTTTCTTTTTTTAAGCAAAAAATTGAACAAAAATGGACGTAAATAAAAATACTAAAATTGAAGACAAAAATAAAATTGAGGATAACAACAGTTGTGATCACCAAGAAAAATGGAGATCGGCGGCCATTGAAGAAGATTTATGGGATATGTCCCGCAGAAAACGAGTTAAAGAAGTGTTGGGTTCTAATGATTTTCGGAGTGAATTAGAACAAATGTAAATTTGTTTTTTTGCAATTTTTTTAATTAAAAAATTTTTTTCAGCGTTTGCCCAGACATTGCAAGATCCTTTCCAGAAGATTTGAACAGTGCAATGGCCTCTTTAAACATTCAGACAGCTAATTATTCTCGTTTACCTCAACTTTTGCCTTTAAATGTCAACCAAGTTTTAAGTAAAATTTTAGTTATTTTTTTAATCGAGAATTTATCAGGGATATCACAGATTATCCGAAACCTCATACGCGATCCGAAAATTTTTTTTGAAAAGCCTAGCCAGAAACTCGACTCGACTTTTTCCCTTTTGATTACCCCAACTGACCTGAAACCTGACTCGAGAAATTTTCTAGAACCTGACCCATTCTATTTTCTTAATCCGTGATATCCCTGGTCTATATATTCTATCTGATACTTGTAAAGATTTAAAAGTTTTCGGACATTTCCTCCTATTTCTCTCGATTTGCTTATTCTATTGAATCAATCTAACCGGTTATTTTTCCACTAAAATAAATACCCGTAAAAAAGCCTCAATCTTTACAAGTATTTTTTTATTTATTCAGGCACTCCACCAATTAAAATCGCAGATATTGCCCGTAATAATAATTTATATTCGTTGGAAGAAAAACAACAAAGAAATAAATTGGCTACAATTTATAGACTTGTGGATCTTTTTCAATGGTCACAGGGGATTTATAATCATATAACGGTATGGGGAGAATTTTCAATTTTTTTCACAAATTTTTTTAAGCTTCGCCTTCCTGGAACTGACCCTGCTCAAGTTTTAATTAATCCATTTGGATTGCTCTACAATGAAGTAACTGCCTCTTCGCTCATTAAACTCAGTTTATCCGGAGATGTGATAGACCAAGGCTCTACAAATTTGGGAGTTAATCAGGCTGCTTATGTTCTTCATTCAGCTATTCATGAGGCTAGACCAGGTTAATTTATTTTAAAATACTTAAGAAACTTTTAAGAAAATTTAAAAAAGTAAAAAATTGTCAAAAATTGAAATGTAACCCCCACAAAGAAAATGTCACCCCTCCCCACCCTCTTTGACATTTCACCGGCTTTGGTGAGAGGTGCCTGACATTTCAGCGTTTTGACTTTAAAACATCATCAAAAAATTTAATCAGAAATTCACCATAATACCTTTCAATTTCTCATTAAGAAATTTATTGTTATTCCCACTTGTTTAGATGTTCATTGTGTCATTCATTTGCATACGGCCGTTGTTGCTGCTGTTAGCGCCATGAAGTGCGGATTATTACCAATTTGTCAGGAAGCTATGATCATTGGCCCTGTAGCTTATCATGATTATCAGGTTTTAACTTTTTGTTTGGCAACTTTTTATAAAATATTTTTAGGGAATTTTGACTGATGATGAGGAGAAAAAGTCAATAGTTAGCGATTTGGGCGATAAAAATGTAAGGTTATTTTAAAAATTCTAATTAATTTACAGTATAACTAGAAAGTTAATTTTCTTCTAATTTATAGGTGATGATACTTCGAAACCATGGTTTTGTTGCATGTGGTCGAACAGTGGAGGACGCTCTACATCTGGCATTTCATACGTATACTATTTTACTTTTATTTAGAGTTCGACATTTTCAAATAACCGGGCCCTACTTTCCCGATTTTTTCCTTCAGGTTGTCCTAGACTGGGGTTTCCGTGTTAAACCCTGATTTTATCAGAGTACTCGGTTTCTGGACTACAGTGCTAGTAAAACAGAGTTCGGGCCCGGTGTCGAACTCTACTTTTATTATTAAATAAATATTTAAAAAAAATTTTTAGGATTATTTCATGTGAAACTCAGGTTTGTAATTAATTTTTGAACTTTTATAACATTAAATTTGCTAATTTTTAAGATCAGAGCTGCACGCGTTGGAATTGACAAATTAATTATACCTTCTGATGAAGCAGTCCAAAAAGCTTATTCTACGGCTAGAAGTGGAGGTTTCTTTTTTAAATTTTTTAAATAGAATTTAAGAAGAAATTATAGGTGGTGGAGGAGTAAATCGAATTCAACAAAATTTAACTGCCAACATTTCTTGGGGTATTGGAGAACTTGAGTGGGAAGCGTGGTGTAGGATTTTGGACACAGCGGTTAATATTTTAGTTTTTGAATGAATTTTGAAAATTTTTCGAATTTTTAAAAACGAAATTTCGAAAAAAATTTTTTTTAATTTTCGAAAAAATTTTTTTAATTTTCTTATTATTTAAAGGGATTTTGTACTGGACACATTTATCGAAATAAATTGCTTCGTTCAACATCACAGCCTTCCCATCATTCAATGTATAATCTGTCAAGTATAGCAACTCCATCAAATGGACCAGCATCGCTGGGAACTGTACGTCGCTAGATTTTATAAAAAATGAAAATAAGGAAGACTGTGAGGAATTCTTAAAAAAAAGTGCCATCCGCTCGCTCATGTTATCAAAAAAAATTTAGAATAAAATATTTAAAAAGAGGTTTTTTATCTTTATGGTACTTTTTGGATATTTCGCCTTCCTAGTTGGAGTCCCAAGTTTTGCTTAAAAAATTTTTTTAAGGAGTAAATCGAACTTTACTTCCTCAATTCTACTCCATTTGACCTGTGGCATAAATATTCAAATGAAAGACATTAATAAAGAAAGGAAAAGTCTTACCGTTATGTACATCTTAAGGATAACTCTGAGACTCAGCCTAGATGGAGGAGATATTCAAAAAGTACCATCTTCCCTAACATAAGATCCATTTTTCTGGACTTTTATTTTTAAAAATTTTTGTTTTTAAATCAATTTTAACATAAAATTTAATTTTTGTCCCTAGATTGAAGAAGGAACATCAACATCATCAAATTGGCGTCTTTCCTTGCTTCTTCAAAAAGAAAAAGAGAAGGCTATTTGGTTAAATTCGCCTTGTAATTATTTAAAAGTGCAACTACCAGAGACGGGAACTGATTGTCCTCGATTAATTACAAGAGTATTTTTTAAATTAAAAGGGTCTCAAAATTTTTTCTTTTAAGTGGGTTGAGCAGCAAAGCGTCAGTTCCAAAAGTGGCACGCCGGTGAAGATTAATTCACCCTTGCAGTTTAGCCCTAGCAGTTTGGATATGCGGGAATTCAGAGAAAAAAGAAGAAAATTGAAAGAGGCTAGAATGAGTGGAAAAGTTTCACCTGGCCCTCAGTCATTAGTTCTTGATGGATTGACATTAACGGACATTGAAGGGGTTTGTTTTTTTAAATTTGTTTTGAGAATCGAGTCCCGGGCCTATAACTCAAGTTCAGAAAATTAAAATTCTTGACTGATCGATCTACATAAAGGTTAAGATCTAAAGACTAAAATTCTGAAAAAAGTAATTTTTCGAAACTATCGATTATAATCTCTCTATCGGTCATTCAAAAATTTTGATTTTTTGGTACCTTGTATTATTTTTAATTCTCTATCCAGTGGCATCAAGAACATTAACAAGTGATTCTTATGTTATAGGGTCCAGGACTCATTGTCAGCTAAATCGAGACTCACCCCCAACATTGTTTAATTAAAAATAATTAATAGGAAAAACTACGTCCAGTTTATATTGGCGCTGCTTCCAAAGGAATAGTTCAAAAAGATCAACAGATTAATGCACAGGTTTTTTGAAGAAATTTTTAGAGTTTCTCAATTTCCTCTTCCCTTCACAGGTTTATAGAAAACTTTATTCAGCAAATCCATTCAAAAATGATGATCATTTTAATAACGGATTGGAAAATTATTTGAAAAAATTTGGAGAAGGAAAAATAAAAAAATCACAAAGTAATTATTGTGGGATGAATGGAAATGTTAATGATACACCAACAAATATTATTGTCAATTCACAGTCAGTACCAATAACTCCTATTCATTCAGTTAAAGAAAATGGTGGAGGAAGTCAGAAAATTATATGCGGTTAGTTGTTTATAATTTTGGAATTCTGATTTTAATTCTGATTTTTAAAAAGCAAATTCAGAATTTTTGAGACAGTTAATCTTGAAACCAGAATTGTTTTTAAATCAGAATACACATAGTTTCAAGACTTCTGGTTCCAAAAGTCTGATTTTTTAACCAGAAAATTCTGATTTTTTTAAAGCCAGAATTCTGATTCTTTTCAATATTTTGATAACCATAATTCTGGTTTTTTTTGAATCCGATTTAAAAATCAAAATTTTATTTTTAAAATCAGAAAAAATTTCCCCCCTTTTCAGATAAACACTCACTAATAAAATCAACTGAAAGAAGTACATCAGATGCTGGAATAAATGGAAAAGGAGGAGGAGGGGAATTTTTCAAAAATGGAAAGAACAATGGAACAATTGAAGCTTCGTTTAAAAAAGAGGTTTTTATAAATGAAAAAAATTTTTTTGATGACTTTTCTAAGTTAAATGGAAAGAAGAGACGTTGGAGAGAATTTTTTCTTTTTAGACGAAAAAAGAGCGGTTAAAATTGAAAAAAGATAGAAAAGTGATAGAATTTTATTTTAATGATCTCAATTTTTTTAATTTTTTTTTGTTTTAAATAAATTTTCTTTGCATGTGATTATTTTCAGACTTGATAGATTTCGAATCTAATAAAAATATTTTGGTTTACCGGATTGTCTCTAATAGAAGCCCACTCATTGAGGGGTATTGAAAAATAGAATATAGCTTGTGTTAGAGACGATCCGGTAACTGATTTCCTTGTCTAATTCCTTAAATTCAACTGTGGTCGCCACGAAATGTTCTGCGACAACGTGGTTGCGGCGAGGTGATAACGAAAGAGTGAACGCGACAAGCTGGTAACGACAAAGCAGGTTCTTTTTTTGTCCATAACATTTTCACTTTAATATCGTAGTTACGTGATTTTCTAATTTTTTAAAATTTTTCTTAATTCTTTAAAATTTTTCTTAATTCAATATTTCAAGGTGGAATGCAATATCGATAGTTGCTCGACTGGAAGAGCAATTTACAATCTCTCAATTAAGCAAAAGATGGACGTATTCTCCATATCTTCTCCAAATTGGTGGTCTCCTTGCTTCATGTTTGATTTATTATTTTTTCATTTTATTTTAGAAATTCAATCTGTGTGTATTTTCTCATCAGAAATATATGTAGGTGTGGTGGTCAATTCAAAAATTGAGCGACGATCATTTAGTGGTGGACGATATTTGATAGAAGGAAATCTTGAAGTACTTGAGAAGAATCGGAGAGGAACGAGAAAAATGAGGCGGTAAGAAAAATTGGGTTAAAAATGGATGGGACATAAATTCTTAAAAAAAAAGTCCGCATTAAATCGACCAAAACAAGACGAATATTTTGCTTTTTTTATAGTTTTTTGGTTTTTCAAAAAAATTTTTTTCAGAACAAATGACTCGTCTTCAGTTTTTGACGTTAATTTTACTTGCTTCCCAACATTGTAAGGTTTAAATTTTGTAAAAAAATTTTTTTTTAATTTTTAGTGATAAATTGCAATAACCCTCTAAATTGTAATCCTAATTCTGAATCATTGTTCGTCGAAGATCCAACAGATAGACAGGCGTTTTTCAGCTGTAAACCTTATGTGAATTATCCGTGAGTTTATTTTTTGTTCTTTGGTTAAACTGGGGTTCAGTGCTTGGGCGGGTTTCAGATTTGCTCGTACTTCGTGCCACGCCCAATTTCTTATACCGAACACGAGTGCGAATTTTGGTACGAGTTTCCAAGCACGTCTAGTTGGACCCTGACTTTGGGTTCGAAAAGTTCAGGCTCGAGTTGCTTGGGGTTCAGCAGACTTGATTTGGGTTTTAGCCTAAAAAAGGTCGGGGTCCATCCCTAAAACTATTAGTTCTTTTTGTAGATCAATCGGTTTTTGGTCTCGTCATTACTGCCCGAATGACATGCACTTTGAATACAGCTCTCAGCAGTGTACAACAGACAGTCTTCCACCAAATACAGTTAGAGAAGCAAATGATCTATTACAACTAGCAATTTTAAATGGAAGTTGTGCACATGGAGAACAATGCATTGGTGGAACGGTTTGTGATCCTGTTCAACAACGATGTTTATGCCCTTATGGAACTGTTGTTTTGTTGGGTAATTAAAAAATAATTTTTATAAAATATAAGGTACAAAAATTTTTTTTAAAGAAAATCTATTCTGTGCAAAATTGATTCCACCAGTGGGCACTACCCTTCAGCAACAATTTTCTTATGGTGGTCAATACTATTCTTCACAAGTTCCATTATCTTCCCAAGGAACATCAACATCGTCTCCTCTTAATTCTTTAGGTATTTTTTGAAAAGTCATTTTTACTGTTTATTAGAGTTTGATAACAGGTCGGGCCGGGGTTTTGCGCCCATTAGCCCTGAACCTGGCTATTTTTTCGGGTTTTCGAGGTTTTGTGATGTTAACTTGGAAACCCCAGACCCAGGTCAGCTTGAATAAATAAACAGTGCCGGAACTGTGAAAAATGCCAAACTCCCTTAATTTCCCGTATTTACAGTCCCAATCGGTTCATATTGTGATCAAGAAGGAACATGTGATGGAGGTTCTACATGCATTAATTCTGTTTGTGTCTGTCCTGCAAAAACAAAAAATAATGGAAATAATTGTACAACTTCATTATCAAATTTTTCAAATATTCCTTCTTCAACTTCTGGACAGCAACAATTAACAAAGGAATTGTTTGGTCAAAAAACATTTTTTAGAGGTTTTTTTTGTCTTAATTTTTGTTAAAATTATTTGATTTTTAGCCAAACTGGGCGAACAATGCAATGAATATTTGGGCCTTTTCTGTGCTGATCAAAGCTCGTTATGTTTCAATGGTTATTGCCAATGTATTCCTCCAATGATTGAACAACAAGGACAATGTCAGATGCCTCCAACTAGGGAAGCTGGTAAAAATTTTTTTGAGGGATTTTTTAGAAATTTTAATTTAAAGGTCCTGGAGAGCTCTGCAATTCTGGACAGGTCTGTGTAGGTGGTTCTGTATGTAATCAACAAGTTCCACTTTGTGTGTGCCCTAAAGAAACTGAACTGGTCAAGGGAAGATGTGTGGAAAGGAACTTGGAAAGGGCTTCTAAAGAAGAAAAAATTGAAGAAAAGGTTAAATTTCTGTTTGAAAAAAAAATT
Source organism: Meloidogyne enterolobii (assembly GCA_963681835.1). NCBI lineage: Eukaryota > Metazoa > Nematoda > Chromadorea > Rhabditida > Meloidogynidae > Meloidogyne > Meloidogyne enterolobii. Next base: position 116,090 of record CAVMJV010000007.1, read on the forward strand.
TAAGATTTTTTTAGCTTTCCTCATCTTCTACTGAATCGACTTATTCAAATCAAAATAAATTGAGGCCATCAAAAATTGAAGCAAAAGTTGGTGAAAAGTGCTCGTTAAATGCTGACTGCGCGGTATACTATTTTTGGAATAATTTTAATTAAAACCTCGTTATAAGATACACACCCCTCAAATGGGATTACGTGATTAATCTCGCGGAGTCCCGTCCCTTTGTTAAAAAAATCTCGCTACTTGATCCAGGGAATTTTATAACGAGTTCAAAATTTTAAATTCTAGTCCGGTGCTTATTGCAATGGCAATACACAACCACCAACTTGTCAATGCTTATCAACACATATTAGCGTTCATGATCATTGTGAAAAAGGTTTGCTTTTTAATTTTTAGTTTGAAAAACCTTATTTTTATTTTTAGTAATTTACCCAGGCCAAAAAGGATGTGAAACTGATCTTCAGGTTTTTAATTGTTTTATAAAAATTAATTTAAAAAATATTTTTTAGTGTACTGCTGGATATGCTGGTGCTCGTTGTTTAAATGGTCATTGTGTTTGCCCTCCTGGATCGACAGCTTTGGAACAAACTTGCATTCCTGGTATAAGTTTAAATAATTTTTCTTTGATTTTCTCTAACGTATAACTCTCCCTTACCATTTAACTAACAAATGTAGGCATACCAAACGCCAAAATGCCAAACCTCGAAGAGCTGCTAAAATATACCAAGCTGGGGAAGTTCGAAAAGTTAAATTCACATTTCGGTATTTCAGCGTGTCTTTTGGAGTTTTGGTATTTTGTTGGTTGTCATCATACCCTAATTTGAAATCCTTTGTTCTCCATAAAAATTATTTTAACACCTTTTCCTTTCCTTTTAACCTTTTTAAATTTTCTGTAAGCAATTGCATGGCCTGGAGAGGCGTGTAACATTTCTCATCTAATTCCTGTATGTTCTGCTGATTCTTATTGTTTTGAGGGTTTTTGTGTTTGCAATCCACCTTTAAGTTTATTCCAAAAACAATGCATTAATTTGAAGAAAAATTTTGAAGAAGAAAATAAAAAGGAAGAAAGAATAAAAGTTAAGCGTCGTCGTTTACATTTGGAAGAATTTGGAGGAAATTTTAACAGAAAAATGTTGAAAAATGAAGTCTTACGGAATAAAGTTGAAGAGAAAAATGGGAAAAATTTGTCAAAAAATTCTTCATTAAAAGGAAAGACAAAAAATTCTTCAAAAAGAATATTTAAGAAGAGCAAAAGGAGAAGAAAAAGAAAATTAAGAGAAGAAAAGGAGCAACAACAAAAACAAAATGAAAAGAAGAGAAAAGCAGTGCCTGTAAGTTTAAAAAACTTTTTATTAACCAAAACTTTATCGTAGGGACTCCAAGGGGGACTCCCCGGGCGACTTTGTTCGAAGGGACTCCCCTCGTATTTTTCTTGGATGCCTCGTTAAAATTACTCTCTCTTTCCCTCTATCCTCTGGGACCCACAATTTTCAAAAAAGTCCCCGGTATTCTCTCGCAAGTTTTAAGATTCTGAACGCGTGTAGGTAAAATATTTTTTATTGTTTTAGAAAATTTCACCAACCTTTCGATTAATTGGCTCCAAATGTAATGAAAATATTGACCATTGCTCTGCTGGTGCTGATTGTTTAAACTCCAAATGTGTTTGTCTTGAAGGATCCTTTCCTGATACTCAAAAGCGTTATTGTCGTCAATACCCTGGAAAAAGTTGTGCAAAAGGTCAAATGTGTACTGATAGATCTGACTGTATTTTTGGAAAATGTAAATGTCGTAGAGGACTTGAACTACAAATTTTTGGAAATATTAGCAAATGTGGAGAGTCTAAAAAGGTTTTATTTTTTTAGTATAGACGTTCAAGGCTCTTGGTCTTTAATCGTACTCAAAACTTTTCGATTTTTTCGGGCTTGGTCTTGGCGTCAGGTCTTGAGTCTTTGGGTCAAGTTTTGGATCTTGAATTTTTCTAGTAGAAAAAAATTCTTGGTCTTGGGGTCAAGTCTTGGTTTTTGGGAGTCTTGTGCTTGAGTCCTAGTGTCATGTCTTGATCTTTGGGTCCAATTTGGTCTTGGGAAGTTTTGCTTCTGAGGTACATTCTTAATCTCGGATCTCGATTTTGGGGCAATGTCTTGGTCTCGAGTTTAGGAAAATTCTTGGTTCTTGGACACCTCGGATTTTTAAATTTAAGCACATTTCTAAAAAATTTTTTAACAGAACAATGGAAAAATGCCTTTAGCTGGCCATTTGTGTGCTAATAATGAATGTACTCCAGGTGCAAAATGTCAAAATGGAATTTGCACATGTTTAGAAGGTTAAATAAAATTTTTAAAAAATTAAAAAAATTCTTTCAAGGTTATAATTTATTTCATGGTGAATGTCTTCCTCCTCGTGCAAGTCTTAGCGGAACCAACACTTTCCATGAGCATTCTCTCCTATTTTTTCCAAATTTTCCATTGATGGATTCATCAACATTTGAAATTAAATATAAAGAAAGGAAGGATGATTTAAGTGAAGAAGATCCATTACCAACCAAAACAGTTGTAGCGGGAGCGCCATGTCGACTTTCACTTGAATGCCCTTACAGAACAGAATGTTTGCGGGGTGTGTGTCGTTGTAAACAAGGGGAAACGATAATTAATGGAGTTTGTAGAAAAGCAATACATGAGGTAAGGGAGAAAGATTTTTTAAAGTTTTTTCGAAATTTCGAGTTTCGGCTTTCGATAGCGAAAGTTTTCAAAGGTCGAAAATTTTTGCCTTCTTTTGATTTCGGATTTTCGAAGTTCATTTTGTGTTTTGTATAGCTATGTATGATTGTTTTTAGGTGTTACCTGGTGGCCGGTGTGATACTCAGAACGGTGTTGATTGCATAGGGGAATCTCACTGTTTTTATGGTAGATTATTTATTTGATTAAATTTCAAGAATTATTTTTTAAAGGCATTTGTGTTTGTCTTTATGGACTTGTTATTACTGGACAAGAATGTGTTAATTCCTCATTAATGAAAGCTGTACGTCCAGGTGGAAGATGTATTTTGGGTCAACGATGTACTGGAAGGTCTAGATGTGTTCGTAGCATTTGTCAATGTCCTCAGTTTGTTTTTTTTTTAATTTTTGGGGGGTAAATGCCAAGTTGATGTACCAATTAGGGTTCGCTAGGGTTGGGTTTTCATTTTTTGCTTTCGCAAATGGCACTTCACTTTTTTACGCTTCTGCTTCTTTTGTCTGTCGCTTTTTAAAGTGCGTTAGGGCCCATCTATGTTATCCGCAAAGCAATGCAATAAAATTGGACATCAACTGGACATTTAATTTTTTGGAAATTAAAAAATTTTTTAATAGAGGGCAGAAAGCTGACATTTCTGGAGATAAAGGATGCATCAATCCATCAATTACAGAAACAAATTTATCAAAACCAAAGAAATATGAAACAAAAATGGATGACGAAAATCAAGAAACTGAAGAAGAAGATGGTCAAAAATTACCAAAATTTGTCTATACAATCCCAGCTGCATTAGCAGCTGCTGGTGAAAGAGGAAAATTTAATCAAATTTTGACTGCTAATCAAATGAGTATAAACTTGATGGATAGCAAAACTCTACGTTCACTTTTTGGTCCTTTATTAAAACATTCATTGAGAAGGGAAAGTGGTGAGGAAGAGGAAATTAGATCGTTTGGAGGTTGCAAAGGGTTTGTTTATTTTTTTAATTTTTTAATTTTATAAGAAAATTTTCAGGCCAAATTGTCATGTCCACTCATTTCCTAAATTCGTTTCTTCCCCAAAATCATCAGCATCTTCCATTTTGGCTGTTGGACCTCCTTCACATCTTGACACCTTAAATTCTAAAAATTTGCCTGAATCCACCTCTTCCACCTCTCCTTTTGGAATACCGGGAACTCATTGCGGTGTCTCTATCAATGGTCAATCAACTTCTTGTAGTGGAGGTGCTATTTGTCTTGGAGGAATTTGTGTTTGCAGACCAGGATTTAGACCTTTAAATGGACTTTGCCAAATCTCCAAAGTTGAGTTGGGCGAACGCTGCTTCATTAACGTTAGTTAATTTTTTAAATTAGTGACCGGTAAAGTCGATTTTTCCGGGTTCGATCAGCATTTGTAAATAGAACAGGACAGGATCCGACCGGATTTTCAGGATTAATCCAGTCCAGAAAAACTTTGTTTGCGATCTCTTGTTCTTCGCAAAAAATTTTTCGTGAACGAAAAAAAGACCCGGACTCCGGAAAATCCGACCGGAACCAATCCAGCCTTTAACATTCTATTACAGGAACAATGCAAAAATAATGGGTTTTGTATCAACGGGGTATGAATCTTTTAAAAAAATTTTATTAAAAATTTTTTTAAGATTTGTCATTGTCGAAATGATCAACAAAACATCAAACCTGATGACAATTTAAACAAAAACTTTTTTCATAGCCGTAAATGTGCAAATCGACTTTTAGCTTCAGTCGGCGATGATTGTACCAAAGGTCAAAAATGTGGATTTAATTCAATTTGTGGAAAATATAGTGGAGTTTGTGAATGCCCTATTGGAATGGAAAGAAATGAGGTTTTTTGTTTTTGAATATAATTTTTTTCATTTAATTTTAGGGCATTTGTATTGCTGCTAAACGGCCTAGAGGAACACAATGTTTTTTTTTCTCCTTTTTTTATGACTAAAATTTTTTTCAAGGCTTCAGCAGCTCAGATTGTAATTTTCACGCTTTTTGCGACAATGGCTTTTGTATTTGCTTGGCGGCATATTATCCAATTGGTGGTAACTGTCTTCCACCAGCGCTAGCTGTAGGAGAGGATCCAAGAGCTTATATAGATCCTGACTTGTTGGCTTTAATTCTAAAAGGAGCTGGGAATAAAGGTTATTTTTTTGTCTTTTAGAAGTCGACACCGAGCCCAGGACCGAGGTTTCCGTCTAAGGAGCGGGATTTGCAACGATGAAAGTTCAAATCTCGTATTGACCCCACTGCCCTTTTTCCCGGTTTTCGAGGTTTTATCCAAGAAATTCAGCCTGGGTCAGTTTGAAAGAAAAACCCCCAGATACCAGGCCCGTCGATTTAAAAATGTCGAACCCTTCTTTTTATTTTGATCATTAATTATTTTACAGTAAATAATGAACAAATGGAACGACAAAATATTGAAGGAAAAAACACGGATGATGTTGAATTATCAGAAAAATGGAAAAGAGAAGTGCCTAAATCGTTTGAATCGGAAAATTTGGGTAAGAAAATATTTTCTAATAAAATACATTAATTACACTTTCTCCTATTTTTGGGTTCTTTCTGCCTTCGGGAGCTGATCAAAATTATTTTGTGGAAAAATTGTGTTGTCAACAAGCAGAAGGTTCAGGTTTAACTCTTTTATTTTTTTTTGTTTAAAGAAAAAATTTTCAGTTAAAGAAATCCTTTTCAGTTTAAATTTTTTCACGTTTTTAACTAACCTTTCCTCCAAAAAATTAATTAACCTAACAAAATTGTCTTTTAATTAATCCATTAATTTAATAATTTAATGTTTCCCATTAACCAAAAATTACTTTTAAAAAATTAAAAAAATTTTTTTAAAATTTAGATCAAACTGGAAAAGAATTTTCAAATAAAAACAACAAAACTTCTTTGAATCAATCAAAATTGCCTCAATTGTCAACATCACTTATGGTTTTTTAAAAATATTTTTTTTAGTTTAATAAATTAATTTAAAAAAAAATTAGAAGGGTAATGAAGAAACATTTGCATCTGAAACAATTTCTTCTTCTGCTCTTCCAAATTATGCCCCAGAGATGTTAAAAGAAGAAAATGAAAAGGAACAACAAATGACGGCTGCTCCTGGGGCTCAATGCGGTTTTCTTTTTTATAAAAATTTTTTGAAAATTTTTTGAATTTTAGGTCCTCTAGACATCTGTACAGGAGGGTCAACATGTGTGGAAGGACTTTGTCTCTGTCCTGCGGGAACGCGTCCGTCAGTTAAAAGTGGAAACTGCGAAACGTTTGAACAACGTAAATCTTCTATTCAACAAGAACAAAATAAAAAGGAATATTCAAAATATACAAACAAAATTCCTAGAATGCAACCTGGACCAATTGGTAAGGGTTTTTCGGGTTGGAAAGATTATGAAGTTAATGAGTGGAGAAAGGAGGGGAGCGCGCCGTAATACTAAATTCCCAAAGGCTCCCAAAATACCAAACTGGAATATTACAAAAATACCTGTATGTTAACAATTCACATTTTTGTATTTCGGTGTTTTTTGGGAGTTTGGTATTTTGAAAGGGGGATGGTCAAAATTACCAAAAGTGAGAAGATTCAAATTTGATTAATTTTATTTTTCCTTTATTCAGGTCGTCCATATGCTCGTCCATCTGAAAGTTGTGCAAATAGAGAAATATGTACTGGAGGTTCTGTATGCCAAAATTCTAATAAGGTTTTTTTTTTAATTTTTTTTTCAAATTTTTCTAAAAATTCTCTATTTAGATTTGTGAATGCCCTTTAAACAAATCAATCCTTCGAAATCACATTTGTATTCAATCTGATGAACCTCCAATGCTTAGGGTTGTACATGCATTTCCTGGCGATAAATGCAATTCTGAAACAAATTGTGAAAGAGAATCTGTGTATTTTTTTAAATAAAATTAAAATTTATTTATTTATTTTTTGAAGTTGTGTAGAAGGAACATGTCGGTGTCAAAACAATGAATTTACTCCAAAAAGTGGAAATTGTACAAAAAGGAGTGTTGGCGATTCTTCTGCATCTGTTCAATCGCCAAGTACTTTTGAGGCTGTTAATGCGGATTATGACAACGTTTTGCCTCCAGTTCAATTACCAGAAGAAGGAAGCAGTGTTGAAGGTTTTACTTTAAATAGGGTAACACTCCGACTTTCGGGGTCAAGAGTGCCGGGGATCGGGGTTTGCCGTAGAAGGTATGTCGTGGTTCGTGTCGAGGTTGACTTTTGGGCCGGGGTTACATTAAAGATTCTTAAAAGTGCAGCACGGTCTTTAGGGTTCGGGTCAGGGTTTCTGGAGGTGTGGGGTGCTACCCTAGCCTTTTAAATTTAAAAATTTTATTTTCTATTTTTATTTTAGTTCAACATCCAAGAATTAGTGGCCCTCCACTCAAAAAGCATTCTTCCTCCTCCTCGTCTTTAATATCAAATATACTTCCTCAATTAACCAAAAATGAGCCACCAATTAAAGGAGTTTGTCCTCCAGGAAATTCGCCAACAATAAGCAGATCAACTGGACAAATAATTAAATGTAATGGAATGACTCCTAATTGTCCACCAAAAAGTTATTGTTTTGTTACAGGTTTTTTAAAGAATTTTTTAATTAGGAAAAAATTTTTTTGTGTGTAGGAGACGCGAGTGAAACTTATAACTGCTGTAAATCGTATTAATTTTTTAAAAATTTTTATATATTTTTTGTAAATTTTTAAGGACACGAAATTTTTGTAAATAATTTTTATGATTGAAAAAAAATATTTTTTTGAATTTATTTCGACTCCCTCAGCACCCAGGGAAAATTTTTTAAACTCATTTCGACGCCCAAAAATTTTTTCTAACTCATTTAAACTCTCATAAAGAGCTAGAAAAATTTTTAAAACTCATTTAATCTCTCATAGAACCCAGAAGAATTTCATAAAACCGTTTTATTCATTATTTAAAAGAAATAATTTAAGTGGAATATTGAGATGTAAATAATATTAAAAATATCTGAAAGAGATAATTTAAGGTAAAAAAATGATTGCATGAAACTTTTAAAATAAAAAAAAGAAAGCACGATTTTCTTTAAAAAAATTTTTTGCAAGGGGTTCTAAATAGGGTTGGACACAATCGGGCAATGACCAGTACCCCCGGTTTTCTGATACTCCAATCGGAAACAGAAAAAAGATCAGAATTTGAAAAAAACAGAAACAGAGTAAATCAGAAAATGTGTAAATTCTGATCCCCGGGTTTTCGATTTCCGGTTAATTGCCTAAAACACCGGTTAACCGTTTTTGTATCCAACCCCCATTTTCTAAAAGTTAAAGTAAATATTCGTGTTGTAGACATTCCAAAGCAGTAGGTCTATCATACGGATTAAAATTAAAAATTTGTGAAACTAAATTTAAAGCTAAAGAAGGAAGTTTAGGTGCAAAAATGGTTAGGTGAATAGGTTTATATTCTGGAAAGGAAACTCGACTAACAATTGCATCTTGAGGCCATAAATTTGCTTTGGGGGTGCCAATTTTCCTGAAAAATTAAAAAATCAGAATTTCAGAAAAAATTCTGGTTTTGGGGAGATTCTGAGTTTTTGGGAGAAAAAATTAAGCAAAAACTTACTCGAAAATAACGTGTAATTGTTGCGCCTCACTGTCTGCCTGAAACAAAGCTGTTCGTGTAAATAGCTCAACAAAAATACATCCCGCAGACCAAATATCTACACTCGTATTATACTTGCATTGCAACAATAATTCAGGGCTTCTATACCATAAAGTAACAACTTCAGTAGTAAAAGTTGCATGAAGTCCATAATTTCGGGATAAACCAAAATCGGCAATCTGTGAAGGAATGGGATATTTTTAATGAGAAAATTAGAACTTGAACTCGGGCCGAACCCGGAACCAGGTTTTCAGGGCCTGGAATCGATTTTTCGAGTTTCCGAGGGTTTAGCCCAGAAACCCCAGACCAGGAGTTCCAAGTTGACCAGAACTCGAACCCGAGCCGGATCCGGGTCAGCTTGAAAAAATCGTCCTGATACCCGACTCGATCGTCCTGATACCCGACTCGAAAATTTGAAGTCCGAGCTTTAGAGAAAATTAATTTTTTAAAGAAAAAATACCCGTAACGTCTGATCTCTGTTTACCAAAATATTTTGAGGCTTGAGATCTCGATGGATTATTCCATTTGAGTGAAGAAAGTCCTAAAAATTGTTTAAAAAATTTTTAATGAGTGAAATTAAAAATACAATTCCATTAAACATTTGAGTAACAAAATGTTTGCATTGAGCATTGCACATGTCATGGGGTATTTTCTAAAAAATAAAAAAAAATTATTTTATAGTTTTATCAAGTTTCACCTGCAAAAAATCGGCCAAATCCCAATCACATTTTTCACATAAAATATTTAGAGAAATTTGATCATCGCGACGCTTAATAAAAGCGTCATGAAGACTATAAAATTTAATTAAAAAATTTAAATAAATGTTTAAAAAACCGTAAAACATTTGTATGTTTAAGTCGTTGAAGAGCAACTAATGACGCGACCTTAAGAGATTGAAAATTAATTTTTTAACTTTTTTTACCTCTCTGATGACGCTTTGGGGAATTCCTTCTTCACTTATTTTTACTGGTATCTTTTTTAGAGCAAACTAAAAAAAATTTAAAGAAAAAATATGTGGAAAAGAACCTGTTCGTCTGGATTTTCTTTGTTGCTCACAAGCCATACTTCGCCATAAGCTCCCTTTCCTAGGACCCTAATTTGTTTGTAATCATCGTTGTGAGGCCGTAACATTAAAAAAGACCTGTAAAGAAAAAATTTAGTAGAAAAAAATATTTTAAGAAGAACATCCCCCATAAAAATATTTTAAGGAAATTTAATTCCACAGAGTTCAATTTCTATTGATTCCTGTTCTGATACTCAAGTGTCCTAAATTTTTATTTTTTGGTAAATGTTTTTCTTAAAACATCTAATTACAAAATATCTAATAGTTGTTATTTTTGTGTTTCGTCGAACGTGATATTTTATTGCTTGTCGAAAAGCTATTTTTATCGCTTATGGACGTTTTGTAATTAGATGTTTTGTAAGTTAATAATTTATGAAGCAACAAATTTTCGGTAGGGGACCATTGAGTACCGCCGATTGAGTACCGCCGTTTGAGTACCGCCGGTTGAGTACCGCCGTTTGAGTCCCTGGCCGGTTGAGTACCAGACCGGTTGAGTACCGCCGGTTGAGTCCCCACCAAAATGGGGACGTTTGAGTCCCCGCATTTATTTTTAGGATCTTGAGGGATTAAGCAAGATATCTGGAGATTTGGAGAGGGAAATAGGTGTCTATGGTGAGATTATGGGGGATAATGTTAAATATGGAAGGATTTCGAGCGATTTTAAGTGATTAAAGGGGATATGGGCGAATTTAAGGGTGGTTGGGGTATATACTTTGGGGGTATATTATATATGAATAGAATGAGGGATTATAGGTACCTATCAAAATACCAGGTACCACCCCTAAATTGGTAACATACACGTAATACTTCCGTCCCGGGAAACATACATACACTTAGTGCCTTTTAATCCAAGTATTCGTATACAAGTATGCTTAATTCCTATTTGAGGGATATAATCTATAATCCCTCGTATATTCCTATATGTATAATGTACCCCAAAGTGGTATCATATCCGCAATACACCCTTACTGGGAATCATACATAATTGTGTAAATCCTAAAAATAATCACGGGGACTCAAACGTCCCCATTTTGGTGGGGACTCAACCGGCGGTACTCAATCGGCGGTACTCAAATGGCCAGGGACTCAACCGGCGGTACTCAACCGGCGGTACTCAATCGGCGGTACTCAATCGGCGGTACTCAAATGGCCAGGGACTCAACCGGCGGTACTCAACCGGCGGTACTCAATCGGCGGTACTCAATCGGCGGTACTCAATGGTCCTGTTCCCACAAATTTTTGCCAACCCGAAAATGTTTGCCACCACTTCATTCTGCGGTTTATGTGTTATAAAATTTGTTTTACGAGTTTCGTTGTAAATTTGTTTAGCTTTTACATTTTACTTTCAGTATTTCACGTGTCATTTTATTTATCAATTTTTAGTCAATTTTTTAATTTCAGATTTTTTAGCAAAAAAATGGATTTGAGGCTATTTTTCCTCATTACAGCTTTAATTCCAACAACTTTAAGTTTCTATTTGCCCGGATTAGCTCCAGTTAATTTTTGTGAGTTGAAGAATGTGAAGCCGACATGCCCGGTATGAATGTGTATTTTTTGTCTTTTTAAACGTTAAAATTGTTAGAATAATGTCACCCTTTTTGTTAACAAATTGGACAGCGATCAATCTGTTTTGCCCTATGAATATCACAGGTTTTTTTACAACTTTATTTAATTAAATGGTACTGATGTGGTTTCCCTCATAATCAATTTTTTCGTTTATTTACAAAATGGTCAGCCGTTTCGTCCTTGCGACATTATTCTAAATAAACTTCATTTTCTAGCTTCGATTTTTGCCTTGGTTCAGAAGACGAATCTCCCGTTGAAAATCTTGGTCAAGTTTTGTTTGGTGAACGTATCAGACCAAGTCCTTATAAGGTTTTTATTTGGCATTTTGAATATTTAATTTTTTTTAGATTGCATTCAAAGAAGCGAAACAATGCGCTCTTCTCTGCCAAAAATCTTATAATATGGACAACAAGGAAAATCAACAGCGATTCCGACTTTTACAACGAGGAATGAGACTTAACTATCAACACCATTGGTATAAGATTTTAAAAATTTGGGAAGCTTCTCGGTTTGGGGTCGGTTATACTCCCTTATTTTGGGATTTGGTCAGGTTTGATTCATTTTGGAGGACCAACAACGATTCCGACTTAAATTTTTTAGATTTTTTCTGATTTTGCCCCATTTTCGAATTGTTTTTTTTCCTTTTCGCTTCTGATTTTTCAAAAAAAAATTTTTTTAGGATCATTGACAATATGCCTGTAACCTTTTGTTTCATTAACCAGCAAAGTATGAATGTTTGCACAACAGGATTTCCTATGGGTTGTTTTGTAACTAAAGAAGGGAAGCCTAAAGATGCTTGTGTTTTGGATGTATTAAATTTTTTGTTGTAATTTAATTTTCTTTTATTTTTAAGCCGAAATATCGTCAACCTGACAGTTATTATCTTTTTAACCATGTTGATATTAGAATTGAATACAGGTTAAAATTTCTATTTTTTTTGACCGAAATTTTTCTTTTAAGAGATTTGGGCCTCGATTCCAACTTTCTCGATGAAAAAATTGGTGGACGCATAATTCGGATTAAGGTTCAGCCTCGAAGGTATTTTAAAACCTATTTTTTTGAAATTGACTCAAAAATGTGCTCTTCTTTTAGCATAAAACATGAAAAGATAGAAGAAATGAATTGTGGCCAAGGAGTTGCTCCACAACCTATTTCTAGTGGAGATAAGCAATTTAACGTGATATATTCTTATTCTGTTGCTTGGGACCAAACGGACGTCAAATGGTCGTCTCGTTGGGATTATATTCTTGAATCAATGCCACATACAAACATTCAATGGTTCTCAATTATGAATTCTTTGGTTATCGTTATTTTCCTTTCTGGAATGGTTTGTTTTGGGGAGTTTCAAGATTTTTTTCCAAAAATTTTTTTGTTAGGTTGGAATGATTCTTCTTCGCACATTGCATCGTGATATTGCTCGTTATAATCGTCTTGATGACGAGGTTTTGATTTTTTGAGAATTCAACCTTCTTATTTTCTAGGAGGATGCTCAAGAAGAATTTGGATGGAAACTTGTTCATGGAGATGTTTTTAGACCTCCACGTAATTCTTTAATGCTTTCTGTTCTTGTTGGTGCAGGCAGTCAAGTTCTTCTTTGCGCTTTTATTACTTTAGGTTTCCTTTTTTTAAATTTATATTAGAGTCTGAACTCTTCACGTTGCCGAGCCTATATCCGCATTTTTTCTTTCACGCTGCCTGAAACAGAGTTTTTGGTTTAAATCCCTAAATCCGGATTTTATCAAGATACCCGGTGCTGGCTCGGAAACCTGAGCCCGCCACGGATTCGAACTCTAATTTGTATTTTAGATGACTTTCAATAAAAAATTTTTTTAAAGCTTTTGCCTGTCTCGGATTTTTGTCACCAGCAAATCGTGGCTCTTTAATGACTTTTGCTTTGGTATTTTATGTTTTGTTTGGAATAGTTGCTGGATATACATCGTCTCGTCTTTATAAAAGTTTGAAATATTTTTTTTGAAATTTTTTAATATTTGTTTTTTTAAGCATTGGAAGGACTTGCATGGAAATCAAATATTCTTTTGACAAGCTTCTTAATTCCTGGGTTTGTGGTTTTTATTGCCTTTTAATTTTTCTAATTTTAAGAATTTTGTTTGGCGTTTTCTTTGCTTCTAATTTAATTCTTTGGTCAAAAGGATCTTCTGCTGGTCTGATTTTTTTCCGAAAATTTTTTTTTTAATTTTTAGCTGTTCCTTTTGGAACTTTGTGTGCTCTACTTTTTCTTTGGCTTTTTATTTCAATTCCGTTGACATTTATTGGATCATATTTTGGTTTTCGAGCGAAGGTTTCTTCTTTTCTTATTAGAAATTTTGTTATTTTCAAAATTTTTTTAGAGAATTCAAACCCCAGTTAGAACAAATCAAATTCCACGCCAAGTTCCTGAACAGACATTATATACCAAGCCTCTTCCTGGAATGTTGATGGGAGGAATTCTTCCTTTTGGATGTATTTTTATTCAGCTCTTCTTTATTCTGAATAGTATTTGGTCCCATGAGGTTTTTAATTTTGCGAAGAATTTTTTTAAAAATTTTAAAGGTTTTCTACATGTTCGGCTTCCTTTTCATCGTCTTCATTATTCTTATCATTACTTGCTCTGAAGCTACAATTTTGCTTGCTTATTTCCATTTGTGTGCGGAGGTTAGTTGAATTTGTTATTTAGACAACTTTAGGGCTGAGGACTTGGTAATAGTGTTTGGTATTGGGCATTTTATGGCCCCGGCTCAGGCCTTTTTCGAGTCCTGGCTCCGCCTAAGTTGGCTCTTGAATTTTCAAAAGTCACCAGCACTCAGCACTGCTGACTTTTGAAAATTCTTTCCAAATTTTTTATTTGGGTGAGGAGTAAATAAGGGTGTTCTTGTTTTCTGCTTGTCCTTTTCCTCATTTTGTTTTTCAAAAAAATTTTTTTTCTAAAGGATTATCATTGGTGGTTCCGTTCATTTATGACTTCTGGTTTTACTGCAATTTATTTGTTTATTTATTGTGTTCATTATTTTAATTCAAAATTAACAATAACTGGAATTGTTTCAACAATTCTTTATTTTAGTTATACGGCTATATTTGTCTTTTTATTCTTTTTAATGACAGGTTTATTTTAAGAGAAATTTTAATTTTTTTAAATTTATTTTTTTAAAGGAACAATTGGCTTCTTTGCAACTTATTGGTTTATTCATAAAATTTATAGCTCTATAAAAGTTGATTGAGGAGACGATGCCATTCTTTGGATAAATTAATTGGAGAGAGATGTGTGCAAAAAAATTTTTGTGAATCAAAATAAAAATCTACTAAATTATGAATATGTTTTTCAGTCACAATTTATAAATAAGTATATCTAATCATTTTTGGACAGGAATTCTTTTTTTTTGTTTAAAAAAGATATGTATATAGTCAAACCCTTGATTACTTAAGATTTTAGGAGGTGGTGTCGGATTGAATTTTTTATAGTCCACGTCCTAAATTCGAGATTTTTTGGCGATCTTTGGGTTGTTTTAGGACCGAATTAATCCAAAAAATAGTTTGGCCAGATTCGGTCCGACTCTAGTTAGACCGGGTTAGGCTTCGAAAAATCTATTTTGCCAAGAACTTATGTGTTAGGGTGTTGGTCCTTAACCCCGGGATCTCCAATAGTTTTATTCCCTTCCACGTTTTCTAAAAGTTCTTAGAACTCTAATATTGTTTGACTATACATATATTTTTTTATGAATCATTGTTCATTTTATACCGAACAAGTTTTTTTAAAAAAAGACCTGTGTTTATTATTTCCCCCTCATTTCCTCTTTTTTTAAATTTATTTTATTTCGTGGATAATAAACTTGTGGACTAAAATTTTTTTTTTAAACAGCTAATACAGTTAGCTTTTTCAATATTTTTATTTGCTTTGCCTCATTTATGCCGTCTAATCTCGCAAGCGCTTTTTTTTGTCTGATTTTCTATTTTGGACATTTTGTCTTTTGGTATTTTGTATATTGGCTTCTTCAAATTATCTACATCTCTATTTGCACTATTTCTCTATTTTCCTTTTTCTGTTTCCTTTTAATTTTTAGACTGCATTTCATAATGTCTATCAACATAAAAATATCAATATATATACATTGTAGAACGTTCAATTTAAAATGTCCACCCTGTAGCCTTGACTTATTTGACAAAAATTTCGTCTATTTTTTCGAATTTCGACCTCTTCTGTAATTAAGTACTGTATTAAATTGAAATCGAGTCTTTGTATTGGACTATTTCCCCTTTTTCACATATGCTTTTACTTCGTTTTCTCACAAATTTATGGCTTTTTGTTTGCCACGTGGCTCATTAAATTTTATTTTATTTGCATATTAAATTTTTATTAATTTTTATTAAAATGCAGAAACATTCAAAAATTCCAAAAATGGCAAGCTCTTCAAGACGTTCTGATTATGGTGAAGAATTCATTGAGCAACTAAGAAGAGATCGCTTCAAAAAGTCGTATATTCTTGTTAATGGAGTCAATAGCAGTGAAGAAGAAGATGAGGAATTGGATTTTGACGAGGAAGATGATGAAATGGCGAGTTATGCAATGGGCGGACATTTACAACAACAGCAACAATTTCAACAACCTCCAAGGTTATTTTGAAGCTTTATAAAGGGGGACGTTCTCATTTTTTAGACCAAGCTCTACTCATTCATCACGTAGGCCTCCATCAGTTGCCGCGTCATTATCACAACGGACTGGTGGTGCTTTTGGATTTGATGCAAAGGACCTTTACTTTTTTGGTGTTCTTACTGAAATAACGGACAAATTTACGCCGGTTTTGTTTATTTTTTATATAAAATTTAAATTTGTTTTTAGGATCGAGCTGCCAGATTCATCGCCAAAAGTTCTCCACCGTATGAATTTCGAACGTTGTCTTCAATTGAAAGAGTTGCTTATTTGTTCTACTACTCCCTTTATGAAAGATATTTGAATGTGCCAAAGTTTCACAATGTTTTTAATAGGTTTTGTTTTTAAATTTTTATTTAAGTGTTGGTAATTGAGGCTAGTTCATGTATAGGTAAATAAGCGGTTTCTTCGTTACGTTATATCTAGTATTAGCCAATTTGCTTTTGATTGGTTCATGGTTCAGTTGGAAACGTTCGGGGTTTGTCAGACAATGTTAGCGGTTCGAATCCTCGTATTAAACACTTTATATAACCCATGCTTTTTGCCTTAAATTACATTAATTTTTAAAAATAAAATATTTTTTTTTTATTATTTTTAGAGAGTTTTTCAAATACACGAGTGCTGGTGATTCCGAGCGTGGAGCATTTTTGAAGGTTTTATTTTAATACAAGAATTAATAAATATTTCTCTTTCACAGATATGTCGACATACACTACAAGAATACAAAAGACGAATGCTTGAACGGAATAAATTGGCTTATAAACTGGCACAAAAACATCTTTTTAGCGATGAAAGAGCTACTTCCGGGAGCAGGTTTTTTTCTTATTTTTGTTTTTAATTTTTAAATATATTTTTATAGAGCAAGTGATAGGCCAAGTTTTGCTGATGGTGACAGTGAAAATAGTTTGCAGTCTTTGGCTAATGGTTTAATTTTTTATTAAAGTTTACTCAAGCTTTCTAATCTTGTTTTTAGAGCTAATGTTTTATCGAGCACCTCATGCTCCTATTCATTTTGCTGCTAAAGGACGCATTGTTTTTGTCAACCCAGAAATTGGAATTAGTATTGTATGCATTGAAAATACCAAAAAATTTTACAAAGACTCCGAGGGGCGACGTTTTGTTGAGACGTTTGAGAACTTTAAAGGTGTGCTTATTTTTCGAATTTTTTTTCTTGACTAATCTTTTTCCTTTAAATTTTTTAGGTCCTTTATTAATTGACTATACTCCACCACAAACTCCACTTTTGTTTATACAACGCCAAATTGAGAGGATTTATTCGTCTGATGTTTACCGAGCAAATCCAAAATCTGGCGATGCAAATGATTGTGTTCTTATTTGGGCTTTATTAGAAATGCTAGTTAGGCAGCAAGGGGTTCGTTTTCGATTTTTGTCTTTTTTAAAATATTTTTGAAAACTTTAAGAAAGTTACTGGACCTGATTTGGCTCGTTTACTTTGTTCCAGTGATCGATATACTCCTTTTTCAAATCAAAGCTTTTTGAGGACAGAGTCACAAACCTCTATCAAATCATCAGTTAGTGTTGATCCGCAAGCAATGGAACGGATTACAAGATATTTGCTTGGAGGGCATATTGAGGTTTTTTGGATTTCTATTTGCTTCTTAAAAATCATTTACTCCGTTATATATAGTATATATACTACCAATATTGTTTCCCGTCCCGTTTAATCGCAATCTCAAAATTATCAAAGCGTCCTTATTCGAGGTGTCGATTTTTGCGGACGCGTCTCACTGATTCAATGGTTCCTAAGTTTTGTATGCAGTAACATTAGCCTAATTATCTTGCGAATAAATAAAGTGCCTACGTAAAGTAAATTGCCAAATATTTTTAAGGAAGCGATTGAAAGCGCAATTGGAGATGGATTGTTTTTTGATGCTTTAATGCTTGCTCATCGTTTATTCCGTAATGATAGACACCGACAAGAAACAATCGAAGCAAAATTGATGGCTTATAGATCACCCAATCATCCAATAACTACTTTAATAAATGTGGCTTCTGATTCGCCTGTTCCTTTATTGGTGGGTAAATTTTATTTTTTATACTCTATTTTTGGGTTTAATTGGGTTAAAAAAATAGTCATTTTACGATTTTTTTATCGATAGAAAATTTTCTTTTCATTAACCCTTTAATTTCTTGCAAATAAAAATTGTCTGCCGTTGGTGGGGTTCGAACCTTTATCGTTTTAGTAAGGGAGGCAAGCACCTTACCAGTTAGACTACGGATGTAAAATGGTCATAAAAATTTTTTAATTATTAGCTTTCCTTTTAATCAATTTTTATGCTTTTTTAGAATAATCCAACGACAGATGACACAAACGGATGGCGAGCCCACATTGCTATAGTTCTCGCCAATCTTCAAACACAAAATGCAATGAATGCAGTATATCAATTAGGATTGTCTTTAGCACAGAAAGAATTTAATGCTGCTGCTGATTTTTGTTTTTTGTCTGTTAATTTATTGACGGGTTATAATTGTTTTCAACCACCAAATGATAGGTTTTTGTTTTAAATTTTATTTTGTAATCCTTAAAAGCATTGGTCCTTAAGAGCAAAAATGGGCAGGAAGTGCTCTTTTGATACTTTGAGGTTTACCAGTAGGTAAGCGAGTAGCTCTTACTTGAATTTTACCAGTCGAATTCGGGTCTGGGGTTTGAAACAAACAATTTCGTGCTCCTCAGACTCATGTCAGCATACTCGATTATTGACAAGCCTCAGAAATATCAAGGGGTACTCGTTGTTCATTTTTTGATGGGACCAATGTTCCAATTTTTAAAATTAAAAATTTTTTTCCTTTAGTGAATTAGATGACCATCCAAAATATCGCAAACATATCAGCCTTTTAAATGCTTCAATACCCGATGATTCTTTAAATTCTTGTATAACACGTTTTGGGTATGTTTTTGATATAGATTTTTCTGTTACAAAAATTTTTCTCTTTCAGTTGGTCTGTATTCGATTATCAAGCAACAGAAATTTACGAATATGCATTAAGATTAGGTAATGGAAATGCAACTACAGCTCTTTCACAGTCTGATGATTTTGTTCAAACAAAGAGGCAATATGTTCAATTACTTGGAGAACTTGGAGGATTTGATCATTCAATTGAACTTTATAATTTAAACGAGGGCAAAGGTTTTTGAATTTATTTTTTAAGTAGATGGAAAATGTGCGGGTTCTTTTCCTTAATGGAACCTCGATTTTAGAATGTCCCATAAAAAGTATAGCGAGTTAAGAGTGGATAGTCATGATTTTCTATTTTTTTTCGACTATAACTTTTTTAGTTTTCTTCCGATTCAATTAATTCTTGTATCAATCGAAAGCTATGCGGATTCTTTTTTCTGTTGGGACCTTTATTATCAAAATATACAGTAAAAAGTTATGTCCGGATAAGCGCGCGCTGATTGATTTTTCAATTATTATTAGTTATAACTATTCAAAATTTCTTATAATCCGAATGATTCTCATTCCATTAAGAAACTCTTGATTTTTAATCTTTTTAAATTTTAGAACAGCCAGGACGAGAACATCCTCACAATCCTAATAAATCATGGGCACCGCCAAAATTGCCCCATCTTTCTTCACAATCAATTGGAGAAACATTTGTAGCATCCGAAACAATTTCTTCTTCACCACCAAATTATTTTCCAGAAATTAAAAAAGAGGAAAAGAAGAAGAAAGAAAAACAACAACAAAAACAAATTACTGCTTCTTCTCCTACCCAAGGTTTTTTTTGATTTGTAAAAGAAATTTGAGGTTAATTTTTATTCTTTTTAGTCAAATCTTTTGTTCATCGTCCACAGGAAAGTTTTGTAAATAATGAAGAATTGTGTACAGGAATTGCTTCTTTTCCATCACAAGATTTTGTAGGAGGAGGAATTCCGCCGGAATTTCCACCAATTCCACCTTATCAGCACCAGAAACAACAGCAACCATTAACAATAGAAGAACCACCAATCCTTAAAGTTGTTAATTCATTGCCGCCTAATAGTGAACGTTCAAATCGTTCTAATTCTGAAGATAGTGGAGGTGGAAGAGAATCTTTTGAAGAAAATGGTTTCTTTTATAGTTTATTTTTTTTAATTTTTGATGCGGACGTATCGGGATCAGACGTGGGCGAAACGTTTCGTTTCGTTTCGTTGTTTCGTATGTTTCGTATGATTTTTACTGTTTCGTCTCGTTTCGTTACGAAACACTTTTAAATTTGTTTCGTTTCGTTTCGTTACGAAACACCTGTGATTTTTCAACGAAACGAAACAATTTTTTAAGCCTAAACTAAGGCCAAAATCTATAAAATTTACCATCTTTTATTGAAAATTTAAAAAATTTTCGCCTGCGGCGCTGAAAAAAAAAGAATTTCGGCTTCTTGGCTTTCCCAAATTGTCAAAATTTTCGCCTGCGGCGCTGAAAAAGGAAGATAGCAATTACTTATATACTACAAATCCGTTTATACTCCACTCCCTAATCCACATATACATATTACTTAATCGACGACAAATTCTATTACCGGACTCGCATCATAATTTAAAAATTGCGGATTGCGAGTTGCGGAAATACTGGAACCGGAACTTCCGGCGAAGCACTAGCTTATATCGCCTTCCTCTCGAAATGGAGATATGGAGACAATTTGGGTAGGCAATGGAGCAAGATGGTGAATTTTTTGGCCTACGGCCTTTCAAAATTTTAAAATTTTTCGTCTGCGGCGCTTAAAATAAAATTTTACTTGAAAAATATTCAATTTTATTTAAAAAAAAAGCGTCGCCAAAAATTTGGCTTCGAAAATGATTGACCCCCCCCCCCCTTCCCCGAAAATTTTCCTTGCTACGGGCCTGGCTTATGGGACACAATTGTTGTAAATAAACCAATAACTAAATCATTTATAAGTCATAGTCGACTAATAACGTATTTGAGGTCGAATAATTTCGAAATAAATGCAGTTTTGAAAATTTTTTGAATATTAAAATGTTTCGTTTTGTTTCGTTTCGTTTCGTAAGATTTTGGTTGTTTCGTTTCGTTTCGTTAACGAAACGATTTTTAAAAAATTTTGTTTCGTTTCGTTTCGTCAGAAAAAAATTTTGAGTTTCGCCCAGGTCTGATCGGGATATTTCAATGTACGAATTGTTTCCCTATTGATTTTGAGGCTTACAGCCAATGGTTCTTATTAGGCTGTAGTACATTGCCCTATTGAAGAAAATAAATTTTACATTTTAGAACCAGGGATTATTTTTCTCTCAACAATCCCGATATGTCTGTCCCAATATGTCCGCACACATTTTAAAAATTTCTTTAAAGTTCGCCGTCCAAGTGGAGGTGTTGGAGACTCTTCTTTTTTACCCCAACATGAATTTCCTCTTCCTCCTTTTAATAATAATAATAGAAGAAGAAATTCTTCAACTTCGTCAAATGTACTTCCTCCACAACCAACAAAAATTGTTCAACAACATCCTCCACTTCTTCAAAAAACAAAAAATGAAAAAAATATAAAAGGTGAAAATGAAAATATTGGAAGTTCTTCAACTACTGGAGGAAGTAGTGGAGGTGGAGGTTTTCTTTCTGGAAAGATTGGTGGACTTTTTTCTAAAATTACACAACTTCAAGGACATAATACAATGAAATTACCTGATGATAAAAATCCTGAGGTTTTTTAAAAATAATATTTTCTAGGGGTTTGGAGGCAGTTCACTTTAGGCGTGGATTTTGAATTTTTTGGGAGTTTCGGGTTTTTTTAACGTTTTATTGGGTCCGAACCAGGTGGATTGGTTTGGATCATCCTTCAACCAAAATCCAAAATTATTTTTCTATTAAAAAATTCTTTTCCCACAGATTGTATGGGATCCTCAACAAAATAAATATGTTGATAAATCTGGCCAAGCAATAGAAGAAATTGCGCCTCCTCCACCTCCAATAATATCAACTTCAACAACAAATTTACAACCAGAAAGAACAACCCCAACAAGTTCTACCCCAATATTTGATGATGAACAACAACAACAACAAATGTTTTCCTTCTCCTCATCATTCCAACATCACCAGCAATTCCCTCCAATGCCTAATATTGATCAACAACAACCCAATGTTGCTGCAACTACAAGTAGTAAACCAACAAGTGCTGCTACTTCTTCTAGGCCATTCCAAGGGGTAAAAAATAAAAAAATTTTTGTGGTTCTACGTTAGGCCCATACATACCAGGGCGGGGATCCATAAGACGGTTCCTGTCCCGTCCCAACTTCTAATGTTTGCTTATGCTATTTTGGAAGGCATACATTGATGGAAGCATAAAAGCTCTTGGGGGACGTATGTCCTAAAGTAGAGCCAAAAGTTTTTTTTCCAAGGATTTAAATTTTTATTTTTCCTTTTTTTTTAGAGAAATAGATATGCAAATGCTTGGAATTCTTGAATAAAATTGGAATAAAAAAACAACAACTAAACAAAAATGTGATATAAAAAAAGAAATATTTTTTCTCTTATTTGACGCGCTGATTGTTTTGTAATTTTAATTTGTAATGTTTAATTAAAAATATAGGGTGATAAAATGATAGGGGATTTTGTTATTTAATGTTTTGAATAGATTTTTAAATCTTTTGAATATTTATTTAATTTATTTTAATTGACATTTTAGAAATGATGTGATTAATTAATGAAGCAAGCGATTTGCTTTTGTTAATTTTCATACTGTAGGACACACTCAAAATGGCACTCAAACGGCTTTTATTGACAATTTACATTTTGAAATGACAAAGAAGAAATAGTGAAGGAAAGAAAAAGAGAAATAATGGCGGCCATTTTTTGGCGGGCTTTGCTTTTCCTTTTAATTTTTTTGTTTTTCCTATGAAGGAAAATATCGATTCTTTTTCTCTAACCAGTACATGTTTTTGTTTGTCTGAGCAAAGTTTGCAACAACGATCAATAAATGAAGAGGGATACTTTTTTGAGCATTCATTGTTTTCCTTAACTTTTCCTCCACATTTTCTTTTTTATTCCAAAGAGGGGGTAAACAATATTTTTTATTTTTAGACAAAAAATGTAATTCATTTGGACTTTTTAATTGTCCATGCTCAACATTTCAATGTCCAAGGCACAATTGCCTCAACATATTCCAATGCTTCTAAACAACTACAATTTTTGAACCAGTGCATTTGATAAGGTATTGAATTTTGTGAACTACTTCAATTTTACCAAACTTGTCTTTCAGGTACTACAAAACAACACATCAGGCTCTCATCAAATCATCCACCAACTTCAAATCCATCAAGGAACAACGCAAGGACAAAGCCTGAACCTGCAAAACATAAGTGTCGTCTCTTCAAATACTGTTGGAGCTGTTGATCATCAGGTTTGTAAGAGTTTTTATGAATAGACTAGTAGAGTGGGGTTCCCTCTTCTCATCAAAATCTTGTTTGCCGACCCTTTTGTTGACACGTGAAAATGGACTAAAGTCTCTCGGTTCCGTTAGCTTCACGAAACCTTGTTTTACCGATTTTTGTAAATGTTGAGTACTTTCTGGTTACTCTCATGAAACGACGGGTGGACCCTCGAACCGGAGCCCGTCAGGCATTTTAATGCTTTCTTATAAGGATGGATTTTAGTCGATTCCGACTTCATCAAAACCTTGCTCTACCCCTTCCCCTCCTCCCGTTTCATTTTTATTTTCTTATTTTTTAGAGCTGTGTCCTGCTATCTTCGTGCAGCAGCTCTAAATCAATCATGCGGTTGCACATGGAGAGTTGGCTTGTGTTTATTATGAACAAGGACATTTGGATTTGGCAGTTGAAACATACAAAATAGCGATTGAACTACAACAAAGTTTCCCTGATGCTTATTGCAATTTGGCTAATGCTTTGGAAGAGAAGGGACTGGTTATTGAGGTTGAACAAGTTAGTTTCTTTTAATTTGCTTAGATTATATTGGGGATTTTTTTACCTTCAAGTGTGATCTATCATTTCAGCGGGACACTCTCTTGACTGAAATTTTGGCACTATATGAAAGGAGGTCGATAATCGTTTTTTTTCATAACTTTTTTCTATTACTTTTTTCCTTCATTGATATGACAGAATGGTCAGCATTTTCCTCCTTGTTCAATTCCATTATATTTGCCTGTGGCATAATCAAAAGAAATGAAAGAGACAAAAAGTCTCATGTTTTCTTTTCGTGCCGACTCGGGCAGACAAACACGGACGGACACAGACAGACAGAACTCGGGCGTGCTCGAACAAAGCCAACACGGACGAAGACGGGCAGAGCCAACACGGACGGAAACAGACAGACAAAACACGGACGAAGACGAGCAGAAAACTCGAGTTTTGTCTGTCCGTGTGTGTTTTTGTCTGTCCTCATTTGAATATGCCACAGGTAAAAAGAGTGGAAGTGAACGAGAAAGAAAAGACTGACCATTATTTATAATTAAGGAAGGAAAAAAGTTAATGAAAAAAGTAATGAAAAAAACGATTATCGACCTCCTTTCATATAGTGCCGAAATTTTTAAGAAGGGCATATCTAGTGCCTGAAGCTTTCATTTGGGTACGAGAGAGGTTTTCGATTATTGTTCCGGTTTTCCATTGGAGTTCGAACTCCCTTTCTTAACAAGTGAGCCTAACGTTCTACCAGTTATGCCACGGGTGAAAAATGCCCCAATTTTCTAGTCAACTACTTAATTTTCCTCCTATTTATTTTCTTTTTTAGAACTGTTAGATGAGCGATGATGATGGTGGTCTTCAGACACTGTTGGCTTGTATTTGGCACGATTTCATTTGCCCTTCACCCCCCCCCCCCTCTCTTCCCATTTTGCGGACAAAGCTTGCTGTGTTTCAATACAACAACATTACTTTATTTTTTAATTCAGTGCTTTGTATGCTTTGCAACCAAAGAAGCTGCTGCATCTGGACTTCATCAATCTGGTTTTGTTTCAAAACGTTAGTTTCAGTTTTTTTTAACTTTAGAAATGAAATCATATTTTTAGCAGTAGAGGCGGATGTGGAGCTCTCTCTCCAACATCAAAAGCACAAGTCCCCTTTGGCGTGTTGCGCGGGTCCTTTAGGCGTGTCGCGTGGGTTTTAGCATGCGTGGAGGAATGTTCCGGCAATGTGCGGGGGAATAACCCAGCATCTGTGCGAAAGAATTGCGACAATGTGCGAACGTTCCGTCAGATGTTCGGGGGAATGTTCTAGCATTTGCTTCGGCATCTGTAGGAGTTCTTCTGGCATTTGTTTGGAGTCTGGCTTTGTTGGAGTTCTAACGGCTGGTGTATGGAATTCTCCTGGCAATGTTTGGAGTTCTTCATCTGTTTATGTGGGGGAATGTTCCGGCTAATGTGCGGGGGAATAACCCAGCAACTGTGCGAAAGAATTGCGACAATGTTCGAACGTTCCGTCAGATGTTCGGGGGAATGTTCTAGCATTTGCTTCGGCATCTGTAGGAGTTCTTCTGGCATTTGTTTGGAGTTTGGCTTTGTTGGAGTTCTAACGGCTGTTGTATGGAATTCGCCTGGCATCTGTTTGGAGTTCTTCCTTCTGTGTGGGGTAGCGCGGTCTGGCTGGCATTTTCATGGGACTTGTTGCTTATATGGTACTTTGATAACTGCTCATCAGCTTTATGGTTAGTTTATAACTCTGCCTAAACAAACTCATTTAACTTATTTAGTGCCATGCCTCTAAGAATTGTCCAGCAGCAACAAACAAAAAGAAGAACAAAAACAAAAATCAACAAAAAGAGGAACAACAAATCAAAAAGAACAAAGAAGAAATCAGCAAAAAGAAGAACCAAAACTTAACAGAATAAGAAGAAAAAATCAAAAAGATCATCAAAGCACTTTGGACGTCCATGGGATCTTTTTAAAAATTAAAAGGTTTGTTTTTTGCCTTTTTTTACACAAGCAAGTTTTGTCCGCAAACAATCCCCGAGTTAATCCGTGATTAATCCTCTTTTCCAAATTCGATTAGAAATAGTGTTTAGCAATTGTTTGTATAGGGAAGGGGTTTTAAACATTTTAGAGCTTTTAGTATGGATCTTGAAAGATGACAGAACCAGTTGCATCAACTAGCAAACTTGGAAGGAAACCAAAATGGTATTTTGCAGACGATGAGCTTTCTCGGCTGATATCTAGAATGTCTATGGATTCGGCTGCCGAACTTAAATATAGGAGAGAGGCTGCAGAGTTTATTCAGGTTTTTCTGTTTGTCTGGATCAGATGATATTTTGTTTTCTAGGAAATGGCTGAGCGGTTGAATCACAACATTCTCAACACAGAGGACAACTGGCAAAGCTGCATTCGCTTCAACAAGACGACAATGATGTTTGCTTTTATTTGGCTTGTAGATGTGCAGATTATGAAGTGTGAAAGGTTTTTAATTATTTTACTGGGCTATTGAGTTTGATAATAAGAATTGATCCCCCAAATTCAAAATTCACATTTGTATATAGAGAAAAAATTTACAAGGCTCTCGTAATGACAGTTGGTTAAGTTAGTAGCGTTGCCGATTAAATGTGAATAGGGCACGGGTTCGATACTCTATGCTGTTTCTTTTTTATTTTTCACCAAATAATTATTTTTCTTTAGATCTGAGCCCAATTGATGACGACGAGCCTTTGGACAATTTTTTGATGTTGCTTTGGATACAGCACATGCTCCTGAAAACTAGGCTTGAAAGGTTATTTAGTACTTTTAAGAATTCTTTAAAAAAATTTTTTTTTAACATGTTTAACTGCGGATGAACACGCTCTTTGGGTTGGCGTTCCTGGCGGGAACAGTCGAGCATTGGCAGCTTTTGGCTGTGAATATTTGGAAGGGAAGGAAAACGTGATTGAGACATTGAAGTTATTTTATTTATTTTTTTTAGTTGAAGGGGTTTTTGGGTGGATTTCTGAATAGTTTTGGGATTTGAAATTATTGATATAAGTGAATGTATCGGTTTTTTCTTTTCGTTGTCCCAACATCGTCTAAATTCCTCGGGGTCATACTCGTATTCCCCCAAAGAACATTTGACTCTTTGTTCTGTTTATTTGTAACAGACTGTTTTCATTGGATTGGGCAGAGGGAGTAAGAGGGAAAATTTGTGTAATCCCCCCAATCAAAAATTCACGGAAATATTAAGCTTGAACTGAGGTCCAAAATCACGCTAAATTCTTTTTTCCCTTTCAGACGAACAATTCCCAGCAACAATATCAACAGGAAAAGCAACGACAAGATGGACATTCAATGGATTACAAGATAAGTGGTGCTTCTACAACAATCTTTTTTGAATTTTTTGGTGTTTATCTTTTTTAATTTAAAATTTTTTGTTTTTTATTTTTTGGGTTTTTATTTTTGTTGTATGAAATGTTTTGGCTTTATCTTATTGTGTTTTATAATAACTTATTAATAACTTGGTGGGGACTCAACCGTCCTGACTTAACTGAGGCGTTCCTTAATAAACAATCCCGAGTAGTTTCGTCCTGTTGTTTAGAGAAATTATAAAAGAGAAATAGTGTAGTTAGAGAAAAAAATAAATATTAGTATTTATGGCCAATTCGGTGCTCATTTTGAGAGCGAAGTGGCAAAAATTAAAAACGATTTTTGTGAAATTTAAGAATTCTTAAGTAAATTATCGATTAGTATTGATTTTATCGATCTTTTTGGAAAGAATAAATCTTTTAAGAAAAAGTATCGATCAGTATTGATTTTTTGGAAATTTAACTTTTTATAAGTAAATTATGGTTTAGTATCGATTTTATCGATTGATATCTATTTTCTTGAAAATATAAATATTTAAGAATTGTTTTTTAAAATAATTATCGATTAGTATTGATTTTATCGATTAGTATCGATTTATTGAAAAATATAATATTTTTAAGAATCTCCCTCTCACACTCAACTGCCGCACCCAACCGGCCTATTAATTTCTTCAATTTTCAGTCTTCAGACTCAACTGTCCGGTATCAACATAATTAATTTTTGGGATAAACTGTCATTTATTTGGCACAGTTGACATTACGCCAAATTTTGGCAAATTTTTAAATTGAATAAAATTTAAAATTTCCCACAAAATGAAAATTTCCTAATTTTTCAAAAAATCGATACTAATCGATAAAATCAATACTAATCGATATATCGATTTTTTAAAATTTTAAAAATTTTAAATTTTCAAAAAATCGATACTAATCGATAAAATCAATACTAATCGATATATCGATTTTTTAAAATTTTAAAAATTTTAAATTTTCAAAAAATCGATACTAATCGATAAAATCAATACTAATCGATATATCGATTTTTTAAAATTTTAAAAATTTTAAATTTTCAAAAAATCGATACTAATCGATAAAATCAATACTAATCGATATATCGATTTTTTAAAATTTTAAAAATTTTAAATTTTCAAAAAATCGATACTAATCGATAAAATCAATACTAATCGATATATCGATTTTTTAAAATTTTAAAAATTTTAAATTTTCAAAAAATCGATACTAATCGATAAAATCAATACTAATCGATATATCGATTTTTTAAAATTTTAAAAATTTTAAATTTTCAAAAAATCGATACTAATCGATAAAATCAATACTAATCGATATATCGATTTTTTAAAATTGTAAAAATTTCAAATTTTCAAAAAATCGATACTAATCGATAAAATCAATACTAATCGATATATCGATTTTTTAAAATTTTAAAAATTTTAAATTTTCAAAAAATCGATACTAATCGATAAAATCAATACTAATCGATATATCGATTTTTTAAAATTTTAAAAATTTTAATTTTTCAAAAAATCGATACTAATCGATAAAATCAATACTAATCGATATATCGATTTTTTAAAATTTTAAAAATTTTAAATTTTCAAAAAATCGATACTAATCGATAAAATCAATACTAATCGATATATCGATTTTTTAAAATTTTAAAAATTTTAAATTTTCAAAAAATCGATACTAATCGATAAAATCAATACTAATCGATATATCGATTTTTTAAAATTTTAAAAATTTTAAATTTTCAAAAAATCGATACTAATCGATAAAATCAATACTAATCGATATATCGATTTTTTAAAATTTTAAAAATTTTAATTTTTCAAAAAATCGATACTAATCGATAAAATCAATACTAATCGATATATCGATTTTTTAAAATTTTAAAAATTTTAATTTTTCAAAAAATCGATACTAATCGATAAAATCAATACTAATCGATATATCGATTTTTTAAAATTTTAAAAATTTTAATTTTTCAAAAAATCGATACTAATCGATAAAATCAATACTAATCGATATATCGATTTTTTAAAATTTTAAAAATTTTAATTTTTCAAAAAATCGATACTAATCGATAAAATCAATACTAATCGATATATCGATTTTTTAAAATTTTAAAAATTTTAAATTTTCAAAAAATCGATACTAATCGATAAAATCAATACTAATCGATATATCGATTTTTTAAAATTTTAAAAATTTTAATTTTTCAAAAAATCGATACTAATCGATAAAATCAATACTAATCGATATATCGATTTTTTAAAAATTGTAAAAATTTCAAATTTTCAAAAAATCGATACTAATCGATAAAATCAATACTAAAATAAAAATTTCAAATAAAAATTTTATCAAAAATTATTTATTAATTACACTAAATGAAAGTGCCGTCATAAAAATATCTTGTTCATTATTTAGGGTATACAAAGATTCTTCAAAATTATTTTTTCTTTCTTCATCAAATATTTGTATTTTTTCGAATTTTGGGAATATTTTATATATTCCTTCAAAACAAAAAGCAAAACAAATTTTTGTTGAAAAATAACCTCCTCTCCTTTCCCTTCCTTCTCCAACAAATTCCTTCTCTTCCTCTTCTTTTTGTTTTTTTATTCCTTCAATTTCTATAGGTAAACAATTTGGACCAAAAACAAAAAATTTGTCTGGATGTTCAATTGAAGTATTGTTGTTGTTGTTTTGAAAATTTTGATAACATCCGAGGGATAATTCGCCAGTTAATGTACCTAGATATTAAATGGACAAGTTAATATCAGTGGGATGATTACCCGAGAGACCTAATCTGAAGAAAATTTTGGAAACCCGAAGCGCTTTTTTTTGTCAGGCCGTTAATATCCCTGGTTTATATGAAAGAGAAAAATAAAAAAAAATTTCGGCACTCCAAATCCTTCCGAAAAAACCAAAAAATCATTTCTAAAGGAAACTTAGGAAGGTGTGGCCATCCAAAGGAAAAAATGGTTAAAAAAAGTGCCTAACCCCTCGAAAGATCCCTCTTCTTTTTTTACGAATACCAAAAAAATCCCCTCAAAATTAAAAAAAAACCTCCAATAGAAAAATAAATTGAAATTGAAACACAAACAATTTCTCCAACTTGAACAACATTAAAATCATTATTTGTTGTTGTTGATGTTGTTTTTTGATTATCAATTTGTAATGCTAAAAAGAAAAAAATTAACAGAAATCTTTTTAATTAAAAAATAAACCTATTGTAAGTGTTGGCAATGCCATTTGACGAAGAAATGAAACTGATGATAAAAGTGAGCCAACAGGTACTTGTCCATTTAACTAAAAATTGAAACCCTTTTTTTAATTAAAAAATTCTCTAAAAAATTTTGTAATAAAAAAATTTCAAAAAAATACAAAAGAAAGTAAATTAAGAAAAAATACTACACGGAAAAATTTATTTCCAGTAAAAGGGGTCGAACCCGACTGAAAAATTTAATTATCCGACAACGCTAACCAATACACCATCGAACATCTATAATTTTTCACAAAAAATTAATTTACATAACCAAGCGAATAAGCTCTATTTCAACATATTGACTGGGGTAAAAAGTAACTCATTAAAAGGAAGGGAGGTTCGAACCCCAACACCTCAAAACAATTTTTCTTATTCAGAAATTAAAAAATTAAATTAAAACAAACATTTAATTGTTCAATCCTCCAATTAATTTCCAAATGGTTTAATAAATGCTTCTCAATTTTTGATCGAAGAAGGGCAATTTCTTGCATTTGCATTATATAAGAAGCACATTTTGTTACTCGATGAAAAGATATTGATTTAATTTGGGTACAACAAGGACATAAAAGGGGTACCCTAAAAATTAATTTAAAAAATATGTGCGATGATGTCCCGAAGTCTGAAAGTTTTTTATGCTCAAGTAATCAAGATGTATCCAGGGTGCTGTGGAGGGAGGAAAGGGTAGGGAAGAAGGCAGGTAGGGAAGAGGCCCCATTATAGCCATATTGAAATCTGATCCCTGGATACACCTTTGAAAATTAAGAAAAAATCTGCCGAGTTTCGAACTGAATTTTCGAAAATTTCGAGGTCTGGTTTCGAATTTCGAGTCGAAGAAATGCCCTGGTTTATTAATGGATTTGAGTAACCAGGCCATTCCCTACGTAAAAAACTCCCCAAATTATTTTAAAAAACCTGCAAATTTCTTTAGGTTGTACAACAATTGTGGTCTTTTTATTATTCGAACCAAAAGTTAATTGTGCTTCATTTTCAGTTTGATTAGACAAATCAATAGCCACATATCGACTAAATGGACCATCTCCTGCCAATACTTGCCAATTAGAAACACAAACTGCTGGGACTATAGTTATCGCTAATGGCAATTTTGCAAACCGAATATATTCCTAAAAAGAATCTTTTTGAAAAATTTCTTTAAAGACTGAAAAACCTCTTGATTTTCTGTTTCCAAATCAGCAGTGTATGTAAAGGCTAATTCAGCCATTAACAAACGCTAAAAAAATAAAATAAAAAATTTTTTTAAACGATCAGATATCATTTTTCAGAGTTCGATATATTTTTCGCATTTTAGTGAAATATCTGAAAAGGGAGATTGAGAAAAGAATGGACTATGAGTTCATGCCCAGCATCAAATTTTGATGGAAGATTAGTCTATTTTAGCACCAAATTGCTCGTGGAAAATTTTATTTTTTAAACAGTTCTAAATAGTAGGTATCCGCAAATGTCATTCAGTTGTGGTTTCTGGTCTGTTTGTAATTTTTAAAAGGAGGTAAAAAAATATAGAAACAAAAATATCCCCAATAAAAAATATTTTCTTTACCCCAGTATAAGGAATCAAATCATAATGATGTTGTTGTTGCTGTGGAGATGTTGTTATTGTTGTTGCTGAACCTGTTGTTGTTGAACTTGTACAAGAAATATTATCATCATCCGAAGTTTGTTTTAATAAAGGAGTTGAAACTGTTGAATGAATTATTTTTTGTTGTTTTTGCTGTTTCTGTTTTTGTTCCTTTTCCTTCAATTGATATAAAGGCAAATCTGCATCTGATATAATTGTTGTTGACAAATTTGAAGATGTTGGTCTACGAATATATACTTTTTGCTCTACACCGAATTTGTTTGTTGAATTTCCTCCCAATTTTTGTGCTTCATTATTGTCTAATGGTGTTGCTGTTGCTGCATCTTGAAATTTTTTTTCTATTTTTGCGGACAATTTTTGCTGATTTTTAAATGTCAAAATGCCACGAAATTAATGTAAAATTAAAGAAAAACAAACCAATTCCAAAAATTTGAACAATAATTTCTCGTCTTTCCCCAGCTCTTACATCATTCAAAATAAAGTCAAATTCATTTGAAGATTCTTTTAATTCATCATCTATCCTGAGTAATTTAGTTCCAGCAGCAACCTTAAAAGAATAAATTTAAAAATTTTTCTTTTATTAGGCTACTCGATGACAGAGACACTGACAATGATTTTTTAAAGAAAAAAAACCAAAAAATGATCAGAACGAGACACTTGTAGAGCAGAAATTTTTTTAAGTAATCTGGGTTCTTCCTCAAGCTGACTCGGCTAGATTTCGGAACTCGGATTACAACCCTGAACCCCTAATTTCCAAAAATCTGGCTTCCGGGCACCACTTATTTTTTGGTTTCTTCCGGAAGTTTTCTAACCTGTGGTTGTTGTATTTTAATATTTATTCTTTTAATTCCAACAGAAGAACTTGAATTATACAAAGTCAATTTACATGGAAAACTAAAATTCTTTAAATAAAAATTTTTTCGAAAAAAAACCTTTGACCAGAAAAAACACACAATTCAGCTATTGCTTCATTTGGATTTTCATAAAGTGTTGGTGAACGTTTAAGTGAAGTTTCTATTCTTAATAAAGGCAAATTTGGAAGAATACGAACAGAATAAAATTTTTTTGATGATTGTAAATTAGATGTTGTTGTTATTTCTTCTTGTGAAAATTTACAAATATTCCGGCAACCTAATAATTCACAAGAATAACCAACAATTTTGAGCGTTCCTGTTGACCTTAAAAAAAATTTTTTTCTAAAGGTCACTTGGAAAAAATAAACAAAAAATTTTCCCAAGAGTTAAAGAATTTTTTTGTCAACGAGGCAAAAAAAACATAAAAAAATTTTTTTGTTTTCAACAAGGACCCTTAAAAAAATTTTTATTGGTAAACCTTCAAAAATCTTATTCAAAAAATTTTTCTTCAGGAACTGAGGGTCCTATTGAAGAACTGAGGTTCCGAGGATCAAAAGAAACTGTAAACCTTAAAAAAAAATTTTTTTAATGAAAAAAAACCGAGGTATTCCCATCAATTTAACGAGATTCTTTGTTGTTTGATCAATGCAAGGACCACCACCATAACATGAAGGAAGATTAAGACGTAGATAATGAGGTTCAAAATCACAACCTTCTGTAATTAATTTTAAATTATCAACAATTAATTCAATTGGAAGAGGATTTTCAACTTGAATAGAGATTCCACAATGGCAACCAACAACCCAATAAATTATATCTTCTGAAAAAAATTATTTCTGTTAATTAGAAAAAAATATACTTAAACCTCACTATAAGATAAAAATCGAATATTAGATAAACCTCAATTTAAGAGTGAGGTTCGAACCAGAGATGGAGTAGATTGAGAAAAAAGTCAAACCGAGTTTTGGATAGAAATTTTAAATTTTTTCGGATAAGGTTTTGGATTTAGGGTTTTTAGAAGTTTCGGCTGGGTTTCGGAGTTTGAGTTAACAAAATTTTCATCAAAGCGGATTTTAGCTTTCGGTATTTTAAACTTTTTTCGGGTCGTGTTTCGAATTCCGGATGTAGAAAGTAAGGATGTCCCATCTCCTATCCCTGGTTTGAACCACTTATAGTGAGGTTCGAATGTAATGAAATATTTAAAAAACCTTTAAATGTTTGCTGGAATGGAGAATAAATAAAAATGCTTGACTGGTTTGAAGTTGATGGATGAATACTTGGAGATAAATGTTCAGCAAGTGGAAGAATAGAAATATTTCTTTAAAAAAATTAATTAAAAATATTAGAATATTTTTCTCTTACTTAATAATTGGAAATTTTGTAAATTGCAAAGGAGGTAATAAAACAGATGGCACAGAATCTAAAGTTATAGGTTTTTCCAAATCATGCAGCAAGTTTTGTTGGCCTTTTTTGTTTTGATAATTTAATTTAGTTAATTCTTCAACTAGGGCAAGTGATGTGGCTTTGTCTAGATGATCAAAAAATGCCTAGAAATCACAAAAAAGTTTTTTGAGAAGTTTGTGAGCAACAAAATTTTTGCGGACAAAAAATTTGTCCGCAAATTTTATGCGGACAAAAAAATTTTGTAAATAAAAAATACGAACCTCAAGCATAAAACACAAATGTCTAGTTGCAATATCATAGAATCCTGCCCTCATAGCAACAGTAAAAACTTCATGAACTGCTTTAATTTGAAGAGAAAATGTTTCTGACGAACCCAATTTTGTCAAAAATTGTGTTTTTAAACTATTCTTTTTGCTTGTTGAAATATTAGAAAGTAATCTCCAATCAATTTTATAACCAGATAAACTTTCATTTAAATAGGGATAAACCTTTAAAAAATAAATTTTAATTTTTCTTTTTGTCCGTAAATATTTGCGGACAAAAAAAAAGAAAAACCTTTTTATATTCAGCCTCAGATTGATTTTCCATATAAAGACGAAAAAAGACTGCTAAACGAAGAAAAAATGCAAATTTTCTTTTAAATCCAATCTGTAAAAAATTAATTAAATTAATAAAAGAATAAAAACTAACTTTACGATAAATTTCTGCTGTTGCTAAACAAATGTAGGATTTCATAATATTATTAAAAGTGACAAATTTATCATCCAAAAAGCGGCAAGTTTGTTCTCTTAAAAAAGCCTGAAAAAATTTTTTTAATAAAAAAATAAGAGAAAAAAAATAAAATTGAAAAAGGACATCAGGAAAAATTCATAACGTCCAATCGGACTCGAACCTAGCCAGAAAAACGGAAAAGTCTAAAACGCTAACCACTACAACACCCAAACTATACGAGAGTTGTCATAAAATTAATTTACATACCCAACCATATATCCCCAAAAAACCCCCAAAAATTAACCTCCACTTCAACATATTGATGATTAACAACTTGTAAATGAACAGCTCTCATCATACATTCATATTCAATATATACAGCAAAAGAATAACGTGCATAATTTTCTAATGATTGACCAAATTTTTCAAAAATTTCATTCCGATTAATTAAAAGATTTTTATTTGGAAGAGCTGTAGTTGTTGGAGGTGTTCCTGTTCCTGTAGTTTTACCATTAATATTTAAAGTTGGGATATTTGTTGACAAATTTTGAACACTTGAACTTTTAAATGCTGAAGACATTCCTGATGGTGATGGAAATGTTGAAGAATTTAATGGAGATAAAATCTGTAAATTTTTATTTTTTAATGGTAAATTATTGAGCAATTTTTGTTGTTGTTTGTCTGGTTGTTTAGAATCACCTTTAAAAACAGAAAAAAATTTGTAAGTTTATCTTAAATTTGGATCAATATTTTGACTTCCAAAAAAGTTTAACGAACAAAGTCTCCAGTGCTGGGTGAGGTAGTTTCGACCCACTCCGGGGACCTGAAAATTTGATCCCCAGATCTAGAGCCAGCTCTCGGAACCATACCCAACCCTAATCAGAACATATCTAAGTAAACTATCTTTCAAATTATTTGAGACTCAAAAATTAAAAACCGTCTTATAGAAAAATTAAAAAAGAATTCCTAACCAATTTTGTCACCATCTTCTTTTTGATCTTCCCCCAATGGAAAAGTTTTAGATCCCACAAACGTTGAACTACTAGTTGAATCATTATTATTCTCGTTATCAGATTCACATGTATCACTTTGATTAATAATTATTTTTGCTGCATCGTCAGATCGACGATAACGTGAATGGTGTTGTTGAGAAGAAGTTGAGGATGTTGTGGGTGTTGAGATTCTTTGAGGAAAAAATTTTTTTTTCATAAAAAACCCCAAAAACCTGTTTTCCACTTTTGTGTCATGCCTCAAACCTTCCCTATTTGAATTTCCTTCCTTCTGATAAGGAGATAAATGTTGAGAATATTTAATTATCATTGCTGCACAGCACCAACCTTCCGCAGCGGCTTAAAAAATAGGAAGAATTTTTATCAAAAAAAATCCTAAAAAACCAGCAAGCCAAAGCATATCTTGTGTAGATTTGAGCAGTTCAATAGCAGAATGGTAAGAATTAAGAGCCCCTTCAAAATATCCAGTTAAAAAAGCATAATCGGCAAGCCTTTTGCGTAAACGTCCAATACATTTTTTCCTGAAAAAAAATTTTTTAAATAGATTTTAAGGAAACATCAAGAAATCTTAATTTAAAGTCTCAAATGTTTAAGTGATTTTCCAAGTGAAAGACAGTGGTGGGTATTAAGCGTTTTGTGGTTCCGTCCTCTTTCAAATCTTATGTTAGTTTTGACCCGAGGTTTTAAATCTTTGCCATCGGAGTCGTTGGCTTTGAGAGAAGGCTCTGGCCGGAGCAAAGATTTTGAAATGACAGGACCCGTAGCTACGAGTTGAAAAAGGTAGGAGCCAGAGCAAGAAAAACACAGAAAACCAAGTGACAGATGAAGAAAATGATAAATCCTGTTCCTAATCGCTTAAATAATTCAAAACCCCCTCAACGAACAACCAACCAAAAAATTAAAAAAAGAAAAAACAAACTTATGATTTTTACTTTTGACATTATCAATTCCCATCAAATATTTTTCTTCTTCTTGTAATAAAATATAAGGAGGTGAATCCATTCTTTCAAAAGAAGTATCCAATCTTTTACTGTCCAAAACAACATAAATACTTCGAAGTAAATCTCTTGTACAAGCTTCTAATTGATCATAAAGTAGGGAAATATCATCAGAACGAGGAAATGAAAGAATTTCTGTTGAATTTTGACTCTGAAACAAAAAGAAATTTTTTAAAAAAGAAAACGTTTTGAAAGGTTAAACCGAGCTAAATCCAAAAAGAACACATCGTGAGTCAACTAATTGATCGTTGAATTCTTGCTACAAAAGAATTATTTTTTAAAAAAGAAAAAAATTTTCTTGCGGAAAAAAGTTATCAAACTTTTTGTGGATTTGTTGGTGCGTCCCACCCGATGCTGAATCCAACCACAACAGAGCGTCTGGTATTCGCTCATTTAAAAAGTCATAGCTCTGTGATGACTGACCCTTGGCTCATTGTTCAGCCCGGTATCCGTGACCGTTCTAAATCCAAAAAGAGAAATCCTGAGCTAACCGGAGCCTATTCTAGACAGACACAATTCTGCAAAGTCGTGATAAACGCGAATATTCTCAAAATCCCAAGAAGAAAATTCCAAATAAGAAAATATTTAAAAAAACCTTCAATTTTTGATATTCTTGTTTTAAAATATTCATTTGTTTTGCCTCAGGGTCACTAGTTTGATCTCCTTCTCCATCTTCATTTTTTAAACTACAATCGGGTTCAAGAGACGCCATTTTTGCAACAGAAGATCTCCTAATTTCTTGGTTATAATTATTTTCATTTGGCGAAAGATTTGGAGAAGAAGCAAATGAAGAATTTAAATAAAATCCATTATATTGACCAATACAAATTAATCCAAAAATTTTGCGAAAGGCCTGTATTTAATTAGAAAAAGTAAAAATATTTAATTAAAGTCGGAACTCAAAGATATCCCCCCTTTAGAACACCTGGGTTTAAGATACGTCTATCTAAAAGTTGGTTGGCAACTGGATCACCCTCAATTTAAGGATCCTCGAATTAGGGTATCCCCCACTATAAGATACTCCCTGCCGTGTTGGATAGACCACAGTTTGAGATACTTATAAAAATGTTTAACCAACAAGTACCCGAAAGTTAAGGTACCCGAATTATACGACCCCCTTAAATATGTAGGACACAAGATTTAATCAAACCCGAGGGGACTAAATTGTATAACAAAGAACTCCATGAAAAGAAAAATATTTAACTAGAATAAGCAAAAACGAAAACAAACCTGAAATTCTGCAAATTTGGCAAGATCGGGATTTACTTGTTGAATAAATTTAGGGAAGATTAGCCTTCTAATGCTTTTACTCGTCAAAACTAAAAATCATTCAAAATCATATTTAAACGTTTCAAAAAACCTTCTACACCGCATAATTTATTTTCCAATTTTTTGAGCAATCTGTCAAATATTGCTGAGGGGAATTGTCCAATAGGCTTTACCTGCGAATTTAAAGTAAACTTTAATGTTCAAAAAAATTTAAATAAAAAACCAATATTTGTACACGACAATGGTCTGCAGGTGTTGGTAGAGCATATTCCATTATACAAATAAATACCTATATAGTCTATTGATTAATTAATAATTACTAAAAAAATTGATTAAAAAAAGCAATTCGTCAAAAATAAATTAATGTTCTAAACAATAAAAAAAACAAAAAAAATTTAAAAATCAAAAATTTTAAAAATAATTTGAGATCAGTTAAAATAAAATAAATTTGGGTCAAAAAAATATATTTTTTTAATCAAAAAACTAGACCAAAAAATATTGACCCAAACGAGACCCAAATAAATTAACGAGGGATCATTAAGAAAAAATAAAAAAATATAAATTAAATTAATACAAAAATTTAATCAGATGAAGAAGAATCATCAAATTCTTTTAGACAGATTGATTCATTTTTATTTTTTGAATTATTTGAAATTCCAAATTGTTCTAATAAAAAATGAATTTAAATTAATCGTGACCGCGATAATGTTGATCTATGTGCCCAACGCTCTCCTTCGTTCTTTGTCGAGAAGGAGAACGTTGGTCCCTATAAATCAACATCCTCTTGTATTACGGGCGAGACAGTCCGCCCTTACTATAGATAGATATGTACCAGGGATTCTACCGAAAAAAACAAAATTACCGATTTCGGGAAATCGGTAATTCCTGAAAAATAAATTTCTCGATTTCGGGAATTTCCAACCCAAAGAAAACGTCGGGAATACCCTCGTTCGGGAAACGGGAATCGGGGCGGCAAGAATATAAATATGAATAAAATATACCCGAATATTCCAAAAACATTCTTCTAAATTCATTTAAACAATCACCAACACCTCCTCCTCCTCCACGATTTTTTCTTCTTTTTGACATTTTTACAGGACTAAATCTTCCATTTTGCTTAAAACATTTTTGGTTATCATCATGTTGTAATAATATTTTTTTAATTAATTTTGATTTTTGTAGTCTTTTAAGTTCATTTTTATTCCAATAAAAAATTAAAAATTTGATAAAAATAAATGTTGCAAAAAATAATGAAAGCCAAACTAGAATGGAAGGCCATGCTAAAAATGAAAAAAAAGAATTTAAATTTTTACAATCGTATAGATCTGAGCTCATGTTGTGATATTTTAAAACCCCGACCCCTGCATTTTTGGAAAACCCCCGTATAGGGGTTTGCTTAAAATGCCGGTTTTGGCACTCATGAAAAAAGAAACCGAGAAAAAATGGGAACTTATATGTAAAAGATGGAAATTTTCTAAAATATTGGACTGCTTTAGGAATAGAAAAATTGTTCACCAAAAATGGGTGTAACGCAAAATTCCAAAAATTAAATTTAAATTTTAGCCTTCGAAAATAATCCCTAAAAATATTTCTAAAAAACCTTACAACAGTCCAAATTCCTTCCATTATTCATTATTTTAACAAAAATATTTGGCATCCAAAAATCATCACAAACACAACTTTTAGTTAAATTATCACATTTTCCATGTCCTGAACATTTTTTACAATCTAAAATTTTTATTAAAAAGTTTTTTATTTAAAAAAATTTTTACAATAAGGGCTGATTTGTATAATGCCAAAATGCTTCTGAAAAGTCAAATTTGTTTGAAGTAAGGAAATTATTTGTTCTCCATCAAGAACATCTTTAAAAGGTTAAAAAATAAAATTTTTAGGTTGTTAAAAAGCAAAGTAAGCTAATCCCGTTTGGACCCACTTAACCAAAATGTAAAAGCTTTTTGGTTAAGTGGGATAATTTTGAAATTTTGTATAAATAGACGTGGGTTCGATACACATCTTCGGAAAATGATTTTAAAATTATTTTTAATAAAATTAAAACCTTCATTTTTTGACTGTTTTGTAACATAAAAATAAAAAGAAGAAAAAACACTTCCAAATAAAGTTGCCTCAGAAGAAGAAATTTTAGTAAATTTAACCAAAACATAGTCATTATTTAACTCTTCAGCTTCTTGTTGTTCCAATATTTGTTCAATTTCACTTGACAATTCAGTTAAATATTTAAAGGTAAAATTATTAAAGGATGAGATTAATTCTATTAGATTTTCTTCAGCAATTTCTATAAATTTTTGATAGAGTTAATATATTTGTGGACACAGATATTTGCGGCAAAGAGTTACAGACAGAATTTGGGATAAAACCTTGCGGACAAGGATTTCAATGACTAAATATTGCACGTCAATAGCTGAATATTGCACATTTGATTCAGAATCTTGTCAAATGATTCTGACCTGTGCCCAACCTGTAAATACAAGTAATCTATCTCAATCCACAATGTAAAACTAGCCTAGGAATACAGCTTAGCTAACCTGGAAATACAAATATGTTAGTACATACATTAACGATAACGGCGTCAACGATTGCTTTGAGGCAATCGGAAATTTACTTCTCGAAGTGTGCTTGTCCGAATATCCATCCACTCAATAAAAACATCAAGAACTCGATTTGGAATTTGACCTGAAATTAAGTTTATACTCACCTATTTACCTACCTTACTCTACTTACCTAACTTACTTAATCACCCATCATACCTCTATCTATTCCCCACTACAATACCTAGTTATCCTAACTCATTCTACCGTTACTTATACTCATACCAAATATTGCTCCTTGTCCATCATCTCATATCCACGCATCCAACAAGCCTTGTAAATTGCTTTGGCAATTTCCAAATGCCATTATCAATCTGAAATTCTACTAAAAGATCCTGTATTGTAAAGCATATAGATATTTAATCTCAGGTTATGCAGGGGTGGCTCAATATAATGAATACCAAATGTGTCCGGACACTAATGATAATGAATACCAAATGTGAATACCAATATAATGAATACCAAATGTGTCCGGACACTAATGATTGGTTGGTTGATTTTTTTAATTTTTTACAATTGGTTCAATGGCAGCCATATTTGCATAGTCGAAGAAATAGCTATAGCTCAGTTCAGCTTTACTTAACAACAAAGGTATTACAACTTAGTTTCAGAAACAATTCCTAAATAATCAATCACAATCAAACAAAAAAATTTACTTCGAAAAAAATTATTAACAACA
This sequence comes from Meloidogyne enterolobii, assembly GCA_963681835.1. Classification (NCBI taxonomy): domain Eukaryota; kingdom Metazoa; phylum Nematoda; class Chromadorea; order Rhabditida; family Meloidogynidae; genus Meloidogyne; species Meloidogyne enterolobii. The sequence goes on from CAVMJV010000007.1 coordinate 157,348, forward strand.
AAAAAATTAAATCATTATTTAATCCGATTCCTTCCCCATCATTTCTGGATACACATCGAAGAATTCCCCATAATATCATCATAGTCAGCCTCATATGAACAACCAGGCTGCGGCGAACTAGCTGGTGAAGACATTGGAGAAAGGAGTGGCGGCAGCTGGCACATTTCCTTCAACATAGCCTCAATTGGCGGTGCTTGGTGGTCAATCTGTAAATAAAAGTTAAGCTTACCTAGAATTCAAAAATGTTAGAATTCACATTGTAAACAACAGTCAATGATTGCATTGACGCAATCCGAGATCTGCTTGTTGAAGTGTTGTTGCCGGCTGGCGGCCATTTGGCATTTTTTGCGGCCTTCTGCCCCTGGCTTTGCTTGTTCTTCTTCTTTTGCTTTGCTGCTTCCCCGGGCAGCAAAAACGCCGCACATGTCCTTCTTTACTTTGGAAGGTGCAGCAGTCGCGTAGCAAGTCACGGAATCGCCTTACTGTTGACTTCTTGTTTGCAGCTATAGGGAATTGATAGGGCCTTAAAATGAAATAAAAAATGAAGAAAAAATAATAAACTACTTACTCATATTTCACCCTCTCGACTCTCATCGAGCACTCCGGGTTGATGCGGAGGCGTGGGAGATGGAGCTTTAGCAGCAGGCAGAGTCTTGCCTGCAAGAACATCTGCCTGAGCTTGAGCCAAGCATTTAACCTTCTTCATTCCAGTAGAAGTAAACCTGAAAAGTAAATTATTAGCACTATCTACCCTAAGTCACCTAATTGTCAAGCTAATAGTCACCTAAAAGTCAAGCTAGTCACCTAAAAGTCAAGCTAAAGTTAGCATAACAACAATTACCACTTTTTCTGCGGTTTTGGTCGCTGTTGACATTGTCCAGACGGACCATCCTTAACCATAGCCACTGACACGTATTGTCCACCAAGCACTTGCGGCGCATCGTTGACAGGTGCAGCACTAAAAATGAAACAGAAAATAAACTTACATTGAAAACTTACGTTTTTTAGGCGCAGTCGGCCTTTTTGGTGCAGTTGGGCGGCGATGGACTGCCTTTACGGTGTGAAGGTCCTCAATTGGGATGAGGATTGCTTTTCGTTGGGAAGTCATATCAATAGAATAAAGATTTTTAATATTAATCTGAAAAAGAGTTTAAAGGAAAATTGATCACACCAGTCGTGGTATGACCAATTGACCTCAATAGTGTAATATCACTACACCACTATATTGGTGTTGTGAACTAAAAATTTCGGATAGAGCCTCTATTGTGTATAAAGGTTTAATGTGGTTGAGAAGCTTAGAGAAACTGAAAAATGTCTGCAATTTTTTGTCGCAAATAAAGGAAGGTCATAAATTAAATCAATTTTTGGTTCTAAGACGAAAATTCAAGATCAGCAAGATCAATATAAAAATAAAAAAGAAACGCAAACCTCCAAAAACAAATAATTTAACAATTTTTGTATCATTAATAGGTGAATGATCATTCCATATAGACAAATTAAATTGAAAGACACCAGGAACCAAGTTAGAAAGAAAAAGTTTTGAGTCGTCTAATGAACTTCCACTAAGCTTAAAAAAATATTATTTAAATTATTAGAGGAATAGTATGTTTTTAAAGGAATATTTATTTTGTACGCAAAAATATTTGCGGACAAATATTTTTGCGGACTTATATTTCAAAATTAAAAATTTTTCAGAAAGAAACCATTTCAGCAGGCAAATTGTCTTCAGGAATCCATTTAAAATATTTTGCATTAATTGACTTTTCAGCATTTAAACACACAAAATTTAAAGGTAATGTAACATTTAGGTTTTCAACTTTGGCAACAGGCAATAAATTGTGATCATAAATTGTTAAATTGTGTTGTCTATAGCCAGAAACTGTAGAGTTTGATATTGAAATGGCAAAATTGATAAATCCTGCTTTTAACTAGTAAAATAAAAAAATTAAATATTATATGAAGAATCGTAAAAAATTTATATGAAGAATCGTAGGGTCCGTTATGGCATAGGGCCGTAATGGCAAACTCCAAAAAGTCGCTAAAATGTCAACCGGGGAAAGAACGCCGTAAACATAATAAACCCTCAATAGCCGCCGAAATGGAGTACCCTTACATATAAAGGAGGAAGCCGGGCATGTCGAGCGGACTGGTGAGCTCCTCTAAAACCTACGGCACCTCTAACAATTATCCAAAAAACCAACAAGTTATTAACTATAATAATTCGAGGAGATCCGCACACCTCTATTTTTCAAATAAAGATCCACCCCACCATCCTTTTAATTAAAAAATTTTCCCCAGAATTTTAATAATTAAAATTTTTAAACAAACTATTTTCATTTTAAGAGTCCTTGTTTTAATTCCAGAAAATTGTGCATATTCCTTCCCACTTTTAACAGTCCATTCAAATATCCAATTGCTTCTAATTCGATCCTCATATTGATGAAAATGTATATCAAAATAAACTTCTGTTTGGTTTAAATAAATTATAGAAGGGCCTTGAATTGAAAATTTGTCAAATTTTTTTGAGACTTCACACATTGCAATATTGCTAGCGAAAATAAAGCCATCAATACACATACATATTCGAGTATCTTTCTAAAAAATAATTTTAATTAAATTTATTTGGATTTGTAAAAGAAAACCCAGAAAATCCTATAAAAATTTGGAATTTGATTTTGAGAATATAAACAGTCCACTTTCGAATTTTCAGACATGTCCGCAAGTTTTATCTGCGCAAAAAAGCAAGGCTAGAGAAATCCCTCGAATTGTCAGTGTAATACCTTTTTGGTTTAGCGGGATAATTTCGAAGTTTAAGATAGAGGAGACGCAGGTTCGATACCCAACAGGGAAAAATAATGTTAAAAATGTTAATTTTTGCGCTTAAAATAGAAAATACAATTTCAGACATGGAAATTTTTTTGAAAAATTTTAGCGGACCAGGAACAACCTTCGAAAACTCATAACAGATAATCCAACCAAAAAACAAAAACAAACCTCACAACGCATTTCATTAGGGCAATTAAAATCAGTATTACAACCTTCATTGTGCAAATCACTATAAGTTGATAAATCAAGCAATTTGTTGTTGTCAGCATTGATGAGTTTGAACATAAATAAAAGAGGGGAATATTCTAATAAAAATAATAAAAACATTTTCTAAAAACTGAAATGTAAAAGTAAAAAATAAAAATGAAATTAAAAATAATTTTTGTTATGAAAAACAAGTAATTTAAACGGCTCATGACAAAAATTTAAAAAAATTTATTTTTATTAAAACAAAAAAGATAAGAAGGGTATTTATCCCTCTCTTGTCTAAAAAACAATTTTGCGGACAGAAGTTGCGGACAAAAATAACGTGAAGATTAAAGGCACGACTAGGTTTAGAAATTTTTGTAAACCTTTGACACCAGCCTTTAAATTAGTTTGAAACACAGTAAACTTAAAAACCCATCCAAAATTTTTAGATAAAAATTTTAAAAGTTTATGTATGTCCGCAAAATTTTTTCATCATCAAAACTGACGGAGATGGAGATAAACACCAAAATTATTAAAACAAATGAAAATAAACTTTCTCTTTTTATATTTTTCTCAATTCAATTCTTTCCATATAATAATCAGTTAAAGGAGCCGTTGGAATTATCTTCGATTTGAACAGAATTTCTGAAGAATTTTTTTGTGAAGTTTCAGCATTCGTTAACTTTAAAAATTAAATAAATTTTTATTTAAAATTTAAAGAAAAAAACCAAATTTTCCAATTCTTTGTATAATTCTTGTAAAGATTCAATCATTTTAGTAGAAATGGATCCATTGACAATTTCAGCACAACAATCCATAAAAACCAAAGTAAAGTCAAGCAACTTTAAAAAAATATATTTAAAGAGAATATAGAAAAAATTAATTCCTCATATAACCGCTTTTTCTTTGTACTTGTACTCGAAACAGATACAAGACGTAATTCTGGTAAGAACCTCGATACTTTTTGGAAATGAAGAAACTCTAGACCTGTTCGAATCTATTGAAAGGTGGGTCGGAACAGCCAAAGACGTTGAAATAGCTAACCCCCCTCTGAATTATACTAAATTTTAGACTCCTTTTATCCTCATTAATCGTTTCGACCCCTTTTTGGTGATTACCCAGTCCTCTATTTCACATCCGTCTATAAAAAACAGAAAAATAAAATACCCTATCAAAATTCGTTCCTTCTTCATTTTTAACAATCCTTTCAATCAAAGACTTTGCCATATCCAAAATAACATCCTCTTCCGTTTTTTTCAAATTATTTAGCAAATATTCTTTTAAAGGAAATTGTAAAAATTGTTTTCCAGAAATTAGAGATTCCATTGAAAATTGTTCGGAACTTAAAAAATTTAAATGGTTTTTTAGCCACGCTCCTTCTTTTCCATCATCAATCAATTGGACTCCTCTCCTAGGATATGGAATATCTTAAAAATTTGAATAATATTCACGATTTATTTTGCTTAATAAGTCAGACAAAGAAGATTCTGTACGAATTTTAAGGTTGATTGATGTTGGAAAAGGAAAACGGAGCGTGGCTAAAAAAAATCATACCCAAACCATATAAGTTCCATTTGTTCATCAAATTGAGCCACTCGATCATTTTTATTAGAAAAAAGTTGAGGAAGTTTTTGAGAGAGTTGTTCCATTGAATATTTTTTTGATTGAGTTGGATAAATTTGAAAACCTTCAAAAACTGGGATTGTGGACATTATCTAAATTTCTGAAAAAAACGAAAAAATTCGGCTCTGGATTAAATGAGTCCTTTGAGAATGTATACGTCCTACATAGGTGTTATTTGGTTTCGCAAGTTTTATAGGACCTGTGTTCGTTCCCGTAACAATTATTGGTGTTTGCATCATAGGATGAACGAAGATTAGAAAAAACATGAAAATTTTTTTTGAAGAGCTTATTAGGATAAAGGCAAGGATCAAAAGAAAGCCCAGGTTTTGGGTGCCAGACTCATCCATAAAAGAAACCTAGGGTCCAGGGATAGCCGGCAAACATTAAAAAATCCCATTAACACCTTCACAGGCCGCATACATTTCCAAAAGACTACATAAAAGTCCCATAAAAGGACGAATAAAGAAAAATTTAAAAAAAAATATAAAATTGAAAGAAACAAATTAAAAATAAACCAAAATTTAGAATTTCTTTTAAAATTTATTTTCTTTCAAATCCAAATTAATATTTTCAAAAAATGTCCACGCCAAAACCCATCTAAACGTTCTTCCTTGAGTTAAGGTAAAAATTTTATAATTTGAAATTTTCTTCTCTTCCACATAAAATTTTAATTTCTTTAAAGTTGATCTTTTTCCAATCATTGTTGTGTAGATTCTTAAAATTAAAAAATAAATTTTAAAAAATATTTAAAAAAAAACCTTGTCTTCAAGGGATGTTGTCGACTTTCTTCTATCATTTGACAAATAAAATTGAATTCACCGCCCTAAAAACAAAATATTTTTAATAATAAAACCAACAAGGAATTGTGATTAAAAATGTGAAAAGGATCAGGAATGAAGAGCAAGGAAAAATTCTTTCATTTCCTATCCCGGGATAAGTGCTAAGGGGACACGCCCGAAACGGCGCGGGCCAAAACGGCGCGACCGAAACGGCGCGACCGAAACGACGCAGGCCGAAACGGCGCAAGGCCAAAACGGCGCACGGCCCAAAACGGCGCAAAAATTTCCCATAAGCTACATATTGTTACGTGAGGTTTAGCTCGAATGGTTATCGTATCTTTTGGTGGAACAAAAAATAGCAGATGAAAGGTCGCATTTGAACAACACCTTGTGATAACAGAGTGATAACAAAAATTAAGAGTGATAACAAAACTATTTAGATCGTATACTTACTAGTAAGTATAACTGCGAGAAATAACTGCGGGATTCAGATAGTTCCAATACTACTAGTTAGTTTCCCCTATAACTACATATATTACTAGTTAGTTCCCCTAGAACTATATAGTTATCCCCATATTACTACTGTAACCATCTAGACTTTAGTTATTTTTATTCTGGTCGTTGATGTCGGAACAGCCTTCACCGTTGTTGAAACAACTTTTCTCAACGTCTGAACGATCTTCCACAGTGTTGGAACAATTTTCCCGTAATGCGCAAAACCTTATTGCAGATTTTAAATAATTCGAAGGATCTGTGTACGCAATGGTGGCTAATGATCGATCACTAAGGTCAGATCGATCACAAATAGGTTGATCATAGAGATCAATTGATAAATCTCACAGTTGATCAAATGATGATACACGATTAATCACTATCACTGTGCAGTGTTTAGGGTTTGCGCCGTTTTGGGCCGTGCGCCGTTTTGGCATTGCGCCGTTTCGGCCTGCGTCGTTTCGGTCGCGCCGTTTTGGCCCGCACCGTAATGGGCTGTACCCGTGCTAAGGATGTCATAAGTCACTCTCATATGGATCGAGTTGAGAAGAAAGTCGATTCAGGTCGGGTCGTGGCTCCAAAAGTTTTCCAATCGGGTTTCGGAATAATCTGACCTATCTGATCAGGAATGTAGAGCCAGGAAAAATTCTCTCATTTACTTCCCCGGGATAAGTGCCAGGGATGTCACAAGTCCCGCTCATATGGATCGAATTGTAAAAAAAGTCGAGTATTAGGTCGGAGTTTCAAAATTTTTTCAATCAGATTTTAGAATAACCTGTCCCTATTGGGCATAAATCTACTCATTTTTCTCAAAAACAAAGTCTAAAAAATTTAAAAATACTTTATAAGCAATTTCTTCAGCTATAGCAGTTGTTCCAGAGCGTGGTTGACCTCTACTTCTATTTGGTAAATTTTGTAGAGAAACATCTCCAATTGACGCAAATTTCTAAAAATTACTAAAAATCGATTAAAATTCAAAATAAAACTTAAAAACCTCTTCAGCCTCGTTAATATCGAAAAATGGGGGATTGCAAACAGAAAAAGCAAAAATTGTTGGCTTGTATTCGGGTAGTTCAAAAATGTTCTAAAACAACTGAAAAAATTTAAAAATTCGATATAAAAAACCTTAAAGAAAGAACCATCCTCTATATTGATTAAACAAACAAGGGATTCCAAAGAATTATTTTTCAAGTTTTCCTTTGCCATTTGAAGTGATTCATTACAAATATCAGTAGAAACGAATTTCCAATTATTTAGAGAAGCACCAAGTAAAGAGAATATACAAAGAGGACCAGTTCCTAGAAATAAAAGAGTGAAAAAGTTAAATGAAGCGGAAAGGAAATTAAGTCTGGGCCCTGGAAAATATTTTAACAAATTTAGCCATGAGTTGGCGGATCTGGGTAAATCTACGGATCAGACATACAAACAGAAAACTCCAACATCCCTACTTTACTCAAATCCGAGTGTTGATGTTAAATCTGGATTCTCAGTACAGGAATGCAGAGATAAAGTCCGATACAATTTCTATAATACATCCCACAAATTCTAGAAGCTCGAAAATACACTATATTTGCTTCTTTTACTAATTTGAATATTTAAAAGGGCTATAATAAATCAGTTATCAACAACTGGATTAGAACCAGAGACCCCCCCCCCCCCCAATGGGTTATACAACGAAGTAACCCACTTTACCAAAGAGACGTTATTTTTTGGATAACTACAAGGGGGCTCCCTGCTTAAAATGTTGTGTAACAAAAACTCAAATCTTAACAAAAAAGATTTAAAAAAAATACCAATATCAATTCCAACAATTTCCTCCTCCCCCAATCCATTCAAATTAATCAAATCCTCAACCAGCAACAAATAATTTAGTCTTTGCGGAACACGAGGAACTAGCACACCTTTAGGTATTGACACATTTAATTCAAAGTATTCAAACAACAATATTTCTGTAAATGAACGAACAGCTTCTGTAGAAGAAAAGTCAATGCAGACCTTTAAAAAAATTTTTTACAACCAAAAAAAAATTTAACAAAAGAAACCTTTCCATTTGCCCCCACAAAACATTTTTTTCTCAATTGAGGATATTTTTTGGCTAACTCTTCATGATTTGGAGGTCGTATTTTGAAAATATTTCTTTGATGCATAAAATGAAAAAAAAAATTGTAAAAAATCTTTAAAATGACGAAAAATTTAAGCCGTGTCCGGACAAAATATCGAATCGTTAAAATATGGAATAGGCTAAAAAAGGGTTAAAATCTCGAATCGGGTAAAAAGGGGTTAAAATCGCGAATAGGCTAAAAAGGGGTTAAAATGTGGAATCGTTAAAATATGGAATGGTTAAAATATCGAATAGGCTAAAAAAAGGTTAAAATATGGAATCGTCAAAATATCGAATTGATAAAATGTCGACACGGCAAAAAACGATCAAAATGTCGAATTTTTTAAAAATGGCGCCAAAACTAGAATCCGGGCGTTACCGTAATACCGACGGTATTTTTCGATATTCCGTGTCGATTGTACGGTACGGTATCCGACCGATAAAATTTAAAAGCTGATCGGTATTTTTCGGTATTTCGTGCCGTATACGGTAAGATCAAACTTTAGGTCTTAACTAAAAACTAATGTACACCACTCTAATTTTTCCATATCAGGATCGCGTTATGTTTTCCGGATCCGTACGATCATGCCGGACCGGATCCGGTCGATTATGCTTGATTTATCCGGTCCGGTTTTACTCGGTAAAATACAATAAACTCTGGCAGAAAAGATTGCGCCGGACTACGACATAAGAGACTTATCAATCAACTTATCATCAATAAGTTGATAAGTTGATATAATCATCTACAATCAACGTATGGCACTCATCTGACCCTTTTTTAAAAGAATTCGACATTTTGACCGATTTTGGCCGTGTCGACATTTTTACCATTCCATATTTTAACGATTCCATATTTTAACCCTTTTTTACCCGATTCGATATTTTAACGTTTCCATATTTTAACGATTCGGTATTTTAACCCCTTTTTAGCCTATTCGCGATTTTAACCATTCCATATTTTAACGATTCCATATTTTGTACCGGAGCCATTTAAGCTAGCCGTCTTTCTTTTAACTATCTAGTTATTTTAATTGTCTTTTTCTATAACCGTCTCTCATTTTTACAAACTCTTTTTATGAATATTCAGACTTTTTGCCAACTGACTTTTCGTCAATTCTTGTCGCGACTTTTTGCCAGCGGATTTTTGGCCTAACAACTTTTTGTCCAAGGACTTTTCATCTACTGACATTTCGTCAATGTACATTTAGTCAATAAATTTGACAGTCTCCTCCCATTGTTTCTTACCAACCTTCAGCAAACGTCTCCTTCCTAAAATTTTCCACCTCGTAAAATTTGCCTAATTTTCATACGCTAAAATCCATAATAAATATCTACTATATTTAATTTAAAAATAAGAATTATTTTTTAATATTATTATTGTGTATACAAAAATATTAGAATTTAAAAATTAATTGTAAATAAAGTAAAAAAATATATAAACTTTTTTTTCCTCAAGTCATTCCAGCTTTGCTTAAATTTTTTTGTAAAACAATATCACAGGTTGCACCAAACACAAATTCTGGGGAAAAATTGAAATAAGTCCAGACCTCATTTTTAGATACCCCTTGGAGATGGAAAATCGCCGTGAGGGGTTGTTTTTTGCCTTTTTTAGCCTACCTTCTGGTGCCCAGTAACCCCCACAAAAAGGCTTCCCTACCCAGTACCTAATTTAATGGGTATCTAAAAATAAGACCTGACCCGGCTATAAAATAAAAAGAGGTATAAAAACGAGGCCTGACACACTATAAAATAAAAAGAATACCAATATTTTTTGTATCCGTAGCGTTTGTAACGTGTGCATAAATATGTCTGTTACTTTCTGGCTCCTTCACCTAAAAAAATTTTGGAAAATTTTTTCAAATAAAATTAAAAAATATTTTACGTTCATAAACATTTTTTTGATGAATTCAACAGCTTCTCCATATTGATCATCTATTGTTATATTTATTAGGCATTCTTTAAAAAAATAAATAAATTTTTTTGTTAAAAATCGAAAAATGACATTTGCAGACAAAACTTGCGGACAAAATCGAATTTTATTAAAATGGGACAAAATGTCTCCTGTTACATGTTTAATACCATAATATAAGCATTTTGACTCATTTTGAGACTTTATTGGACATCAAAGAGCAAAAAATGCTTATCGTTATTGTCCGCAAGTATTTGTCCGCAAATATCGTTATTTCAACTAATTGATAAAAAATTACCTTCAAATAAAGGATAAAATTTTTTCAAAGGGACATAACGCAGTTTATGCTCAAATAAATCTTTTTTGTTGAGGAAAAGGATGAAAGAACACTGAAAATAAAATTTTTTGAAAAAGAAAAATTTTAAGAAAAAAAAATCCGCAAAAAAACGAACTTTAAAAAGGAATTGATTGTAAAACATGGCTCTAAATAATTCGATAGAATCATCCATTCTAAAGGAAGAAATCTTTCAAAAAATCCAAAAAAAATTAAAAAAACCTATTTATTGATGGATCCTCTTCTAAAAATTGGTCATAACAGGAAAGGGAGATTACATACAAAATTGCAGAAACATTATCTAAAATTTAAAAAAATAAAAGAAGTAATTCTTGTAGAGGACGTTTATTTTTGAACGTTTATTTAAAAATACAATAAGGTCAACTAAAAATATTATTTAAAAAAATCCGCAAACTTTGCCCCCAAAAAAATCCGTAACCCAAAAGTCCGCAAACTCTGTCCGCAAAAAAATTAAAAAAAAATTTTTTTTGACGACTAAAGTAATTAGGAAAATGTAAGTAAAAATAGGGCCTCTACTTTTCAGTAGTTTAAAAGTACAAAATAAAAAATAATACCAAAACAATGAATCCATTTTCTCCTTTCTGTTTTTTGGCCGCCAACATCAATGAGCCTTAAATAAAGTAAATAAATTTAAATTTTTATTAAAAAACCTGATGCCAAAACGGCGAAAACTGAAGAAAATCTTTGAGAAAATAAAATTATTTTCTAAAAATTTCAAAAAAATTTGTCCGCAAAAAAATTGCAGAAAATCTTTGCGGACGAAAAAATAAAATTTTCAAACTTCATGAACACCCGTTGTCGATGCCCTTGCATGTATTACATCCGCTTCTGTTGGTCTATACTCTGGAGTGAGAATTCTGCTTGATTCGGCTAATAAACTAAAAATAAATTTGTTTAAAATTAATTTTTCTCTCAAACTATGGAGTATTATCTGGCACATAAAATTCTGTTAAATGTTGACATGCTGCATTAACACAAGAATAACTGAGAAATTTACTTATCTAAAAATTTAATAAAATTTTTTGTGTCCCGAAAAAAATTTTAACAGACGAAAGGAGTGAGGAAGTCCGCAAATTTTGTCCGCAACGTAAAACTATTTTTGCGGATTTTTCACCTCTAAATCCGCAAAAAGCCATATTTGCGGATCTGTGTGCATAAATGAAAGGACCCGGAATTTTTAAATAATTGAAGCCCCCTTTATTAAACTAACCAATTTAATCATTTCCGTGTCATCGTAGTCTAAGAATCTAAAAAAATTTAAATTAAAAAATTTTTCCAAAATTAATTTACTTGGTAAAAGAATGTTCAAATTTATTAACTAAATCACGCTCTTGTGAAGGCACATCAATTTGTAGTAGACTAATTCCTTTGGCGATGTAATAAAAAGAGCCAATATAATTGGTATGCAGCATATACCTTTAAAAATAATTTTTTAATTTAAAAAAATTTTTTTGGACCTATAATTAATCAATTCTGCTTCATTGAACCCGTTAGTATGCAAAATTCTGAAAAATTATAATTAAAAAAATAATAAATATTCTGATTAAAAAATAGAGAAAATAGGGTAATTAGAAAATAAAATACAAAATTATATAAGAAATTCTGATTATTCCGGAAAATACAGAAATTCTAGTTTAAAATATTCTGGAAAAAATACAAAAAATACAAATATTCTGGTTCCGGAAAATACAAATATTCTGATTAGAAAATACAAATAAATTCTGATTTTTCAGTAAAATACATTCTGGTTTTAAGTATTCTGATGAAAAAATACAAAAACCCCAAAAATTCTGATTTAAAAACACAAATATTCTGTTTCCGGAAAATACAAATATTCTGGTTCTGAAAAATACAAATATTCTGGTTCCAAAAAATACAAATATTCTAGTCCCGGAAAATACAAATATTCTGTTTTCGTTCAAATTAAATTATTCTGATTAAAAATACAAAAATAAATTCTGATTTTTTTTCCGGAAAACACAAAACACATTTTACATTACAATTCCCCCACCTCATTTGTTTTACAATTGTAGATTTCCCAGAATCCCCGCTTCCCAACAAAAGTATTTTTACAATTTTGCGTTCCTCCAACTTTTCCCTTTGCAATTCAATTTCTATCTGGCGATTCTTTTTTAAAAATTAATTTTTTTTTAAATTTAATTTTAATTTATTTACTACTTTGTCCATTTGTTCATCATAAACTTTTTCTCCTTTGCACAAACTAGAACCCATTTTTTGTTGTTTTTGTTACTATCTGACTGCATCAACTTGAACCAAAATTTTGGGGAAATTTTTTTTTCCTTTTGAAAAATTACTAGCCAAGCAAGGAAGTAAATTATTATTAATTAGAGTTAAATAAAATATAAATCTGTTATAACAAAAAATTTTTGAAAAATGGTTTAAGAATATTTGCGGACGGATAATTGCGGACTGACTGCAAATATGTAGGGGAGAGTGAAAAATTTTATTTGGTTTTTTGGCAGTTTATTTTTTTTTGTTTTTTTTTGTTGATTGACAGTTAGATAGAGGTAATTTTCATTTTATTTTGGCAAAAATTTTTTTTAATACCCAAAGGCTTCCAAAATAAATAAAAAAAATTCTTTAGATCTAGTTTGTCCGCAAAGTCAACCCGCAAATTTTTGGAAGCCAAAAAATTAAAAATTGTCAAAAAAATCCCCATATTTGGCAAAAAAACCAAAAATAAAACCCCCAAAACTGTTGTCATTTTTTAAAATTAATTTAATCTGGCTATTTATGTAGCTATTTATGTATGTACCCTAATTTTATTAATAATATGGGAGAAATATTTTTCAAAGAAAAATATTTTACGTAAAAAAATTAAATTTATTCCAAAAATATTTTGTTATAACGCGGGAATTTTTTCAAAAATAGAATGTAGCCTATTCTGAAAAATATATTTTTTTGAAATAATCAAATTGTGCCAAAGAAAACAAAAATAGTCAAAACGCCAAAAAAATTTTCTAAAAAATTTTTTTAAAAAATTTTGCTTTCCACGTGTAATTCCATTAAATATTATTTATTAAAAACATTTTTTAAAAAAATTTTGATAAATAATTCAAAAGTAAATTTAGTTTTGTGTGTATTTAAAATAAAAAAATTTTTTTTCGTTGTTTACATGCCACCAATAGCAACCGTTCCTTATTAGCTAATTATTAAAAAAATAAGATTTGCGCTTGACTTAAATGTTGGTTACCTAAGTACATGCTTAATGGTTGGTTTTATAGCGTGATAAAAATTGGAGTTGAAAAATAAATAGAGGAGAAAAGATTTTTGGCATAACAACATTTGCGGATTTTGGAATTTGCGGACAATATTAGCGGATAATTTTTGCGGACAAAACTAAAAATGCCATTTAAATTGAAATGAACGATCATCGGGTCTTGATCAACCTTAGGCTTAGTAGCATTTGGGACTTGATAGAATCGAACCTCACTTTTAAATACCCCTCTGGGGCTGAAAAATATTACCCTATAATGAGGGATATCTCAAATGAAGGGTGTATCGCTTGGGAAGCTCCACAAAATATACGATTAAACAAATTTTTGTAACAAATTTTGTAACAAATTTGTAACAAATTTTGGGGGTATCTAAAATTGAGTTTCGACTGTAGTGGGATGTGTCCGCAAAAAAATTTTTTTGTCCGCAAAAAAATTTTTTGTCCGCAAATATGTCTTTACAACTAAAAAGAAAAATTCTGATCGCAACCAACAAAATATGTATAATAAAAAAAATTAATTTATTTTATTAAAGCTAATACTTAAAAGAACCTATTTACACACATATTCCTTCCCCCCTTTGGCATGGTCACACCTTTTTTATTTACGTGAAAAAAATAATTAACGGTCTTTGGAATTTTTGTATTAAATATATATTTAATGCTCACAATTTTTTTACCTTTTTTTCATTAAAAAATACTCAAGTTGGCATAGCAACAATTATATAAATGTGTTTAGACGGGGGAATTAATAAAAATTGTTCAACAGGAAATTTAGGAGGTAAACATTATAATTGGAATAGAAAAGGCCTTTTCTAAAAATTATTTGAATGATCACGCAAGTAAAAAATTTAAATGAGTGTTGCCAAGAATTTCTTAGAAACACAAAATTCAAAAGAAAACTGTCTGAAAAATTACCTAAAATTAAGAATGAGCTTAAAGCGATATTTGCGGACACATGCTATAAAAATATAGTTTTGAGCTAAAATTGCTCCCAAAATATAGTTTGGAATACAGGCTTGGTAATGAAAAGATTCAATAACTATCTAATCTAATCCCAAAAAATTTTATTTTGTCCGCAAAATATATCATGTCCGCAAATTTGTATTTGTGTCATGTCCGCAAATATTGGTGTGGGGGATTATTACAGAATTTCGAATTTTTACGAAAAATATTTTTAAAAATAGGCCAGAAATTAGAAAATTTATTGAAAAATTTAAATTTTCCTTTTAAACTAAAGAATGTTCAAGAGAATTTTCAAAAAAAATTTTTGGGAAAATTTTTTAAATTCCTCAAATATCATGCCCCGGTTGTTGAGAAGCAATTATTTTCTTTCGAATTCTAGCCTGTTCCCAAATATGAAATAAATAGGAGGAAATAGCGCAAAGAATGGCAAATAGACAAAGTGCAAAGCCAATTACAGCACCTCGAGGATCGAAAAATATGAGAGGGGAAATGAATTTTTAAGAATTTTTGAGAACTTACTTCTAAGAAGCCAATTCTCATAGTAAAAGTGCTGGACATAACTAAAAGGTAGGGGGTTAAAAACAAAAAATCAGGTGCGTTTGAGAGGTGAGAGGTTGTAAAAAATAGAAAAATCCGCAGAAATCAAAAGTCGGCAAAAAATCGAAAAATCAGCAAAAAATTGCAAAAAAAAATAAGAAAAAATCCACAAACAAGAAAAAATCTCTGTTGTGGACATCCCAGATCGAGAGGCCACAACCCATCAAAAAAATAAAAAAAAGCTCACGAATATTCACGAATCTTTTCAGCATCACTCAGTTGAGGGCAAGGACGAACAATTACAAAAGCATCAAAATCTGAGCCCTGCTCTACAATAGCCACACGAATTATGTTTGAACTAATGTTACGGATTCGTTCATTTATCTTTAAAAAATAAAATAAATGTCAAAAATAATTTTAAAAAAGAACCGTTGACGACTTTCCCCCACCAGTTGTAATTTGAGTCTGTTTATGGTCATCAAATTTCAGCTGAACATATCGAAAGAAAACGCCATTCTCTGCTAATTGATGGTCAATATCTTGTAGAAAATCTTTTTCGTCTGGAAAAAATAAAAATTTAGTTTTTGTTCTTTGTACTTCCAAAATCTGCAAATTCTATCCGCAAGTTAAATTTTTTGTTTTGTCATTAGGAGTGTGATTTATAGCTTTTTTTTCTAGTTTTCCTGTAATTTCCAGGGTCTATGAGAAGCATGAGTCGTTTTAATTATGTCAATAGGTTATAGGGAGTTTTCTAAATTCGTATTTTTCATGTTTCTGCCTATTTTCATGTTTATTAATTCCTGTTTTCCAACTTGTTTGAGAAAATTCCTGACCTAAAAATCATACCACTAATTATTCTTTGAAATACCTGCAAGAAGAAAAATTTGATGCCTCCAAAAACAACAGTTTCCTACTCTCATATAATACACTGCGACGCAAAATTATACGTCCACCCTTTTTTCGAAATTTTTTTCATTTGTATTGATCAGAAATTTCTGAAAATTTTTATACACACCCTTTAGTGAATAACTAACAAAATGTATATGGTTTTTTACCAAAATTTTTATTTTAAAAATTTTTAGACCAAAATTTGTGTTTTCGGCCTACGCAAAATTATACGTCCACTTTTCAAAAAAGTTAGTTCCAATAATAGGAAAAAACTACAAAAATTCCAGTAAGCTCATATATTGATATTATAAAAAAATAAAAAGAAAGTAGGTCCATATCTATACCCTAAGCCGAGATCCTGAGACCTCGGAAATCAACGTAAATCAGGGGTAAGGCTCTTTAAAAAATATTTTCGACCCCTTATGGATTACTATAAATTTTGATTTTGGGCTCATTCGAAAGCCCTTGAAATTTACTACAAGACAGCAATAACCTTATTTTCCAGAAAAAATTTTAAAAAGAGATACAGGCATTTAAACTTCAGAAGCGACATTAACGGGAATTTTATGGGGCATTTAGGCGTTTTTTCTGCATCAGAAGTTTAGATGCCTGTATCTCTCTTTAACATTTTTTCTGGAGAATATGATTGATGCTGTCTTGTAGCAAATTTCAAGGGCTTTCGAATGAGCCCAAAATCAAAATTTACAGTAATCCATAGGGGGTCGAAAATATTTTTTAAAGTTGAAAAACCCCATTTTACGTTGATTTCCGAGGTCTCAGGATCTCGGCTTAGGGTATAGATATGGACCTACTTTCTTTTTATTTTTTTATAATATCAATATATGAGCTTACTGGAATTTTTGTAGTTTTTTCCTATTATTGGAACTAACTTTTTTGAAAAGTGGACGTATAATTTTGCGTAGGCCGAAAACACAAATTTTGGTCTAAAAATTTTTAAAATAAAAATTTTGGTAAAAAACCATATACATTTTGTTAGTTATTCACTAAAGGGTGTGTATAAAAATTTTCAGAAATTTCTGATCAATACAAATGAAAAAAATTTCGAAAAAAGGGTGGACGTATAATTTTGCGTCGCAGTGTATAATATTTTTTTAATATTAAAAATAAATATTAAAACTTGCGGACAAAACTTGCGGACTTGATAGAAAAACATATTTTCAAATAAACCTCACTTCCATTTCGATTTCTCTCAAAATCAGTAATTACGAAGACAAAACGTCCTCTCTTCCTTTCTTCTATTTTTGCTGTTGTTAAATTAGAATTGTTTTTAAAACCTTCAATATTGGCCACAGCTTTATCAACACAAGTCTTCCAATAACTTTTGTTAGAATTACGTTCAGTTTGTGTAAATTTGAATTGATCCAACTAGGGAAAATTGTTTTAATAAAAAGGATAGATTTGCGGAAAAAAATATTTTGCGGACGAATATTTGCGGACAAACTTTTAAATACATAGCACGTCAAGGATGTGACATACTTGCCAATATTTGCGGACTCAATTATGTCCGCAAATATGTAACTAACAAAAAACCCTCTAAATTATTTTTAAAATTTACCTGTTCAAATTCAGGAAAAGAAATTGGATCTTTAATATGTACAAAAGACCCATTTTTAGTTGCCAATTCAATTTTGATTTGTTCATCAAAATACCAACGGCAGCCGCACAGCATTGAACGAACAATTGCCTTAAGAAGGCTAACTTGGGTAAATTTGTCGGTTAATAAAGGAAGCAATAAAATATCCCACGAAGAGCATTCGCCAACTTAAAACATTAAATTTTTATGTGGTAAATTGTAAGTTTTTGTAAAAGAAGAAATTGAGGACATTTTTTTTGCGGATAGGCATTTGTGGGATTTTTCTGATTTTCGATTCTGACTTGTTCTGATTTTTTCTTTTTGATTTTTTATTTTCTGATTTCTGTTTCTGATTTTTCTTATTTTTTAGTCCTGATTTTTTTAATTCTGATTTTTTTTTTAAATTCTGATTTTTCATTTCTTAACCTACATTGACATTGAGGCACAGAATAAATATAAGAATAATGTATAAATACTAAAATAATTATTAAAATAGCCAGAAAAGAAATTCGCATTATTTTTTAATTTTAAAATAAAAATTTTAATTTTTAAAATAAACATACCTAGTTATAAGAAGATAACCGACAATTGATTAGTGATTTGCATAAATACATTTTTGTGTTGTTTTATATTTTTTATCATGAATATTAGAATAAAAATAGCGTTGTAAATTAAGAGAGTAAATGAGTAATAATCCATAACAAAATCAGAATGTTGAGAATAAATTCTGAAAAGAATAATTAAAAAATAAAATACAAGAAGTAAAGGAGAAACACAATCAGAATTTTAATAAAATAAATACAGACACCAGAATTTAAAATCAGAATTAGGAATAAAAACACATGAAATCAGAATTAATCAGAATTTGAATAGAATCAGAATTAAAAAAAACAGAATTATGAAATCAGAATTTAATAAAAACCAGAATTTAAAAACAAAAATACAAAAATCAGAATTATAAAATACAAAATCAGAATTTTAAATCAGAATTAAAAATCAGAATTTTATTAAACCAGAATTAATAAACAAAAACACAAAAATCAAAATTACGTAGAAAACACATGAAAACAAAAACACAAAAATTAAAATCAGAATTAACTAAAAAATAATCAGAACAAAAACACAACAAGTAAAAACACTCTCATTATCCTTTCTCCTGTAATAAAACATTCCTCATTAACGCGCATAAAAGGTTAAATATGACACCTTTTTTTATTAAATTGATCACCCCGTTAAAAAATTTTTTTTCGTTTATTAAAACTTGTTTTTATTTAAAAGGTCTAAAAATGTTTAGGAAAAGCGCTTATCGTTCCGATCCAAAAATATATGTGGCCTTTTCTCTTTTTTAATTTTTAGAGAGGAAAATGGGACAAGCATTCACCCGTCAAATTAATAAAATAATTTTTTTTGTTAATTATTTAAATGTTTTTAATTAAAATCAATTTTTAATAATTTTTTGCCCTATTTTTCCCGCGTTTTAGGGACATGACCGCTTGCCATTTTTATAGCAAAATCAGAATAACATTCAGAAATCAGAAAAATAAATTCTGAAAAAATCAGAATTTATTTTTCTAAATTAACAATTAAAACTTCAACTGACCTTGAGTAAATTTTCATAATTATTAAAACATTGATAGATTAAATTAACTTCAAACTGGAGAAATAAAATAAAATAGTAGTAAATTTATTATGCCAAATGATCATCCTTGTATTTTTTTTGTTGGTAACCAATATGTTTGCCAAAGAATTTGAAAGGTTTAGATTTGGAAGTAAGTTCACTTGTAGTTCTAAAAATCAAAAATAATTTTGAAAAATCAGAAAAATTAGAAAAATTTCAGAATAAAATCAGAAAATATCAGAACAGACCCAGAAAAATCAGAAGTCAGAAAAATTAAATTTAAAAAATCAGAACAAAGTTAGAAAAAATCAGAATTTTTTTCAAATTAGAAGGAAACATTTTAATGGATGAGGCACAATTACAATTAGCAGAAGAAACGGATTACAGCAGGGATTTTGAGGAAGATTTACGAGGAAATGTAGAACATGGCGATGTTTATGATGAACATTTGGCACAACTACCAGAATTTGAAGTGCACAAATTGGGAAAAAATTTGGGATGGACACAGGTTTGAGAGTTTAAAAGTCAGAAATAGACCAGAACAAAATCAGAAAATCAGAAATAAAATCAGAATAAATCAGAAATAGATCAGAAAAATCAGAAATAAAATCAGAATAAATCAGAATTAAATCAGAACAAAATCAGAATAAATTCTGAAAACCAGAACAAAATCAGAACTAAACCAGAAATGAATCAGAACAAATCAGAAAACATTCAGAATAAAACCAGAATAAAATCAGAAATAAAATCAGAACAAATTCCAAAAAAAATTTTCCCGCAGCTTCCCATCGTAACACGCAGAAAAGCCTTATGGAGCACTCCACTGCCCAGAACTCGACCTTTTAGTCATTCATGGGCCTGGTTGTACACAAAACCCCCAACAGCGGCCACACAAAGACAAAAACAAACAACAACAATATCACCGGAAGTAAACAATAAAATAGAAAAAAGTGTAATAAATGACAAAATGGAAAGAAAAGAAGAACGAATAAAAAAAATTAGCGAGGAAACAATAAAAACCACAACGCCAAGAATAATGCTAAATGAAACAAATTTAAATACAAAAAGTTTAGAGACAACAAAAACAAACAAAGAAAGAGAACAACAAACAAACAAAACAAAGGCAGAGAAGGAGAAAACACCGGAAACAACACAAACAACAACACAAACAACAACATTCTCTACAAACAAGGCAACAACATTAAATAGAGAAGAACAACAACAAATAAACATAAAAACAAAACAGTTAGAGAAAGAGAAAACAGAAGAAACAGCAAAAACAACAACAAAAGCAACAACTACAACAACATTTTCTCCAAACGAATTAGTTATAGAAAAGGAAGAAAAAGAACATTTAATTGAAAGATTGCGTAAATTACTCAAAAATGCAAATTTGAAGGGGTATGTTTTTTTCTTTGTTTATTGTTTAATTTATGTTTTTTCAGCGTGTTTCCCTCAGAGAACAATAAAGTTGTTGTGGAGGTGCGTTCAAATGTCATCGCTATTGAACCTGCTGTTGATTCAAAAAATGTTGATCCATCAAAAGCAGGCAGTGGATTTGCTTGGCCCCGTTCTTGGGAGAATAATGAAGCCGATGACAGATTGGCAATTCGAAGTTGGGCTAGGTTTGCGGATTTTTTCTTTGTAAATTAGAGGGTTATTGTTGCAGAGAACATTCCCGCCAACCTGACCACCAATTAGTTTTGCCTTTCCAAAATAATTCAGACGAAGGAGAAGAGTCAATTTCTACCCCAAAACAGCTTCCAAACATTCTCCAGTCTTCAATTCAATTTACAACAACTACTAAAATTCCAACAACAATTAAAACAACAACAAAAGTACCAACAACTGCAAGAAAGAAGGGAGTAGTTAAACCAACTTTTTTCAATTCTGGGACTCATCGACATACAGGTATGGTAATTTTTAAGGGTTTTATAACCCCAGACTGCCTCTGAAAATTTTTCGGGAAATTTTCGAAAAATTTCTTTGTCCGCAAATATTTGCGGACAAAATTAAAATGACAAAAATCTGGCTATATTTTAACTATAAAGGCCCAACATTCAACTGCCGCGTGTTGGATGCAGCGGTGGATGGCATACCGAGTGAAAACAATGACCAGACATGCCCCTTAGATTTTCCAGGTTGAAGAATTATTTTTGAAAAAAACTTCAAAAATTCTCCAAAATTGAAGGAATAGCTTCTGATAAATCTTGTAAATGTACCTATGAAGTTTCCGGTAGAGATGAAGAAGGGTGTGCTACAGGATTTATTTACACGTGTCTGAGGACAGTTAAATCCTCAAATAATGAATTGAAAAGTTGAAAAAGATTTTTTTTCTGAAATTTTTAAAAATTTCTTTTTAATTTTTAAAATTTTTGTTTGTAAATATATTTGAATAATCTTTTATAAAAATTATTTAAAGTCAGTTATAGGACCGATATTTGCCACCAGGCATCGAACCCGTGTCCCCACCAAGAGCAAGTCAAGCATGTTAACCACTACACCACGAGTGACTAAAATTGCGGATTTGCGGATATTTTTTGCGGATTTTTCCATTTGTTTTGATAGGTACAAAAATATTTTTTTAAATTAATTACTGCCAAAAGAGGAGAAAAATAGGTTGAAAACCCAGAAAAAAAGTTCTCAAAAAAAATTGTCCACAATTTACACCACTTAACCAAACACAACATTTTTTAATTTTTTAAAAATTTGCAATTAATTTTTTCAAGATGGGTATCATTTTAGCTTGCAAAAAATTATAAGATTTTTTTGAAAAATTCAAAATACTTTCCTCTACCCTTGCAAAACCTTTATTTAAGCTGCCAGTCATTCACTTAATTTTTTACTCTTTTATTTTTGCAAAAATTTGTTTGTGTTTGTCTGTTTGTCTAGTTAATTCTTCAAGCATTAATTCCTTTAATTTTGCGTAATTCTTAAAAGAACACTTTTTTAAAAAAATTATTTTTTTAAAAAAAAGGAGGAGGAATGACTAAATGTGAATGACATTTTTCTTTAATTTTGAAAAAAATATTTTTTATTAAAAAATAATTTTTTAAAGAATATTTTTGTTTCTGTTCCTAGTAGACTTTTAAATCTTTTCCCCCTAAATTAATTTTCCCCTCTCTCTATTTTTTTTAAATTAAAAAAAAATTAATTTTTAAGATTGACGTTATTTAAATATTTATTTTTTAAATCCGATTTTATTTTTAACGTCAATTTTAATAAATTAAAGGAGGGAACTTTTAAAAGGAGGGAAAATCTGATAGTCAAAAAACATTTCTTTAAATTATTTTTAAATTTTTTGGTTAATTTTTGTTTTTATTTTAACATTTTTCGACCTAAATGAATATTTTCCTCTCATTTTTTGTTTCCAAGTTTTTTAAAATTTACACTGCCCAACTTTCCGTCAGAACAGAATTTTGAGTGAAAAAAGAATTTTAATTTTTGTCCGCAAATATTTGCGGACAAAAATTTTTGCGGACAACATTTGCGGACATTACTCGGGCTTAGTAAAATAGGGAAACTGCCATAAGATCACATCTATACAATAGCTTAAACTTTATAGTGCTTATAGCAAGCTTAAAGTCTTCAAATGCCGATCCGCAAATGTTTGTCCGCAAATTATTGTAGGTCCGCAAATTTTTTTTCAAAAGAAATTTTTTTTAATTTTTAAAAATCCGTGATTTAAACAAAATTACAGAAAAATTACTCAAAAATTTTTAAGATTTATTTTTTGTCAAAATGTGTGAATAAATTAAATTTGGGATAAAATATAACTTAAATTAAGCTTATTTTCCCTTAAAAATTTAATTTTTTAATTTTTATTTTTAATTAAAAATAGCAATATTTAAATTAATTTTTTTTTCTAATTTTTTTTCTCCCAAGAATTTTTATTTTTTCTCTCCCAAAAATAAAAAAAAATTTTTTTTTCTAATTTAACATTTTATTTTTTGTTAATTTTTGTATTTTAACATTTTCATGTGAATAAGGTAAATTTATATTTATTTTTCTAAGAAAACAAAAAATTTTTATTCTTTTATTTAATTTGCCAAGTATTTTTTTAAAAAGAAAAAGAAACTTTATTAGATATTTTGTGGCATTTTCTCTCTTTTTGAATAGCCCTTAATTAATTCTCTCTTTAATTTTATTAAACTTATGTAGGTGTTTTATTTATTTAATTTTAATGTTAGTTATCGTGTATTGGATAGAGTTTTTTTTATTTTTTTATTTAAGTGGAAGAAATCGAAAAAATTTTTAGAAACACCTGAAAACCCATAGTATTTTATTAAGCTATTTGTAACTTTCGTATTTCGTCTTTTTTTGTTTTCGTCTTTCGCGTTTCGTTATTCCTTCATTTTCGTCTTTTTTTGTATTTAGTGACATTCCTCTGAATCAAGTACACCCAATTATAAAAGTAAAAATTTTTTTGGGGGCATCTTATAGTGAATTCTGGATATTTGTTTTAATCATAATTTAAAAAAAATTTTTTTCAAGCTTTTTAAGAAATTTTTAAAAATTATGCGTCTATTTGATGTCCTTCCATCACTACAAACAAAAACAGAAGAAATACCAAAAAATCCAAATTTTATCAATTTCCAACTGGCTGGATTAATAATTTTAGCTTTATTTACTTGTTTTTGTATTTGTGCAAATTTGATCACTTTTATTCTTTTAATATTATGTAGGCCTTTACAAAGGTCTTCGAGAACTACAAATTTGTACGTTATAAGTTTGTGTTTGGCTGATTTGGGGGTTGGGGGTGTTGTAATGCCTTTAATGCTGTGTTATGAATGGGGGTGAGTTATAAATCAGAATTAAAATCAGAATTAAATAAAAATAGAAAATCAGAATTAAAACCAGAATAGGGCAGAATAAAATTTTAAGAATCAGAATTAGTATCAGAATAAGTCAGAATTAACTTATAAAAATCAGAATTAATACTTATCAGAATAAAATCAGAATCTATTTAAAAATCAGAATTAGTACTAGACTAAGACCAGAATTTATTTAAAAATCAGAAAAAATATCAGAATATGATCAGAATTTATTTTAAAGTCAGAATTAGCATCAGAATAAAATCAGAAATAATTTTTAAAAATATCAGAATTATTACCAGAATAAAACCAGAATTTATTTCTAACATCCTAGAAATATCAGAATAAGATCAGAATTAATTTTAAAAAATCAGAATAAAATCAGAAATTATTTTAAAATTCAGAATTTACTTTTCAGAATAACCTTCCCACACTGGCTCTGTCAATTCTGGCAATTAGCAGATGTTTTATTCTGTACAGAATCTCTATATTCCATTTGCGCAATTGCCTTAGACCGTGTTTGGAATTTAGAACAACCTTTACGTGTGTTTACAAGCAGCAGACGTCGGGCAAAAAGATTAATGTTGTTTGTTTGGTTATTGCCTTTAATTGTTTGGATGCCTGTTTACTTTCTTCTAGTCTTTCCGTAATCAGAATTTTTTTAAGTTTAAAAATCAGAAATGTCAGAATTTTAAGAAATCAGAATTAATACTTATCAGAATTGGATTTTAAAAACCAGAATTTATTTTTAAAAATCAGAATTGATTTCAGAATTGTCCTTAGAATTTCAGAATTAATATCAGAATTAATTTCAGAATCGAGTTTTAAAAACCAGAATTTATTTTTAAAATCAGAATAAATATCAGAATTTGCCTTAAAATTTCAGAATTAATTTCAGAATTAAGTTTTAAAAAATCAGAATAAATATCAGAATTAATAAATTAAATTTCAGAACTCAAAGAATATTCCAACCAGAAGAACAACAATTACCCCCAGCAGATATTCATTGTTTTCCTTCTCGTCAAGTTGCAACACAAGTTTTTTGGGTAGCGCTGCCTGCTTTATATTTACCAGCAATTTTTCTGGTATTTTTAATTTTAAAAATTAATTTATTTTATTTTTTTTAAAGATTTGTTTATTTCTTCGAATTTCTTTTGTTGTTCATCGCCATTTAAAATTTTTGAGGGAACACTCGTCTCTTCCACATTTGGGGCCTCAACCTCCTACTCCTTCTATTGCTGTTCAACAACCACAACCTTTATTATCTCCAACTCGAAACAATTTTCAATACGAAAATGATTTTAATAAAAATGAAAGAAATGAAATTAATAATAATAAAATTATTGGAAAAAGAGCCTCAGGTTTTTGAAAAAAAATTTTTTTGTCCGCAAAAATATTTGCGGACAAAAAAATTTGTCCGCAATTTTTTGTCCGCAAAATTTAAATATTTAAATTAATTTTAAATTTTCAGTTTGTGCAACCTCAAAAATAATTTCTGTTGATAAAAATGTTCTCAGAAAAGTTTCTCTTCCCCAATGGCGTAAATCTTCAATTTCTGTTCAAAAGAAAAATGAAGGGGATAAAGTGAAGACAACACTGACTGTGATTGTAGATGAGGGAGACACTGAATTGGTAAATAAATTTTTTTGGACTGGGCTGTTTTGTGTTTTTGATATTTTTGGATAGAGAATTGAATGTACTATAAAATTCTAAAAAATCAGAATTTTAGAAAATTTGGTAAAAAAGTTCTGGTCAAAAAACCAGAAAAAATGACACTTTTTATGTGTTTTTTGGCCTTAACTTTTATGTCTATTAACCTAAAATTTTAAAATTTTCCAAATTTGTAGCAAATTTAATTCTGTATCGAATGATACCAAAAGTATTCCAATCGGTTCAGTCTTTCGTGAATTATGGGGTTTAGACTGACTCTTGGTTTGTATGTTCTTACTCTTCGCATCAGAATATTTTAATAAAAAAATATTTTTTTCAGAACAAAGAAAAACAACAAAAAGACTCCCTCTGTTCTATAGCCCCCACATTTTCAATTTCTGAAGAAGAAAATGAAGAGGAAGAAGAGGAGGATTCATCTTCCAATTTATTTAAACAATCCTCCCTTTTAAACAAGCCTTTACAACAAAGACGATTTTCTTCTGCCCGTTTTTCAATAATTACATTTTCTGAAAATATTGCTTTGATATTGCAAAGGGAGGGGGTTACACAACAAGTCAAGGCTGCGAAAGCAGTTGCATTAATTTTGTGTTGTTTTCTGCTTTGTTGGTAAGTTGAAAAAATACACAGAATTTTAAAGAAAACACAAAGAAAACACATATTCTGATAAAGAGCAGAATTAAAAATTCTGAAAAATATTAAATGAAAAACACAATTTTTCCGGAAAAAACAAATTCTGATATATTAATTAACAAAAACACAAATTCTGAAATTATTAATATCTGAAATATTAAAATCAGAATTTGTGTTTTCTTTAAAAGTTCTGAAAACAATATTAAATTGAAAAAAATACACAATTTCAGAATAAATAAAATACAAATTCTGAAAAAAATTCTGAATTTAAATTTAAAACACATTAATGTATTTATTTTCTCTATTAAAGGTTTCCGTTTCTAATTGTTTGGCCTCTTCGCCTATTTCTTCCCCATTTAATTTCTGATCGAGTTTTTCGTTTGTGTTTATGGTTAAATTATTCCTGCTCAACATTTAACCCTTTATTGTATGCTTTATCTACTCCAAAAATTCGTTCAATACTTAGAAACAACGGGTTATTACCCTGCAAATTTATTTCTGTTGAGGGAGGTTCTGGGAAGAATACGAGGAGAAGCAATACTTGTGCTTTAGTCTAAAAAATAATTATTTTTTCTGATTTTCCATATTTATAAAAAATAATTTTTTTATTATGTCTTTTTGTCAAAAAATGCCAAAAAATTATTTTGGCAGAAAAATGTCCTCTTTGGTGTAGTCGGAAAGGGCGTGGTTATAGCACAAAATAGGTCGCGGGTTCGAATCCCACTCATGGAAAACAATTTTTATTTTAATTAAAATTTGTTTTTTTCTTATAAATTTTAATTTGAAAAAATTTCCTAAAATTTTTCTATTTATTTGAACATTATTTTCATTTAATTTTTCCACTTTAATTTATTATTTGAACATTTTTTGACAGACAAACACAAATTAATTAATTTAATTGTAAATATCTCGAATGTTGACATTAAATTTCATTTTTTTTCGTTGACAAAATAAATTTGAACAATTACACGGGTAATTAAGTAAACAAAAAAAGTTCTTCGAATATTTGAGTGCATTTGGGTGTGTTTTGTTCCTTCCTATTATCAGGTGGTTCTAGTTAATATATCTCTCGATTGGACTGACCTATTTTTGTGTTTTAGATATTTTTTGATAGAGAATTAAATGCTCTATGAAATGATTAAAAATTAAAATTTTTGAAAAATACTTAAAAAAGTTATGGTCAATAAACTTGAAAATACGACCTTTTTTGTGTGTTTTTTGGCCATAACTTTTTTGTCTATTAACCTAAAATTTTGAAATTTTCCAAATTTGTAGCCAATTTAATTCTCTATCGAATGATACCAAAATTATTCCAATCGGTTCAGTCTTTCTTTAGTTATGTGGCCTAGACTGACTAGTGGTTGGTGTATTGTTACTCTTCGCATCAGAATATTTTAATAAAAATTTTTTTCAGAACAAAGAAAAACAACAGAAAGACTCCCTCTGTTCAATAGCCCCAACATTTTCAATTTCTGAAGAAGAAAATGAAGAAGAAGAGGAAGACTCTTCTTCCAATTTATTCAAACAATCCTCCCTTTTAAACAAACCTTTGCAACAAAGACGACTTTCTTCTGCCCGTTTTTCAATAATCACATTTTCTGAAAATATTGCTTTAATATTACAAAGGGAGGGGGTTACGCAACAAGTAAAAGCGGCAAAAGCAGTTGCCTTAATTTTGTGTTGTTTTCTGCTTTGCTGGTAAGTTGAAAAAACAGAATTATAAAGAAAACACAAAGAAAACACATATTCTGATAAACAAGCAGAATTAAAAATTCTGAAAAATATTAAACGAAAAACACAATTTTTCTGAAAAAATACAAATTCTGAAATATTAATTAACAAAAACACAAATTCTGAAATATTAATTTTCTGAAATACAAAAATCAGAATTTGTGTTTTCTTTAAAAGTTCTGAAAACAATATTAAATTGAAAAAATACACAATTTCAGAATAACTAAAATACAAATTCTGAAAAAATTCTGAATTTATTTAAATTTAAAACACATATTCTTTAAAGGTTTCCGTTTCTAATTGTTTGGCCTCTTCGCCTATTTCTTCCCCATTTAATTTCTGATCGAGTTTTTCGTTTGTGTTTATGGTTAAATTATTCCTGCTCAACATTTAACCCTTTATTATATGCTTTATCTACTCCAAAAATTCGTTCAATACTTAGAAACAACGGGTTATTACCCTGTAAATTTATTTCGGTTGAGGGAGGTTCTGGGAAGAATACGAGAAGAAGCAATACTTGTGCTTTAGTTTAAAAATTCTGATTTTCTGATTTTCCATATTTATAAAAAAAACTATTTTTGTTGTGTCTTTTTGTCAAAAAATGCCAAAAAAATTTTGCCAGAAAAATGTTCTCCATGGTGTAGTCGGAAAGGGCTTGGTTGTAGCACAAAATAGGTCGGGGGTTCGAATCCCACTCATGGAAAATAATTTTTATTTTAATTAAAAATTGTTTCTTTTTGATAAATTTTAATCTGAAGAAATTTCCTAATTTTTTTATTTATTAGAACATTATTTTCATTTAATTTTTCCACTTTAATTTATTATTTGAACATTTTTTGACAGACAAACACAAGTTAATTAATTTAATTGTAAATATCTCGAGAGTTGACATTAAATTTCATTTTTTTTTCGTTGACAAAATAAATTTGAACAATTTACACGGGTAATTAAGTAAACAAAAAAAGTTCTTCGAATATTTGAGTGCATTTGGGTGTGTTTTGTTCCTTCCCATTATCATGTGGTTCTAGTTAATATATCTCTCGATTGGACTGACCTATTTTTGTGTTTTAGATATTTTTTGATAGAGAATTAAATGCTCTATAAAAATTTAAAAAATCAGAATTTTTGAATAATCGTGAAAAAAATTATGGTCAAAAAACTTGAAAAAATGACCTTTTTTGTGTGTTTTTTGGTCATAACTTTTTTGTCTATTAACCTAAAATTTTAAAATTTTCCAAATTTGTAGTTAATTTAATTCCCTATCGAAAGATACCAAAAGTATTCTAATCGGTTTAGTCTTTCCTTAGTTATGCGGCGTAGACTGACTTGTGGTTGGTGTGGTGTGGACATTTTTTTGTATTTTTGCGGACAACATTTGCGGACAAATCCCCAAATTGATTTTTTAAAACTTTTTGCCTCCCCAGACTTAATATTTAATACGTCCCATATTTAGTAATTAATTATCGTTCCATATACTTAATTCTCTCCTTCCCTTCCCATCTCCCCATTCATTTTTAATATTTGTACTGCGGTGCATGCGTTTTTTCCTTCAATTAATAACAGTAATAAATTTATTGGTAAGGGAAAATTAAATAGAATTAAATAAAATAATTATTAGACAATTGCTGATGAAGGTTTCCTGACAGGGCCGGAGGTTTTTAACGATTTAAAAGAAAATTGTTCTTTGTTGAATGTATCTGTTGCTATTATTGGCGCTGGATTTTCTGGTAGGGCATTAAAAAATTTGCGGATTGATTCTGCAGACTATTCCGATTCCGGGCATACTAACTATCCCTCCCAGCCTTACCTGTCCCAAACTCTGGCAGTTATCTCTCCTTAGTTCTCCTAATCTCCCTCTTATCCCATCCTTAGATACTCCAATCTCTGAATTATCCTGTAGATGGGATACCTCAAATGGTACCTTCTCATCTCCCCTTCGAGTTGATTACAAATATCATTCGTTTACTTTGAAAGGTCTATCAGCCTTTAATCATCTATCTTCAATTGGTTTACACAATGTCCAAATATTTGAAGCTTCAAATAGAGTTGGTGGAAGAGTTTATCCTTTGGAATTTGGTAAAAAATATTGTAGAATAATTTTAGAATATTTTTTAATTTAAGAAGGAATATTTCTTCAACAAGGCGCTGAATTTATCAATGGAGAAGATAATGCAATTTATAAAGCTGCCAGACGACTTGGGGTAATTATTTTATAAGGCTATCTAATGTTTAATTAAATAAATCTTGTAAGAGTTGTTTTGGTGTAATGGGTAAGAGCGCGGGAATCAGATTATAGAGGTCGATGGTTCGAACCCCGCTGTGGAAATTTATTTTTATTTTGATTATATTTTGTTTTTTGGATAAATTTTAGTCTTCAAAAATTTTTTCAAAAATTTTCCCGCCTTTTAAAATTTTTCCCCACTCTTTTTTAGTTAATTACAGGAGAAGTGGACGATTCTGCTCTAATTTCTGAAGATGCACAATTTGTTTCTTCTCCAACTTGTCAAATTTCTCAAGACAAATTAGACAAATTTGCAGAGTTTAGCTCTTTTCTTGAATTGAAATATGCTGAAATGGCTATGGATAATCGAGAGATTTGGAGCAAAACAGTCGCTCAAGTTTTTGATAGGGATTATGAAGAATTTTTGAAGGTGAGTTCGACAGTTGCGAACATTAGGTATAATGCGACATTTGCGAACATTGGGTAAAATACGACATTTGCGGGCATCAGCTAAAATCCGACATTTGAGAACATTAGCTATAATACGACATCTGCGAACATGAGGTAAAATCCGACATTTGCGTCAGCATTTCTATTTTATCCGCAAATGTCAGTCCGCAAAAATCCCAGTCTGTATTTTTCAGAAGATGAACGCCTCAAAAGAAGATAGACTTCAATATAACAGTCTAGCCAAAATTTACCGTGGATATTATGAAGGAGAATGGTCTGCCCCTATAGACAAATTGGCCCTTCACAACTATGTTAAATGGAAAGATGGAAGTAAATCTTTCCCTTTCAGTTCATTTACCTTAAATTCACGTGGTTATGCCCCTATTTTGGCTGAAATGGCTGAGAACGTGCCAGTCAATAAATTAAATTTAAATTCACGTGTTGTACAGATTGATTATAGAGGTGAAGAGGGGAAAGGGAATAATTAATTTTATTTAAAGTGTATCCATAAGATCAACTTTCAGAATATCAAGAGTTAGTGTTTGTTCTGGTTTTGGAATAAAACCAGAATGTAGGGGAACAAAATCAGAATTAAAAATCAGAATATTTTTCAGAATTAAATTAGACAGGGAATCAGAATTAAAATCAGAATTAGGAATAAAATCAGAATTTTAAAACCAGAATTTAAATCAGAATATCTAACAAAATTAAAATCAGAAAATAAGACAGAAAAATCAGAATTAAATTATAACAAAATCAGAACACAATTAAAACAGAATTTTAAGATCAGAATTAAAAATCAGAATATTATCAGAATTAAATTAAAACATAATCAGAACCTAGAATTTTAAAATCAGAATTAAAATCGAAAAATTAAAAATCAGAATTAAACCAGAAATTTAAAATCAGAACACAATTAAAACTTACTTTTAAAATCAGAACTTTCAGAAAAAAATCAGAATTAAATTAAAACAAGATCAGAACACAATTAAAACAGAATTTTAAAATCAGAGTTAGAAATCAGAATATTATCAGAATTAAATAAAAACATAATCAGAACTTGGAATTTTAAAATCAGAATTAAATCAGAAATTTAAGATCAGAATATAATTAAAACAGAATTTTAAAATCAGAACATAGTTAAAACTTAATTTTAAAATCAGAATTAAATTAAAACAAACTAATTACTACTTGTTTTTCTGATTTTATTTTTGCTTCTGTTTTTAGGCAAACATGTTCGTTTGAAGTTGCAAAAAACAAATAATGATCAGAATTTAATGGAAGAAGAATGGTTATCTACACATTTTGACTTTGTTATTGTAATAAATTCTGAAATATTTTCAAAAATTTTTTCTTTTAAGATTACAGTACCCATCGGACATTTAAAACAATTTTCTTCAACAATGTTCCTCCCTCAACTTCCAAAACATAAATTAAAAATAATTGAAGCTATAGGCTTTGGAAGTATGGAAAAAGTTTTTCTGGTCTATGATAAACCCTTTTGGCCTGAAAATATGACGTCTTTAATAGCTTTGAATTGTAATTGTGAAGAGGAGGAGGAAGGAAGGATTAGAGACAGTCTTCACACATTACAACCACATCCTTGGGCAAAGAATAGGGTGAGGATTAAAAATTAATATTGAGTGATGGATACATTCAGAAATTATCTGGAAAATCCATAGTCCGAGAGGAACATTTGTAATCCGAAGGGAACATCTATAGTCCGAAGGGAACATCCGTAGTCTGAAAGGAACATCTACAGTCCGAAGAGCAGATTCATAGTCCGAAGGGAACGTTCATGTCAGAAGGGAACATCAATAGTCTGAGGAGAACATCTATGATCCGAAGGGAACACCCCCAGTCTGGAGGGTACACCAATTTATTCCGGGTTGTTCCGATTCTGTTCTGATTTTTTGACCTGCCCTTGTATAGTCGTTTATTCTGCTTTTGCCAGAATTTATTCTGATTTGTCTGATTATTGTTGATCCTATAGGTGTTCTGTATTTTACATTTTATTTAAGATTCTTGTTCTCTGGCTTTCCGGTAATGGTCCTCGACTAGTAAATGCTTTAACCGATTCAATGTTATCCGATTTAATAACAAAGCATCTGAGAGAAGTATTACAAGATAGAAATATTCGACCTCCAGTTAAAATAATTCGGTAATTTTTGGAAGACCGATGCTGTTTTTGATCCATAACTTTTTCAGTTATTGTTGGTTTTGATTAAAATTTTGTAACAATAGAAAGCTCTTGAAGTGCTCATTCTTTTCCTTAATAGAACCTTTCTTATCAGTTATTATATAAAATAGTTATAGCCTGATAATGCTAAAAAATCACGATTGTCGGCACTTATCTGGCTATAACTTTTTATTGGATTTTCTGACAGGAATAGTCCTGTTAGGAAAAAGAATCAGGATATCCAGAGCTTTCGAATGGTACAAGAATTATTCTGATCGGACGATAAGCAAAAAAGTTGTGGGCCAAAAAATGACCTCGGGATGAGTGAATAATTTTAAAATAAATTTAAGCACAAAATGGCTAAATGACCAAAACTTTCTTGGTTCATATACATATATAACACCTGAATCAAGTCTAATTTCTGATGACCCCTTCTCTATTTTGGCAGAACCAATATATTCAAAAAAGGATCAAAAATTAAAATTATTGTTTGCTGGAGAGGGGACACACAGTCAAATATTCCAAACAACCATTGGAGCTTTTGAAAGTGGACAAAGAGAGGCTGAACGAATAAAAGAATATTTAATTGGAATTAATAAATGTTAATTAATTTTGTGAAAAAATAAAAAGATTTTGTCCGCAAAATTTTTTGCGGACAAAAAATTTTTTTGCGGACAACATTTGCGGACACTTTTTATTTTTTTATAGGTGTCTTTTATGTCCGCAAAAATATTAAAATTTTGATTAATTGTTATATTTCATAAAAGGATATTTAAAAATATTTTTTTATTTTTTTGTTGATCTTGATCTCCGATAAGTAAATTGAAAAAAATGCCGCACACCAATAATGCTTTTAAAAGAACATTTTTACTTTTATTTTCTTTTAAAGTAAATATACCGCTTTTCTTTATAATCCGGATATATTTAATTATATAGAGGAATTTATTTAAATTTATTTTTTATTTAAATTTATTCTGATTTTCTGACGTTAAATTCTGATTTTTCTGATTAATTAAGAGGCTCTTGGGGGATTATTATTCATATGTTTATTCATCTCTTTATTTAGTTTTATTTGAGAAGTTAATTTGATTAGTCTGTGGTGTAGTGGTAACGTTGCCGACTGAAAGTCTCATTCTACCGAGGTTCGAATCCGCTGGGTTGAGAAACATTTTTATTTTGTTTTTTTATATTTCTAATATTAATCCTGATTCTTTTTTGATCTTTTCTGGTTTTTATTCTGATTTTTATTTTTGTTTTTTCTGATTTTTAATTCTGATACTCGTTTAATTTAAATAGGAGTTTTTCTGTTTTGTCCGCATCTACATATTTATCCACAAATATTTTTTCTATTAAAAAATTTTTTTATTTTTTTTTCAGAAAAAAATGTTAAAATTAATTTCATCATTCCAAAAGCTTGTAGGAATACAAAAAATTATTAATAAGCCTTCCCTAAATAATTCCCCCACCAAAGAGGATTTAAATATTCAACGTCTCTATATCCTTTCTTTAGCCCTTACAGCTATTGCTTTTTGTATTTTGTCTTTAATTATACCTATTTTGATATCTGAATTGGATGAATTAAATGAAATTGCTAATAATGAAAGAAAAATTTTTAATGTAAAAAATATTTTTAATTTTTGTTTGGTATAGGGGAGGGGAGAAATTTGCGGACAAAAATATTTGCGGACATCATTTGCGGACATTTACGTTATAGGAAAGTTGTTTCTACCGTAATGTACTATCAAAAAAGAGTAATCATTATGCTTAAGTAATAGTATTCCCTATCCAAAAATATCAAAAACACCAGGATTGGTTAATCCATTCGAGAGATATTAATTTATTAAAATAAGGAGGTAATAGGGAAGGGAAAGACCACAACGCCCAATTACCTCTAAATAATCTCAACCGTTTCTACACTAACTTTTCTGATTTTATAGCAAATGGCAAAAGAAATATGGCAACAATTAATTTATATTCGCGGATCTTTTAATGGAAAGAATACTTACTCAAGACTGTTGCAACTTAAAAGGAGAACTGAACGAGAATCGCCTCTTAATGGGAGTGAAAGCAAACGATTTCTCGACTTTTTGGAAAGAAGTTTAATAATATTCTTTAATGTTCCCTTCGGATTATAATGTTCCCCACAGACTAGTCTTTTAGATATGGGTTCCCTTCGGACTATAGATGCCCTCTCAAACGTTCAATGTTCCCCCTTCAGACAGGATGTTCCCTTCGGAATATAGATGTTCCTTTTAGAATACATAGGTCCCCTCTTTCAAGGTTCCGTTCGAACTATGGATTTCCCCTTCACACTATATAGTTCCCTTCAGATCATTGATGTTCCCTTCAAACTAAGAATGTTCCTTTCGGACTATAATTTCAAAAATTTTTTCAGAATCTTTCAAAGGCCGTCAACGACTCAGACAACATTCAAATTTACGGGAGCAATTGGAGGGCAATCAAATCAGTTCGAATTTTATTGCTCCAAGGGCTAGGACATTTTCTTATGGAACTATACAAGGAATACAAGAGAAAAAGCCAAAGGAGAAAGTATTTTCTGTGGCACTAAAATGCGAAAAAGGGCCTCCTGGAGAAAAAGGATTGGCGGGGATTGATGGAAGTAAGCTAAGTTGCACGTTTTTATGATTGACCATTTTAAACATTCTTTCATTTTTCAGTACCAGGACAGAATGGAGAGCCAGGAAAGCCCGGACAGTCAACAGAAGAACAGGAAACTAACTTAAAAGACTCTGGCTGTATTAAATGCCCAGCTGGTCCACCTGGTCTTCCAGGAGAAATAGGTGTCCCTGGAATTAAAGGAGAAGCTGGAATACCTGGATTGGTTTTTAAAAATAAAAATAAATTTGAATATAATTTTTAAGCCTGGAAAAGCCAAAAAGGCATTGCCTGGAAAGCCTGGACTTATTGGAGATAAAGGATTGGATGGAGTTAATGGAATGGATGGAGAGCCTGGTAATTAAAGAAGAGGGGAGGGGGGGGGGGGAGAGTACAATCGGAACTCACTATAAAATGGGCTGTGTTCCTTTCGGACTTAGATGTTCCCTTCGGATTATGGACGTTTCCTTCGGACCAAGGATGTTCCCCTCGGACAATAGTTGTTTGCTTCAACCAAAGGTGTTCCCTTCGGACTATGGATGAAACCTATAGGCTGTATCTTATAGTGAGGGTCGACATAATTAAAATTAAAATCTCTCTTTAAAGGATTTCCTGGAGTGCCAGGAATTAAATATTCAAAAGGACCTCAAGGCCAGAAAGGACCAATAGGGCAAGCAGGCCCATCCGGATTGCCTGGAGATGAAGGAGTAAAAGGAGAAAATGGTCCTCCTGGTGAGGCTGGATGGTATGTAAAATATCGAAAATTCTGTAAAATTTCTCTAAATTTAAGGCAAGGTTTGCCTGGAGAGAATGGGCCGGATGGTCAGACAGGACCTGTAGGGCCTGTTGGAGATGAGGGATTCCCAGGTTCTTTTAGATATTTAAAAGGAGATAAACTCTTAATTTGAAGGCATTGAAAAACACTACTGTAATTGCCCTGTCAGGACGTCACATTTAAGAAAGGTTTGAAGATAATGTTTAAACGGCATTTGCGGATTGGGGTATTTGGCTTGTGGATTAGCACATAAAATTTTTGTCCATATGTATATGTCGCCTAATCATTGATGTTCTCAAACGTCAGTCTATAATTAATGTTTGCAAATGTCGCTTTTACTTTATGTTCGCAAATGTCGTATTATGACTATTGTCCCCAAATGTCGTTTAAATAATTGACCTCAGATTCCCCATAAAAATCTTCTTTAAAGCTGAAAGAACAATCTGGCGGCATTGATGCTTACTTGGGAAGATGGAAAGGACGACTTCCTAACCAATTAATTGATGATTACGAAAGATATGTTAAGGAAAAAGATTCCGTGATAAACAAAATAAAAACACAAATTGTAGAAAATTAATTTGATAAAAGAATTTTTGGACACTAAACATTGAATAAAACTTCACGATGATTAGAAAGAGCATCATTAATAGCATCAAAGAGCATCAAAATAGGAAATAATTTAGAATAGGTACAAGTCAAAAAAATATTCCGCCGCTCCATTTTTGGAACAAACCCCAAAAACATTTTTGTTCCTTCACCATTTTTAGGGACATTTTTAGCTCATTCGATAGAGCATTAAAAGCTGTATATAATACCTACTTTTGGAAAGTTTTGAATAACTTTTGAAAAAAATATTATGATAGAACTAAAAAAATCATTATTTTTTATGACGTTTAAATTATATTGATATCGAGTCGAAAATGAAATAAATATTCTATTTTTTTGGGACAAGGGTCATTCAAATCGAATCTAAAATACGAGCCCGACATGTACCCAATTAATATACCATAAGATATAGAACAATATTTAATTGTCGAATTATTTTTTGACTCGGCGAAATATTTATTTTTAAATTTCTCAATTCAATTAATCAACGTGGATGAATAAAATCAAGTAAATTAACACTAATTTGTGCCAACTTTTCAATACTTTCCTTCTTTTCCTGATTCCATTCAAAATTAATTTCTTTTAAATTATCCTTATTAAACCACTCAACTTCTTTTTTTAACAATATCCAATAAATTCTATCTCCATTTTCTTTAGAATATTCTTCAATTTTATTTGAGAATGTCTTTGGAGGATTTATTAATAATACTGAATTTAATTCTTCTTTGATTCTGGGAACTCTGAAAATAATTGAAAACTAATTTGCGTTAGTGAGTGTTCGCAAATGTCGCCTTATGCTTGATGTTCGCAAATGTCGGATAAACTTAATTTCTTATCTCTTTCCTTAGTGGATCACGCTTACTCCAACCACCATATCTCCCGAATGGATTGACCGATTTTTTTTAATTTTATACCATTCGATAGAGAATTAAATGATCTACAAGATAAACCAAAAATAAATATTTTGGATTATTCTGAGAAGTCGTAAAATTGGTAAAAGTTGTGGGGAATGACCATATTTTCTTCAACCCCCATATCTTCCAATTGGATTGAGCAATCTTTAAAAATTTATTATCATACTATAGATAATTAAATTTACTACAAAATAGACCTTAAATGAATAATTTAGATTTCTAGTTAAGAAAGTTAGAGCCTTAAAACTAGCATTTTTTTCTTCAGCTTATACCAAAAGCCTCCCAATCAACCTACTTTTCAATCAAATCCAAAATTAATTGAGTTCCTTTCTTTCCAACCCCCAAAAGTAAAATTTCATGAAGCTCCTCCCACTTGACTACTTTTTCAATTTCTTCAAAATTTCCACCTTCTATAGCCAAAGTAGAGTGTCCACTAGCTGCCAGCATTTGTATAAGTGAGGGGTAACCAGAATTCCAGGAATTATCTTTTAAATAATCGAGTGATTAGAGAGTATTTTAATAACTGACCATTATCCAGTAAAATGACGGAACCTCTATTTTTAATGAGAAAGGGAGGATGAGATATTTCTGTTAAATTAAAATGGGATTTTAAAGAATAAAAAAGGTGAAATTGAAATTCGTTCTCCCGAGAATAAACTGTTGTAAAAAATGGGGTAAAACATTACGTTATGAACATTGGAACATTAGAACCACAATTTAGGGTGAGTAGGGCTTTCTATCCCCATAATTAGTTTTTTAGAATAGGGTATAATAAAATGCTGGTCTATAATCAATCCATTCTATTGGAAATAGCAGTAGTACACACCAAGGATAAAATTAATTATTAAATTCCCGAATTAGGGAATCGGGAATTCCCGATTTTTTTAGTTCTAGATTTTCGGGTGGTTCTAAATAAGTAAGGGTACTTAATAAAGTAATGTTTGTACCATATTTTAAGTCTAGCCATTTTATTATTAGAGGAACGAATTTCAATTTACCAAAAATCTTAACTATAATCGACTTCTGATCCATTCAAATTCAAACTCTTATTTAAAACCACTGCATGTTTTCCATTAGCTATTATATAAAAATTTAGAGGCCTTTTAGTCAAGTCAAGACTGGCAAAATTTGATGTTTTATTTAAAATTTGGAAAAATTCCGTCATATCTACCGGAAACCGATTCGGACAAATGATATGTCATTCGAGAGAGCTCAACGAGCTGAATCGAACGACACCAAAATTAGCTTCGGGACTCGCATATGGGCCGAGATATAGGTCCCTGAAATTCGTAAAACCATAGGGGGGAGTAAGCTCAATTTTGGGGTGAAAAATTCGATTTTTTGGTTGATAGCTCATTCGAAAGTGCTCCTCGAGCTGAGTCGAATGACACCAAAATCAGCTCGAGATCTTTATTCTGAGCCGAGATAATGAGGCTCAAAATGGTCAACGTAACCTATGGGGCGTTGGCGAGGCGCTTGTGCAAAACTCCGCGCTTCGCGCGGAGTTTTGCGGCACGCGCCTCGCGGGGAGTCTACGGTCGCTGGGTTCTGGGCTCGTAACTTAATCCTATTCCTATCATCGATGAGATGGGCATGCCTGGCTTCCTCCGTAACAAAAACCTCCGCGGAGACCATAGGTAAGGAGCTAAAAGAAACGATCATAACTTCGTTAAATCAAGTCAGATTTCAATGATTTTAAGGTCATTCGACTCAGCTCGACAAGCTCTTTCGAATGAGGTATAATTTACATATTCGATTTTTTCACCCCAAAATCGACTTACTCCCCCCTTTGTTTTTCGATTTTCGGGGACCTATATCTCGGCCCATATGTGAGTCCCGAAGCTAATTTTGGTGTCGTTCGACTCAGCTCGCTGAGCTCTTTCGAATGACATATCATTTGTACGAATCGGTTTCCGGTGATATGACGGAATTTTACCTAAAATTTTAATATTTTTCCCTAATTTTGCACCGTCTATTGAAGAGGGGTTAATTAATAAATTTATAGAAAAGAGAAAAATAAATTTTAAAATCATTTTTTGAATTTTTCTCGTATCTTGATTTTTAAATGATGAAAGAACACGAAAGCAAACGAAGAAGAAAACAGACGAACACAAATCAAGAGAAAAGGATCTAGAAACGGAGAGATTAAACAAGCCGATAAACAAGTTAAAAACATCCCCCTTTATTTACTTGTTTGTAGTTACTTAATTTTTGTTTAATCCGGAAAGTTGATTGATTTTATTTGTTTAATATTGTTAGCTGGAGAGTACTAACTGAAACACAGAAACATTCCGGAAAAACATTTGTTTATTTCTCTAACAAAACAAACAAACAATCCGGAAAGATTTTATTTATTCTTTCTCTAACACAACAGAAACACGATCCGGAAAAACATTTCTAACCAGTTTAGTCCATTCCGGAAAAACATACGTCTCATGTTTTAACACAACACAAAAACATTTTCCGGAAAAACATTATTTATTTCTCTAACAAAACAAACTATCCGGAAAAACATATAAATTCAAACATGAATCTTTTCCGGAAAACATTTCTCATGCTAAACATAAACATTTTCCGGAAAACTTTTTTATTCCTTCTCTAACACAACACAGAAACATTCCGGAAAAACATTTGTTTATCTCACTAAAACATTGTTCTATACGGAAAACTATTTTTCTATACGAACAAAACAAATTAGGAATGTTTTTTCTCTAACTAATAATTCAAACATTATTCCGGAAAAACATTTTTCTCTCTCCTTTAAACAGTCTCCTCTTTATCTATTATCTTTTTATATATTTAGAGTCTAATGATGCGCCAGCTTCGATTTCGTTTTATACATTTAGCTATTTTACTTATTTCGATATTTTTCTACACAAAAATGCGAAGGGTTTCGAAAATACAGAATTTTCTTACCGAACAGAGTAAAAGTTTATTTAATAACCAAAACGAATTAAATGATTATAGAGAACAA
The DNA here is from genome assembly GCA_963681835.1 of Meloidogyne enterolobii. Classification (NCBI taxonomy): domain Eukaryota; kingdom Metazoa; phylum Nematoda; class Chromadorea; order Rhabditida; family Meloidogynidae; genus Meloidogyne; species Meloidogyne enterolobii. The sequence continues at coordinate 198,041 of CAVMJV010000007.1, forward strand.
TTTAGGAAGGTAAAAGTGGATTTTTAAACATCATTTCAGTAAAATCTCTCATTTTCAGACTTTAAACAATATGAATGATAGTAAAACACCTGCAATTCTCTTACTAAATAAGGTAAAAATTGAAGGCTCAGTGGTAAAGGATCAACTATGTCAAAAAAACCTTTGTGGGCATTTTGTCCAGAGACATTTTGTCCATAGCCATTTTGTCCATAGACTTTTGTCCATAGACCTTTTGTCCATAGCCATTTTGTCCATAGGCCTTTTGTCCTTAAACCTTTTGTCAATAGATCTTTTGTCAATTAGACCATTTGACACTTGTCTATTGTCCAATTTTGTCGTTTAAATAATTTTAAAATTATCTAATTTACAGTATGCTTTAAACATTTCTCTCAACTTTCTCTGCAATCTTCGTAAATTTCCCGGTGCTGTTGACCATATTGTTGCTGTTGTATTTGACTCTTATTCTCATCAAATTTTGAAGGAATCATTTACAGATATTGGGGGAATTGTGTATTGGAATATTCCATCCTTGGTAAATGAATTTTTAAAATTTGACAAAACGGGACATAGGGGAAACTTCGACAAAATGGTACATAGGACAAAATTTGACAAAATAGAACTTGGGGTAAATCTCGACAAAACGGAACACGGGTAAAATTCGACAAAATACAACATAGTATAAAAATCCGACAAAACGGAACATAGGGCAAAATTCGACAAAATGGAATATAGAGTAAGATTCCACAAAAAGTTACTCTTTTCTTTAAAAGGAAGAAAAATTCTCGTCGGGTGATGGTCGTTACCAAGTTTTTCAATATTTTCGAGCTAAACTGGTTTCTCTTCTAACTGAGGTCACTGATCAATTTTGGATGGTTCAAGCAGACACAATTTGGAAAGAAAATCTTTTTGAAATTATTGATACGGAAAGTCAGGAATTTATTAATGCTGGAATTATTTTTGATAGTGAAGGCTCTGAAGGATTACTACGGTATATGGTAGGGAATTTAAATTTAAAATTGGACATTTGCGGACAACGACATTTGAGAACATAGACAGTTGGGAAAAGCGACATTTGGGAGGAAACGACGTTTGCGAACATAGACAGATGCGAACATATACAGTTGGAAACATCGGACATTTGCGAACACAGACATTTGCGCACATCGACATTTATGAATGTCCTTATAGTCAATGTCCGCAAATTTTGTCCGCAAATGTTTCTCACACCTAAAAATTTTTTTATTTTAAAGATAGCTGGAGGATACTTTTTTGTTCGTTCAGCAAATTCAACAAAAAAATTCTTTGAATCCGCGGCAGAATTTTTATTAAATAATTTTGCTACTGTAAGTCTTCAATAGAAATTTAAAAATATTTAAATTAAAGGACAATAATGTAATGAATCGTTTATGTATTCAAAAAGCATTTGGCGTTGAATGTGGTCAGATAAATTATAGGTAAATTATTTAAAGCCTATAGAACTTATAAGAGTTTCAACAAAATGGTACTTAGGGTAAAACTCGACAAAATGGTACATAGGGAAAACTTGACAAAATGGAACTTAGGGTAAAATTTGACAAAATGGTACAAAGGGTGAAAATTCGACGAAATGGTACTTAGGGTAAAACGCGACAGAATGGTACATAGGGTAAAAATCGACAAAACAGAACTTAGGGTAAAATACGACAAAATGGTACTTAGGGAAAAAAACGACAAAATGGTACTAAACATTAATAAAATTAGGTATTTTATAGTATAATCTCAAATTGGCGGATGACTTCAACATTAAAAGATCACTTGGAAGACTCTTCTTCCCCTCCACTATTTCAATTTGACGGGGATGACGGTTCAACCGACAAATTTAGCAAAATAAAAAATGAAGGGTATTTATTTGTTGATTTAACAACTAGAAAATGTTTGCCGGATAATTTAAATATTAAAAATCAACGACATTCTAGTAAAAATAAATTATTTTTATTATCCTTTATTCACAATATTTTTGAATTTTTTTATTTTCAATTTCCTTCAATTAAATATTTTTTGTTAACTGACCTCTTTCCTTATTATGCTGCCTATTTTTTTATTTAAATATTTAAATTTTTGTTTTTATTTTTGTTGAATAAAAAAATAATTTTTTTTTAATTTTTTTAAACTTAAATTACCACAAATTTGCGGACAAAAATTTTTTTGCGGACAACATTTGCGGACAAAATATTTTTGCGGACGAAACCGAAACCTATTTAAGTTGGGAAGAATGTTCACTGAGTCAAGTCTAATATATATCCATTAATGATATCTAAAGCTCTAACAGTACTCGTTTGTCCGCAACTACATATTAGCAGCAAAAATTTTTCCCCTATCTAAACAAACACAAAATTTTAATTTAAAAAATTTATATATATCAAATCTTTCATCCAAAAAATTTAAAAATACATGGAATGAGATGTGGGCAATTTAAAAAAAATTAACTAAAAAAATATAGCAGTTAACTAATAAAGTAGAGACCGGACCGGGAAAAGATGGTCAACAAAAATCAACGTCGAAAGAGATGAGATAGCGATTCTCGTATTAGGCTTCTTCTCCAGTCCGGTCTCTACTATATTTATATAAGGGATTGACTATGCAAACAAAATAGAAAATTTAAAATCTCTCTAACCTATCACAACAAAGAATTATAGTTGAAGGAAGACTTAAAAAAAAAAGGCTAAAAAATAGTGATGGGGTTTTCGGACCTCATTTCTATCGGACAGGATCGACCAAGTCGTTACCGAGCCTTATTTTTATCGAGTCGGAACCGAGTCCTTCGGGCCAAGATTCGATGCCCGGCTCGATCTTTCGGACAGAACTGCCCTGAACCCTACTAAAGATTAGAAAGAATCGATCAAAAGATAACAAGTTCCTCCGGGAATATCTGAGAAAAATTTTTAAATTAACCGAGGAAGGATAAAATATAGAGGGAGATTTTAAATTGATTAATATAATAATTTTCACATTAATTTTTATAGGCAGATATAAAAATATTTTAAGAAAAAATTCTTTTTTAAGTCAAGGCTTTACAAAAAAAAAGCAAGGCGTGAATAAGGCATAGAAAAAATGCACATGATACTTAAAAGAGATTAAATTTAAAAAAATTTTTTAAGATAAAAATAATGGCCTGTTTTTAAAATATATATGTATATTTTTCTAATTAAAAATATAAAAGAATCTTTTTTTAATATAAAAAACCCTCAAAATATTGAAGCATGCTAAATCCATCGCTGCGAAACCCCCCACACATTTTGACGCAAAAAGCACTCAAAATCATTCGTTAAAAAATTTTTTTAAAGAATGCAAGACATCCTAAATATCAGGGATGGGCCGGATTATCCGAAAAACTATATCCAACACCAAAATTTTTTCGACCCAAATCCAATCCTAAAGAAAATTTTGGAAACACTGACACGACCTTTTTCTCATCCCGACCCATCCCTGTTAAGTATGATTTTTTGATACAACTTGAAATAGGCAGAATTTAAAACACCATTAGAAGAGTGGTCAGATTCGCAACGATGGAATGGATTCGCAATGGGGAGTAGGGGGCTTTATCCACACACACAAAAACAACTCATCATCGTACTTACTCCTCACAACGATTATTGTTACAACGTTCCTCTAATTCTTCTTCAAAATTTAAAGGAATTTGTTGTTGTTGTCCATTATTATTTGAAGATGGGTGACGTTGATGATGTTGGGGAAATAATAAAAGTTGTTGCCGTTGTTGTTGTTGTAGTTGCTGAACTCTGTGACCTTCTAAAGCTTCTCCTTCCAGGTAATTTTGTTCTGGTTTAACATAAGAAAATGGAAAGTAGGCTGACTAAAAAAGGGAAAATTAAAAGAATAGTTAGATCTCCCTATAAGATATGCTCGTGGGCCTAGAATCCAGTGCTTTATGAGAGAGTATAAATAATCCGGTACCGAAAATTTCCGGATATCCGGCATTTTTTCAGATACGGATCTGACAACCATAAATTAAATAGAGGAGTATCGCTTAGACAGTTTCCCAAACTAGTAGTACATCTCTTAAATAAACTTATAAAGAGGTTTTTATGCTAAGATAAGGATGTATATCTTAAATAGAGGGAAGCTCTTTTTAGGCAACTCCCCCAAACCAGTGGAGTAGGTTGGGGGGATCCCACTCTTTTCCCCCACTCAATGCCCAACAAAAAGTATATCTGAAATAGAGGTTTTTTGACGTGTTTTAAAATCCTAAAAATTTAGCATACATCCCTGGTCTCTTATAAGGAGATTTTTAAAAATTAAACTTACAGGCCCTCCATTAATCGACCCTTTCCACCATCCCTTGTCCTCCCCAATAGTATCCAAAACTTCAATTAAATCGCCAGGAATTAAAGTTAAATATTTTGAAGTATCTGGACGGCTAAAAGAACGTTGAGCAATGAATAAAGCACTTTTTAGTGGGGTAGATTTTAATATTACATCAATTTCGAAGCCTTCTTTAATGCTGTTGCTTCGATAAAAATTGACTAAATCCTTTAAAAAATTAAAGGGAAATTAATTAGTGGAGAAAATTCTGAAAAGAAAAAAATAGAAAACAAGTCTTAATCAGAACCAAAAGAAAATTGGAATAACCAGTCAATCAAAATTCTGAAATAAACCGGAACTGGATAATCAGAAAAACTCCGTTCTAAAAACAAAAAAAACTAATTCCCATTTAAATTAGAAGGGGATATTGTCTTAGAAATTAATAAAAATAATAAATATTTACCACAACAGAATCAAACAATCTTTCTTCATGTAAGAAATACCTAAAAGAAAAAATATTAAAAAAATTTTCCCAAAATTAAAAAAAATTTTGCGGACAGTCCGCAATTTTTGTCCGCAAAAAAAATTTTTTTCAAAAAATTTTTTCCAAACTTACTTATTATTCTCTTCATCAAATACAATTTTTATATGTTTCAATAAATTTCCAATTTGTAAAGACAATACATATTGTTGATAATTTGTATTCCAACGAATTAAAAAAGTTCCTTTTTCAGTCCCCTCCAATAAATTATTGGCTATTTTACGTCCAATTTCACCAAAATACCAAGGATATTCTTCTGGAATATTTTGTCTTTCTAAAGGAATATCTACAGCTTCCATTATTCTACTGAAAATATTTAAAAATATTTTTGATTAAAAAATTTTTTGTCCGCAAAATTTTTGCGGACAAAAAAATTTTTGCGGACAAAAAAAATTTTTTTTCGATGGTTAAGTTGGGTAATGGAAAATTAACAAAGCAAGGGTGTTGAAGGTTCGAACCCCGCCAGGGAAAATAAATATTTTTAGTATTATTTTTAGTTTTCTGTTAAAATTTTTGCGGAAAACAAAATTTTTTGAGGCAAAAAAAATTTTTCGATGGTTAAGTTGGGTAATAAAAAAATTAACAAAGCAAGGGGGTTAAAGGTTCGAACCCCGTCAGGGAAAATAATTATTTCTAGTGTTATTTTTAGTTTTCTGATAAAAAATACTTTTTTTTCAGTTGAAAATTCAAGTAAAAATTTTTTCTGATCGAAAAACCCCTAAGGTAAGCTAATCCTAATTTTATTAATTTTTGTCCGCAAGTGTTGTCCGCAAATATTTTATTTAAAAGATTTTTTAAAAATCCAAACCTGCTAACGATCATTGGCACTTTTTTGGAATAAATTGAATTAGAAGCCATTGGAGAAGGTAATAAATGTGTTGGTGTGTCGTTGTCGTCCACAGTTATAACTTCGGATAATGAACAATTAGAGGAACGGCTATAACGTTTTTTCTGAAAGAAAAAAATTTTTAAAGAATTTTAGAGGAATTTTTAAGTAATATTTATAGACAGGGAATGGGAGAGATTTTTGATAAATTGGGGAAGAATAAAAAATGAAGTCCGCAAGAAAAGTCCAAAAATAAAAAATCCGCAAAAAATATCCGTAAAGTAAAATAATCACCAAAAAAGTCCGCAAAATTTGTCCGCAAAATAAAATATTTTAAGTTTACAGAAAATAAAGGAAGAATGTCCCAACAAAAATATTTTTTATCAATTTTGTGACAAATAAAAAAAAAAATAAAGAGCAAAAATAGAACCCCTATAAATGAATAATTTTATTTATATATAGTAAAAAGTTCCCTAGCAAATATTCTAGAATATAAATGAAAGAAATTTTTAAAGCAGATGTTAAATAAATAAATTAGTAGATAAAAGAATAAATATGAGAATGTGTGAAGAATGAATTTTTCAGTACCATTATGCAAATAAATACGAAGAAAAAAATTTTTTTGCGGACATTGACCGTTGTCCGCAAATTTTGTCCGCAATTTTTAGATGAAATGATTTAAAGAGTTTAATATTAATATAAAATTGTTTTTTGGACTTAATTAAGGAGAAACGGTTTAGAAAATCTTTAAAAATCATCTAGAGCCAATAGTACAAAATCCGCAAGTTTTTGAATAAAATAAGGAAAAAAATTGCGGACGATGAGGAAAGGGAACTTTAAAAAATCGAGTTTTTGGTTCTGGACTAGTTTAAGAGTCCTGTGAGCTTTTATGAGTCAAAACAACAATTTAAGAAAACATAGAGCTTTATGACTCATAAACTAGACCATGTCCAATATTTACAAAAAAAATTAAAATCCGCAAGAAATGTCAGCAAGTTTTTTTCCAAAAAATTAAAAAAACCTACAAAATCCAAACTAGGCAAAGTCCTTCCTCCCCCTCCATAACCTCCATGTCCATTTGTAAAATTTAACGACAAAATTGTATTATTTATATTTTGTAATTGTTGATTAATATTTAAATTTAAATTTGAATTATTTAAATTAAATGTTTGGGGAAATATTGAAGATAAACGAGAAATTGTTGGTGATACTTCTTGCTGTTGTCTAATTATTATTTTTGCTAAACATTCACATTTTTTTGTACATTCCAAATGAAAATCTTTGTTACAACCTGGAAATTTTGAAGAGAAAAAATTAATTTTAAAAAGTGAAAAAATTTATTTAATTTTTGGTAAGGACTCATAAGGGTCAATTTTTTAAATTGAGTCGACAAGCATAAGTATCGATTTTATTAATTTGGGTCATAACTCAAACGGTCTATACGCATAGATTTTATTAAAATTTGACCGAAATTCGAGAAATTGACCCTTATGAGCTTTTACCAAAATTAAAAAATTTTTAATTTTTTAATTGAAGGAAAAAATTTTTTAAAAAACCTGAGCAGTGATATCCCTGAAAAAATTTTCCTCTCAAAAGTTTTTGGCATACAGAACAAATAGTTACAGAAGAATAAGTTTTGTAAAGTAAAGAATGGCCTAATGCTGAAGCTTCTTTTGGGTTGCTAATTTCTCTGAAAAAAAAAAAGATTTACAAAATTTTAATAAAAAAATTTGCGGACAAAAAAATCCGCAAATTTTTGTCCGCAAGAATAATCCTTCTTTAGAGAAGTAAGTTAAATCGAAAAAATTTAATAAGATCATAAGTTGAGTAAGACCATGATCCAAAAAGGAACTTTCCCGTTAAAAAATTTCTTGTGGACAAAACTTACGGACGAATAAAAATTTTTGCGGACAATTAGAAAATCCGGAATTTTTGCCCGGAAGAATAATCATTTAAGAGAAGTAAAGTTGAAAAAAAAATATTGTATTAATTAATAATTTACAGACAAAAAATTACTTTGTGTACAGAAAAATTTTTCAGGTAAAAAATTTTTGCGGACAAAACTTGCGGACAAAAAATTTTTTTTTGCGGACACCCCCAAAAATTATTTTTAATTCAATTCAAAATACACATACATTGCTTTTTTAATCATTTGTTTCCAATTATTCATATCATTCAAATTTTTAAAAATAAATTGAATTAATAAATTAGTCGAATTTATTTCATTAATTCCCCCCAAAAAATTGGACGAATTTCTTCTTTTATTATTTAATTTTCTTTTTTCAATTAAAAAAGAATTGTTATAATTATTTAAATCAAATAAATTGCTGGTTAATTTTCGAGATATTGAATTATATTTATTTAAAGTTGTTGTGGAGGACAAGTCGTTAGATTCGATTAAATCAAAATCAGAAAGAAAATAAAAATTTTTGGATTTGTATGTTCCTGCCTAAAAAAGAGAAAAAAAATTTTAGGAAAAAATTTGCGGACAATATTTGCGGACAAAAATTTTTTGCCGACAATATTTGCGGACAAAAATATTTTTGCGGACACATTTCAGTAAAAGATACCCCTTTGAAACAGAAAATCTCGTCTCTTATAATGTGGGTTATCTTAATTGGAAAATATTCTTTTATGAAGTTTATCCCACACAAAGGACAACCTTAATAAGCCAAACCTCACTATAAAATATCTGGCCCTATCTTAAATGAGGTGCGTAATCATATTTTTTCTCCTTCTTTTCACAAGGTAAAAAGGGTCAACTTTTCCTTAGTATTTAATTTGTGTTGAATTTTCATTAAGGAAAAATAATGCAGGAGGATTAATTTTTTTACATTTTCTTTTCTGTCCGTCTTCGTCCGTGTTTTGTCTGTCCGTGCTCGTGTTTTGTCTGTCCGTGCTCGTCCGTGTTTTGTCTGTCCGTGCTCGTGTTTTGTCTGTCCGTGCTCGTCCGTGTTTTGTCTGTACACGTACACGGACAGACAAAAACAGATGAAGACGACAGTCGAAACACGGACGAAGACGGACAGAAAAACACGGACGAAGACGGACAGACGAAACACGGACGAAGACAGACAGAGACCACGTACACGGACAGACAAAAACAGATGAAGACGGACAGACGAAACACGGACGAAGACGGACAGAAAAACACGGACGAAGACGGACAGACGAAACACGGACGAAGACAGACAGAGACCACGTACACGGACAGACAAAAACAGATGAAGACGGACAGACGAAACACGGACGAAGACTGACAGAAAAACACGGACGAAGACGGACAGACGAAACACGGACGAAGACAGACAGAGACCACGTACACGGACAGACAAAAACAGATGAAGACGGACAGACGAAACACGGACGAAGACTGACAGAAAAGAAAATGTAAAAAAAAATTAATACTCTTGCATTATTTTTCCTTAAGGAAAATTCAACACAAATTAAATACTAAGGAAAAGTTGACCCTTTTTACTTTTGAAAAGAAGGAGAAAAAAAAATATGATTACGCACCTCATTTAAGATAGGGCCAAATATCTTCTTTGTCTTAAAAAAATCTCGTATCCTTTAAATTGAGGGTTATCTCTTAAAAAGGAGAAAAGGTATCGTTTAGGCAGCCCTACTCCCTTCAGTGGCCTTAACAAATTTTTAAAAACTCTAAAATGAGAAGGGAATAAAATTCATACCCTAAAGGAATTTGAACTTTAAAAAAATTAATTTAAAAAAAACCTCTCTTTTAGCAAAAAGTATCATACTCTCAAACAGAAAAACACTTCTTTGTTTTGCTTTGGAGGATGTTCCATTTTCTGTAATTGCAATTTTTAATGTTCCATCAAACATAAAACGTCCATAATGCAACAAATTCTAAAAAAAAAAGAAAAAAATTTCTTGCGGACGTCCGCAAAAAAAGTCTTAAAATATTTTTCATAATGATTTAATGGTAAAGTTGGTAAGTAATAAAAATTGATAAAAATAGTTAAGAGGAAGAGAGGAGCCCACCAATGAAAAATTAGGTTTCTTGTTTGTTTAGTTAATTTTTAATTTGAAAAACTTTCCCTTTTCGGGCAAGAAATTTCTGTTAAAAAATATTGCGGAAAAATTCCTAGACTTCAAAATTAGAAAAAATTTTTTTGTTAAAGTTTTGTTAAAAATAAAAAAACCACACAAACCACATCCAAATCACAAATACTTCTTTCAATAGTATTAATACACCCAATAATTTCCTGATCTCTTTTCATTTCATTTACATAAACAGCAACATCCTTCATTGCCTCATAAGCTTCGTTTAAAAAAGATTTTTCAGTCAAATCAACAGTGTTTTTGAATAAATTCTTTAAAAAATTTATTTTAAATTAAAAATTTAAAAAAAACCTCCAAAATTAAATGATATTTTGTAATTCTTTGAAATGGCAAAATTAAAAAATCACGCAATTTAAATTGAAGATTTTTGCCTAATTCCTTTAAAATAAAAAATTTTAAATTGGAAATTACCCGAACCTCCCGATAAGAGATTTTTCAAAACCCGACTTCTCCCATTTAATCCCTCCCTCTACGTGACCCGGCTCATAATCCAAAATTTCAGACTCTTCTACAACCCGTAATCATCCCTGACATGTAGTAAAGTAGTCTAAACCCAATCCCAGAAAATATCACAAATTGTAAGGGAATTGAGATCCTAAGAGCTCTTCGATTCAAGGTTGCTAATTGCCTAATTATCCCATTAAACATTTCCGTTCATTTTTTGTTTAACTAGAAGGAAAGTCTATTTATTTTTATCTTTCACCAAAAATCCTTAATAAAATTTAAAAAAAACCTCAACAATTCTTTTATAATTAAAATCAACTCTTTCCAACTCTTCAATTCTACGAGAAGAAGAACCCAATTGTGAACAAAATAAGCCATAAATTGTAAAATTCATCTTATATCTTTAAAAGAAAAAATTATTAAAAAAAATTTTTTTCAAAAAATTCTAAAGTCCGCAAAAATTTTGCGCACAAAAAAGAAGTCCGCAAAAATCAACGGACAAAAATTTACGGGACAAAAATTTTACGGACTCCCTTTAGAAAAGATTTAAAAATTCCAAAACAAACTTAAAAAACACTTGAGCAACCCAATTTTTATCCAAAACTTCTTCTCCACCTTCTTTTACCAATCCAAGACATTTTAATATAGCCTCTGTCAATTCAGGCAAAAATTTTCTGTGTAACCCCAAAATTTCAAAAATATTTATAAATATTGTCAAAAAATCGCTGCTTTGAAGGTGGAAACGTAAAGGATTGTAAAATCTATCAATTATTGTTTGTATTCCATCCAAATAGCTAATTTCTGTATCTAGCAATTCTTTTAGGCAGTGATCCCTGTTGTTGGTTGGGGTAAATTCTAAGTAGTTCTAAATAATACAAAAAAATTTGCGGACAATTTTTGCGGATTTTTTTTAAAAAAGATGGACAGTTGGTTCAATAACACATATATAAATTTAGAAAGTTTTGGGAGTCTTAAAGGTCTGAGGGTTTTAAAGGTTTGGGAGTAAATGCCCTAAAGGTAGACATTTATGCAAAAAAATTTTTTGAAAAAGTGGACATTTGGTCCAACCAAGATCGACTGACATGAGTCAGAGCCAAAAACTCGGTTCTTCTTTACACACTTTCAAACAAATTTAACACACCTTAGCGATCTTCTATTTGAGCAAATACCCACTAGTATATGTCCAAGGCTGGTGAATTCAAAAATTAGTTCAGGCCTCTGACTTAAAAAGAATCCCCACCCCTCAAAAAATTCAAATAAAAAAATCCTCAAAAATTAAAAAAAAACCCCCATACAAGAGGCAAACATCTATTCCTCGGTATTTTTTGAGAACATATAGATTCGTATATTTCTTGTCCTGTCCTTTCCTCTTCTTCTTCCCTTTGTTTATTAATTACTGAATAATTATCAAATTCTGTATATTGTTGCTGTTGTTCATATTGTTCCCTCAAATTTAAATAAATATCATCATCGGATTCTTCTCGATTTGGTAATTTTGAAGGAAGAATTGTTTCTTCCGGGAAAGCCCTAAAATTATTTTTAAAAAACTTTGACTCAAAATTCTGCTTCAGAAACAAATATTTCAAAAGCATGCTTTTGAATCATCCAAAAAAATTTCCAATACTGAAGCATGCTTCAGGTTTCATAAGAAAAAATTCTGAGAAATGTCTCTGAAGCATGCTTCTGCATTTTAAGAAGCAAGTGAAGCATACTTAAAAAATGCTCGGTAGCATGCTTCAGAAAAAAATTTCTGGTGAAGCATACTTACGGAGCATACTTCTGAATTTTCAGAAGCAATGAAACATGCTTCAAGAAATACAATGGAAAATGGTTCAGAAAAAATTTTTTGAAGGAAAAAAATCTAAAGCATGCTTCACGTTTCGAAAACAACTTATTTGAAACACACTTCTCACAACTTTTTAAAAACAAAAATAAAAAACAAACTTTAATCCCAACTGCCTCGATTTTTGACTTCTAGAAAGTTGCGACAAAAGTCTAAGAACCGCCGGGAAGTTTTGCAATTCCAACAAATCATCTTCACTAAAAACCTCATTTATTGAAAAATGATCACGGCAGGCTTTAAGAAATAGAGCAATGTTTTTTGAGCAAACAAACTGAAAAAATAAAGGTTTATAAAAAGAGAATTGAAGTTAAAGAAAAAGTTATTCTCACTAAAAATGGACATTTGATCCCTCAACTTAAAAATAAGAAAAACTAGCTAGATGTTAGATTGGGTCTAGTCTAATAAGGTTGTTTTAACCACAGCTTAGAGCCAGGCAATTTAATTTTTGAGGGTCTCTCTGAGTTAAGGTCAGGTTTGGGGTCCAGCTCTGGAACGAATCAGAGTTTAAGGCACAGGATTCTTTTGAAAGAGTATGTGCTTTAGTCCAAGTTTGATATCTGTTTACCTGAACAACAGAGATCTTTCCTCAAGTCCAAGAAACCACCAGAAATTAGATTACCTGGCGCTCTGTGTTTGTGGTTCCACTCACTAAAACAGACTTAAACCAGCTTCAGTTCCCTATAGAGTAAAATACACAAATTTAACAAGCCTCCTTATCCCTCCTTAAACCCAAGCCTATTAAATCCCAAAACCCCCCAAAACTTAAATTAAAAAATACATGTAATTGTTGATATTGAGACAATATTTCGTGTGAATAAATACAGTTTGGACACAATTTAATAGCCAAATTACACAAAAGAATTCCATCTCTCAAAATGAAGGCAAAATCGGATAATTTGTCAAATTCAGCTTCAGGGGAAAGCACTCCTGTTGATTTTATCCATTTTATACATTGCTGCCAAAGCTCATTTTCTCTATTATTACTACAAGGCATTTCTAAAAAGAAAAGAAAAAAAAATTTAGCAAAAATTCTGAAAATTTAAGAAAAAACTCAGAAAAAGTAAAAAACGACCTTTTCGTATATTTACTTTTTGAAATTTTACATTTCAACATGCTAGCACTAAAAATGTCAATTAAAAAACATTTCAAAACACCTAAAAGCTGAAATAAACAAAATGTGATACAACAGAATGCCATGCATGCAAAATAGACAAAATGTCACACTGTGTAAAAACGACAGATTGTCACACAATACAAAATACGACAACACGCCGAACTGTGTAAAATTCGACAAAATGTCCGCGTAAGATAGACAAAATGCATCCCTGTTAAAACCACGACAAAATGGCACAACAATTTTGTCATGTACAAATTGAAAAATTATTTTTAAAAATCAGCAAAAATTTTTGCAGAATGCAAAAGTATGCAAATTATTAAAAAATCGAAAAAATCAGAATTTTATTATATAAAATCAGAAAAAAATCAGAAAAATCAAAATTATTGAGAGAATAATTAAGTAGAAGATACTCCGCTTTCTTTTCTCACAGGTTGTTGTTGCTGACAACTTGCTCCATTTAAACTATCACTATCAAATAATTTATACCACCCAACAATATTTCCTCCTCCTAGCTGTAATTCTTCCAAAGCAATTTGAATTACTCCCATAAATATTTTACGTTCTAAACGTCCAAAATCCCCAATTACAGTTATTTGAAGCATTTTATTTCTCAAATTCTCATTGAAAATTAATTTTTGGCGAAAGCTGGGAGAGGCAGAACGTGTTCTTGAAGGCTGTGTTTTTGCTTTTGCTACACAATTTTTTCCTTCCATTAAATAGGCTTTGACGTAGGAAGCTGTTGAAAAAGAAATTTTTAGTCTAAAATAGACTCTATATTGAAGGATGGCTCCCTTCCTAAAAATCAGTCATTAACAAAAGATTTTATTTACGGCCAGTCGATAAACGGCAAAACTTAGGTGGCTGTTTATAAGAAATTAAAATTAAAGAGGAAATCAGTTTTTGTCGAAAAAAAAATTCAAAAAAAAAGCACTCACCAGGAGCTCCTCTTGGTCCAATCTTCAATTCTCTAGCCTCCCTAATATCCAAAACCAATCCAGTTCCCTGTTCAACTGATAAACCAATCAACAGTTCACCCATAGGTATAGCACCAAGTGCTTGGCGTCCGACAACTTGCCCAGGGCCAAGATTTTCCATAAATGAACCGAGTGGTCGGTCAGGCAAAATAGGCAGCCAACTGAATTTTATAAACGGAGTTAGTGTAGAAGCTTTCAGTCCTTAGAAGCAACCTAGGCCGTCAGTTTACCACGAGTCTCTTATGTAGAAGCCTAAAGAGAGGTCTCTTATAAAGAGAGGTTTCTTAAATAGTGGTTTCTTATGTAGAGGTCTCTCATAGAGAGAGTCTCCTCTATAGTTTCATATATAGAGAGGTCCCTTATATAGAGGTACATATTCAAGATTAATTTATTTACTTGTCAGAACTGTCAGTAGATTCTTTACTATTTTGTTTGATAAGTTCAGGCGGGGCTAATGCTGTATTTGATGTTGTTGTCGAGACTGTTGTTGTTGCCCCTCCCCCTCCTTCTCCAGGAATACCAACCTCTTCAGAACGTGCAAAGCCTAGCCTTTTGTTTGCGTCTAAAAGGAATTTTTTGAGATGTCACGAAATGCGAAACACGAAATAATTTCGTGTTTCGCATTTCGCGAAATACAGACACGAAATTATATTTCGTATTTTTTTACCATTAGGTCCATTCCTTCCAGGTATTAATCTTGTCATTAAAGACTTTTTTCTATCCTTCATTTCCTTGGCCGTCATTGAAGCTAAATTTCCTAATTGTTGTTGCTGTTGTTGTTCAATAAATCTCTCATCTTCTTCATAATCTATAATATCCCCTCCATTTCCATAATTTTTTGTATCTTCGTTTGAACTCTGACTTTGTTGTTTTAATTGTTGTTGTTGAATTCTTTGGATTTGTTGTTGTTGTCGAAGTAAAGCCCTAAGAAAATTTATTGAACTTGAAGCAAAGTTTTAATAAAGTTTAGAAGCAAAAACAGAAAGGGAAAGAAAAATTCCGGAAAAAGAATATAAAGGGAACCGAAAAACACAATCCGGAAAAATTAAAGGAAAGAAACACACTTCGAAAAATATATAACCGGAAAACATTACCAGGAAAAGACACGCTCCGGAAAAAAATTAAAAGAAACCGGAAAAACATAATCCGGAAAAAAATAAAAGAAACACGCTTCGAAAAATAAAAACCGGAAACATTATCAGGGAAAAATATTTGAATGACGGAAAAACACACTCCGGAAAAATTAAAGGAAACCGGAAAAATACAATCCGGAAAATTAATAATAAAAATATAGAAGAATCCGGAAAAATATATTAATTTGCTTCAACTTTTAAACTAATCCGGAAAATTACCTATTTTGCATACTCTGAGCAGAATTAACACTTAAAGTTTCTGCAGAACAATCAGAGCCATATTCACCACCCCCACCTCCTCCAATCAGACTTCCGCTACATTCTTGCTCTTTTAATTCTTGTTGCCGTGTTGTTTTACGACTATTATTATTTTGCTTCAAATCTTGATATCCTTCCCTTTCTTCAATGAAAACAGAATCTTGACTATTATTAACCCCTGAAGAATGACGCTGCTCCCATTCAACTACTGAAAATATAAAATGCTAAAATATAAAAGTGAAGCAGGAATTAAAAAACTGAAGCAAAAAAAACAACTGAAGCACCAACAAAAAGTGAAACAAAAACAAGCTTCCACCTTATTTTTGCTTCAGCTTCCCAATCTTCTCAACTTACTATTCCTAAGCGCTGTAGCTGATTGAGGCCTTCTATCCCGAACATTGTTGTGTTGTTGTTGCCTATCTCCATGACGATGTTGATGATGTCTATGTTCTCTATCTCTACGCCTATGTTCTCTACTATGTTCCCTTTCTTTACGCCTTCTTCCAATTTCCCATTCTTGCTCTTGATCTGATAAACAAATATTTTTTCGATGTTTTGAATTTCTCCCAAAATTTCTTCCTTCATCCCAAAAATCTTCATCGTCTCCATAATAATTATGCCGCCCTCTCCTAAAGGCTTCCGAATGTATAGGAAAATCAGAATTATAAGAACGATGACGAGAACGTGAAGAATGAAGCTAAAAATAGAAGTTTAAAAAGTCAGGTTTGCCAAATATTTTGTCCCTCAACTGTTTGCTGCCTAGTCTTTCTGTCTTTGCCTAGTATGATAAGGAGCCCCGGAGTTTTCCGGAAAACACGCTCTGAAAGTTTCCGGAAAATACGTTTCGGGATTTTTCAATAAAAAACAAGGCTTCGGAAATTTTTCCTGATTCCTGATCAGACACGAAGTAAGGACCAGAAAACACAAAAACTTACCGGCAGATCATGAACAGAAAGTGAATTATTTGCTTTATTATTGCTTTCCCATTCTCTATTAGAAACATTTCCTCTATCCGAAGGGCCAAATGAAGCAGAAGCATTTTGTGGAAGCGTTCGATAAGGAAAATTCATTTGTGAACGACTACGCTGTTGACCGGCTGGAGGGGTTAGTGAGGAAGAATACCTTCTTTGCTGGTATCGAAGTCTCTATAAAAAAATTTTTTATTGGCCAATCCCATAATTAAATTACGTACCACTCTAATAGGATTATCATCATCCATATCTAGCAAAGTATAAACATGTGGTTGATTATTTAATGGAGCTTGGCTTAAATCAATTAGTGCCTCTCCCAAGAACGAGTGTGATTCGAAAGCGTCATAATCCCAAAGAGTGACCTGAAAATTTTTTAAATCCGGTAACAAACAAATTTCTCTATCTTTCACCTCCAAAACACGATTAGCCAATTCATTCTCATCTAAATCTTCATAAAAAAAGTGTTCCTCCCACACCGGACTTTGCGTCCCTGTAATCACTTTACTTTGCCTTCGACTTCTTTCACTTTAAATTTAGAAAATAATTAAATTTAATTAACTCATCTACCTCCTATCCGGCAACAAAAATAATTTAATATAAGGATTTCTATCATTTTCATTTGGACGTGGTAATAAATCATAGGCACGACTTAGAGAAATAATTAATTCGCGTTTTTGTGGTAAATATAAAAGAGCCATCTAAACATTGTTTTTATTAAAATCAGAATTTAAACAAAACATACCTCTAATCGACCACATATTCCAGAAACATTATCAGAATTAAATTGGGAAGGAGAAAAACAAAAAGGAGTAGAATCAACTAAAACATGTTTTAATTAAACAAATTTAAAGTAAAACACAGAAAAATTAAACAAAACAAATAATAAATTAAAAACACAATGTTTTTAGATTTAAATGTTTTTAATGTTTTGTTTGTGTTTTTGTTTTGTTTTTGTATTTATTTTAATTCTGGTTTTGTTTATGTGTTTTCACGTGTTTTTAAAATGTTATTTGTTCTGTTCTAGGTTTAATTTTAATTGTTTCGTGTATTTTCGCTTGTTTATTCTATTCTGGTTTTGTTTTTAAAGTGTTTTACTCATTTCTATGTTCTTTGTGTTTTTAATTTATTCTGGTTATTTTCTTTGTGTTTTTAATTTAGTATTTTGGTTTTGATGTTAAATACACTTACAAAAGCCCGTTAAAGCATCATTATAGGGTTGTTGTTGTTGTAGCACAAAAGGAGAGGGGACCCGCGAATAAAAACAATGTTTTTGTTGTTGTTGCATAGAAGCACCACCACTAATAAAAGGCGTAGCAGAAATTAAAGATTGTGAGTGTGGGATATTTTTATTAACTAAAAATTGTTGTTGTTGTTGTTCTAATAATCTTCTTCTACCCAAATTTAAAAAATCATCTCCATCACCGGTTAGTGGACGAGAAACAATTAATTCTAATTGTGTGTCTGCTTTGCTGGTTTGAACTATTGTATAGACAGTCTAAAAAATTAAAGGGGGATTTTAGAATAATTTTTGGAGGGTAAAAAAACCTCTGGGCTTGCATTCTGAAGTTGATGGCCATTCCATTCTAGCACTTCATCACCTGAATTTTTAAATTTCCTATTGACAGAAATATTTAAAAAAGGTCCCTACCAGCTCTTAGCTGCCCCACAGTATCAGCAATAGAACCAGGCCTAACACGAGTAACAAAAGCTCCAAGCCTTCCACTCATCGGATCCCTACAACCAACAACTTTAAGCCCAAAATCAAGAATATTGCTGCAAGTTGAGGTTGCAGGAACAAGCCTATTTAACAATAAATGCCCAATTAATTTGCGTTGATCTGTTGACGGTTTCCACGAAACTGATGGATTCTTTGAAAGAGAGGTTAAAATTTTCTTTTGATTTTTAAAAAACACAAACAGAAAGATAGCTTCTAATTCGATTAGCCAAAAGAACATTATCTGGAACGACTGTTTTTGAATGTATAGCAGACATGGAGCCGGTACTCATAGTTGCATGTCTTTGGCCAAATAGAGGTAAAGTAGAAGTATTACCTGAAAATAATTTTTTTGAAATTTTGGACATTTTGAGATTTTTGACATTTCAAAAAATTGGTACTTTAAAAATTATCTTGGACATTTCGAAATTTCGACATTTCGCGAAAATACGAAATTTCGACTTGTTAAAAATAAAAGTATTTAAATATTCATAAAATTCAGTCAATGAATGAACATAAAAATATGTGGCCATTTTTTCATTAATTTTTTTGTTTTCAATTGAATAGAAATGCCGTTACTTAATGTAAAGCGCCTCTATTTTTTACTTGCATTTTTCTTTAGTCGACGACCCACACACATTTATCCCTTAAAAGCTTATATTATAGAACTACTTCTTATCTTATTTTCTCTTTTTTACTTAAAGCTTTGTGGATTATTCGCGCTTAATTGAACTTGTGTGGGGGAAGAAAGAGATGAAAGCCTAAAAAAGGTCTCGGGTCAAATCTGGAATTTTCTTGGGTTGAAACAAAATTGTTTTTGTTTGGAAAACAAAAATGTTTAGAAAAGAAACAAATGTTTTGGAGAGTAATTAAAAATTTTTATGTTTTTGTGTTTGTGAAAAATACAAGAAAACGCAGAAACATCCAACCCACCTTTTTGAGTAGATACTGTGTTTCTCCTGGCATTTGGATGAGCGTTTTCATAGATATACCGCAACATTTCTTAATGTTTTGAAAAATACAAAAATATAAAATACAAAAATGTGTTTTTAGCATTGGTTTAAGTTTGTGTTTCAAGTTTTAATGTGTTTTATTTGTATTTTTTACAAAAGAATGTTTTGATTAAAACAAACAGTAAAATAGAAAAACACAAAAACAAATGTTTATTTAATATTTTAAATGTTTTGTTTGTTTTGTGTGTTTTATTTGTATTTTTACAGGTGTTTTACAAACATTTCTTAAACATTTTAATCAAAAAAAAAATGTTTTTAATCATAAAAACATGTTTTTAATTATAAAAATAAATGTTTTTAAACAAACATATTTTGAATGTTTTGTTGGTTTTGTCGTGTTTTTATTGTATTTTTAAAAACACATGTTTAATTTAAAATACAAAAACGTGTTTTACCTTTTTCTGAAAAGTCAGGCTCTTCTTTTTTAATGTTTGTCTGTTCAAGTTGAAGTGAAGTACTTTGTGGTAAACAATGTTGTTGTTGTAATGTTTGTTGGTGTTTTATTTGTTGTTTTATTTGTCTATCAATTTGTTTTTGTTTTGGAGAACTAATAATTTGTTCATCAGAAGAAGAAGGGCAAGAAGAATGTATTTGTTGTTGTTGTCTATTTGTTATTGTCATTTTGTTTCGACGTGTTTTTAACAAAGGCAAGGAATTATTGTTGGGGCTGTCATTATTATTTGGGATTAAATTGGTGGATATTTTGGAAGAAGGTGAAGAAGGTTGTTGTTGTCGAATAGAAGAAGCGCCGCTATTTTGGTTAGGTAATGCTGAAGCTATAATATTATTGTCGTTAGCTGTTGTTATTTGGCCTAAAAATAAAGAAAGAAGAAAATGTGTCAAGACTAATAAAAGAAAAAAGGCTAATTGAAAATGGCAAGAAAAAAAGCTAAAAAATGCAAATTTAAAAGAAAATATCCAAATGAGAGAATATCCTAATTTCCGGTTTTTGATAATTTTAGGCTATATAAATGTTCAAAAAAAATTTTTAACCTCCTTCAGTCCGCATAATTCGTGGAGACTGTTTTAAAGATTGGGGAGGATCCGAGGAAGCAAAGTCCAATGAATTTTGTTGTTGATTTTTTAAGGCTGATTCATTTAAGCGTGCTTGGCCGGAAGTTGAAGGGCGTTGTTGTAGTTGTATAGGTGATGTTGTTGGTTGTTGGGAAAGGCTGGAATTATGATTTTATAGAATTATAGAAAAATACAAAAACATTAAAATAGAAAAAAACACAGAAAAATAAACACAAACTAATTCAAACGAACATTGGGTTGTAAAAGATAAAAACAGAAAATACAAGACTTAGAAACACAAAATACAAAAACTTGAAAGACAAACAAAACAAAAATACAACAAATATACCTACAAAAACACAAAAACAATACAATCACAACAAACAAACAACAAAACAAACAAAAACAATGGAAGCCTTTTTAAAAATACAAAACAAATAAAAACACAAAAATAAAACAGAAGAACAAAACAAAAATTAAAACAAACATAAAAACAATACCTTTGTTGTTGTTGTAAGTTATGCTGTTGTTGTGTTTGTTGCCTCGGTAAAGCGTTACCAACTTTGTTTGAAACTTGTTTTTGTAATGTTTTTCGAACATTTTCTTTTTCTCTGTTGTTGTTATTGTTTTCCTCATCCAAAGAATTCTGGACATTAAAACTTTGTTGTTTAAAACTCTCGTTGTTGTTGTGTTCTCTTTGTTGTTTAATACTTCTGCGTGTCTGACCGTTCAATCTAAATGTTTCATTAGATGTTTTTGGTAATTCTTCTGTTGTTCCATTTATTATAGGTTGTTGTTTCATGTTTTTGTCGTCTGACTGCATTGTTTGTTGTCTTTTTAATGTGTTTTGGCGGGTAAGAGAAGTTCGTTTTTGTTGTTGTGACGATAAACTTTGTTTTCTTTGTAATTTTTCATTTTGTTGTGTTGTCTTTGTATGTTCGGAAATTGAAAAATCTGAAGACTTTTGTGGTAATTGATGTTGTTGTGTTGTTTGTTCTTGAAAAACATTGTCATTTAAATGTGTTTGTTGTTGTTGGAACCACTTCCCCGTTCTAGCCAGAATTTGTTGTCTTTTCTGACAAAGAGAACAAGCCCAAATATTCTTATTTTTGCTAGTTGTTTTACCCCCACAACGAGCACAAGATCGCAATTGACAATAAAAACACTGGAAAAAATAAAAATTATTTCGTTAAAGGCTTCAATAATTTTTTCATTTTTTTCACCTTATGCCCAATCCCATCAGCAAATTTAGTTTTTTGACAAATTTGGCAAATAGCGTCATCTTGTGTCCCAATTAATTTTTGAGCATTTTCTTTACGTTCTTGAATTTGTCGTTCAATATCCCAAAGTTCTTGATTTCCTTTTTGAGCAATTTCTTCTTCTTTTCTTTCCTCATCTTTTTGTCTTTGCAATACTTGTAAAATTATTTGGCGTTCTTCTTCGCTTAAGTGTGACAAATCTGGGGCTCCAATATCGAGAGAATCTCCCCCTTGTTGTGGAGATGGGGAAAATGGGGATGGTAAAGATGATACAGGCACCATTGTTACGAAAAAAGTCTTGCAAACACAATTTACATAAAAATAATTTGGGTATGTCGATGTCGTTTCATTTTTAGGTGAATATTAAATAGAGGTTTATTAGAGCATAATTATTGCTTTAATTAAAAGATTAATTAATTATGCAAAATTCCGGAAAATACAACATTTTCCGGAACGAATAGAATAAAAAGGAATACAACCGGAAAATACAACATTTTCCGGAACGAATAGAATAAAAAGGAATACAACCGGAAAAGACAACATTTTCCGGAACAAATAAAATAAGAAGGAATACAACAAATACAACACATTCCGGAAAAGCCTACGTTTTCCTGAACAAATAATAATATTAACCGGAAAACTTTCCGGAATTGAGGTGTTAAATATACAATCTGGAATAAAATAATCGAAAATACAATTTTCCGGAAAATAAATACAATTTTCCGGAATGTTTAAATATCAAATAAAAATAATAAAAAGGCTTTGAAATAGGCAACTATGTTTCTAAGGTAAATAAAAACCCAATAAAAATAAGAAGGATATAATGGATTTTAAAAAAGAGCAAACAAAAGGATGATTTAATGCCCTTAAGGTGAGTTAAAGAGGAAATATTAAAATATTATTTTTTTATTAAAAAGCAAATACCCATAAATATTAAATATTAAAAAAAATAGACAAACGAATGGAATAAACGGAAAAATTGAAAAAAAATTATAAAAAGAATGTGTTCATCTGCCAATTTTATTTAAAAACACCCCAGTCATTTTTGCCTTTTTCTCTATAACCTTTTTATAGAATTTACAAAGTTTGTTTTTTTGTTGTTGCCCTTTGGGTTAGCTGTTGTCGTTTTTCCGTTTCTTACACGTTCACAGAAAAAGGCATTCTTGATTAAATTTCCTATGGACCATAAAAATTTATTTTACCCCAACTTTTAGGGAGACGAGAGAGACGTTATTAATTTTGGGATGAATATTGGAAGAATTAAAAAAGTATAGTTAAGTCAACTAGAAAAATTAAAAACACAAAGGAAAACACATAAAAACACACAAAGAAAACACAAAATATAAAAATAAAATAAACAAATAATTTTATAAACATTTTCAGGAAACACATAAAATCAAAACAAAGTTAGCATTCCGAACAAATTAAAGTAGAAACACATTTTCCGTAAACAAATTTTAGCAAAAACATTCCCCGGAAATGTTTTAATGTTTGTTGGAAAACAATTCCGGAATGTTTAAAAAAATAATCGACAAACATTTTACGGAGAACTATAAAAATAAAACAAAAACATCATTTTCCGGAAGAACATTAAAACATTTCCGGAAAATGTTTTTATTAAAATTTGTTCGGAAAACAATTCCCTAATGGTGTTTGTGAGAAAATACTTGGAAAAACATGAGAAATACAAAATTCTAAACATAACAAAAACAAAACACAAGAAACAAAAACATGAGAAAATATTCATATTATTTGTTTCAAACATTCACACAAACATTTTTAAGGGAAAATACAAACATCAGAAATATTTTCAAGGAAAACATTTTTGGGGAAAACATTTTTAAAGCGAAAAAGATAGGCAAAGAAGCATTAAAGACTAAAAATGGATAATTACCAATTTTAATGCTAAATTTTGCTGCAGGCAAAATTTGGAGCTAATATTAGAGAAAGAAAAAAAAGCTTAAAAATTAAAAAAAGGATTGGGGGGCGAAAATGACGGAGAAATGAAAGAAAGGGGTGAACATTTTCTTCTCCTCTCCTCTCAACCACCAACCAGCCTCCCCCCTTTTTTTTACCCACCAAACAAACACAACCTCTCCTCTATAAAACTACTAGCTACTATAGTATTCCATCACAAAACACTTCCGCCTCTCGTTTTGCTTTGCCCTCTCGTTTCGTCCCCCCTTCAAACATTGCTTCTTCCTTTTTGGCACTATAATCCCCCCCCTCTCTCCCTTTGTGGCACACACCAACTAGAGCCAGCCAGTATTTGAAATCGATTTTTTCTAGAGCAATTCCCGCATGGCTAACAACAAAAACGACAAAAAACAGACAGATAGACCTATACTTATATGGCACTCCACACACTTTTATATATGGCCATTTTCTATAGAAGCAAAAAATGAGGGCATAAAAAGTGTAAAAAATATAGGAGAGAGAATTTTAAAAAGGTTAAAAAATTTTGCGCGAAACCCGAATAACTCAGAGATGAAAAATAAAGGGTTCTTTGATAGTTTTCATAAATCCCAAAAGCTTGTCAACTGTCAAAATAAATTTTTTTTCCACGGAATTGCGCACATCCTTTTTTAACAATAATGGGGCTATATTTCCCCTTCTAAATTTCCCCCTTCTCTCTTTCTCCTCAGTTTACCTCCCTTTTTTATATTACTCCATTTATCCTGGCCACTTTTCTCCCTTTTTTTTGTGTCTCCCACAAACTAACCGGCAACTACCGGAAAGGTTTTTTGCTATCAAAAAAGAGAGGTATATTTTCTTTTAAAAGTTTCTGCTTCATTCCGGATGAATGAATAATATACCAAAAAGGATATGCATGGAAGAATAAAAAAAGGAGAAAGAAAAAAGAGAACGTTCCAGGGATAAGATTTGTGGTATAGGTTTAGAGGAGGTATGGGGGGAAAGGAACATTAGCCTCTCTCCCTCAGAAAAAAATTTCTACCAAAACTTTTCAAATAAAAAAATTTAAAAATTTTTTTAAAAATCGAATCAAAAGGAATAAAAAAATATAAAAAAATATTGAAAAAAATAGATATAGAAAATTTATTTTACGATGCTTGGTCTATCTGATTCATTTCATAATAAAGACCTTTATTAGCCATTAATTCTTGATGGGTGCCTAAATTTATTTTTTTTTGTTATCCCCTTTTAAAAAATTAAATATTTGCCTTGTTCATGAATACGACCCTCAACTAAAACAATAATTCGGTCAGCCGATCGGATGGATGAAAGGCGATGTGAGACTTAAGCAAAAATATATTTTTGTAAAAGATATTAAGTAAAAAAGGATGGGTATCTTTTCACGAAAATTTTAAAGATTTTCGGAATAAATAATAAATAAAAATTTTCCGGAAACTAATAATTAAAATAAAATCAGGAAAAACTGGAGAACAAATATGATAAATAAATTCTTTTTACCGGAAAAGGTAAATATGTATTTCCGGAATATTAAATAAATAGTTTTCCGGAAAAAATAAATAAAATAAAAATCCAATAAAAATACCAATAAAAATACATTTTTCCGGAATATACATACAAATAAAACTTTTTCCGGAAAATTATTACATTATTAAAACATGTTCCGGAAAACTCAAAACAAATATTATTTTTTCCGGAAAAAACACATTCAAAAACAAACAAAACACAAAAACATATACCCACCTTGAATACACGTACAATGTTGACTAGCTCTATCCAACGCGCTTTGTACAGCCTACAGAAAAATTTTTCATAATTGAATAAAATATTTATTCTAAAGGTATTACCCTTTCACTAGCAGAATCTAAAGCAGCCGTAGCTTCATCCAAAAGTAAAATTACAGGTTTTCTAATTATAGCACGTGCAATCGCTATTCTCTGTTTTTGTCCCCCACTTAATTGACCTCCAAATTCACCAACTTCAGTTTCATACCCTTTAGGTAATGATTCAATAAAATCATCTAAATTAATGTTGGAAGAATTATTTTATTCAAAAAATATTTTTTTGTTTACGAATATTTGCAAGTTTAGCAGCTTCTTGAACTCTATCTAAACCTGCTTCATCATCTGGGAGACCAAAAGCAATCTTAAAAAAATTATTTAGGTATTTATTTCAAAATACAAACAAATCACTTTTTTATGTAACCTCGTTTGGGGCTGAAAAAGTCTTTTATCCTATAATGAAGTATATCTTAAATTTATGGTGTCACATAGGTAGTTCCCAAACAAATATGCCAATTAAAGTAAATGTCACATAAATAGAAGTTCCCATCCAATTTTAGGTATCTTATACCGAGGACACCTATTAATAGAGCTGAAAATCTCGTGCCTTATAATGGGATTATCCTAAATAAAAGAGTATCACTTTGGCAACTCCCCAAAAAGTAATCAATAAACGTGTCTTAAATCTAGGGTAAATCCCAATTTTAGAGGTATCTTATAGCGAGCTTCAAATATATAATTCAAAAACAACACTCCTCTTACATTTTCTCTTATTGTAAAAGAAAATAAAGTAGGTTCTTGCCCAACAGAAACAATAACTCTATGAAGATATTGAGCATTTATTTGACGTAAATTATATCCATCAAGCAATACTTGCCCTCTTGTTGGAGAATACATTCTTTGCATTAAAGCCATTAAAGTACTTTTTCCACAACCTGAAGGCCCAACAATTGCCAAAGTTTCCCCTGATTTTACTTCAAAACTAATATTTTTGAGAATTGGAACGATTGGTCGAGAAGGGTAGCGAAATTCAACACGATGTAAACGAAGACGGCCTTCGAATTTCTGTAAAATATTTTTATGAAGTTATAGGTGGAAATGAACGTTATAAGTATTTTCCGGATGTTTTCCGGAAACTTATAAATTATATTCCGGAAATTTAGAAATGTTTTCCGGATGGTATAAACAAATTCCGGAGACATACAAACATTTTCTGGAAACTTAAAAAATATCTCGGAAATTGACAAACATTTTCCGCAAATAAATTCCGAAAAGATTAATTATTTTCCTGAAACATACAAATAATGTTACAGAAAAGTATAAACAATATCTCCGAAACTTGTAAACATTTCCTGGAAAAATTAAATTATTTTTTAAAAATTAACCGGACGGAATCCTTCATCGCTCAAGTTGTCCATATCCGCTGCAGGTTCAATCAAAACATTAAGAATTCCCTCAGCAGCAGTTCTAGCCTTTTTTAAATCGGAAACTGAAGCAACCAATAAAGAAAGATAATTTGCACCAAACTAGAGAAAATTTTAAAGAATTGGAAACATAATTAATAAAAAACCTGGGTTAATAAAACAACTCTGAGGTAATCAAAAGGACTGAAAAAAAAATATTAAGAAACAAAAAACATGAAAAAATACAAGCAAACATTGAAAACAAATAAAACACATCCAACAATGAAGTAAAAAAGAAAGAAATTCGCAAACATAAATATCCACCAACATCTAACATTTTCCCCAAAAACATGTAAACGTTTTTCAATCAATAATAAAACAAAACATGATAAACACAAAAACAACCGAAACACAGGAAAACAAATAAAACAAAACAAACAAGATGTAAAAACACAACAAAAACAACCAAAACTCACATAAAACAAAATACAAACAAATAAAACAATAAAAACACAACAGAAATACATAAAACAAAACAAACAGAGCATAAACAAAACATTAAACAAAAACACCAAAACACATTCAAAACAAAACAAATAAATAAACACTAAAAACACAACAGAAATACATAAAACAAAACAAACAGAACATAAACAAAACAAACATAAACAAAACATGAAGAAAACAAAAACAACGAAAACACAATCAAAACAAAATACAAACAAATAAAACACTAACAACACAACAGAAATAGATAAAACAAAACAAACATAAACAAAACATGAATAAAACAAAAACACCAAAACACATTCAAAACAAAATACAAACAAAACAAATAAAAAACTAACCCAATTTCATTTGCCAACATCATCATTTCCCCAATATGTAAAGTAATGGCACTATAAAAAACAATAAAAATATTTTTAAAAATTTTTAAAAAAATCAAACCAAAGAATATAAGTAAAAGAAAATTGACAAGCAAAAACAAAAGCAGAAACAATTGATTGACGTCTCATAGATTTTTTAAGAGGTCTGAGGGCATCACAAAAAATACGATGAAAGTGTGATTGAAGAGAATAAGCTTTGATTGTTGGCATGTTGGTGAGGAATATACTTGTGTACTTTTTTAAAGGAAAAAAATTAATTTTTTTTTTGAATTTTTTTATTGGAGCTGGACATTTTCTGAGAGATATTAAATGGACTAAACATTCTGAGTCAACCTATACGCTTAAATTTTTGACTGACCTCCCAAGTCTTCCTACCTCACTCCAACCCACCCCCACCTCAAGTCTTCCTCCCTCCAATTCACCCCCCCCCCCTTTCCCCCAAGTCTTCCTCCCACACCCAGTCTACTACTACTTGGTTATATCAGTCCACATCTTGATTACCCCATTAACTTCTTCATTGATATCCTAATCTTCTCAAATCTCCTCGTATCCAAAACTCCTTCCTCCAACCTCATTGTTATCTCACTCTCCCTCATACCCAAAAATTTTTTTAACAAAAAAACACAAACTGTAGCAGCCTTTTTCTCCTCTTCTGCCATTTGACGTTGTCTTTTACTAGTTTCACGCACTTCCACAATACGTACAAAAAAGAAGGCTGGGAATTGAAAACCACAGAGTAAGGCTAACTAGAAAAATAAAAAAAATAAACTTAAATTATTTAAAAAAAAACCTTCCAATTTAAAAATAACGCAATAGTTATAGAAACAAAAGCACAAACAAGTGAAGGTAATAACATATCCAGCTTTGAACCAAGAATCTAAAAATAAATAGAGAAAAAATTTCAAAGAAGCTGTGATAAGAGGGAAAGATTAGGATAATAAAAAGTTGGTTACAGAGCAGGAATTAAAGAATATTTTCGAGCAGGGATGTTATGAAGTAAAAAAAAGTCGGAGGTTTTGGGGTAAATCTAGGCATCGATAATGTCAAAGTCAAGTGTTATACAGGTTGAGCTCTAAATGGGCTTTAATGGGGCGATCTGGTTTCCCTTATAGATCAAGTAAATCGACCAAACCCCTTATAAGTACCAGAAAATAAAAAAAAGATTGGATGGAACCTGACCCCGAGAATGCTATCTAATTTCTAAATCCTCTCTTCTAACAATACAACATTTTGGATTTACACAGCCAAATCCACCCCTATCTCATATTTAATTATAAATATACCCTGTTTAAACTTGCAGTGTCTGAAATTAATCTGTGAACAAGTCGACCAGGTGTATTCTCTTTAAAATTAAAATGAAGAAAAATTAAAAATAAATTTGACTAACTATCCTCGTCAAAATAAGCAACTCCATGGCGCAATAGTTGTCTGAACATTTGAAGACGCATATGAGTACAAAAACCATGACCATATAAAGCAACTGAGAGTCTCTGGAAAATATTTTTTTAATAAAATTTTTGAAAAGAAAAAATATTTTAAACAAACCCCAACAGCTTCAAACATTGTTTTGACAATAATAATCTTTAAAAAAAGAAGTTTAAAATTTTTTGATAAAATCCAAACCGCAACGTAAATACAGGCAACAATAAAAACTTTTTCTGAAAGTTGTTCTGCAGGTACTATAGAAATCTAAAAAATAGGTAATTTAATTTTAAATAGAAAAAAAGAAACCTCAAGAAGTGAGGCAACCTCAAAACAAACTAATAAAAACAGGGCTCCTCTCAAAACCGTAATAGGAATAGCCAACGCCAAGTGAACATGCCCTCCTTTAAAATCACGAATCAGGCGCCAAACAGCTCTTAAATTTGTGTGTTTTCCAGGCAACTTTAAAAATTAATTAAAAATTTTTTTTGAATTTTCTATAGGGTTGATCCCTGTCCCGTCAGCAAAAATTTTTTTAGGGGTCGGAGGAAGGTCTGTTAGAGGATCGGGGACAGGAAATCACGGCCCGAAAATAAGTCAGGTAGGGGTTCGGGCCGGGCTTTCAGAAAAATTTCTTAGGAATGGGTTTTCGGGTCGGGTATCGGATCAAAGAAAGAAAAACCCGTGTGTTTGGATAACCCCCTCCCATTCCTGGTCGGGGCTAAAAATTTATTTAGGGATCAAAGACCAACCTTCCAAGTTTATCAATTAAAAAACCCATACAGAAAAATCCTCTTCCGTATAACTTTTAACTTCTTCCTCAACTTCCGGAGCAACTTCCATAACGTTTGGTTTAGACCTCAGCATAGACCTTTTCTTTGACAAAACAGGCAAAGCTTTTAATTTCTCTCGATCCATGCTTAAAACTGAATAGGATTTTCCAATACTCATCTTTTTGTTTGCTCCAACTGAAGATCGAGTCCAGGCCTGGCGTTTAGCCAACAAGGAGTCCTTTAAAAAATTTTTTTAGGATTGTTCACGACCAGTAAATTTTTCCCAGTGGCGGCTCAAATAGAGAAGAATAATGAAAAATTAATTTTTCAACCATAGGAAAAATGCACCAGTTGTGAACAACCTTACAAGGTTGGTACTTAAAATTGACGCTTACGGGCCCCGTTTTTCCCCCCAAGTTTCTTATATCAATGTACAGAATGGTCAGACTTTCCTTCCGTTCCAATCCCCTCTTTCTGTATTTCTCCAATAAATTAATTCTTATTCTGTTTTAGGAGGAAAAAAGGAAAGTCTTGATCATTCTGTTCGGAGAAGGGGTCAGTAAACAATAACATTACCCAATGTTTTTCTTTTTTTCTATTAAAATTTAAAAAATAAACCATAAATCCAGGCTGGTCAGCAGGTCCAATACTAAACTTTCCTCCTAAAGTTGAATCCCTTCTTGTTCCAGTAATAGATTTTAATTCAGTCAAGCGATCCTGAGCGGGAGGAGGAGGTCTTTTAGGTTCCACCAAAGTAGCCAATTTTTGATCCAGAAACATTCGGGTAAATTGACCATTAGGGCTAAATTAAATTTAAAAAGAATTTTGAAATAAAAAAATACTTTGAGAGCAATTCTTGAGGACTGCCTTGTTCAACTATTCTTCCTTCGTCCAGCACTATAATGCGATCCTACAAATTTAATTTTATTTAAAATTCTTCAAAATAGGAGCTTGTGTAGTTTACACCCCATATGCACCGCCCCTATGCTCTATTTTCTTTCACTTTATAAGAAAATGTCTATGAAAATAGACCAAAATGGTCATTTACAGGAGGAAAAGCGAAAAAAAAAGTATGAAAGAATGGGCGGGGCTTATGGGGTGTAAACTACACAAGTACCCAAAATAGGATTGTTCGACTGTTATTCTTTACCTATGGCGAAACAAATAGAAGAATAAGAGCATCTGAGCCCCCCTAGACAAAAATTAACCTATCGTGAACAACCCTGCTTCAAATTATGAAGAAATTCAACTTACAGCCTTCCTTATTGTACTCAGTCTGTGTGCGATAGTAATTGTACTAACACCTCTAATTGCTGCATCAATCGCCTTTTGAACTTCCCCTTCATGTTTTGTATCCAATGCAGAGGTAGCTTCATCAAAAATCATTAAAGAACTGCAAAAATAAAAAGTTTGGGACCAAATGTCCACTTTGGGACCAAATGTCCAATCTTACGGATTTCGAATAACAGCTCGACAAATAGCCACCCTTTGCTTCTGTCCACCACTTAGTTGAACTCCACGATCACCTACTCGAGTTCTCATTCCATCTGGGAGGGCACTGATAAATGACCAACTTTCTGCCCGTCTAGCTGCGTCGTTCACATCGCCTTGGGAAGCCCCCAAAAGTCCGTATCTAATGTTGTCTGCAATGGTTCCATCAAAGAGAACGGGTTCCTGACTATTGATTGACTGTTTAGAATGAGAAAGAGTTGAAAAAGATGGTCAGACCTGACTAGACCAATTTGAGCTCGAACGATATCTAAAAATGAAATCGTGACAACACATTTCGCCAATAACATATTTTGCCAATAAGGCTAAAAACTCTCATTTTGTCAACAAGCCTGGTGGCAAAACAAGGGTTTTTAGTCTTATTGGCAAAATATGGAATTGGTGAAATATGTGAAGAAATGTGAAGAAGTGTCAAGTTACCTGGATCCATATCTCTTAAATTAACACCATCCATACTGACACTTCCACTACAGGGATCATAAAAACGCAAAATTAATGCTGTTATTGTCGACTTTCCAGAACCGCTAGCTCCCACTATTGCTAAATGCTAAATAAATTTTTTTTGAAAATTTGAGAATTGCGGAAAGGCCGGTTCAGTGCCCTAAATCTGCCCAGTCCGTTTCATCCCCAGCAAAAAGGGAATGTTTCAGTGTGAGTTTTATTTTTACTAGTGCCCGGCGCCGGACCGGATCCGGCCGGATTTTTCCGGAGTCCGGGTCCCAAATCCGGGTTTTTTTGAAATTTCCGGATTAAAACCGGACCGGATTTATCCGGAAAAATCCGGCCGGATCCGGTCCGGCTCAAGTTGCAAATCCGGAATCCGGATCCGGGTCCGGCAAATTTTGAGCACCGGATTTGGGATTTTATACAGTTCTGGAATTTTCCCATTTTTTCTTGTATTTTTTATAAAAAATGAGGATTTTTGACTTTTGTCTATATGAAATTCAAAAAATTTTCGCCTGCGGCGCTGAAAAAGGATAATTCTTCTTTGTTGGCCTTACAAAATTGGAGACCCATTGTATATACCACAACTGGGTTTCAGTACTAGGCCGAAAATAGGGTTGGTATGGAGACTCTAAGCTTCATAACCATCTAAACTTCAAAAAAATTTTGCCTGCGGCCCTAACAATAGAATTTTTTCTCCTGAGGCCTTTTAAAATTCTCGAAATTTTCGCCTCCGTCTGTGAAAACTGGAAGAAATCTGGCTTCATACCTTCAAAAATATTCAAAATCTTCGCCTGCGGCGCAAAAAATGGAAGAAATCTGAATTAAAACCTTTAAATTCTCAACATTTTCGCATGCGGCGCATGTAAGGAATTTGGGATTAAGAGGATCCTTGGAGGAAATATCGGAGGAAATCTTTGGAGGAAATATTGCTCCTTGGACTCCAAAATGCTCAAAAATTGGCAGGTACGAGTACGAGGTAAAGAAAGGCCTGTACGAAAGTAGGAGCAAATTTCAAAATCACGAATTATTTACTTTATTTTTCAAACTTTTAACATAGAAAAATCCACAAAATATCCTTCATAGCCTCCAAACTCCTTAGATATCCCCCTAGCAACATTTTAACACTTAAACGACACACGTATTACTACATTTAGCACAAAAATTAAAAAAAAATTTTTATTGAAAAATCCGGAAAAAACCGGAGTCCGGTCCGGAATCCGGATAATTTCTGCCGGACTCCGGAAATTATTTTTGCCGGATTAAAACCGGACCGGATTTATCCGGAAAAATCCGGCCGGATCCGGTCCGGCTCAAGTTGCAAATCCGGAATCCGGATCCGGGTCCGGCAAAATCGATTTTGCCGGGCACTAATTTTTACCTCGCCAGCAGCCACTTCAAAGCTGAAAAGATGTTTTGAATTTATTTTTACAAATTGTGAATTATTTACAAACCTAAGCCCTTTGATGACCTCAACGTCCGGTCGAGAAGGATAGCTAAAGTTGGAAATTATTATAAGAAGGATTATAAATTGTAAAAAATAAAAAAACTTAAATTTGCAAAAATAAACTTGGATTGTAAAGTAAACTTGAATTAAAATAAGTTTTACAACTCGATTTGCAATTAAGTTTCTTACAATTTGTAATTCAAGTTTATTTTTTATTCAAGTTTATTTTATGATAAAAATAAACTTGATTTGTAAAAATAAACCTGAGATAAGTTTTACAATTTCTTTTACAATTAAGTTTATAATTCAGTTGTAATTAAAGTTTATTTTACAGCATAATAAACTTGAATTAAGATGAGTTTTACAGCTTGTTTTAATTACAATTTGTAATTCAAGTTTATTTTTTTATTCAAGTTTATTTTAAAGCAAAAAATAAACTTGAATTGTAAAAAGTTACCTACCTAAAATGCACATCTTTAAAACTAATCGCTCCCCTCCCAATAGTTTGATTTGTATTTTCTTTGGGTTGTAGTTTTTCAATTGGGGCCATTTTTGCAGGGACGATCCTTCTCGTTAACCTTTTCTGATTTTAATAGACATTAAAATAAATTAATTTTAGATTTATTCTCCAACCAAAAGTGTGCTCCTCTTTGTTGGTATATCTCTCTCAATCATTGGGGCTTCCTTAAGTATGGTCTGCATTTCTTTCGCACTTCGTCTTGCTGTAGAAACGCCGTTTAAATGGAATCCAATACTGACAGATTGAGCACACAAAAATAACATATTTATTGCCAACTTTAAAGAGAGAGTGTTGATTATAGGAGAAAATTTAAATTAAAATTAACTCACAGCCCCTAAACGCCCAGGATTCTCATTTCCAGACCTCCAAACTCCAAAACACAGGGCGGCAGTGAATATTAATTCTGTGAAGAGTACTTGGGCGAGTGAATTGTAAACTGAAGAGGCCCGGAGACGCTCTTCAGTAATCTTTTTGTGCTCCAAACTTAGACGTTCATATCTATTTTTAAAATTGTAAAATAAAAGTTTTACAAGTTGTAATTAACTTTCCAATGCTTTGTCGTTGGGCTCCAAAAGCAATAACAGTGCGAATACAACTTTAAATAAAACTTGACAAAGTTTGTAATTTTTTAAAAGTTTATTTTTAAATTCAAGTTTATTTTTTTATTCAAGTTTATTTTATAGGAGTAAATAAACTTAATTAAAATAAGTTTTACAACTCGTTTTACAAATTGTAAAACTTATTTTTGTAATTTAAGCTTGTTTTATAGCAATAAAATAAACATGAATTTAAAGTTTATTTTATTAACAAAGTTTAACTGTACATAAATACAATTCAAGTTTATTTTATTTATTTTTACAATTGTAATTTTTTTACAATTCAAGTTCCAAGTTTATTTTCTACAATAAATTCAAGTTTATTTTTCTTATGATTTCCCCAAGTTTATTTTTATGTTTATGAAAGTTAATAAAATTTTTATGATTTTTTACCTAAAAGTTTCGTGTACCAAATTTGTTATTTTTGTTTGCAACTGTGTTTCGGTCTCCATTGTTTTACAAAACCACTAAAAAAAGTAATAAAAAAAGGTGGTATTCAGCGAATAACTTACTCGACTAAATACAAGTCTTGTACAGATTAACAATGGAATTGCAAGTAAAATGAATGCGGTCACTTGCCAATGTATATACAAACAAACAGAAACTTAAAATATAATTAGGCTTGAGATTGAACTTGAAAAACTTACTTGTAACAGCCATATAACAAATACTATAAAATTACAATTTGAAATTAAAGTTTATATTTGTTTAGAGATTATTTTTACAATTCAAGTTTATTTATTTTTACAAATTGTAATTTCCTAATATTTATTTTTTTACAATTCAAGTTTATTTGTAATTATTTTTACAATTTGTAATTAAGTTTATTTTACATTTGTAATTCAAGTTTATTTATTTAGACTAGTTTCAAGTTTATTTTTCTGTTTTACAATTTGTAGTTTCCTAATATTTTATTTTTACAAATTCAAGTTTTATTATTTTTACAAATTGTAATTATTAAAAAATTCAAGTTTATTATTTTTACAATTCCATATTCAAGTTCTCATTTTATAATTGTAAACTTACATAAAAAAGCACATAGGTAAATGGTCAGCCATCCCTTGATAAATACAATCAGCCTGGCTAAAATAAAGTTTATTTTTAGAAGGTTTATTTATTTATTTACTCATTGAGAACAGAGGCAACTTGTCCAGAATGTCTAGATTCAAGCCAGGCAATATCCATATGCAAAAGTTTGCGAATATATGCTTTTTTGGCTCTAAAGACTTGGCGGATTGCAGAGATTTCCCACACTAGTCTCTAAATATTTCTTGTAGATTTTCAAGTCTTCCCTCAAATTTCCTCTTAAGTTTCCTTCATTTACCTGTATAAACGCAGCACAAAATGTAGCAACAGACAATGTAAGCATTGCATAAAAAACAGGTGTGGCGGAATCCTGGAAGCGCTTATCAATTTCTTTTTGACGCTTCCCCCACAATGCAATGTTTGATTCGTTCGGGGAGAGCCCCAAGTCTGAAAGCCTTAAAAGCTCTGAGGAACGATTTAAACGAAATTCTTCTCTTCGGATAGCTAAATAAATTAGAGGATTAAAATAATTAATTAATTAAACTTGCCATAAGTCATAAAATTTCCCATGAAAAACCATAGGAATGGAGGGAGAATAGCTTGGACAAGCGCCATCAACAACCCCAAGGCTATAAGCTAAAATAAACTTGTTTTATAACAATTTTGTAATTAATAGAAGAAATGTTTGAATTCAAGTTTAATTTAATTATAATTCAAGTTTATAAACTTTCTTTCAAGTTTAATTTTATATTTCAAGTTTATTTAACGTTAATTCAAGTTTAATTTAATAATTAAAGTTTATTTTATATAATTCAAGTTTATAAACTCTTTTTAAGTTTATTTTTATTTTCCAAGTTTATTTTCATTATAATTCAAGTTTTAAAGTTTACAAAATTGTAATTAAAGTTTTATTTAATAATTCAAGTTTGCAAATTTTCTTCAAGTTTATTTTAATTAAGTTACCAACCTGATAGTCGACAGGATCTGCAAGACGGTAAATATCAAGTAAGGAAGCAGATTCTGCTTCAGTTTCATTTTCTTTCTGTTTTTTAATTTCTTTGAATTTTTCTGACTTTCCCATAACAAGACTTTTAAATATTTTTTGTAGTTTAGTTTAAATAAGTGTCAAAATTTCACAGTTTATTTTCAATAATTTCTTCCTTTTATTAAAAAATTTTAAAAAAATTTAAAATTTAGAAAATCTAAAATTTATTTAATAAATTCTTTTATGAATCAATTAGTAAGTGAAAAATATAAGTAAATTTAGTAGATGATTGAAAATGACCAAAAAGAGGGGAGAGAGTTGCGCCCCACACAGAGGGGAAAAATAAAAGAAAATAATAGGTAGTAGAGATTTACAAACTTGAAAAAAAATTAAATTAAATTATATAATTAAATCACATGAAAATCGTGTTTGAATAAAAAAAATTGCGGCGCGGTTTAATGTAAAAATATGTGAATTGTTTTGTGAACAATAAAAAATGTTTGGAAGAAAAAAAGTTTTTGACTAAATAAATAAATGAATGATGGCCTTGATAGGTAAAAATGATCTGTGCGCGAAACTGATATTATTAGAGTTTATTGGGAGCGTTTATGATTAGACAAAAGACAATCAATGAGTGAAGAGATGGGTAGATTGTTTGACTGTTAGTTAATGTTATTAATTAATTGCAAGTTTATTTTTGTAATAATTGTAATTCAGGTTTATTTAACTTTTTCAAGTTTGTAATTTAGTGTTTTTAATTTAAATTACAATTTGTAAAAATAAACTTGAATTTATTTTTTTAAATAAACTTAAATTACAAATTGTAAAATTCAGGTTTATTTATTTTCAGGTTTGTATTTTCGTCAAGTTTGTATTTTTTTCAAGTTTATTTATTTTGTATTTTCTTTTTGTGTTTTTTGTGTTTTTAATTACAATTTGTAAAAATAAACTTGAAATGTATTTTATAAAATAAACTTAAATTACAAATTGTAAAATTCAAGTTTATTTATTTTTTAAGTTTGTGTTTTGCATTTGTGTTTTCTGTTTAATTTGTAATATTTTTCCTTTTGTTTTACAATTTGTAATTCAAGTTTATTTTTATAATGCATTAAATTACAAATTGTAATTTAAGTTGATTATATTTGTTTAAAATTGTGAGCTTAATAAAGTTTATTTTTACAAATTGTAAAACAAGTTTATTTTAATTGTAATTCATCTTGTAATTTAAAAATAAGTTGTAAAAAGTGAATCAAACTGTGGCAGGTTGAGAGTTAATGACTGAATGGTGGACAGTCGATAAATCAAAAATTTTATTGTTTAAATTAAAGACGCGTCTGGTTAGGGGAAAATGCGTCGTGTTGGGAGAAGGAAAGGAACGCGCGGAATGTTGTTTTCTCCCACCCACACCCAAAAATGGCCATATGTTAAACAGGTTTAAAATAATGATTGGTTTATGATGATTGGGAGGTCATGAAAATGAAATTTTCTGATTTGTAAAATAAATTCTGATTTTTTAAAAATTAATTTTGGTAAATATAATTATGGCTTTTAAAGTTGTCTGATTTTTACAATTTAATTATTAAATAAAATAATTTTTACAAATTGTAATTTAAGTTTATTTTTCCAAGTCTACTTTTACAAATTGTAATTACATAAATTACATATCTCCAAGTAAATCAAGTTTATTTTATATTTTGTAATTCAATTTGTAAATTGTAACAGGCGTTAGCAGGCTAATTTTTCACAAATTGATAACTTTTTAACTCCATTACAAATTGTAATTCAAGTTTATTTTTTTTACAAATTGTAATTTTTACTAATTCTGATTTACAAATTGTAAATTAATAATATCCAAGTTTTTAAATTTTTTTCTCACCATTTTCACTTTTGTTTACTCTT
This sequence comes from Meloidogyne enterolobii, assembly GCA_963681835.1. Taxonomy (NCBI): domain Eukaryota; kingdom Metazoa; phylum Nematoda; class Chromadorea; order Rhabditida; family Meloidogynidae; genus Meloidogyne; species Meloidogyne enterolobii. The sequence goes on from CAVMJV010000007.1 coordinate 236,154, forward strand.
CTTCTAATCCTCCCCCTATTTTCTTCATAACTGAGGGCAAGTGTTTTGTTTTATATTTTACAACAGAAGAAGCTTCTCTCGGTTTTTACCCTCAGTTATTTCCCTCTCCCTTCCCTCATCTGCTCTGACAATGAAAAGCAATTTTTCATTTTTGGCGCGGGGTGAATTGTCAATCTGAAAGGAGAAGGATTGAATTTATTGGAGAATTACCCTAAAATTAGAAACAAAATAAATTCAAAAATGGCTGACGTAAATGGTCAAATTTTAAGGGTATTTAAATTTTTTAAATTCAAGAGGTTAAGTTCAGCTTGAATAAATTTCAGAATAAAATTCTGATTCTAAATTTTATTTTATGGTTCTGTTCTGATTTTAATTCTGATTTTAAAATTCTGATTTTTTTCTGATTTATTTTGCTTCGACTTTAGTTCTGATTTTATTCTGATTTTAAATTTAATTTTATGATTCTGTTCTGATTTTAAAATTCTGAATTTGTTCTAATTTTTCTATTTCGAACTTTGTTCTGATTTTATTCTGATTTTTAATTTAAAATTTACCCAGCGATGTTTCGGGTAAAAACCCCTATAAGACTCTTTCATTTAAAAAAAAGTAAAAGGCGTGTGAAGACTTTTTAAGGATTAAAAACATCGAAAGGCGCCAAACGGGGAGGAAGACAACAAGAAGTGAAAGAAGACAAATGGCCGAATTTTTGGAGGAATTTTTGGGGGGATTTTTGGTTGTTTTGAGGCGACAGCCGGTAGCTGGGTATTTACTTTATTTCTCACTCCCCCAGCCAGCATCTTTTTTTAAATAATTCTTCACTTTAAAAACAAAAAAAGGCTAAATGAAAGTTCAAAAATGACCAACAATATAGTACAAAAATTATTCTAATTTTAAATATTTTATTCTGATTTTAAGTTGTTGTTCTGATTTTAAAATTCTGATTTTATTCTGATTTTAAGCTCCATTTTGTGTTTCTTTTCTGGTTTTAAATTCTGATTTGTGCTGATCTAAAAATTCTGATTCTGTTCTGATTTTTAATTCTTTTTATTTTGATTTCGAAATTCTGGTTTTATTCTGATTTTAAGTTCCATTTTATAATTCTGTTCTGATTTGAATTTTCTTATTTTATTCTGATTTTTCTGATTAAAATTTTATTCTGATTTTAAAATTCTGATTTTATTCAGATTCTGTTCTGATTTTCTGTTTACTAATTTTATTCTGATTTAAAAATTCCATTTTAAGTTCCACTTTCCTCCTAGCAACTTTTTACTAAATATACTCCCCGCCTTCTCATAATTCTCAATTCATTAATTTAAAAAATTCTCAGAAAATAAGTGCGCGAGTTAAGAAGATTAATAAATCATTAAATGTCGTCCCATATTTAAAAGAATTTTTGACCTTTGACCAAATGCCATTCATATATTAATTTACATATTTTATTAATTTGCATTCAGTTTTTCTTTTTACTAATTCAGTTCTGATTTTTAAATTTTGGTTTTGTTCTAGTTTTTAATTTGGTGTTTTAGTTCTAGTTCTGGTTCTAAATTTCTGATTCTAGTTCTGGTTCTAAATTTCTGATTTTTAATTCTGATTTTCAATTTTCTGATTTTTAATTCTGATTTTATTCTGATTCTTAGTTCTGGTTTTGTTCTGATTTTTATTTTTTGATTTGTTCTGTTTCTAAATTTCTGATTTTATTCTGATTCTTAGTTCTGGTTTTAAATTCTGGTTTTGCTCTGTTCTGGTTTTTAATTTCTGATTTTGTTCCGTTCTGGTCTTTAATTTCTAATTTTGTTCTGATTTTAAAATTCTGATTTTATATTCTGATTTAAAAATTCTGTTTTATTTTCTGATTTTATTCTGGTTTTTTAATTGATTATTAATTAATTAATTTACGCTTATTATTAGTCTATTTAATGCCCTACTTAAATTTTTATAAAGACAAATGACCAATTTTATGGTTGTTTTCTCACGGCGATTTAAAAGCGATAATCAAACAAACACAAAAAATTGCTGCGGCTGCCATTTTTAATTTTTTTTTTTAATTTTCAATTTTATTACCACCCCAAAAGTGATTAAATAAATAAATTGTCGGGAGAGCACAAAAAAAGTAAATTAATTGAAGGCGAAGCAATTTACTCCCCCTTTAAACACATCGATTAACTCTTTATTAACTAAAACAACTTGCAAGCAGTTTAAGCAAGTAATCGCCTCCTTCTCTCACTTCTTTATGGTCAACCCTAAATTCTCTTTAAAATAGATCAACGCTGATTGGGTGGAAATCAGAAACTTTTTTAAAAATCAGAACAAAAATTGGAGGTGATTCGCAGCGTGTGTTACTGGTGTTGTTCTGATTTTTGTTTCTGGTTTTATTTTCTGATTCTGATTTTTAATTCTGATTTTTGTTTCTGGTTTTATTTTCTGATTTTCAGTTCTGATTTTTAATTCTGATTTTTGTTTCTGAATTTTGTTCTGATCTTTAATTCTGATTTTGTTCTGAATTTCGTTCTGATTTTGTTTGATTTTTAATTCTGAAGTTCTGATTTTTAGTTGTGATTTTTAATTCTGATTTTTTGTTTTGCTTTTTAATTTTGATTCTGTTCTGATTTTTAATTCTGATTTTTATTTCTGATTTTGTTCTGATTCTTAATTATGATTTTTTCTAATTTTTAATTCTGATTTTATTCTGATTTTTAGCTCTGATTTTATTTCTACTCTACTCTGGTTTTGTTCCGATCATGTGCTGATACTATTCTGATTTTTATGTCTGATTTAATTCTGATTTTTCGATATTCTGGGCAAATTTCTTCTCACCCCTTTTCTTCATTTACCCGTTACGTACATATCAGCACATCCATCTGTCCTCCTCATAATATTTAATGGTTTTTAGCCCCCCTTTTTCTTCTTGTTTTTCGTCTTGTTAAATAATAAAATGATCTTCTAACAAATCATATCCAAAAATTATTTTTTAAAAATTAATTGGCTATTAATTATGTATGTTTGTTTGCTCAATGATCAAATATCAGTTCATGTTAGAAGACTAATGTCTTTTCTCTCTTTATTTATTTTTCTGTTTACGAATTCTGTTCTGCTGTTCTGATTGTATTCTGATTTTAGAATTTGATTTTGCTCTGATTTTAAATTTCTGATTTTATTCTGGTTCTGATTTTATTCTGATTTTTCTTTGATGTTTAATTTCTGATTCTGTTCTGATTTTAAAATTCTGGGATATAGTGTAGTGTACCGGTGGTAAAAGTTCGGGACGTGACATATATCATTCGATTTGTCTCGACGAGCTGAGTCGAATGGTACCACTCCCTATTTTAGGAAATAATTCTGGACCGAGTTATAGGTCCCGAAAATTGAAAAACCATAGGGGGGAGTAAGGTCAATTTTGGGGTGAAAAATTCGAATATGCAAATAATAGCTCATTCGAAAGAGCTCTTCGAGCTGAGTCGAATGACACCAAAATCAACAAAATCTGACTTGATTGGACCGAGATATAGGCCCCTAAATATCGAAGATCCAAAGGGGCGATTTTTGGAATAAAAAATTTTTTTTACAAATAATACCTCATTCGAAAGAGCTCGACGAGTTGAGTCGAATGACACCAAAATCACCGTGATTGAACAAGATTAGACAAAATTACGACACAAAAAACAAGCAACATAAACCTATGGAGAGTCGGCGAGGCGCTTGTGCAAACCCCCGCGCTTCGCGCGGGGGTTTGCGGCACGCGCCTCGCGGGGAGTCTACGGGCGGTGGGTCTGGGCTCGTAACATAAACCTATTCCTATCTCCCTTGCTCTGGGCATACCTGGAGCCTCCGTAGCAGCAAAACCCTCCATGGAACCATAGGTAAGGAGCTAAAACAAACGATCATAACTTTGTCAAATCAAGTCGGATTTTGTTGATTTTGGTGTCATTCGACTCAGCTCGAGGAGCTCTTTCGAATGAGCTATTATTTGCATATTCGAATTTTTCACCCCAAAATTGACCTTACTCCCCCCTATGGTTTTTCAATTTTCCGAGACCTATAACTCGGTCCAGAATTATTTCCTAAAATAGGGAGTGGTACCGTTCGACTCAGCTCGTCGAGACGAATCGAATGACATATATCACGTCTCGAACTTTTACCACCGGTACACTACACTACAGCCAAATTCTGATTTTGCTCTGATTTTATTATCCTATTTTTGTTCTGATTTTTAATTTTTAATTTCTGATCTTGTTCTGACTTTTAATTTCTGATTTTTACCCTTACTTTTTCCCCTTTAAAATTCAATTTTTTAGCCTTATGCCTTTCTTCCTCTATTTGTTCTCTTATAACTAAAATTTAATGGAAAATCATCACTATTATTATAACAATAACCACCAACAATTATGGCAACATCCTCAAGCAGTACACCACCAACAATTATATGACCCCTCATTTGAGGAAGGACATTTTGCCTCTTTGACTACTTCTTTCCCTTCCTCTCACAATTATTATTATTCTTCCCTTCCTGGCTGCAGCACCCCAATTGCTCCTATGGCCTCCCCTGAAAGAATGGACGCTGTAATTCATCACCCTCCTCCGCCTATTCTTCCTCCTCCTCATCCCCACCAACATTTGACTCAATCTAAAAATAATGCTTTTACTCTTCCATTAATGGACGAGGAACGACAAAAAGAAAGCAGTTTTTTATCGAATTTTCAGTAAGAAATTTTTTTATTGATTTTAAAAAATTTTCAGAATTTTCTGATTTTTCAGAATTTTTTTCAAAAATCAGAATTTTTTTTGATTTCTGATTAAAAAAATTTTTCAGAATTTTTCTGATTTCCTCTGAATTTTTTTTCAAAAATCAGAATTTTCTGATTTCTGATTAAAAAAATTTCAGAATTTTTTATAAATCAGAATCTTTCTGGTTTCTGATTTTTTTGGATTTTTTCAAAAATCAGAATTTTTCTGATTTCTGATTTTTAAAAATTTTCCCCCCTAGACCTCCTTCACACTCACACAACATTCCATCAATGACTGATACAACAATGGAAAACATTCCATGGTCACCTAATTATTATTCTCCCGATCCTCATGCTTTTCATCCTCATCCAATGCCTCCAGAATCTATTCCACCACCTCGCCATTCCTCCTTTTCTGCTTTAAATGACTTTCAAAAAAGGGGGGAAACACCTAAAAACAACAACAACAACTTTATTGCTTCAACTTCCCAACAACAACCCCAAACACCCCTTCAATATTCACAACAAACAGACCAACAACAAAGACTTAGAGAACAACGTAGAGCAATGTATTCTCAAAATAAAGTTCAATATTGGCAACAATTTAGCCAAATGTCGATTCAAGACAGTGGGGTCCATTCTATGAGTCATTCTACGGTTAGGTTGATTAATCAGTCAAAAATAATTGTTTCTATTAGGCACCCTCAGTCATGTCTTCTATTCATCCAGCCTCGTGTATGTCTAATGTCTCTTCTCTGCCGGATGATTTTTCCGGGTTGAAAGAACATCCATACTTTCAGGCAAGTTTTGTTTTTCTCTGGTACAATTATTTTTCCGGAAACATTATTTATTTTCCGGAAAAGAAAGAACTATAATACATTTTTCCGGAATCTACATATTTTCCGGAAATATGTACAACAATATACCTTTTCCGGATAATCGTCTATTTCTGAAATTTCCGGAAACTATTTTCTGTAATACACTTATTTTTTTCCGGAAAGTTAAAAATACATTTATTTTTCCGGAAAAGAAATATATTTTCCGGAAATCTTTTTATACCCTATTTTCCGGAAATATTTGTCTTCCGGAATATTGCTTCTCTAAATATGATAGTATAGTATATTTACTTTTCCGGAAGATCGTCTATTTTCCGGAAACTTATATTCTTTAATTATTTTTCTCTGTTTCAGCATATCCCTAACACTTTTAATCACGAAGAGCCAGAAAAAATGCGCCAGGTTTTACCTGAATTAATACCACTCATCAATGACGAGTCTGTGGACATTGTTAAACGTGCACTCGTAAATATTTAATTATTGACAAAATAAATAATTTAAAAAAATAAAATTTTGTAGACAATACTTATAAGTGTTGCTAAAAAGGACAAAGAATTTTGTACATTACGTTCTCAATTAGATACTAGACCTTTAATTGTCGAGAAGAGGGTAGTGGAGGAATTGTTGAGAACTTTGCGTACCCACAAAAAGGATAAGGCAATTAAATTTATTTTATAAAATAAATAAATTTTAATTTAAGCAAGTTACCCTTTATGTCCTCAAAGCTTTATATTTTATTTCTGATAATGATCCTAGTGGGCGTGACTTATTTGTTAAAACATTAAATGCCCATGGAACTGATTGCCTTGAGGAATTGGTTCATTGCATTGGGTAGGTTTATTTTAAATTCAAGTTTATTTAATTAATTCAAGTTTAAATTTTTGTGTTTTTTCAAGTTTTATTTTAAGTTTATTTTTGTATTTTTTTGTGTTTTAGTTTTATATTTATTTTCAAGTTTGTATTTTTGACTGTTTCCCTCAAGTTTATTTTTTGTGTTTTTAAGTTTAGTTTTAAGTTTACCTGTGTTTTTAAGTTTTGTATTTTTGTTGTCTAAAATGTATTTTTGTATTCTACAAGTTTAAGTTTTTCTGTGTTTTTAAGTTTGTGTTTTTCAAACTTATTATTGTATTTTTTAAGTTTATCTAAGTTTGTATTTATTTTAAATTTGTATTTTTATGTATTTGTCTAAGTTTATTTTTTGTATTTTTTCAAGTTTATTTTTGTATTTTTAATTTTACCTACTTAATTCAAGTTTATTTATTTTTAGCATCCAAGACCCTTCTTGCTATAAATTTGCCTTTCTTCTCCTACACAATTTAATGACTGATATTCGGATTGGCCGGAAAGTTATTGCTTACATGTGTGAAATGAGAATATTAACAAAAGTTTTGAGTTGGTTATCTGACAAAAATGAGAAATTTTTAAGTATTGTGACTGACATAATTTACATGCTTTTAAATAAAAATACTGAACAAATGGTGAGGAATTTTGTATTTTTTTGGAATTACAAAATTGACCTAAAACTAAATTAAAATTAAAAATTCAAACTTAAATAAAATATAAACTTAAAATACAAACAAACTTAGGCGTGAAAAAATACAAAAAATAAACACAAAAAATTCAAAAACACAAACATAAAAATAAATACAAACTTGAAAAAATACAAATAAATAAACTTGAAATACATTAATCAAAAACACACTTAAAAACACAAATAAACTTGAACTTGGAAAAAATACAAAAATCAACTTGGAAAAATACAAATAAATAAACTTGAACAATTAAACCAAAAACACAAACTTAAAAACACAAAAATAAACTAAAAACTTGAAAAAATACAATAAAATAAACTTGAAATAATTATTTAATTTTTTCAGGCTTTCTTTATTGGTTTAAACGGACATGAGAAACTTGTTAATATTCTTGCTAATTCCCATCAAGAAAATTTACTTTATAGAGCAGTCAAATTACTTAATAGAGTTGTACAAATAGTAATTCCTTCCTTAATTTTCTTTAAAATTTTCAAAAAAATTTTTAAAGGATCCAAACAAAATAGTTTCCGCAGGCTTATTGGAAGCAGCACAAAAACACTTGGATCATGCCAGTCAAAGAATGTTAAGACAACTTTTGGATTGCATCAAGTTTGTCAGTCATGTTCCTTCTGGAGACCGTGATATCCATTTATTATTACAAAAATTGCTTCAATTGCTTGGTAGGAGAAATTTCCTAGATTCTAATACCCCCCAAAAATCCCCATTTTCAGGCACAAATGACATGAAAGTTAAAGAATGCTGTACAGACATTTTAGCAAATTTATCAGCTAACAATACTAACAATAAAGAATTTGTGGTTGATAAAGGGGCAGTTTTTGGCCTATTCCAACTTTTACAAGAAATGGAAGCGTTAAACGAAGCTTTGGGGCAAAATACCCAAAGACAAAATATTCAAGAAACGGCTCTCTCACTTTTACGTTCTCTCTCTTCCGGAAATGTCTGTTCCGGAAAAGCAAAACAACAAATAATTAAAAAAGAAATACATAAGAAAATACTGTTGGAAAGGATGAGGAATAAGCAGAGAAATTGGCCTTTACTTAAAAAGACATTTGCGGTGAGTTAGCAGAAAAATACAAGCTTTTCCGGAATAATATATAAATTATTTTCCGGAAATATTTATATTCGAGGAATACAAATAATTTCCGGAATGCAGGTGTTTTTAGAAAATATTTACATAAATAAACTTTTTCCGGATTATTGTATTTGCCGATTTTATAAAAAGTAAAACACAAACTTTTCCGGAAAATACATATCAAAAATACAATTATTCTTTCGGAAATATTTCTGGAAAAATACAACCTTTTTATGGATTATTGTATTTTCTGGATTCATGTTTATTTTATAACACGAAAAACACAAACATTTCCGGAAAATAAATAGAAAAACACAAACCTTTCCGGAAAATAAATAGAAAAACACAAACATTTCCGGAAAATAAATAGAAAAACACAAACCTTTCCGGAAAATAAATAGAAAAACACAAACCTTTCCGGAAAATAAATACAAAACACAAACCTTTCCGGAAAATAAATAGAAAAACACAAACCTTTCCGGAAAATAAATACAAAACACAAACCTTTCCGGAAAATATATTATCACAAATACGAAATAATTTTTTTTGGAAAACACAACCCATTAGTATATTAAATCTTATTTAACAGTTACTCCAATATATTGCTCAAGAAGAAAGTCTATTAAAAGAATTCCGTTTTGCAATGTCTTTTCCTCCAAATTTTCCTCAATTACCTGATGCTCCACTTTTATTAAAACCTGAATATTGTTCTTTTGTTAGTCAAATAGTGGTTATATTAACTGAGGGGTTAAATTCGCTTCCACAAAGTTGGGAATTGTGTCAAAAATGTTTGGATTTGCTTGGATTATTGGCTGGTGATGAAGGATTGTTAGGGGAGATTTTCTCAGAATTATCTGCCCGTTGGATTCGTCTTTCAGAATTTCAACCTAAACTACTTGCTCCTCAAGTTATTCTTCGATTCTTTGAACAACTCGCTCCGCCAGCTTTGGCTTTACTTGCCCAAATTGCACGTATTCCGGAAGCTGCTATATTTATTGGGAAGGATAGACCAACATTAGATACTTTGAGGAAATGGTCAATTAATAACAACGATGTAAACTCGGCTCGTTTTGCTGACTGTGTGTTACAGTTGGTTGATTCTGCTAATGGAAAACAACAACAAAATGCTTCCGGAAAGAGAGTACAATCTAGTGGAGAGGAGAGTTGGAAGCAACAACAGGGCCAACAGCAGCAATCTCATCCAGTTAACGACAAAAAATCTTTTCCAGATACAGAAATGGATTTTTCTATGGGTTAATTTATACTAATTTTGTATCTAATTGTTTAAACTATTTTTAGCACCTACTTCATCAACCACACTTTTACCTTGCTCCCCCAGCAATTTTCTTCTCCAACCAGACCATTCTAATGATATACTAAAGGTGTTCTATAAAAATTTTTAAAAAATAATTTTAATTATATAACCGGAAAAGATCTTTCCGGAAACGTTTTATAAAATTATTTTCCGGAATGTTTATATTCTCATGCAACTTTCTTCGGTACATATCCGGAAAACACAAAACTTTTCCGGTAAATTATTTATAAAACACAATTCTTTTCCGGAAACACTTTAAATTATTTTTCTTGAGTGTTTATATTTTTTCCGGAATATTAAATAATTTCCGGAAATAAAATTTATTTTAATTTCAGCAACAACAACAGCCTCCAACCGACTGTTTAGCCTCAACTTTATCTTCATTCGATTCTGACGATGTCAATAATCTTTCTGATTTTGGTACTTTAGTAGGTACTTTTTGCCCTAGTTCTTCACCAGTCTGGGGGGATATTGATTTTGGATAAATAATTTTTGAATTAATTATTGTAAAAAAATTAATTTTTTATTGCTCATTTTTAAATAATTTTTAAAAAATAATTCTGATAAAATTTTTAATTAAATTTTTTTGATTTTTTATCGTTATGTCGTTGATATATTTATTTACATTTTTTCTCATTTGTTTAATATCCAGATTCTGTTTTTGGTATCGAACAATGATCTATATTTTAAGTGAGATTTATATATAATTCTGATCTCGGATTTAAACCAGAATTCTGATTTTTCAGAATTATGATTTCTGATTTTTCAGATTCGAATCAGAATTCTGATTTTTTTCTGGTTAGGATTTAAATCAGAATTCTTCTTTTCTGATTTAAACTAGAATTCTGTTTCTTCATTTCCAGAATTCTGAAAAAATAAACTAAGCAGAATTCTGGTTAAATCAGAATTCTGATCAGTTAGTTTTTGAAATTCAGAATTCTGATTTTTTCTGATTTTCTGATTTAAATCAGGATTCTGATTTTTCATTTTATTCCAAAATTCTGATTCAGTCTTTAAAATCAGAATTTCATCAAAACATTTAAGTATTACCACAACTAGCGTCCAATCCGGGCACTCCATCGGACCCATCCTCTCCTATCTGTCCAGGTTGACCTTTGGGTCCTTTCTGTCCAATTTCTCCAATTTCACCTTTTATTAGGGGATATTTTAATTTATTTTTAAATTCAATTTACCAGGTTCTCCTCTAACTCCAGGATTTCCAAAACTTCCAGGCGGGCCAGGACGTCCTTTAAGTCCTGGAGGGCCGGGAAGACCTGGTTCCCCTGGAGGACCATTTATTACTTGAATCTAAAAAAGAAATGATTTTTTGGATTTCTAACGGTAAAAAAATTTTTTTAATTTAATTTTACACGCAAAAATACAAAAAACCTGCCTTTTTATGTCATTTCTCAATAATTTTTTCAATATTTTTTTTATTTTTAGCCCTATTTTTGTATTTATTTTCCCACACCTTTCTCTTTCGTTTTCCACTATATTTATTTAATTATCTACGTTATTAAGGGAGAATAAACCGGCACCAAGTCATATGAAAAAATTATTTTAAAAATTAGTTTACATAAGATAATATAATTTTAAGTATAGGTAAGGAATTTTATTCATTGCGTGCATTTCTTTTTTATTTTTTTAATATTGAAATTTTAATTTTTTACCTGTCTGAACTCAATTTTATTTTTATATTTCTCTCTCTATTTTTATTTATTTCCGGAGAGTTCTACATATTTAATTTTATAAAGTTTCCGGAAAAAGTTTATTCCGGAAAAAGTTTATTTATTCCGGAAATAGTTTATTTAATTATTTCCCTTACCTTATATTTTCCGGAAATTATTTCCAGAAAGTTATATTGTGTTTTTCCGGAAAAAGTTTCTTGTATTTTCCTTGTATTTCCCTTCCTTTATTTTGTATTTTCCGGAACTGTATTTATATTTTATTTTCCGGAAAGTTTTGCTTATTTTTAAAGTTTCCGGAATGTTGTATTTTCTTTCCGGAAAATACAGTCTCTCCTATTTTGTTTTTATGTATTTCTCTCTTCCTTACTCTGTCACACCCTTCTTTATTAGAGTGTAAAAACAACTTACATTTCCCGGAGTTCCTCTAAGACCTGCCTGTCCTGGTATTCCTGGGAGGCCTAAAATATTAAAAAAAATTTTCTCCAAAATTTAGTTTAATTACCTGCATTTCCTCTCTCCCCTATTTTTCCAGGCAAACCGCGCATTCCGGCTCTTCCGTTCTTTCCAGGTATTCCTCTCCTTCCTGGAACACCTTTAGGGCCGGGATCTCCGCTTGGACCAGGAGAGGAGGGTGTGCATATAAAACACCTATTTTTATTCTTTAAAAGTCATCTCAATAAATTATCCAAACCAGTCTATTTGGAAAGGAACTGGAGGCGGGGATGGCATTCCTGGAGTGCCGGCTTGTCCTTGCTTTCCATCAATACCTTTAAAAGTATTTAAAAATAGGATTAAAAATACACCACAACATTAAAAAATTCTTTAATTCTCTTTAATTCCTTCCCTTAAAAACATTTGCTAACTCTTCTTTCCGCCATAAAATCAATTTTGTATTTTTTATGTATTTTATTGTATTTTCCGGAAATATTTAATATGTATTTTACTCTTTCCGAATGTGTTACTTTCCGGACAGGTTTTAAGTGTATTCAATTATCTTCCGGAAAAGTAATTTTATTATTTATTTTCCGGAATGCTTAGAATATTTCCGGAAAGAATATTTTATTTTATTATTTTTCGGAAAAGTTTTGTGTTTTTCCGGAATTTTTGTATTTTCTATTTTATTAATTTGTGTTTTCTTTAATTCTTCAAAAATTCTCTTACCGTCTTCCCCCGGTTCTCCAGGTAATCCCATGCTTCCAACTTGCCCCCTCCCACAACTGCAACATTGACCAGATTCTTGACTCCTTTTAACCCTGTTAGAACTATATTGCAATTGTTCTTCATATTTTAGTTCTTGGGATAACAAATTTATTCTATTTTGACAAAAATTGCTGTGATCCTGTTTTCGGAAAAATAATTTTAATTTATTAATGTTTTTGTATTTTCCGGAAGAGATTTGTCTATTTTTATATTTCCGGAAAGTTAATTTTATAAAGTTTCCGGAAAGTTATACTTTCTTTTTTCGGAAAAAGTTTATTTTTTAATTTCCCTTCCTTTATTTTGTATTTTCCGGAACTGTATTTATTTTTTATTTCCGGAAAGTTGTTTATTTTTAGAGTTTCCGGAAAGTTGTATTTTCTTTCCGGAAGTTATATTTTAAGTAAAATACAACTTTTGCTTCCGATTGCGTTGATTGCACTTTTAAAAATAAAAAGGGTATAGCGAGAACAACACTTGCTAGCGACACTGTACTTAAAGCAATAGTTGTAATAGCCAACTATAAAAATTAAAAAATATTTTCAAAAATATTTTTAAAAACCTACAAAACGTATTTTCGATGCTTCTTTAATAAGTTGCTCGCGATATAATTTTTGTTGGTGAATTTCTGCCATAATTTTTAGCTTTTATCTCCCCCACAAAAGCAGCAATCGACTGATAAATGAAATCTTTTATTGTTAAAGACCAAAGCAATTGTGCATTAACTGGCCATTAAAAAATCTGGTTTTGTGGTAGACATGATTTAATTGTTAGGTGATTTACCGGGCGTTTATAGAAAGAAATTAAGAGGTCGTTTTTTAGTTTTGAAAGGGTGTTAGGGTGTCTGTTGTGGTAAGAGAATGTTACATACTTTCCGGAAACAATATTATTTTTCTTCTCTAAATTATAAATTGATATGTATAAGTGCTTTTCCGGAAAATTTTTTCTCTACATTAGTACATTCCGGAAACAATATAATATAATTTTCTTTAACATAAAACTTTTCCGGAAATATACTTTCTTTACATTAAGGTAATACTTTTCCGGAAACAATACATTTTTCTAACTCCAAATAAATTTCCGGAAATAATATAATTTCCGGAAACAATATATATAATTCCGGCAAATAATATAAAAATAATTTTTTAATTAATAAAACCTTTCCGGAAACAATAAATACCAACTTTCCGGAAGCAATATATTTAATAATTTATTTTTAACCTATAAATTAAAACTTTCCGGAAAATATATTAATACACTTAAAATTATTTTTTTTTATTTTCCAAGTTTAAGCTTAAAAATAATTGGAGATTATTTAAAATAATCCCTTGTTTATTCAAGCATTAATCCTCCGCGCATCTCTTTTCGTTAATTAAAAATACAAATTAAAAGTCTTTTGCCAAATTATACCCTTGAGAATTGCCAAATCGATTTTACAAACTCTCCCCCTTGTTAATTCCCTTTCCCATAAAAATTATTTTTTTCTGCATCGACAAGTACGCATTGACACGACGAACACGAAAGAAAGGCACTCTCTCCCCCAATAATTCAGTCATCCATATTTTTAATATTTTTGTCACACCATCATGATCTCGACCATAACCACCACAAAAAAACTTTTTTCTCATTTCTTAATTTCATTTTGCTCTTTACAGGTATTTAATCAATTTTTTGTTTTTTTTTCTTGGTCACGCGTTTTAAATAAACAACAACAACAATTAATTTAATTAGAGAAAAAGAGTAAAATAGAAACTATATAAGATTTCCGGGAACTATACCGGAACGATTAATAAATTTTTAATTGATAGTTATAAACTTTCCGGAAATTATATAAAAATTAAAAAACATTTCCGGAAATGATAGAGGGGAAAATAAAATACAAACTATATCAGATTTCCGGAAGCGATATACTAAAACACTTTTAACCTATAAATACAAACTTTCCGGAAATGATATATGTATAAAAATAAAACACAGACTATTAACTTTCCGGAAAAATACAAACTTTCCGGAAACGATATATTTATAATTAACACACATACTCTAATGTATTTATTTGTGTTTTTTGTGTTTTTTCATTTCCGAAAACTGCCCTTGCAGAATAAAATAAATGTGTTTTACTTTAATTACTTTCCAAAATACTTTTTTGTATTTTTTTGTATTTTTTAGCAATTTAATAAATAACAAATTACAATTGAATTTCGGTACATTTAACCCCACGCGTTTCCCACTCATCCATTCATTATTTTATTTTTACATGAATTCTTTCCTCTCAAAAAAAATTTTTTCTTATCACCCAAAAATTATTTTTAAATTGGCAGTTTATTTATTTTTTAATTTTAATTCTCGCGTGACTATTCACAAAACAATGTAATTTTTCTGAAAAAGGATTTAAAAATTTGTTTATTACAGACATTATATACTTGCTATATATTCAATTTTAAAATGTAAAAAAAATAAGTTGAGAGTGTTAAATATTCTTAAAAACTTCAAAGAGGAGACGCCGATAAATGTTAAAGAGTATTAAAACGGACGCCCTATTATTTTTGGTATAGTCCTAAATATCAACATTATAAAAATAAACACGGGAAAAAACAAAGTTGTATTTTCCGGAAAGTTTAGAGTTATTTTTAAGGCGTATAAATGAATATATACTTTTCCGGAAAAATCAGAATTAATTATGTGTTTTCCGGAAAATATTTAAAATAAACTTTCCGG
This sequence comes from Meloidogyne enterolobii, assembly GCA_963681835.1. Classification (NCBI taxonomy): domain Eukaryota; kingdom Metazoa; phylum Nematoda; class Chromadorea; order Rhabditida; family Meloidogynidae; genus Meloidogyne; species Meloidogyne enterolobii. The sequence goes on from CAVMJV010000007.1 coordinate 251,254, forward strand.
AAAGAATGTATTTTTCTTCCGGAAGGGATGTATTTTTCTTCGTGTATTTTCCTTGTATTTTTCTACATTTGTATTTTCCGGAAATACTTGAAATAAAATTTCCGGAAAGAATATAATTCTTGTATTTTTCTTTTTGTATTTTTTACATTTGTATTTTCCGGAAAATTTAAATTAATATATTCAAGTATTTTCTCGGAGTAATACTAATTTTCCGGAAACCCCATATTATATTTGTATTTTTCTTCCGGAAAACACAATATCTTATTTGTGTTTTCCTTTTTTTCTCTAGCCGTCTATTTATCGATCTTCTGGGTAAATGTTTCCCATTAAAGCCTCTAGTAAAGTACACACTATTTTTACATAAGGCAACAAGTCAAATATGTTAGTGGAATCAAGTATATCTTTCCTATTTCTTCCCTTTTAATGTTAAGTTAAGTTAAAAATAGTCGATGGTCGAAATTAATTTATTTTATCTTTTTAAGCTTTAGCCTATATTTAATTTCAACAGTCTTATTAAATTCTTTATGGAATAATTTAATCTTTATTTTTTTCAAAATAATTAAAACAACAAATTAAAAGATGGATGACGATGAGAAGAAATCTGGAACAAGGTTTATTTTAATTTTATTTATTTAAAATTTTTTTTAATTTTAGGGTCTTCAAGAAAACCTCTCCAAATGGAAAAGTATTCGTTTTTTATTGATTTTTAATTTTAATTTAATTTATTTTAAGATAACTACATACCTTGGGAAACGCGATTTTTTGGATAGAGGAGATAGCGTTGATTTGATTGGTATTTTTTATTTTTTTAGAGGTTTTTGAGGTTTTAAAAATTGTAAAATATTTTTTAGACTCTATTTTAGCCTATTTTTTGCTCAAAAAGTTAATTAAATTTAATATTAAATTGATATCCTTCATTGGGGTTCGAACCCACACCCCATTTTCTTGTGGAACTCAAAATTATCCCACTACACCAAAAAATCATAATTTCACAGGGAATGCTCCTTATGATGAGGACTCATTTGTAAATTTAGTAATTCTAATATTAAATTGATTTTCCTCGAGCGGGTTCGAACCCACACCCCCCTTTCCTGTTGAAACCCCGAAATTATCCCACTACACCAAAACTCAATATTTTCCAGACGGAATGGTCCTAATCGATGACGAATACATCAAAGCATCAAAAAAAGTTTCAGTTCAATTATTGGCAGCTTTTCGTTATGGCCGTGAAGATTTGGATGTTTTAGGCCTTACATTTCGCAAAGATTTGATCTCACAAAATTTCCAAGTTTTTTTTTGAATTTTTTAAAATTAAAAATGTTTTAAAAAGATTTTTCCACCAAATCCACTTCCAAATAATCGCCCTATGACAAGGCTACAGGAACGCTTAAAGAAAAAATTGGGAAACAATGCTTTCCCCTTCTGGTTTGAAATTCCGCCAAATTCTGCTTCTTCTGTTACTTTACAGGTTTTTTTTGTTTTTATTTTATTCTCGTTTTGATGTTTTTATTGTTCTGTATTTCTGATTTTTATTTTTATTAGTGTTTTAATTAAATTCTGATTTGTTTTTATGTTTGTATTAAATTCTGATTGTTTTGTGTTTCAATTAAGTTCTGGGTTGTTTGTTGTTTTTATTAAATTCTGATTAGATGTTTATTTTAAATTCTGATTATTTATTTGTTTTTCTGGTTTTGTTTTTATTTTATTCTGATCCTTGATGTTTTTGTTGTTTTCTGATTTTTATTTTATTAATTCTGATTTGTTTTTATGTTTGTTTTAAATTCTGATTGTTTTATGTTTCAAATAAGTTTTGGTTTGTTTGTGTCTATTCTGATTTTGTTGTTCTTATTAAATTCTGTTTTTGTGTTTGTTTTAAGTTCTGATTTGTTGTTATTAAATTCTGGTATGTTTTTGTAAGTTCATTCTAAATTCTGAGTGTTTGTTTGATGTTATTTAATTCTGGTATGTTTTAATGTTCATTTAAAATTCTGAGTGTTTTAATTTAATTCTGGTTTGTTTTTCTGTTTGTTTCTGTTTTTATTAAATTCTGGTTTTATGTTCATTCTAAATTCTGATTTTTTATTTGTTTTTCTGATTTTGTTTTTATGTTTATTCTGAGTTCTGATCGTGTTTTTATTTAGTTCTGATTCTTTATGTTTTTATTAAATTCTGATTTATGTCGTTAATTATTAAAACAAACAGGAAATACCTCCTTTTCTGTAGTAACCCCAAAATTATCCCACTACACCAGAAAAATTTTTTCCCCTTATTTTTGTATTTGTTTGTGTTTTTTTCTTTTCTTTCAACTTTAAATTTTAGTTTCTTAAATTTCCTTATTTTCTAGCCAGCTCAAGGCGACACGGGTAAACCTTGTGGAGTTGATTATGAAGTCAAAACAATTGTTGGTGGGGGTGATTCTCAAGAGAAACCGAAAAAACAGTTGAATTTTAATTTAATTATTTTTTTTTAATTTTTTAAAGTAATTCTGTTCGTCTTGCCATTCGAAAGCTCACTTATTCTCCACAAATTGAAAGGCCTCAACCAATGATTGATGTTACTAAAGAATTTATTATAAGTCCTGGGGGACTTCATTTGGAAGCATCTCTGGATAAGGAGGTTTGAACTTTTAAAATATGGGCAGAAGTAATGTCAGAACTGGCCAGAATAAGTCAGAAAAGTACCTGAGGGGTTTCAGAATCGGTTTTTAAATTATCAGAATTAATAAGAATAACACCAGAATCTGTCAGATAATGCCAGAAAGGGACTAGAATTAGCCAGAAGAATATCAGAACTAACCAGAGTAGTCCAGAAAAGTACTGGGAAGGCATCAGAATTAGTCTTTAAATTATCAGAGCTCATCAGAATAAGTCAAAATTGTCCCGGAAGGTGTCAGAATAGGTCAGAAAGTCACCAGAGTTGACCTTAAAATTGTTTGAATTAACCAGAATTTTACTAGAATTTGTTCTTAAGTACCAAAATAATTTTTAAAAAATATTAAGATCATTTATAAAATAATTTTGATCATTTTTTCAGATGTATTATCACGGAGAATCAATCAACGTAAACGTCCACGTTCAAAACAATAGCAACAAAACAGTCAAGAAAATAAAAGTTTCAGTCAATCAAATTGCCGATATTTGTATATTCACTACTGCTCAATATACTTGTGATGTTGACAAAATTGAATCTTGGTTGGGGTTTTTTTTAATCAGAATTTTCTGAAAAAAAATTTTTTCAAATTTCAGTGAAGGATTCCCTGTCGGCCCAGGATCGACACTTTCCAAAATTTACACACTTTGTCCTTTATTAGCCAAAAATAAAGATAAAAGAGGACTTGCATTAGATGGACAATTAAAACATGAAGATACTAATCTTGCCTCTTCTACTACCTTTGCAACTCTTTCAGTTTGTTTTTTTAATGGACAGTTAGTAGGGACAAAAATGTTATTAATTAATTTTTAATTAACCTGAACTATTTTTCCATCCATCTAAATTTTTGTATAGCAATATTTGTGGACATGGGTTTGGGGGTATGGTTTAAGAAAAGATGCTTGGATAGGGGTTTTTATAAGTTGGAAGAATTTTGAGTCTTTCCTAGGGTTGAGGAAAAGCCAGGCCATAATTTGAAAATGTTCTTGAGTTGGGTTTCGGCTCGAGAAAATAAGTCCGGTTATCGCATAATCCATGGCATCCTCTACTTTGTTGCATAACTAGGAATAAATAGGAGGAATAAAATTTTCACCCAAAGTTGAGACATTTTGTCCCATTCCTATTTAATCCTTTATTAAATTTTATTTTTATTTATTTAGCATTCAGTTCGAGAAAATCTTGGAATAATAGTTCAATATAAAGTAAAAATCCGTTTATTAATTGCTGGAGCATTAGGAGGAGAATTGGCTGCAGAATTACCTTTTACCTTAACACATCCAAAACCTTCAATTGAAAATGAAAATAATTTATTGAGAACAATAACAAGTCCAAGACAATTAAATGACAATAATGGAAGTAGTGGGGGAGGAGGATTGGAACAGTTAAAAGGTGGAGAAGGACAGAATATTATTGATAATACCGACCAAACAACAACGGCTGATGTTGATCTCATTCAGTTTGACAGGTTTTTAAGTGTTGTATAAGAAGAATTTGGGGGGTTTTATCATACAATTAGTGTGATGTCCGTTGTTAACCTAATCAAGGATTGAGGATTTTTTTCGATTCGGTTCTTTGGTTTATTCCGAATATCGGAAGGTTTTGTAATAACTAGGGTTGTCAGTTCTTGAAAAATTTTCGGATCTCCGGAACCAAACCGAAAAATCAGCGGTTCTTCGGCCCGGTTCGGTCCAAAACCGACAACCCTGGTAATAACCAATAACCTTACTTACAATTCTAGTTGAGGGGAAGGGTGTACATTCCTCTAAAAACCAAAGAATTCGTTGAGTTTTATGGATATATTGAGTACCTGTAACGACCAAGAAGGGTTTTTTCTGGTGTTGAAAAAAATATTTTTTGTCGGTCAAACCCTCAAAAAATTTGGAATTTTCCCAGAATTTCATTAAAAAATTTTTAAGTTTTGATGATGACGATGATTTGGTTTTTGAAGATTTTGCTCGTAATAGAGCTCGTGGTACAGAATTGTTGGCTCAAAATGAAAATGATTGATTTTTGAAAGGCTTTATTTTCTGATAAAAAATATATGGAAAAAATTGCAGCAACTACAACAACAACAGAAAAACACGCAAGCTAAAAATATTTTTGTATTAAAAAAAATTTTTTTTTGAATTTTTTTGAATTTAAAAGGGGAGGAGGTGTGTGATTAATTTCCTATTTTTTACTTTTTTAGTTATCCAAAAAAATTTCTTTTTAGTTTTTGTCGATTAACAGAATAAATTTGACTTTAAATAACCAGTTGCTGAACTCTCTCCCATCTTTTTTGAATTTTAGTTTAGAAAAAAATTTTTTTCTAAAAAAATTTTATTTTTCTCGTGGCAGCCTCCCATCGTTTTGAATTTTAATTAGAAAAAAATTTTTTCTCTGTGGAAATTTTATTTTCCTGTGACAGCCTTGGTTAAAGTTTTATATTTAATAAATCACACACCTCTTCCCTTTAATATATAAAAATAAATTAATTATTTTCTTCAATTTGTCTTTTCTTCTTCAATTTTATTTTTCTTCCTTTTTGCCTATCTTTTATTTTATTTAACACAAACAAAAATTTTTCTTTTTTTTCTATGTCTCCCCATATATCTTTTTTTCAAAAAAAACAAGTTTTTTTTAAATCTATCACCAATATTTTTTTAAATAATAATTAAATATAAATACATATTTTTTTAGAAAAATGCTAATCGATCTTTAATCGGTTTTGATATCTTTTGATTATTTTTATTATTTTTAATATTTATAATAATTATACCTTATAAGTGTTTTCCGGAAAATTAGAAAATACAAAAATTTATATTCTGTTTTTGTATTTTCCGGAAAAAGGAACTATAATTATTTTATTTTTCCGGAAAGTTTATATTTTCCGGTTTTTCCGTATAATAATTTTCCGGAAATGTTTTTAATAATTATATTTTATGGGAAGTTGTATTTTTCCGGAAAATAAATATATTATATTTTCCGGAAACATTTATAATATTCCTTTGTATTTTCCGGAAAAATACAATAATTACCTATTTTATTTTTCCGGAAAGTTTATATTTTCCGGTTTTTCCGTATAATAATTTTCCGGAAATGTTTTTTATTATATTTTTCCGGAAAAAAATATATTATATATTTTCCGGAAACGTTTATATATTCCTCTGTATTTTCCGGAAAACATACAGATTTATACAGCTTCATACACCTTTCAGATATTTAATATATTTAAAAATACAAAAAAAAAGAATGTCTTCCTCATTATCAACATTTATTCAAGTCCCTCCAACTTCTGATTTTACAATTTACAATTTGCCTTATGGAGTTTTCACTACTTTGGATAATGTAAAAGGAAATTAAAATTTAAAAAAAAAAATAAAATTATTTTTAAAGCAAAAGAAAAGAATTGGTGTGGCTATTGGAGATGAAATTTTGGATTTGTCTGCGATTTTGAATTTGTTTGATGGCCCTTTGCTGTTTAAAAATTTGAATGTTTTTAAAGAGGTGATTTTTAATTATATTTTTCGGAAATATTTGTATTTTCCGGAAGTATTTGTATTTCGGAAATAATTTTTATATTTTCCGGAAGAAAATAATTATTTGTATTTTCCGGAAAATATAGTTTCCGGAAGGTTTTGTATTTTTTGAATAACTATAAAAATTTTCCGGAATGTTTTTAATTGAGTTGTATTTTCCGGAACGACACGATAATTATATTTTCCGGAAGTTTTTGTATAATATTTTTGTTTCCGGAATATTTATATTTTCCTAAAAGTTATATTTTCCGGACATTAATTATTATATTTTCCGGAATTTTTAATAATTTTCTATTTTCCGGAAACACATTAAAAATTAAATTTTAAAATTTTTTGGGAGTCTTTAAATGCTTTTATGTCACTTGGACGTCAAGCATGGCTAGAAGCAAGGGAAACATTACAATCAATTCTGTCTGATACTAATTCTGTTCTGAGGGACGATGATAATTTGAGGTGTTTTTAAATTTTTTTGAATTTTCTTTTTGTATATTCCGGAAAAAGTGATTTTTGGCTTGGGTTTCCATGACTTTCTGATCCATAACTTTTTTGTTTCTTTTCTGATTTGAAAGGTTCTATTACCAATCTATAGCTCTGGATATGGGCGTTTTTTTCCTAATTGGATCAATCTTATCAGAAAATTCTTTAAAAAGTTATGGCCTGATAAGCACACCCAATCGTGATTTTCTATTTTTATACAGGTGTAACTTTTTTTCTGGCTATTTTATCGGATTGGTTCTAACAGAAAAAAGAATCCGAATATTCAGAGCTTTTAATTAACACAAAAACTATTCTAAACGGATCATAATCAAGAAAGATACAGCTGAAAAAAGATCAAGAATCACGATTGCGCGTACTTACCCGGCTATAACTTCTTACTGGACATTCCGATCAAATTTGGTCTTATAGAAAAAAGAATGGGGACACTCAGAGCTTTCGATTAGTATAAAAATTATTCAGAACGGATTATTGTAAAAAGTCATAATTTTTCTTAATTTTTATAGGAAACTTGCTTTTGTTAACATAAGCAAAGCTACAATGCACATACCAGCAAATATAGGTGACTACACAGATTTTTATTCTTCTATTCATCATGCAACAAATGTTGGGATAATGTTTAGAGGAAAGGATAATGCTCTACTTGAAAATTGGTAGGTATTAAAGTTTTGCTTCAATATTAAATGTATTTTTGCTTCGCTTTCCGGAGCAAGCTTACTTTATTGTATGTATTTTCCGGAAGAAATATTACTAGTATTTATTTTTCCGGAAAGAGTTTACTTTTACGGAATGAATATAACTCACAATCAGAATTTATTCTTTTTTCCAGAACAAGCTTTTATATTTTCCGGAAATAATAATATACCTACTTTATTTTTCCGGGTTTGAATTTATTTTCCGGAATGAATATAACTTGCACTCATAACTTCCTTTTCCGGATTTGAATTTATTTTCCGGAAATACACATTAATCTTTTTTGAAGCAAAAGAAGCATTTCAAAACTGAATCTTGCTTCAAAAAATTTTTTTTAGAAATGAAGCATGTTTCAAGTAACTTTAAGCATCAAGCTTTTGCTTCAAAAAAATATTTCCGAAATTTTTTAATTTTTCAGGAAGCATCTTCCTGTTGGCTACCATGGAAGAGCTTCAAGTATTGTTGTTTCTGGAGTCCCTGTTCGTCGTCCCTGGGGACAAGTAAAAGCAGATGAAGCAAAAGAACCCGAATTTGTTCCAAGTAAATTAATGGATTTTGAATTGGAAATGGCTTTTTTTGTTGGTGGAAAAGAAAATGAATTGGGGAAACCTATACCTATTGAAAATATTGAAGAACATATTTTTGGAATGGTTTTGATGAATGATTGGAGTGGTGGGAGAATTTTTTTATAATTAGAAAAAAGAATTAAAATGAAGCATGCTTCACGTACGAAACAAGTTTCCCCTTTTTGTATGTGTTTTCCGGAAAGAAATAAAAATATTATTTATTTTCAGGAAGGAGTATAACTCTAAATTTAATTTTTCCGGAAGAGAATTTATTTATTCTTCCTGAAAGAATATAATTCTGAATTCCGGAAAAACAGATTCATAGTTATATTGTTTCCGGAAAAATTAAAATCAGAATTATATTCCTTCTAGAACATTATTTATTAATTCTTCTGGAAACAATATAACTCTAAATTTAATTTTCCGGAAAATTATAATTAAATTATTTTTTAATCGATATGTCTTCCGGAAAATTCTTTAATCAAGTTTCTGAAGCAAATAATTATTTTCCGAAGCATTCTTCATTTTTTAAACATTTGAAACAAGTTTCTCTCCAATTAAACATTTCTAATTAAATATAATTTTTTAAAATTTAAAGCTAGAGATATACAAAAATGGGAATATATTCCACTTGGGCCTTTTCTCAGCAAAAGTTTTGCTACAAATATATCGCCATGGATTGTAACGATGGAAGCTCTTAAACCTTTTATTGTTGCTAATACAAAACAAGATCCACCTCCAATGAAGCATTTACATCATTTTGATGATTTTAATTTTGATATTGAATTGGATGTTTCTATAAAACGTGAGGAAAAATTTTTTTTATTTTTTTATAGGAGGGGGAGGGTGGGGTATATTAGCTTCTTAGTTGAGCATTTTTTTGTTTTTTACTTTTCTGATTATCATTCGTTTCAAATAATTCTTATACCAATCTAAAGCTCTGGATGTGCGGATTCGTTCTCATATTAAGACCATTCTGTTTCGGAGAATCTGAAAAAATTTATTTTCGTACAAATACCAAAAATCACGATTGTTCACACATAAAGATTTGTAACTCTTTAGAGACTGATCGGATCTGATCATCCTTATAGGAGAAGAATCAGCACATTTAGACCTTCCGATTGATTTAAGATTTATTATAAAAGGTTGAAGTTGAAGAAAGTTATAGGTAAAAGAATGTTGCATAGTCTTAGACTCGAATGTTTTTCGGTTTTTAATTTTCCGGAAGGAATATAACTCTGAATTTAATAATTAATTTGTTTTTATTGTGTTTTCCGGAATATAACTTTAAATTTATTTTTCCGGAAAGATTATAATTTATTTGTTTTTGTGTTTTCCGGAAAATTCTTTTAATTTTTTCTTCAATTTTTAGCTAAAGACAGTAATGTAGACTATACTCTTTCAAAAACAAATTTTAAATATTTATATTGGACAATAAAACAACAATTGGCTCATCATGCAAGTAACGGCTGCAATATACGCCCAGGAGATTTAATGGGTTCTGGAACAATTTCTGGACCGGTAAATTAAATAAAAAATTAAAAAATTTTGATTTTTTAGACACCCGATTCTTTGGGATGTTTATTAGAATTATCTTGGCGTGGTCAAAATCCTGTTAAATTGGGTGATAGTGGACAAACTAGAAAGTTTTTGGTTGATGGAGATGAAGTGGCTATAAAAGGTAGAGTACACATAAATCTAGTAACAATAATTTGTGTTTTCCGGAAGACCAGAATATTAAAATCAGAATTAATTTTCCGGAAATATAAGAAAGTTTCATGGTCTTCATAGACTCGAATGACCTTTTCCGGTTTTTTTAAAATTTTCCGGAAGGAATATAATTCAAAATTTGTTTTCCGGAAGTAATATAACTCAGAGTTTATTTTTACGGAAAGAAATTATATTTAATCTGTTTTTCATTTCCTAATTTATAGAAGTGACAGATTTATTTCCGGATATTATATATTTCCGGGAAGTTTATTTAATTTGATATTATTTTCCGGAAAATTATAACTACCGAGAAATCAGATTTGTTTTCTTTGAATATATTCATACATTTCCGGAAGGGTATATAAATATATTTCCGGAAAGTTTATATTGCATATTTCCTCGTAAGCTATGTATTTTATATTTCCGGAAGGTATTTAATTTAATATATTTTCCGGAAAAATATACTACTTTATTGTTTCCGGAAGGATATATTTTAGAATAGAGGGATACACGAGTCTTATTTTAAATTTGTATTTTCAGGTTTTTGTTACGATAAGAAGACAAATATCAGAGTTGGTTTTGGAGAATGCCGTTCTATGTTATTGCCTGCCTTATAAAGAAACAGATATAATCTAATTAAAGTTGCTGTGATAGATAAATAATCATTTACTTAATTCAGCAGAAAAATTCTATTTAATCTGTTTTTCATTACCTAATTTATAAAGTTGATATTTTGTATTGGTGGTCTTTTGGATTTTTTAGAAATTTTAATTTTTCAAAAAATCGATACTAATCGATAAAATCAATACTAATCGATATATCGATTTTTTAAAAATTGTAAAAATTTTAATTTTTCAAAAAATCGATACTAATCGATAAAATCAATACTAATCGATATATCGATTTTTTAAAAATTGTAAAAATTTTAATTTTTCAAAAAATCGATACTAATCGATAAAATCAATACTAATCGATATATCGATTTTTTAAAAATTGTAAAAATTTTAATTTTTCAAAAAATCGATAAAATCAATACTAATCAATAGATTCAATACTCAAATTATTCCACAAAAAATACTTTATTTAAAATTTAAAAAATAAAAAATGACAACCAAATTAAACATAATAAGTTGGGGAAACAATTAGATCAGTGAGTATTTGTAGCTGATCTTCTGTAAATTCGAGCTTGTGCTCGTGCCACTCGTCTTGATGGGTGCGCTAAAAATTAAATTATTTTATTAATTTATGATTAAACATTTTCTAAAAAAGTAGACAAGTAAAAAATCAACACACGCTAATCGGATTCGAACCTTCAACCATCAGCCCTATAAACCTAACTCACTAACCAATACACCACATGGGGATGACGTAGTACTTAATTTGTTATAGATAGTATTATTAATATGTTTCCGGAAAAACCAGAATTTAATTAAAACATTCTCCGAAAATATCAGAATTAATTTACAACATTTTCCGGAAAAATCAGAATTTAATTAAAACATTCTCCGAAAATATCAGAATTAATTTACAACATTTTCCGGAAAAATCAGAATTTAATTAAAACATTCTCCGAAAATATCAGAATTAATTTACAACATTTTCCGGAAAAATCAGAATTTAATTAAAACATTCTCCGAAAATATCAGAATTAATTTACAACTTTTTCCGGAAAACTCAGAATTTAATCGAAACAAATTCTAATTAATTTCCGGAAAAACACAAACATAAATAAAAAAAAACCGCACCTTAAACTCGGAAAGTGCCCGTTTCACAGTTCCATAAATTGGCTGAGGCTCAGTTGCATGTTTGCACAAATGCATCAACACTTTTGGCAGAAAAGAAGGGACAGAATAGGGAAAAGCCAAAACAATAGAAGCTAAAGCTAGTACTCCGCTGTGTCTTTCAATTGACTGCTTGGGTGAAGACGCGAGGGTTTCTGCACTCTTAACAAGTTGTTCATCAACAGAAATTATTCCAGCTCGAACTAAAAGATGTTAAAATTTGGATTTTAGTTAAAAATAAATTTTTAATAAATTCCCTACCCAATCCACTCAAAGTTTCCGCACTCGCTTCACGAACTTCAAAGCGAACATCAACCAAAAGTTTGAGAAGTAACGATTGTAAAAAATCAAAAGTTCCATTTTTAGCCCGTAGAATGAAAAGATTGGTGAATACAAAGACTTGTAAAAATCTGAGAAGCCTGAAAAAATTTTTTTGGAGAAATTCTTAAATAAAATCATTCACGTTATTTTTGCTTTCCACGACCCTTTCTCTTGTATGGTCTGGCATACTTCAAATAATACATTTATTTGATCATTGGAAATAATAGAAAGGCCCATATTTTGTACAATATGTGTAATACAACTTGCTTGGAGTTCTTCATCTCTGAAGATAATATTTTTTAATTAAAATGGGTATGTATTTTTTGTTGAATACCCAAAAAATTTTTCTAAAGGGATGAAAGTAGATAAAATCCTTGACGTTAAATTTGTTTTATTCTGTTGAACTCATTTTCTAGTTGAGTTCAAAAGATCAGGGACCCAAGTGAAAAAAGGAAGCCTACTAAGATATCAATTATCCTACTAATTCCTGTAATATTCTTTCATTCTCTACTTCCAAATCCTCCAAAAAAATTTTTCTAATTAAAAACCCCTCACGTTTTATCATTCGCATAATGTGTAAATAAAGGCAATAGCTTCATTGAACTAGTATCCAAATGTGTTCCATACATTGATTTGAGAGAATAAAGGAAGGAAATTAGTGTTAAAAAGTGAAGCTTTTCTTTTTTAAATTCATCTTTTCCATTTAACAATACAGAGGTCGAATCAACATGTTTTATTGAAGAATCATTGTTTTTGTTATTTTGTGATTGAATTGAATTTATTGCTTCATTCCACAGAGGTTCAAGCTGTGAAAGTAAAAAATTTTTTGTTGATCATCTATATATTCAGGATTTTTTGAAGGAATATTTTAGGGATTTTTTGGAGGCTTAAAGAATCTTCCTGAGGGGTTTAAACTGAAAAGTCCCCTTTTAAAATAAAATATAAGGAGCCTCTTTAGATATTACCAAACTAATTCCAAAATAAACTTGTTTTATTCAAGAGGTCAAGGATGGAGAATGGAATAAAAAATGTTTTTGTTTTCGAAATTGAGGATAAACAAAAGAAAATTCACCTTAACATTAATTTCATCAATAACTTGACTAATTTTCAAATATTTAAATTTCTCCTCAAGTTCAGGATAATAAAAAGCATCTTTATGATAGAAAAATGCACAAGTCGCTAGACAACTGTAAAAAACATTTTTTTTTAATTCTGCAGAAATTTTTTTCCGAACCTTCCAGCACGTTGACGAACATTTTGGAATGTGTTATCAGTTAATTTAATACAATAATTAGCTAAACGTTTCCACTCAAAAGGTATAAGCCATTCAAATTCGTTTAAAGCAGATTGGAGAAGATAAATTCTTCTGAAATTTTTTTTACGATTTTTAAAAATTAAAGAAAAAATTTTCTCTCACGTTTTAATTTGACTACTAATATCTGTTGGTTTATTAATTAATTGGAAAAGTAATTCAATCAACCATCCAATTTGACGAGGTTCACAACTACCACACTAAAAAATTAGAAAATTAAAAAAAATTTGTGAAAAATCAATGCTTTTTCAGTTAATAAATAGGAAATAAAAGGGGTCGAACCTTTAACTACTACAAAAACAAGCCTAACACACTAACCAATACACCATAAATAAATATCCTTGAATGTTTCCGGAAAAATAAGAAATTAATCAAAACATGTTTCCAGAAAAATCAGAAGTTAATTAAAACAATCTCAGGAAAAATCAGAATTTAATTAAAACAATCTCAGGAAAAATCAGAATTTAATCAAAACATATTTTAAGAAAAACAATGGAAAACCAGAATTTACATAAAAACATTTTCTGGAAACATCAGAATTTAGTTGAAACATGTTTCCAAATTCAGAATTTCATTAAAACATTTTCCGAAAAAATCAGAATTAAATTCAAACAAAACATACAATTGTTGCAATACATGTTCCCCAATATTTTTCATTTTCTTGAGGCACTTCCAACAATGTTGTTTCCAATCTGGGTATCAACAATTTTAACACTTTTTCACGTTTTTCAAATTTCCATAATTTGGAGCCACAAATCATTCCAGCAGTTATTTCAGCTGCTAATCTTTGACAACTCTCCTTTAAAATATTAATTTTAAAAATAATCACAAAATTTTTTACCTTATTATCTACAAGAAGAGGATCCAAAATAGCAATAAAATTGTCCAACAAATTATCATTGAATGTTCGGAAAATACGCTTAAAAATAAAAAAAATTAGAATAGGGCTCGATTAAGTATTTTAATTGTTTTTCAGAGACCAGAATTTAAATAGAACATTTTCCGGAAAAATCAGAATTTAATTAAAACACTCTCAGGAAAATCGGAAATATATTTTGGCGTTGTATTTGGTGTTCCGGAAAAACATGAAATATTATTACAAGTATTTTCCGGAAAGACAATAAATTAAAACATTATCTAGACAAACCAGAATATCAAACAATGCTTTACCGAAAAGTTTTTACGGAAAAACCTTGAATTAAATAAAACATTAAACTCACATTAAACAAGGAGAAATGAACAGCATCAAATTCCTTATCGTCTTTCTTAAAATAAAAAATATTATTTAAAATGATAATAAAAATCCAACCTCATCCTCTAATGAATAAAGACTAGCAAATTTATTCAAAAATTCAGTATCTTTAAATATTCCAATTATTGATTGCTCAAGTTGACTAAATTGAGAATATTCACGATTTGACCAGTCTTGATTTAATGGAGAGGCATAGACTTTGAATTCTTTAGGCCATGTATAAAAGCCCCAGTGAGGTTTCTATATTTTAATTTTTAAGATTAATAAATGTTTTCAAGAATATCAGAATTTAATTAAAACAATTTTCGGAAATAATAAAAATATAGGAAAAAATCAGAATTTAATAGAAACATGCATTGAATACCCAAAACTCCCAAATTATGCTTGTTTTAATTAAAATTTATAAAAAAAATTCCTCACATGATGGAATTCAGAATTATCCCATTCTTTTTTACCAGAAGGTAACTTATCAGCATCATAAAGGAGAAAACTAAAAAGAAATAATTTTTAAAAATTAATATATTAACCTATTATCCTTTCTAATTCCAAATTTAATAGGCCACTTAGCCCCAACTCCATTATTTTCTCCTCCTTCCTTCAAATTAATATTTTTAACAATCTTCTTTGCCTTATGTCTATTTATTTTGAACCAAGAAGCGCAAAAACTAGTTGCTAATTTTCTTGTTTTTATCGAATCAGATATTAATAATTGGAAGAAATGGAGAATAATATCAGATTGTAACGTTGTATCTCGACGTAATAAAAGACTTAGAAGAGTTTGAGCAAAATCAACATGACGCCAATGTAAAGCTTTGTTGCAACATATTTGGCATAGACTTGAAGCTATATTATTATATGTTCTGAAAAATTTTAAAAATAAGAGGTGTTGTTATTGTTTTTAATTGATCAGAATTATTGAAAAATTTTCAGTAAAAAACCAAAATATGAATAGAACATATTTGTAAGTTTCGGAATTTAAGGAACATAAATTTATTCTTAACATTTTTCGGAATTTTATTGAAAAAATTAAATGCTCCCAATAAAAACATGAATTTAATTAAAACAAATTTTTAAATTCCAACCTTTTATTTTTAGCATTTATTTCTGCTTCTCTTTTGTTAGATCCTTGTATTAATTCTTTAGATATCAATGGTAAAGCTTTGTGGATATTCCCCTCATAATCTTCAAGTAAAGCCTCGGCAAATTTGAAAATATTGTCAGAGAACTTAAAAAAATTTAAATTAATTTTAAAATATAAAATCCGCAGGCAAAAAATATTTTGTAAAAAATGTGTAAACTTCTATAAAAATAAGGTGTAGAGTGGCAAGGAGGGAGATCACAAAAATCCCACAAAATAATTATTTCAATAAATTAACCTTAAATTCAATTTGAAAAGATGTATGGTTGCTAATAATCATATCTTGCACATAATCGAAGAGAGCAATAATCGATTGTTTACTTGGATCAGGTGATTCTGCTAAACATAGAGCTGGCCAAATCTTTTCTATAACTTCCCAATCCTGAAATTTGGAAAATTTTTCAAGAAAGTATTAGTAAAAGAATACTTGTCTAGTAAGAATAGAAGCTTGTTTTCCATTTGCAAGAACATACAAAGCACCCTAAAAAATTTTAAAATAATTTTATTTGCAAAGAAAAATTTGCGGATAAAATTTGTGGACAGAAAATTTCTAAAAATAACCTTAAATTGTTCATAATTTGTAGTATTCTCTTTATTCTCAAGCAATTGAACCAAATTATCAACAAATAATTTGTAGGAATAGGACCACCATGTAAATGAACCATCAAGCACCTTTTGAGCTGTTTGCCGGACTAGAGCATATGTTGATGTTGAAAAGCGAAATGCCAATTGAAGAGCTTCCAAGTGTGTTGAAGTTAAACCAACGAGAGGTCTATGCACTAATCTTTTCTGAAAAAAATTTTTTAATAGAAGAAATAAGGGTGGTAGAGATAAGGGAACATAGCAAGTAGGCTGAAGGGAACACCCGAAAAAATTTCAAAAAAAATTTTTAATAAATAACTGGTTGGTAAAGATAAGAAAACATTTAAGACCAGTCCAGAATTATTTCCCATCCCAAAAAAATAAAAAAAGAAAAAACCAAACCGTATGCATCAAAGAAATACTTCCTTCCAAAATTGATTCAATTGTTTGAGGAAAACCGCGTAATGGATCATTTAATAATTTTTTGGTCATTTGAAATGAAGAAGCCTGGTATTGATGGCTAGTCTAAAAACAGAGAACATATAAAAAATTAAAAAATAAAAAAATTTAAACCGAATTAGATCCTCGTTCATGTGTTAAAGTTCGAATTATGTGTATAATCTATTCAAATTTAAAAACTTTAAACAAATTCCAAAAAAGCTAAAAACCTCTATAGAAGATTTTGTATCATTTTCTCTTTCATTTAACAACTTTTCTCCAATTTGTTTAACAATTTTGAATAGAAATGTTCGATAATTGCTTCCATTGGCAGCCGTGATTTCTTTAAAAATTTATTCAAAAATTAAAAAAAATTTTTTGAAGGTCCAATAAATATCGTAATGAAGCTAAGACTTCCCGTTATAAGATTGACACTCACAATAATCATTCCCACAGACAAATACAAACCTACTCAAAAATCCCCCAAAACCAAAAAAAACAAACTTTTAACATTTGGAGGAACAGTAACAACATCCAATTCAACATTTGGAACAGCCATCGGAATAAGGTGTAATACTTGACCATCAAAAAAGGGCAACAAATCAGCACAAGCAACTAGAGCATGATGAGCAATTTTTAGAATTTTCAATATTTCTTTGCTGAAAAAGAGAAAAAATTAAAAAAAATATTTGCGGACAAATTTTAATTTTTGCGGACAATGTCCGCATCCCATAATTTTTTATTTAAAAAAATGCATACTCTGTTGTGTCTTTAAAATTAGCCAAAAGTTGTTGCAATGGTTTTGTTAAAAATTGATCAACCAATTTTGTAGCATATTCAACTTCTTCATCTGATGGGATGTGCCAATTTAAGTTCCAGTCATCTTTATTTACTGGTTCAGCCCAATGCTATAAAAATTAAATTTTGTTTAATGCAAGAATTTCTGTCCGCGAATATTTTTGCGGACAACAAAAAAAAATTGCGGACAAAATTTTTTTTTGCGGACATAAAAAATTACAGACAGAAAAAAGATTTGCGGACAAAATATTTTTGTGTCCGCAAGTGGTTTGCGGACACAAAAAATTCACTATAAATATACCCTTAATGGAAGAAATTTATCGAAGGATTGCTCATAACGAGTTCTCAAACAACTTGGAATGGGATAAGTTGAACATATACAATGCAAAACATTTTGAGCAAAGACTGCTACCAACTGAAAAAGAATTTTTAAAAATTTATTTTTAAAATTAAAAAAACCTTAAAAATATTTGGAGATTTAAACTTTAAAATTTTCCCAATAAACGAATCAATTAGACTTTTATTTTCCATAATTATATGCCCAGGAGAATTGCGGACAAGTTCTGCAGCAAAAGTTATGTACCAAATTAAAGCTCGATCAACTTCCTCTTCTAACTCAGAACCGGCTGAATAAATTAAAATTTAAAAATAATTTAAAATTTAATAAAAACCGTGATAATGCTCCTCAAACTTTTTAACTGCAAAATTGAAAAAACGAGGAAATTGAACTTCTGGGTGGTTCTAAAAATTATTTTTATAATTAAAAAAAAATTTAATAAGCCTACTCCAACTATCGACCCAGCCATTTTTGTAATTGCATCCATTGCTGGTTTTGAATTAAACAAGTGTTCATTAACAAAATTGAAAAATTGTTCAGTTATGTGCTAAAAATTTACTTTTTAATTTTAAAAATTAATTAGAAGCCTAAAAGCCGAAAAAAATTTTATTTAATGTTTAAAGCCATTTAATTAGAAAAATAAATAAAAATAACCACAGGTGGATTCGAACCATGGCAGACAAATTAACAAATACAAGCCACTAAACATTGGTCAAAGACAACAACAAGGGAAAGTTCTAATTAGGATAACCTCCGTCCCCCCGACGAATTTTTAGTCAAAATCCCGAACCCCAAAGACTCTACCCCGATCCACGACGATCCCGCCCAGAAGGCTCGGGGTGCTACCCTAGTTTTAACCATTCTCCTATAACATCGCCATTCTTGATTTATTAATAACAAGAATAAACCCCCAACTTTTCCTGATTTTTAAATTAAAAAATATAATTTACATTGTAAAAAGCAGAGCTGCAATTTCTCACTAACGACCGGAAAACAAGTAGAACACCCTTTTCCATCACCATTTCTTCCATATTTTTCCCAGCACTTTTAGTTGATGTCAAATCTTGTCTGTCACTAACACTACTTCCAAGAAGTACAATCATTGAATAAATTTTCCTCATTAATTCTTCAACAAATAATTCAAAAGAAGCCGTTTCTGAACACAATTCTTCTTCTTCGGGCGTCAAATCTTTACAATCAAGTGGAGCTTGAGAACAATCCACGACTGGAACTAACATCATAAAAATCGCTAATATCTGAAAAAACAAGCATTGAGCAAAACTAAAGACATTTTCTATAAAATGAGGGGTTGCGGATTTTGTCCGCATTTTTTTGCGGACAAAATCTAGCTGTAAACTAACCCGTATTTTCTCGGAAATAAGTCGAGGATTGGTTTATTAACCTGGGCAGGATTTTTGATACGACATAATCCACGCTCTGGAAAAATCAACGGAGCTAAAAATACCTAGTATCACAGAAAAGTGGACCCAGAAAAACCCGAGAACCCAACCCAAATAAAAAAAACGAAACCTGAAATACAAGTCCACATTTTGCAGCATCATTAATATCCAATCCAGGCAGCAAATTATTCATCAAAATTATAGCATGTCTTCGATAAGATTTATTAACTTCAAAATCCTCCAAACTTTTGACAGGCAAACGTTGAACATTTGTGCCAGGTTCTGGCAAACGATCACGTGCAATAACCACACAAACACGTGAGAGGATTTGAAGAGATTGGGTTAATCGGTGAGGCTCTGTTAAGGTTTGTAGTGATGGGTAGACTCTAAAAAATAAAAATTTTCGAGAGGTGACAGTTGATCCCAAAATCAAAAATTCCCTTATAATCCAACAAAAAAAACTTACAAATCCAAAACAAAAGGCACAATAATTCCAGGAGAGAGAAAAGCTAATAGCCGAATAATTGACGGTACAGAATCATCACTTTGTTTCGCAAAAGCAGCATATTCCAAACAGGGCAAAATCGATTTAACAAAATTCTCGATCTGGACATCTGTTATTTTTATATTTTCAGGAATCTAAAAAATTTGCAAAAAAGTTAAAAAAAATTCATTTTTAAACTCAACCTGATTCACAAATTTTTTTGAATGAAAACGCTCTCGAGAAACCCTGTTGAGGAAGGATAGAACCAATTTATGAAGAAAACTCAACAAATTTTTTGTATGTTGACCAGTGTTTGAAGGATGAAAATAACTTTCAAGAGAAAGAAAAAGTTGTGAAAAGCATTCTTGAATTCTGAAAAATGGGAAAATTAAAGGGGTGACTTCGAAAGGTGACAATTGATCCCATAACCAATTGTCCCATATATACGAACTTTGTCCGCATTATTTTTGCGGACAGGACCGACAATTAAACAAAAAAAATACTTGTTTTCAGCCATCCCAAAGGAATAAGCGAAGATTTGTGCAAGTGCCGAAAATTCATTAGAACCATTATTTGCTGCAACTATTCTATCCACTCCAATCTCAATTTTAAGAGATGACAACAAAAAAGTGAACAATTCATTGAAATAAGGAGAAAAGTCGAAATAGCCAGGACTGTCCTTGGTTAGTCTACAAATAAAAAAAAATAAATAAAATAAAGTTTTTAACTAGACGACGGTACTTTATGGATATGTCACCCCCCTCCTATTTTGAGTCTTAGAGTTTTCCTTAAACGTAGAAAATGGTCAGAGATTATTTTCTTCTCCATGTCAATCATTTTTTTATTTTCCAAGTATTTTGCTTGTTTATTTTGCCTTTTCACATATTTTGTACTTACATTTCACTCATTTCGTTTCTACATTTATCACATTTCACTCATTTTGCTTGAACAAACAAAAATGATTGACATGGAGAAGAGAATAATCTCTGACCATTTTCTACGTTTAAGGAAAACTCTAAGACTCAAAATAGGAGGGGGGGTGACATATCCATAAAGTACCTAGACGACAATTGATCCCAAAAAATTTTTTAAAAAAAACCTCGCAAACAAAAGCAAAATATTTAGACGCTCCAAAGTCCCCGGACTTGTCAAAAAATACAAAAGTTCATCTATCCACAACTTTGCCCCAAATCTATCGTTCTCTTCCTTTGTTAGACATGTAGGCAGAAAGATTGATAATATTTTTAATCCTCTCATTGAACTGTCATCCCACGGGCAAAAATAGGGTCGGACCTTTGAATGAAAATTTATTGAATTCAAAGGAAAAATGACTCAAAAAATAATAGAAAAACCTCGTCAAGAATTTCCTGTGTAGCAGAATCACCAAAAAATCGATTGCACTGAACTATTGTTGACCCCAAAATTTTCTTCAAATCTTCAGGAATAAGAAACACTCCGTCCTAAAAAAGAAGCTAATTTAGAATTAAAAATAAATTGAAAAAACCTCTTCCAGATTTTTGTAAACAACTTGCACATACAAATCATAGAGGGGACGCCAGTCAAAGCTAACATCTCCACGTGAAATTATTGACTTACGGCTTAAGTTATATCAATTTTTAGAAGGTTTAAAGACATTTAGATTATTTTAAATTCATTTTAGATGCTTAATAAAAGGCCAACTACAGTTTATATTAGGGTTTTTAGTATCACAAGAAAAGTCCGCAAGTTTTGTCCGCAAAAAATTTTTGTCCGCAAAAATATTTTACCTCCCCATTCAAAACGATTGAATTATTGAAACATAAAAAATACTTTCTAGACTATACTAAACGTTTTAAACCATCAGAAAAGATGCGGAGACTTTAAAAAATCTCAAGATTCTAGGTAACCAAAATCCACACAGAATCTCCTTGAACAATTAAAAATATTTAAAAAATATTAACGAACGATAATAGCATTCCTATTGAACAACACAAAACTTTTACAGCACGGAAATCCAAATCCTTCATAATAAGCGCATTGTAAAGCAAATTCAGCATATTTACATGATCCATTTTTGTAAAGCGGAAGGAGTGGAGTTTGATAAATCTGAAAAAAAAGGAAATATAAAAAAACTGAAAACCAAATGAAGGGCTATTCGAATTAAAAAAAAATTAGGCGAGAAAGAAGCCGATATGGAGAACCAAAATAAAAATTTCAAAACCTGTCCAATTCATACACCCAAATAAGCAATCCAGGCCTTGCATCCCTCATCAACACAGAATAACCCATTCCTGATTTTATATTAGAAAAATAGTGATCTGCTTCCTTCTCCAATTCAGCCTGGTAAGGGAGAAGACGGTGTTGCCAGATGATACGTTGGAATTGAACATTTTCTAAATAACATAAAGTTGAAAAAAACGGAGAGGATTATATGAGACGAATTTCCTCAACATTTATGACTAGGCACTAGCATAAAAATAAAAATATTTACATATGACAGTTGACCCCAAAATCTAAAATACCCTTATAATTCAACAAAAAAACCTACAAATCCAAAACAGAAGGCACCATAATTAGGGTTGAATTTTTCGAACCGCGCCGACGTTCGAGTCATTTTTTCGAGCCAAACCGGTCGTGTCCTTTCAGGCTTCATCTTTTTCGGGCCAAAATTCGAGGCCCGGTTCGATCCATCGAACCTAACCGGGCTCCAACCCTAACAATAATCCCAAAAGAAAGAAAAGCTAATAGCCGAATAATTACCGCGACAGAGTCATCCCTTTGTTAACCCTCAGTTATACCCTTTAAGAAACCTTGAGAATCAGCAATTTCATTATCAGAATCTTCATTATCCATAATTTCGTCAAATATATCAGCTACTTCAGACAAACAATCAGTATCTTCTTCAAAATCACTTTCGTCTGAATAAATCGATTCGCTTGAAGAATCCACTTTTAATTTTTTTAAATTAACCGATTTTCTGAAAAATAAAATTATATATATTAAGTAAAATAAATATGAGAAAATTTTTGTAAGCAAAATTAAGTATGGGAATAAATTTATGATGACTTTTATATTTTTCTAATGAAATTTAGAGGAAAAAAGAAAAAAGGCAAGAAGTAGAAAAACATCAGAGAATGCATTATAAGGCGTAAATTTAAAAATTAAAATAGCATTTAGGACACACTCTAAAATATGTGAGGGGTAGTCGGTTTTTTGGAAAAACTTAGGATATATCCAGAATCGACCCGAAAAATCCTCGGCCTGCTTCAAAACAGAGGAGAACCCTCTCTCTTATTCTCCTAAACAAGAGACCTAAACCTTCACGTATAACCTAAATTAAACAAAACTTGGAGCAAAGTGAGGCTTCGAAGAACTCAATCGTTGGCATATGAAATGTTTATATAGAGGCTAGGATTGGCGGAAAGATAAAAAGTTGATGAAATATAAGTTTTAGGAACAAAGAAATATTTGAAAGATGTAATGAGGCAAGTTTTGGAAGGCAAAAATAGATTGAAAAAAAAGAAAATAAAGAAATATTTTATGGATTATAACATAATATTATAAAAAACAAAAAGTTAAAAATCGAATTTATTCAAAATAAAATTTTAAAATTTCAGAAAATAATAAAAATATTTAAAACTAAAATCGAAAGAAAAACCTAAAAATTCAAGAGTTCGACATCTAGATATGCAAATGACAGAACGTGAGTTTTAGTCTGAATTTTTTGGGGAAATTTATTCCTGGAGCTCCAAATTATTTCCACCCTTCAAACACTGAACAACATACCAAAAGCCTTTTGAATTTTCTTCACAAACTGGTTCTGTCCTTCCCCAACAGAGTATCTCGAGAGCGTTTTCAGGCGAAAAAATTTACAAATCAAGTATGCTTGGCATATGCAGCAGTAATAGTTTGGCTGACCATCCCCCCTGACGGCTGACCATTCCCCCCTCTGACTCACAAATCACATGAATTTAACAATATTTTTAAATTTCAACCTTTTATTTTTAGCATTTATTTCGGCTTCTCTTTTGTTCGATCCTTGTATTAATTCTTTAGATATCAATGGTAAAGCTTTGTGGATATTCCCTTCATAATCTTCTAGTAAAGCCTCGGCAAATTTGAAAATGTTGTTAGGAAACTTAAAAAATTTATTAATCATTTTTTTATTTTTTTAAATTTTTTAAGTTTCCTAACAACATTTTCAAATTTGCCGAGGCTTTACTAGAAGATTATGAAGGGAATATCCACAAAGCTTTACCATTGATATCTAAAGAATTAATACAAGGATCGAACAAAAGAGAAGCCGAAATAAATGCTAAAAATAAAAGGTTGAAATTTAAAAATATTGTTAAGTTCATGTGATTTGTGAGTCAGAGGGGGGAATGGTCAGCCGTCAGGGGGGATGGTCAGCCAAACTATTACTGCTGCATATGCCAAGCATACTTGATTTGTAAATTTTTTCGCCTGAAAACGCTCTCGAGATACTCTGTTGGGGAAGGACAGAACCAGTTTGTGAAGAAAATTCAAAAGGCTTTTGGTATGTTGTTCAGTGTTTGAAGGGTGGAAATAATTTGGAGCTCCAGGAATAAATTTCCCCAAAAAATTCAGACTAAAACTCACGTTATGTACATATAAATTACAGTAAAAGGACCACTGACCAAGTTTCCTATAGGGTTTTTCTTTCGAAAATCCACTCAACAAAAAAATTAAATTAAAAAAAAACTTTGTCGTCTTTTAAAATTAGCCAAAAGTTGTTCCAAAGGTTTTGTTAAAAATTGATCAACCAATTTTGTAGCATAATCAACTTCCTCATCTGTTGGGATATGCCAATTTAAAGTCTGCAGCAAAAGTTATATACCAAATTAAAGCTCGATCAACTTCCTCTTCTAGCTCAGAACCGGCTGAATAAATTAAAATTTAAAAATAAATTTTAAAAAATTTATAAAAACCGTGATAATGTTCCTCAAACTTTTTAACAGCAAAATTGAAAAAACGAGGAAATTGAACTTCAGGGTGGTTCTAAAAATTAATTTTTTTAAATCTTGTTCAGTAAAACATGGCTATAGCTATTCCTCCTTCAGCTAATGCAAAAGGTTAACCGGCGACTAGAAGTGAAACAGCAATCTAATTTGAAGGGACTGGGCCATTAGGGCGCGGGGCCACTAGGGCGCGAGCTTATAAAACAGTGAGTTGTTTATCAAAAAAGATAAAATTTTGCAATAATAACTCTCGTGCCTTTATCTACGTTCTCCAAAAATTTCAGAATTTTTGATCAAGAATTTCGGAAATTGTGGCCAAAAATGTTGATTTTCCCAAAAACCCTAATTTTTCGCGGTTTATCGACTATAACTTCAGAAATATTCGATGAAAAATTCTGAAATTTCTGGAGGAGGTAGTCAATGATGTTAAAGAAAGTTGAGAAAATTTTCATAAATTTCGGTTTCGCCTATGTGTCAGTTTCTAGTGCTAGCGCCCTAATGGCCCCGCGCCCTTATGACCCCAACCCTAATTTGAACGGAGTTACCCATCACCCCACGCCACCTCCTGCATAGCCTTAGGAATTGAATGGCTATCTACTATACACTACCAATCAACTTTTCCCTTACTTTAGATTGTCCTGTAGTTTTCTTTATTCTCAAGCAATTGAACCAAATTATCAACAAATAATTTATAGGAATAAGACCACCATGTAAAAGAACCATCAAGCACTTTTTGAGCTGTTTGCCGTACTAGAGCGTATGTTGATGTTGAAAAGCGAAAGGCCAATTGAAGAGCTTCCAAATGAGTTGGAGTTAAGGGACAGACAAAGTTTTTTAAAGTGTGCAAGAACAATTAAACATTTAAGGCTTTTATAGTAAAGTTTTAGGACAGTGTGTCTAATAAAACAGAACGCCAAACAAAGGAATAAAATAGGCGTTATTTAAAAGTAAATAGAATAAACCGGAAGTAAATGTATTTTCCGGAAACATTTTCCGGAGAGTTTAATATAACTATAGTGTTATTATATTTTCCGGAAAAATTATTCCGGAAAGTTTTATTAAATGGTTATATTTTCCGGAAAATTGAATAGAATCAGTATTGTTGTATTTTCCGGAAATTTTCCGGATATGTAATATAACAAGTAATATTATATGTATTTTCCGGAAAACCTATCCGGAAACTTGTTAAATGGTTATTTGTATTTTCCGGAAATTTTCCGGAAACATTTTCCGGATACTTTAATATAACTATAGTGTTATTATATTTTCCGGAAAACCTATTCCGGAAAATATTTTTTATTGTATTTTCCGGAAGAATTAAATAGAATCAGTATTATTATATTTTCCGGAAATTATACTTTTAATATCAACTATAACTAAAACAATTCTGGAAAAATTAGAATTTAATGTATTTTTATTGTATTTTAGTAAAATCAATATAACGTATGTAAATACTCTTTATTTCTCGTTTCTTGATCGCCCTTTAAAATTTGGAGATTTTTATCTTTAATTAAATTTTTATTCCTTTTAAATTCTTTTCTAACAAATCACAGTCAAATTGATATTTATCCGCAACTCTTTTGAGAGGAAAACTTGTATTTTTAATTTAATTTATTTTTTCTTTAAATTAATTTTTAAAAATGCCCCAAGTTGTGAAACGTATTTCTCCAGAGATTGAGACACTTTCAACAATTGAAGGACTTAAGTTGATTAAGCAAAAGGTAGTAGATAATGTTTATAAGAATTAAATCAGAATTAAATCATAACGAAAATCAGAATTTAAAAATCAGAATTTAAAAATCAGAATAAAAATCAGAATTAAAAATCAGAACAATTTAAAAATCAGAATTTATAAATCAGAATTTAAAAATCAGAATAAAAATCAGAATTAAAAATCAGAACAATTTAAAAATCAGAATTTATAAATCAGAATTTAAAAATCAGAATTAAAAATCAGAATTTAAAAACCAGAATTAAAAATCAGAAC
This sequence comes from Meloidogyne enterolobii, assembly GCA_963681835.1. Classification (NCBI taxonomy): domain Eukaryota; kingdom Metazoa; phylum Nematoda; class Chromadorea; order Rhabditida; family Meloidogynidae; genus Meloidogyne; species Meloidogyne enterolobii. The sequence goes on from CAVMJV010000007.1 coordinate 277,673, forward strand.
AATAGAAGAACAGAATACCAGAAATTTAACAATATTTGTATTTCCGGAACATTTTTTCCGGAAAGCTGTGTTTAAGCTATAATTAAAAATGTGTTTTTTCCTGAAAGCTCTATTTTTTTGTATTTTCTCCACTTCAGACTTTTCTTCTAGGTATTTCCTGATGAAAGGGGCTTCTTCAGTGAATCTTACAATGCTCGTGAGTGGAAAGAGGCTTTAGGGTTTGATGAGCGTTTTCTGCAAGATAATCACTCATATTCAAAATTTGGAGTCATTCGAGGGTTACACGCACAAAAAGGGATGGGAAAACTTGTTTCTGTACTTGTTGGCTCGATTTTTGGTTAAAAAATAATTTTTAAAAAAATAAAAAAAACATAAATAGATGTTGCAATAGATGCACGTTTGGGCTCTCCAACCTTTGGTAAATGGCATGGTATTGTGTTGGATGCTAAGGAAAAGACTTCTTTTTGGATCCCTGATGGTTAATAAATTTAAGAATTTTTTTTTTGAATAATTTTGCTTAAATTTTTAATCTTTTAAAGGATTTTTACATGGTTTTCAGGCAAGTTAAATTTAAATTAAGATTTTCCGGAAGCCTTAAAGATAATCGGAATTATTTTTAATTTTCCGGAAAACTTAAAAACAAGAATTATTATATTTTTCCGGAAAACTCTATTTAAATAAAGATTTTCCGGAAAACGAATATTAATCATTTTCCGGAAAGCTTTATGTATATAAAACCAGAATTATTATATTTTCCGGAAAATTATATTTAAATAAATATTTTCCGGAAAACACATATTTTTCCGGTATTTCCGGAATATTGTATTTAAATGAAGATTTTCCGGAAAACACATATTTATTCATTTTCCGGAAAACTTTAGTATTTCTATAATTATTTTATTTCCGGAAATTGAAGTGAAGGTTGAATTATATGTATTTTCCGGAAATCATTTTTAATTAGAATGTCTATTTTCCGGAAAAAATAAAAACAAGAATTATAGTATGTATTTTCCGGAAGACTGTTAAATATTCTGTTGTATTTTTATTTTATTCCTTATTCAAGTGTATTTCTGAGGAGGGTGCTCACGTGGTTTACAAAGTCAGTAACTAAGTTAATAAATTTAAAAAATATTCTGATTTTAGTGTACTTCTGAGTATGATCAAGAGAAGGAATTTGGTGTTGACCCTTTTGATGAGCAGGTATTTACTCGACCTTGTAACCTTAAAATGAATTTTTAAATTAAAGATAGGCATTGTTTGGCCTGTAGTAGACAAGTCAAAATGGATGGTCAGTGAACGTGATCGAGTAAAAAATTAAAAAAATTTAAAAATTAATTTTTTAAATTTAGAAACATCCATCATTGAGCACTCTAAACGGAGTAGATAAATAAACAAAAATAATACATAATTTAGAGGTCACTTGACTTTTCATTCTTTAGCCTCACAAAAGTGTAATTGAGTTAAAAATAATTTTTAAGTGGTGATTGAATAAATATTTTCTATTTGTTTTTGTGTTTTTCTAAACAAATTTATTAATGTTTTATTCCAAGTTTATTTAAATATTCCAACTTGTTTGGCAAACATTAATTAAGCTTGTTCAAGTTTTGAAAAATGCTTCCAACTTGTTTCTCACTACAAAAACAATAAATATTAAAACAAACTTGTTTCCAAACATTAAACATTTTTTAACACTGAAAAACTTGCAGAAAACTTTCTCACAAACATTCCAACTTGTTTCCCAAACATAAAAACATTTTATACCAAATTTTAAAAGTTAAACTTTTTGCCAAACAAGTAAACATTCAAACTTGTTTCACAAACATTCTAACTTGTTTTTCCAAACATGATAGAACTTGTGTTTGTCTTAAAAACATTTTCTGAATTTCCCTCAACATTCTAAAATTGCAAAAACACAATTAATTAAAAATACAATTGTAAAAAAGTTTTTATAATTAATTGCAACTTGTTTTGTTTGTTTCTTTTCGGATTATCAAGAAAAGAAAAATGTTGCGGGTAAAGAATAGGCTGCTTTTTAACGCCAACCGGTCCTCACACATAAAAGGTATATTTTTGATTAAATAAAAGTCCGGGACGGACAGTAACACGTAAAAATAACGTTGTATTTGGGATTAATTATTTTTCTTTTATTTTTATTTCTTTCTTATTTTTTGCTATTTTTTTTCCTTGGGAAAATAGGAAAATCTTCAATTTTTCTAAGAAAAAAAATTTTTAAAAAATTCCAACAATTTTAAAAAATAATTTTATTTGATTTTTAACTAAAAACCCCGAAAATTCTCTAAGAGAAAATTTAATTTTTAAGAAAAAAATTTAATTTAGTCTCTATAAAAGCGGAAATAGGCAATATAAACTAGACAATAAAAAGATTAAAAAATGGGTGAATGAATAAATGGATCACAACACATCGCCGAAATTATATTTTTTAGCTTAAAGCCGATTTGGTGGACAGAGTTTTTGGGAGGGGATCGATTCGAAAAGCAAAGAAAATAAAATAAAAGGAAATCAGCTTTTATTTTATAATGCACTCTTTTAGGAAAATATACACAAACACACAACTTTGTTATCAGACAAAAATAGGATGTTTATTTAAATGTTTTTGTGTTTTGTTTAGAACAAAACACAAAACCTTTTTTTCTCTAATTTAATTCAAGTTTAATATTATGTTTTTGCTAAACATCAAAACTTGTTTCCCCAACATGTTTTTCCTCAACATGTTTTCCCCAGCATGTTTCCCTATTTGTTTTTCCCCAACATTTTTTTCTTCAACATGTTTTTCCTCAACATGTTTTTCCCCAACATGTTTTTCCCCAACATTTTCTTCAACATGTTTTCCTATTTGTTTTTTTCTCAACATGTTTCCCAAACACAATAAATAATTACAACTTTTTTCCAAACATTTAATATAAACATTTTCAAGTTGTTCCCAAACTAATACCTATTCCAACTTGTTTGGCAACACCCAAACATATAAAAACTCGCTTGGTAAAAACATTATTTTCTTTAAAACATTTAAACACAAACTTATTTCCAAACATGTTTTTTGCATAATGTTTCCCAACTTGTTTCCCAAACATTTTAAATTATTTATTTAATAAAATGTTTTAATAGACAAAAATGACTACAGTAAAAGACTCAATATTCGATCTAGGCCAATTCCAAATTCCCCGTCCAAAATGTATCGGAATGGAATTTGTTACTATTCGTGGGACACATTCAGGGTTCTATAGAAGCATTAATAAAAATATTGCACAAAAGTATGGACTGCAACAACGAAATTTTGAGGTTCCCTCAACTAAACGCCCAAGTATACCCGAAGAATGGACTAAAAACAACGAGGAAAGTGTGAATAAAATTAAGAATAAAAAAGAGAATAATAATGGAAGCATTCCGGAAGAGCCAGAAAATGTTCTGGAACCTTTGCCTGATTATGAAGTTGAAGGGAATGAGGGGAAGAAAGAGGGGATGGTTACTGTGGAAATTGAAATGAGGTAAAAATATAAATTTGATTTTTAAATTTTTGAAATATTTTAGAAAATAAAAAAATTTTTTTTTCAAGGAAAGATGCTATCGCTGTTAATAAGAGTGAATTGTCGCCTCCTCTTAAAGAAGAAATGAATAGAATGGCCTTGTCGAGTACACACAACAATGAAAACAAAACAAATATTAATAAAGAAAAAATAAATTGAGAGAGAAAATTGAAAATTAAAATAATTAATGCAATTTTTAAATTAATCCCATAAATGATTTTAATAAAATTAAAATATATAATAAAATTATAGATTTCCAATAAAATCACAGATTTTAATAAAGTAGGCTAAAAAATATGTTCTTGAAGTAGGGTAATGAAGAAAAAATAAATCGACGCCCCCAAGAAACCCCAACTCCAACTCGGAGGATTTTTTTTGGCAAAAACCCCGACCCGAAACCCCAAAGGCTTTGCCCCGACAAACCCCGATCCCTGACGCAAACCCAGAGTCGGGTAAAAAATACATAAATACACCCCCTAAGGATGGAATTTTTGGGAATTTTTCGACAGTTGTGTCAGAGGATGAAATTCAAATGTGAGTTTTTCAAAGAAAGGGAAAAATTTTTTGGTATTTCTAAATAAAATCAAAATTAATGAAAGATTGGAATTTGAGCGGATTAAATTATTTTATAATCCAATTGCATTCATTTTTTACAGGGTAAAGCCAGTCAATTTATTTTTAATCATAAACAACTGAACTTCATTTTACTGTACACCCTTAGGGGCTAGAAGATTTATATCTTATAGCCAGATTATTTTACGTGGGGATATCGCTTAGACATTTCTTCTCTCCCATCAAGTAGCTAAACAAATTTAAAAAGCTAAAATTGTATTGGCAAAATGTATTTTAAAATAAAGAATAGCAATGATATCGGCTTTAGTATAAAAGCCTTTGTATTATTTAGTCTCGATCTAAGTGCTTTGTTATTCTATCACTTTTTTGTTATTCTTTTCTGTATCCAAAAACTTTTAGCGATTTATTGTTAGTCATATTCGTGTTCTACATTGTTATTGTTGTTTTCTTTTTTAGTACAAATTCATTGGAGTTTAGTACCCAAAAAATTCTGTCTCTTATCCTGATTAAGCGGCACACGGACATATCGGCATTTTTCAATGTAAGAACAGTTACCCTACTGATTTCGGGACCTACGGCCAATGGGTCTTGGATTGTATATTGTCGTATTGAGGAATAGAGTTTTCATGTTTTAGTTCAAATGTAAACACGCAAGAAATTATTTTTGTCACCCTAATCCCGATATGTCCGTCCCGATATGTCCGCACACCGATTTAGCGTCCAATCGCAACTTTTACGTCCTTTCTGTCTTCACACGTCTAAACAAATTTTTATGCGTCTAATCATATTTTTGTTTTTAATCTATGGCAATAAGTAGCCGATTTTGTGTGTTACACCGGCTGAGTAGTCACGCAGAACGGGGCACTTATCAAAGGTGGGTCGGAATTCCGAGTTCCGACTTTTGAGCCATTTCCGACCCACCTCTGGTACTTATCATCATAGAGCGGACGCATAAAAATTTGATTGGACGCATAAACTTTTCATTGGACGCGTAATCTGGACAAGAGCCCCAAACTCTTTATTAGAGCTCGGACCGTACCGTACTACGGCCGTATTTTTCGGTATTTATCGGTATTCCGTATCGGTAATACGGTACGGAATACGGTACGGTAAAATTTTAAAGTTGATCGGTATTTTTCGGTATCGGTATTTTTCGGTATTCCGTACCGTTCTACGGTACGGCAAAAACTAAAATACCGATAATACCGAACGATAAAAATTTTAAATTATTATCTTATTTTAAGGGAAAATACTCTTCTTATTCTTTGATAATTTAAAAATTTTTCGCCTGCGGCGCTAAAAATATTGTTTTGAATAAAGGATATAGAGGAAATAGTAGTAATTAAAAATGGATTTAGGGGATTAACAGAGGTATCTAAGGATTACTAATGATTAAGTGGATTTGTGGGGATTAAGTGGATTTAATAGGGCCTAAGTTCAAGTCTAGGGATTAAAAGATATCTGGATTAGGGCTGGACGCAACTGAAAAAAAATTTCCGCAGCCGCATTCCGCAATTACGTCCAGCCCTGATCTGGATTGTGGATAGAGGATTTGAGGGTAATTTGGTATTAAGGTATTTGAGGGTAAATCCCTTTAGTCCCGATAAATCCACTTATATTCTCAATAATCATCCTATCCTGAATCCTCCTTAATCACTAGAAATCAAAAGAATATTACGGTACGGAATACCAAATACGGTACGGAATACCGATAAATTTTTATCGGTATTTTTCGGTATTCCGTACCGTTTTACGGAACGGTAAAATTCTGAAATACGGTACGGAATACGGAAAAGAATATGACAGAAAATACGGTACGGAATACGGTACGGTACGAAATTCCGTGCTCTACTCTTTATTTCTAAAACACTTTTTTAAATTTAATTTTTTAGTGCTCTATTAAATTTTCTTCAAAAAATGTTTTATTCTTTACCAACAGAAACAAAACTTGATGTTTTTAAATTCCTCAATTATCAACAATTACGTTCAATCAAACAAACAAATTTATATTTTCGTGATTTTATTAATAATTTTGGAGGAGAACTTGCTTTGGAGAATTTTTCTTCAATTTCTATTGTAAAAATTTTTTACTTGATAAAGTAATATTTCTGTAAATTAAGGAATATTATGGTGAATCGTTACGTAATTGTACGCAAAAACTACATAGATCCATAGTTGAAAATTTTGACTTTCCATTGAATGAGCAACTTGAAGAGAAGGTAATTAAACTGTTTTTAAAAGTAAAAAAATTTCCTTTTTGTTTTTTAGTTAAAAAATGTTCCCGTGTGCTTACGAACATTTAGAATTTTTAAAGATGGGTTTTGCTTAACTAAAGGTAAATTTCATCTTTTTTCAAATCCATATCAGTCGCAAAAAGTTTAAGCTTTTACTAGGCGGAAATTCATGGGGTATCAAGTGGAAAAATTCATGGGGTATCAAGTGGGATACTTTCCGCCTATTATACAAACGGGAAAATAGCTAATTCTTTTGACTTCAATTTTGGGTCCCCACAAAAGGACATCTGCCCCAAAAGATCAACTCAATATTTGGACGTATAAAGCAGGGGTGCGTTTAGTCTCGTATCTCGTATTTTGTGCGGCTCTGCTCACCCCTGGTATGTTTCTTATGATCAAGCATAATCACTAGAGCTGCCGTTTTCGTGTCGGACTGACATTTTTTTCAGGTCTTGTTTTTATTGGACCGGGGCCACTTTCAGGCCTAATTTTGACAACTCTACTGCTTACCCTTAATTTCCATAAATTCGTCCTAATCAGCCAATATCCATCGATATCCCCACTTGATACCCATAAATTTTTCTTGATCCGCGCAAACATTTGGAGTTGACTTCCCCCCATTTTTATACACATTTTTTCTGTAGTTTTGTTCAATTTAACGAATTTCAGTTGATGGCGGTAAAGATCGTTGTGGATTTATACTTCCAACAATTATTACAAACAAAGAGGACATCAAAATTGTTTATTATTATTTAAATAAATTATTTCATTGTTATTTCCGTCTTGGAAACTTTAAACAATTTATATTCAATCCAGAATTGATTCAATTATTATTTGGAAATTCTAAACAAGTTAAAGTTCAAAGATGCTATCTATTTATTTCAAAACACAATATTGAGAATTTATTTCAATTTATTTTTAATCATTTAGTCAGTGAACATCTAAGAATTGAACTTTGTTTATTAAAAGACATTATGGAAAAATATAAAGATAATTTATTTAAAATTTTAACAAATGGAGACAATTTTAAAGAAGTTAATTTGACAGTTTCTATGGATATTAATAAAATAATTTATGATCAGATTGTTGAAGTAATTTATATGGCACTTGTGTAGTTCCCCCCTCCCTCTTCCTCCATAAGTCCCTTCCCCCTTTTTCTTCTCTTTCCTTCCAAAAAATGACATTTAGGTCAATATTTTCATTTCAGCTTACCCTATGACGATAAATGTATTTTTGAACCTACGGGTAGTGCTGTGAGTGTGAACAGAACTCAGGGTGAGAGAGTTTTCTATTCCCAAAAATTTATCTTTATATAAAAATATCTACCTTTTCATAAAAATTTTAAAAAATCTTTGGAAGGAGTTGTCGGATTTGCATAAAATTTTTTTTAAAAAAAAGGTATTACCCTGAGCCACAAAAAGTGTTCCCAAGACAAGTTTCGAAAAAGTTCGGAACCCGGATTTTTCGAAATTTCGAAAGTCGAAATTGAAGATTAATGACCAAAAACGAAGTCAGAGCGTTTCGTCTTTGGGAGAAGAAAAATTCTCCATTCAATTCTAAATCGATTAACCGAAGCGTTTTTTTAATTTGAACTTCCCTAACGGGAGTTATTCCCGGGAGAAAAAGGTACTACCCAAAATTTTGGGGTTTTTGCGAAATTTCGACATAAAGTCGAAATTTGAAAAATATGACTTATAGTACATTTGAATCGGCTTTCGATTCTCTATCGAATGTCGAAAAAATTATGTAAAACCGATAAGCCGTTCAGGAGTTATGAAAGGCTAAAGTGCCAAATTTTGGCAAAACTTTTTATGTTTTTTGTTCCCCGTAAAAAAAGTTAGATGTACCAAATAACTTTTTCAAGTTGACGCGGTTACCGAAGTTTTTTTTCAAAAAAATTTTTTTCATGTAGTGGGTGATCTAATGTAGTTTATGGGAAAAATCCGTTTTTTTTAAATTTCGATTTCGAAATGTCGAAAAAGTCGATTTTGGCGAAATGTGGAAATTGTTTTTTCGACTTTTCGACATGATCCCGAACCCGTACGAGTTCGACCCTTCAAGAAGGTTAAATGTCCGTTAAATTCTGCGTCGTGGATTACTTTGAGGAATTCAATGAAAATATTTTCGAAGGTGTCACTTGAGTCTGAGAAGAGATATACGAGTTTTTAAGTTAAAAATTCCGATTTTTTCAAATTTCCTATTTAATTCAACTCATTACCAAAAACGCTAGAGACAGCAGTTTCGCTCCATTAAGTGGCCACGCCCCAGACGCTAGTTTTTTTGTGACACATAAATTCACAACACAGGCCACAACATAAAAAAATTATTCTCTTTATGCGTGCCTATACATATCTCCTCTCTTCTTTATAAGAAAGGAAAAGTGAAGATAAGGGGGCGGAGCTTATAAGGGGGGGGGGGAACTACACAAGTATCAGTTATATTTACAAAACAATTAAAAATAAATATAAATTTTAGTATATAGCAACATCTACAGACTGTTCAAAAATGGTGCCTATTATTATTGTTAATTTCTCTGTTCAAACAAATGTTCAAATGAGCGAATTAGCTGAAAATGTTGAAATAGAGCTAGGGGTTATTTCAAAATATACAAATTACCAAATTGCCAATATTTACAATCCAGAAGTGAGATTCTCATTTTACAATAAAGAACAACGAAGATGGATTAATCAGCCTTTTTATTCTATTAGAGTTATAATAATGAAACCCGGACATGTGCATAGTGATCCAGACTTTTACAAACACATACATCTTTGATTTTCGTGGAAATAAATATTTTTAAAAATTTTTTGGTTTTATTGTTTTATTAAATTTATTTTCATTACATGTCTGCTTAAAGTCAATTTTTTAAAAATATTTTTTTAATATTATTTAAAATAAATGACACGCCCAAGTAGGCGCGCTGCCATGTAGGCGCAAAGCCATAATCAGCTGGAAAATTTCTGGACCCTAACAATTTCGATACCAATTTCTTTAGCTTGATGAGAGGTATTGTTTAATACTGACTTTTGAAAGATTAGGAAATCTTGAAGCAAGTTGCGCTTACTTGGGCTGTAATATCAAAAGAAGTTTGGTAATTTTGAGTTTCGTTCCCCAACTTTTTTTTCTCAAAAGACACAGATTTTCTATCTTCCTCGATTTCCTTAAAAAATATTGATAGAATTAACGCACTTTTTAAGTTAACCCATAATTTAAATAAAAATAATTTAAAAAATATATATCTATTTATCCAATAAAATCATTGATTTAAAAGTAGGCAAAAAATATTTTTTGAAGGCTAAAAACAAATAAAATTAAGTAAAACAAAGAGTAAAATAAGTTGGCAGTGTTTGTGTTCGAGTTTGGCATGTTTTTATTTGAAATGAACATTTATCACAAACTAGAGTAATTTAACTATGTTTCTATATGTATGCAACATTTATTAAACTAAAACAAAGTTTCGAACATTCACTCAAACATGTTTTTGTTTTGTTCATTCAAACTTGTTTTGTTCGTTAGAAACATTTATTGAGGAATGTTTAAATGTTGATGTTTGAATGAATGTTTTAAACATTTTAAAAATGTTTTTAATGTTTTTGAAGTTTGGATGAATGTTTTAAACATCTTTAAATGTTTATGTTTTTGAATGTTTGTATAATTGTAAAACAATGTTTATTGCTATTATTTAATCATGTTTTTCTCATAAAAACATTTAATTTCAAGTTTATTTATTTGCTGTCTAGTCTTATTGCTATAGTATTATAAACTTAAGTTTGCAAAACAAGTTTTATTTTAAAAGTTTATTTGTTTTTGTTGTTTTGTCGATGAGAATCAACAACATTATTATTAAGTTTTGTTCGCAAAATACTGAAAATGAAAACATTTGATTTGTAAAGTCTAAAATAAAATTACTGATTTATTGATGAACGTGAAGGGGCGTTTTCTCTCCGACATAGACCATCTCGTATCAATTGTTCTCTAATCTCAGATTGTCTAACAATCCCCAAACGAGTTCTATAATCTCTAATGGCTGCAACTAATGGGCTTTCTTGCCTTCCCTCCTTGGCGTCCTTTGGTCTAACAGATCCGGTTGTTCGGTATCTTTGCAAAATTTTAGAAACACAGCTATGTGTAATACACAAACATCTAAAAATCAAAACATATATTTTTAAAAGAATATTTTTTTACTTGGAGATATCACAGATTTTCCATCCCGATTTGTGTAGGTCTACAATTTGTTGTCTTTCACTCATAGATAAAGGCAATCCGGGCGAGTATGTTCTTCCCAACTGATTAACACCTGAGATATAAAAATGGTCGAAACTTCAATTTAGAGGACAATAATATTCTGTCCCTTAATCTTACCCGAACTTCTACTAGCAGAAGAATCAATTTGACCAACATTAATAGCATCTATAGAAGGTTCACAAGTGTTTGTCGATAAGCCACTTAAGGGCATTAACTGTTCGCATTCATTTAATCTTTGTATTTGAGGGGATCCTTCAGATGAAGAAGAATGAGTGGAACTTGAAGGACTCTGTCCTGCGGATGGTAAAGCAAAACAACAAATGTCTGATGTTTGGTTTGTCTTTAAAGGGAAAAAGAGAAATGTTTTGTTTAATGTTTGGATGTTTTTGTATGATTGTAAAAGAATGTTTTAACATGTTTTTCTTACAAAAAATTTAATTTTGAGTTTAATTAATTCCAAGTTTATTTATAAACTTAAGTTTGTAAAATAAGTTCTATTAAAGTTTTTTTGTTGTATGAAAAACTTAAGTTTGAGAAACATGTTTTTTATTCCAAGGTTATCTATTTAATATTTGTTTACAAACTTAAGTTTGTAAAACAAGTTTAATAAATTCGAGGTTTATTCATTTGCTGTCTGTCTTATAAACTTAAGTTTATTATTATAAACTTATTCTAAACTTAAGTTTGTAAAACAAGTTTTATTAATTCCAAGTTTATTTGTTTTACAATTTTAATTATTTACAAATTGTAAAAACTTTAAAAACCTTAAAACTCAAAGAAGGCAGCGAAAACCGCCTCTCTTCGTTGGATAAAGGTAACAAAGGTTGGAGTGTTGTATAATAATGTGGAGGGGAGTAGCGGTCATTCAAGGAAGGAAGTAGGCATGTTTGTGTTGTTGTATTATTAACTAATTCTCCTTTTAAAGGACTCAGGTACATACTGACTGGCTCTAGTGTTGTAAAACAATTCTTTCTGCCCTTCAATTCACCCTGAAAAAATTTTTTTTTAATATTTTGACTTGAAAAAAATTTAATTTTGACCAAAGAACTTAAAAAATAAGCAAAATAATTAAATTATTTAATTAATTACTGTAAAATATTTTTATAAATTCCTGTTTTCCCCTCAAAAATTATGAGCAAAATATAATTTATATATATTTTATTTCCTGCTGTGGTTTACTACAAAAAATAAAAACCTCTATCTTTACTCTTATTAAACTTTTCTCATTCTTTCATTAATTTTTTTAGTCTCAAATTGTAAAAACAAATAAACAGTGCAAAACACAACATTCTTGCTGACGAACTTTTTTTTTTATTATTTTTGAAAAAAAAACTTGGAAATCATAAAAGTTGGGGTGTGCAAAATAAACTTGAAATAACGCCTGTTTTACAAACTTAATGTTTGTTTTGCTTTTGTAAAACTTAACGCATGTTTTTGTATGAAACAAACTTTAAGTTTGTAAAACAGGCGCTAAGTTTTTTTTACAATAAACAGTGGAATTTAGCGCCTGTTTTACAAACTTACCTAATGTTTATTTGTAAAGTTAACGCATGTTTTGTAAAACAAACTTTGTTTGTTTACAAAAACTTTGTTTGTTTTGCAAGATTACCTTATGTTTTGTAAAACTTAACGCCTGTTCTACAAACTTAATGTTTTTCATACAAAAATGCTGGAATGTTTGTAAAAAGAAAAATAAAACTTAACGCCTGTTGCGCGCATAAACAAAGTTGTAAAACTCAAAAAAAACTTTTTCTTGCGCACAGACATTTTTCAAAAGGGGGAATGCATGTTTTTGTCTATGTTTGTTGTTTTACAATTTAATAAACAAAAATGCTGTAAATTAAAAAAAGAGAGGGGAAAAATGTTGTTTTTGTTTTTACAACTTGCCGAATTGTGTGTAAGTGTTTTTCTCTTTGAATACATTTTTGAGTGATTAATGGCCATTTTTGGGAGGTTTTAATAATTTTTAGGCAAAATTACTAAAATATTTTTTTCCATTCTTTTAGAGGGAATAAATAAAATTAATTAATGGCTGGCAAAAATTAAAAGAAAAAATTAAGAGTGTAAAAAGAAGGGCAAAAATTAAGAGTAAAATGACCGTTTTTTAATTAAAGAGGGGAATACCTACAGATATTATTAAGTTTTTTTACCCATAAAATATTTAAATTTCATTCCAACCTTCATCCAAGCGTTAAAATCTCGTTCTAAACTTTCAGGTGTAGAAGTATCAATAATTGGTGGGGATTCTATAAAATAATTATTTGAAAGGGAGGAACTAGATGAAATTGGTGACAATAAATTTTTGTTGTCGGGTTCGGGTTCAATTTTTATTTGACGTAATAAAGGTGGCGGTTGTTGTTGGCCAGCGTCAATCGGCATGGACTACCGCTAGTCTTTAATAATATTGTTTACATTAAAACTTGTCAAGTTTTTAACTCAAGTTTATAATAAACAAGGAAAAAAACAAATTGTAAACTTAAAAACTTAAGTTTGTGAAAATATAATCTTAAGTTTGCAAAATTTAAATAAACTTGGTTAAAACTTAACGCCTGCTAATAGACCAGGTAAATTAAAACTTTTCTTAAGTCTGCGATAATATAAAACTTAGAAACTTAAGTTTGTAAAAGTTTATATAAACTTTAGTAAAACATGCTTGTTGAACAAAACATCTAGGCAAACAATGTTTTTAAAACTTGTTGTCTTAAAAAATTAAAACATAACAAACATATAAAAACAAGTTTTAAAAACAAAACAAGGAACTAAAACAATGTTCATTTAAAATAAAACAATGTTTATTTAAAATAAAACTTAACGCCTGCTTCAAAACAAAACTTGACCAACTTAACGCCTAGAAGAAAAAATGGAAGTGGCACAATTTCGAAAGAAAATAAAAACAAATTTAGTAAGAGGACTTTAACTAAAATAAGACGGGAATATTTATATTTTATTAAAATGAAGAAAAGTTGGGTAAAAGTTATAAAAAGCAAAAAAAATAAAGGCGGCAATAGAGAGAAGAGAGAGAGAAGGGGGGAAAGGAGAAGGAAGGGAAAAAGGTTTCCGCGCAGGCAAATTAATGTTTCTGTTTTACTGCAGAAAAATGCTGTTGTGGTTTGAAGACTAAAAAATGATGGCCCCATATAAATATATATTTATGAGAGAAATATATATAAGAAAAAAAATTTTTTTCAGAAAAAAAATTTTTACTAGACCGGTTTTTGAGGAAAAAATTCTTAAAAATCCCGCAATGAACGGATACTTTTTTTAATTAATTTAAAATTAATTCTTTTCTTTTTACATTTTTTAGCAAGTAAAATTGATCTTTATTTCTATTGCCAAATTTACGTAAAAGGGTAATTTTGGTGATTGAAGGGAAATAAAAACTTATAAAATAATATTGGAGTTTAAAACTTATTTAAGTTTAGACTTAAAAATACAAACTAAGTTTATTCAAATAAACAAGGAAAGACAAGTTGTTAAACTTAAAACAAACTTTAAGTTTGTGATAATATAAAATTTGAAAAACTTAAGTTTGTAAAAGTTGATATAAACTTGAATTTTGTAAATAAAACTTAGCGCCTGCTGAACAACAAATAAACAAGGAAAAACAAGTTGGTAAACTTAGAAACATTAGGCAGACTTAAAAAGTTGGTAAACTTAAAAAAAGTTGGTAAACTTGAGTTTGAGTTGAGTTTGAGTTTGCAAATTTAAATAAATTTGAAACTTTTGAGAAAAAACATTTAATCGAGACAGATTAAAAATTGAATTTGCAACAAAAGAGAAAAATAAAAAATTAATTTATTTAAACTTTAACAAAATTGCAATTATTTATATTCATGCCCTCAGGCAATATTTTAATTTTTAAATTAAAGTAATTGCAAAAGTATAAATTATATTTGAACATTGTTGTTTATAGTTTAATTAAGAAAAAAACAAGTTGGAAAACTTAAAAAGTTGGTGAACTTGAAAATTAAAGCTTGACTTAAGTTTGTGATTTTTCTAAACTTTTTATTTAATTTGAACTTACTTTTATATAAGTTCTAGTGTAAGAGCTAATTGTAAAGAATTTTTAGAAAAATATTTTTATTAAAGATCGACTCAATAATTAAAAAAACAAAATTAAAGCTATAGCCACGTGAAAAAAATTTTTTTGGATTGCGCGATCAAAAAGAAAAAATAAAAGAAAAGTGTAAAAGCTTAAGAGGAAGAAAAAATAAGGAGAGGGGGGGGGAGAATTATTTAATAAATATATCCTTATATAATTCTTAAATTGCATCATTTGCTCAAAAACTTGTTAATTTCTGGCTTATTCATTCACTAAAAAAAAAAATTTTTTTTGGATGTTTTTGGGGAAAAATTTAAAAAAAATAAAAGAAAATTGATAATAAGGGGGAGAAGAAAATAATAATAAAATAAAAATATTGTTTAAGAAGGTGCTAATTTAAATTTATTTTGGCCGTCATTATTTAAAAGAGACGAAACGATATAAAATGAAATATGGAGGAAGAAAAATTTTTTGAGTTTTTTTGTATTTTTTTAAATTTCTTTTTTGGTGTTTTTTGAAGAAAATTACGTAAAAATATGATGATTTTTGTTAGTTTTTCGCCCACAAATTTTTTAAGGAAAAAAATAATTTTACCATTCAGAGTCCATTTTGTAGAGAATTTTAAGCTCTATCTACTCGTCTTTAGATGAAATTAATTGGTTCAACTCTTGACGAGTTATACCGATTGAAGTAAGCCTATACCTAATGAACTCAGGTCAAGTTTTCTTCAATAACTTTTTTATTTAAAAATTTAAAATTTTTATTTTAAACGGGTTTTGTAGAGAATTTCAAGCTCTATCTAAAAATAAAAAAATTTTTTTCGAAAAAAATTTTTTCAAAAAGTTATGGAGCCAAAACTCAGTGTTCACCCTCTCATGTCAGTAAGAATCACAACAGAGACAACGAAGCAAAAATAAAAAAATTTTTTCTTCACTTTATTTTCAACTTTCCCAAAAGCCAACCACAACTCTTAAAAAATAATCACATGATTTTTTTATAAAATGGGCTACTTTAGTAAATTAATTTTCTAGAAAAGTGCGCGGAAATTGCAGGTAAAAATAAATTGCTTTAAAGGAAAGTAAGGGAAAAAAGCTTTCAATTAAGTCGACGCCTACAGATTTAATAAAATAAAAGGCCAGAAAAAACAGGATTGGAGAGTTAAAAGATTGGGAGATTATAAAAAATGTTAAAAAAATATTTGATAAATACCAAAGAACGGATTGAGAGAAAACGTGAGTTGGATTTTAGGTTTGAGTGCCCCGTCCCACACCTGATATATACAGAACAATGTTAGGGAGGCTACGGACATATAGGGACGGACATATTGGGATATTTATATGCGAACAGCTACCCAATTGATTTCGGGATCTACGGCCACAGGGTCTTAGATAGTACATTACCCTATTTAAGAAAAGTTTTTATACTTTAGAACCAACGTAAACACACAAGAGAGTATCTTTCTCATAGGAGTTCCCCCATAAGAATATCTTCCAAAGCTTCAGTTGGTGTGGTTCTGAGGGTGTTTGACTCTTCCAGAATAAATGTCAGAATAAAAAAATCAGGATTAAAAATTAGAGAGAAGATACGCCTTCGCCTAGAGCCGGAAAGTTTAATAATTCCCCTTGTGTTCCTTTCCTTTCCTTTCCCCATCAAAAAAAATCGAGAACATCCTAAAGAGAAGGAAACTTGAAGGAGAAAAAAGCATTCACAAAATTAACTCAAATTTTTTTATTCCAACCTTGAAGCAACAAATAAATACTAAAAAGTAAAAGTACTTGAAAAGGAGTATAATCCAAAGCATAGAAAAATAAAAAAAATACAAAAAATTTGGGTTAATCCTCTCCATTTCCCTTTTTTAATTGTTTGGGAATGTAAAACAATTGGAGGGATTGGGGGGAAACAAGCTAGTACTAAACTTTTTTTTAATTTTTATTGAAGAGATTTTTAAAGGCGCATAATTAGTCGAGAATAAGTCGAGAATGAGAGGAGGGGGATGTTCTGATCGAGTTAAGTTAAAAATTGGAACTGAAAAAAATCAGAAGAAAAATCATTCTCATAGGAAAAGGAAGATCAGAAATAAAGATGAGAATAAAAATCAGAATTTAACGGAAAATAGAGCACGAATCTCGATTAAAACCAAGTTTGCAAACCTTGGAAAGCAAGAAAAAAAATTTCGGAGGTTGATCTTGATTGGTAATTGATAAATTAAATCCTGACCAAGCTCCATTGTAAACACTAAGCTTTAACTAATTTTTTGTATCACAGACTTAATTAATTATAAAAACGGTAAATAAAGGTTTAAACTTTTTTTAATGTCCTTACTCAAAAAAGGAAAATGCACTTTCACAGAGGCTTATATGTAAGTGAAAAATAAATTATTAGAGGATTATAGCCGCAGCAAAAAATATATTTATTTATTTATTTATTTATTGTGCACAGCAGCGGTTTTTGATCTGTCGAGAGATGGGTAAAATGACGAGTTGGGCCGAAAAAAGGAGCCGACGGAAGCTATAAAAGGGATAAAGAAGATATTTAGAAAATCAAGGGAAAATTTAGTAATAAATAAATAAATAAAAGGGGAAGAGAAAATGATTGGAAGAAAATATATCGAAGAGAAAAACAGGTTTAATTAAAAATGAAAAATATTAAAGATTATTATTTTTGCCTAGAGAAGAAAAAGTTTTTTTGCTGCATTTTTGTAAACTTTAAGTTTATAATAGTTAATATAAAACTTAAGTTTGTAATTATATTAAACATTTTCCGGAAAATGTTTTCCGGAAAGATGAGACAATATATTTAGTATTAGGAGAATAATTAAAAGTTTTCCGGAAAGAGAAAATAATATCTAATATTCCGGAAATTAATTAAATTTTCCGGAAAATAATTTTAAAATTCCGGAAACGAATTAAAACTCTTCTTAAACTTTTTAAGTTTCCGGAAAATTAGTAAAACATTCCGGAAAATGTCGTTATGGAAAATCGATCCGGAAAAATATTGAGCTGTCCAAAAAAGAAGTAAAATATTCCGGAAAATAATTAAAATATTCCGGAAAAAGACTATTTAATTTATACGGAAATTGTCTGCAGTATTTCCTCAAAATGTTAAATGACTAAAAACCTTGACAAAATAAATACTTAAATTCAAATTTATTCTCGTATATTTAATTAAATCTAGAAAAAATTTTAGAAAAATTGTAGAGAATGTTTTTTGAGTTAAACAAGATAAAATAAAAATTTTGCTTCCAATCTGCTTATCAAACACTTTTAACTGTTGCATAAATCCAGTGACATCTCAAAGAAAAAAAATTTTTTTAATAATTTTATTTTTTAATTACCCAATCATGCCTTTTTTGCTACCATGTAAAGCATCATTTAATTCCTTTATGGACAATTTATTTATGGGACGATCAAAAATACGTGCAGCTATAACCAGTGGAATTTCCTAAAAATAATTTTTTAGTTCCGGTAAATTTCCAGAATTCTTCAGGAAAATTTTTTCCGGAAAAATTTTTTTTTAATTTTTCCGGAAAGAAATTTTTTGCAATTTTTTCCGGAAATTTCCTGAAAAAATTTCCTGAAAAATTTTTCCGGAAAAATTTTTCTTCCGGAAAAATTTTTTTTCCCATTTTTTCCTGAAAAAATTCCGGAAAGAAAATTTCCGAAAAATTTTTATTTACGAAAAAATTTTTTTTCTTCTTACCCCTCCAGAACGTGCTCTGCTACTGATGAAAATATCCCACAATTGCTCTGCTCTACTCGAATTCTAACATTGTAAAAATAAATAAAATTATAAATTTTTTACAATTTGAGTAAATTGAAGCATTTGCCTGGTCGAGAAAAGGTAGAAGCTCTTCTTTTGTTGGAAGGCACACACGCAAGGAAAGGTCATCATACGTTCCGGCTGGCAATCCTTAAATTTAATTTTTAATGAATATTTTTGAAACACAATGTAATATTCCGAAATGAAAATCGAACCGGAAAGGTATTTAGTATTTCCGGAAAATTAATTAAAGGAGATAATAAAGTATATGTATTTCCGGAAAAGAACTAGACTTTCCGAAAATACGTACTATTTTTTCCTGAAAGTTTAGTTCTTTTCCGGAAAGGTATACCTATTTAATTTTCCGGAAAATAGAATACTCGTTCAGGAAAATAATATACCACTTTCCGGAAAATAAATATTCGTTCCGGAAAATTAATTAAAGGAGAGAATATATGTATTTCCGGAAAAGAAATAGACTTTCCGGAAAACGAGTATACTATTCTATTTTCCTGATAGTTCTTTTCCGGAAATGGTATATAAGTTTTCCGGAAAATGAAATACTCGTTCAGGAAAATAATATACCACTTTCCGGAAAATAAATATTCGTTCCGGAAAATTAATTAAAGGAGAGAATATATGTATTTCCGGAAAAGAAATAGACTTTCCGGAAAACGAGTATACTATTCTATTTTCCTGATAGTTCTTTTCCGGAAATGGTATATAAGTTTTCCGGAAAATGAAATACTCGTTCAGGAAAATAATATACCACTTTCCGGAAAATAAATATTCGTTCCGGAAAATTAATTAAAGGAGAGAATATATGTATTTCCGGAAAAGAAATAGACTTTCCGGAAAACGAGTATACTATTCTATTTTCCTGATAGTTCTTTTCCGGAAATGGTATATAAGTTTTCCGGAAAATGAAATACTCGTTCAGGAAAATAATATACCACTTTCCGGAAAATAAATATTCGTTCCGGAAAATTAATTAAAGGAGAGAATATATGTATTTCCGGAAAAGAAATAGACTTTCCGGAAAACGAGTATACTATTCTATTTTCCTGATAGTTCTTTTCCGGAAATGGTATATAAGTTTTCCGGAAAATGAAATACTCGTTCAGGAAAATAATATACCACTTTCCGGAAAATAAATATTCGTTCCGGAAAATTAATTAAAGGAGAGAATATATGTATTTCCGGAAAAGAAATAGACTTTCCGGAAAACGAGTATACTATTCTATTTTCCTGATAGTTCTTTTCCGGAAATGGTATATAAGTTTTCCGGAAAATGAAATACTCGTTCAGGAAAATAATATACCACTTTCCGGAAAATAAATATTCGTTCCGGAAAATTAATTAAAGGAGAGAATATATGTATTTCCGGAAAAGAAATAGACTTTCCGGAAAACGAGTATACTATTCTATTTTCCTGATAGTTCTTTTCCGGAAATGGTATATAAGTTTTCCGGAAAATGAAATACTCGTTCAGGAAAATAATATACCACTTTCCGGAAAATAAATATTCGTTCCGGAAAATTAATT
This sequence comes from Meloidogyne enterolobii, assembly GCA_963681835.1. NCBI lineage: Eukaryota > Metazoa > Nematoda > Chromadorea > Rhabditida > Meloidogynidae > Meloidogyne > Meloidogyne enterolobii. Next base: position 297,616 of record CAVMJV010000007.1, read on the forward strand.
AAAGGAGAGAATATATGTATTTCCGGAAAAGAAATAGACTTTCCGGAAAACGAGTATACTATTCTATTTTCCTGATAGTTCTTTTCCGGAAATGGTATATAAGTTTTCCGGAAAATGAAATACTCGTTCAGGAAAATAATATACCACTTTCCGGAAAATAAATATTCGTTCCGGAAAATTAATTAAAGGAGAGAATATATGTATTTCCGGAAAAGAAATAGACTTTCCGGAAAACGAGTATACTATTCTATTTTCCTGATAGTTCTTTTCCGGAAATGGTATATAAGTTTTCCGGAAAATGAAATACTCGTTCAGGAAAATAATATACCACTTTCCGGAAAATAAATATTCGTTCCGGAAAATTAATTAAAGGAGAGAATATATGTATTTCCGGAAAAGAAATAGACTTTCCGGAAAACGAGTATACTATTCTATTTTCCTGATAGTTCTTTTCCGGAAATGGTATATAAGTTTTCCGGAAAATGAAATACTCGTTCAGGAAAATAATATACCACTTTCCGGAAAATAAATATTCGTTCCGGAAAATTAATTAAAGGAGAGAATATATGTATTTCCGGAAAAGAAATAGACTTTCCGGAAAACGAGTATACTATTCTATTTTCCTGATAGTTCTTTTCCGGAAATGGTATATAAGTTTTCCGGAAAATGAAATACTCGTTCAGGAAAATAATATACCACTTTCCGGAAAATAAATATTCGTTCCGGAAAATTAATTAAAGGAGAGAATATATGTATTTCCGGAAAAGAAATAGACTTTCCGGAAAACGAGTATACTATTCTATTTTCCTGATAGTTCTTTTCCGGAAATGGTATATAAGTTTTCCGGAAAATGAAATACTCGTTCAGGAAAATAATATACCACTTTCCGGAAAATAAATATTCGTTCCGGAAAATTAATTAAAGGAGAGAATATATGTATTTCCGGAAAAGAAATAGACTTTCCGGAAAACGAGTATACTATTCTATTTTCCTGATAGTTCTTTTCCGGAAATGGTATATAAGTTTTCCGGAAAATGAAATACTCGTTCAGGAAAATAATATACCACTTTCCGGAAAATAAATATTCGTTCCGGAAAATTAATTAAAGGAGAGAATATATGTATTTCCGGAAAAGAAATAGACTTTCCGGAAAACGAGTATACTATTCTATTTTCCTGATAGTTCTTTTCCGGAAATGGTATATAAGTTTTCCGGAAAATGAAATACTCGTTCAGGAAAATAATATACCACTTTCCGGAAAATAAATATTCGTTCCGGAAAATTAATTAAAGGAGAGAATATATGTATTTCCGGAAAAGAAATAGACTTTCCGGAAAACGAGTATACTATTCTATTTTCCTGATAGTTCTTTTCCGGAAATGGTATATAAGTTTTCCGGAAAATGAAATACTCGTTCAGGAAAATAATATACCACTTTCCGGAAAATAAATATTCGTTCCGGAAAATTAATTAAAGGAGAGAATATATGTATTTCCGGAAAAGAAATAGACTTTCCGGAAAACGAGTATACTATTCTATTTTCCTGATAGTTCTTTTCCGGAAATGGTATATAAGTTTTCCGGAAAATGAAATACTCGTTCAGGAAAATAATATACCACTTTCCGGAAAATAAATATTCGTTCCGGAAAATTAATTAAAGGAGAGAATATATGTATTTCCGGAAAAGAAATAGACTTTCCGGAAAACGAGTATACTATTCTATTTTCCTGATAGTTCTTTTCCGAAATGGTATATAAGTTTTCCGGAAAATGAAATACTCGTTCAGGAAAATAATATACCACTTTCCGGAAAATAAATATTCGTTCCGGAAAATTAATTAAAGGAGAGAATATATGTATTTCCGGAAAAGAAATAGACTTTCCGGAAAACGAGTATACTATTCTATTTTCCTGATAGTTCTTTTCCGGAAATGGTATATAAGTTTTCCGGAAAATGAAATACTCGTTCAGGAAAATAATATACCACTTTCCGGAAAATAAATATTCGTTCCGGAAAATTAATTAAAGGAGAGAATATATGTATTTCCGGAAAAGAAATAGACTTTCCGGAAAACGAGTATACTATTCTATTTTCCTGATAGTTCTTTTCCGGAAATGGTATATAAGTTTTCCGGAAAATGAAATACTCGTTCAGGAAAATAATATACCACTTTCCGGAAAATAAATATTCGTTCCGGAAAATTAATTAAAGGAGAGAATATATGTATTTCCGGAAAAGAAATAGACTTTCCGGAAAACGAGTATACTATTCTATTTTCCTGATAGTTCTTTTCCGGAAATGGTATATAAGTTTTCCGGAAAATGAAATACTCGTTCAGGAAAATAATATACCACTTTCCGGAAAATAAATATTCGTTCCGGAAAATTAATTAAAGGAGAGAATATATGTATTTCCGGAAAAGAAATAGACTTTCCGGAAAACGAGTATACTATTCTATTTTCCTGATAGTTCTTTTCCGGAAATGGTATATAAGTTTTCCGGAAAATGAAATACTCGTTCAGGAAAATAATATACCACTTTCCGGAAAATAAATATTCGTTCCGGAAAATTAATTAAAGGAGAGAATATATGTATTTCCGGAAAAGAAATAGACTTTCCGGAAAACGAGTATACTATTCTATTTTCCTGATAGTTCTTTTCCGGAAATGGTATATAAGTTTTCCGGAAAATGAAATACTCGTTCAGGAAAATAATATACCACTTTCCGGAAAATAAATATTCGTTCCGGAAAATTAATTAAAGGAGAGAATATATGTATTTCCGGAAAAGAAATAGACTTTCCGGAAAACGAGTATACTATTCTATTTTCCTGATAGTTCTTTTCCGGAAATGGTATATAAGTTTTCCGGAAAATGAAATACTCGTTCAGGAAAATAATATACCACTTTCCGGAAAATAAATATTCGTTCCGGAAAATTAATTAAAGGAGAGAATATATGTATTTCCGGAAAAGAAATAGACTTTCCGGAAAACGAGTATACTATTCTATTTTCCTGATAGTTCTTTTCCGGAAATGGTATATAAGTTTTCCGGAAAATGAAATACTCGTTCAGGAAAATAATATACCACTTTCCGGAAAATAAATATTCGTTCCGGAAAATTAATTAAAGGAGAGAATATATGTATTTCCGGAAAAGAAATAGACTTTCCGGAAAACGAGTATACTATTCTATTTTCCTGATAGTTCTTTTCCGGAAATGGTATATAAGTTTTCCGGAAAATGAAATACTCGTTCAGGAAAATAATATACCACTTTCCGGAAAATAAATATTCGTTCCGGAAAATTAATTAAAGGAGAGAATATATGTATTTCCGGAAAAGAAATAGACTTTCCGGAAAACGAGTATACTATTCTATTTTCCTGATAGTTCTTTTCCGGAAATGGTATATAAGTTTTCCGGAAAATGAAATACTCGTTCAGGAAAATAATATACCACTTTCCGGAAAATAAATATTCGTTCCGGAAAATTAATTAAAGGAGAGAATATATGTATTTCCGGAAAAGAAATAGACTTTCCGGAAAACGAGTATACTATTCTATTTTCCTGATAGTTCTTTTCCGGAAATGGTATATAAGTTTTCCGGAAAATGAAATACTCGTTCAGGAAAATAATATACCACTTTCCGGAAAATAAATATTCGTTCCGGAAAATGAACAAACTTTCCGGAAAAATTATTTCAATATATATTTTCCGGAAAATTATTTAGAAAAATAATAGACTCTATTCTATTTCCGGAAAATTATTTAATCTTTCCGGAAAGTTTAAAAGAAATAATAACAAATTCTCATGCCTTGAGCACTGCATTCAGCAGGTTTGTTTCCTTTGAAAATTTGAATAAAGCTTTTGAGTGATCCTCCCATAGTTTTACAAATATCACAATGGACACTGAAAACATTAAACAAATAAAATAAATCTTTAAAAAATTTAACTCACCAAGAACCTATTCCCCCACAATTGTCTTTATCCGGATTAACACAGCGTTCAGGCTTGCCGTGAATGCCGATTCTTGTCTCAACATGGACATAATATTTTTTGGAGCCGTCCAGGCCTGGTTGGTTTACCTAGACAAGGAAGATACTTAAGAAATTCCCTCTCAAATACCTCCACTTTCCCTCCACTCATTTGGAAGCATTTATGACCTGCGCTGTCTGTTTCCTCCTTAAAATTAACTCCAGTAGACTTGTAACTTGGAAACTTTATGAGCATATTGTTCTTGTTTGGGCCTGTATTTTAGTAAAAAAAAAATTGTTTTTAAGTAGACTAATCCAAACCCGAAGAGGGAGAACAAGGAAAATGTCTTTCAATTTTAACGGCTATATCGGCATCTACAAAAGAAGGTAGGAGACCGGTTGATATGGTGAACAATAAAATTGTTTGTAAAAATATCAGCCGATTAAAAGCCATTTTTGTTGATGTTCTCCGTTTTGGAGAGAGTTGTGGTGATGTGTTAGCAGAATTCTCAGTTGTGGAAATAATGCTTTTCCTTTTTCCTTCCTGTTTCATTTTTCTATATAATGTGAATTGGAATAATAATTTTTTATTAGGGAGATAGTATGGAAAATTATAAGGGTAAAGTTTTATTTTATCAAGTTTATAAACTTAAGTTTATAAGTTTAATATAAAACTTAAGTTTATTAAACTTTTCCGGAAACAATGTGTAGTTTGTTTTTAATTATTGTTTCCGGAAACTTAAGTTTGTCAAATATTTTAATATAAAACTTAAGTTTGTGAAGCATTTTCCGGAAACAATTTTAAACATGTTTCCGGAAACTTAAGTTTATTAAACATATTCCGGAGTTTTCCGGAAACGACGTGTGATTAGTTTAATGTTTCCGGAAAATAATTAAAACATTCCGGAAGCAAATATATAGTTTTCCGGAATTAGATAAACAACAGTGTAATACGGAATTTCTATTATATTTTAAACAATAATTAAAAGGTTCTAGTATGTTGCGCTAAGAGAATGATGAATAAAACAATAAAAATCAACGGTCTGTTAAAATTAACGAGGCAAGAGGCGTAATTTTATTTCATTTTTTTGCCCATAAAATTTTGTTTTTAAAATCAGTGTGAGCAACAAAAATAACAGAAAAATAAATATTGTGATTTTTACATGTATTTTTGTGATGGAACTCCTTTCTTAGAGTAATGAGGTTTTTATAAAAAATAATGCACACACAAAAATATCCAAAACCTTGAAATTAATGTAAAAAAAAGAGTTGTGTATGTGTGTGTAATAATGTAGAAAATTGCGCAGAAATGATAGAGAAGGGAAACAACTTTTTTTGTGTGTGATTGGAAGGGCGAGGGAAAAAATTAATTGACGTCGACGTCGATCTACCTATTTTATAGAGGTTTGTATGGAGAGGTAGAAATGACATGACTATTTAAAAAGGCAAGAGTAAAACTTAATTGAAGGAATAAGGAAGGTATTCACAATTGGGAGGGTTTTTAGAATTGTTTTTTATCTTCCAGTCGATGCATTCTTTAAATATTTGTAGAAAAAGCTCTTTATTTATGTCAAGTATTGTAGATGTCCTCCATTGTGATTGACGTCATTTATTAGAAAGAAATATGTTGATGGTCGAACTTTTTGTCGAGCTTTTTGGCACCTCTCAGGTCACGAGTGTTTTGCCAAGCTTATTTCATCCTTTTCAGCTCACAAGTTGTTTTGACGAGCTTTTTGCCACCTTACAGCTCACGAATTTTTGACGAGCTTTTTGCCACCTCTCAGCTCACGAGTGTTTTGCCAAGCTTATTGTATCCTTTCAGCTCACGAACTTTTTGACGAGCTTTTTGCCACCTTTCAACTCACGAGATGTTAGCCGAGCTTATTGCCCACTTTCAGCTCACGAGCTGTTAGCCGAGCTTCTTTGCCACCTTACAGCTCACGAATTTTGACGAGCTTTTTGCCACCACTCATCTCACGAGCTTTTAGCCAAGCTTATTCCATACTTTTCAGCTTTAACCTTTCCAGATCTCTCCCCATAATCTTTAACAACAATTTTAGTTTAATTTTTACATAATTAATAGTTAATGATATTATTTGTATAAATATTAGCACAAAGGTTAACTAATAAAAAGATCACACGGGAACTCTTTAAAAAAGTTTTGATTGCGCAGCAATCAAAATAATGAATCTTTGTCTTTCCCCCACTTTTATACTATTGACAGTCGAATAAAAAATAGAACCTAAAAAGTGTCATTTATAAAATTAATGATGGACGAAAAGTTAATAGGAAGGTCAAACCTCCCAGACGTGTATAATAGAGTTTGAGAAGTGAAGAAGAAAATAATAAAACGAGCCTCTAATGTAGACTCTCCCTACAAAAAGACACTTCCTATCTCGGGATAAATCTAGGATATTGTACAAAATTTATAAAATTAAGACGAGCTTTTTGCCGCCTTTTTAGATACGAGTTTAGTGACGAGCTTTTTGAACCCTCAGAAGCAACGAGCGTTTTGCAAAGCCGACTTTTTGCCCCTATTAAAGACGAGCTTTTTGCCCCCAGAAATATTTATATTAAAATTTAAACATTTAAAGATCAGATAAATTTAGGTTGTCCTAAATATATAAAAATATAAAAAAACCAAATTCAATGTTCACGACGTCGCAAAATTGCTAATAAATAAAAATACTTATGGAAGAAAATCTATTCGATTTTTCTGCACCACCACAATCTCCTTTTTAGCTAACAACATCTCCCTTCATCTATGTTTAAATAGACCGGTTTATTATACAAAAATCTCCCAAAATCATATAAAACGCTAAAATAAGGGGAAAGAAGGAAGGAAGAAGGAATAGAAGGGAGTTTGTGGAGAAGCGGGGGGATATTAAATTGTGGAAGAATAACGTTAAAGATTTGTTGTATGAATGATATCAAAAATTAGTAGTGTGATGAATCCTTAGCTATAAACTAAATTCCCCGATAATCATTTGCTTTATAATATATAATATATTTTTAATCTTCTTACCTTTTTTTTCATAAATACATATTAATCTCATACATTTATTTTAATAGAAACAATGTTTCTCTAGTTTAATGTTTTACAAATTTAATTTTAAGCGTGTTTTTGTATTTGTTTATATTCAAGTTTGTAATGTTTTTGTAGGACTAATGTTTTTGTTTGGTTTTTATTTGTTAAAGTTTGTAATGTTTAACTTGTTGTTGGTTTTCATGTTTATTGTAGTTTGTTGTATGTTTTGTTCGTTTTACTCGAATAAATTGTTCACTGTTTGTTTGTTTTTATGTTTATGTTTTGTTCGTTCAATTTTATAAAATTTTTGTCTGTTTTCAAGTTTGTGTTTTGTTCGTTTCACTTTGTTTTTGTTGTTGTGTTTGTAATGTTTAATTCATGTTTGTTTCTTAAGTTTGTAAGTTCATTATTATTAAAATGTTTTTGTCTTCAAGTTTGTTTTGTTGGATTATTACAATGTTTTTTGTTTGTTTCATTGTTCTATTATTCTTGTTTTAACTAAAGTTTGTTTTAATTTGTTCAAGTTGGTTTTAAATTAAATGAGCCGGCAAAAACATTCAACAACACAATCATGGCTACATTTTTATTCTTCCCAATTTTATATTTATTTTTATTTATTTGCCTCAATATTTTTGATATTTCCTTCGATTCAATTGAAATTTGACAATGACGAGTTTGAATTAAATTTACAGTTGATAAAGCACCAACCCTGTGCTTTTAGACAAGACAAAAGCAAATGGGAAAGAAAAGTAGAGTTTGAAGGGGGGAATGAAAAGGAAGGACCGAAATTAATTCCGAGACCAAATGAGACTAATGTAACCCTTAAAAATAATTTTTTTAATTAATTTTGAAATTATAAAGTGTTATTCAATTGGTGGTAAAGTTACTGTTTATAGTGAATTTAAAGGAGAATTCAGCATTTATTTGGAATTGCGTAGCTCAGCAAATAAAAAGGTAAATGAATTGCTAATTGTAGGCTACAAAACATAAAAACTTGAATTTTTAAACACTCGCCTTAAACAAACTTTGCAAACTTGAAAATAAAACAAAATTAAACTTAGTATGATAAACAAAACACAACAAACATTCCTTAAAAATTTCCAAACAAAAACTAATTAAATTCTGTCAAACTCAAAACAACAAACTTTACAAACTTGTTTAAACCTTTCACTACAAACTTTCACAACAAACCTAAAAACAAGAAAAACAAAGTTTGTTAAAATGTTTGTTTGCCAAACATACACTAAAGAAACAACAAATGTTTCTAAAGGATGTTTTATAATGTTTTTAAACATTTTTATGTTTTTGAATGTTTCTTAAATGTTTTTAATGTTTTTGAATGTTTCTAAACATGTTTATGTTTTTGAATGTTTCTCTAAACGTTATGAATGTTTCTCAAATGTTTTCAATGTTTTTAAAATATTTCTTACTTCATTAATTTTTAAGCAAGTCCCTGAACAGTGCAATAATCGTAGAGAAGACGGGTGTGGAGGGTTCGGTTCATGGTAATTTTTTAAAGTCTTTATTTAATTTTAATTAATTTTCAAGTCTTTATTGCGATGCCTGTCAAACACTCGAAACAAACAAAGAACTCAAAGCACAACTTCTACTAGATGGAAAGCCTTTAAGTTGTGGGGAAGGAGTTAAACCTGGGATATATGAAAATATGGAATTGGCTTTTTGTCTTCCAAATGCAGATGAAATGTTGAAAAGTCAGGGATTGACTAAAGAAACATTTAAGAGTTTAATACAATCTGAGGTAATTGAATTTTAAAAATCCTCTAATATTTTAAAATAAAAGGATGGAGGAAACAATGTTCATTCACTTGGTGTTTTTGCTACAATTTATGTTTTTGATAGGTAAGGGAATTAAATAAACTTTGTTTTTTGTTTTTACAAAAACAAGTTTTACAATTGTAAACAAAAACTTAGAAAATAAAACTTAAAACTTGAACTTAAAAAATAATAAAACTTGATTTACAAAACTTGTTTTACAATTGTAAACTTTAAAAACTTAAATTATATTGTTTTTACAAATTAAAGTTTATAGTAATTGTAAACTTAGAAATAAACTTAAAACTTGAATTTTAAACAGAAATTATAAAACTTGAATTTTTACTAATTAAATTTACAATCATAAACTTAAAACTTTGTTTTAAAAAAGTTTGAAGTTTACAAATTGTAAAAACTTAAAACATTTGAATTTATTCTTAAAGGGATGTAAGGAAATTAATGCAAACACAACAAAAAGTTGAGAATGTTTACAGAAAGTCTAAAAAATCGCTTTTTAAAGATGAACCTCTCCCTCCCGACGTGTAAGCACAAAAATATTTTAAAAATAATTTAAAAAAATTTTTTTTTTAATTTTTTCAAGTTATTGGTCACTACCTTTTAATAGTTTAATTAAAGAACAGAGAGCATTTGTTGTTTGTCACAAAATATTTGGAAATGTACAGATACGTACACAACCAATATCTTAACACTTAAGCATTTTTTTTAAATTTTTTTGTATAAAATTGAAGTTAAAAAATAAAAATTTTTTAAAATTTATTCAATTAAAATAAATTATTTTTCAATAAAGAAAAATATTGAAAAAAATAAATAATCAAATAAAAATTGTTTGGAAGCAAAAGAACTTGCATTACCATCCTACGAAGCTAAACTCAACCCCCCCCCCAATATCTTCTAAAAAATCCCCTACACTAAATATTAATTTAAAAATATTTATCTCTAGCCAAGCCAAAAACCAAAGATTTGTGCTAAATGCTCGGAAAGTGCCCGTGTCATGAATTGGTTGGGGCTGAGTAGTAGCATGTTTGCACAAATGCATCAACATTTTTGGCACAAATGAAGGAAAAGAATAGGGAGAGGCTAAAACAATAGAAGCTAAAGCTAACACACCACTGTGTCTTTGAATTCATTGTTTGGAAGAAGAAACGAGGATTGCAATACAAGTTCCCCAATATTTTTCATATTCTTGAGGTAATTTTGACAAATGTTGTTTCAATCATCCGTTTAACACTTTGTTACGCTTTTGAAATTTCCATAATTTTGAGCCACAAATCATTCCAGCAGTTATTTCAGCTGCTAATTTTTGACTACTTTCCTTTAAAATATTATAAAAAAAAACAATTTTCCGGAAAAACAAATCAGAAAAAACGTAATATTTAAATGTTTTTCCGAAGAAACCATAATTTGAAAAAATGTAATTTTGGTTTTCCGGAAAATTGTTTTTTTTTTATAATTTTTTAAAGGAAAGTAGTCAAAAATTAGCAGCTGAAATAACTGCTGGAATGATTTGTGGCTCAAAATTATGGAAATTTCAAAAGCGTAACAAAGTGTTAAACGGATGATTGAAACAACATTTGTCAAAATTACCTCAAGAATATGAAAAATATTGGGGAACTTGTATTGCAATCCTCGTTTCTTCTTCCAAACAATGAATTCAAAGACACAGTGGTGTGTTAGCTTTAGCTTCTATTGTTTTAGCCTCTCCCTATTCTTTTCCTTCATTTGTGCCAAAAATGTTGATGCATTTGTGCAAACATGCTACTACTCAGCCCCAACCAATTCATGACACGGGCACTTTCCGAGCATTTAGCACAAATCTTTGGTTTTTGGCTTGGCTAGAGATAAATATTTTTAAATTAATATTTAGTGTAGGGGATTTTTTAGAAGACATTGAAATTTAAAAATAACCCAGAAGCTTAAAACTAGTCCGAAAACAAATTTTTAACATTTTTGTTGTCCTACTTCAAGAAAAAATATATGGGCATCTCATTTAAACCTCCTATAAGCCAATAGTTTCCAAACAAAATTAAAACCAAAAAATTTTTTAAAGGCAAAAATATTCAAACTTGTGTCAAATTTTACGTTCAAGCCATTCGATAAATTAAATGAAGTCCAGAATCAGTCTCCACCTTGAAAAAATTTTTTTTTAATTCAAAAAATTCTAAAAAAATTCCCCCTTACAATGTCAGACATTTCCCCAACTTTTAAAGCAAACGAAGCATCTTCAAAAGGTTTTTGCATTTGCTTTCGGCCAAAAAATCCCAAATCTCCTTCCCTCTTTGCAGAACTACAATCACTATATTCTTTTGCAATTTTTTTGAAACGCGAAAATTTTCCTCCTCCATCTTCTGATAATTTTAACAATTCGTCACGATAAGCTGGAAATTGAAAAAAAATTTTTTGAAGGAAAGGTTGAAAAAATGAGCAGCTTAAACATTCTATCCGTTTTATTAATTTTATTCCAAAAATCCAGGGAAATTTCTAAAAAAAAATTGGGTATGACCTAAATAAAATGAGAGCTGTGACTAAAAATGTTTTTTGAAGACTAAAGTTGTCGGCTCACCAAATTTCTCAGTTAATCGAAACTTATCCGACAAACTTACTTTAATCAACAATTTTTGATCGAGTTAAAAAATCCAAGAGGAAAATTCAATCCCAAATTCATAAAAGATAAACAAAGGAAACCTATCCTACCTTGTTCAAAAACTCAACTACCTCACCCACCCCAAGTCAAACTCCACCCAATTTTCCGCCAAAAACTTTTAAAAATAAACCTTCAAGAGTAGTTTTCGCATCTTCCTTCGATCGGATAATTTTTTCACTTCTCCAACTGCTAGGATTTCTCGAGCCTTCGTGTTTGACCAAAATATGGAAACATCTAACTTTTGTTGGTTCTTTAGCAAGTTCTTGAGCATCTTTAATTGGCCTATCCCATTGACTTTTTTGTGTTAAAACATTGAAATAATATTCACGGTCTGAAAAAAATAAAATTTAATGAAGAGTAATCCCAAGTCCCAGCCCTCCTCATCCTATTTTTTCCTTGATTTACATAAAATCCGTGGTATATAATCAGTCAATATATTTAGGAGGTCAGTCAATCATTCGAATATGTTAATGAAAAATTGGGAAATTGAAGGAAGAAAGTCCGGCCATTATACTTATCAGACCCGTAGCCAGAATTTTTTTTCAGGCCCCCTACCCCCTTGGCTACGGGCCTGATACTCATCTTCAGAAAAAAATAGAGTCCATCTTACAAGACTAACTCCTTCGAGGGCAATCCCTTGTGAGCAAATGACTCTAAATCTCTGTGGAGTTTATCTTATGGACTGACTCAAAAACAGAAAGGTGAGGGGAACTAAACTTGAAATTATCCCAAAAAATGTCCAATTTAAACAAAAAAACCTGAAGATCTGCTTAAACGTTTCTCCCATCCTTTAGGTAAAGGAGGTTCACCAGCATCATCTTCATTTTCTGTAGTTGACAGTTTTCGTTTTTTTATTTGTTCGTTTGCAGACATTTTTCTGAAATTTTCAAAAATAATTTAAATTTGATCTAGAATTAAACAAAATAAAATTAAAAAAATCGAAAGAATAAAAAGGCTCAACATATTTTGTCAATAAGGGTAAAAATTGACGTTTTGTCAATAAGGCCACTGTGACAAAATGTAAACTTTCAGCCTTATTGGCAAAATATGTTTTGGCAAAATATTAACATTAACGCTTAAATCTCTTTCTCTAACTTTCTCTCCCCTACTATTTCTTCTTAAAAGAATTAAAATTAGGGTTGCTCACTACCGGTTATTAACCGGTACCCCCGGTTTTCGGTTATCGCCGGTTTTCGACCCCCGGTTTTCGGTTCCGGTTTTTGATTTACCCCCGGTTTTTGGTTAACCGGGACCGGTTTTTGGACAAATTTTCATCCAGAATATCCCATTAAGATGTTGTCACATTCTAACGCTTTTAAATAGATATTCTATACACTAGGAGCTGAATAATCTACAAATTTAAACAATTCGAGGAATTAAAGGGTATATGGCGAGATAAAGTTGGCTGATTTTGAATATTAGGAGTAATGCTGGGTATTTGCCATGTGTTGGCTCCGGCTCCGGGCTTATAAAATCTTGGCTCCGGCTCCAGTTCCGGGCTCCGGAGCCGGCAATTTTCGGAGCCGCTCCATGTTAGCTCAGGGCTCCGGGTAGAAAATCAATGAATTATTTTTCATTGGGGTGATTTTGTTAGATAAGGTGAGTGGATTAAGGACGATATCGGGTAATTAAGCTTGATTAAGGGGAATTTGGGAGAATAAGAGCTGGTAATCCATCACTCTCTCATTATCACTCGCTTTTTTCGCCGCAGGCGTAACTTTGAGAATTTTGGAAGATCCTTAAGCCAAAAATCTTCTTTTTTTGCGCCGCAGGCGAAAATTTAAGAATTTTGGAAGATACTTAAGCCAGATTTTTTCATTTTTTGCGCCGCAGGAAAAAAATGAACCGACCGTCGGCCCGACTCGAAGAAGACAATCATATTTAAAAGGACCTTTATTGAGTAAAGTTCATAAACTAAACCACTTAACCACACATCTCAAGTAATAAAACTGAAAGAAATTATATTTATCGAAAAAGAAAAGTAATGAAATAATTTGGCTAACTACATATATTTTGGGAGCTAAAATGTCCTAAAAATCACAAAAAATTCCATCTTTAGGGGTGTATCTTTAAAACCGAAACCGGGCGGTTTTGGTCACCGGTTTTCGGTTATCGCCGGTTTTCGACCCCCGGTTTTCGGTTCCGGTTAATTTGGCAAAAACACCGGTTAACGGTTCCGGTTCCGGTTCGGTTAACCGTCCGTGAGCAACCCTAATTAAAATCAAAAATTCAAAACATGTACTGGACAAAATGCCCAAGAGAGCAAAATTTGACATAATGTCAATAAGGCTGGCACTAAATTCGTCATCCTTATAAAATTTTATTTTCTTAAATTTTCTAAATTTTTTTGGCAAGTTTAGATTAAAAAGGGTTAATAACAAGTAGAGTATTAAGATTATTAATTTAATCAATATATCTTTTTTTTCAAAAAATTTTTCTTTTATTTTTTCTAATGTTTAATAGCTTCCCCATCAGCCATATTATTTTCACTATTTTTAAGTAAACGTTCTGCTTGTTGTTTATCGATAGATAAGGTCATTTTTCTGTGTTGTTCTTCTTCCTCTCTAGCGTAGGTACTGACATAACCTCCTCTTTTAATTTGCATCATTGTATGAGGTCCCAAACGAACGTTGATTTTTGCGCCCATCTAAGAGGGGGAGTATTTTTAGTGATCTTTTAACCTCAGCCTGAATCTCGATAATACGTCACTTTCTTCTTACGACAATCCAGAGGGACGGTCTAAAAACGGGGGCTCTTTTAGCTAAATTTGGCCCCAGAGATCGTGTCACTTCCATTAAGACGTCGTCTCATTTCGATTACAGAAGGTGACACGTATTATCGAGATCCGACTGACATTTTCCCTTCTTTACCTTTTCAAAAACAGTCAAATCGTCCTTTTTTGTGATACAATACCAATTGATTATTGTAAATGAAATTAACTGGAAAATATTATTTTTTAAAAACTTTCCTGGAAAAACGCACAAAAACGACGACTGCAAAAATTAGTGCTGCTACAACCGGTCCCATCATATCAATAGCATCAAATTCTTGTTTAGGCATTTTATTTGATGTTTAGGCTCTAGGAATTAAATTATTATATTACACGAATTTATTAAAATTATAGAAGTTTCCGGAATTTTCCTGAGCCAGTAAATATAAATAGTTTTCCGGAAAGAATGTATTTTCTGGGATTAATAAAATTCCGGAAAAGTATAATTTCCGGAAAAAAATTCTTTCGGGTAAATAAACATTTTCCGGTTTTATATTTCCGGAAGGAATATATCTATTTTTACGGAAGAATATATTAGCCGGAAGGAATATTAAATTTCCGGAAAGAAAATATAAAGTTTCCGGAAAGGAATATAATTTCCGGAATTTTCAAGAGAATAACATCTTAAATTCCGGAAAAATAAATAAAATAAATTCCGGAAGGAAATAGAGAGTTTTCCGGAAAATAGCCACCTAAAATAAATTTAAAGGTATAACAAACAAATACCCACTTTTATTTTTAATAAATATGTTCAACACTTTCTTTTCAATCTCTTTACACAAATGCATTTATAAATCGATTTTACTACCACTTTTGACTGGTTGTTGACAGCCACCCTATAGAGCACTCTCAAATTTTAATCTGTCACCGATAAAAAAACTTGTTTTTTCCTTTTTTATCTTTTTTCAACATTTAAAATCTCAAATTAAAAAAAATAATTTTTAATTTTCCGGTCAAGTAATTTATAAAAAATAAATTTTGAATGATTCCAAGAATTGTAACAGCAAAAATGATGTATTCAACTGTTGATAATGCTGGACCAGTTACCTCAACTCTAAAAAATAAATTGACAGAATTTTTTAAGGTGCTTCTTTAAAAGTAAAAAAAAAATAAAGGAAAAAATAAAAATGATTTTAAGGGTGGGTTTCAGGAATCCGGAAATAGGGGAATAATTTCTGGAACCAATCAAAGATAACTTTTAGTTTTCCGGAAAGAATAAATGAAATTTCGAAAAGAGTGAACAAAGCTCTAGAATGAGAAAATAAAATTCCAGAAATAAAATCCGGAAAGAAAATCCGGAAAGAAGTTCAGGAAAAACTCTTCCGGAAGATCCAGAAGGAAATTCCGGAAATAAAACCAGAAATTATTCCGGAAGGAATAAAAAATTCCGGAACTAGAAAATAAAATTCCGGAATGTTTTTCAATAAATATTAGTTCCCGGAAAGTTCTAATTATATAATTTTTGTAGCCTCAACATATCCAAGTTGAATGCGAGAGTCAATTTCATAATGTCCCCAAAGGAACGGAAAAACATTTTCGTGTCCAAATATGTTCTGACAAATTTGAAGGTTTAACACAAATTCAAAGGCAAAGAATGATAAACAAAATTTTGGCTGAAGAATTAAAAAATCAGACAATTCATGCTTTAAGAATTGAAGCAAAAACTCCAAATGAGTGGGACGGGAAAGAACAAGAAAAGGCTCCAGTTTGTTTGGGAGGTGGAAAATCTGTAAAATTAAATTGAAATTTTTGTTGTTTTTATTTATTCTGCTTGTTTTTGGATTTTATGTATTTTTGACAAAAAATAAAAATTAAATTTAAATAGAAGTTAGACTTTTTCTTAGGGGTTGAAACAAATGTTTTCCGGGATTTAAATTAATAAACTTGTGTTTTTCCGGAACATGTTTTCCGAAATAAATTACTTTTTCTGAACATGTTTTTAAGAAATTCTGATTTTACCAGAACATGTTTTAAAAATTCTGATTTTTCCTAAACATGTTTTTAAAGAATTCTAGTCTTTCCTGAACATATTTTTAAAAAAATTCTGATTTTTTCTGAACATGTTTTCTCTCAAACTAAATAAAACACAAAACAAAAGGGAATCAAAAACTAATCAAACAAACAAAAAACATTAGACTGCCTTCATCTCTCTTTTTTCCTTTCCAAGTTTCTTCCGGCATTTTAGTTACTCTCTATTCTATTAGTACACAAATTCCCAAATAGCGTGCTAATATAGCATGCAAACTATACAAGATTTTTTTGCTTGGAAAGGATTTTAGTAGGAAAGTTTATTCCTCTTTTTGCCCTTTTTAAAGATTTTTTGACCTAAAATTTTTTTGCCCTTCTTTAAGTTTTAACTGTACATTTTCATAAAATTCATCAAAAATACACCTCAAAAGCATCAAAAATATCCATTCCCTATAACCTTAAAAAATGTCCTCAACCAGCAACACAGCCCGTTCTGGAAACGTCCTTGTACTGCTCGATCTCTACACCTCAGGGTTTGCTTCATCCTCCGCCTCCCCAACAATTCCAATGCTTACCTCACTCACAATGCATACACTTTATGCAATTTCTTTGTTAATTTATTCAATAAACTCGTTATTCAATTGGATATATCTTTACAACCTTTTACAAGGATTTTTGACTTCCTTTTCCCTTCATTTTTGGTTTGTACTTGTTTTGGTAGTTGCTACTGTTTCTGGTTCTATGTTGATTATTTTACTTGTGGTTAGTTTAAAAACATTTGTTTTCATGTTTTAAAAACATTTGTTTTTCCGGAAGAAGTTCATAGAAATATAACTTCCTGAACATTTTTCCCAAAACATGGTTGAAACATGTTTTTCCTGAACATGTTTTTAAAAAATTCTGTTTTTGTTTTAGGAATATAAAACAATAAACTAAAAGTTTTCCGGAAAATGTTTTTAATAAATTCTGATTTTTCCGGAAAACATGTTTCTTTCCCTTCTAAAACCTGTTACTAAAAACATGTTATTCTGATTATACTTTTAATTAGATGCTTTGTATAGAAAATGCCTTTGTTCATCGCTTGGATGTTGCTGAACACAAAAATGGATTAGCCTTTATTTGGGAGGTATTTCCAAAGATTTTTAAAAAATTCCAAAAATTTTAAAATTCAATTTAAACAAAATAAAGGCATTTTCTGAATGGCTACAAGGCTTCAACAACTTTCGTGTTGGCTTTCTCTTTATGGCACTTCACGATGTTCCCATTTCATTAGCTAATTTTTTCTTATTAAGTGCTTGTCGCTGCGGTGGACCACAAGTAAGAGAGAAAAAACATCTTCCGGAATTTAAAATAATAAACTTTAGTTTTTCCGGAAAAAGTTTATAAAAATAATTGATTTCCGGAACATGTTTTTAAAGAATTCTGATTTTCCCAAACATGTTTTTAAAAAATTCTGATGTTTCCGCAACATGTTTTTAATAAGTTTTCCCCTTCAAAAACATGTTTATTTCATATTCTGATTAATAATTCTGATGTTTTATTTAATAAAGGTGTTGCGATGGCCATTATTCCTTTCTGTGTTTGGAACAACATTATCTCTAATTTGGAGGCTTGTTCTCTTATATTTCGCTTACTCTCGCCTTTTATTTCCTTCTAAACATGCCAACAATTCTGGTTTTCCTTCGCGTACTCAATCATTCAGAAATCAAATATTAAACGAACAAAACATTCAAACTTCTCTAGAAACAACAAATAATAACAACAACATTTCTGACGAACATTGCCCCATTCAACTATCTTCTGCCTTGTTTTACGGAACAACAAAACAAGAGGGATGTTTTTGCTTTAAATGTAAAACAAAACAAAAAACAATTTATTTGTATGAACAAGACCCTGGAGAAAAAAGATTTTTGAGTGTTTGTTGCGGGTTTTGGTTGAGTTGCTTTTCCTTTAGGGTAATTTTTTGGTAAAAATTTTTCAAAAAATTTACAAAATTTTTTAAAGGTCATTGGATTACTTTTTTCTCTCATTCGCCGAATTCTCTGCATTTTTACTTCATTAATTTTATTCACTGGATATTTATTACTTGGGTGTACTCCTTGCCTTTATTTTTACTTTTGCCGTGCTAACAGTCTTTCTAGGCGTGACAATTTGGCTAAATCACTTGTTAGACGTTGCTCTTTGTATTTTTCATTTTTTTTTTAATTTTAAAAATATTTTAGTGCCTTCCACTATTTTGTTTTGTTGACGTCTCTATTTTTTAGTATTGGCCTAATTTTCACAAATTTAATTTTATTGTCTTCTGTTCATTTATTTGGTCCAAATAATTGGCCTCCAGAAATTAGTAGAGTAAGCTTTTATTAAAAATTCCATATTTTTCCATTTTCCTTCAGCTTTGCCTTTCAATCGACCAAAATCGTCAATTAATCCACCCTATTTTATTGCCTGAACAAACTTCACTTTTATTACCTTTTTCAACAACATTAAATAATAAATTGCCGTCACAATGCAAATCTTTATGGGATTATCCCCATCCTTTACCTTTAACCTCAAAATGGACACTGGGGATGGCTAGAAGGATTCCTGGGCAATGGCAAGCTCGAATACCTTTGAAAGTTGATGGAAGCCTTATGCTTGCTGTTAGTTGTTTATATTGAGAAATTTAATAGAAAATATTTATTTTTTCGGAAGAAACTTAAGTTTTTCCGGAATATTGGACTTCCGGAACATGTTTTTGTTTTCAGAAATTAAAATAATAAATTTAAGAGTTTCCGGAAACATGTTTTTGTGATAATTATTTATTCCGGAAAATGATTTTAAAAAATTCTGACTTTTCCGGAGTTTAAAAAATTCTGATTTTCCGGAAAATGTTTTTAAAAAATTCTGATTTTTTCCGGAAATGTTTTTAAGAAATTCTGATTTTTCCGGAAAATGTTTCTAAAAATTCTGATTTTTCTGGAAAATGTTTCTAAAAAATTCTGATTTTCCTAAAATGTTTTTAAAGAAATTCTGATTTTTCTGGAAAATGTTTCTAAAAAATTCTGTTTTTCCTAAAATGTTTTTAAAGAAATTCTGATTTTCCGGATCATGTTTATTTCCTTTCAAAAACATGTTTTTCTCCCTTTCTCAGGTCAGTACCCACTTCATTTCCAACTACACTCAACAACGCTCTCCCCAACATTTTATCTTCTATGATTACGCTCTCCTTAAATTTGGTTCAAACTCTACAAAACCTATTGAATGTAACAGACAAAAATATTCTGGATGGTTGTTTACAAGCAGTAAATCCCTTCAATTAGGCTTCCCCTATTTTCTGGCTTGTTCTCCCAGTATTTATTTTAGAAAGGCGGCTTTAATTGACTGTAATACTTTGACTAGAAGATTATAAATAATTCACAAAAAAAATTAAATATTTTTGTACTTATAAAATTAATTATTTTGGAGATGAAAGACATTTTCTAAAAAAATTTTTCTTATTAAATTCTTCGAGACCCGGATTTATTCTTTTATTTATTTTCTCATTTTTTGCTTCACTTTTCTCAAAAAATTTTTCTCTTCAGCTTTTCACCCTTCAAGTGGGTGTATCTCCGCAAATGGTCTGTCTGCTCAATATCGGTTGTTAAAGGAGGAAAATTGGAGGAGCAAGGGAAGGAGTGTTGTGTTGATATGTTGAGTTTAGGGTGTCATGGCTGTCCTTTTTTAAAGCCTTTAAAACAAAAGAAATTTGTTTTAGAATTTTTAAAAATAAAAAAAGAACCGTAAATGAAGGGGTTGAGTAGGGTGTTGAGAAGAACACAAATACGCATCTTGAAAAAATTTTTTTTATTTTTTTATTTTAAACTGCTTATAGATTTTTGACTATTTTTTTATCGAAAAATTTTTTTTTAATTTTTTCTGAAAAAAATTTTTTTTATTCTCACCAATTCCAAATGTACAGAAATTGTAATTTGCAAGTCTCGTGAGAAAAAGGTAGCTAATGCCAAAACTTTAAAAAAATTATTAATTTTATTTTTAATTTAATAAAAACCATTATAAGGTAACCAACATATCAAATATGCAGCTATTACATGAATAGTTGTTTGAAATATACGAGAACGCATTTCTAGTCTCCAGGCGGGTACTTCTACAATATTTGAGAAAAAGTTTTTTTAAAATTAAATTAGAAAAACATTTTCCGGAAGAGTTTAAAACATCTTTCCGGAAGGAAGTTTAAAAACATTTTTCCCTTAAAAAGAACAATATGAACATCTTCCGGAAAGGGAAAAACATTTTTCCCTTAAAAAGAACAATATGAACATCTTCCGGAAGGGAAAAACATTTCTTCTCCTAAAAACAACGATCTGAACATGTTCCGGAAGGATTACAACCTTCGAAAAAATAAATAAACATCTTCCGGAATTTCCTGAATCTTTTCTCTTACTAAGTTTTTTTGATGGTTGAGCACAAAGAAGGTTAGCATTAGCTAACGTCGAATCACCCCCACTTAACTGACATGCTGGTGAAACAGAAGATTCTAAAGTCGTGCTAGGCCAAATACTTGAACTGAATAAATTATTTAAATAAATTTTAATTAATCTTAACACACTTTTCATTACACATGTTTGGGACAACTAAAAGTGTGCTGTTGTAATTTTCGTTGTTTTTACTGATGCTGCTTCGATTTAAATGTACGCTATTTAAAGGGTGTTGGTCAAAAGATGGCCTAGAAAACACGGAGGATGGTGCTCCTGCTCCTGTAGTTGTGGTAGAATAAAGTGAAGCAGCTGAAGGTCGAGCGGTGCTAGGCCTTAGGGAGTACAGAAACAAAAATAAAACAATGTAAACATAAGCAGCGAGAATTGCTAGAAAGGGCAGCCAAAATACGGTGAGTAAATGAAGCAAGGTGTAAATCTTTTCTCCGGTGAAGCTTTCCTTTAATGAGTTTTATTATTTTCCGGAAAACAAGTTTGTTTGTATTTAAGTTTACGAAACATTTTAAGAATGTCCAAATCGATAGAAACAATGTTCAGATTTCTTAAAACATGTTCTTCCGGAAATGTTTATAAACAATGTTCATTAAACATTTTACGAACCAAACATTTTCCGGAAACTTCTATAAAAACATTTTCCGGAATTGTTTGTAAAACATTTTACAAGACACCAAACATTTTCCGGAAAGTTTATAAAACATTTTCCGGAAAATTTAAATTTTCCGGAATGTTTGCAAAAACAGTTTTTCAGAGCAACAAACATTTTCCGGAAACTTTTATGTAAACATTTTCCGGAATGTTCACAACAGAAAACTCACTGTTGGTTCGCCCCCATGAATGTATTCAATTGCACGTATTTTATGCCAAATAGTAGTGCATTGTGACCTGATAAAATTTTTTCTATTTTTTATGGAACCGTTTTTGTATTTTTTACCAAGTTCGCATATCTATTGTAGTCCACACAAACCATTGAGGAACAGAAACTAGAGCAGCACCAACATAAGAAAGCAGAATTAGACGCTGAAAGATTATGATGGTGAGTCGCTGCAAGCAGGATATAAATAAATGGACCGGCCCCTAGAAACAAATTCATTTACCTTAACAAAACGTATTTGTCTAGAAGCAACAGCTCCAGCCATTTTTCCTGTTTTTTCCATTCTCATAAGTCCGTAAACTGTTCTAAGCCGGTCTAAGGCTATGCTGAGAACGCCAAAAGACATTAAATGGAAGCAAAAATCCCTGGAAAAATTTAAAACGAAATTTCGAGAAAAATACGAAATTTCAAAAATACCAGCTGTACTGCATTGCTTTGCAGAGAAACTCCCCGGCACTCCAAGTGTAACCAACTAACCAAGCAATATGTGAGGGACAGTAACAGAGGATGACTAGCAAGTCAACAACAGTCAAATGTAGCTTTAACCATAGAAAATTGGTTCGGGTAACTTCTTGCTACAAAATAAGGAAATTTTACATTGAAGTTTGTTGAAAGATTGAACAGAAACAACGTTCAACTTTCTCTAAAACATGTTTTTCCGGAAATGTTTATAAAACAAAAACATTTAAAAAAAAAAAAAAAACACCAAACGTTTTCCGGAAATATTTATTTTGTATGACTTTTTTTTAATTTTGTATTACCTTCATTTGTATTTTTTTCACCACTATAATTGCGCAAATGCGCTAGTGGTTTGCTCAAATAAATAAAAAAAAAAAAAATTTTAAAAACATTTTCCGGAAATGTTTTAAAACATCTTCCAAAACAACAAATGTTTTCCGTAAATGTTTATAAAACAAAAACATCTTAAAAACATTTTCTGGAAATGTTTTAAAACATCTTTCTAAACACCAAACGTTTTCCGGAAATGTTAAAAACATTTTCCGGAAATGTTTTCTTCCAAAACACAGATGTTTTCCGGAAAAGTTAATAAAACATTTCCTATAAAACATTTTTATAAAACATTCAAACATTTTCCGGAAAGTTTCATGTTTTATAAACATTTTCCGGAAAGTGTTTACAAAACATTCCGGACTAAATCAAAAAACAAACAAATTACCCTCGAAATTCTTGAGGAACATTTTCTTGGATTGAGAAAGGAAGAATTAGTCCCTCCAAGTTGTTTGCTGAGGGCAACAGCATTTAAAGGAAGGCCAAAAATTAAAAGTAACCCTAAAAGTAATAATTCAACCCAATCTGCTGCCAACTTTAATTAAAAAAAATTTTTAAAATTAATTTTTAATAAAAACACCATTTCCGGCCTAGCAATCCCTCCTTGTTCGTCGAGTTCGAAAGCATTACTTTGCTGTTGTTGAGTATTAATGTTGTTGTAGATAGTATTGCTGGTGTTATTAATGTTTTCTATTGTTATTTCATTCATATCATTTTTTAAAGTTTTTTAATGGCTAGAAAATTAAAAAAAAAATTTTAATTTGCTTCAAGTTTCCTTTGAAAAATTTTTAGGCCTTAAAACACCGCTGAAACATCTACTTAAAAACATCTTATAATCATGTTTTTAAATTTAAAAACACAAACATTTCTTCTAAAACATAGTCGAAAGAAACATTCCGGAAAACATCTAAACATGTTTTTCTAGTCTATATTCTCTTAACCAACATTTATATGTTTGACGAACATTTCCGGAAAATGTTTTGATGAACATTCCGGAATATGTTTTTTTATCTAAAGCTTAAAGAAATGTTTGTGTTTTTAAAATTTTCTTTCCGGAAAACAATTTTTTCCTTTCGGAAAAACATTTGAAATGTTTGTATTATTGCAAACATTTTATTCTGGTTGAATAAAAATAGGCATGTTTTGTTAATTAAAGTTTTAATTTGTTTTTGTGTTTGTTGTTCTCTTAAACTTGATAATTAAATATATTCTTAAATTGAGGAATTTAATAAAAACAAAAACAATAAAAATATTTATTTTATGGGCGTGAGAATAAAAGGATAATTAAAGTTTAACACAATGTGTGGGGGGTTGCTTTTATTGTTCTTCCTTTATGCCTTGGGCATTAAACAGCTTTTTATTTCTTTTAAGTAAAAAATGTTTTTGAAAGTAACCAAAAATATTAATATTTTTTTATAATTTTTATGAGGGGTGTGAGAGAAAATTTTAAAATAAATTGTGTTTAAATGTTCTGGGGGTGGTCTGTTCGCACAGCTCTTTGTGAATAAAATAAGACTGGGAGAAAGAAAAATATGGCATTTTGGAAGTAAACGAAGCCTTAATATGGCATTATTTGAAAAATGAAATTTTAATTTGAGAAATTTTTTAAAGAATTAATTAAAATTAAAACAGGCAAAAAATTAAAAAAGGCATTTAAAATGTTAATGTTTTAATAAAATGTTTTCTTAATAAAAATGTTTGTTTAAACAAAATGTTGTCTTCCGGAAACAAAAGACGTAGAAAAAAATAGAAGATTAAACAAAACATTTAAAGATAAGAAGAAAGTTTTTGTGTTGTTTTAATATTTTCCGGAATGTTTAGACAAACATTTGTTGGGGAGAAAATAAATGTTTGTTTGCGAACATTCTTTCCGGAAAATGTTTTGATCAAAATTAAACAAAAACATTTTTTCAAAAAACATTCTCTTTAGTTTTCATCAAAACATTTTCCGGAAACTTTTCTCCTCAAACATTTTCCGGAAAGAATATTCGCAACCTTAAAACATTTGTATATAAAACATTCATTTAAAACATTTTCCGGAAAACATGAGTATATCCGAATAAAAAAAGAAAAGGACTAAATTGAGTAAGCGGACATAAAATAAAATTTAAAAGAAACATTTAAGATTTCTACCACGTATTTGAAATAAATAAATAAAAAGATTATAGAAAATGAGTATTTACGTGTATAAATTTCTTTTTATGGAAAATAAAGGGAATTTTAAGGCTTTACAGTTTATTTAAACAACAGTTGTTTTATGAAGCCTTTTTGGGGATAAACTAAAAATTGAATAGAATGAGTGGATTATATTTTGTAATTCTTAAAAAATATATTGGTACCGATACTTAATTAAATATTTTTAGAAAAAATTTTTTTGTCAAAATCTGAACGACTTAATGTTAACTTTCTCTCTCTTCTGACTTATCTAAACAGAACAATAGGTTAGAGTTTTTTCCGGAAAGTGTTTCCGGAAAATGTTTCCGGATTATGCTTCAGTTTATTCCTACAAATGTTTTTATGAATATTTTCTGGAAAGGATGTTTTCCGGAAAAAATACAGGAAACAATGTTTGTTTTGATGAAACTTTTTTAAGTTTGACGAACAATGTTTTGAAAACGAACAATTATTTTCCGGAAAACAAATGTTTTAAGAAACAAAAAATATGTTCGTTTTATTAATACTAAAGAAAACATGATGTGTTTTTATGAAATGTTTCCGAAGTTTGTGTACATGTTTCTATTGTTAATAATTATTATTATGTTTTACTCTTATTGCATTCAAGTGTAAACTTTATCATGCTTGGGGGATTTTTGCTTTTTAATTTTAGAATGGCATATAGAATGAATTTTAGATTAAGTTGATTATTGAGATATTGTATTTTTTGTAATTTAAAAATGAAAATTAAAAAAAATTTTTTTCTAATTTCAAAGCGAAATTTAAAAATTACGTGGAGAAATGAGATAAACTCACTCGAAAATTTTTTTAAATATTTTTAAAAAATCACAAAAAAATTTTTTTTAATAAAAGAGAATATATTTTATTAGATGACAAATTTTCTGCTATATTTTATTTATATTTTCCTCCCATTTTTAAAAATAAACTTTATTTTTATTGCAGTCGTCTTCTACTACTAATAATAATTCCTCCTCCTTCCAACGTTTTTCCCCCATTTTATCCATTAAAAAAGCAGCTTGTGTGGCATTTAAAAAAGGCTAAAAAGCCTTATGAAAAATGTGGTAAATATGGAATGGGTGGAAAGAGCAATTAAGCTAAGTTTAGACACACTTGAGTCTATGGGGTTTGGCTTTTGAATAAATTAGCTAATTGAGTTTATTTTTTTATTTTTGGATAGAGGAGGAAATTTTGTATAGAAAAAAATTAAAAATAAAATATTAAAGTGAAAAAATGAAAAATAAGAGGAAGAAGGAAAGGTCTCTAGAGAAAATTGTCAAGTTTCGCTTAGTTTTTGGACCATAACTTTTTTTTCTAGGCAAAAGAAAATTTAGATTTAAAGTGTATCTTGTAGCAAATTTAATTCTCTATTAAATGACATTAAAACGATTTCTGAAAATTTTTTGGTTGAAAAGTTAAAAAATTTTAGCGTTAAGATGGTCGCCCACTGGATAAACTTTCAAACTTAGCTTAGTTTTTTGGCCATAACTTTTTTTCTTGGCTAAAGAAAATTAAGATTTTGAATGTATTTTGTAGAGAATTTAATTCTCTATTAAATGACATCAAAACAATTTTTGACAATTTATTGGTTGGAAAGTTAAAAATTTTGGCGCTAGGATGGTCACACACTCTATAAACTTGAGGTAATGTTTGTTTTTTGTTTGTAACTAATTTCATATAAACTATGAAAATTATAGTTTTGATTGTATTTTGTAGAGAATTAAATTCTCTATTTAATAACACCAAAAAATTTTTGAAAAAAAATTTTTTCAGCTGTTATAGAATTTTAAAAGGGTAGAAAGCAGCTGATATTGGCACAAAATAGTTAAAAAAGGTTGAAATTTTTTTTAATTTTGGAAAAATAATGAAAATAAAAATAAGTAAATAACATCACTCTAAGACTAATTTGCAAGCAAAAATGAAAAGAAAAGGTTTGGACGAATATTTAATTAAGTAGACCAAAAACCATGAAGCTTATTTTTGGGAGAATTTGCTTAAATGAGAGAGGATTATTTTTTATAAAGTTCAAAACATAAAAGATCAAAATTTAGTCTAGAAACATTTTTTAAAATGATTTTTCCTTAGATGTTTCCTTAGTTAGTTTTATGTTTGTAAATTTGTTTTGTTGATGTTTTTTGTTTTATTCACCCCAGAAAAACATGTTTGTGTAAACATGAGAAACATGTTTGTTGGGAGGAATGTTGGAAACTTTTGTTTGTAAAAACTTTTCCGGAAAACATTTTTCCGGTAACATGATCCTTTATGTTTTATATAAATAATTGAGCAATATTTTTTGACTACATTATTTTGACTCCATTTTCTTAAAATTAGCTCTATTTTCTTAAAAAATTTTATTTGAAACATTTGATGAAAAAGTGATGCGAATAAAAAATTTAAAAAAGGAAGAAAAAATGGGGGAGGATATTAAATAAAGGAAAAAGACGGCAACATTATTGAGGATATTTAATTAAACTCCCTTCTCACTCAATTTGATAGACAGCAAATGAATAATATTAATTAATATTGAGAAGGGTAAAGCTTAAAGTAAAAAGAGAATGTTTCTATTTATGGGTATATAAACATTATAGATGTTTGAAACATTTTATTAAAGGGATGTTTGAAACATTTCCTGTTGAAACATTTCCGGAAAATATATTAGATGTTTCAGAGAATTAATTAAAAATGTTTATGACATTATTTCCGGACATGTTTTTGAAAAAATAGAATGTTTGTAAAACATGAATAATAAATAAAATATTAACAAAACATTAGTAGAAACATGTTATAAAACATGCTAGTAAAACATGTGTGTAAAACATGTGTGTAAAACATGTTAGCAAAACATTAGTAAAAACATATTTGTAGAACATAAAAAAATATGAACAAAACATTAGCAAAAACATGTTGCAAAACATTTGTAAAACATGTTTGTAAAACATTTCATGAACAGAATACAACTTTCAGAAAAAAATAAAATGTTTATTTTGTAACATTCTTTCCGGAAAACAAAATGTTTATTTAACTTTGGATGTTTTTAATATTTGTTTTAGTGTTTTAAATGTTTGGATTTAAGTTCTATAAAATATTCAGGATTTTATATGATTTCTATTTTTGTTCTTTTAATTTACATTCAATTTGTAAATGCTAAAACAAAAAGAAAAATAAGGAAGTATATTTCTTCTAAATCTTTTATTTAATTTAATAAATAGTGCCAATTTAGTTTTATAAAAATCCCTTAAATTAAATTTGCCCTTCTATTTTTAAATTTTTCAGTACAAAAATTATAAAAAAAATAAAATAATAACAAAAACAATTTAATTTTCTTATCCTCTTTGTGATACAAAATCCAAAAATAACCGTTAATTTTAAAAAACTTATGTTTAAATTTGTTTTTATGTTACTCAAACATTAAATTATTAAACATGAACACAACATTGTTAACAAACATTTAAGTTGTTGTTCAAAGTTTATTTTAAACATGTTTATTAAAACATTTCCGGAAAACATTTTGCAAATTATTACCGGAAAAACAAAATTATTTGTAGTCGAAAAACATGTTTGTGTAAACTTATAAATGTTCGTGAGAACAAAAAAACTTGTTGGAAACCTGTTAGAAATATGTTGGGAACATGTTCAAGTTCGGAACATGTCTATATTGGGAACATGTTTATTAAAACATTTCCGGAAAACATTTTGTAGCTTAATGTTTCATACAAATGTTTTATGCAAAAATAATTTTCTGCTTTAACAAATGATGTTTTAAAACACATTAAAATGTTCATTTATATATTCTATTTTAAAAGGCCAAGGAACAAATTTGTTTCATCTATCCATTAAATAGCCTCTTATGAACATTTTTATATCCTTTCAGGAATTTTCCGGAAATGTCTCAAATAAACATTTTAATACACTAAAAAGTATACTTTAGCGTTTGTGTTGCTTATTGCGTGATAAATAAATTTTAGTGGAAAAAATTTTCTAAAATTTTTGTTAATTTGATACGTGGGCATTTTAAGGACCTTTTAAAACACTTCTTTTTTACTATTTTTAATTGAAGCTTTTAAAATTTAAAATAAAAAAATTTTAAGTAAAAAAAGTAAATTTTTGTTGCCTTTGTTTTTATTTACAAAAAAAACTTTTTTTTGAAATTTTCAAAAATAAATAGACGATCAAATTTCTTATTTTTTAAGAAGCTAAAATAAATTTTAAAAAAATAATTATTTTTCAAAGAGAGATTTTTAAATTGATGTCATGATAAAATTGCAGTGTCACCATAGTTGTGAGTGTCAGAACTTGAATAATATTTTTCTGAAAATTCTCAAATTTTTAGGAGTGTTAGATAAGACTCTTGGAGATATCTTTGCAAATTTTCAAGTCTATAACTTCACTTCTGACCGAGTTATGAAGCTGCGCGCAAACGTTATTCAGCCTCTTCACGCCTATGTCACTCCAACTTTTTATTAATTTTCCTTCTCAATTAGATTTCTCCAAAATTTCTCAAATTTTTAGGAGTGATAGATAAGCCTCTTGGAAATGTCTGAACAAAATTTCAAGTCATTACCTTTACCCTTGGCCGAGTTATAACGCTGCGCGCAAACGTCGTTCACGCCTTTAACGCTCCTACCAATTTTATTAATTTTCTTCCTAATTAGAATTTTTTTAATTTTTATTTTCATTTAATATTTTTATTTTTCCCATTCATTCTCTTTTTTAATTTTCTACTTATTTTTCCTCATAATAAAATCCCAAAAACAAAACAAAAAAAGACAATCAAAGCAATTAACCAAAACAACGGGAGGGAGAAGAACTGCAAACAAAAGCCCAAAAATAGCATAAATAAAAATAAATATAAAAAGTGTTGAAGAGGTATAAAAAGAGCAAAGTGAGGAAAAAATAGAAGAAATAAAAATAAAAATATACAAAAAAGACGGAACAGAAAAAATTTTTTTTGTAGGCGTTGAACAATAGGTAGAAGACAAGGGGGAACTGGCAGAAGTGAAAAGAGAAGGAAGGAGCGAGTAAAAACTGGTTTGGAAGGATGAACAAAAAAATAACAAGCAGTTGCAGTATATTTATATATAAAAAAGCATTGTTTTGTATATTTTTTGATGAAAATATGGGGGAGTTTTGGGAACAATTAAAGAAAAAATTTTTGGGTGCCCTGTAAGCACTCAAATACTTTATCTGCCTACTTCGAGCCTTAAAAGTCTGACTTATATTCTAATCTAGACAATTTTGGCATGTTTAAACGTATCTCTTCAAGCTGCGTTGAATGACACCAAAATCGTCTTCCTACAACATTTTTAAGTTGAGTTACGACGACGAGCTTTTTGCCACCATTTGAAGCAACATAGATTAGCTGAGCTCCTCAAAATTTTTTGATCCCTATTTTAAAATTTAGAGTTTTATCTCATTTTGTAGATAATTTAATTTTCTATCTAATCATATCAACATTGTCTTCCCATGAAATTTTTAAGTTGAGTTATGGTTTGTGAACTGGCGCATCCCCTCACAGACCCTGTCTTAGTCTACTTTTTCATTCACATAACTTTTTTGGTTATTAATTTAAAATTTAGAGTTTTATCTCATTTTGTAGCTAATTTAATTCTCTATCTACCCATATCAAAATATTTCCAAAAAGTTTCCCCGTTCTAAAGTTATCAAGCTTAGACTCAACCTATACCCATTTCATCTCTTTGTTGTTTCTCTCCCTCCTTCCTTTATTTGCCTTCCCCCAATTTCTTCCTCAATTGTTTGCTTCCAGAAATAGTATCTGAAACAAGTTTTTTAGTAAATTTTCTTCTTTTTTCTTCCCTCTTAAAAATTTTGCTTCGCTTTCGCTCATCATCGTTTGATCGCTGTTGAGAGAGAGAAAAACACCCACTGCCTTTTTAAAAAATGTTGTTTAGCGAAAAACAGTGGAAAACTGGCCCTCTCACACCTGATATGTATTTAAATATATATTTACTTCAATTACAGTGCAGAAAAAATTTTTTGATTAATCCAAAAGATCAAAAATTTTGGGGAGCTCAGCAAATCTATGTTGTTTTAAGTGGTGCCAAAAAGCTCGTAATAAGATAACTTTTTCCTTAATTTCCCTATAATCTTTTTACATATTAATATTTATAATTCCCCGGATTCCCTTCCCAGTTTCCCCAGCTTTTTGCAATGAAAAAAATTTAGTCGGTATTCAGAAAAAAATTTTTTTCAAATTTATTTTTGGGGCCTAATTTGGTTCATTTAAATTGACGTAAAATATTTATATAAATAATTTTAAAATAAAATAAACTAAAAACTAAGCATCATTCTCAACGTGGAAATTTGCAAAAAATTTTAAAAAATTAAAAAAAATTTTTTGCTTTTTATAAACTACAAAAATTGCTTCTCCACGTATTAAATGATGTGAGTGATTATGATGTTGATTAATTAAAAAAATTTTTTTTTATTTTACACGTCTCAAAAATTTAATTTAAATAATCCTTCATTTTTCATCTTTTATGCTTCCAAATTTATTTCCCTTCTTAAAGATAAGCAAGTTTTCATTTTGAGTCCCTAATACACACTAAAACATTTCCGTTTGTTTCAAGTTTTTAGAATGTTTCTAAAAATGTTTAGAATGTTTTAAACATAATGTTTTGTTCGTTTGGAATATTTGACAAAACAAGTTTTACAAAAGAGTAAAGGTTGTAATAAATGTTCGTGATGTTTAAATGTTTGTGAAAGAATGTTGGATGTTGTAAAAAGTTGACAACAACAAACTTTTTTTACAAACTTCCAACATTCTATTCTAAACATTTATTACAACTTTTTCTCATTACAACTTAAATACTTGTTTTTAAACTTTATAATGTTTGATGTTATGTTTTGAATGTTTTATTATATAAGCAGAGGTTTTGTTTGTTTGGAAACATGTTTTAATGAATATTTGAACACGCGAATATGTTTTTGTAATTTTTTTGAATGTTTAGATGTTTGAATGTTTTGATGTTTGAATGTTTTGATGTTTGAATATTTTGATGTTCGAATGTTTTGATGCTTGAATGTTTAGATGTTTGAATGTTTTGATGTTCGAATGTTTTGATGTTTGAATGTTTTTTTGACTGTTTAGATGTTTGAATGTTTCCAATATTTAAATGTTTTTGCTATTTATATGTTTGGGAGGCCAAGTTTAAATCATAGATCCAATGGTTGATATTCAGGGTTACCTAAAAACAGTAGAAACAAACAACATTTTCTTCTTCTATCAACTAAATCCCCCTCCTCTTTTTTTCTTTGTCATATCGTCCTTTTCACTTGAAATCAACAAAACAGAAAAACCGGTATTTTTATTTCTCCCTTCTTTTTTATCCCACAAACTTTTTCTCTCTCTTCTCCTCGCGTTTTGTTGTTGATATTATTTATAAATAAATTCCTGTTTTGTTGTTGTTGTGTTCTTCAATGACTGGTTTTGTTTTTATATATTTTTATTTATATATATTTATTTTTCCTTTTTATTTAACACACACACAACACTTTTCAAACAAACACTTTACTTTTCTACTTTAACAACCAAAACAACAAACATCCCCAAAAACATGTTTTTGGGAAAAATATTAATTTAATTAAGTTGTGCGCAAAAACATTTTACTCTCTGGGAGACTTTTAGGGGTTGATAGTGCTTGCGCGATCGTTTATAAAATTGTTAGTTGAGCACTTGTAGACATGAAATTTTGCAAGGATATCCCTAATTGTCTTATCTAGTATCTTTAAAAATTCCAGAATTTTAGGTTTATTATTTGGTAAGTTATGGTTTGGCAACTTTCATGGGAGGGTGAGACATTTTTAGGGGTTGATAGAGCTTGCGCGATCGTTTATAAAATTGTTAGTTGAGCACTTGTAGACATGAAATTTTGCAAGGATATCCCTAATTGTCTTATCTAGTATCTTTAAAAATTCCAGAATTTTAGGTTTATTATTTGGTAAGTTATGGTTTGGCAACTTTCATGGGAGGGTGAGACATTTTTAGGGGTTGATAGAGCTTGCGCGATCGCTTATAAAATTGTTAGTTGAGCACTTAGGGACCTAAAATTTTGGAAGATTATCTCCAATAGTCTTAGCTAGCATCTAAAAAAATTTCAGAATTTTTGGTCTATTATTTGGTAAGTTATGGTTTGGCAACTTTCATGGGAGGGTGAGAAATTTTTAGGGCTTGACAGAGCTTGCGCGATCGCTTATAAAACTGTTAGTTGAGCACTTAGAGATCTGAAATTTTGCAAGGATATCCATAATGCTCTCAGCTAAGCTCTTTAAAAATTTCAGAATTTTTGGTTTATTTTTAGGAATGATATGGACTAAAATGTTTGTACAGTCAGAAAATGCTTACCTCTTGCTAGTTTTTTACCCATAACTTTTGTTATACCCAACCAAAAATTCCCAAATTTTTAGTAGGCTTAGTTAACACTCTTTGAGGCATCCTTACGAATTTTGAGAACTTTAACCTTCTCATTTGGCATAATTATAACCAAAATGCTACAACGCAACTTTAAACATTTTTGGCGTTTTTCCTCACTAAACTTTTATTTTTGCGCACATTTCCCCAAAGATAATTTCTAAACAAGAAACTTGTTTTTATCGGCCCAGAGGCAGCCTGCCAACACACATATAATAACAGCTACAGCTAACAGCTGCTTATACATGATTATAACAAGCAGAAAAAAAATGCTGAAAGGAGTAGTTAGCAAGCAGTCTCATCCTGCCCCCCCCCCCCCTCATTTTCTCTCTCTCAATAAATAATAAAAATAATAATAAAGCTTGAATAGCGAAAGCTGTTTTGATTAATTTTTAGTTCATTTTTGGGGAGTTTTTTTTGGATTTTTTTTATTTAAAAAATATTTTTTTATTTTCCCTTAATACTAATTTAAATTATTTTTGTATTTTTAAATTTTTATTTTTTCGTCTC
The DNA here is from genome assembly GCA_963681835.1 of Meloidogyne enterolobii. Taxonomy (NCBI): domain Eukaryota; kingdom Metazoa; phylum Nematoda; class Chromadorea; order Rhabditida; family Meloidogynidae; genus Meloidogyne; species Meloidogyne enterolobii. The sequence goes on from CAVMJV010000007.1 coordinate 331,032, forward strand.
ACTTAATTGTATATTTATTTTAATAATTAATGCAAACCTGTTATAATTTATTTTTTACCTCATTTACCATTCTATGGTTTGTTTCACATATTTGTTGGGTATGTGTGTTGTTTTGGAAAAGAATTTGTTTTGTATGTTTTAAATGTTTCTCTCAGTTGTATCCGTTCAAGAACATGTTTAAGAGTTTCGCACAACATTGTTTAAAACAATGTTTTTTCGAATATCAAAACATTTCTTTTATAAACATTTTATTTCCGTGATAAAAACATTCTTCAAAACATTTAAGCTTAAACATCTAAATAAAAACATTAAAACATTAAATTAGAATAGCTTGTTTTGTTGTGATTTTTACCAACTTTTTTACAAACATCCAACATTCTTTCACAAACATTTATTAAAACATTTTTTTACAAAACTTATTCTTCCAAACATTCAAAACATTATTTTTAAAGCATTCAAAACATTTCCTTTACAACCTACAAAACATGTTTATTTTTATTTGTTCAAAACATTCCCTTCTTTTAAAAACATGTTTGATGTTTTGTTGAATGTTTTTCTCTCTATTTTTCTCTCACAATGTTTTATTATTTTTTCCTTTGTTTGTATTTTAAATTGTTTTTATTAGTTTTCAAAACATCCACGTACTCTCTTATTTCTTTGTTTTGTTGAGAAATTAAATAAACACCCTCCCCTTTCTTTCTCTTAAAAATCTTACTAAAAAATAAGGAAGAAAATTTATTTTTATTTACTGGTCACGATTTTTATTTTTTATTTATTAAAAAGCTTTTTGAATTAGTCAAGAGAGATTTTTGGATTGAAAAAAAAATAAAAAAAATAAGGGAAGAAATTTCCGTTGAATTTTGTGGAGAAGGGAACAACGCCCTTTTGGTTACACAACAATCTGCGCTAGTTTTGTATGTTATTTTGACCCTTATACTTTGTATGCTTCTTCCTTCTCTTAATCTCCGCACGTATTTTTTAAAAGGGATTTGATATATCCAATAGGTCAACGTTCAAAATAACAATTAAAAATACCCACACGATATTTAGCAGAGTGCTTCAGAAGCATTCAGAAGCAACAAAGTGTTTCTAAAAGTTGCTTCAGCTTCAAAAATTGCTTCAATAATTGAAAATTGATTCTGAAACATGTTTCTTTAAGTTTAGTGTGTTCTGTAGGTTGCTTCTATATTTCTAGGATTTTCTCTATATTCTTGAAGCATGCTTCTATAATTCTGAAGCATACTCTTACACTTCCGAAGCATGCTTCCATATTTACAAACGTGCTTTTATACTTTTGAAGCATGCTTCTACTTATACATGTGAAGCATGTCTCCATACTTCTGAACATGCTTTCATACCCTTTCAAGCTTCATTTCTGCTTCAATTTTTACCCTTGTCTTGCTTCAAATTTTCGTTTTGCTTCAAATTTTTGCTTTTGCTTCAAATTTTCGTTTTGCTTCAAATTTTCGTTTTGCTTCAAATTTTCGTCTTGCTTCAAATTTTCATTTTGCTTCAAATTTTTGTTTTTGCTTCAAATTTTCGTTTTGCTTCAAATTTTCGTTTTGCTTCAAATTTTTGTTTTGCTTCACTTTTAATTTTGCTTCCACTTTTGCTTCATTTTAAAAATATTTTTCGGAATTTTAATCTTATGGGTATTGTATATATCCTCTTATTTGGGGATCTTGATCTTATGGGTAACACAATTTATCCTCTTATATAATTTTGACGAGGAAGGGAAGATTTGCTTTTGATGGACAAAGAGAAGCAAATTTAGGGAGTGTTTATTTGGGTAGTTAGTAGTGCTAACTAAAAAAGAGGGTCATTCGTCAAAGAGAATCCAAAGAGAGAGGAGATCTTCTCTCTTTTTTCTCGTAACTAGCTACTTTTTGAAGATTGAAAAAAATTTTTTTCAGAAAAAAAATTAAAATGACTGCCCCAATTTTTATCCCTCCGCGGCGCTCTGATGACCCAAATATTTTTTTTCGGTTGCGCAAAAAGTTTTTTTTTAATTTTTTCTTGTGGGGCAATTGCCCTTATTTTTCGTTTATTAAAAAATTAAAATAAAATGCTTTCAGAAAAAAAACTGGTTGAAAAATTCTGTGCTTTTCTCATCTTTCATTTTATTTTTATATTTTTCTGTGTCATCCCTTTTTGGTAGAAAATTTATTTTTATATAATTTTTATTTTTGGAGAAAATTAAAGTTGGGAAGCTCTCTAAAACGTCATCCATCTCCTCTCAGTCAACTTCCCTTGTGTCCCTTCCCAACGTCCCTTCTCTTTTCCAAGCCCCCTCAATCCTGTCCTAAGGCTGTTTCTGGCCTTCTTAGTGGCCTTCTTCGGCATTCCTTCCAATATCACTTCCCCTCCTAATGAAAGCCTTAGAGATCGGTATGGATCTGGATCCAGGCTGTCTTTTTTCTGGATCCAGATCAAGAATCCTGTCCAGTTTACTAACCTAAATCCAGACCCAGAATCCAGGATTTATGAAAATGCCAATCTCGAGTGTCCGCGCGTGGGAGTGAGCGTCCTTAAAGAGAGCTTTTACTATGAAGGAGGCACTATCCGCTCAACTCGGTCCGGAGGATGTTTTGATCTGGTTTGACGTCCCAACATTTACGCCACTTTCTTGCTTGTCGGCAACTTCCGTTCTTAGGCTGCTTCTTAGGTCTTTAATTTTTATAATAGAGGGCAGTTGAGGAGTTTCAGTACCAACAGGATAACTCAAGAATGGGTGACTTATTTAAATAAACTTTAACGACCTTAAAAATAATTTTTCTGATAAATTTAAAAGGTTGTGTGGGGGTTATTTTTAAATGTTGTGTTGATAGAGGGGGATTTTTTTGATTAAAACACCTTCCCAAGTGACTAGTATTTTTGTGTAGTCATTTACTTGAATCATTTAATTTTTTTAAAAATTTCAAAATTTATTTAAACAGCTGCAAAACCTTTTATTTTATTTATTTTTTAGTTTGTTTTAAGGTTTGTACTCTCCTCCCAATATTAATATTTTTTTTCTTAATTTTTTTTCCAACACCAATCATCATACATAATATTATGCCCCCTTTTAAAATTGGAAAAATTTAGAAGAAAAAAATTTTTGAGAAAAATCCAGTTCTCTAAAAAAATTTTTATTTTTTTATTTTATGTTTGCCATTTTTCATTATTCTTCCTTTAATTTTTCTTTAATTTTTTTAAATTTATGTATTTGCAACCTATTTATTTTTTAATTTAGCAAAAATTGTTGGGAGGGTGAAGGTTTAATGCCTGATTTTTTTCAAATAATTTTTTTAAAAATTCCTAAAAAATTTTTTTGAAAGATTGCTTTCCCTTCAGTATCCCTATTTCCGATATTTCGAAAGATTTTTCTATTTTGGGCTTTTTGAAAGATTTTGGATTATTGGGAGTTTTTATTTATTTTAGAGCATTGGGGTCTATTAAAAAATTTCTGATGGGTATTTTAAAATATTTTTGAGAGGTTTATACATTTTGAAATATTTTTGTCTTTTAGATATTTTGAAAAAAAAATTTTTTAATTTTTTTTTAAATTTTTCTTGTTGGGGAAATTAACGGGTGGGAGGAAATTAAAGGGAATTAGGGTGTATTAATAATTAAAAAAAATTTTTTTTAAAAATGTTCTACTTAAAAATCACTCTTTTTACTGTTCTTTAGACTTGTAAAAATACAACAAATAAATAAATAAAATTTTTTTGGCGCAAAAATTTATTTAAAAAATTTATTTTTTTGTTGGTTCGTGCCAGTCTCTACCGGGCCAGTTTTTCACCTTTTTTTTAAATTTTTTTTCTCTCTTAATTTTCTTCTTTCCTCTTTTCTGTGACGCGACGACCTTCGCAATATTATATAAAATATATTTAGTTGTGTAGCCCTGCGAGAGCAACAAACACAATTTTTTAACAACTACCTTTAAAATATGCCTAGTCCAAAAGATCACCACTACGGTACACTTTATTTTAGTGGTGATCTTTTGGGTGGGGGCGTCTTTTGGCTGTTTTAGGGGTAATTTGTGTACATTTTAAAGGGGAAATTTTATAAAATTGGGAAAGGTTAAAAAGGCCTTTTAAAAAACTGGTTTTTTCAAAAAATAATTTTAGAGAAAATGTTAGAGTATTTTTGTTCTGTTCAAAAGGAGTGTTGCAGCAGCGGTAAAGTAACTCTCCCTTTGGGGGAGTTAATGGAACAAACAAAGAGGGAAAAAAAGTTTTTAAGGGAAGAAACAGGTTCTGAACTTGTAAGAGAATTCAAAAAATGAAAAAAGAAAAAAAATTTTTTTAATCAGGCTGATAATTTTTGTGTTTATTTGGGTGTGATTTTTAGGTGCTCATTTGGCTGATTAATTAAGGGAAATTAAATTAATTTAAGGGGAGATTTGAAAAAAATTTTTTTAAGAGAAGGGAAAATGGAGTTGCGATATTCTAATTGTTTATTATCAAAAATCAGAATTTTTGATTCCTGGATAAAAAAAGGAAAGGGTTGGAAAGAGGGAAGGAAAAAGATAAGGGAAATGAGGAGGTTGTTCTGATATTAAAAATCAGAATTTTAAAGTCAGAATTTTAAAAATCAGAATTTCGAAGTCAGAACAAAAATCAGAATAATATGATCAGAACTCAAGCCTATCATGAAATCAGAATACCAGAACAAAAATCAGAATTCTGAAAGATTGATGGCGTTTGTGACCAAATGGGTAATTTTCCTCTTGTGGGCATTTTGTCGTTTCCAGTTGATTTTTTTGTCTGTGATCTTTTGGGGGTAGTGATCTTTTACGGATTATCTCTTATTTAAGATACACGCAAGATAGGATTTTTAAAACCTAAGGATATAAGTTTGTAAAACTGTGTCGTTTTTTATAATTAAATGAGAATTAATGAAATTTAAAAAAAAAGTGAAGAGAAATTAAAAATATTTTCAATCTCGACCAGTTTTTTCAAAAAAAAAATTTTCACCTTTATTTAAAAAATAAATTTATCTCTCTAATTTCCTCATTTTACAAAATTTCCAGTTTTAAAAAAGAGAGGTGTTCGTTAAATAAAATTTAAAATAATTTAATTTTCTGTTTGTTGGGGGCGTTGGGGAAGGAGAGAGAGACAACATTAGATCCCAACCTTATAAAATGGTCAAATTTAAACTTAGAAAGGTGAAATTTTGTAGGGATGTTTTTAAGAGTGTTAGTTACCGTGTCTAAAAATTTGAGAATTTTTGGTTTTGTATTTTCAAAGTTATGGGTGAAAAACTACCGAAAGGTCGAGAAAACTATCGTTTTCTGACCTTCCAACACTTTTTCGCCCACAACTTCTGAAATAATAAATCAAAAATTCTGAAATTTTTAGACAAGGTAAATAACACATTTGGGTATATCCATGCAAAATTTCAGGACTCCAAGTGCTCTTTTAGCTATTTTATGAACCCGCGCCGAAACGGCCGCACCTCTTAAATTTTTCTGACCTTCCAACACTTTTTCGCCCACAACTTCTGAAATAATAAACCAGAAATTCTGAAATTTTTAGACAAGGTAAATAACACTTTTGAGTATATCCTTGCAAAATTTCAAGACTCTAAGTGCTCTTTTTGCTATTTTATAAACACGCGCCGAAACGGCTGCGCCCTTAAATTTCCCTCTATAAATCCCTCAAAATTGCTTTTTTCTAAACAAAAATTTTTTTCCTTAATTTATTCAAAATTTATACTATTTTGCATTTTAATGCCTTAATATTAGTGAGGGCCAAAATTATTTTTTAAAAATATATTTTTATATTTGCAAAATGATTTGCCGGACAGAAGCACGAAAAATGCAAATTCAGTGAGAATACATTTTTATGTAAATAGGTTACTGTAAAAGGACCCAGAAGATCACTAGAGAAAGGAGCAAGGAAGGATTATTCTGATTTGTTCTGATATTGAAAATCAGAATTTAAAAATCAGAACAATCAGAATTTTTAAGTCAGAATTCAAAATCAGAATTTTAAAAAAATCAGAATAAAAATCAGAAGTAAAAATCAGAATTAAAAATCGGAATTTTAAAGTCAGAATTTAAAATTAGAATTTAAAAAAATCAGAATAAAAATCAGAATATTCTGATATGACCAGAACATAGGACTAACATAAAACTAAAACACCAGAACGAAAATCAGAATCTCAGAATTAAAATCAGAATGTAGATAGAGTCTGGGCCATCTGCGACCAAATGAGTGTTTTTACCCTTGTGGGCATTTTGTCATTTCCAGTTGATTTCTTTTTTAGTTGATCTTTTGGGTTATTTAAAAACAATAGGTGACCTTTCCTTATTTGATATTTAGGGTTCTTAAATACTTAAACTACTTTGGGTGTTTGGGGGAGAGAGGCAAGTTGTTTTAGTATTGTTAAAAAAGGTAGAGGGGGGCCTTATGAATTATTCATGAGGTGACGGCGTTTTTCTTTTTTTCCTCTAAATTGCATATATTTTTAATATTCTCTCCCTTATATTCTCTCTCATTTTTTTTTATTTTTTAAAAATTCCCGTCCAAAAAAAAATATTAATTATTCATTGGGCCTAGTGTTTGTATTTGTTGTTTTGTTGAGAGTAGTGTTGACTGACCGGGTGAATATTTAAAATGTGAGTGAATAAATAATGAGTGAATGACTGAGAGAGGCAAAAATTGTAGATATTATTGAATGCATTGTTGTGTTAGCCTGCTTTTTATAGTATTTTTTGTTTTTAAAGGCGCTTTAAGCTACGAACATGTTTTTATGAAAAAATAAACTTGGAATTGCGAAATTGTAAAACAAAGTTTAATTTTGTGAAAATAAACTTTAGATAAACTTGAATTTGAAAAATAAACTTTAAATTCAAGTTCAATTGTAAAATAAACTTGAATTGTAGTAACAAACAAGTTTATTTAATAATTAAGCCTTGTTTTACAATTAATGTTTAATTCTAAAAATAAACTTGAATTTAATTGTAAAAACAAACTTTGATTGTAAAAATAAATTTTCAATAAACTTGAATTGTAAAACATGTTTATTTTTTAATTAAACTTTGTTTTACAATCAAAGTTGTAACTAATTGTAAAATAAACCTGAATTGTAAAAACATTATTTTTACCCTTATGTATAATTCCAACTTGTTTTACAACAACTAAACTTAATTGTAATTTAATTAATATTATTTCCAACAAACTTTCTAATTACAAAAATAAACCTTTTATTTGTAAAAACAACTTTAAATAAACTTTAATTTGTAAAATAAACTTGAATTGCAAAATATAAGTTGTAATCAAAAACTACGTGATAATAAATAATTATTTTCCTTTTTTTATTATTTATTTCATTTAAACTTTCCAATCTTTTTCTCTCCAAATTGGAATTAATGAGAAAAAAACCCGTTCGCGCTCTCACTTGATTTTTCTCCTCGTCCCTTTCCGGCGTCCTTTACACATAGCTAGTTGAAGATCTTGATGCTTTTGCAATGATGACCTTGGTGCTTGTCTGCAGCTGGCTCCAACCCAGCATTTGAAAGAGTGACTGTGAGAAGTTCCACGCACTCTTTTGCACATTTTTTTACCCCATCCAAATGCCGCGCATCTTTTTTTATTTTATGCACCAGGCCGGGCCGTTGAGATTCCTTTATTTTCCTATGTTTGAATTATTTTTCTGTATTCCAAGTTTATTTTTGCATTCCAAGTTTAATTTATTATTTTAAGTTTATTTTCGTATTTTCCAAGTTTATTTTGATATCCCAAGTTTAATTTATTTTTCACGTTTATTTTTTATACCCCAAGTTTATTTTTATATTCAAGTTTATTTTTAAGTTTATTTTTATTTTCCAAGTTTAATTTTCTTTATTCCAAGTTTATTTTTATATTTCAAGTTTAATTTTCTATATTTCTAAGTTTATTTTCTATATTCCAAGTTTATTTTTGTATTTTGATCTCTGGCGTTTCTATTGCCACGAAACTTTTTTGGCGCACACTCTCTCCAATATTAAATATTTCCATGTACTTTTTTCTATTTTAAAATGTCCCTCCTATTTTTCCCTCATGATTTTTTTCCTCATTTATCTTCTTGTTTATTTAAACTTTCTTTTTTAGATACTTTTATTTTCTTCAATTTAAAATTAATTAATACACCTACAAAAATAAATAAAAAATGCAGTCAATTTCTGCAAATGAACTGGCTGTTCTAAACAACTTGCAGCAAGCCGCCGCAGTTGCCGCGGCAAATGTAGTTGGAGGAGTTTCTAATTCTGTTGTGTCTTCTCTAGGGGGACCTCCTCCCGTTTCCAGTCAATCTGTTGGGGTTAATAAAAGAATCCCTGGAGGAGTTACTGGAGGGGTACCTTCATCTATCCATAACAACAACAACAACAACTTGCAGCAATTGAATGGAGGAGGGATTTCACTACCTCATCAAGCCTCTACAGGCAACATAGCATCTGCTACCAATTCTCTATTAATGCGCTTTACTAAAAGCAATTGTTTTCTCTGTGATCTGCCGAGAATGCCCTGGGCTATTGTGCATGATTATGCAGAGCCTGTATGCAGGGGATGTGTAAATTATGAAGGGGCTGAGAAGTGAGTTTGAAATGGTGCTGGGTACGGTTCCGGGAGCTAGCTCTGACTCACCTCCTCCGTCTAACATTCATTCCAATGGAACTCTTGAAGCTAGCTTCGGGGCCTCGGCCACTAGACGTGCAATACCCAGCACTGGTTGAATACAAGGGGATTCCTTTTTAATTTTTTCTATTCTCTACAGAATCGAAGCTGTTATTGAAAGCGCCCGTCGTTTGAAACAAGTACATGCAGCTCTATCTTCTGGCCTTATAAGTGGTGCCCCCTCTTCTAGCTCTACAACAGCCCCATCCCTTCCATTGGAACTCTTAAATGCAACAAATATCCACCAAAACAAAACCTCAAACCAATCCAATGGCCATAACAACACTAATACAGCTACATCAACAACAACAGCAGCAGTTTCTGCTTCAGCAGCTGCTAACGGATTAAACAATCGTTTTAGTCCTCGAAGTTTAAACGGTCCTCAACAACAACAAAACGTTCAAGTTCAGCAAAATGGAACTTCCCCGTTAAACTTGGTTGCTGCACACTTAAATGGAAACAACAACAATATACCCGCAAGTTTGTTAGAAAGCATTCAACAACAGCAGCAACAGAGAGCTTTGCTAAATGGGGGAAATGGAAGAGCTGCTTTAATGGGACCAGTGTTGGATGAGGTAGTATAGCTAGAGAAAAAATTAAACTTGAATTTAAAAAATAAACTTGGAATACTATAAAAATAAGGAAGCTATGAAAATAAACTTGAAAATATAAAAAAAAGCTTGAATACAATATAATAAACTTGGAAAAAATAAATAAACCTAGAATTGGAAAAATAAACTTGACATACAATAAAATAAACTTGACAGGGGAAAAATAAACTTAGAATATAAAATAAACTTGGAATATAAAATAAACTTGAAAATACATTAATTAAACTTGAATTTAAAAAATAAACTTGGAATACTATAAAAATAAGGAAGCTATGAAAATAAACTTGAAAATATAAAAAAAAAGCCTGAATACAATATAATAAACTTGGAAAAAATAAATAAACCTAGAATTGGAAAAATAAACTTGACATACAATAAAATAAACTTGGCAGAGAAAAAATAAACTTGGAATATAAAATAAACTTGGATTACTAAAATAAACTTGAAAATACATTAATTAAACTTGAATTAAAAAAATAAACTTGGAATATAATATAATAAACTTGGAAATACATTTTAGTTACAACTACACCAACTACGCGCAATTTACCCCTTTTTCAACGCCCATCAATTATTCCCAATGAATTCAGCAGCTGCCCTAACTGGATTAGCTGCAAGTTTATTACCTTCATCGACACAAAATGGAGTTAGTTCAATAAATGGGCGTAAAAGAGAATTAGAAAATGAGGGGGCGAAGGAGACGGTTTCAAATAAAGTCCAACGAGGGGATGCCCAAAGCAGCACTTCAATCTCTCCAACTTCAACTAACAGCCCTGAACAGACTTTACACCATCCTCCACACCAACAGAACGAGCATAACAGTAAACGCCGTTCCCTCTTCCAAGGAATAAATTCTTCAAACAATTCATTGGCTATGGCTGCAGCTCAACAAGCAGCTGCAGCTCAACTTGCCGCTGCTGCCCAACAACAGCAACAACAGACTTTGCGTTGTACAGGCTGTCAGGAACGATTGGAAGATACACACTTTGTTCAATGCCCGTCTGTTAATGGACACAAATTTTGCTTCCCTTGTTCAAGGAAAAGTATTAAAAGGCAATGGAATTCACAGGTATTTGAAGACTAGAATGCTTCTAATTTAATTTAATTAAAATATTAGGATGTTCACTGCCCGTCTGGTGAAAAATGTCCTCTAGCCAACTCCAGCCAGCCTTGGACTTTTATGTTACAGGAGATACAAACGGTGTTTATATTTGTAAAATACAATAAAAATAAACTTGGCCTATAATAAATAAACCTGAGCTATAAAAATAAACTTGGAATACAATAATTAAACTTTAATATAATAATTAAACTTGGGAATATTAAATAAACTTGGAATACTAAAAATAAACTTGAACCATAAAAAATAAACCTGAAATACAATAATTAAACTTTATATTTATATTCTCAAGTTTATTTTTGCTTTTCTAAGTTTATTTTAGTATTTCAAGTTTATTTTTTATATTCCAAGTTTATTTAATATAGGTATTCTAAGGAAATACAATAATTAAACCTGAAATACAGAAAATTAAACTTGAAATATTTAAATTAGATATTGGGAAGTGATGAATACGATGCTTTTCAACAAGATCGAGAACGAATTGGTTTATTTACTCCCAATGTCAATTCTGTGGTAAAATCATTTTTATAAATATTCATTAAATTTTAATTTTAAAGCCTGGAAGAGAAGCAAGTAATAATGGAGAAGCAAGTGGACAACAAAACTCTTCCGACATCCAAGTTGTAATAATTTAAATTTTTTGGGTGTGCGCAAATTTTTTGGCGTTTTATAAAAAAATTTTTTAAATTAAAAAAAATTTTTTGGCGTTTAAAAATAAAAATTTTTTCATTTAAAAAAATATTTTTTTAATTAAAGATGAACGGCCCAAAGTGTGCAAAAGAACGATCACCAGCTAGTGAAGCTTCGCCTGGGGATAACACAAATAATATCTGTTAGCAATGGACTATGAAAAAAATTGAAAGGGAGAGAAGAAATCAGTTAAATTTAAAAAGCAATATTTTTAAAAGAAAATATACCCAAAAATATAAAAATTAGGGGAAGTTTTCCAATTTTTGTACAAAAAAAAAATAATTAATAATGCCCCCTCCCCTCTTAAAATAATTATTGGCCCAAAGTTGGAAGGTTTTAAAGTCATATTCTCCAAAAATTAATAAAAATTTGTTGTTCATTTTTAACCCAAAATTAAAAAAATCTTTTTGTATTTTTATAAAATTCAATTTTTTAATAACCATATTGAACTTAAAAAAATTTAATTTTGTTTGTTAAATTATTTTAAAAATTATTGAAAATGTTAACATAAATATGGCCAACAGACATTTGCGAACAAAAATGAGAGTTTATTGAAATTAGAACAAAAATTGGCTGGGTCATGGTCAATGCCACTTAACTGCCCCAAAGTGATACCCCAAATAGTGGAACACTCTCTAAAATATCCCACAGATGTATCCTTACTGAAGGCAAGCTTCAGTGTTCGTTCAAAATTTTGTTCGCAAATGTCGCATAATTTTGGATTTTAAGGCAATGTTTTCCAAAAATTCGGATTTGCTTCAAGCCTTCTTTTAAAATTTGTATACCATTCAGTTACACTTTTAGCAGGAACATATTCCTCATATTGAGTAGTGTTGGGTTTGGGGAAGGAGACAGCAAATGAATGCATAAAATTGACAAAGTTGCGCAACATTTTCTCTGGGAATAGAGCTAGGGAAGATAACTAGAAAAAAATAAACTTGAATTATTTAAAAATAAACTTGAGCTATAAAAATAGAAAAAATGAACTTGGAATAAAATAAACTTGGACTATAGAATATAATAAACCTAGAAAAAATACAAAAAAAATAAACCTAGAAAAAATACAGAAAAATACAAAACTTAAACTTAGAAAAACACAAAATAAACCTGAAAATAAACTTGAATTATAAAAATACCCCAGGAATAAAATAAACTTTAAAATAAACTTGGAGAAAATACAAGAAAATACAAAAACACAAAAATTAAGCTTAAAAATACAAAATAACCCTAAAAATAAACTTGGAAAAATACAGAAAAATACAAACTTACACTTAATGTAAAATACAACTTAAATAAAAAAGAAAATACAAACTTGTTCATTAGTTGAAGTTTCTTCATTTTCATTTCTTCTTAAAATTTCAATCATTGGTTCAACTTTAACGCCTAAAAAATTTTTTAAATTTCTATTTTAAATAATTTAATAATACCTATTAATGCACTATGAACTGCTGAATTATTGAAAATATTTGTAGACATATTGGAAGCATTAAAAGAAAAATTTTGAGGATTTTGTTGTTGTGTATGTCTAGTCAGCTTAAAAAAATAAATTTGATTTTTAAATTAAAAAATTAAATTTTTGGGATTTTTGGAAGGGTGTGCTGTGAGGATTATTTTATCTAACAGGATTGATTTGGTCAGATCACTCTACAAAAAAATATAGCCAAATAAACATCGAAAATCACGATTGGCGCACTTATTCAGTCACAACTTTGAGTAAAATGGTCTGACCAAATCAGTCCTGTTTGATAAAATAATCCCCACATTTAGAGCTTTCGAATGATATTATAATTATTTAAATCGGTTAAGAAACGAAAAAGTTATGCCTAAGAATGGCCTAGAGTTTGAAACATTCCCTTACGCACATTTAACCCAATTTGATTTTTATAAAAATTTTTACAAATTTAAACCTGTCCAATTTTAAATAAAGCGCTAGGTTTCTCATTGCTAATAAATCCAAGATAATTCCATTGCCTTTCCCCTCCGTCAATTGGTGTCCAACTCATGTAAACTAATAAAAAAATTAATTCTTTAATAAATTTAAGCAATAAAAAATACAACTGACTAGATCCTCCATAATTGACAGGTAGAGGTGAAAGTCCGGTAAGGAAGATTACAAGGTGGTTAATGCTGGAAAAATATTTTTTGACATTTTTTAAAAAAATTGTGGGGATTTTCTTGGCTAGAAAAGGCCTAAATAAATGTAAAATTCGTAATTGGCATCCTTGAAAACTCTTTGTTATTAATTTTTAGATTTTTAAAAGCATTTTTGTGGGAGGTGACATTTGATCCCAAACATATTTTAAATTTAATTTTTAAGTTTTTCTTTCAAGAAATGGGCCTCGGAATAGACTTAAATAAATTCCTTCATGATTGTTGACTTCGAAAAAAACCCCTCTACTGATTTTTAAAATTTTTTTAAAAAGGTGACATTTGGTCCCAAGAAGAAAAATTAACCTAAAAATCACCACAAACCTTTCAGCATCCTGTATTTCAATCATATATTCCATTTCTTTAAGAGCAGTAAAATCAGTCTGAACCATTCTACCAGCTATAATAAGTCCAAAAACAGACATTTTAATTTTTATTTTGGGAAATCTAAAAATAAAATTCTTTAAATAATTAGGCAAATGTAAGAGAAAATAAAAGAGAAAATTAGAAAACGAAATATGTGTTGCCAAGAGAAACAATTCCGGAAGAGACACGAAATTAAGTAAAAAGAATAGAAAAATTAACGAGGAAAACAGATATCAGACTCTAATTTCACTTTATCAGCTTTTTCTAGATTTTTCTTGTTCATTTAGACAGTCACAAAAATGAGAGAGTGTGTGTTGTTAAGAGAGACATTGGCTCCCATACAAAATCTCTATTCCTTAAAATAACTATTCCTTAAAATCTCTACTGGGGTAAAAATAATTAAAATCTCTACACCGTGCAAATGGACGGTAGAGTCTCAACAAAAGTGTAAAATATGAACTATTCATTGGAAAACCCAGACTTGGTAATGGATACGGATACAATTGATTTAAAAATGGCTGCGGATATCTGCTTGTATCCGCTGTAAATATCGAAGATATAATACACGACTGCTTCGCTGCGGTCGTGTTCATTTTGCTTGCGGTGTCGTATCGAAGCGGCTGCTGTCGTTCCGCTGGACATGCCTGGGTTCATCCGCAGCGGCAAAAACAATACAAGCAAAATAATATCAAAAGATAAGCCAGAAATCAGAACAACGTTTCCGCACTGAACGTTGGCACTCAAAAGGCTTCCGAATGAAAAAATAGACATTTTATCCTATTTTTGGCCGTGTAGAGATTTTAAGGCATTTTACCCTTGTAGAGATTATGAGGAATAGAGATTTTAAGGAATAGTTATTTTAATCATTTTTAGCCGAGTAGAGATTTTAATGCATTTTAGCTGTGTAGAGATTATAAGGCATTTTAGCCCAGTAGAGATTTTAAGGAATAGAGATTTTGAGGGGATACGGAGACATTTCCGGAATAGACACGAAATTAATTAAGAAAAGAGAAAATTTAACTGGGAAAATTAATCTCAGACTCTAAATGCACTTGCATTTTCTAGATTTTTCCTGTTAAATTCGTGTCCCTACAAAGGATCGTAACATAAAAGGATCGCCACGGCTAAAAACGTTCAAAGGATCGTAACGTCTAAAAACAATTAAAGGATCGTCGCGGGCAAAAAGTATTAAAGGGTCGCTCAGTAAAGGATCGTCCATCAAAGGATCGCCACGGGTAAAAACATTCAAAGGATCGTTTTTGAGTCTCCACCCAAAAGAAGACGTTTGAGTCCCATATTTTTTAGAGATTTTTTTCGTTTTTTTGCCTCGGGTCTATTTTCTTTAAATTTTTCAAATAATTTTTTATTAATTGAATGCAGACCTGCTCTTGGATATGGATAATGTCCGGATATCCGCGGATATAACCGGATACGGACGGATATGGATGTTTTTTGATGGATACGGATGAGCACGGATATGATACTCCAAATCCGTGGATATCCATCTCAAATTTTCGCCTCGACGTGAAAAATTGATTCACGTTAATCCTTTCAAATCCCCCGATATCCCTCTTAATCACCATTTATCAGACTGGCACATCACTGCAACCAAACTGATGGCACTGAACTGGCTTTATGAAATTTTTTAAAAAATGACGACCCTTTGAACGTTTTTACGCGTGACGATCCTTTGATGGACGATCCTTTAATGAACGGCCCTTTAATACTTATTGCCCGTGACGATCCTTTAACAGGGCGACCCTTTAAAAAACGATCCTTTGTATAGGAGCCGTTAAATTAGACAATCACAGAAATGAGAGAGTAGGTGTTGTTAAGAGAGACATTTCCGGGGCTACCCTACAACTCATCGAATCCTTAACTCATCGAATCCTCAACTCATCGAATCGGCCAAAAACGATCAACTCATCGAATTTTTCCAAAAGGGGACGTTTGAGTCCCCGTGTTTATTTTTTAGATTTTTTATTGTTTTGTTTATTTTTTTTTGTTTTCTTTTGGGGTTTCAACTAATTTTGTTAATTAGTTGATCGGGCACTCATCCACGTCTATGCGGCCAGTGAAAACATTATCAGATAATGAGAATGTTTTCTCACATTCCTGGTAAATTATGATGGAGATTTTACCGGGTAAAACCGGACCAAATTAGTCCAGTAGACCCCGATTATGCCCAAAAGCCCTTTTTCCTAGCCTCCATAGCAGCAAAAAATTTTTTCAACGAAGATTCAGTTGGCCCTTTCGGGAGAAAAATAAAAACAGGGGACTCAAACGTCCCCTTTTGGAAAAATTCGATGAGTTGATCGTTTTTGGCCGATTCGATGAGTTGAGGATTCGATGAGTTAAGGATTCGATGAGTTGAGTGTTTTTGGCCGATTCGATGAGTTAAGGAATTTTAGCCGATTCGATGAGTTGAGCGTTTTTGGTCGATTCGATGAGTTAAGGATTCGATGAGTTAAGCGGGCACGATTTCCGGAACAGACATTAAATTTAATTTCTTAGATTTCTTTGCGTTTTTTTTCGATTTTCCTCAAAATTTACACCCCTCAGTTTCTATTATAAATTTGTTTAAAATTTAAAAACGATTTTCTGTTAATTTTCAGAAAAAGGGAATGACAAATTCTCAGGGAAATGGATGTTTTTCATTGTTGGGTGATTCAAGGGTTTGGCTTATTTTTGGTTTTGTTATGTCTATTAAATTTATGTTGATCAACAGTTATCATTCTACTGATTTTGAGGTTTTCTTTTGAAATTATTTTTTGGGTTGTTTTCTGTACCCATAGAGGAGCTTTTTGAGTTTCCTGTGTTTTTCCCAGACCTTTGGCCGATACAGTTCAGTCAATGGACAAACCAGAATTTCTCACTCCTGCAACTCACTCGGTTGGGAAAATGAACTTCTAGAAGGTCTGATGTTCGTCTTTTGGTCTGTGGCCAAACTATTTTTAATTTTTAAAAAAGATGACATTTGATCCCATGTTGACCTCAGTTTCCTTCTAGATAAGGGATTTTGATTTATGACGATTTTGTCTACTTGGGATCAAATGTCATCTCTCCACAAAAATAAAAATTTTTTCCCTTTCTTTTAAAGGTTCATCGTAATTGGATGTCTATAGTCTACAATTTACCTCTCGGGCATTGGTACCATTCACAAATTTCAAAATGGACGTTGGACTATCCTCCTTTCTTCGCTTATTTTGAATGGGTTTTGGCTAAATTAGCTTCTTTAATTGACCCAAATATTTTAACTCTTGGAAAAGAAGAATATTTTTCAACTTCTACACTTTATTTTCAAAGAATTAGTGTTATAATGGCCGATTTTATTTATGTAAGAGGAGGTTTTTTAAAATTTAATTGAGAAAAATTTTTGCGGATTTTTATGTCCGCAACTTTTTTTGCGGATTTTTTTTGTCCGCAAAAATTTTTGCGGACATTTTTTGTGTGCAAAATTTCTGCGGACTTTTTTTGTGCCCGCAAATTTTTTGCACTTTTTTTGTCCGCAAAATTTTCGCGGACTTTTTTATTTGTCCGCAAATTTTTGCGGACTTTTTTATTTGTCCGCATTTTTTTGCGGACTTTTTTTTTGTCCGCATTTTTTTTTGCGGACAAAATTTTTTAATTAATTATTTTTACTTTTTTTATTTCAAAAACAGTTTCTGGGATGTGCTAGCGTTTCTTCTTCATTTGTTTCCACAGAATGGGCTGTCGGAGAGAAGTTTATGGCTAGAGCAAAATTGTGTCTTTTTACTCTTTTAATGTTAAATCCGGTTAATTTTTTTTAATTTTTTAAATTTATTTTATTTTTAGTCTCTTATAATTTTGGATAATATTCATTTTCAATATAATGGATTTTTGTATGGTTTTCTTCTTTTGTCGATTGGGTCAATTGCTAGAGGGGATTTTTTGAAGGTTTTGAATATTTTTTGTTTATTTTTGGGGTTTGGGTGTTTTAAGTTGTTTGAGTTTTTTCATTTTTTTTTAAATAGTTTCGAGACCCCAAAGATTGAAATTTGAATGGTTAGAACAGACTTACACTCAGACAATGGATAGGTTAGGTTTGGAAAAAAGGATAGGATTTTGGGGGTTCCGACTTTCTTTGCGTCCGGAACGTCAAAGTAAATGCCAAAATTTTGGCACACCCAGTGTTAGCCCCCACCTCTCGAAATCTACCCCTTGACTACGTCCTTGTTGGTCGGTTTTTTTTGACCAACTCTAAGAACAACATTTTTAAAAATAAATATATAAGTTGATATTTTGAAGAAAAATTTCAATTTTTTTCTTATACGATCCTTTTTTTATTTCAAAACTAGCCATAGGTCTTTTGAACTAGATTGACTCAAAAATGTCTTCAAAAAATTTTTAAATTTATTTCTTTTTAAATTTTTTAGGGTGCTCTATTTTACGCAATTCTTTTAAACTTCAAACATTTATATTTATATTATGCCCCAGCATTTATTATTTTTTATTTGTCTTGGTATCTTTATTGGGAAGAATCTGGTGGGAGAGTAGCTTCTTTAATGGCTATTTTGGTTGGAATTTTTTCACTTTCATTTGGACCTTTTTTGATTGAAGGAATTGCTGCTTTTAATTTTAAAGGTTTGTGGGGAATTTTAATTGGAAGATTTTTTTGGGGGTTGGGGTCATAAGGGCGCGGGGCCATTAGGGCGCCAGCACTAGAAACTGACACTTAGGCGAAACCGAAATTTATGAAAATTTTCTCAAATTTCTTTAACATCCTAGACTACCTCCTCAATAAATTTCAGAATTTTTCATCGAATATTTCTGAAGTTATAGTCGATAAACCGCGAAAAATTAGGGTTTTTTCGGAAAATCAACATTTTTGGCCACAATTTCCGAAATTCGTGATCAAAAATTCGGAAATTTTTGGAGAATGTAGATAAAGGCATGTGAGTTATTATTGCAAAATTTTAACTTTTTTGATAAGCAACTTACTGTTTTATAAGCTCGCGCCCTAATGGCCCCGCGCCCTAATGGCCCAGTCCCTTTTTTGGGGGTTTTTACTCGCCATTTTTCATTTGAGTCAATATGTTAAAAATGGTTGTAAAAAGTTGGTAAAAAATTTTTTTTGGGTTTCGATGGCGCTGGATTATGAAATTAATCTTTGTCAATTTAAAAATTTATTATTATTTCAAGAGGTCAAATTTAGAATATTTCTGAGGGCTTTGAAATGTTTTTTAAGATGTTGAGATGAGTTGGTTGTGGTGGTTTTACTATTTTTCTGGTCTTAAGCGAGTCATAAATATCTGTAACGATTTTTAGAAAAAAATTTGACAAAATGACATTTCCTACTTAAATGTTGTAAAAAAGCTTTAATTTTTTGGTTTTATAAGGATGGGTACTTAAATGAGTTTTTCGCTTTGTTTTATGTATTAAACAAATCTTAGATCCATGGGATTTTTAAAATAACAAATTGAACAAAACGACATTTTCTAATTTAAAAAAATTTTTAAAAATATTTTATAAATTTATTATTTTTAGATGGTATTCGTTCTTCAATAGGCCAAATATTATCACGTCTTTTTCCATTCAAAAGAGGATTAACACACGCAAATTGGGCACCAAACTTTTGGGCTTTATACAATTTTGTTGATGCTGGGCTGGCTAAAATTATTTTTTATTTTTCTGGAAAAGATTGTTCGGCTGGTATGGCTGCAATTTTACTTAAAAAGTGTCCGCCAACATCTGAATTTACAAAAGGAATTGTTGGGGTATTTTTTTAATTTATTTTTTTATTTTAAGGATAGGGGGTGAGTTGGGTAATAAAATGACATTTTTTAGCTGAAAATGGCAGAAATTACATTTTTATGACATTAAGACATTTTATGACATCTTTTGACATTTTATGACATTTCTGTGACATTTTTTACTTAATGAACTTTTTACGGCACACCTGACATTTTTGTGGTAAATGTCGTAAATGGGATGACATTTTTTATTTAAAAATGTCAAAAGTGACTTATTTTAATTTTTTGTTTGTTTTTCCCCAGTTTCAACTCGAGTCTAATGGTTGTTTTTAGATTCTATAGAAATTCACGGTCGAGACTTGTGTATGCCTAGGGTTGGGGGGAGAGGGCTAGATGTTGGTTTATTATTTTTTAATTCAAAAATTGATTTTTAAAATTAAAAAAGTGGGGGAGGGTAGCAATTAAGCTTACAAATGTTCCTAGACTTGTAGTTTTTTTACATAAAAAATTTTTTTCTTTTCAGGAATATTCTCATTCAATTTTGCCTGATATTTCACCTTTAATTACATTAATTATAATTTTTGTGATTTTAATTGCTTCGTTTTGGCGTTTTAAAGATATTGAGGTTTTTTTTGTTAAATTTAATTTTTTTTAAATTAATTTTAAAGGAATATTCCCACACTGATTTTTTATTAATTTCAATGTTATTGTCTGCTTACCCATTTTTTCTTTTTGGATGGCATGTGCACGAAAAGGCTATTTTAATGTTATTTTTTCCGTTGGCTATACTTTCAATAAAAGTTTGTTTTTATTTTTTTAAATTATTTTTTTAATTGAAAATTACAAAAAAAATTTTTTTGTAATTTTAAGAGATTTTTAAAATTTTAAAAGTGTTGGGATTTTTTCGTATTTTCCTAACAATAAATTTAGCCTATTTTCCCCTTTATTATAGTAACTTATTTTAATTAATTTGAGCATGAAGAGGCATGGTGTAGTGGTTAGTGTTCGAGCCTACAGCTAGTTTTCACTTAGTTTCGATTCCTCTCCGTGTTAAATGTTTTCTTCTATTCTTTTTATTTATTTAACAAACTTTAATTTGGTTATTTTATAAATTTAGTTTTAATGAAAAAAATTTTCAGAAAATTTTTTGAAGAGTTTTATGCCCCCAAAAGAAATAAGACTATTTTTTTAAGAAAATAAAAAATTTTATCTCATGATTTTTGGTTAAAATTAAATAAGTCCGCAAAAAATTAAAAAAGTCCGGAAACTTTTGGGGATTTTCTTTTTGCACGGAAAAATATATTATTTGCGGATTAAAAGTTGCGGATTTTTTTTTATCACAATCAAAAAATAATTTTAATTTATTCTTTCTTTTTTTTAAAGGATTCTCGTTTTATGGAGCCATTTTCCTTAATGTTTTTAATTTCAACATTTGCTCAATTTAATTTATTATTTACCCCAATAGAACATTATTTAATTAAAATTAGCTTTATTTTTGGAATTTTTGCTGTTGGAATATTTGTATTTAATTATTTGTGGCAAATTAGTCCATCAGAATTAATTAGATGTCCAGTTGCTTTTTTGTTGTTTAGAATGGTTTTATTGGCTGAATTTTATTCTTTAATTGGTCATAAGGTTGGGAAGGATTTTTTAAATTTTTTTTTGTTTTATTTAATCTGCGGACAAATATTTGCAGACACTCATTATATAGGGGGTTTTGTCCGCAAATTTGCATTATCCGCAAAAGTTGTCCGCAAATCCTTAAATATCTCTATTCATCCTCCTCATATTTCTCCTGATTTCCGTAACCTTAATTTCAACTTAAAATCTACTTTTAATAATTCTTTAATTTTTTAAGTTGCTATTTTCTTCTACTGAATACGATTTTCTTCCAATTATGGTTACATCAGTAATTTGTTCTTTAGCGGTTATATACTCTTATATTGGTATTTTACTTGGTGTTTTTGGAATTGATTTTGGTATAAAAATTGCTAAGATGAAATTGTATAGAAAAGAGGTTTGTATTTTTTTTAATTAAAAATTTTTTGTCCGCAAAAATTGTCCGCAAATTTAATTTTTGCGGACAACTTTTGCGGACAAAATCTCATTTTTACTTTTTAGGCAAAAATTCTTTCTTTACCTGAAACGACAGAATTCGATGAACGTTCAATAAGATACATTGCAGGTATTGATCTTTCTGCTTCTACAAATCACCCATCATTTGGGGTTGTTGGATTGACTGTTTTGGCTTATCCTAGTATGAAGGTTTTTATATTTTTTAGTTAAAGATATGTATTAGTTAAGAGTTTGGGAGAGGAAAAGTTTGGATACAACCTAGCAGGTATCGAACTTGGTTTTCAAAAAATGAAAAATTTTTTGTCCGCAAAAGTTGTCCGCAAATTAAAAAATTTTTTGCGGACATTTTTTGCGGATTTTTAAAATAATTTTTCTTTTAAGTTAAAAAGTTTTTTCAATTTAAAAGGTTGTTTATTGTGCAGATGAACCAGTTCTTCTAAGTGCTTTAGGTGGTGTAATGCCTTATTTACCCGAATATTTTGCTATTAGAGAAGCAAAACCTTTACTTCGTGTAGTTCGTCGTCATTTAAAAAATTGTCCAAAAATTAATTTGATTTTTATTGATGCAAATGGGAAATGGCATTCTAGAGGTTTATTTTTTGTTATTTATTTTTTTAAATTTTTTGTGTTTTGTTTAATATAAGAAAATTGACTTTGCGGACTTTTTTTGTTTTGCGGACTTTTTCTGCGGACTATCTTTTTTGCGATTTTCTTGCGGATTTTTTCTGCTGACTTTCCTTCCGCTCCTTTAGGAACAAATTTTTTGTTATTTAATTTGTAAAGGAAACACTAGCTATTTCCAAATAAATTTTTAAAAAATATCTTTAACGAAAAAATCCGCAAATATAGTCCGCAAAAACAACAATTAAAAAAAATTTTTTTTCATAAAGGTTGTGGTTTGGCTTGTCATATTGGTTATGAATTGGGCATTCCTTCAATTGGAGTTGCCAAAAAACTTAATGAAGCTCCACTTTTGTATTCTGGATATTGTACACGTGAGGATTTGGCGGAAATTAATTCGGTTAATTTTTTGTTTTTTTGCGGACATTTTTTGCGGATTTTCCTCCTTTACCATTAAGTTCTTTTTTGTGTTGGGAATATGTCAATCTGTTTTTTAAAAGACAAAGGCTGATCTGATCCTCAATTATTTTTATCCTATTTTTCGGGTTATCTTTTTTGTCCGCAAAATTTGTCCGCAAAAAATTTTATTTTTTCAAAAATAAATTTTTTATTTCAGGAAATTTACGAAAAATGTGATGACTCTGAAGGATCAGCAACAATCTTCTACTTAAATTGGAATAAGAAAAATGAAAATAATGATCAAATAAAATTGCCAAGTTTGGCTGTTATCCACACAAAATCATCAAAAAAGGCTTTTTATGTTTCTGTTGGGTTTGGTATAGATTTTATTTCTGCATCAAAAATTGCTTTTAATTGTATTGGAAAGAATTCGTATAATGTAAATCCAATTAGATTGGTTTGTTTTTATTTTTTGAATTTTTAACAAAATAAATTTCCGCAACCTTTGTCTGCAAATAATTTAATTTTCTGTAAACCCAGGGATAACCCTTTTAAATGTCCGCAAAATCTGTCCGCAAGTTTTCTCAAATTTACTTTAATAGAGGTTGGTCTAGGCTCCTTGTCTTCACTCATCGATATGAGGCGTTTTTTTCTATTCCCCGACATCCTCCGTGCTCCGAAAATTTCTCCACGGTGGATAAAAGTTGCGGACTTTTTTTTCTAACAATAAGGGATAAAATTTTTAAATGTCCGCAAGTTTTCACAAATTTACTTTGATAGAGGTTGGTCTAGTCTCCTCGTCCCCGCTCGACGATATGATGGTTTTTTTATTCCCCGACCTCCCCTGTGTTACGAAAGCTTCTCCACGGCGGATAAAATTTTGCGGACTTATTTCTTGTTTATTTTTAAAATTAATTAAAAATAAAATAATTATTATTAAGAGCGATCTTCGTTCGAGTAAAAGAATTGGAGAAATTTTTGAACATTAAAAAAGAAAAAAAATTAGAAAGTGTGATTATTTTGTTTAATTATTATATAATTCGTTTTTTTCCTTTAAAAAATAAAAAAAAATTTTTTTATTTTTTTGTCCGCAAATGTTTGTCCGCAAAATTTTATTTTTTTAAATCAAGTTTTTTAAATTTTATTTTGTGAATTTATACTTGTAATGAACAGTGAAGACCAAGAAAACAACGATGATTTTGAGCAACAGCAATGTGTGCCGTTATTTGTAGCTGCTCCAATGGTTCGATATTCAAAGTTTGTTTAATTTATTTTTTTCGGGTTTTAAGGCTGTTATCTTCTGGAAAGTTAACGTCAGCAATAAGTTCATGCGTAAGTAATCAAAGGCGTAGCCTGTTCATGCTACGGTCTATGGCCCTTAGGTTTAGGCCAGTTATCAACATCACCCTGTCTTTTTCTTAGAAAATTCAAACTTTGTCCGCAAAAAATTTTGCGGACAAAAAATTTTTTGCGGACAAATTTTGCAGATTTATTTTTTTATCAAAAATTTTTTTAAGATTGCCATTCAGAAGACTTGTCAAAAAATATGGATGTGACATTGTCTATACTCCAATGATTTATGCAGATTGTTTTATAAAATCAGAAAAGTGTAGAGCTGTTGAATTTGTACCAAGTGAAGGAGACTTTCCTATTGTTCAATTTGCTGCTAAAAATGCTGAAGATTTTGCTGGTGCTGCAGAATTAGTTTATGGGTTGGTTTATTTAAATTTTTTCTGTTAATTTTCTAAATCTGCAAGAAATTTTCTGTCCGCAAAAAATTTTTTTGTCCGCAAATTTTGTCCGCAAAAATTTTTGTCCGCAAATTTTGTCCGCAAAAATTTTTGTCCGCAAATTTTGTCCGCAAAGAATTTTTTTGGTGCTAAACTTGTCCGCAAAGATTTTTTTTCCGCAAAAATC
Source organism: Meloidogyne enterolobii (assembly GCA_963681835.1). Lineage (NCBI taxonomy): Eukaryota > Metazoa > Nematoda > Chromadorea > Rhabditida > Meloidogynidae > Meloidogyne > Meloidogyne enterolobii. The sequence goes on from CAVMJV010000007.1 coordinate 355,336, forward strand.
TTTCTCTCTTTAGTCATTGTCAAGGAATCGATTTAAATTGTGGCTGTCCTAAAAGAGATGTCCGCTCAGAAGGTTTTGGTTCTAAACTTTTGGATGATCCCCAACTAATATTTGATATTGTTAGACAATGTAGAAGAAGAATATCAGATGAAAACTTTTCAATTTCAATAAAAATAAGACTAAAAAAATCGTTGGAAGAAACTGTGGATTTGTGTAGAAAGGTTTATTATTTTTTATTTTAGGAGGTGAAGCATGTCTCAGGTTTACTGAAACTTGCTTCAGGTTTTCTGAAATTTGCTTCAGGTTTTCTGAAATTTGCTTCAGGTTTTCTGAAACTTTCTTCAGATTTACTGAAGCAAATTTCATAAAACTGCTTCCGATTTTTTAATTTTTCTGGATTAAAAAGAATTTAATTTCAGGCAGAATATGCCGGTATTTCACACATTACTGTTCATGCTAGAACTGTTGAACAAAGAAATGAGCCACCCAATTATGATTCGATTGCAACAATTAAACAAGCGTTAAATATCCCTGTATTTGCTAATGGTATTTTTTTTTATTTTTAATATTTAAGCATGCTTCGTGTTTCTGATTTTTTAAAGCGTGCTTCTGATTTCCTGAAGCAAGTTTCAGATTTTTTAAAACTTGCTTTTTTATATTTAGAAGCATGCTTCAATTTTTTTCCAAACTTGCTTCAGGTTTGCTGAAGCATGCTTAAGGTCTTTTGTGAAACTTGCTTCTAATTTTTTGAAGCATGCTTCAAGTTTTTAGAAAATTTTTCAGTAAAATTTTTTGCTTCATGTTTTAGATTATTTTTTAATTTTTAAAATACTTTTAAGGTAACTGTAAAACACGATTAGAAGCCTTAAACATATCCAAATTAACAAAAGCTGATGGTGTAATGGCCGCAAATGGTTTATTAGAAAATCCTGCTATGTTTGCTGGTTATTTAAAAACACCAAAACGATGTGTTTTAAATTGGTTGGAAATGGAGAAGGAAGAAAATTTGTCTTTTGAATATTTTCATCAAATTTTGGTTTTTATGTTGAGGTTAGGGGTAGAGAAAATTTTTTTAAAATTTTTTTTGAAGCATGCTCAGATCATGTGAAGCATGTTTCATAAACATGAAGCATGCTGCAAAAAATTTGAAACATGCTTCTGATTTTTTTGAAACTTGCTTAATGTTTTTGAAGCAATTTTTCAGATCTTTGAAGCATGCTTCAGATTTTTGAAGCATGTTTCAGAAAAAAAAATTTTTTTTAATTAAAGGTCCTCATTGCCCAAAGAAAGAAGAAATATTTTTAACTGTCTAAAAAATTCAAATGATGTCAGAAATTTTTTAAAAGAATTTTATTTTGATTAATATTTGTTTGCTACTTGCTTCACTTTTAATTATTTAATGCAAAAACTTACGCACGGCTTAAACTTGGTAGGTTTATTTTTAAAGTTTAATTTAATTTTTAATTCCGCCTGTTTTTATAATTAAGTTTAAGTTTATTACGCCTGTTTACCAAAAAAAGTTTATTTTTATTTAATTCAAGTTTCTTTTTTACAAATTCCGCCTGTTTTTATTCCGCCTGTTTATGTTATTCTAACAATAAGCTTTAATTAAAGTTTATTTCCTTTCAAGTTTAAGTTTTATTTTTAAATTCCGCCTGTTTTTACCAAAACAAGTTTATTTTCTCTATAATTTCAAGTTTAATTTTTATTCTGATTTTTCAGAATATTATACAAACTTTATTTATTTAAAGTTTATTTTTCTTTCTCTAATTCAAGTTTATTCTTATTCTCCTTATATTTTATTTTTGCTTCAAGTTTCTTTTTTACTCTTTCATCATCTCCATTGTTTTGTTATTTTTATTTTCTCCCGTCATTTTTGTTGGCAGTTTTAATTCTCCAACAAATTTTTCATCATTTTTCGGCATCTTATTTTCTTCAAGATTAGGTATATGTGTTGGATGCATTCCGCCCATACCCTAAAATTTTTTTTGCTTTTTTAAATTAAAGTTGAAGCATGCTTCAGATTTTTTTCGAAGCATTTTTACACATGTAAAATTATTTTTTAAAATTTATAAAAATCTGAAGCAAATTTTAAAGGTTAATTAGACACGTTTTGAGCTATTTGAAGCATGCTTCATCTTTTTTTATTAGCAACATATTTTTAAGATTTGGAAACATGTTTTTGATTATTTTAAGGATGCTTCAACAATCGGAAAAATTTTTCTGTCAAACCTGAAGCATGTTTTCTTTTTTAGTGAAGCATGCTTCGAATCATGCTTCAGGTTTTTAGAGGTTTTTCTGGACCATAAGCATATTTCACAAATCTCTTACTTGAAACATGTTTCTATAAATTAGAGAAACATTTTTAATAAAACTGAAGCAAAATTATAGTCTTGCTTCAATAAATCTGAAACATGTTTCTTTCTATTCAAACTTTTACATTATTATTATTAAATTGTTCTTCACCACCACCACCACCCATTAACAACATTTCTTCTCCATTAATAAATAAAGAATTTATTAAAATAACAAACAAATAAATTGTTGGGGTAATTAAAAAAGCCATTCTTTATTTTCTTTTTATTTTTTAAAAATTATTTTATTTTTTTTTGAATTTAAAACACGAAGAAAATAATAATTTTTTCTTTTTTTTTATATAGGCCAAAAAATAATTTTTTTTTCATTTTATTTGTTTTATAGGGCAATTATTTAATAATTATTTTTTAGAAATATTTTTATATTATGTCACTTTTATTTGTATACCTAGGATTTTTATTAGTTGTCTTTTAATTTTTTTATTTTCTTGAAAAAATTTTTTTATAAGAAACCAAATTAAAATCCAAGAGAAACATATTTTTTAATTATTAAATAGAATTTTTAAATTATTTTTATAATTGTTTTTTTTTATTTTTTGGGGATTTTTAGATGGTTGGTAAATAATTAAATTGGCAATAAAAAATTGGTTTTTAATAACCACACACAATTCTTAGATTCCCAGAAAAAAAATTTGAGAAAAAAAATTAAAAATGAGTAGGTGGGGGTAATTTTTGTCCTTAATTTTTTGGTTTAAAAAATTTTTTTTAATTTTTATTAGCCTAAAAATTTTTTTCAATTCTGATTTTGTAGTAAATTTAATTTTCTATTTAATAATATTTAATTTTGTTTTAAAAATATTTTTTTATAGTTTTGAGTTGTTTTGAGCTAAACATCCCCTCACTCTTTTCTATTTTTTAATCAAAAAAATTTCTCTTTTTTTAAATAAAATTTTTCTGATGAAATATTAATGAGAAAATGCCAATTTTGTTACAGTTTTTTAGCAAAAAATTTTTTTTCCAATTTCCCTAACTTTTTTTGAATTTTTTAATAAAAAAATAAGTAATCTTCCCTTTTAAACATTTGTGTTTTCTCCCAAAATAGTAATAGAAAATTTAAATATTTTTAGGATAGTTGGCAATCTTTTTAACTTTTTTCAAAAATTTAAAAAATTTAATTTTTTTCCCCAACAAAAAATTTAAAAAATTCCTTAAAATAATTAATTAAAATCAACTACTTTTTAATAAAAAATATATAATTTTAAATTAATTTTTTCAATTTTTTAGATACATTCATTTCTAATTAAATATTGTGTGTTTTTATGGGATTGTTCAAAAATTAAAAATAAATTAAAAATAATGTCTTCGAATGTATTTAAATTGTAAGAATTTATTTTTTTAATTTAAAATTCTTGTAAGGATTTTATTTTTTGTTAGATTAACTTAAGGACACCCTCATTAAGGCCCTAAAGACTTGCTAAAAAAATTATTTTTTAGTTATAAGAAGGGGGAGGGCTCTGTCAGTAGAAAAGCACATGTACGTTGGTAGGGAATGTTCCTCTAACAATAACTGACATAAGGGAGTTGTAGGTTCGATGCCTGCTAAGATGCTAAACTTAAAAGAAAATTCTTTTTTGAATAAAGGGAGGGGAAGAAAATTTTTTTTAATTTTATTTTTTTAATTTCACAGTTGTTATTTCTGTGTTTTTCTTCAATTTCTTGTAAATTTAATAATAATTCCTCCAATAAAATGTCAACAACAACAACAAAAACTTAAACAAAAATTTCTTTTAATTAATAAAAATAATTTTGAAACTTCTCCAGATATTTTTCAACTTGGAAAAGAATTAAAATATTCAACAGAATGGAAACAAAAAATGCAAATGCTTTTAAGAAGAAATTATTTAATTAAAAGTGCTAGAAAAATGAAAATTAGAGAAAATACGGTCAGTGAATAAAGGGGGAGGGGAGGAAGAAATCAGAAATTTAATCAGAATTATTTCAGAAACAAATCAGAATTTTTCTGATCTTATTCTGATTTAATTCTGAAAAATTCTGATTTGTTTCTGAAATAATTCTGATTTTATTTGAAAAAATTTTGATTTGTTTATGAAATAATTCTGAATTAATTTCTGATTTCTTCCTTTATTTTTATTTGAAAATAATTCTGATTTAAATCAGAAAGGTCAGAATTATTTCAAAATTTTTTCGAATTATTTCAGAATTAAATCAGAATTAAATTAAATCGGTATTAGAAAAATTAGAACAATTCTGATTTTTCCTCTAATTTTTAACTTAATAAACATAAATATTTCAGAATGATAAATACAATGAATCTCTAAAGGCTGCAATTAAGAAAATATTGATGGGAATTTATTATTAATTTTTTTTAAATTAACACAACAAATAATAACATTTTTAATATTTTAATAAAATTTGGAGCACTTTTTGGATTTTTGAAAATTACCCAAAAGATCACCTCCCCAAAATATCAAATAATTCAAAAACGTCAAGAAATAAGTCGACGTCCGATAATTTAAAGTATTTTATCAACTTCCGTCTCCCCTCTCAATTCAAATTCAAAAGTATCTCCACTTAGGGGCTTTGTTGGCCTCATTGTAGTTAATGGTTCTCCCCATTCTCTTGTAGCTGGGGGCGAGCTTGACAATATTAAAATTGTTCCAACAAGTAGAGTAGTTGAAAATATTATCAGTAGAAGTCTGTCGAGGACAAATGCAACGTATGACCAATTTTCTGATACCTTTAAATAACTTGACATTATGAAAATTGCGCATTTTGGAAAAAAACTTGCCTTGTCGCGTTTCTGTTTTGCTCTAAAATAATCAGCAATAAAATGCACATTGTCCAACATTCTCCTGAGCACATCAGGGCCGAGCCCTCTCATCTGTGCGAGTTGTGAAAGCCTCAATTCCCCCTCAGGGATTGTAGCAGAAACAAAAAATGGACTTGGCCTCCTGGAACCAGCACAAAATGAAGGGGCTTGTGTGTCAGATATAGTGGTAGACTCGTCATTCTCTGACTGGGCATCCTCCTCCGGTGGATTCATTAACAAAAGTTTGGGTAATAGACGAATAAAAAGACGATAAATCCATCGAGGCATTGTGTGAAGGGTTCCATCACTAATTCAAAATTATTTAAAAAAAATTATTTTTTAAATTACCGTCTATGAAAATTCAAAGTAACAACAGAAATTGCAATAGAAAAGGAAACTAGAAACATTGTAAAGAGTAGATAACGACCAATTAATGGAATAACCATTGAAGTTGGGGGAATTAATTCAATTAGAATAAGGTAAAATACAGTTAAGGTAACCAATACAGAAACTAAAAATGAATAATTTATTCCGGAAAATACAAAAATGTATTTTTGTATTTTAGAAAAGAATATTAATTTATGGAAAGAGGAATATTGTATTTTCCGGAAAACTAGTTTATAAAATATTATTTTATGTATTTTCCGGAAAAATAAAATTATACATCCGGCGAGAGAATATTTGTGTTTTCCGGAATTGTATTTTCCGGAAAACTTGTTAATAAAAATATTGTATTTTAATGTATTTTCCGGAAAATAATATTATGCAGCTGTATTTTCCGGAATTGTATTTTCCGGAATTATATTTTCCGGAATTGTATTTTCCGGAATTATATTTTCCGGAATTGTATTTTCCGGAATTGTATTTTCCGGAAAACTTGTTAATAAAAATATTGTATTTTAATGTATTTTCCGGAAAATAATATTATGCAGCTGTATTTTCCGGAATTGTATTTTCCGGAATTATATTTTCCGGAATTGTATTTTCCGAATTATGTTTTCCGGAATTGTATTTTCCGAATTGTACTTTCCGGAAGTGTTTTCCGGAATTGTATTTTCCGGAATTGTATTTTCCGGAAATTGTATTTTCCGGAATTGTATTTTCCGGAATTGTATTTTCCGGAATTGTATTTTCCGGAAATTGTATTTTCCGGAATTGTATTTTCCGGAATTGTATTTTCCGGAATTGTATTTTCCGGAATTGTATTTTCCGGAAATTGTATTTTCCGGAATTGTATTTTCCGGAATTGTATTTTCCGGAATTGTATTTTCCGGAATTGAATTTTCCGGAAATTGTATTTTCCGGAATTGTATTTTCCGGAATTGTATTTTCCGGAAAATATTTGTATTTTTCAGAAATAATTCTTTTCCGGAAATTGTATATAAACGATATTATTTTCCGGAAACTTTTGTATTTTATTTCCGGAATACTTTTTATATTGTATTTTCCGAAACCTTTAAACACAATATATAAATAAAAAATAAACTCACTAGAATAAGTCATTTTGTGTTCACATGCAGGAATATAAAAAACAAAAACAGTTAAAATTGCTAGAAACATAATTTTTTAGTCTTTAAAATTCAAAATAAATTTTCTGACCGAGTAACATGCAAGGAATAACCAAATTAACAATAAAAAATAAAGTTTTGCGCCGAATAACAAGTCGGAAGGTTATGTCAATGTAAAAATCCTGGAAAATTTTAAAATTTAGAGGAAATTGGGGAAGAATTTATTTCTGGTATTTTTTTTTGATTTTAAATAAATTACCTGACCACAACAACCAGGATAAAGTTGTTCATGTCTAATAAATAAATAGATACATTTTGTATTTTTCCGGAAATTTTAATTAGACTTTGTATTAAGAAAAAGAATTTTTGTATTTTCCGGAAAATAATTATTTAGAATTTATTTTATTATTGTTTTATATTTTTAAGTAATCCATACCTGCTACTACTAACTGACATCAAATCCCATTCAAGACTTCTAAAATTAAAAATAATTTTTTAAATTAATTTAAATTATACGGATGGTAAGCAGACAAATCCATCCCAATTTTAAGATATTTGTATTCTCTACCATCGGGGTAACTAAGTGCTTGGGGTTTGTCATCTGGACCTACCTTTAAAATTAAAAAGAAATTAATTGATTTTAAAAGAATAAAATCGGTATTTTCCGGGAAATACAAAGCATCCGGAAAATTCATTTTACCGAAAATACAGTTTTCGGAAAATACAGAATTTCCGGAAAATACAAATTTTCCGGAAAATACAAAATTTCCGGAAAATACAAAATTTCCGGAAAATACAAAATTTCCGGAAAATACAAAATTTCCGGAAAATACAAAATTTCCGGAAAATACAAAATTTCCGGAAAATACAAAATTTCCGGAAAATACAGTTGACCGGAAAATACAGAATTTCCGGAAAATACAAATTTTCCGGAAAATACAAAATTTCCGGAAAATACAAAATTTCCGGAAAATACAAAATTTCCGGAAAATACAAAATTTCCGGAAAATACAAAATTTCCGGAAAATACAAAATTTCCGGAAAATACAAAATTTCCGGAAAATACAAAATTTCCGGAAAATACAAAATTTCCGGAAAATACAGTTGACCGGAAAATACAGAATTTCCGGAAAGACAATATGATTAACTTCCGGAAAGGTGGGAAAAATATACTATTTGTATTTTCCGGAATGTTTAAATATTTAATAAAAATATTTTTCCGGAAAATTGTGTTTTCCGGAAAATATTTAATAATTGTATGTATTTTTCCTTATAATTTTTGTATTTTATTTTAAACCCCAAAATTAATTTAAATAATTTACAGGTATTTGTGAAATATTCATCAAAAATCCATTATAAGTCCATCCCCCAAATTTCATTAAACATTCTTGTGTATCAAAAGGGAAATATTCAATTTCAATATTACAAAAAGATTTGTAAATGCTTGGGGGTTTCCAAACAACTAATCCATTAAAATAAATTATGGCGTCAGAAACGATTGAAATGTGAGGTTCTCCGTCAGCATTATTATATAAGACTATATCTGGTATCCATATTAAATCTGAAGGAATATGTAGCTTTTTTATTCCACTAAATTTTGATGGATCCCTTTAAAAAAATAAAATTTTAAAAAATAAAAGAGAGAGGCGACATTAAAGCCCTGAGCCTTGAGGCCATATTTTGAGCCAAAACTTTCTAGATTCTTAACCTATACAAGCAATTTCCATATTATTCAAAAGTTCAAAATATGTGCATTATTTTACTTAACAGAACTAATTTGATCTGATCATTTAAAAGGAGGTGAGAAAATAAAAAGGGGGAAGGAGGTAGTAAAACCCTCAGTTTCGAGGCCATACTTATGGCCATAACTTTTTTTTATTTCTGCCCGCTCTAAACATTTTTTATATCAATCGAAAGCCCTTGATATGTGGATTATTTTATCTAACAGGTTAATTTAATCAGACCAATATACAAAAAATTACAGCGAAATAAAGATCGAAAATCACGATTGCACGTACTTAACGAAATGTAACATTTGTAGGATGTTCTGATCAAATTAATCCTGTTAGATAAAATAATCCTCACATTTAGAGCTTTCAATTGGTATTATAATTATTCAAATCGGTTGGGAACTAAAGAAGTTATGAGTAAAAATATGACCTCGAGACTGATAGTTTTCTCTACCCTATCCTATCTCCTATGGGGAAAAATAAGAAAAAATAAATAAACTTACCAAACAAATTTGTAATCGTACCATTGCTAAAAAACAAATTTTGTAAAAAATAAAAATTGTAAAATTAATTTTAATACCAATTCAAGCCATAAGGAGGTTGTTAATACTTGATTGACTTCATCCTAAAAATTAATTTAAAAATTTAATATTTTTTAATTTTCCATTATTTTATTTATTTATTTTTAAAAATCAAAATTAATTAAAATCACTTAATTAACCTTAACACCTTTTCTTTAATAAAACTGGATTTTTAGTACTATATTTTATCCTTTAAAAATAAAGATAAAAAATTAGGAGTATTCCTTCCTTCCTTTCAAACAAAAAATTTTTTCTTAATCTTGTTTCTTTCGAGAATGATAAAAAAAATAATTTAAACAAGTTTAAACACGTTTTGGCGTGTCTAAAAAATAAAAGGAAGAGATTATTAGCGAGAAAAGGTCAATTAAAAAATATAAAAGGACAGTCTCTGATAAGTAAAAACACAGATCTTTTTAAAAATATTTTAATAAAATGACCCAAAAACAATGGGAATTTTTTCGAATTTTAGCAATTTCTTCGTGTATTGCTTCATTAGCTAGTGTAATATTATTAGCTGTTTGTATTCCTTTAATTTATATTCAAATTGATGAAGAAAATGAATTTATTGGGTTAAAAGCAAAACAATTTAGAGTAATTTTTATTAATTTAAAATTAAAAAAAAATTTTTTTAAAGGAAAATTCAGAAAGAATATGGACTAATACTAATTATCAAAATTTGGGGAGAAATAGTGGAGAAAATGAGAGAAAGAAACGAGCAGTGTTAAATGTTGGAGGAATTTGTTCAGGTAAAAATTATAGGAAAAAATACAAAAAATACAAATTTCCGGAAAGAAAAATACAAAAAGAAAAATACAATTCCGGAAAAGAAAATACAGAAAATACAAATTCCGGAAAGGAAAATACAAAGAAAATACAGATTTCCGGAAAGGAAATACAAAAAAATACAATTTCCGGAGAGGAAAATACAAAAAAAATACAAATTTCCGGAAGGGAAAAATACAAAAAATACAAATTTCCGGAAAGGGAAAATACAAAAAAATACAATTTACGGAAGGAAAATACAGAAAATACAAGTTTCCGGAAAGGAAATACAAAGAAAATACAAATTCCGGAAAGGAAATACAAAGAAAATACAAAAAATACAATTCCGGAAAATAAGTCATTAATAGCAAATAGAATTCCGGAAAGCTAAATACAAAAATTGCTTTCGGAAAATAAAATAATATTTTTCCATAATGGAGAAAAATACAATTGTAAAAGGAAAATACAAAAATACAAAAGGAATTAATTCCTAAAAGAAAAAATACAATTCCGAAAACAAAAATAAATTTAAACACACACAAACAGGATGTAAATCGTTGACATGCCCACCCGGACCGATAGGTCTTCCAGGCCCAGCAGGAGAAGACAACCCTCCAGGAGAGCCAGGAATGCCTGGCGAACCAGGAATTGATGGATATGATATTGAACTTGGGCCTGAACAAGAACAGAGCTGCGCAATCTGTCCAGCTGGACCCCCTGGGATGAGGTGAATTTAAAGAGGAGTTACCCTAAATAATTCGTTTAAAGAGGAAGTCAAGGCGAAAGAGGACAGACAGGAATTGTTGGAATGGTAGGGGAGAGTGGGACAGATGCCGAAGCAGGAAAAGAAGGCCCTAGAGGAGATGCAGGTCCCCCAGGCAAACAAGGGCCAAAAGGAAAGAATGGATACCCTGGAAGTGTTGGGGATAATGTTATAGCAGGAATAGGACAGAAAGGACCAAAAGGCCCTCCTGGCCCTGCTGGTTCAATGGGAATGGTTGGAATGGCAGGAAAATCGAATATGAGACAAGGCTTTCCAGGCGTAGCAGGAAGTGTAGGTCAACAAGGGCCACAGGGGCAAAGTGGTGCTGAAGGAGCACAAGGATTAATGGGACTTGTGGGGGAGCCTGGTGAGTGTTTGAAGTGTAAAAATAATTTTAGAAAAAATTTTTTTTAAAGGAATGCCTTCAATGTATTGTCCAACAGATTGTGGTGTTTCACACATAAAAGTACCAGAATTTGAAAAAACTGTTGGGTATAATACAAAAGAAGAAATAAATAAAAATAATATTAAAAAGAAGACAACAAAAAAGAGAAATAATAATAAAGTTTTGGGGACTAACAACTATAAAATTGAAAAAAATGTGGGAAGAAAAAGAGTTAAGATAGTTGAAGAAAGACATCCTAATGGGGGATATAATGCTCAACGTGCTTAAGAGAAGAAAATACATTGTATTTTCCGGAAAAGAAAATACATTTCCGGAAAGTTAATTTTAAAAATACACGTGTTCATATCCGGAAAAATAGATTTCCGGAAAATAAATAAAAGAAATAAATTTTCAGAAAGATTTAAAGAGAATAAAAAATTTCCGGAAAAACACAAAGCATAATATCTTTTTATTTTTTCCGGAAAACTTTTAATAATTTTAAATTAATTTTTAATTGACTAAAAACTTAAAAAAAACCCACCACATCAATAATACGGATTAAACTAGCACCAAATTTGACATCCAAAGGTTGAGTACTGTTTTTAACAGGGCGCACATTTTTGTTGTAAAAATACCTAAAAAATAAAAATTAAAATAAAAATACAATTTATTTACATTAAATCCTCATAAAGTTGATAGTCGTAATTGACATTTCTACTGGTCAAGATGGGGGAAACAAAAAATATAGGAAGAACTTAAAAATAAAAAATTATTAATCTCATATAAATAAATTAAAAATTACCTAAAAGAATGAAACGCATGTTCCGAAAGAAAATACTATTAAGGAAAGAATAAAACACAGTCCGGAAAGAGTGAAAAATTGAAGCAAAAATACAATTCCGGAAAGATAATGTTCCGGAAAATTAATAAAAATACACGATTCTGGAAAGGAAAAACACAATTTTGAAAATTCCGGAAAAAGAAAAATACTTAAACATTCCGGAAGAAGATAATATAGTACAATTACTCACAAAAAATACATGTATTTTCCGGAAAGAAAATACAACTTAGGTGGTTATCCGGAAATTAATACTTTAAAGTAAAAGTATTGATCAGAAATAAAAACTAATATTAAGCAGCTGTTGAAAAAGTGCGTTGTTTTTGATCTTAATTTTACAACTCCCATATTTTTTTCAGTAAAAGATTATTTTAAAAATAGAAAAGGAGAAGTCTTGCAAAAAATTAAAAAAATTTTTTTATATGAATTTTATTTCTCTAAAAATATCAGAAAAAAAAATATCAAAAAAGTGATATGTAAAAATTAAATATTAATTTTAAAAAAAATTTAAAAACCACACCTCGAATTATTCTCTAATTAATTAATTATTTTTAAAAAATACATCAATTTATTGCACAATTAATTTTTTAATCAATTTCTTCTCCTTTATTTGATAAATTTTTTGGGTTTGTTGTTTCTGCTTCTTCTTTGTCCATACAATCCTTTAAAAATTAAAAAAATTTTTTTCAAAATTAATTTTTACCGAAAGTCCAGAACAATATAAAAGCATAACTAAGGCTAAAGCTTGTAACCGGTTATCGACAATATCAAAATCTTCATCATTTTTACAAGGTAAAGAACGCCTTTCACGAGTTACCCGTTCAATCATTGTTTGTACTCTATCAATCTTTTTAAAATTAATTTTAAATTTTTTAAAATTCTAATTTTAAAAAACCTTATTATAAGGTATCCCTTGGGAGTTAAAAAATCGTCTCTTATAATGAGGAATCTATTAAATGGAGGGGTATCGCTTTAAAAACAACTTCCTCACCTCCCTCATCCAGTAACCAATAAGGTTGTCTGATAGTTGGAAATCTCCGGATATTGTCGGATAGTTGGAATCCGGCAACCTTAGTAACTAACCAAAATTTTAAAAGCCTATCTTAAATCAAGGTACCATATTTTTTGTATTAGAGCTCTATGAGGCTCTTTTTTTCAACTATCCTTCAAAGTGGGGTTTTAGTACAGCGTGGAGCTCTATAACATAAAAATACCGATAAATTTAATTTTTAAGTGTAATTTATAATGAGGGTTTTTAATCAAAAAATTTTTTTCCTTTCTTACTTGAGAATTAATTTTTAATTTTCTTTCACTAGCCGGTAAATTTCCAAAAACTAATTTTCCTTTAGTTTTAGTTTCACAAATAACTTGAGGATTGTAAGCATTTCCAGGTTCAAAACGTAATTCATCAATATTTATTTCTTTTGGAAAACCTTCCAATGAATTAAAAAAATCACGATCGAGAACATCCTGAAAAGAAAATAAAATATTTCGGTATTTCAAAAAAAAAATTACCGAAATAGCAATAAATATCTGAGATTCTCCTTGACTATTTTGTAAAGATTGGGATGCTTGTGAAGGTGGTGGAGATTCTGGAGGTTCTGAAAAATTAAAATTATTTCTATAGAATAAATAGAAGGGAAGAGATAATAAGTTTATAAAAAAATACAAATTGTAAAATAAGTTTTGTATTTTGTTATAATTTGTAAAACAAGTTTTAAAACAAGACAAAACAAGGGTTAAAGCAAGTTTTAGAAAAAGATGAGAAAAAGTTTTAAGAAAATTGTAAAATATAAATAATGAAATTGTAAAAAGTTGGAATTGTAAAACAAGTAAAAATATTTAAAAACATGTTCAGAACATTTATTTAGCAATGTTTCTATAAATGTTTTTTAAAATGTTTTAGAATATTAAAAATGTTTAAAACTTTTTTTCTCAACTTAATTTTTTTAAAACTTGTTTTACAAATTATAAATTACAAATTGTAAAAAAAAAGAGTTGAAATTGTAAACCAATTAAAAACAACAAAACAAAACATTACCAGTAGACATTCTCGATGTTGATTCAATTTCTTCTCTAGGTGTTGTTGTAATTTCTGAAATATTTCCACCTCCTCTTCTTTTTCTAATTCCCCCTCCAACTTGTTTTAAAGTAGACATTGTTGTTTGGAGTTTTTCTGCTATTCGTCTTCTTCTACATCCACTACCTATTTTATTGTCTGTATCGAGTAATATATTTGGTTGATTTAGTAGAGGATTTGTTGTTGTTAAAAGAATTTTTTGTTCTTCTAAAAAATTAAATAAATAGAAATATTCCATATTAGAAAATCAAAAAAAAAAATAACCAGAAAATCAGAAAATATAACAGAAAAATCAGAAAAAATCAGAACTAAAAAAAGAAACCAGAAAAAATCTCTGAAATCAAAAACAGGATCAAATAGGTCAGAACGAGGAAAATCGCAAAAAAAATTAAAATTAGATCAGTAAAAAGTCAAAATAACTCAAAAACAGGAACCAGAAGAAAATAAAAACCAAGAACAGGTCAAATAGGTAAGAACAAGGAAACCCACAGAAAACCCAGAAAAAAATCAGAATAACACAGAAAATCAATAGATGCAAGAAAAATCAGAAAACTAAAAATCAGAATAACTCGAAAAATTCAGAAAAAAATCAAAAACACAATTAGGTCTGACCAAAAACCCCAAAAAAAATCAGAAAAATTTGAAAAAAAATCAGAATAACTCAAAAAACGAACAGAAACCCAGAAAAAATCCAAAAACCAAAAACAGGATCAAACAGGTCAGACTGAGGAAAATCACACACAAAAATCAACTCAAGATCAGAATAAAGGTGAATAAATCAAGAAAAAATCTCAACACCTGAATAATTTGCTGCCTCTTTTCTTGTAGGGGATTCAACATTAAAATCAACCAATTCTTCAAACGCTTCATCATCATTAAAATTTGAAGGATTTATTATTTTAGTACATTCACAAGCTTTTGCTTTATCCAAACATTTATTATTTGTATGACAAATTATTAAACATTTTTCACAACGACTACCTCCTTTTAACCAAATTTTGCCAGAACAAATAAAACAAGAAAAATGTAAACCTTTTTAAAAAATTTAAATTAAACTTGTTTGGGGGAAATTGTAAAACAAGTTGAAATTAATTTTACAATTTGTAAAAAGTTTGGGAAAAAAAGTTTGGGAATGCATTAATAAAACTTGTTTTTACAACTTGTTTTAAAACGGTTAGAAAACTTGATTTGTAAAACTTGTTTGACTAAATTAAAGAAAGACTAAAGAACAAGTTTTTTACCGAAGAAGTTTTACAAGTGTTCTTTACAAAAGTATAAACCCAACACTTATGTTAACAGCCTAATTTTAAACAAATGTTAGAAAACTTAATTGTAAAACAAGTTAAATTTTAAATTGTAAAATAAACACAAGTTTTCCAACAAAAAAAGACTCTACTATTTTGAATAATAGTCCCCAAAAAAAATAAATTTGTGGTCAAAAAATTTTAAAAAAATTAAAAATTAAATTTTTTACCATGCTTAGGTTGTAAATTAATCCATTTATGTTCATTATTATTTGATTGTGGTTGTTGATTTAAATTTTCTTTTTGTTGTTTTTCTTCTTTGTTTTCTTCTTCGTCCTTTTTTAACAAATCTTTTTGTTGAATTAACGAATTTGGAAGGCCATCAGGGAAAAATCGAAAACCAAGAATTATATCACCAAAGCATAAACGTGGATCTAATAAAAAAAAATATTTTTTATAATTAAAAATTCTTTGAACTATAAAAAAAATTTTAAAAATTTCTTTCTTATTTTCTAAAAAAATTTTTTTAAATTTAATTTTAAATCAAAAAATTGGAAAAAAATTTTAAAAAAAGTTTGTAAATCAATTTTTATTAAATTAAAAATTCAAATTTATTCACATACCAAAGCCATTATGTTTAGATAATTCTTCAAATTCTTGTGGAAGAATATTTTCTCTGAAAAATTTTTTTTTATTTTAAAAATAAATTTTAAATTAAATTAATCTATTGAATTTTCATTTAATTCTTAAAATTATATTTTTTACTTCTAAAATTTTTTTAATTAAAAAAATTTTTTAATTCTAGTAAAAAACCTTTCTTTGGGTCCTTTCAAATGAAAACGTTCTCGATGACTATTTGAAAGAGTCAACTTTAAAAATAAATTAAATTATTTAAAAATTAATTTAAAAAAATTAACCGTGCAATCATCGATAATTCGAGGGACATAAATACTTGTCTAAAAAAAGATTTTTTTAATCAAAAAAAATTTTAATTGAAAAAACATACAAAACCAACAAGTTCACAAGAATCTTTTTCATTTCCTTCCGCATCAGCACAAACCAACACATTTAAATACAATGACTCGTTTTGTAAGGTAAAATGAAGAGATTGCCCCCACAAAGGATCCTTATAAAATAAAAAACTGATTAGACAAATTCAGACTAGAGACTGAACCGACACGTGATTTCGAACAAAAATTTTTTTAAACGAAAAAAAAAAGTTTTTTTATACAACAGTCCAAGTCCAATCTCTAATTTTGACTGTAAAATTAAAAAAAAAATCTTATATAAAAACTTTAACGATGGTGGTCCATTCAAAACCGAAAAAACGAGGGTTTTCGTTAGATTTTCGGTACCGTTTTTGATATCCAAAGATTTTGTCAGGCCCAAATAGAAGAAAAAATAATTCTCTTAATTAATTCACCAAAACTTCCCCAATTAATAATTAAAAGAATTAAAAAAAAACCTTAGTTAAAGGTATTTGTTTTGTTTTTTGCATATTTACATCTTGGAGAAATGCTTCAGATTTTGTTGCTGTTGTCTCTCTCTTTTCTCCATCATTTAATACATTTTTGCCACAAGAAGGGGAAGGAGACCTTTTTTTTAAAATAAATAAATTAAATTTTAAGAATTTTTTAAAATTAATTTCAGAATTAAAAAATATAAGACTAAAACGACTTTCTGAGAAAAAATTTGAAAATTTCTCCATTTTTTCCTCAATTTTTTTCAAAGATTTTAAAATTAAAACGGCCCATTAAATTAAAAAGATCCTCAAATTTTTTTTTTATTTTTTAAAATAGTAAAATTCAAAAATATGTCAGACGCCCAGTGAATAAAAATTTTTTTAATTTTAAAAATTAAAGAAAAAATTTTTCTTATAAAATAAACTTCCAAAAAAACTCACAATTTTTTCTTAAATAATTTATTCTCTTCTCTAGTAGGAGTACACAACCTATCCACATTAGTAAAATGTTCATTAATTTCCATATCATCGTTTACTTCTATAGCTAATTCTGAAGGTTTTCTTCTATTCCATAATTCATTAATTTTTGATCTACCCGCTTGCCAATGTTTTGCCATTTCGTTTGCTTTTGCCTTTAAATTAATAAAAAAAAATTTTTGGATGTTCCCTTCACACTACCCATAGTGCGAAAGGAACATAAATAAATTTTTCAAAAATTTTTTATTTCTTGGATGTTCCCTTCACACACCCATAGAGTGTAAGGAACATAAATGAATTTTTCGAAAATTTTTTTATTTTTCGTATGTTCTCTTCACACTACCCATAGGGTGTAAGGAACATGGTGAGGCCAAGAAAATGATAGAATAAGCCCAGCAAATAATTCAGAAGGTTTCACAGGCCTGCCCGATGGCTAAACTCTTACTTGAACAAATAATTAAATAAAAAAATCAAAACAAACATGCAATCTTTCCCTTTTAGATTTCACATTTTCTGGTTTTTTACAACTTGTAATTGAACTTGTATCGTCTACACAAACATCCAAACTTGATTTACAATTTGTATTGTCTTCATTGTTTTGAACAACATTTTGCATAATTGTTGATGTTTTTCTTGAATTATTTGTTGTTGTTGGAGTTTGTGACAAACTTGATTCGGATCTTGAACGTCTCAATGTTTTTTTCTTCTTTTTAATACTAGAAAGACGAAAACTTCCTTCATTTCTTTCAAGTTTTCCTCCAACTTGTTTTGCAACTTGTTTTTCATCACTTTCTCCTTGTTTTTCTTCATTTTTATTTACAACTTGTTTTCCAACTTTTTCTCCAACTTGTTTCTCATTTTTATCTCCAACTTGTTTCCCAACTTGTTTTTCAGTATTTTCTCCAACTTTCTCCTCAACATTTTTTACAACTTGTTTTTCAACTTTTTCTCCAACTTGTTTCCCAACATTTTTTACAATTTTTTCCCCAACTTGTTTTACAACTTGTTCTTCAACTTTCTTCCCAACATTTTCTCCAACTTGTTCCCCTATTTTATTTCCCACTTGTTTCCCAACAATTTCCCCAACTTGTTTTGCATGTTGTTTTGCAACTTGTTTTACAATTTGTTTATCTTGTTCTTCACACTTCTCTTCCTTGTTTGAATTAATGTTGGGACTAGAATAATCAACTGACCCCCTTTTTGTTTGTGAAGAAAGTAAAAGGAGTTCAATAGAGTCCGAAGCAGATTTAAATAAACATTCTGAAAAAATAAATTTTTTAATTTTAATTTAATTCCTTCTCACTTCCAATATTTTTTTCTTCCTCCTTTTCTTCTTCATTAAATTCAGGCAAATCCTCAGCTCTAAATTCTATAGGTTGTGCCCCAAGTAAAATAAAATCATCAACAGATTTTGAAGGTTTTTGTAATGAAGATGAACAATTATTATTATTTTTCTTCTCTTCCAATTTTCTTTCCACTAAAATTAATAAATCGCTACATGTCCCAGATAATAATCGAATAGCTTGTCTTTCACTTCGAACAGCTATATTGTTTACAGCAATTAAAATATCCCCAACTTTAAAACCGCTTTTTTCTGCGTTAGAATTGGTTTCCACTTTTTCGACAGAAATGTCTTTTCCATTCTGAAAAAAAATAATTAAATTAATATTTTATTTTTTAATACAATAAAAACAAGTTTTTACAAATTAGAGATAGAAACTCGTTGCTACAGCGTGACTTGAGTTTTATTAAGTTGTAAAAACTTTATTCTCAAACACGTTTTCCAACATGTTTTACAACTTATTTGTAAACTTGTTTATACAACTTGGCTTTAAATTGTAAAAACTTGTTTTTCAACACCCTTTTTTACAAGGTGTTTTACAAATGTGAAATTAAAACTTTAAAATCCTCCTAAAAATAAAGACAGCTCCTTTATATCCTCAAAACGTTTAATTAAATTTACAAACCTTCATTCCCAACGTCAAACCAATTTTATCATTAATTCCCTTCCGTGAAAAAGACAACATTAAACTTTGTAAATGTAATTCTTCATTTGAGGATATTTGATTAGTTGAAGTTCCTTTAAGTTTGTTAAATGAAGAGCAACCAAAAGGGCGTTTTTCTAAACAAAAAAAAATTTTTTTTGAGAATTTTGGAAGGTCGTGAACACGATAACGACTGAAAAATTTTTTTATTTCCTTTAATTTTCTCTCAAAATGTTTTTCAAGTTAAGTTCCTATTCGAAATGACCGTTTTTCAAATTTTAAAAGGATTTTCTGGTTTGCCAGGAAACTTGAATTTAATTTAGAAAAAAATTTTTTTCAAACCTAAAAATACTTTGCAAAAAAGATGCTGTCCTCCATGACGAAGTGAAATATTTAAACGAGATGAGCATAAAACAGTAACTTCTAAACCCGATCCAGAAAAATGAATGTGATCAAGTGCTTCTAAAAAGAAATTTTTTTAAATTAAAAAAAAAATTTCAAACCAATATTTGGAGAAATATTAAACAACGGATTTTGAAAAAATGGTCGAAAACGTATTTTATAATTAGGCCAAACATGTTTAAGTTGAACAAGTTTTCGAAAAGCTGTTGTAATTAAAGGGATTAAATGTCGAAGATTTCTGCCTTGAAACTTGAAAAAATTTTTTTGTGAAAATTTTAAAAATAAAAAAAACCTGAGAATCAATTTTTAAATTCATTTGAGGATTTTCTACAAAACAAATACTCCAATGAGCAAAAGGTTGTCGAGTTATTGTAAGTCTAGCTTTTCCTTTAAGTTCCAACAACTGAAAATTTTTTTAGAGCTTTCGATTGGTACAAGAAATATTTAAAACGGATGGAAATTTAAAAAAATATGGTTCAGAATTTCAGAAGTACTTACCCAAATGTGATTTTTGGCAGGATGATCTTATCAAATTGTCCCTATTAAAAAGATAAAATACCAATAATTTACACGTTTAGAGCTTCTGAATGATACTATGATGATTATTTGAATCAATTAAGAATCAAAAAAGTTATGATCCAAATATGGCTTAGAGAATGGAACAAAACGATTTTGTGTCATTTATCCCACTATAAAAATTATATAAATCTCAGAATAATTCTTAACATATCCTAACAGATAATTGTGCCTCAAATAACCCTCAAAAAATCCTCCAAACACAAACCTTAACAGATAATTGTGCAAACTTTCCAAAAGCCATCAAAGCATCTACAGACATTTGAAACCCTCCTTTATAATCCAAATTTAACATCAAAACCAATTCATCAAACATATCTGGATCAGACTCATTCAATTTAAATTCGGAGACTTTAATGTCTTTAATCATAGGTGGGTGTGTTCCAATTTCCAAATCACGAATTTGAATGTCCTATAAGAGGGAAAAAATTTAAACAGGAAATTTCTGAATTTTTTAACTGAAATTCCAATTTCTGTTCTGATTTTTAAAATCAGAATTCTGATTTTCTTCAATTTTTAAGAAAGAAATTCGATTTTAATTCTGATTTTCAAAGTCAGAATTTCTGATTTTTCTAAATTTTTAAAATCAAAATTCTGATTTTAATTCTGATATTTCAGAACAGAAAAAAATTTCTCAAGTTAAATAAAAAACCTGAATTATTCTTCCAGCAGTAGAACTTCTTGCTGTTGCATCGTTTAATTCTAATTGAAGTTTTTTGTAAAGCCACCTTTAAAAAATAAATTATTTAAATAATTTTAAGTGTGCAAAATTCTGGTATTTTTTGATTTGTTCTGATTTTTAAAATTCTCGTATTAATTCTGGTTTTATTCTGATTTCTGGTGAAATTCTTGCTTGGTCTGATTATTAATTTCTGGTTTTTTAAATCAGAATTTCTGATTTTAATTTAGAATTCTGATCTATGAAATCAGAATTTGTTTTAAAAATTCTGGTCAGTTCTGATTTAAAAAATTTTTAATAACCTTCTAAACTGCCTTGTATCTTTAATTTCTTGAAATAAAAAGTGAAGAAGTAAACTAAATGAAGAACAAGATTCCCATTCTGAACCATTTCCATCTTTTGATGAGTTCAAAAATGCTTTGATTTCCTAAAATATTTTTATTAAAAAATTAAAATTCTTAAAAATCAAAATTTTATTTCTGATAATTTTTTAAATTCTGATTTTTTGTTGTTTTTCTGTTCTGATTTTATTTTTCCAATAAAATTATGATTTCTTAAAAATCAGAATTTACCTTCCGATTTCACAAATTCTGATTTTCTGTTACAAGTTCTGTTATGATTTTTGTTCTGGTTTTATATTTTTATAAAAATTCTGATTTTTAAAAACCAGAATTTCTGATCTTCTTTTCTGAGGTTTTTGTCATTTTAAATTCTGATTTTTCATAATTTATTTTTAAAAAACCAAAACTTACAGGGGGAATTCTAGCTTTATCTGCTGCTTGTATTGAACACTTATTATTATTAAAATTTGTTGTTGTTGTTCTTCCAAATATATTAAAGAAATAAATTCCGAATAAAAATATAATAAATATAATTCCAAAAAAGAATCCACAAATAAAGAGAAAAATCATCTAAAAAATGTTTTTTTATTAATTTTTTAATAATTTTAAAAAATTAAAATGTTATTTAAAAACTTTTTTTAAAAGTATAAAAAAATAAATTTATTTTTATTCAGAAAATTAAAAAAAATCAGAAAAAAATTTTTCTGATTTTTTCAAATCAGAATTTCTGATTTTCAAAAAAAAATCGATAAAATCAGAACAAAATAAAAATTATTTTTTGAAAAATCAAAATAAAAAATCAGAATTTCTGTTTTTAAAAAATCAGAAAAAATAAAAAATTCTGATTTGAAAAATCAGAAATAAAATCAGAATTCTAATTTTAAAAAATCAGAAAAAATGCCAGAATTTCAGATTTATATAAAAAAAAATTTTTTAGATTCTTTTACGGTGAGAGATTCTCTTTTTTAATTTAAGATGCTTCTAATTGTTGTGTTTGTTGATCAATTAAAGAAGTTGATGTAGTTGATGGAATTGTTTGCCTAACTAATTCTTCTAATCGACGTCTGGAACGTTGCTCTTGTTCAAGGCTTTTAGAAAGTTCGACAACTTGCTAAAAAAAATTAATTTTAAAAATCAAAATTTCTAATTCAAAATTCTGGTCAGGAAAAACAGAACTTATTTTAAAGATCAGAAATTGTCTTTAAAAAATCAGAAGTTCTGATTCTCTAAATCAGAATTATGGTATAAGAAAATCAGAACTTATTTTAGATTTCAGAATGCTGATTTAAAAAATCAGAAGTTCTGATTCTCTAGAACAGCATTCTGGTATTAGAAAATCAAAAAGTCGGATGTTTTTGAAATCAGAATTCTAATTTAGAAAATCAGAATTCTGGTTTAGAAAATCAGAACTTATTTGAAAAAACAGAAATTCTGATTTGAAAGTCAGAACTTCTGATTCCACAGCCAAAAATTCTGATATGAAAAGAAACAGAAATAAATCAGAAAAAAAATTCTGAAAAATCAGAATTTAAAAAAACCTTTGTTAGTGCTGATAAATTGTCTTTTAACGTATAAACAGTATCCACTAAACTTCTTTCTTTCAAAACAATTTGATCTCCTTCCATTTCTTCTACAAAAATTTTTTCATTTTCAGCAACAATTAATTGTGGTCTAGTTAATGTTGTTGTAGCCATTTCATTTTTGTCTGGATATGAAGCTGCTCTTCTAATTGGGCCTGTAAAAAAATCAGAAAATCAGAATTTCTGTTCTGAAAATCAGAAAAAAAGATCAGAAATTCTGATCTTATTAAATCAGAAATTCTGATTTTTATTCTGATTTTAAAAACAGAAATTCTGATTCTTGTTCTGATTTTAAGACCAGAATTTCTGTTTTGAAAAATCATAATAGAATCATAAATTCTGATCCTAAAAATCAGAAATGACTTAGAAATCAGAACGAAAAACATGATTCTGATTTTATAGAATCAGAAAAAACAAGAATTTCTAATCTTAATAAATCAAAACAAAAAACAGAAATCCTAAAAAAATCTCTGAACACAAACCTCCCCCACAAGAATTATAGTTATGTTGAGATTCTGCCGAGTTTCTTTGTTTTTGACGATAATAATGAGGACAGCATTGTTGTTGTTGTTTGTGTAAATGATTATTTATTGAAGAAGTTGCCAAACAATTACTACTTAAACAATAACCTTCCACTATTTTTAATAATAAAGCGTCTTCTTGTTCTTCTGGGGTTACTTTAAAAAATAAAAAAAAAATCAGAATTTCTGTTCTTTTAAAATCAGAAAAAGTCAGAATCCTGATGCTAAATATCAGAATTCATAATTTTCAGAAAATTAAAAAATCAGAATTTCTGATCTTAAAAAATCAGAAAAAGTCAGAATCCTGATGTCAAAAATCAGAATTCATAATTTTCAGAAATAGGGAAGAAATCAGAATTTATCAAGAAAAAAAATCAAAAATTCCAAATAAAAATCAGAAAATTTTTTTTTTATTTTGCGGACTGAAATTTGCGGACAATTTAAATCTTATGAATAATGGAATAAACTATTTTTGACTTATTTATAAAAAAACACAACTAACATCCTTTCCTCAATTTAATTTGTTGTGAAGTATTGTTATTATTTGAAAACCATTCACTTCTTCTAGGAGGTAAAGGTCTTAAAGATAATCCAGAAAAAGGTCTGCTTTCACGATTTCCACAAATTGAAGAGCCTGAAAGTTGAAAATTATTTAATCAATTTCCAAAATTCTTATAAAGTTTTCCTAAATAAATTAACCAAAAAAGATTTTTTTAGAATTTTTAGAAAAATTGATTCTTTTGGTTAAGTTGGTTTGTGTTTGGTTTGGGGAACGATAAGGATGAAGGTTCGAACCCGCTTAGGGTTTCCAATTAATTTTTTTATAAAAGATCCAAAAAATAAGGTTTTCCTTGAAAATTAACAACAAAAAAATTTTGCGGAAAAATCATTGTATGGTTAAGTTGGTTTGCATTGGGCTGGGTGAGAAAAAGAACAAAGGTTCGAATCCGATTAGAGTTTTTAACTTATTTTTAATTGAAAAATTTAATTTAAAGTCTTAAAATAATTTTTAACCATTCTGAAAATTTCAAAAAATTTTAAAAATCAAAAAAATAAAAAAAAATTTTTAAAACCTGAAAAACACCCCCCATTATTAGACAAATTTTCTGATGTAGAAAGGCCAGAAGTATATCTTTTATTATTATTGAAATTTTCATCATTAACATTATTATCAACATCATCAATTCCATCAGGATAAATCATTTCTAATTGATGATTAATTTTTAAATTATTATTTGAATAAATTAAATTTTGTTGTTGTTGATGGTCATTATTATTGTTGTGCTTATTTCCTTCCTCGATTTTTCTTCCATTTTCTTCAAATGAAGAAAAATTATTATTATTTTTTGTTCTAGGTGTTGGATGAGCATTTTTTGTATTAGTATTTGTTGTTGAGCTTATTGTTGTTGTTATTATTTTAATATTAATTGAACGTAAAGAATTTAATAAATTGACAAAATCTTTGCTGCTAAAACATTGTAAAGTAAACAAGTTTTCGCCTGAAAAAATTTTTTCTAAATTATTTATTAAGACGGCATTACTATCTAAACTCTTTTGTAAACATATTTAAATGTGCTTATTATCAATATCTTTCCGAAAAAAAATTTTTATATAATTTAAAAGAGTTGGGCATAACGATATATTAACTAGACCTTTATTTAAAAAAATATTTTCAGACAAAAAAGTATCAAAAAAATTTTGTGAAACGCCTAATCATATAATCTAATCAATCTAACTCGTATAAAAATTGACAAAATATTCCCCCAAATATTTTATAAATCAAAGAGAAAAAAGTATTTCTAGACACGAACTTTTTAAGCACTAATGAAAGACTTGGATGCCGGTTCGAACCTGCTAAGGGTTTTTAAATTTTTAAAGGCTCGATAATTACTTTAAAAATTATTTTAAAAATTAATTAACACAAACCTTTTTTAACTATCTGTAAAGTATTTCTAACATCAGTTAATTGTGTTATATTTAAATCAATAATTAAAAAATTATAACAAAGTGAATATTGACCAGAAGTTGTTTGCATATCCAATAAAAGTATATTATTTGAAAATATTACTATTGTTCTAGAAAATTTAATTTTAAATTTATATTCTATTTACAATAAATGAAGTTCGATATAGAATTAAAAATTAAAAGAAAAATTTTTGTGGTTAAGTTGGTTTGTGTTATGTTTGGTGAGGGAGAGGACTAAGGTTCGAATCCTCTTGTTGGGTTTTTGAATTATTTTTAAATAAGAATTGAGAAAAATAAATTTTACTAACAAGGGAACATTCCGAACTGTGACCAAAAATTTTTTTATAAAAATTATACCATCTGTAGATATACCATCTGTAGAAAATTATACCATCCTCCTTTTTAATTGACATTAGCCGCAAGGCAGAGATGCCTCTTTTCCTTCTCTTTCCTCTCCTCTTTTTCTCTTTCTGTAACCAACATGGGAAAAGAAAAGGAAAGGAAAAATGGAGAAAAGGAGTCTTATTTTTCCCTTGAGGAAGACAAATAATAAGAAAAGTAGGGGCGACTCAACCGCTCCAAAAGTCGGAAAATTTGAAGCCCTATAACTTTTCGAAATGGGGGTCAGGGCCAAAAAAGAAATATATAGGGATAGGCTATCGACCATGCTCTACACGATGGTATAATTTTAATAAAAAAATTTTTAGTCACAGTTCGGAATGTTCCCTTGTAAGCCAATTAATCAACAAAAACCCCAATTAATTTTCAGTAAAGAAATTTTTGTGGTTAAGTTGGTTTGTATTGAGTTGAGTAAGGAAAAACGACGAAGGTTCGAACCCGCTTGGGGTTTTTAAATTATTTTTAAATATAGAATCCTATTTCAATGTTTTAAAATAATTTCTAAAATATTTACAACATCCCAGGAATTTTTTAAAACTTATTTTAAGCCTTAAACCCCTAAAAATTTTTGAAATTTTTAAATAAAAACCTGTCCAACTCCACAGGCGAATTAATTCTTTCCTTTTCTTCCAAATTATTTTTATTATCCTTGCTACCTTCTAAAGACAAACTAACTTTTCCAATATATAACAATTTTCCTAATTTTGATGATTCATAATTATTTTTTCCTCCAAATTTTTCTTCAAAAAATTTTGTTTGTAAAAAATCTAATTGGGCTTCTCGTTGTTTTCTTAACATTTCACAATCTTCCTTTAAAAAAATTGTTTTTTATTGAAATTAAAAAAAAGTAAAATTTACAAGCAAATCAGAATAGAAAAGAGCAGCTCTTTGCAAATTTCCACGGTCTGGATGATTTTCCTAGAAAAAATTTTTAATTGGACTTTCATAATTTCTTTAGAAAATCAGACAGAATAATCTAAGGTAAACTGTTTTTTTTTTTATTATTTTTATTCAGGACTTAATAACAATATCTCACAAAAAATCATCAAAAATTAGAAAGTCAAACCAATTATCATTCTTCTTCTAGGGTTAGGGCAAAATTAGAAAGAATCGAAAATTTGGAAGCCGGATGAACGTCCAAAGCATATATTTTTGAACATTATTTCTTTTGAACCTGACCGTATATGAATCTTTCCTTTCGGATCGATTCGAAGCCCTAAAGTCAACACGAGTTTTATAATAAACACAAACCAAAGTATTCCTTTCAATTTCTTGTAAAGTACTTGAATATTTTTGAACATGTCGAAATACCAGACTTAATCCAAGAATAAGAGATTTTAAATCCATCTTTCCATTTTCGAGTAGTTTAGAGACTTTGGCACTAAAATTGAGAAAATTAAAAAAAAAGAAAATCATTTTTAAAGTAATTCTTTTAACATTATCGACTAAAAAACAGGAAAAAACGGAAAATCGGACAGAAACGGACAGCTACACCCCTCCCCCCATAAAATGGGAAAAAAGAATTGCCGCATAACCCATTCTAGCCCCACTCCTGAAATCGGCCCCCTGGTTGCGCCCTTGACTCTTACTATATAATCAAAAATAAAGTGAGTTTTAATTTTTAAAATTATAAAATTAGAAAATTACAAAAACTTTCCAAAAATTCTAAAATATCAAAAAAACCTTTGTGTATTAATCTTTTCCAATAAATCACAATATTTTTCACAATAACAACGCAAAATTGAACTTAAACCTGGGGCAACATTTAACAATAAATCTCCAATATATTGATTTGTTATTGGCTTTCTAAAATGGGAAAACTTTTAAAATTTATATTTTAATCAAAAAAAAACCTCAATTCTTCTTCAAAACGTTTAAAAAAATTCTTTTTAAAATTTATAAATTCTGTCAATTTTAAAATTGATAAATTGAATAAATCATCTGAAGAGCTTTAAAAATGAAATGGATTATTAGAGAATCTTTTAAAGAGAAAATATAAACTTAAACGATAAAAATTTTTTGGACATTTTTTTTAAAAAAAGTTTAAATGAAAGGCACATGTCAGTAATATTTTGCGGATACTTTATTGTCATACTAACAAATAGTACTTAAAACTTCCTTGAACTTCCCTATCTCGACCCATAACAGTCTTTTTAAATTAAAAATATTAATGAGACATAAAATCAGAAACTAGCTTGGAGTTTACTTGGAGTTTACCTAACAGAGATTCAGTAAACGACAGGCCAATAAACCCAAAACATGCCCAGACATTATGAAACAATATACACTAAATATTATGACTGGACCATGACGACCAAAATTCTCTCAAAAATAATTCCGTATTCCGGTCCGTATCTCGACCCAGAACGATCTGGATCCATTCCTATTGTAAAGCAAATAGCTATTAATTTCCTAACATTAAGGCTATGCAGTAGGCGGCGTGGTGTAATGGCTAACACATCAGTCCGGTCTACTGAAGATGCTGGTTCGTTCCCAGCCGCCAAATAATTTTTTGCACTAGCTAAAGGAGAAAAATAGTAGCTATAGCCCAGCTGCTTTACTCTAATAATGACCCAAAGCCAAGTTCATTAACAACCCAAAATTTCCCCAAAAAAATTAAATTAAAAAAACCTCATATTCAAAAAAAACTCACAATTCTTTCACTTCATTCATTAAAAATTTAATTGTATCCAAAGTCCTTTCAATTATTTCCAATTTTGAATTTTCTTTAATTAAAAATTCTTGCACCAATTGAACACGAAAAGCTTTGCTTATTTCTAATTTTGATAAATCAATTTCTAAACGATTTTTGGTTGTTTTGACTGATTTTTTGGCGTTTTGTTGGTCGTCACAATTTTTGATTAAATTTACAAAATCTGTTGGGAACCAACCAACATGGCCATCTAAAGAGCCTTCCCACCTATGAAAAAAAATTTTAAAAATTGAAAAAAAAATTTTTGACACAGAATTAATAAATAAACACAAAAACAGAAAAAATAATGGTTAAAAAAGTCAAAGGACCCAAAAGGATTCGAACCCGCCACCCTCAACTTAGTCACTACCCAACTTAGCTACAAAAATTATACCACAAAACCAGTTAATTTATAAATTTTGCAAGAGGGCAAAAATCGAAAAAAATTTAAAAAATTAATCTCCTTGAGAATCCATTTAGGAGAATAATTTAAATATATAAATCAATGAAAATAAATTTAATTTATTTTAGTCCAATTTTCTTCCAAATTTTCAAAAAATTCAAAACAGAAAACATACCAACCACCATCCAATTGTTGTGTAACTGTTATAATATCATTTTTGGAGAAAGAAAGCTTGAAAGAAAAAATTATTTTTTTTAATTAAAAATTTATACTTCATCATTATTTCTTCCTTCAAATTTATATTTAGCTACAACTTGTATAGGAGACAATAAATTATTTGTATTATTCATTTTTAATAAAGAAAAGAATTATAGGCACTTCAATTTAGCTTAAAAACACAAAGAAAAGTTGAATAGAAAGACCTAAAAGAAGAAAAATTTTTTTCCGGAAAAGCAGACGCCAAAAATTCTTTAGTTCTGTTGTCCTATTTTCTATTATTTGGTGTTTTCTAAATTTACCATTTTTTCTTGTTGACACTTTGAAATTTCGTTTTAATAATTTAAATGGACGTTTCATTGCCGATTTTTTATCGCCACCAATTTGTTTCACTTTGTAGGCCCATAACTTTCTTAGTTTTCATCGGATTCGAATAATTCTTATACCATTCGAAAGGTAATGGAATTCTGCATCTTTTTGATAATTGGACTGAGCTGATCTGAACATTCCAAAAAAAGTTATGGTCCAAAAACTGCTCCTTAGTATCAACCTCTAATCGTCCTCTACTCCAAATTTTCGTCCAAAAACTTGGTTCAGTGGTTCCACCTGTAATCTTTTTTTACTTACTAATTTTTACGTCATTATTTTTACTCAATTTAATTTTATGAGAACTTTTTTGGGAGGTCTTATTACGTCCTTTTTTTTCTTATACGCGCTCTATCTTTTCCGGTCCTTTTTCTTTATTTTACGATATTTTGTATGCTATCCCGTGGGATTAATTCCAAAAACAACTGGGATTTTGGAAAATAAGGGAAAATCGCTTTACAGGAGATCCCTTCTCTCATTTTTGGGTCTATATAAAAGTGGCTAAGAACGCTTAGATTCTCCTAAGCTCTAGAGGTGGGTCGGAATTCCGCGATTCCCGACGTCTTTTCCTTCCGATTTCCGAAAAAATTTAAATTTTCGATTTCCAAGTTTCGACTTTTGAGCCAGTTCCGATTTGCGGCTCTTCCTATTTCCGATACCTCTGACTATTCCGACTCACCCTAAATTTCCTCTGGTCAGCTCTTATAATTTTTATATTGGTCTCTTTAACGCTTTACACCTCTTTTTTTAATTTAAATTTAATTTAATTTTTTTCATTTTCAGAGAGATTAATCATACGTAAAATTTTTTTTTCTAACGCTCTAAAAAACCTAATATAATCTACAAATATATAGGCATGAGTGATGCCAAATTACAGTTTGTTTTTCTTTAAATTTTTTAAAAATCTCTTCAATTTTAAAGGAAAAAAGATGAAGTAAAAAGTGAAGAAAATATTCCTGTTGCGGTGACACCTAATGGGTCTACTTCTCAACAGATGGATGATGGGTATACCATACAGGTTTCTCTAGTTTTTTAAAATTATTTTCGAGGAGTTTTGGACCTCCTTGTAAAGTTTGGGCTTTTAATCCTCGATAAAAAAAACTTAGAAAATAGCTGGGTACAACTCCGGATAAAACAAAAATTCAGTTTTTTGGACAAAGCCCAAGTCATATTTAGAGAAATCGAGCTGAGTGTCTCTCTCACTTTTTCTAGCTATTTCAAGAGATTATTATTTAAATTGGGGGATTTAGAAGAATTGAGCTCGGGAATCCATACAAACAAAACTCCCACTCTAATGCTGGTTATGTCTCCGACACCGAGAAGCTAAAATTTTGAAAAAGATGTCAAGAATTTTAAATACGTAGTGTTGGAGCAATGAGTCAAAAAATGTTGTAGCTGGGCCACAAAACGCCCAATAATAAGTACTTCTCCACCTTTTTATATGTCAAAAAGCCTTCTATTATCTCATCCCCTTCTAACATAAAAAAAAATTTTTTTTCAAGTCAAATACCAATGAAGTCATTGAGTCTTTTGATAATATGAACCTTAAAGAACTTTTGCTTAGAGGAATATATTCTTTTGGATTTGAAAAGCCTTCAGCTATCCAACAACGTGCAATTGTTCCTTGTTGTACTGGAAGAGATGTTATTGCCCAAGCACAATCGGGAACTGGAAAAACTGCAACATTTTCTGTTTCAGTTCTTCAACGTGTTGATGATAAAGATCCAAATGTTCAGGCTTTGGTTATGGCACCAACTCGTGAATTGGCACAACAGGTTTTTTTGAAAGGGATTAAATAGCTCAGGAACCGGGTATCTGTATAATATCATGTTTTCCTGGGGGTTAGGTTGGAATTTCCGACCGGGTCTTGTCTCAAAAACCCGACATGCCCGGGTATAATTTTTCGAAAAGGGTCGGAAACTACGACATAATGTGAGTGAAAGCCTGGAAAATAAATTTAATTTTTTTAAAAAGATTATGCTTGTTATGCGCGCTTTGGGTGAATATTTGGAGGTTAAATTTCATCTTTGTATTGGTGGAACTTCTGTTCAGGTTCTTTTATAGTAGTACTATTTTTCCATATCTTAGAAAAAAATTTTAACATGAAATTAAAGTTTTAAAGAGTTGTACTTGTCTTTTTTTGGGGGGGGGGGGAGGTATAAAGTCTACTCCGAACTTGGATTTCAACAAAACTATTCCAGGAAAAATTCGGGAAGCTCAGAAAATTAATGGGTCCAGGCTTTAGACTTTCCTCTGCTTTTCTCCTAATATTTAAACCCTTCTACTTTAATAGGACGATCAACGCAAACTTCAAGGAGGAATTCAGGTTATTGTTGGAACACCTGGACGTGTTAATGACATGATCCAACGAGAATCGCTAAGTAAACTTTAAAAAATAACTTTTTTTTTAATTAAAATTTTCTAACTTTTAGAGACCAAAAACATAAAAATGTTTGTTTTGGACGAGGCTGATGAAATGCTTTCTCGTGGTTTTAAGGATCAAATCTATGATGTTTTTAAGAGTTTGCCTAATGATGTTCAGGTTTTCTTTTTTCCTTTCTTTTTTTAAGACGGGGTGGAGGTCTGGAAGGACGTTTTTTGGAAAAAATGCTTTTTTGGTGTAGTGGGAAAATTTTTGTTTTGTGTATATAGAGGTCGTGGGTTCGAACCCTTTTAGGGGAAAAACAAATAAATGGCTTAGAGAACATTTAATTAGGCATTCGCATGCTCTTGCCACCTCTAAAAAATTTTTAGAATTTTTTATAAAAAATTTTTAGGTTGTTCTTCTGTCTGCTACCATGCCAAACGATGTTTTGGAAGTCACCAAAAAGTTTATGCGTAATCCAATCCAAATTTTGATTAAAAAGGAAGAACTTACACTTGAGGGAATTCGTCAGTTCTTTATTTATATTGAAAGAGAGGTTTTTTTTGATAAAAAATTTTCGAAAAATTTTAAAAAAATTTTAAAGGAATGGAAGTTTGAGACTCTTTGTGACTTGTACGATACGGTGAATATAACCCAAGCTGTGATTTTTGCTAATACACGTAGAAAGGTTGAAGAGTTGGCTCGTAATATGACAAATAAGAAGTTTACAGTTTCTTTTATGGTTTGCAAAAAAAAACTTTTTTTTAATATTTTATACCCTTTTTTCCTCCAAAACATTTAAGAAGACCATCACCTAAGGAAAAGTGTGGGTTGGGATTTTCGAAAAGAAAAGTTCTGGGTACCCTGCGCTGTTACTGGTGTTTGAGTTGTCAAAAAATGGGAGGACCATATTCACCTTATTTTTTAATTTTTGGTGTAGTGGGATAATGTTTTGTTTTGGGTGTATAGAGGTCGTTGGTTCGAACCCTCTCGTGGAAAAAAAATTTCTATTTTAGTAAAATAACCTAAAAGAACCAGTTTTCTCTCATCCCATTTTTTAAATTCTTCAAATAATATTTTTTCAGCATGGAGAGATGGAGCAATCTGAACGAGATTTGATTATGCGCGAGTTCCGATCTGGCTCTTCCCGTGTATTAATTACTACCGATTTGTTGGCACGAGGAATTGATGTTCAACAAGTTTCTGTTGTGATAAACTATGATCTGCCTGGAAATCGAGAGAACTATATCCATCGGTATTTTTCATTTTTTGGTGTAGTGGGAAAATGCTTTGTTTTGAGTATATAGGGGTCATGGGTTCGAACCCTTTTTGGGGAAATTCATTTTTATTTTTGAAAAAATCACTTAAAATATAAGAAACAATTTTCCTGACTAACAGAAAAATTATTTCAAGTCCTCTAAAAATATTTTTTTTCTCAGTATTGGTCGTTCTGGACGTTTTGGACGTAAAGGAGTTGCAATCAATTTCGTCACCAAAAATGTGAGTCTTTTTGAAAGAAAAATTTTTTCTTGATTTTTTTAAATAAAATTTCCCCCCCCCCCTCTTAATAGGATCAACAAATGCTTAAAGAACTTGAGTCATACTATTCAACCCAAATTGAAGAAATGCCGGCTGAAATTGGGGAGTTGATCTAAAAAATAATTAAAGGAGAAGAATATAAAAAAAGAAAAAGAGAAGAGAATAAAAAATATAAAAATAAATATATTTTTTGGTATAAGAGAAAAAAGGAAGTGTTTTTTTCTATGTTTGGTGACTGTTCTATTGTTTTGTTGATTCAAATTTGGAATAAAAAAATTATAAAAAAAATTTTTCAATTTTTCCAAAAATTAAATTCCTTTTTTTTTGCGGACTGTCCGCATTATTAGAAACGTTTCTTTCTTGCCCAAAAAAGTTTAGTAGCTTCATCGTCAAGATTAGAGTTGGGCGGGATCGGGATCCCGGTCGGGATCGGGCGGGATTATCCCGGTTTTTTTGAATCCCGATCCCGATTTTTCTGATCCCGAACCCGAAAGACAAATCCCGATCCCGGTTTTGGCCGATCCCGATCCCGAGCCGGGATCGGGATTAGCAATCGGATCCCGATGAAATCGGGATTTTATAAATTAATGAAAATATAAATTAATGAGCTGAAAAGAAAGCAATTATTTCAGCACAGCAGATGAAAATTATGGAATTATATTGAGGTATATGCAATGTAAATAAAAATTTAAATTTTGAAAATTTTTTTTAACTAAATCCCGATCCCGATTTTTCAATCCCGATCCCGAGTCGGGATCGGGACCGGGATCGGGATCATTATTCCGAATCCCGATCCCGATTTCGTCCAATCCCGATCCCGCAGTCGGGATCGGGACCGGGATCGGGATCATCATTCCAAAATCCCGATCCCGATTTTACGTCGGGATCCCGATCCCGCCCAACTCTAGTCAAGATATCCTATTACTCGCAATTTTTTGGTGTAGTGGGAAAACATTTTGTTTTGGGTTCATAGGGGTCGTGGGTTCGAACCCTTCTAGGGGAAAATAATTTTTATTTAAAGAATTATTTTTTAAATAATTTTTATAATACCGGAAATATCCCTAAGCTACTAATTTATCAGTATAGATGTTGAAATTATTTTTTCGAGAGGTTACTCCAATTTTTTAGACTAGAGTCATTAAAGTTAGTCTAGTCGATTCATTTTTGTCAAAAAGCTTTTACAAAATTTTCAATTCAAAAATTACCATTTAACAGCCTAAAGGCACACTTGCAAAAAATTATTTTAATTATTAGGTAAAGCGGCGAACATGGGAAAAATAAAAAAACAAGACCAAAGTCGCAAAAATTTTATAAATTGGCCTAATTTGCCGGAAATGGGGATTTAAATAAACTGCTAGAGGCTTTATTCTACGTAAAGATGGTCTGGTTTTTGGCCCATATTTGAATTTAATTCATTAATAAAACAATTAAAATCAACACATTAAATATAAATACTACCCATAAGATTAATTTCAAGATAAACACATCCTCAATTTTTCCGGAAAGAAAATAATTTCAGAATGTGTGGTTTTAAAAAGAAAACACAGCAAGTTTATTTAACAGAATTAACAAAACACAAAATGAAATTAAACTCTTTCCGGAAAATACACATTCTGAAAATAAATTCTGAAATTATATTCTTTCCGGAAAAACACAAAATTCTGAAAATAAATTCTGAAATTATATTTCTTCAGGAAAAACACAAAATTCTGAAAATAAATTCTGAAATTATATTTCTTCAGGAAAAACACAAAATTCTGAAAATAAATTCTGAAATTATATTTCTTCAGGAAAAACACAAAATTCTGAAAATAAATTCTGAAATTATATTTCTTCAGGAAAAACACAAAATTCTGAAAATAAATTCTGAAATTATATTTCTTCAGGAAAAACACAAAATTCTGAAAATAAATTCTGAAATTATATTTCTTCAGGAAAAACACAAAATTCTGAAAATAAATTCTGAAATTATATTTCTTCAGGAAAAACACAAAATTCTGAAATTATATTTCTTCAGGAAAAACACAAAATTCTGAAAATAAATTCTGAAATTATATTTCTTCAGGAAAAACACAAAATTCTGAAAATAAATTCTGAAATTATATTTCTTCAGGAAAAACACAAAATTCTGAAAATAAATTCTGAAATTATATTTCTTCAGGAAAAACACAAAATTCTGAAAATAAATTCTGAAATCATATTTCTTCAGGAAAAACACAAAATTCTGAAAATAAATTCTGAAAATAAATTCTTTCCGGAAAACACAAAATTTTGAAATTATAATCTTTCCGGAAAAATACACATTAAATAAATTCTGAAAATAAATTCTTTCCGGAAAAAGTTTATTTTTCTGAAAATAAATTCTGAAATTATATTCTTCCGGAAAAACACACATTCGTTCCATAACATTTTCAAGTTTATTTTTCAGAAAACACAATTATTTTTATATTTAAAGTATTCTTTCCGGAAAAACACACACAAATTCTACTTATTTAGTATTTTCTTAAAATATATTTACACGTAAACTATACTAATTTTGTATTTGCTTCATTAGCTTTTTTTAAAAAATTATTTTTTTATTTTATTTTTGTCTGCAAGAATAAAAAATATTCTAGGAATAAAGTACTTTTTCTCTAGGCATTTTCTCGGCTTAAAAATTTTTTTCAACCAAAAAAAAATTTTTTTTGTTTTTATCGGATGAATGATTTTTTTCTTGACGCTAAAGCACGTTTTGTTCATTTCCGGTAAATTTGCTCCTATTTCTTTATTTTTTTATTAATGCCTGCAACGCCTTATTTTATAAATATACCCTTTACCTAAATTATAAAAATATAATTTTTTTTGTTTAAAAAATTTATTTTTTTTCTTTCCTTCTTTTAACCACGCAACACAAGAAAAGAAAATTAAATCGCCATTTTAGGCCAATTAATAATGCTAGGATGCTCACAAAAAATTTTTTTTCGGTGTTTAAAATTGTTCCTTATTTTGAGGCCTTATTTAGCTTTTATTTTTTTTAATTTTTTGTGGGTTGAAAATGATGTGAGAAAAATAATAATATCTATAAAAAGGTTAAGGAATATTTTAAGTTTTTTTCAGTTACAAAATTAACACATAAGAAAAACATTCCGGAAT
Source organism: Meloidogyne enterolobii (assembly GCA_963681835.1). Lineage (NCBI taxonomy): Eukaryota > Metazoa > Nematoda > Chromadorea > Rhabditida > Meloidogynidae > Meloidogyne > Meloidogyne enterolobii. The sequence continues at coordinate 391,472 of CAVMJV010000007.1, forward strand.
TGACAAAAAACAAAAAAATGTATTTTCTTCTGACTATAGAAACATCACCATTTAAAACAAAAATACAGAACAACTTTTTCCGGAATAACACACGTTCTTAATAAATAAATTAAACAAATAAAAACACAATAAAACACAACCAGAATTAATTTAAAAAACACAAAATAAACTTTCCGGAAAGGATATAACAGAATTATACTTTTTCCGGAAAACACACACACATTTTTCTGATTTAATAAAACACAAATCAATTTCTTAAATTATACTCTTTCCGGAAAAACACAATCACAATTAAATTAAAACACAGTAAAATACAACCGGAATTAATTTAAAACACACACTTTCATATACTTTCCGGAAAGAATAAAAATATTTCAGAGTTATATTCTTTCCGGAAAACACACACATTTTCAAGTTTATTTTTATATTTAATAAAATACATTCCTGAAAATTATATTCTTTCCGGAAAATTATATATAATTTATTCTCCGGTTATAAAAACAAAAACACATTAACCCCTGTAAATGAGAAGCAAATATACAACAACCATTAAATATTAACACCAGTTTTTTTAAAAAAATAATAAAACTAATTCAACTAATATATTATTTAGGCAACTTCTCTAGGGAATTAATTTTTCCTTATTTTGTGGTATAAAAAGGGCATTTGCATCAATTATTATATAATACTTTTGTTTTTGTTTTTTTTTGACAGTGCCGTTCAGTTCTTATTCTCAGAAAAGTGCAAAAAACAGTCAAAATGTTTTTAACAAAAAAAATTTTCCCTAACTCATTACCAAAAAATTTTTTTTCATTATTATTAATTTGTCATTTAATTATATTTATATAAAACACAACCAGTACAAATACATTCATTCCGGAAAATAAATTATAATAAACACACAATTAAAAGTTCTGGAATAACACATACATATTTTTTAAAACACAATCAGAATTAAAACAGAATCAGAATTTAAAACACACCAGAATAAACATATTCTTTCCGGAAAATACTAAAAACACAACCAGAATTATAATCAGTATAATTTCCTGAATTTATAAAAATACATTCATTCCGGAAAAATACACATAAAAACACACACACAATCAGAAATTATAATGGTATTATAGTTTCCGGAATTTTGAAAAATACATTCTTTCCGGAAAATATTAAAAACACAACCAGAAATTATAATCAGTATAATTTCCGGAATTTATAAAACACATCCAATCCGGAAAAATACACATAAAAATACACACAATCAGAATTTATTTCGGAATTACTTTTAAAAATACATTCTTTCCGGAAAATTAATAAAAACAAAAACACAATTGTTGACATTTTCTTGCGGTTAAAAATACAAAAATATTGTTCCCAATTTCCGGTCATTCTTTTCTCCCACTTCTCTTATTTTTGACATTTTCATATTTTAAAATAATCCGTCAACATTTTTTAATTTTAACACACTCCCCCAACCTTTTCTTTAATTTATCCACCGACCACCCCCATTATTTAAATATTTTTTGGCAAATTTCCCTGGGGTAATACTTCTCACTTTTGTCAAATATTATCTCCTAATAGTCTGCGCAATTTTTTAATCATAATTTTCTTTATTTAAATTAAAGGACATTTAAATTCATAATTTATGACACTTTCTTGACACCCACACATACACATATTTGACAAGCACTTTTTCCTTTCTTATAACAAAATTCCGGAAAAACACATATCAAAAATACATATCTGACAGCTAAAAATATATAAATGTGTTTTCCATTCCGGAAAAATAATTTCCGGAAAATATGTATTAATTCCGGAATAACTATAAAATAAATTCTGATTTTAATTATAACTTTCCGGAAAAAGTTTATTCTTGTTATAAACTTTCCGGAAGAACTATAAAATAAATTCTGATTTTAATATAACTTTCCGGAAAAAGTTTATTTCTGTTATAAATTCCGGAAGAACTATAAATAAATTCTGAAATAAAATTCTGATTTTATTTTTAAATAAATTCTGATTTTATTTTTAAATAAATTCTGATTTTATTTTTTAATTATTATAACTTTCCGGAAAGCTTGTATTTTTCTTTAAATTCTGAAAAATACAAGTATATTTATTTCTCTAGTGATTTACGTATTTTTGCATTATTCTGATTTTATGCTCTATCAAACACTGAAAAATATAGAAAACTATCTACGCAATAAATTTCAATAACCAAAAATACAAAGGACAAATTTCTTTTAACAAAAAAAATTATTCAAAAATTTGTCTGTCAATTCCGGAAGGGATATGCATGAGTGGTATCTCTTTCTAATTCCCTTTTCTCATTGTTTTTTTAAAAAGGAAGGAATATTTATTTTTATTTTCACGCCTTTTAATAATCGCCACCTTGTATATAAATACCTGGCAAATTCTTTAACATTATTCCCATTTTTTGGCAGCCCGAAAAAATATAATTTTTGACACGCGAGAAAAAATATAATAGTTCTTTTAGGAACAAATTTCTTAAAAATGTGTTTTACAAAAAATACATTCTTTCCGGAAAATACATTACAGTAAAAACGCAATCAGAAATTATAATGGTATAATTTCCGGAATTTAATTAAATCTATCCTTTCCGGAAAATATATTAAAAACACATGAACAAATCAGAATTTATTTTTAAGCTTTTCAGGAACTTATAGAAACACATTCTTTCCGGAAAATACAGAAATTATAATGATATAATTTCCGGAATCTTACATATTATATTCTTCCGGAAAAATTTTCCTTCCCGGAAAAATATTAATTAAAAATACAACAAATAAATTTTTAATTAATTTAAAGGGTTCTCCGTCGCCGACTCATTTTTTAGAGGCAGTCGAAATAAAAACATTATATTATTAAATACACTACACTTTCATTAACTACAATACCAATGACTTATTTAACAGAAAATTTTGGAATTTTTAGAATGTTTTCAAAAATAATGGTAAATTTAAATTTAAAAAATCAGAACATCAGAGAAAATCAGAATATCAAAATAAAAATCAGAAAAAATCAGAAAAACCACAAAATCAAAATATCTCAGAAAAAATTCCAAAATTTATTTCCCTTTAAAGATTTTATTTGCACTATGCTGTATTTGCCGGCTAGTAAATTGTAGCAGCAACAATAACATTAACAGTGCCCAACACAATAATTTTAGAACAAGAATTACACCTATAATTGTTGGAACAGAAAAAGGTAGATCAGAATAACAATCAAAATAATCGTGAAAAAAATCAGAATATCATATCAGAAAGTCAGAAAAAACCAGAATATTCAACAAAAATCAGAATATCGTAAAAACCAGAATAATTCAGATCAGAGAAAAATCAGAAAATCAAAATCAGAATTTTTTTATCAATTTAATTTTTCAGAACTATCAACTCTCCTCTACAATTCCTTTCATCAACACCCAAAAAATACATTAATTAAAAGAGCTTTAGATATGTTAGAAGGAGATGATTTTATTGGAATGCAAAGGAAAAGAGCTTTAGATTTAATGGAGGGAGATGGGTTTGGAGGAGGTTTTGATAGAAAAAGAAGAGCTTTGGATATGATGGAAGGGGATGATTTTATTGGATTGAAGAAGAGAAGTAATTTGTTGAGAAAAAGAGCTTTAGATATTTTAGAGGGAGATGATTTTGTTGGAATGCAAAAAAGGTAGGGAATGGATTGAGAATAAAAATCAGAAAACCAGAACAAATCGACTTAAAAATCAGAAAATCAGAATAAAAACCAGAATAAAACCCAGAACAAAAACCAGAATAAAAACCAGAATAAAAAATCAGAATAAAAACCAGAATAAAAATCAGAATAAAAACCAGAATATCATATCAGAATAAAAATCAGAACATAAATCAGAATAAAAACCAGAATAAAAATCAGAATAAAAAATCAGAATAAAAACCAGAATAAAAATCAGAATTAAATCAGAATAAAATCAGAATATCATATCAGAATGTTTAAAAAATCAGAATAATCAATCAAAATAAAACCAGAATACAAAAACAGAACTAAGAAAGAATTTAAAAAAATCAGAATAACAAATCGGAATATCTCAGAAAAAATTATTAATTTTAAAGGTCACTATTAATGTAAAAAAAAAACAACAACAACACTCTATGATCACAACAAAATTCACACACACTTCAATACTTTCAAAAAAATTTTTAGAAAGTCTGACGATCTCTTTAAATAGTGTGTTAAGAAATTATAACCCCCCTTGAATTTTTTGAGTTTCTTACCTTCCCGATGTCGGATTGTTCTGAAATTTCTGTAGTAGTGTTGTAATGTATATTAAATAATATTTACAAAATATCTTTAAAAATTTCTGATCTCAGACTTTTTTTTGGACGTTTTTCCAAAAAATCAGTGTTAATAAATTATAACCCCCCTTTAAAAAAATTTTTTTAACGCATGGAATATCTCTACAAAAATTTTTCTGAACATATCTACCAATATAGATAAGAAATACAAAAGAAATGAAGTTCTTATGTATTCCCATCATCGAGATCTCGAAATCCGAAAATCAACGGAAAACCGGGGTAGACGTTTTTAAAAAATATTTTCGACCCCTTACAGGTGAAATAAAAATTTTATTTTAGGCTTATCTGAAAGCCCTTTAAATTTTCTACAAGATAGTTTTTATCTCATTATATAGAAAAAATTCACCGTCGAGAGACAAAGTGATAAATTTTCAAGTCATAGAAATCACTCAAACGCCCCCAAAAATTGATAGAAATTTAACCTATAATTTAAACTCATAGTTTCTTATAGGCGAATTTTTTTCTGAAAATAAAATGAATGCTATCTTGTAGCAAATTTAAAGGGCTTTCAGATAAGCCCAAAATAAAATTTTTATTTCACCTGTAAGGGGTCGAAAATATTTTTTAAAAACGTCTACCCCGGTTTTCCGTTGATTTTCGGATTTCGAGATCTCGATGATGGGAATACATAAGAACTTCATTTCTTTTGTATTTCTTATCTATATTGGTAGATATGTTCAGAAAAATTTTTTGTAGAGATATTCCATGCGTTAAAAAAATTTTTTTAAAGGGGGGTTATAATTTATTAACACTGATTTTTTGGAAAAACGTCCAAAAAAAAGTCTGAGATCAGAAATTTTTAAAGATATTTTGTAAATATTATTTAATATACATTACAACACTACTACAGAAATTTCAGAACAATCCGACATCGGGAAGGTAAGAAACTCAAAAAATTCAAAGGGGGTTATAATTTCTTAACACACTGTATTAAAAATATTTAAAAAATTGTTTTTTGGATTTTCAAAAAGAGTTCAATTGTCCTAAAAAATATATTAAAATTCCATTAATGTTATTTTATATGCTTGCACTTTTTAATAAAAATAAAATTTTTTTAAAAAATCATTCTTATCATTTTTGTTATTTTTTTATTAATCCAAAAAATTCCTTTAATAATTCAAAATTTAATTTTTTTTTCTATTTTTTTTTCTTCCCCAAAATTAAAAAAAAATTTATTTTCTCACGAAAAATAATTTTTTAACGAACAAAAAATTATATTTTAATTTAAAAAAATTAAAAAAGCTACCGACAATTAAATTTTTTTGCACAACAAACACATAAACATTGTAATTTTTGATATATTTTAGAGCCATACAATAAATTGTGTGTGAAATTTTGTTTTTTTCTTGGTTAATAATTCTTATTGAAAATTTTCTTTTGAAGATTTTGTGCTTCTTCCAGAGTTTTTTTAGAAAAAAAATTAATTAATTGATATATATTGGCTGTGAAAATATTATTGTATTATTGTCAATAAAAATGCTGTAAAATATTTAAAAAAAAACAATCAGTTTGGACCTCGGTTTTAAGTAACGAAAAAAATTATTTTAAGTTGCTGTCCAGAAAATCATCATAGTTTAAAAACAAAAGGAATTTTTAAAATTTAAGGGTTAATTAGAACCGAAGTTTGAGAAACTACTTGAAATGGCTGCTTGAACTAGCTTGAATTTTTTTTTGCATTGCTTGAACTTTAGTTTGAAATTCTGACATTTTCGAGCAGTTCAATTATTGTTTTCTAATTTTTTTTGAACTGCTTGAACTTTAGTTTAAAATTAGATTCTAATGTGTAACAATATATGAAAAAATTCTTTTTTTTTTAATAAAATTAAAAAAAAAATTCAAGCAGATGATTTTTAAAAAAATAGTATATAGATATCATATAAGACTTTAAAAAACTGCAACAATTAAATACGTAATATATCAAATTATTTTTTTTAAATATAAAAATGGCTGGAGATTTAATTTGATTAATTAAATTTATAATGATTATAGCAAGAGGTTAGAAAGAAAATTTTTTTCTGAAGAGAAAATGATTAAAAAAGATATCAACAAAAGCTTATATGAATTAATTATTTTTTTAATAGGTTTTAGAAAATGGACGTATATATTTCGTTTATTTATTATTTTTTAAAAATTATTTGTTAAAGTTTTATGTATGTGCTTATTTTTTTTTTGTAAATTTATATGTAAAAAGAGGGCAGTTTATAAACAAAAATTAGGTAGGAGATAAAAAAATTTAAAAAAATAAAAAGAAGGAGGAGAGAGCTTAAAATAAGAATAGTAGTTAAAAAGAGAGAGAGAGATCTCTTTAATCATTACCTCCAACACAGTATGTATGTTAAAAAAAATTTTTTTTTCGAATTTCAAGTGTACGTATATACACCTTTATTTGGATAAAAAAACAATTATATGTAAAACTGACAAGGAAGTTGAAATTTTTTTTGGTACCATTCAGGACCTCCTTGACTTCCCTTATATTCTATTCTTAATTTAACATCTCTCCCTACCCTTACGAACAACAAAAAAAAACTCTATATTAAGCAAGAAGTGTATGTGTGTATGTGATAGAGAGCTTATTTTTTTAACCACAATTATTATTTAATTTTTTAAATTTTATTTTGAAAAAAATATGTATCAAGACAAGATCAATGAAAAAAAAATTTTTTTTTCTAATCAAGTACTTGGGAAATACCCCCTCCCCCCACCAATTAAGAAATACCATCAAAGAAAGGAAAAGAAAAGTTAAAAATCATCTTAATAAATTTTTAATATATTTGTTAAAATATTTTGTTGAGGGTTTCTTTTTGAGAAAATCTTTTTGTGTTAATTCAATATCAAATCCAAAATCTTCGGTTCCCCAATTTGGTTTCCAACTAATTTTAATATTAAAGATCAGAACGGGAGACAAATTATCCCCACGAGTGTAAAAAACCCGAGATTGTTTTAAATTATTATTTTTCTAAAACAAGTACTTGATTCATTAAAAAAAATTTTTTCTTTTAATAATTGAATAAAATGAAAGATAAAAAAAACATTTTTAAAATAATATATGAGAATCCAGAGAACAACCAAACAAAAAAAATATATTTAAATGACCATAAAAGACTGAAATATATTGAAAAATAGAAAAATGGCAAAAATATTTATAATCATATATCCTTATTTTAAAAAAAAATATTTTTTAAAAAAGTGAAAAAAATAGCAGAAAAAGAAAAATTATTCATTTTATTTTTGTAAAATTAAAAACTAAAAAAAAATAAATTGAAAGAACGAAAATACATACTTATTTAAAAATTGGAGAGAACTTTAAAAAATTGAAAAATTTAAAAAAAAAATAGAGAAGGAAAGAAGAAAATCCACTCGACTAGAGAGAGAGAAAAATAGATTAAGTAAGAAGAAGATTGAAGAAAAAAAAATAAATTTTTACTTATATAAAAAATACTTTCCTCAAAAAAAACAAACTGAAGGTTGCTGTTGTCCATATTGAGAGAGAATGTCTGTCAAAAAAACCATTTTCATCTCTTAAAATTTTTGACAAAATTTTTGAATGTCACGCAAAGTACATCACCTTTTCAAAGAAGAAAAAAGTTTAAAAATTTTTCAAAAATTAAAAAGAAAACCGAATTAGCATCAGGATGAACCTGTACAGCTCTAGCCATATTACTCAAAGTTGTATCTTCACTAGTTCCAGAAGGTTGACTTCCTTCACCGCTAGAAAAAAAGATTTGTTTAAATTTTTAGATAAACAAAATATTAAAGAAAATCTCAACTCTAACGCCGAAAAATCACAAAATCAAATTAAAAAAAATTCATAGACTAGATTCATTCAAGTTAAAATAAATTTAAAAAAAATCTCAAAAAATAACACAAGAGCTTAAAAGAATCGAGACGAAAAAACTCAGAAATGATGAGAAATAATAAAAAATGGATTCGAACAATAACTCAAAATTCTAAAAACAAAACCTTAATAAAATCAAGGTTTGAGGATTTAGAGAAAACTCCCCTAAGTAATCTTATTCCTCCCCCAAATCTATTTTCTTTCTATTTAAATGAATCAAATTTTTAACAAATAAAAAAAACCTGTCATGTTCTCTATCAACCAAATGATAACGAGCTCTAAAAGCAACCAAATGAGCATAATAAGCAGGCGCCGGTACAGAAACTGATCGCGTACAGCGAACATAAGTATGGCAAAGTTGGTAAGTAAGTTGTTGAAGTTCATCCGCAGAAAGGTTATTGTCATCCCAAAGAACATGATAATGTGAAGGACGTGAAGTTCCCTTTAAGGAAAATAAAAAAAAACTTTATAAAAATTTTTTTCTGATTGTGAAGAATAAATTTCTATTTAAAAAAGAGAGAAGGGGAAAAACTTTGAAAATAAAATTTTTTTGGTGTAGTGGGAAAGTGTTAGGTTCTTAGTAGTATAGCACCATGGTTCGAACCCCATAGTGGAAATTATTTTTAATCTTAGCTAAAAAACAATTAAACTGCCTGTCAATATAAAAAACATATTTATTAATCAAAACAAATAAAAATCCGACTCAAAAAACAAATTAAAGAGGAAATTTCAAAAATCCCACGAGAAAATTGAAGGAAACAGAGGGAAACCGAAGGAGAAAAATTCTTTAAAATTATAAAAAACACCCAACGCAAAGTCCTTCTAATTTTAAGAAATAAAACCTGAATTCCAGCATGAGAACACAAATAAAAATCAAATTCTGTTGGATGTGTAATACCAACATCCACAGTTGTACCAGGAGGGATATTGAAAGCTTTGCCGACTTGATCTTTTTTATCAACAGCAAAAAGTCTTTAAAAAAATTTATTTTTTATTTTCCATAATTAAAAAATAAACCTCGTATGATGTCGCTTTTGTAAAGCAATAAATGTTATTCCTGGTTGGTATCCTCTTTCAAGCATCATACAAGCTTCACGCATTGAACGAAGTTCGCTTTGAAGAACCTTAAAAATAATTTTTTTAAGTCTCAATTTTAGGGGAAAAAACAATCCGTGGTTTTGAATCACTCTTTAACCAGTAAAAAAGGTAAAAATTATCCCTAAAAGGCAGCAACGATCCTACGACTTACTGGGAGTTATTGCCAGGAACTACGATCACCACGCAAATAGAACTCAAATGAAGTTGGGGGTTAAAAACAATTTGACTAAAAAAGGGGCCAAAAACGATTTTCAAAACAATTCTTACAGCCTGAATAACATCCATAGAAGTTCCCAATAAAAAATAAGACTAGATACCCTGTAAGATAGAAAAAAATAAACAAACATTAAGAAATTGTCCTTCACTAACACCATCACGATAAACAATAATTCTGGTAGGTTTAAACCGGGTATTTCGATAAAATTGAATTAACAGTTCTCTAACCATAAATGTAAGTTCAGAAATTATTTCCTTTAAAAACTTTTTAAAAATCTTTTTAAAAATCCAACAAACATGTCTATGTTGTTGTACTCTAACTGTTGCAGCATAACGTGAAGGATGTGCATCCATACTTCCAACAACACCAGCAATTGAAGGCTTACGAGAATCCCCTGCAGGTGGATGTGTTATGTCAGCACCAAGAAATATTATTGGTTCATTAAAGATACGTGGACGGACGGCAGGAAGTAAAATACTTTAAAAATGAAAAAAATATTTGAAAGGATTTTTGGCAAGTAGTGAATGAATCTCATCGAGCTAAAGAGATTGGTACCAAAATTGATAAAGGCAGAAATACTCAAGCGAGTTTTGGCTTTGCGCCGTTATAGCCGCGCGCCTACTTGGGCGTGTCCCGTAGTGAATATACTGGTGACAAAAATTTTAATCGAGAGACATGTCATTTAATTCGTCTCTGTGAGCGGAGTTCAAACGGACCCACTCACTATTTCAGAAAATATTTTTGGATCTAGTTTTAGGTTTCGAAAAATTAAAAATCGTTGGGGAACCAAGCCAACAAAATTAAAAAAATTTTTTTAAAGTTTAAAGAATACCTGTTAACACCACCAAGTTTAACATTCATTTTTAGGCATAAATTTGAAAGAGTTTGTGGAGTTGTTTTTGTAACATTTTTTGCTTGAACACATTGTGTAGCTATACCCAAAACTGTGTCTCCAACACGTTTAACTTCAGCTGAAAAGAAAAAAAAATTTTATTAATTTTCAAGTAAAAAACCATAAACAGGAGTTTTGCCAGGAAGTACAACACAAACTAATTGTAATCCAGGAAAATTTTGTTTCAAGTATTTAAACATTGGTTCAACTTGATCAACACCTACAGCATATTTGCAAAAACAGGGTTGACCTTGAATTGGCATTCCTGCATCTGCGGAAATTTTTTGTAAATGGCCAGTGAAATTTCTGAAAAATATGAAAAAAATTTTTTATAAATTCAAAAGAATTTGTTCTGGTCCAGGACATGCTCCAGTAAATAAACTGTCAGCTTATTAGTCAAAATAACGAACATTTAGTCAATTCACACAAGCCAAATATGAATTAGAAATGGGCTGGGAGAGGAAAAAATCGGGTCTGATTTTGTAAGAAAAAAGTCCAGGATTCAAAGCTGGCTATAGTTTATGAGTTCAACATAATTTTTCACTGAATTCGTACAGCTTTATTGGACATATAAGCTACCCCAGATCTATTTTCTCAAAAATATTATAAGTTTACAAACCAGATTCCCCAAATTTATCACAAAATTATTTAAGAAACCTGAGATCATTTTCTTTAACATGATTTTGTTGTGCAAAACAAGCAATTGCCCAAGTCTTAACTTCAATACCTGTATGAAATTGTTTTCCTCGCATATCCCAAACTCCTTGATTTGGTAATGCTGTAGCTTTTGTTCTTCCTCCATACAAAAGTTTTGGGGCATTTAAAACACGTCCTTTAACTTCTGTCATAGTCTAGAAAACCATTAGAAAATTTTTTTGAAAATTTCAAAAAAATTTCTTACAAAATTAATTGAAATTCCAAATTCCTGAGCAAAAGGATCATGAACAATTTCAGCACGTCTAACAAGTGCAGAAATTTCCTTTTCTCTATCTGGAGCATTACGTGCTGTGACCTGAAAAAATATAAAAATTAATTTATAAATATAACAGAATTAATTTTAGAAAAATAAAAATGAAGAGACAAAAATACAGCATAGAAATAAAAATACAAATATTATAAAAGAAAAATAATTCTGATTCAAAAACACAAAAATATTCTGATTTGATTTTGGAATATACTTAAAATTCTGACTTAATGTTGTACTGAAAAATACAAAATTCTGATTTTAAATTCTGATAAAAATACAAATCCGAGAAATAAAACACATAAAAATTCTGATTTGATGTTTTATTAAAAAATACAGAATTCTGATTTTTAATTCTGATAAAAATACTAATCCTAAAAAGAAAACATAAAAAATTCTGATTTAACAAAAACACATTCTTCTACCAATTAAAAATTAATTGGTAGAAAAATTCTGATTTTCTTTTTAAAAAATACAAAATTCTGATTTTAAATTCTGATAAAAAATACAAATACTAAAAAGAACACACAAAATTCTGATTTAACAACAACACATTCTTCTACCAATTGAAAATTAATTGGTAGAAAAATATAAAAAAATACAAAATAATTCTGATTTTCTTTTTAAAAAAATACAAATTCTGCCTTAATTATTCTGGTAAGAACACAAATATTATAAAAGAAAACACAGAATTCTGGTTTTTAATTATGACAAAAATACTAATCCTTTAAAAAAACACAAAAAATTCTGATAAACAGAAACACTAACAATAAAAAATTCTGATCAACAAAAACACGAAAAATACAAAAAAATTCTGATTTTCTTAAAAAAATACAAATTCTGACTTAAAACAAAAACACACACAAACACAAATACCCAAACCTTAATCATTGTAGACGTTTGAGTATCAGACAATTTTTTAATACAACGTTGTCCAGAAACAATTTCACAAACTTCCAAAGGTAAATAAGTATGTTTTTGTTCTTGGCCAACTTGTAAACAGGGAAGGTGTGGATATTTTAATTGCATGTGATATTTGTCATTAAAATATTTGAGAACAGTACAGTCAATAGATAAACCATTTTCAAGTAATAAAGGAAATCTAAATGGAAAGAAAAAAATAATATTTTAATTAAAAAATTTTTAGAAAATTAAGCAACTAAAAGTAGCAAAAATGAGGTCGACTAAAACATGGGGAACTTAACCTTCCTCAATGTTGGAACCATTTTTACCCGTTATTAGAACAACACCTCTCCGTTGTTGGAACAAATTCTTTCATTTTATACGCACCCAGAAACTACCTTCCCCAATTTCCAAAGTTTGGTATTTCGCAATGGAGGAAGCAGAAAAGTGTCACACAGGAATCGGTCGTGTTGAGAAAGAATCTTAGGGTTGAAGTTTCACAATTTCCTCCAGATCAAGTCTCGGGACTAAAAACGGACGAAGCTTCGGATGATCAACACAAACTCACTCTCAAACTCTGGGATTTGAGAGTGAGGATATGTATAGACTTTTCAGAACGATTATACCCAATTACTAAAATAGTAATTTTAAAAAAACAAACGTTTGTGATTGAGCTGGTTTTCTAGTAACATTACAAACACGATATTTTCTTCTCATTTGTCCACAATGAGTAATTTCAATTTTGAGTCCTCTTATTTCTTTTGTAAATTTAACACGTTGAGGATCAGATAAATTTCTTCTATCATTAAGTGCCTGCATTGGTAATTCCAAAACTTCAGCCATAAAATTTATCACAGGCATTTTACGATAAAAGGCAGTTGCAGAAACTTGAAAAAATAATCAATTTTTATATAAAAAAAATAAAATAAAATTTAAAAATGTGAAAAATAGAGAGAGGTCAGACAAGCCTTTTTGTTCAATTTTTAAGCTTTATCCAAAGGGCTAGTCAGAAAATAAAATTGAGTCCAGTTTCGGATCGGGTTTTTTATTTTTTTTTTCAAATCGAGTTTCGTGTAGAAAAAAACCTCAGGGTTCGAGTTGGTCAAGCAAATAATAAAAACACAACCTAAAATTAAAAATAACCCCAACTTAAGGACAAACCATAAGCTAAATATAACAGTATTTTTAAAACAAAACTGTCCACAAAAATAAAAATGAATTAAAAAATTCTCGGAAGGGTGAGCCTGACAAATACACACTCCCTCATTTCCAACAAAAAATTCTTTAAATTAAAAAAAAACCGTCAATATTGAGCATCATTTTCCACTGGCTTGGTCGTACACTTTGGTGAAATCCAAACCAAACTTCTCTTCCACCACCAAGTCCACCAAGTTTATCAACACCTTGAGGACCTCCTCCTCCTCCTCCACCACCTCCACCGCCTCCAGGACCACCAGAAACGGTGATATGTTGAGCGCCTAAAGCTACTGGAGGCGAAGAGAAAAATGAGCGACCAACTAAAAAATTTTTTTGAAAATTTTTCACTAAAAAATTTTTAAAAGAAAACCTGGAGTATATTTCATGCTGGGAAGATGTCGAAGAATGACATCCATTGCTTGAACCGATTCTGGTGGGATTTGTCTTATACGGCCGGCCATCGCATCTTCCAAAGCTTGTAAAGAAACACGGCTTACTAACTGAAAAAGCAATATTTAAGAAAATTTTTAGGCCCTCTTTACTAGATAGGCAAAATACATGATTAGACACTAGAATGGGAAAAAGGTCAAGGAAAAAACGAAAACCAATGATTCAGAAAAAGATTTATGGATTAAACCAGAGGAAATCAAGAGTCCAAAACATTCCTTCATTTACAAAAAATAGTTGTGACTGCTAGTGGAGCCATTCCTACTTTTTCAAGTCTTTATTTAAGACTAAAGTCACCCCAAAGCCTCTTAATGAGCTTTGCTCTCGGTTTTTTAAATTCATGACTTTACTAATCAAAATGACAAAGACGATCAGGCATGGGAGATACCCGGATATGACATCTGGAATAAAAATACGGATATTGGCGAAAACGGAGATGACGGCCATAACGCAAAATATTCATGAAAACCTCGAAATAACCGTGAAAGAACATGCCCATAAAAAATACCCTTACTAACCATCTAGTGCCAGAAAAAAAATATTAAATAAAAAACCTTTAAAGCAACTCTAAATTTTCTATCAACAGCAGAATCACCAGGCATAACAACATCCAATTCAACTCTTTCTTGTCCAAAAGGCAAAGCTTCTTTTGTATATAAATTCTTTTTTCCATCATATACAGGTTTGAAATTATTAAATAATTTACATGAATCGACCATTGTATTTATAATTTCTCTGTTGACTTTACGTGGGCATTTGTCTGGTCTTAAAAAAAAATTTTTTTAATAAGAGAAGATGGGTAATCAAAACACAAAATTAAGGGTAATTTTAGGAGCATTTAAAACCATGAAAATGAAAAAAAGCAATAAAGACACTCTTCCCAAATTTTTTTTAAATTTAACATAAACAAGACAGAAAAGAATAGTTAATCAAATATCGAAATTTTACTCTTAAGGTTAAATTGACGTTTCCAAAGCCCCAAATAAAGAGGGGGAGTCCAGGATGTGGTTTGGTTTCTCCTCTACCCAGAGTCAAAATTATAACCCATGGGGTTTTCCCTTGTCTAGAGTGAAATCAGACGACTTTATAAATTCCTAGAGTTTCCCAGAGTCCCACAATCTGACCCTGTTATAGTAAATCAATCTACTTTGAGCCCTTGTCTCAAAAATCCCCAACCTCCAGCCCCAACCAATTAAAAAATATAAAATAAACAAACTGAATTTCAACAGCATAAAAATGGACATAACCACCAGAATTAGTAACTTTGAAGTGATTAGCACGCAAAAGAATTGGACGTCCTTCAGTTCCATGATTTGGACGTGGTGGACATTGAAATTGTATTGTTGAAGGAGGTAAAGATAATTGACCCTAAAAATAGAAAAAAAATCTTTTTTAAACATAACAAGGTATTTAAAATCTCAAAAAAGAAATGTGTTAGGTCCCAAAAAAACAAATACACATTCCCTGTCTAACGATGAATTTTTATGACATCTTCAACCACAATGATTGACAAAATGTTTTCTCAACCACATTAGCTCATACATCGTCGTTCCGACATCATAGTTCCGTTCATAACTAAAGAGTTGAGAACTGTCTTCATCCGACAATGACTTTCAGGTTACCACACGTTAGTCCCAGGAAGTTCATTCACTGACAACCTTTTTCCCCGAAGTTATCCTCAAGGGTATCGAGCCAACTCTAATTATAACAAAAAAAAATTTTGCCAAGGCTTCCCGACTTTTGGCCAACCCAGGAAAACCAATGCCCCCTAATTCTTCCCAGAATAATTTCCAAGATAAAAAAATATAAAAGAAATATTTATAAGTATTTACATGCTGCACTGGAACTAAAGATCTTTGTTGTTGCTGTTGTTGTCCTATTGGTGGTTGTTGTCCAGGAGGTGGTTGGTGCATTCCTCCTCCACTTATTTCTGTTGTAGCAGCCAATGCGATTTGTTGTCCTTGTTGAGAAGATATTGTGGATGGTTGTTGCTGTGGTTGTTGTTGTTGCTGAGGCTGCTGTGGTTGACGTTCATAAAGCATTGGAGTTGTAGCACTAGTAAATGCAGAACCTCCTCCACCACTACTTATGCCCCCACTACCATGGACCATCTGACTTCCTGAGGATAAGAGGTGTGGTGGCATGAAAAATGAAGATTCAGGGTACTAAAAATGATAAAAGTTTAAAAAATTAGTTTAAGAACTTTTTGAACTTTATGAGCCACATTTTTTATTGCTCTTGTTATCTTCCCTTATTTTACTTTTTTCAAGAAGGCAATCAAAAAAAGAATAGTTTTGGGGTGAGAATCTCAAGAGGAGCCTCCACCCAGCTTTGTGACAGAGACTCCACATTAATAACATGCAGTTGCACCCACGCTAAATCTCCACAATTATGACAGGTTTCGGATTTTATACAAGGAAACCAAACATAAGCTCCTCGAAGATACAAAATGGGAGAGGAATAGAAAAAAGGACCCCAACAAACTTCAAAAATTCCAAAAATTTATTAAAGAAAAAACCTGAGGTGGCTGCTGCGAAAATGGTGGAGCACCTTGCTGCACTGATTGTGAGCCCAAAGAAAATTGGGAAGAAACACCTCCAGTAATACCTCCACCAAAAGGTCCACCACCAATCATTCCTGTCATTTGTGGGACAAAAGTAGGCGGCATTCCACCAGATTCATTAACCGTTAAGGCTTCTAAAATTAAATAATAAAAATAAGGAAAGGCCGAAAATTAATATAATTGATCTAAAATAGGAATCAAAATCATTTTCGATTATTTAAAAATTCATTTCTCCTGAGCGGGTTCGAAATCACGACCCCAAATAATAGGTAAAGGAAGCAATAAAACATCGCTAAAAAATCAGGAAAAACCGAAAATTAATATAATTGGCCAAAAATTTGGAATTATAATCATTTTTCAATTATTTAAAAATTCATTCCCCCCGAGCGGGGTCGAACCCACGACCCCAAATAATAGGAAGAAGTATTCCCCCAAGTAAATTCGAACAATGACCAAAGAACCAAGTATTTTTCTATTTAAAAAAAATAAAGAAAAATCGAAAATTAATGTAATTGGTCAAAAACTAAGAATTATAACCATTTTTTGATTATATAAAAAAATCATTCCCCCCAACGGGGTAGAACCCACGACCTCCACATATCAAGCATAAAACCCCCAAACCCCAAAAAATTGAACCTAATATACTCAAAACTGCTTGTTGATCAATAGAAGTCATTTGCTGCTGCTGTTGTTGTTGCTGTGGAATTTGCATTGTTTGGTGTTGTTGGTGTTGATATGACGAAACTTGTTGTTGCTGAGGTTGTTGGTGTTGTTGTGAACCGCTTATAAATTGTTGAAATGGATGCTGTGAATATTGTTGTTGTTGTTGTTGGCCTCCTTGTGGCGGAGCTTGAGGCGGCTGCCTATGCTGTTGAGGATCCAGCTTGGCAAACTTTAAAGAAAATTTAGAAAATAAGCAAAACCCCTCGAAATGATCAATACAATAAGAAAGCGAAATTAAGAGTCAAAGCTTAAGGGGATGGATCTACCAAGTAAACAGGGTTGAGAACAGGAAACGGAGGAGAGGGAAGGGGGGGGGGGGGTAGATCAATTCAAGTTAACCGACTCTAACCTTACTTAATCCCGACCCGATTTATGTTGTTCATGCCAGAACACCTTTCGTTCTACTTTTCACCTATGAAGCGTATATCAAAAAAAGGGTCCGGCGAACTTATGCCCTCCTATTTTAGAACTAAAGGGAACGAAGGGTCCAATCAATTTCAGAAAAACACTAAAAACACTCCTCAAAATTCTTCTTAGACTCTAAGGTAAATAAATATCGATCAATAGGATTTAAATAAAATTTTATTTTGGTTGACCAGGAGAAAAGGATATACAGTCGAGGCTCGATAATATGTCGCCTTCTAGATCAGACTGATCAACAGTGACGTTTTAATGAAAGGGACGTCTTATCAAGGGTCAAATCTTGTTAAAAACATATCAATACGGACTGACTTGTGGAGAGACGTATTAAGCAAAGGGTCCTACCAACAGGGTAACGTATTATCGAACTCCGACTGTAAATCCCAAATATAGAAAAGATTTTTGACTTTTCTCATCCCCTTCCCTTCCATAAATAAAAAATAAATAAATACTTGAAAGAAATCGGCGAAAACTGGGACGGTTGACTCGTCGTCGTCGTAATAGTAGGAGGTAGCAGCAAGTTTTGCAGAAGAACTGTTGATGTTGTTGTTTTGATTTAATTCAATTATGACGACAAAAAAGAAGTGAATATTTTCTGATGATTAATAAACAAATTGAACCAAAAAATTTGACAAAAATCCAAAAATACTAAAAAGTTTTGGTAGTATACACCTCTAAAAAAATAATTAAAAAAAAATAAGATTAAAAAAAACTACAAAAAAGAAATGCCGGCAAAACCTCAAAAAGAAAAAGACATTAAAACGTAAAGGAAAAATTACCCATAAAATCACCCCTACTTAAATAAAGTGACCATTAGAGTATGAAAATATAAGGGAAAGAAAATTGTCTCTCCACAAAAATGAGACTCTAATAGTCTTTTAATCTTCTAGTAGAAGACGCCATTTAATAACACAACGATAGACATCAATAAATAAAACGTCAGACATTTTTAAATGTTAGACACACATACAACCAAAAGGTCAGCCATTAAAATTAGAGAAAAGAAAAAGACTATAGAGAATGAAGAGATTTAAAAAGAAGAGAGAGAAATTTATTTACTGCAGTTAAACTGTGTCTAACAAAGTTGCAAAAAATAAAAGGGGGGGATTAATGCAATATTAATGTAGCAAGCAAGGAGCATTTTTCTTACCTTTATTTTTTTCTACATCCATTTTTGGATGGAAAATATTCAAGTAAGTAACAAGAGAAATTAAGAGGGGATTAATTCTAAATAGAGGCGCATTTTTGAATATTTTTTCTTTGACATTTTAAAAGTGTTCAAAGATGAGTATTAAACAAAATAAAAAAGTTTTTTAATTCTTGAAAAAAAAATTTTTAAATCGGTAAAATCATCTAAAAAATTAAAAAAAACCAAAATCTCCCCTCTTTTAATTTTATTCAATTCATTTTCCACCAAAAGGCATCGAACTTTTACCATATTTTTTAAAAAATTGTCTCTTCTGCCTGCGCCCTAAACCACTCGGCCACACGTGCTACATTCAACAGTCTCAAAACTTTTCACTAAATTCTTAAGACAATTAAAAGAAAAAACCCTATAAATAATCAAAAAGCTCAAGTTTACGCCTCAGATTTCTCTAAATAAAATTTTAAAAATTTCTACTTGTTATCTCTTTAAAAAAATAACTAAAAGCTCAAACAAAATTAACAATTTATTTTTTTTTAATTTTATTTTATTCCTTTTTTTAACCAACGAGTCCAAAGGTGACGGCAAAAAATAAAAGACAAACATTATATAAAATGGCTTTTTTGTTTTTCTTTTTTAAAAATTTTTTCTTTATTAAAGCCAAGAGAGAAAAATTTAAAAAAAATTTAGAAGAGTGACGAAAATTCGAAAAATAATTTTTTTTTCAAAGAAAATTTCAAAAATTCAAAAAATTTCTCAAAAATGGATATTTTTTTAAACATTTTTCTCTTCGAAAACATTATATATCCAAACAAAAAAAAATTTTTTTTTAATAGGAGAGAGACATATTTGGGGGGATACATTTTTTTAGAAAAAAAATAATAGAGAGATGGGGGTCATCGAGAAAATTTTTTTAATTTTTTTTTTAAATACTTTCTTGCTCTTCTCTTCTTTTTTTATTATTAAATTTTCCCTCTTTTTTTGTTTTCCAACCATTTTTTCCTCTTTTTCTTCCTCCTTTTCCTCTTTTGCGCTTAGAAGCATTTACGGTGAACAATAGATGGACCAGATTCGTCATACTCTTGCTTGCTGATCCACCTTGAAAATTAAAAAAATTTTTCTTAAAATTTTCAAAAATTCTCTCTAGCTTACATTTGCTGGAAGGTAGACAATGAAGCAAGGATAGATCCTCCAATCCAAACAGAGTATTTACGCTCAGGAGGTGCAATAATCTTAATCTTCATTGTTGATGGTGCCAAAGCAGTAATTTCCTTCTGCATACGATCAGCAATGCCTGGATACATGGTTGTACCTCCAGAAAGGACAGTGTTGGCGTAAAGGTCTGGAAAAAAAGAAAAGGTTAAAAATGATTGTTGAAGAGAATTGAGGCTTAACTAAGGGAGTGATCCTGTTTCCTGGGACCCGACACTGGGTTACTCAACCAGGCCTTCATTAAAAAATAATTTTTCCAATGCTTCCCTCCCCTTACCCGTCTTACCCCCTTATGATTACCAGTCCCCAACTTTTGCCCAAAAAAGAAAGCTTTTCAAGTCAAAGGGCACCAAAGCCAAGTTATCAAAAAATTCAATTTTCTATACCTTTACGGATGTCAATGTCGCACTTCATGATTGAGTTGTAAGAGGTCTCGTGAATACCAGCAGATTCCATACCCAAGAAAGATGGCTAAATTTGAAAATTTTATTTAAGAGGGAAGAAGTCAAAGCTTAAGAATAAACCTGGAAGAGAGATTCTGGGCAACGGAAGCGCTCGTTTCCAACAGTAATGACTTGACCGTCAGGCAATTCGTAGCTCTTTTCCAAAGAAGAAGACGAAGCAGCTGTAGCCATCTCTTGCTCAAAGTCCAAAGCAACATAGCAAAGCTTCTCTTTAATGTCACGTACAATCTCACGTTCGGCGGTTGTGGTGAAAGAATAACCACGTTCAGTGAGGATCTAAAATGAACAAATTTTCAGAATTATCCTCAAAAAGGAGTCCAACAAACCTTCATCAAGTAGTCGGTCAAATCACGTCCCGCTAAGTCAAGACGCAAGATTGCGTGAGGCAAAGCATAACCTTCATAAATTGGAACTGTGTGGGTGACACCTGAAGAGAAAAATAAAATTTTTCAAAGGCTTTTAAAAGTTTAAATTGTTTTTACCATCACCAGAGTCAAGAACAATTCCAGTAGTACGTCCAGAAGCATACAAAGAAAGAACAGCTTGGATGGCAACATACCTAGAAAAGAATTAAAAGATTGATTAAAAAAATCTTTTTTCTTCTAAACATACATGGCAGGCGTGTTGAATGTCTCAAACATGATTTGAGTCATCTTTTCACGGTTAGCCTTTGGGTTGAGAGGAGCCTCAGTTAAAAGCACTGGATGTTCTTCAGGAGCAACACGAAGTTCGTTGTAGAAAGTGTGATGCCAGATCTTCTCCATGTCGTCCCAGTTCGTGACAATGCCGTGCTCAATCGGGTATTTCAAAGTCAAGATACCTCTTTTGCTTTGAGCCTCATCTCCCACATACGAATCCTTTTGACCCATTCCAACCATGACACCCTGGTGTCGAGGGCGTCCAACAATTGAAGGAAATACGGCACGAGGAGCATCATCACCAGCAAATCCAGCCTTGAAAAAACAACAAAACTTTTAATCGAAAAGTGGCATTTTTAACTAACCTTGCACATTCCACTGCCGTTATCAACAACAAGTGCGGCGACCTCTTCGTCCATCTTTATTGTTTATTGATCGTTGGTTTGAAGAAAATAAAAATATTTAATAAGAGTTTTCTCTAAAAAAACAAAAAAATATTAAAAATTTAAAGCACAAGTTGAAAAATGAACGCGAAAGGAAAAGATTGAAGAAAAGGAAAATTTCAGAATGGGAGAAAAAGCGGAAAATTAAGTACTTGGGAAGAAGCAAAAAAGGGCACTATCTCAAAAATCAAGTAACAAGAGGTTTTTATAGTCAAGATCGGTTTGACTTTTTCAGTTTCCGAAACCAACACAAGTCACCCAACGGAATTCAACCCCAAAACGTCCCCACAACCAAAAACCAAAAAAAGTTGAGTTTAGAACGGTTAAAACCCCCAAAAAAGTGATGAAAAACAATAAAACAAGCGAAAAAAGGGACGATAAATAACAAAAATGTAGGAAGAAAAAATGGTCGATAGTTATGTTGTGTTGATAGAATTACAAGATAAAACTAGAAAAATCGCTCCCCTTAAATAGTATAAAATTACACTACAAAAAAATGTAAAAATAGTGCAGTTTTGTTGTATAAACAATAAGAGAAAAAGTAAGTGACCAAAAGAAAAGAAAGAGAGAAATTGTATTAAAAAATGTATTTTTCTCTAACTAAAAGCTATTTTAACACTATTTTTCTCTATTTTTAATTGTTTGTTCTAGAACATTTTTTAAGGAAACACTTCGCCAAAATGGGGTAATTTATGCTAAAATTTAACCAATTTGAATGTTGGCTTTGTTCTCTAATCCGGAAAATACATAAATACTTTCCGGAATTGAATTGAATTCTCTATTCATTTCCGGAAAGTATATTATTATTTTTCTCTAATTATGTGTTAAATAAACGGTTAGTCTAGTTTCTTTAATCCGGAAAATGTTTAATAGAATTGGAATTTCCTGAAATATTTCTCTAATTATGAGAGACATTTAATCATTTAATCCTATTTTTCCGGAAAATAGAGAATAAAATACTCTATTGTTTTCCGGAAAGTGTATATTATTTTTCTCTAATTATGTGTTAAATAAACGGTTAGTCTAGTTTCTTTAATCCGGAAAATACTTAATAGAATTGGAATAAAATACTATTTCTTTCCGGAAATATTTCTCTAATTATGAGAGGCATTTATTCATCTAACCCTATTTTTCCGGAAAAAGAGACAAATAAAATACTCTATTCTTTTCCGGAATGTTCGAATTATTTTTCTCTAATTATAAGGTAATTAAATGAGACATTTAATCTTTTAATTAAAGCATTTAGCCAAAAAAGGGAATAATTTAAAAACATTTAAAGCCAAATTATTTTTTTTTAATGCTTGAAGCTTTAATTATTGTTGAATAATTTTTAGGTCAATTTCATTATTATTTTAGAACAATAAAATAAAAGTTTTTGGTAAAGTAATAATCTTATTTCTAATTGTATTTATATATTTATACTGATGAGAGATGGGAGGGTTTGGCCAAAAAAGAAACGAGGATAAAATTAAAAGTAAAATAAAAAGCGATCTAAACCAAACACAACATTTGTTCTTTTTAATGTTTTTAGCAAGTATTAAGAAGAAGATATTTTAGTTTATAGTAGTGAGAGAAGAGAAAATGAGAGGGCGGTTAAGTTAGTTGGTTGATTTGTAAGTTGTTTAGTTAGTGTTTAAAGGCGGGAAAGAATTTTTTTCTCTTAAACAACACAAGCTCACAAGCTTTTCCTTTTATCTCTCCTATCTTTCTCTTTAAAAAACTTTTTTTCTTAAAGCCAACTAAAATCTTGCAATAAGACAGAAAGAAAGTGATGATCCGGTTAGCCGGTTAGCTCATTTTCCCAGTATTTCCCCCCTATTTTCCCCATTCCTCTACATTTCTCTTTGATTTTTTTCTTCTTAAATCACACACACAAACATAAGTCCTCCCGATACTCTCTTTCCCCCCACCAACAAGCTTAATCTTAAAAATTCCAATCCTTTAGGCTTAAAACATTTTTTTACTATTAGTACAGCTCATAGTCTCTTTTTACAAGAATATATATCTAAGCAGCTGTCAATGATCTGACCCACAATTTTTATCTTCCTTCCTTTTTCCTAGTAAAACTAAACAATGACAGAGATATGTAGCTAGAAATATCAACTTAAGAGTTTCGAAGAAAAGCGCCTCTTCACCAACAAAAATCTCTTGTTCCTCCAAGCCTCTCTACTACAATTTTTTTTAAAATTTTCTCTTTTCTTCGAATCACTTTTATTTTCTCTCCATCCACTTCACGGAACCAAAAAGTAAAAATATACAAGACACACAAAAACAATAAACTAACTAAACAACACATGTCGCAAATTCTCAGTAGCTCAGTTAGCTCAATATATTCTTCTCCAAGCCTTTCTACTATATTTTTAGTTTTAAAAAAGTGTACAACAATCTAAAGCAAAGCAACAATCAAAAGTGAAGAAAGAAGGAAAAAAGCGGGGGAGATATATAGAGAGAGATAGATTAATGTATAAAATTATTTATAATAAAGGGGAAGAAGATATGAGAAGATATATGAATTTAAAAATAAGGAAGAAAGATTTAGGAGAATAAAAAAGAACAATGCTTAAAAAATCAAAAAGAGATTGTTTTTCAAGTGTGCGGCAAACAAAAAAACTTTTTCCAAAAATTTAAAATTAATTCTGACATTTGTATTTTCCCGTAAATTCTGAAATTTGTATTTTTCCGTAAATTCTGAAATTATTATTTTCTGTTAATTCTGCTATATGTATTTTTTTGAATTCTGATATTTGTATTTTTGCAAATTCTGATATTTGTGTTTTTCTGAGAATTCTGATAGTTGTATTTTTGAATATTCTGAAATTTTGTATTTTTTTGAATTCTGATATTTGTGTTTTTGAATATTCTGAAATTTTGTATTTTCCGAAAATTCTGATATTCTATTTTTGTTTATTTTTCCGAAGAATTAATTTTTTCCTTTTGGCGCGCGCACATCCTCCTTACACCTTGAATTATAGAAACAAAAATTTTTTTCTTTTTTCTTCAAGCACACAAAAACAACAATATCACCACCAACCACCAGCACTACTACTTACAAGATTTTCAACACGTAAATTTCATTCATTCATTTTTTTCTTTTGTTATACATACTAGTAGTAGAACGATTTTTGACAAAAATTGCCACACACACACACAAATTTATTTATTTTTTCCTTTTTTTCAACAATTCTTTCCTTCTCTCACTCTCCCAAGAAATCCACGCAACAATAGCATCCAAAAACAAAAAAAAAACAATTGGTTTCTTATTAAAATTTTTTCTTTTTTCAAAAGACGGCTGTTGCCTAATAGCTTTTTTTAAAAATTTTATTTTTAGAGATACTTTTCTTATTATAATTCAAGAGCTTTTTGGCGTTTTTTAGCTCACAGATCTGTCTGAATTTTTTTTAAAGAAAAGTGGAAGAAGAGGAAAAATTTTTAAAAAAAAAGTGGATTTGATAAAGACAATAAATACAAGGAAAAAGGAAAAAGAAAAGACAGGGGAAGATGAAAAAGAAACAGTTGTGAGATGAGGGATGGAGGAGGATATAATAAATATATTTTTTAAGACAAAAAAAAGTTGAGAAAAAAAAAGAAAAAAAATTTTTTTTTGGTGGATAAAAAAATGTGGGAGGAAAATGAAGGAAGAATTAATTAGAAAAAAAGTGTCCGGATTTTCAGAGTATTAATAAAATAAAAAAATAAAATAAAAATAAATTTATAAGAAATTTATGAGAAATAATCAGAAAAACGATCCGGAATATATTTTTAAAAAAAAAGTAAGGAGGGAAATAAGAAGGAGAATTAAAAAAAATTTTTTTTAAAGACGGATTGCTTTTAATGATAAGACGAGAAAAAAAATTTTATTTTTTTTATTTTAATGCTGATGATGAAGACCTCCAAGAATGTGTGTGCTTTTTGAAGAAAAAGGGAGAAAAATGGGTGGAAGATATGAATAAAATATATATTGAATTTGAAGGAAGGAAAAAATTTTTTTTTCTCGTCTTGTCTTGAATGTTTGTGAATTTATTTATTGTGAATATATTTATGTGTTTGCTTTTTTTGGCCTTTAAACACATTTTTTTATTACACACTCACCCTATAAGACTTTCATCATCGACAATTTTTTACTATGACTCATTGCGAACGAGAACGCATATTTTAATATATTAAAGATAAATTAGGTTCAGAAGATCAACATTTAAATGATATGAATTTGTTTTCCGGAAATTGTTTATTCTCCGGAAAAAAATAAAACAAAAATAAGATATCAGAATTTAAGGAAAATACAAAATTTCCGAATTTACGGAAAACACAAAAGTTCAGAATATTAAAAAATACAAATATCAGAATTATTAGAAAAATACAAAATATCAGAATATTCAAAAAAAACAAGTTTCAGAATTAACAGAAAATACAAATTTCAGAATTAACAGAAAATACAAATTTCAGAATTAACAGAAAAACACAAATTTCAGAATTCTCAGAAAAACACAAATATCAGAATTAACAGAAAATACAAATTTCAAAATTAACAGAAAAACACAAATATCAGAATTAAAGAAAATACAAATTTCAGAATTTACGGAAAAATACAAGTCAGAATTTACAAAATACAGATATCAGAATTAACAGAAAATACAAATTTCAGAATTTACGGAAAAATACAAATTTCAGAATTTACAAAATACAAATATCAGAATATAGAAGATAACTAACAAATTCTGGAAAAATACAATTTCCGGAAACTAAAAAAATTAATAATATTTTCCGAAAAACACATTATTATTTAAAAAATAAAATACTTCCATATTCTGATTGATCTTTTGGATAGACTAAAATATATACAGTCAACAAAATCGCTGTTCATTCCTATCTTTTTTCCTTTCTCTCCCAGGAATTTTACTGAATTGCTTTTAAAACATTATAGCAAAATATTAGAGAGCTGATTAATCATTTTCTTTTAAAATTGAAAAACGCATCATTACTACACAAAATGTTTTAAAAGAAAAGGTCAATGAAAATTTTAAAAAATGAGAGGGGTAAAATTTGTGTGTTTTGGACGAATTAAAATTAAAAAATTTTTTTTTGGTATTTAGAATATTTAAACTTTTCCGGAAAACTTAAACTATTAATTTTCCGGATACTTAGGCTTTACATTTTCAGTTGATATTTTTCCGGAATATATTTTACGGAAAAATGTTATTACTATAGAGATGACTAAAATTTTGTTGGATGATTTTTTGATTGCCTTTCAAAAAAATTTTAAAAAATAATTTTAGATAAAACAAGAATATTAACTACTGTCAAAAGGATTTATAAAAAATAGGATTTTTAGGATTTTCACTAGTTTAAAAAAAAGTGTAAAATATTATAGAGAATCCATAACAACAAAAAAAAGCTTTCAAACAAAATTTTAGATAATCCGAGTGTCAATTTGCTTGATTAGGATTTAAAATTGTAAAGCCTCTCCCTATATTTTTAAAATATAATGTTCATATTAAAAAGCCCAAAAGATCAACATTAAATAATAAATACATTTTATAAGAATATTATTTTCCGGAAAACACAAATGTTGGAAAAAAAATTAATATATTCGTAAGAGTTATAGTTTCCGGAAAATACAGAATTTGCAACATTTCGGAGAGACCAGAATTCTAAAATTAAATATCAGAATGAGGAAAGAAATTATAAGTTTTCCGGAAAATTTAGTATTTTAGGAAAACACAGAAAAATACAAGAATAAAGAGAACGCTAGAATTTCCGGAAGAGACAGTATTTTAAGAAAATACAGAAAACACAAGAATACAGAGAATATTAGAATTTCCGGAAAACACATAAAAACACAATAATAAAGAGAACATCAGAATTTCCGGAAAATTTAGTATTTTAGGAAAACACAGAAAAACACAAAAATAAAGAGAACGTTAGCATTTCCGGAAAAGTTGTATATTTTCCGGAAAACTGATACTACAGTATATTCAAAAATAATATAACAGTGAATAATCACAAATACATTAAAATAATTAATTCTAGACAGAACAAAAATTTTTTTTTGATTTTTAGTCTCTGTAAAACCTAGACTAACACTACACTCTCCCAAACCAAAATATATATTTTAAAATGTGTTCAGTAAAAATAAAAATATTTTTACTGCTTATTTGCGCAGTGGGGGATGTGTTTTTAATAAAAAAGATTGGAGGAAGAAATGAATATTGGCTTAGAAAAGATGTTTAAGCGACGCTAAAAGGGAAGAGGAAAATCGAAAAGGATGCGCGCATAAAATATATGACACAACACAGTCAGAAACGGAAGGAAAAATGAAGGAAAAATGAAGGGAAGAAAATGGTCCCAGAGGAACAAAATGACTTTAAAAAAATTTTGTGATGAATGGTTGAGATTTGAGAGGCCAAAAAGGAAAGGGCAAAACGAAATAAGAAAAAAATATAAATAAATGGACTTTGGTCGAAAAAGGGGACATTGGGGAGCGAAAATAATTTTGGAGTAAAGCTTTATAAAAAAAGAATTTCCGAAAAACACAAAGGTTGAAACTTTCCGGAAAAACCAGAATTATTAAATTGTTAATATAAATCAGAATAATGAGGAAGAGAAATAAAATAGTTTTCCGGAAAATACAAAATAACAAATACCAGAATTTAATTTGAGTTAGAAACCAGAATCAGAAAAGAAAAAAACAGAAATATAAAATAAAAAGTAGGCTGGTTGTGTTTTTCCGGAAAAATCAGAAATCTCAAATAAGAAATAAAAAAATTAAACTTTTTCCGGAAAAGAGAATTAATAAGTTTCCGGAAAATACAAAATATAAATATCAGAATTTAATCTGTGTATTATTATAAAACCAGAATCAGAAAGAGAAAACACAGAAAAATACAAAATAAACTTTTTCCGGAAAAATCAGAATTTTTACATAAATAGGAGGAGAAAATTAAAGTTTCCGGAAAATACAAGGAAAATACAAAATATAAATATCAGAATTTAATGTTTTATTTTATATAACCAGAATCAGAAAGAGAAAACACAGGAAAACATAGAAAAATACAAAATAAACTTTTTCCCGGAAAATACAAGGAAAATACAAAATACGACAGACGACTATTGTATTTTCGATCTTTTGGATTACCTAATTAAATTATAAATATTTATTAGTTGCACTATGTTGGAGATTTTATATAATTTTCGTTGAAAATAAAATATATGAAAATGAACGGGGAAATGAAAAGGAGAGACGGATTCCGACGGAAAAAGAAAAAAAATTTAGGTCAAGAACGATAAATAAAATTGGATGAATAAATGAATTAAAAATTTTTGGGTAGATGAAGGAATGCAAAGAGAAATTGATGCCAAAATATTTGGAAAGAATTTAATAGAACCTGTGGTGAGGCAAGGTCATTTTTATGTATATTGTTGTTTTGAGAGTAAAATTGAAGAAAAATAAAATTTTTTTTTGTAAATTCTAATTTTGCGGACAAATTTTTGCGGACAAACTCGTGCGGATAAATTTTTGAGATAAACTGAAATGAACTGAAAAAAATTGGAAAAAATAATCAGAGGAATGAAAAAATTTTTAAACCTAAATTCAAATTTGTATGGTTCTTTAAATAGGAGGAATTGGAAAAAGTTTTGCTCTTCCTTAAAATTCGGTCCACAAAAAATAGAACCTAACAAAAATCACAAAAAAAATTTTCGCTTTTTTAGTCTGATAACTATAATAAAAATGGCATTGTCTCACCACATCTTTCATTCTAGAATGATTCTCCAAATAATCTTATTTAAAGATTTCTAGAGTTCAGACTTGCCCATATAGAGAAAATCAGGGATGGGAAAGCCACGGGGTTATAACAATTTTAGCCCGAACCCAATAAGGTTATTTTCTAGGAAAACCTGAAGATGAAGACGTTCAAGCGCTGCCACAGAAGCCTGAAATTAACCAAATAAATTTTGACTAAACTAGGAAAATAAACATTTAAAAAAATTTGTAGAAAACTTTTTATCCTATTTTGATGCTTAAAGTAGGGGTTTAAGATAAAATTGAAGGAATAATTATGAGAAAATGACTCCAAAATAATCTGATATGTAAGAATAAAAAATATCCGAAAAGCTTGAAAGTAGTGCTGTCGATTCCTGGAAATTCTTCGAATAATCTAAACGAGCCGAAGAACCGATCTGAAAAATCCAAGGTTCTACAGTTCGGTCGAGAACCAACAACCCTACTTGAAAGCCTTGTCTACTAAAGACCTTAATAGATTGGGGACAACAATAAACGAGATTTTTGTTCGAAATCTCGTCTCTACTAAAAATAAGAGCGAGTGTCCAGGCATTGTTTTAGCCGGATTAAAACTGGTCTTGGATTTTTTCTATCTACAGGCTCCCAAGTGGAGAAGAAAAATCTCACAATTTAAGAACTTAAAAAAACTAAAAACCTTTAAAACAAATTCCATCCAACTAGCTTTAGTGGCAAGAACAATATGCTTGCTTGAACGTCTTTCATCTTCATTTTAAAATTCATTGACAACTAAAAATCTTATAAAAATAAATAAAAATTTAATTAAAAAAATAGGAAATAAACGTAGAAAATTATGAGTTGAATAAAATATAAGAAGCAAAAGAGATAGCCAAGAATAAGTGAAGACATCAAAGCCGAACGACGCACATCTTAAGGAACTTTTAGAGTTAAAACGCCCAATGAAGAGGACGTGAAAATGTCATCTAAAAAAGAGAATAATTATTCAATTTAACTGTAAAAAGTAATCAAAATCAAGGGGCAAATTTTTGAAATTAAGAGACTTTGTGCCTCTTCAAGAAAAGACACGAAAATGCTCCAAAAACTCCGTTCAAAGTAGAGACCGGAACGGGGCCCGGTCCCGTCTTTTTTGAAGATGCCGGGATGAAACCGGGATCGGGAATTCCCGCTTTCCCAGTTCCAGGTCCCGACCGGGTTTCCTCCGCTACAATTTCCTGTTTCCTTCCGATCTCTAGTTCAAAAGAGCATAATACTCTAACGTCCAAATTTAAATTTACGCCTACAGTACTATTATTTTCTGTGCCAAACTTTGGCATAATGTTTATTCGCAACTTTGTCCCAACTTGTTTTTTCTTGTCTAAAATTTTCTTCGAGCCTAAGGTGCACCTAGGTAGTTTTTCGTTGTTTTTGTTTGTTTTTTTTGTTTCTATATGTGTTTCTTTACTCATTTCGTGTTCCTATCTCTTTCCTTCACTCAGCGCGCGGCGAAAAAATTAAAAAAAACTTTAAAAAATTGAAATTTTATTTTTCAAAATTTAACTGTTTTTTTCTTTCTAGTTCCGCCGACTCTCTTCTACATCTAGTACGGGAGCAGTTTAACCGTTTTTTATTATTTTTAAAAAGTTTTTCGGATATAATTTAATTTTTTGTTTTTTGTAGCTGTGGTGCTTGCTCTACATGGTGGCCTGTTATGGTGCTCTACATGGCCTGTTTGTGGTGCTCTACTTGGCCTTCTGTTCTCAACATGGTGGCCTGTTTAATATGCTTTGCTCTTCATGCTCCTCATGCTTGTGGAGGCTTCAATTGCTGTTGAGTATTTTTTTCTGAAATTTTTTATTTGAACTTTTTTTTTAATTCAGTGTCGTCCGATGTGCTCTACATGGATTCTGGTGTGGTTTTGTTTTTAAAAAAATTTGGGAGGCGGGAGGGCTTCCTCTTTTAAGATAGGTGCTTGTGGCTGCTGCTCATGGTGGACAGCCGTGGATGCTTCAATTGCTGTTGAGTATTTTTTTCTGATTTTTATGATTTGAAATTTTTTTGAAATTCAGGATGTGCTCAACTCTCTGGAGTGTTCAACATGGACATTGGAAGAAAATGCATTTTGGTGGTGGTGCGGTTTTAATTTTTTAAAAATTTTCGGGAGGCGGGAGGGCTTCCCTCTTTAGTTTTGTGCTGGTGTGGTCTACTGGCTTTCTTGCTTTTGGTTGGTGGCCATGCTTCAGTTTGTTTAACCTTATGTTTTTTTAAAAAAGAATTGTTCTCAGGTTTTTTTTTCATTTCAGGTGATGGCTCTTGTACCGTTGCTGGTGGCATGCTTCTTCTGGTTGTTTAAACTTATGTTTTTTTTTAGAAAATAGAAGTTTCAACTCTTTTCGTTTCAGGTGATGGCTGGTGGCTCTACGAATGGTGGTGGCTTTGCTTCTTCAGTTTGTTTACCCTTATGTTTTTTTAAAAAAGAATAGTCTACAGCCTTTTTCTTTTTCAGGTACTGGCTCTCTACTCGACTACTTATGGTGGACTTGGTGGTGGATCTCATTGCTCTATATGTAAATTGTAAGTTTCCAAAAGATTGAAAAAAAAATAAAATTGCACGCCAAAAATGCAAAGCGCGGCCTTCCCTACCCTTTCCTGTTCCTTATTTTTCTATTGTTTTTGTCTTGTTCGTTCTTTTTCATTTTTCTAAACTTTTTTGTTTTTACTTGAAGAACAGATTTTGTTTGGGCAGCATGGAACTGGAGCAACTGGTGGAGAAACAAGGAGTGAGTGGTCAACAGAGAAACTGGTTAGCAAGGTTTTTTAACGATAAATAGCAAAAATAAGCCGGCTGGTTTTAAAAATGTTTTTATCGTTTTTCTAGGACGGGAAGGTTACGCTGCTCATTTTTCCAAAATTTAAATGTTTGGCATAATGTTTTGATAAATGACAGTTTATCCCTACGCTATTTCTCCCATTTAGAGAAAAATACAAATTAATGGAGCCCTTGATTTTTTGGGTACAGCCCGACTTGCCGCGGGCCGACTTGCCGCGGCCGACTTGTCGCGACCGACTTGCCGCCGGCCGACTTGCCGCGAGGCCGACTTGTCGCCGGCCGACTTGCCGCCAAGCTTTTTAATTAAATATTCTGATTTATAATCAATTAGAATGGTCCCAGCGACCATCAAATGGGACCATGCTGAATTATAAAACAAAAATTTTACAAAAAAATTTTACAAAATTAAAAAACCCCTAACTACAGTTTCCGTACCAGACTCAAAATTGGACAATTTATATGTCATTCGAAAGAGCTCGTCGAGCTGAGCTCAATGACACCAAAATCAGCTCGATTGGATGATTCTAAACAGAGTTATGACCAACTGAATCTTCGCTGGAAAAACTGTTTTTGTGCTGCTACGGAGGGTAGGCCGGGCATGGTCTTCGCTACACGATGGCCGTGCTTCGCTGCGGTCGTGCTCGCTTCGCTCGCGGCGACCGTAGCGAAGCGGCGGCCGTCGTTCCGCTCGACATGCCCGGCTTCCTCCGCAGCGGCAAAAACTTTTTTCCGCGGAGGCCTTGTGGAAGGGGGGTGTTAATTAAAAAGCTTGGCGGCAAGTCGGCCGGCGGCAAGTCGGTCGCGACAAATCGGCCGCGACAAGTCGGCCCGCGGCAAGTCGGGCGTGTCCCGATTTTTTTGGTCAAGTGGCAAGACTTTATGTTTCATCCCAAGAAGGTCAAAGGTTCGAGTCCATTTGATGAAAAATATTTTTTCTAGGATTATTTTTTAATAAAATTTTATTTTTGATCTTAATTTTTGATTATTTTATTTATTTTTTTTTAGTCATAACGCGACACTATTCAAGTCGTCATTTCATTTTTTGAACTTGATTGCCTCTTTTCGCTGCCTATTCTCTGTATATTTGCTGCCTATGGAAACATGTTCAACAACTTTTCAACAACTTCTCAATATTTGTTACTGTGAAGGCGGAGTTTCTTCTTTTACTATAAGGTTTACTTTTTTGAAAGTATGGGGGAAATGGTGGAGTAAGTAGGTCCTTGGAACTGTTATTTTACAGATTTACCTGGATTTGAACTTATGTTAGGGATTTCAAGCATGTTTTGCGACGAGACTTTCTTAATGGTTATCCGTGAAGTTTTGTCGACTCTTTTAATTTCCTCCTTATCTTTACTGGAAACAAATTTTTGACAGTCTTAAACGAGTTGAGGCCAAATAGCTTCTCGTGGGGCCTTTAAATCCATTAAACCCTCCCTTTAGAATTAATTACTTAAAGACGATTCTGTCTTTATTATGGAGATCGAGCAACTCCTCGGGGAACCTTTAACCATTTTTACTTGCAATTATTTAGAGGAGCATAAAAAGGGAAAAATAAGGAAATAAATTCTGTGTCTCCCTGTAACTAAATTAAAATGTATTAAGATAGTCGTTTCCATGGGGAATCGGTCGACCTCACCACATTTAATGCCAGATTTCTCATTCGTGAAGATAGGGAGGAAATAAAAGAGAAAGGAGACCCAAAGCTGTCCTTATAACCATTAAGAATATTTAAAGTTTGGTTTCCATGAATTCGATTTGGTTTCCATGGTAATTTATTGAAATGAGTGTCCACTCTCTTATTTTTTGCAAATAAAAATAAATAGAAAAAGCTTTTATTTTCGTTTAAAAATTTATTTTTAGTATATTAAACAACTCCAAATCTTCAAGCTTTATGGCTTTGGTCAAGAAACAAAAGTCTCCTCAAGGCTGGATTGAAACAGTACCTACAGCAGCAACAACAGAAGAAAATGGTGAAGAGGAGGAAAAAGTAAAACGCCTTGAAGAACTTTCTAGTAGTGATAAAAAAATAGAGCAGAGCATTCAGGTTTTTAATTTTTCCGTTTTTAATTTTCTCCTGGGTGTTCTAATCAACACCAACCCGGGACAGATTTTTTCAAAGGATTTAGGAATCGAGACTTGTTTGGAAACCATAGGGGAATAGCATTGGTATTTTGACGTCCACACCTGATTAGTTTCCTAATATTTGAATTAGGGTTGTCGTTTTCGAATTAAGCCGACGTTCGAGTCATTTTACCGGCCGAGTCTTTTTCGGGCCCAAAAATTGAAGCCCGATTCAATCTTTCGGATAGAGCCGGGTCGGCAACCCTATTCGGAATGGAATAGAAAATACAGTGTTTCCCAAGTATATTCTCCTCCTTAATGAGGAAATGATGCTTCTCGATTATTTCTTTCCTCTACAAAATCCCCGTCTAATAACGGTTCTTGAATCCCCCAATCGTGAGAACAGAAAAGAAAAGGTCGCTTGTGTCCCATAAACGGCCAACCCTTATTATTAAAATAAATTTTTTTCAGATTGGCACCAAATACGTGAATAGCCAACTCCATTGGGAAAAACAATTAGAAGATGAATTTACTTCAACAGAATTTGCAAAATTAAAAGATTATCAAAATAAACGACAACTATTAATTTTTACCCCAGCAATTCCAACAACTTTTAAAAATGTTGTTAAATTTAAACATTTAATAAAATGGAAAAGTTGTGATGAAAATAAAATTTTGACAACATTAAAAAATGATTTGGAAAGTGGAAAAGTAGAGGTTTTTGTTTAAAAAATAATTTTAGAAGTAAGATTTTTTCGGGGGAATTTTTTCTTGGATTTTGCTTCTTCGTTGACTAACAGTCTTTATGAAAACAAAAAGTTTCTTAAATCCGAGTAGAGAACCGAATCTCTTTTCCATCTCGTTTCATCCTACTTTGGTTCATCACTACCTATTCAGCAGAGGTGGGTCGTAATTCATATTTTCGACTTCCGGCGTTTTTTTCCTTCCGATTTCCGCAAAAAATTTTGATTTCCGCGTTCCGACTTTTGAGCCATTTCCGATTTCCGACAGTTCCGATTTCCGACATTTCTGACTTTCCGACCTACCTCTGCTATTCAGTTACCTTTGGCAGTTGACTGGCCTGAGAGGCCAGCATTGGTTGGACACAACTTTTCATCCTTCCTTTTCTCCTTCTTTAAAATTTCCGAATACTTTTTCATTCCTACAATTATTTTACATTCCTCACACATTTTTTTTATCATTCCCCCCCCCCCCTTCATTTCTTCTCTCAAGAAAGACGTTTACATAAAATATTTTTTTTTTAAATTTAAGGACGACAAAATTCAAAATTTAACGGAAGATGGAAAAACTACAGCATCATTAATTTTTAAAAATAATTTACTCCAACAAAATTTAAATAATAAAATTATTTGGAGAAATTCAGTAAAAGGTGAAGAATGGCTAAAATTGGGCGAAAATAGGCTTTGGGCTAATAAACAACCAACAGGGCTTTGGATTGATTTACAGGTTTTTTTGAAGTATTCTAGTTTGTTAAGATTATGTATGGGTAGAGCGTCCTACTCGAAACAGATTAAGAAGGGGTAGGTTACTCGAAATCTGGCCTAAAAGATTTTTGAAACTGTCTCGAAACTCGATCTGACTTTTTTCAAAACTACCCATCATTTTTACAGACTAACCAAACTATTCCTCTCATTTTCTATATGACAGGAATAGGGCGGGGAGAACAGGGGGAGGAGGATTATGAGTAACTTTTTCATCCCTTGGCATAAAGTTAAAAGAGAGGAACAACACTTGATTAGAATACTTAACCTTTTAGAGGATCAAATAATTGAAAAAAATTTTTTTCTATTCTTAAAGGATCTCGAGTTTGATCATCATTGGCTTTTTACAAAATCAGAATCAGCAGAAAGAGAATTAGTTTCGGCTTATGATGCTTGGGTAGAAGTACATCAACAAGTTTTGAATTTAATCAAAAAATGGTTGCTGTTGAGAGAACAAAAAGACGAAGTGGAAGGGGAACTTGAAGAGGCAACAAGGTAACATTATTTTATTTTTTTCTCAAAAATCGGCTTGAAAAACTAGTATAAGGTATGGAGGTTAAGCTAACAATGTGAACGTTTTATTAGGCTGGGTTAAAGATTTATGAAGAAAATGTGAAAGCATCACTTCAATAGGCCGTTTTTAGCAACGATAGATTTTTAGTCAAAAGTTGTGATATTTAGGAAAATGAAGAAATCATTAAGTATCTGAATTTTAAGAGAGAATTAGAATCTCTGGGAAAATCAGAACCTACTTTGGGCAAACTTTTACTCCTTCTCCTATTCTTGTATAATATTGTGATAGTTTAATAAAGGTATGGGTGAGGGTAGCTTACTTCTTGCCCACGTAGGAGGAGAATGCCACCTCCAATGCCAGCCTACCTCTCAAACCTGACCAGACTTTCAATTAAAAAAATATTTAGAACAGAGGAGGAACTTAAATTATTATTTAATCAAATTGTTGAACGTCAAACAACTTTAGAACGCTGTAGGTATAATTTTATTTTTTAATAATTTTTGCTTTCATTGAACGGACTATAGCTGTTGACTAACTTTCTTACACTAAGCAAAAGCCTGCCCAAACTCTCAATTAAAAAAATATTTTTTATTTCTATATACACAAAATAAATTAATATCAATTTTTATTAAAAGGCAACCAAGTTAAAATATTCCATTTTTCATACAAAACTCTGACTGCTAATTTGTGTAGACGATCGACCTTGAATAAAAATAAAAAATTAGTTTGTATTTAAAAAACTTGTTCTGTTATTCCAGAGGGTTTGAATTGTACAAATCTGAGGAAATTGTTGTATTCTTGATGGCTATTGATTAAATTTGTATTGTTGTCGGAGAGTATTAACAAAGATTCTAAAAAGTAAAATAAAAAATATATTGAAGATCTCTACCTAATAATAAAGCTTTGTCACTTTCTATTTGTTCAAATAAGGTTGCTTTTTCCAAATTTTCAAGCAACTCAAATTGTTTACGAGCTTCATGTCCCTCGCTGAATCTTCTTTTTACGTCTTTACTGACGCCAATGTAAATTAAATTTTGTAATTGTATTCCATCCCGAATAAGATATACTGAACTCCTTCCTCTTTTTTTTGTTAAAGTTTTTATGAATGGTGTTGTGTCAATGTTGATATTTTGAATTGTTTCAAAAACGTTACTCCAGTTTGAAATTTTGTTGTAGAACATTAAATGTTTACAGTTTTTTGAAAAAAAATGTCTTCTGTTGTTCCTGTGTAACTTTGTCAAGCAAAAAGGGCAATAGCCCACACAGTTATTTTCCACAATTGAGGTAGATGAAGGAGGTGTGTCTGTTTGTGTTGATATATCAATTTTCTTTTCTTAAAAATTTTTAATTAATAAAATTTCGATTTAACTCAAAACTTTTTCCCTTCTTTTTCCCTACTCAGCATTTTTCTATCCCTAGTTAACATCCATTAATTAATCTACCTATTGGAGTAATCTCTCTGCTAGCCAAATTATCATAAAAATGAGAACATCCTTGCATTAAATCTTCTTCTTGATTTACAATTTCTTCTTCTTGGTCTTTACGTTGTTGTTGTTGGATAGAAGTAGACGCAACTGGATTTTGTTGGGGAAGACCTTGAAATAATTTTTAAAAAATTCCAGAAACTATTTTTCAATTACCTTCATTTGAAGCTATTGTTTGCTGAGCAATCGATCCATGCTGTGAGGTGGAAGCGGAGAGTTGTTTTTGTTTTTTTCTTGAATCTAATGAAGCCATTCTTGCACTTGCAGTCCTTTTTGTATTTGATTCTTTTTTCCTCTGCTTTCCTTCTCGACATTTCTGGCATATAACCACGTTATCACGCATCTAAAGAAAAAAAAGTCAAAATAAAGAAAAAATTTCCAATTTTTTGTTTAGTTATACTATATTTGTAACTCTAAATTTATGACACACAGATTCTCGATCTGACACACCAAACTCGAAATATGAATTTTCAAAAAATCTAACTAAAATTTTAAACTAACCTTAAAAGCAAAAATAAACTTGAAACAAAACAAAAATGTTGAACCAGAATATAATTAAAACAAATCAGAATATAATTAAAACAAATCAGAATTTAATTAAAACAAATCAGAATTTGTAAAAATAAAATCAGAATTTCTAAAATCAGAAATAAACCTGAATAGAAAATTAGAATTAAGAAAACAATTTTTTAAATTACGAAACTACTACAAAAGAAAAGAAAAAAACTACAGGAGAGAAAAGATAAGAAAGAAGAGAAAAAAACATTCGTGTCAGCCATGTATTTTTCCCTCTTTGTTATGCAGACCTCCCATATATTCGCAGATTATACTTTATATTTTTCCTTCATATCTAGGGAATAATTTAATTAAAACAAATACCTGTAATTGATAAATTTTTAAAAGAGCGGCGTTGGAAAGAGCTTGGGCAAGTGCAGATCAAACTAGAGGACGTTTTTCTATGGAAAGAATTAAAGGAAGTTTGGAGGTTTTTGAGCAGTGAGTTTTTTTTATGATTTTTGATATCAGAATTATTAAAGCAGAAATTCTGAAAAAAAAAACAGAATTTTTAAAAACCAGAATTTCTGAAAAAATCAGAATTTTTAAAAACCAGAATTTCTGAAAAAATCAGAATTTTTAAAAACCAGAATTTCTGAAAAAATCAGAATTTTTAAAAACCAGAATTTCTGAAAATATCAGAATTTTAAAAAATCAGAATTTATTTTTTATTTCTTTTCAAGAGATTCAAAAGACGAATTACCTCCACAATTGGGCATTTTTTTCCGTTCTCCACTTTTTGTGTTAAGTGAAAAAGAGGTGGATGAAGAAAAACAACAACAAGTAAAACTTCCTGAAATAGAGAGGCAAAGGCGCCAAGCTGTTTCTGATTGTCGTTATCAGGTTATCAGAATTATTGAAAAAATCAGTCTTTTGAGTAGATCAGAATTTTCTGAAAAATCAGATTTCTTGCAAATCAGAATTTTCTCAGAAATCAGAATTTTCCGAAAAATCAGAATTATTTATTAAAATCCAGAATTTTTATTGAAAAATCAGAATTTTTTTATTTTCCAAAAATTCTGATTTTTTAGGAAATTCTGATTTGTATAAAAATCAGAATTTTTTGGAAAATCAGAATGTTCTCAGAAATCAGAATTTTCCTAAAGATCAGAATTATTTTTTAAAAACCAGAAATAATTTCTTTCACAGGTTCAAATATTCTTCAACAATTTATTGGTTTGTTCTTCAGAAGAACACAAATTAGAATGGCCATCATTTTCAGTTCCTTTTGGAGAAATTATTTCACTTCGTGTTTTTGAAAAGCCTAAACAATTGTCTATTTTATTAAAAGAAAAATTTGGTTCAGGAGGAAATTGGCAATTATTAGCAGAAATTTTTATTCCTTTACCTAAAATATTGGAAGGGGAGGAAGTGGAGGAAGATGAAGATGAAGAAATTATTAAAAATAAATGGATGTCTAAAACTGGAATACAATTTGCTAGTACTATTGTTAGGGGAAGGTATTTATTCTGATTTTTTAAAAAATAATTCTGAGTTTTTCAAAGAATACTAATTTTTTTTAAATTATAATTTTCTGGAAATTTTTGTGAAAAATAAGTTTTGATATGAAATCTCTCATTTGTAAATGCGTCCCTTTGGGGTCGAAAACGATATATTTACAAAAACTGCGTAAATATATTTACTAGAAGCTTGGGCCTTATTTTTGAAAAGCCTGGGCCTGTTCCATGGTTTGATTTTTTGACCTTGGCCGAGCCTGTATTCAGGAAATACCCAGGCCCGGGAAAAATTCAGGAAGGCCTGGACGCTGGGTGCAAGAAAAACCCAGGCCTTGGTCAAAACCTAGGCCGATATCTAATATGTACTTGAGGGTTAAATTAACAAGGAGTGAACTAAACTAGAGAAAAATTTGTTCTTTTTTCAGTTACAAAGGAAGTTTAGGTTGTGGACAAGGAGGTTTATTACCATTTACTCAAGGACGTCTTTTTTGTTCATTAAAATGGAAAGGTTTTGAAGATGAAAATAGAGGAGAGAAAAGAAATTTTCAAAAAATAAAAAGAAGAGGAAGAACAACAAAAACAACAATAAAATCTTCAATTTTGTATCAACAAAGTATTTTATGCCCAGAAGAAAATTTACAAAAAGATTCACGTTTGTTGAAGTTAGAAAGGCGTTGGAATAAGGAAAGAAGTGAAGGAGGAGGAGGAGGTTAAATTTAAATTTAGGTTAATATAAAGAACAAAAGGGGGTCTCCGGGGTGGGTTGGAATTCCGAGTTCCGATTTTTGAGAGCCATTTCCGATATTTTTGCCCGTTCCTATTTCCTACCATTTCCGACCGACTTTTCTGATTTGTCTCTAAAAAAGAGAATATTTCTATCTTAAAGAATGAAGAAAAAAAAATTTTTTTAAAGGAAAAAAATGGAATTTTCAGCTAATTTTATAGGGGCCCTTAATATTCTTTTTTTATATGATTAATGAAGATTTTATTTTTTCAGAAGAAATGAAAAGAATATTAATAAAATTTGAAAAAATGGATTTAAAAGAAGAGGAGGAGGAAGAAGAAACTGATTTTACTAAATTGAAAGATGAAAGAAGAAGAAAAATGGAAGAGGAAGAAGATGAAAATGAATTGGAAAGGCATTTAAGACTTGGGAAAGAATTTGTTTTAAAATTGAGGTTTTTTTTATTATTTTTTGAGAGAGTGAAGGAATGGGTGAAAAAATGGTAATTCCCTAAGTTACCGTTAAATTGTTAAGTTTTGTTGAGTTTTTTTCGGAGCGTTTCTAAAAAATTATAAAAGTGTCCCGTTCTACCTTAATGTGTTTTGCATGTTCCCGCTCGAAATGGATTTTAAAATTGGATTATTTTTAGCCAATATTTGAAAGTAGTTTTTTGTGGACAAAAATCTGTGGACACATTTTTTGGGCAAATTTTTTTCGGACAGACCTTGTGAAATAAAAAAAAATTTTTTTTTGATTTTTTAGAGAAAATTTGCGTCAGACTGGTGAACAACAACGTAAATTAAAAGATTTGTCACAATATGTAAGAGAAGAACCATTACCTAAAATTTCGTTTGGATTACTTACTTCTTTACTTAATGGACGCCAAGTTGATTTGAGTAGACGTTTAAAACCTTTTAGAGGAGGAGAACAAAATGCTGGTGGTTTGGAACGTGGCTTTAATGTAACG
The DNA here is from genome assembly GCA_963681835.1 of Meloidogyne enterolobii. Taxonomy (NCBI): domain Eukaryota; kingdom Metazoa; phylum Nematoda; class Chromadorea; order Rhabditida; family Meloidogynidae; genus Meloidogyne; species Meloidogyne enterolobii. Next base: position 432,813 of record CAVMJV010000007.1, read on the forward strand.
AATTATTTTTTAATTTTCAAAGGGGTGATTAGGGTGGAGAGTTTTTTAGACTGGACAAAGTTTGAGGAGACACGCATACAATTTTCAAAATAACGAAAATCTTAATTTTGTGCACGCCTGTAACCAGGATTTTTCTTAAGGAGGGTCAACGGGAGAAATAGTTCTGCTCAGAATTCTGATTTTCAGCAATTTTAAGAATTTTGAAAGGCTATAGGCCAAAAAATTTACTTTCTTGATCAATCTCCTCCCCAAATTTTTTTCTTTTCCCCATTTCGGGACTAGAGGAGGGGTAATTCCAATCATAATTTTACTCGTTTCAGTTTTGTCCGTAAATACCAAAATTGAATTATTAGATAAATTTTTAATTAAAAAAAATTTTTTTAGCAAGATAAAAAATCTTTAAATTGGACAAAAATTTTACTTAATATACAAAGCGCAAATGCTGTGCCTCAACGTATAAATAATGAACCAATGCAAATTTATTTGGTTTGTTCATTAAAGGTCGGTTATTGATAGAATACTCGTTTTGGGGTGTGATCAGATTTATCAGAAATTAGGTTAGAAAATCAGAATTATTTTCAGAATTAAATTTCAGAATTATAAAATTAAATCAGAATTTTCTGATATTAATCAAGAATTTATTCCAGAATTTAAATTAGAATTTCTGAATAAATCAGAATTTTTCAGAATTATTTTTTAGAAAAATCAGAATTTCTGAATAAATCAGAATTTTTCAGAATTATTTTTTAGAAAAATCAGAATTTCTGAATAAATCAGAATTTTTCAGAATTATTTTCAGAAAAATCAGAATTTCTGAATAAATCAGAATTTTTCAGAATTATTTTTTAGAAAAATCAGAATTTCCGAATAAATCAGAATTTTTCAGAATTATTTTTTAGAAAAATCAGAATTTTTTAATTAAAATCAGAATTTAGATCAGAATTTAACTTTAAAAAATCAGAATTTTAATTTTTTAAAGGGTCAAACCCAAATAACCTCTATAAGTGATGGTCATCAACCTAACTGGCATGAAACTTTAATTTTTGATATTCAATTAAATGAGGAGGAAGATGAAGAAACGATTTTGACAGTTGAATTATTTGATAGAGAAATAAAACCTTTTGAGGGGGATGATAGAGAAGTAGATATAAGGTGCTTTTCTAATTTTTTCAGAATTTGTTCTGATATTTTCTGATTTAATCAGAAATTCTGATTTTCCTTTTCTGGAATTGTTCTGATTATTCCCCTAAATTCTGATTTTTAAAAATCAGAATTTTCTGACTTGACCAGAATAAAACAAAATTCTGGTCAGAATTCTGATTTAGAAATCAGAATTTTATGATTTAATAAAAATTCTGATTTTCAGAAATTCTGATTTTTCAAAATTTATTTTTTAAAGGCACGAACGTGTAGAGAATCGATGGCTTGGTTTTGGACAAATTTTATTAAATTCAAAAGCTCTCAACTATTGGACAAAGACAAAATTGGATGGATATTTATCTTTACAAACACCTCTTTTTTATACTGGTTATAAGTGAGAAATTTTGTTAAAAAATTTTTCTGATTTTTTTAAATCAGAATTGTGGCGAATTCTGATTTTAAAAATCAGAAAAAATCAGAATTTTAATTAAAAAAAATTTTAAAGTTTGTCATCAAATGAAGAAGGACTTCCTACAACCCTTCGTATACGTTTAAGTGTTGAACGCCAATCATTTATTACCCGATTAAGTGCCTCTGAACAATTACAAGAAAATACGCTTGGTGAAACTGATGTTTGTATATTTTAATAAAATCGAATTGTAAAATTTTTAAAAAATTCTGATGAATCAGAATTTTATTTGATCCTGGTTTGAATCAGAAAATCATAATTCTGATTTATATAAAAAAATCAGAATTTTTTGATTCTGATTCACATCAGAGAATCAGAATTCTGGTTTGAATCAGAAAAATTAAATCAGAATTATTTTTGAAAATTCTGAAAGAATCAGAATTCTGATATTTAAAAAATATTTATTTTTCAGTTAATTACAACAGAATGTCTTAAATTAGAATCAAAATTACGTCAACGGTTCCCGAATAGAAGGATAATTTCTTTGGCTATTAATTCAAGTGGGAGAAGAATTGTAATATGTAAATATTTGAGGGAAATAAATCCACCAATTCAAATAATTAATTTATTTAATTCTGGACAAAATAAAAATGCTGTTAAATTGGCTTGTAAGTTGGTTGCCTTAATTCCGTTAATTAATGAAAGGATGGAGAAATTAAAAGAATTTGTATTACCTATTTGGTTAACTGTTGAAGAGGTAATGAAAGGAAGGAATCAGAATTTAATATTAATCAGAATTTTTTAAAAATAAAATCAGAACAAATTGTGAGGGTCTGAATTTCATAGGAAAGAAAAATCAGAATTCTGATTTCTAAAATATCAGAATTCTGATTTTTAAAAGTATCAGAATTTAAAAAATCAGAATTCTGATTTATTTTCTTTTTCAAATCAGAATTTTATTGGATCAGAATTCTGATTTTTAAATAAAAACCAAAATCAGAATGAATCAGAAAATAATTATTAAAAAACCAGAATTCTGATTTTGTATAATGTAAAGATTTTTTTACTCGACAGGTTATTCGCATTGGTTTTGCCTGTGCTGATGAATTGGCAATAGTTTTATGTTGTTGGCTTTTGGGGCTTAAATTAAATTGTTATATTTTGCTGGGATCTACATTATCTAATGGCCCCAACAGTGCTTTTGTGTTAATTCAATTTAGTGATGGAGAGCAGTGGATAATTGATCCAACTTGTGGTCTGTTTTGTGAATATTTAGAAGAACCAAGACCAGAATAATTTAGAAAATTCTGATTTAAAAAATCAGAATTTTTAATTAATGAAAATAAAATCAGAATAAATCAGAAATTTAATCAGAAAAAATTTTTTTGTGATGAATTTTTTCAAAAAAAATTTTTTTGCAAGGAAAATTAGAATTCTGATTTAAAAAATTCCATATTATTGAAACAAATGAGATTCTAAAAAATCAGAATTCTGATTTATTTTTTTTATTAGGTCACCATTATTCTCCAACAAATCCCAACTGTCCTCAATTATCAATTGGTACAATATTTAACAATAAAAATATATTTATTAATATACAAAATGATGAACACCCTTCTCAATTAAATTTTGATTTTACAAAGAAGAATAATTGGGAAAATATTTTTTGTCTTGAAAAATTGTCAACAACTACTACTACTAGTCAAGTTTTGGCTTCTATTCAAGTAGAAAATAATTTTTTTAAGTAAAAAAGAATTTTTTTGAAGTCAGAATATTTACAATATGAACCTTTGAAAGAAATTAGTTCAAGTTTTTTATTAGAATTGAGAACAAGTTTAGAAAGAGAATTACGCTTAGCATTTGATGAAACAAGGCCTTTTGCTATCCCTCAGTGGAATTTGTTGGCTTCTAGGTAAGGGGGAAAGAGAGTGTGCGTGTTTCATAAATTAAAAATCAGAATTATTTTGTGTTTTTATATTATTTTTTGATAATCAGAATTATTTTTATAAAAACACAGAATAAATTTTTTAGTCAAAAAAATACAAATCAGAGACAGACACTAAAAATCAGAATTAGTAAAAATAAATTTTTGTGTTTTAGAAATTAATGTCAGAATATTTTTTGTATTTTCTAAAAATACAATTCTGGTTTTTTAAAGTTGCATGGTGTATTTCTGTATTTTATCAGAATTTTTATTTAAAAAATACAAAATTTCAAAAATCAGAATTTGTTGTATTTTTATTAATTTTAAAAATCAGAATTTAAGATAAGTAAAACAAATCAGAATTATTTGTATTTTTTTGTATTTTACAAATCAGAATTATTTTTAAAAAATACAAAACTTTAAAAATCAGAATTGAAAATACAATCCTATTGGATAAAAATCAGAATTTATTTGTGTTTTTAAAAATAAATAAAATCAGAATTCCTCTTTATATTTTTTTTATTTTTAAGAAATCTTCGAGAATTTTTGTCTGATTTGTTTGCATCTAATTTTTTTGATGATGAAAATATTCAACAACAACAACAACAAAAATTATCAGAAAATTATTTAATTGAACAACATTTAAAACCTCTTCTTTCATCATTTAAAATTTGTTTAATTTCATTTTGTCGTCCTTTTATTAACAAAAAACAAATAATTGAAGCGCTACTTCGTCTAAAATTACAACAAAATTCTCATTCTAAAACTCAATTTGCTTTGGCAGTTTATTTAAAACCTTTAATGGGAAGTATTATTAGTTGTTCTGTTGTTATTTGTACATTAATTCCTATTGTATAAAATGTATTCGTACGTGAGTACCAGGGATGGGACCCTTTTACCATATTTATAGAGGATTTTCCCTATTTTTGACCTTTTCGTCATATTTTTCCCTATTTTCTCATTTTCCCTATTTTTGCCACATTTTTACCAGCTTGTAAAATTTTAAAAATTCTTCGGATTTTGTAAGAAAAATGGTAAAAATGAAGGATTTCTGACTTCCTTGCCTTCCAAAATCCTTAAAAATTTTGCCTGCGGCTGGTGAGTCCCCTCTTTGAAGCTGCAAAAAATTTTTTCTAGTTCTAAGAGTTGTACTATAAAGGATAGCAATATGAATAGTACCAGTCACGATAATACCCATAAATATAAAATCGTTCAAGCAAAAAGAGCTTGTCCAAAAATTTCAAATTTATATTTTTATTTAATTTTTAAAATTATTTTCTTTTTTTTTTAATTTTGTTTCTTCTTTGGTGGATTTTAATTTAACGATTTCACTAATACTAATGAAGCTGCAAGATATAAGTCGGCTGAACCCATTCTTGAAAATATAGCCAAAGATTGGTTGAGACTTGAAGTACTGACTCTGATGCAAGGTTGTTAAACTGCTCAACCCCATCCTACACAACTGAGACTGTTCATTTTTTGGGCTGAAAGGAAACCTTTGTTGGCCTTACAATTCGTGTCTGATAAATTGGTGACTGGAGCGCTACCGTGCGCCACTCTGCCTCGATCAACTATAACTTTTTAATCATTGATTCAATCCAAGTAAATCATATATGATTCGAAAGCCCTCGATAAGCTGTATTTTTTTCCAATTGGATGGATCTAGTCTGATCACTCATTAAAACGACAACCCTGCTTTAATTTTCTATTTTTTTATTTTCCAATTAAATATTTTAATTTTGCATGTTTACTGCTGTAAGATCAATTCAGTAGAGTTTATAAAATAATTTTTTGGTTGAGTAACTCTAGCAGAATTTATCCTTGTAAGTTTAGGAAAGCAGCATTGTTGGAAGAGAAAAGATATTCTTTTTAATATTTGAACTTCTGCGGTAAAATATTATTTTTTTGGCGTTCTGTCTTTTTTTTTGTAAAATCTTACTATAAAAGCCTAAGGGAAGTAGTACACTCTTTCCGAAACCTTTTCTTCTGGTGGTGGTGGTGGAGGAGGAATTCATCGACATCAACTTCAGAACAACATCTTTATTAGTATCTTAAAAAATTATTTTGGGAAGGGTTGGGAAATCATTATTGTAGTACTCCTTAGTTATAATTAGAGATTAGAATGAAAGTGTCGCACGAGAATTGAGATTAATATCTCAAAAAATCTCGATTCTCGATAGCCTCAACACATTGAAAAGAGGAAAGGGACTGTTGCCTTCAAAAATGAGTATAGGACTTTTCCTTCTTATAAGTCGCTTGAGGGTATACTCAAACGTAAGGGAAAAGTTAATGGGAAGGTTTTTTTAAACAATGGTACAAGTTGTTCCCCAATCCTTTCCGCTCTGCTGTCTAATGGGAGTACAGCCCAAAACGGCGCGCGGCCATAACGGCGCAAAGCTATAACTTGTTGGGAAATTTCTGGCCCTTATCAATTTTGGAATCAATCTCTTTAGCTTGATGAGTGGAGTCATTTAATACTAAATTTGGTAAGATTCGGAAATCTTGAATCAGTTTATGGCTTTGCGCCGTTTAGGCCGCACGCCGTTTGTCCACCAAAATCATTTTTTAAAGTTATACTTCGGCATCTTCAACTCCACTCAACCCCAAGGCTAACCGTGAAAAGATGACTCAAATCATGTTTGAGACATTCAACACGCCTGCCATGTATGTTTAAATGAAATAAGATTTTCAATCCAATCTTTTAATTTTTTTCCAGGTATGTTGCCATCCAAGCTGTTTTTTCTTTGTATGCTTCTGGACGTACTACTGGAATTGTTCTTGACTCTGGAGATGGTAAAAACAATTTAAACTTTAAAAGCCCTTGAAAAATTTTCTTTTTCTTCAGACAGCCGAACGTGAGATTGTCCGTGACATAAAGAAGCTTTGCTATGTTGCTTTGGACTTTGAGCAAGAGATGGCTACAGCTGCTTCGTCTTCTTCTTTGGAAAAGAGCTACGAATTGCCTGACGGTCAAGTTATTACTGTTGGAAACGAGCGCTTCCGTTGTCCAGAATCTCTCTTCCAGGTTTATTCTTATGCTTTGACCTCTTCCCTCTTAAATAAAAATTTCAATTTTAGCCATCTTTCTTGGGAATGGAATCAGCAGGTATTCACGAGACTTCTTACATCATCACAAAAAGAATAAAAGAGGGAAAATTTAAAGTTTTTTTTTTAATTTGACAAAATTTTTGGTATTTTTTTAAATTTTTTTAAAGAAATTTAAATTAGGAAATTTGGTATAATTTTTTCTTGGGGATTACTCTACTTGGGTTTGATGGTTATATACCATCTTCTAAGTTGATTAGGTTATCGTAAAATGGTTAAATGGGGATTGAATTGAACAAAATTGAAAAAACCAAACCCATGGATTTAGTAATGAACCTTTTAGATATTTTACCTGAAATCTCTTTTGATGATTTTTATAAACAAAAATACCAAAAACAGAATTATTGGAGGGATTAATCGTATCCTCATTTTACAAATTACCCACCCCAAAATAATATAACGCGGCTCCTTTCAACGACAAACCAACTTGGGGAAAAAGAATATTCAGGGGTGAAATTGTTGGGATCCCCTAAAAACACATTTAATTTGAATTAAAAATTTTTAGCATAGTTTCGTGATTGTCATTTGGGTCAAAAAGTGTATCGGTTAAATTCCCAAGAGTTTGAAAAAAGGTTTCTATCACGAATAAAATAAATGGGGAGGAAAATGAGTGCCTGAGGCTGTTTGAAAAAGGAAATAAAATTAAATTACCAGCTTTGCATGTTTTGTGAGCCCCTAGTTATATTTAATTTTCCAGAACTTGCCAAACTTAAAACCTAACGACGTTTTGTTTCCACAAGGTATTATATATATTTTGTTTACTAAAGAAAATTTGTTCTTGTTTAAGCAACCGCTTATTTTGATTTAGTTTTTTTGGTGTTGAAGGATTTAAAGGCCATGTCCAAAATATGCCGTTAAAGATTATACCTTCTCTTCGAATACCTTTCCTCCTATCGAAATGTTTGTTTCCACACGTTTTGACATGGGATGTACTTTATTATTCTTTGGAAAGACCACCTTTTTTGTTGGATAATATTGCTTTTGATTCTTTTCCAGACGTTTTTTCTTTTGCTGACAAGTAAAAGATTCCATTGGCGTTACTTTTGACATTGACGCCAATGGAATCTTTTACTTGTCAGCAAAAGAAAAAACGTCTGGAAAAGAATCAAAAGCAATATTATCCAACAAAAAAGGTGGTCTTTCCAAAGAATAATAAAGTACATCCCATGTCAAAACGTGTGGAAACAAACATTTCGATAGGAGGAAAGGTATTCGAAGAGAAGGTATAATCTTTAACGGCATATTTTGGACATGGCCTTTAAATCCTTCAACACCAAAAAAACTAAATCAAAATAAGCGGTTGCTTAAACAAGAACAAATTTTCTTTAGTAAACAAAATATATATAATACCTTGTGGAAACAAAACGTCGTTAGGTTTTAAGTTTGGCAAGTTCTGGAAAATTAAATATAACTAGGGGCTCACAAAACATGCAAAGCTGGTAATTTAATTTTATTTCCTTTTTCAAACAGCCTCAGGCACTCATTTTCCTCCCCATTTATTTTATTCGTGATAGAAACCTTTTTTCAAACTCTTGGGAATTTAACCGATACACTTTTTGACCCAAATGACAATCACGAAACTATGCTAAAAATTTTTAATTCAAATTAAATGTGTTTTTAGGGGATCCCAACAATTTCACCCCTGAATATTCTTTTTCCCCAAGTTGGTTTGTCGTGGAAAGGAGCCTCGTTATACTATTTTAGGGTGGATAATTTGTACAACGAGGATACGATTAATCCTGCCAATACGGCTGTTTTTGGTATTTTTGTTCATAAAAATCTCGAAAAGAGATTTATTAACGACAGAAAAACCAATTTAGCCATTAAATTTTTTGAGTTTTTTTTATTTAATTTAAATTTCTTCAATAAAATTTTTTTTTCGGTAAATTTTTTTTTGATAAATTTACATTTTTTATTAAATTTTTGTTTAATTTGTTAATTAACTATATTTTTATCTTTCATTTCTTTTCATTTTTTTTATTTTTCATTTTAAATTTTTTTAAAATTTAATTTGGATACTTTTTGGGAGTGACAACTCCGTGTTTTGACACCCTTTATCAAAAGCATATTGTTCAACCCTAATTTTTTAATTTTATTATAGATCTTGAAAGGTTTTTACAATAACAAACCAAACTTCAATTCGATCATTCTTTTCTTTGAATGTCGAGGGGAGGGGGCTCTACAGAAGAAGATTTTCTTTTGGGCACACCTAGTAACCGATCAAGAATCTCCTTAGAGATCGATCACTCTCTCGATTTACAAATTGATCACTCTCTGTTGATTAATTTGTTAGCCAAATTGATCCAATTTAAGTTTGTTTTGTTTTCGGTGGTGATTATATGCTTTTGATACATGGGGTCATCGATGTTTTGGGAGTAGACAATTCGATAGTGGACACTTGGGTGGTTAAGCCTTTTCAATCCTTTTCCCTCTTGAAATTTATAATTTAATCGAGACACGGCAAATTTCTGGACGAATTGTCTACTTACTTTCCAATTGTTCAAGCATTAATTTTCTTTTTACAGCTTTTTAAAAATTATGTTAATAAAAATTTTATTCAAAAATTGCCAAAGAAATTTTAACAACAATATTTTTTTTCGTGGATTATCAACATTAAAAGAAAAAGTTAATTTGCCTAAATCAGAAGATTTGTATGAACCAAGGTTTTTCTTTGAAAATAAAATTTTTAGAAATTTTTTTGATTTTTTTTTGAAAGGTTTGAGGTCAAGCGCCATTACCCGGATCTACAATTGATTAATGTCAAATTGAAGGCATTCGACTTCCAAATGTTGGAGAAGTTTCAAGTTTTTGTCCATTGGACAGCTGAAAATTTTGGTTTTGATGTTGTTGAATGGTTTATTTTTATTTTAATTTTTTTGGGAAAAATTCGATTTTTGGGTTGTGAGTTAGATATGTCGTTTCTCCCATTTTTTTCCGAATTTTATTTTTAATTCGTTTTGGCATTTGATTTTTACGTTGTCTTTTGTTTTTCTTCAAAAGACAACAATTGGCACATCCTTGGTACAAACAAGCATATTTTTTTTTAATTTTGGAAAATTAAATATGCCGATCAGGGCTGTACGCAAGTGAAAAAAAGATTCCGCAATTTGCAATTGCGTGCAGCCCTGATGCCGACTTGAGTTTTTTTCAGTAACGTCATATTTATTTTCGGACAATTTTTCCGTTCCATTTGGACTAAATTTTTTTGGCCCAATTTTTTATTTGAGAATCGATCTGAAGAAAATTTTTAGATAAAACCCCAAAATGAAACCTGGCCAGACATTTTCTTTCTCAATCTGCCCCCATCTCTGACCTTTTTTAATAAATATTTTAGCTCCTCAATTTTTATTTTATTTTCTAGTTATCCATTGGCTCATAAATGTGAAAAAATTAAAGAATTCAGACCTAATTCAGTTACAATTTCTACCGAATATGAACTCAAAACATATGCAAGAGTTGTTAGAATTGGGCCTGTTCCAGCAATACAACTTCCATTATTTGTTATGATGGTTCAAGCAAATGCTCCTGTAGGTGTTCAAGTAAATATTAAAGAACATGAAGCTAGTGATGAAGTTGAAAGGTTTTTTTTAAATTAGCTTGGGAAAGGAATTTTTTGGGGGAAATGTATTGGGTTAAAAATGGGCTTGGGACTTGTTCCTGCAGATTAGTCTTTTTGGGGTCTAAATTTGGGATCTGATATTTCGGGAGTTTCACGACCGATCTTAAATATGTTTTTAAATGTGTGTTTTTTCTTACCAAAATTAAACCGGTTGTTAACTCAAAATTCAAAACCAACTTTTTTAAATTGGGATTGACCGACGACGGAGAGTAGGGTGGAGGCTAACTCAAGGAATACCAACTCAAGGAACAGACAAGTCAAGGAAAAGACAGGGGTTGGTATGTTCTTTGACTTGTCGTTCCTTGATTTGTCGTTCCTTGACTTGTCGTTCCTTGACTTGTCTGTTCCTTGAGTTAGCCCGACATGGGAGAGTATAGGTTAGTAACCGATCGCCAACAATTCTAAAAAAGTAAAAGTTTTTGAAAAATTTTTATAAAATTAATAAATCTATTTTTAAAGGTACATACCGGATCCTCAATTGGAAGATCTAAAAGAAACTCTTCGGAATCTTGATGATCCTGTTGTTAGAAAATTTTTGGGATGGGAAGCTTAATTTTTTGGTTTTTGTTTGTTTGTTTATTTTTTAAATACATCAAATAAGCACTCTCATCTCTAACTATGACTGAGAAACCCAATAGCTAGAGGTTGACAAGAAAATAAGGTTTAATTAAAAATTATACCCTCAAGTAGTAAAGCATTACTTGTAAACAGCAAGAGTTGGCTAACAAACAGGTTTATCATGATTTTCGCCTGCGGCGCTAAAAATAGAAGAAATCTGGCTTCTTTTGCTCTAAAATTCTCAAAATTTTTGCCTGCGGCGCTAAAAGGTAAAAATTTATGTACAAAAAATTTGCGTTCGTAACGCCAAATTAAACACCAAGATTTCGGCGCAATCCCCATGTTATATTAATATTTTAGAAATTTCTAAATCATGTAATAAAAACTAGAGAAAATTTTTGATTAAAAATAAAAAAGGCATTTTCGAAAAATTTCGGAACCAACTACCGGCTAAAGTACAGCTAGCACTATAATATTTGTCTAATTCTTATTTAACCTTTTTCAGACTTTGGGCAATTCAACTGACACTATCTATGAACCAAACGATCCTTCAGAAATTGACAAATAAAATTTTTTAATTCATAAATTAAATGTTTTTTAGGACATGCCAAATATTTTGCCTGTTGAATTGGCTTTTCAAAAGTATTAACCTGGGAGCAAATCAAACAATTTTATTTTGAAGATGATCAACCTTACACTATTTTAGGTATTTATAAAACATGAGCCAAATTTGGGGTTTAAAAGAAAGTTTTATTGCCAAAACATCATATCTAACATGGAAGAAAATTTCTTCCCAAGTCCACCCAACATTTGGAAATAAAACGTCTATTGGCATCATAGTTGGAATATTCTGAATTAAAAAACTGGTCAAGTTGCCTTTTTTCCTATGGTAGAAAAGCTTTTTTTCCTAAGTTAGAAGGACTTAGGAAAGTTAGTCAAAGCTTATTAACCACCGGCTAAAGTTAAATTCTATTTAATGTCATACAATGTTTGAATGATGAACGTTTTGTAAATACCAGATTTCAATAATAAAGTCGGTGATGTTTTGGACTTTCTTCATACGGAAAGAACAATTAGAATGCTCCGCACAATCGTAGTACATAATATAAATATCTTCATTTGGATTTTCTCGGCGACGTACTTTAAATTTTTGATAATTTGCATCTGTTATCCACCAAGTACAATATGTATTTGAATCATAAAAAGTTGTATCTTTAAACCAGATTTCTGCCATTTTGTATTTTTTGAAATTATCCGCTATCCATGGATTAACAAACCAGGGATTATCTACCCAGCTTTTTTTGATATCTTTTTATTAACTATTAGGGTTTAACGGTTATTAGTTTGTCTTTTACATTTTTCCCTTTTTTCAGATAATTTCAAAAAATACAAAATGGCAGAAATCTGGTTTAAAGATACAACTTTTCATGATTCAAATACATATTGTACTTGGTGGATAACAGATGCAAATTATCAAAAATTTAAAGTACGTCGCCGAGAAAATCCAAATGAAGATATTTATATTATGTACTACGATTGTGCGGAGCATTCTAATTGTTCTTTCCGTATGAAGAAAGTCCAAAACATCACCGACTTTATTATTGAAATCTGGTATTTACAAAACGTTCATCATTCAAACATTGTATGACATTAAATAGAATTTAACTTTAGCCGGTGGTTAATAAGCTTTGACTAACTTTCCTAAGTCCTTCTAACTTAGGAAAAAAAGCTTTTCTACCATAGGAAAAAAGGCAACTTGACCAGTTTTTTAATTCAGAATATTCCAACTATGATGCCAATAGACGTTTTATTTCCAAATGTTGGGTGGACTTGGGAAGAAATTTTCTTCCATGTTAGATATGATGTTTTGGCAATAAAACTTTCTTTTAAACCCCAAATTTGGCTCATGTTTCATAAATACCTAAAATAGTGTAAGGTTGATCATCTTCAAAATAAAATTGTTTGATTTGCTCCCAGGTTAATACTTTTGAAAAGCCAATTCAACAGGCAAAATATTTGGCATGTCCTAAAAAACATTTAATTTATGAATTAAAAAATTTTATTTGTCAATTTCTGAAGGATCGTTTGGTTCATAGATAGTGTCAGTTGAATTGCCCAAAGTCTGAAAAAGGTTAAATAAGAATTAGACAAATATTATAGTGCTAGCTGTACTTTAGCCGGTGGCTGGTTCTAAAATCTTTCGAAAACGCCTTTTTTTATTCTCGATCAAAAATTTTCTCTAATTTTTGTTACTTGAAATTTTTTTTTCGGTAATCATAATGATCCTGTTGTTAGAAAATTTTTCTGATGGGAGGCTTATTTTTTGGGGTTTTTTTTGTTCGTTTATTTTTTGAATATTAAATAAAATTTTATTAATTAAAAAAATATTTTTTTTAATTTTGTTTTTAATCATTCTTATACATATTTTTTCAACTTTTATTTAAAATATTTTTCAGCTTTTTTATTTCTTTTTTAAAATTAGAAACAATGCAATTTAATAATAATTTATTTCCGGATGTTTCAATTGATAAAGCTTCAAAAATTAATTTTATGCTTGTTGGTGTTTCAATTGCTGGGACTTGGTTTGTTATTTATCTTCATGAATTAGTTACTCGTTCTCCGAAGCCGTTGATTAAAAGGTTTTTTTTTTAATTTTTTTGGGATTCTAATTTTAGGATTAGGGCTGTTGACTTTTCTTGAATAATAATTGTTTAAAATTTGTCCTTTGTGGTCTAGCTGGAAATTTAGGTTTTTTATTGAATTTTTTTAAAAAATTTTTATAAAGTCAATTTCCATTACAAGAAGGTCGACCCAATTGTAGGTTCACGGTGGAACGGGGGTTAACCTTTAGGCGTTCTTTTGTCGTTAGGAAAATAAGCGCAGTTTTGGTCGCTCCGGCTTTGACTAACTCTGGAGCCGTTTATATTTTTCTAATTTTTTAAATTTTTAAGATTCAAAGCTTCATGTTTCTCAATTTTACGTAAATTTGTTCCAAGCATTAACAAACAAATTGAAGAAGCTTTAAATAAAACAAAAGAAGAGCTTATACATTCAATTCATCAATATGATAAAGGTTTAGATTTTATTAGAGAAATGCCTTTAAAAGCAATAAATCATGAATCTATACTTAAACAAATTGAATATTATCAAGAAATGGAAGGAACTTTTGATTATATTAAGGTTTGTTTTTTTTGGAGGGTGATGTTTTTCGGGGTTCTTTGGTTGGTTTTAGAGTGATTTTAAAAAATTAGTTTTTAAGCTGGAGGGAAATGTTGTTTGTTAATCGTCAAAATTCCGTGGGGGGGGGGGGGGGTGTTGGCGTTTATTTACTCGAACCGATAACCTCGTGTCCAAACACGGTCATAATTGAAAACAGGCGATAGCGGTTAATCCGTTGCCGGTTAATAAGTAACTTCGCCAACACAACTCCTAGTCATAACCCTGCTGCCAATTTTTGACTTTGTTGGTACTTATCTCGAAATTGAAAAGTTATACATATAAGGATTCAGGTTTCTGATGACTGTTTAAAAAGACTTTGAGGCCCTTTAACATTTTTTTAATTTCAAAAAATCTAATTTAAACCTTTACAATGAGCTATAGTTCTTCATTCTTTTGTTTTTCTTCTAATACAAAATAATTTTTAAGGGAAGAGTTTCTGGAACAGTTTACACAAATATTGATCCATCTCATATGGCGATTCTTGGAGAAGTTTTTCACAAATTTGCTTATTCAAATCCTTTACATCCAGGTTTTTTTTAATTTTTTTTTGATAATAAAATAAATTTTAAAGATGTCTTCCCAGCGGTTCGCAAAATGGAAGCAGAAATTATTAAGATTGTGTCGTCTTTGTTTCATGGTCCTGAAGAGGCTGTTGGAACGGTTTTTATTTTAAAAATATTTTTGGGTATTATAAGGGCATTTTCAGGTCCTTTAAGGACATTTTATCAATTTTTTCTGGTTTTTTAGTCCAGACTTTATAATTGAAATTTATATACTTTAAGTTATATGGATTTAAAATAACTTCCCGAAAATAACTTCGCAAGGGAAAAAAGCCAAAAAAAAGTACAAAATTAATTGCTCGTAGTTCGAGTAGTTTTTTTTGTTTGTTCTGGAGATTATTTTTAATGATATTGGAGGGGACTCGATATCTTTGGGCTTGAAACTTTTGAGTTCATTGATGGCCAGAAAATTCAAAATTTAGAACAAATTTTAAGGCTTATGAGTACTCTATTTCAAATACTTCTTGTAATTAAACTTTTGATAAAAGAATTTTTTCTTTTAAAGGTAACAACAGGTGGAACTGAATCAATTATCTTGGCTTGTTTAGCTGCCAGAAATTTTGCTTTTTCAAAAGGAATTGGTGATCCAATAATTATAGTTCCTGTAACAGCTCATGCAGCTTTTGATAAAGCTTGTTCTCTTCTTCGTATCGGAATAAAGCATATTCCTTGTGATCCAAATACTATGCGGGTCGATTTAAAAGCGATGAAACGTGCAATAAATAGAAAAACTTGTTTGGTTTGTTTTTCTTTTTTTTTTAATTTGTTCACCTTTCATTCCATAACTTGAGGGTCGTGTTACTTTATTTTGGCAATCTGTGAATTGATTTAGGGTTGTCCAAGACTGGTTAATTTTGACTGTAGTGGCTTAAATGTCGACTGTAGTGGCTCAAAAGGATTTTTAAGAATTAAAAACATTGGAAGTTTATTTTTGCCTCCGGTTCTCTGACCCTTTTCAAATCAAGGATCCGGCCCTGATTATTCTCAAAACTCATTGAACCGGCTCCGAAACCAGAACTCCTGGAGCCCTGCACAAAGCACAATTTTAAGAATCCTATTCCAATTTTATTTTTTTTAAAGTTAGTTGGATCTGCTCCAAACTTTCCTTATGGCACTATAGATGATATTCCTTCAATTGCTCAATTTGGTTTGGACTATTCTATACCTGTACATGTTGATGCTTGTCTTGGCGGTTTTGTAATTGCATTCTCACAAGATTCTCCAGCTTTGTCACACATTCCAATTTTTGATTTTCGTCTTCCTGGAGTTACTTCAATTTCTTGTGATACACATAAGGTTTTTATTTTAATGTTTCTATAATTTGCCAACGCCATATTGTGCCAATAAGGATAAGAGCCACGTTTTATCAACAGGATTTTAGGCAAAACGTATATTTTTAGCCTTATTGGCAAAGTATGAGGTTGCCTTTTTTATTAAAAATTTTTTTAAGTATGGCTATGCACCTAAAGGAACTTCAACAATAATATATCGTTCAACAGAGCTTTTGCATCATCAATATTTTGCTGTAACTGAGTGGCCTGGTGGAATTTATGCAACACCTACTTTGCCTGGTTTTTATTTTGAATAAAATTTTTTTTTAATTCGGGTTGTAATTAATTGAAATGGGTTGATGACACCAGTTTATTTAAGCGGTAGAGTCGGGGATTTCTTTTAGTTGAGTGACACCCTATGGGTGGCAAATGATTTTTCTTTTGAGTAAAATGACTTGGCATTAGAAAAAAATTGAAAATTTTTTTTTTCAGGAAGTCGTGCTGGATTAAATATTGCATTAACTTGGTCAACCTTATTATATTTTGGACGTCAAGGTTATATTGAAAGGGCAAATTTAATTGCAACAAGAACTGCACAATTAGCAGATGGTTTATATAAGGTTTTTTTTCAATTTTTCTTATTTATAATATTTTTGGAAACTTTTATAGATTCCTGGATTATTTATTGTTGGAAAACCAGACGTTTCTGTAGTTAGTTTTTTTTTTATTTTTTAACATATTAGGGTTAAATGGGTAGAGGGATCAGTGAACCAACAGGGACTTCCCAAACTTTGTTTAATAATCTAATGTGTTTTTGGTCTTTTTGTGTGGTCACTAGAGATCGAGCTGGGCCTGGATCAATGCCTGGGGTCTTCCTTTACGCAGAGGCCAGGCCCAAGCATTTTTTCATCTTCCTGGGTTTTTCTTGGGCCTGGGTCTTTCCTGGACTACAGGCCCAGGTCAATAAATCAAACCCGGGAACAGGCCCAGGCTTTTCAAAAATCTCGATCTCTAGCGGTCACTTGCCTGATATACAAATTTTTTGGTTTTTTCTTTACGGAGCTTGGCATTTTTGAAGTGAATAGGTGTAGAAGTATAGCTTTTACGAGACTCAAAAATTTGAACGTTTCTAAAATTAACATTGGGATCATTGGGCTTTCCTGACTAATTTCTGACTTCCTTGATTAATTGAGTCCCTATTATGTATAATTTATTTGAACTAGAATTTTAAATAAAAAATTTAATTCTTATTAAGGTGGCATTTTCTTCTAAAAAATTCAACATTTTTGCGGTTGCTGATCAATTAAATAAACTTGGTTGGAATCTAAATTCATTACATTTACCTGATGCGTTAGTTATTTTTATTAATTTTTAAAAATATTAAATGGGTGAAAAGGTTTAAAAAATTGGACGTATTTCTAAGGACGTAACTCCAGCTAACTTTCATTTAAAAAAAGGCTTACTAGGTGAGGGTTTAAGATTTATTTTAAGAAAGAGGATTGGGGGTTCAATCGGTGAAGCACTACTAGTACAATTTAAGGTGAGCGAATGAGCCTAGCAATAACTGCTTTGGGGTTAAACTTTTACCTCTTCTATTCGTGTATTGAAAGGGTACAAGAAAGCACTTTTGAGGTGTAATTATCTTTTTTATAAAAAAATTTTTTGGGAAAAATATTAGACAAATATATTCACCAGTCTTATTTTTTTTCTTTCACAGTATTCATTTTTGTCTGACATATAATCAATCGAAAGGTGACGTCATTATTAAATTTTTGAATGATTTGCGTGAATGTTGTAAACAAGTTTGTCAACTTCCGGACAAAGGAAAGGAATCTAAGACAGCAGCACTTTATGGAATGGCTGCACAAATACCTGATAAAACAATAATTGAAGATGTTGCTCATCTATATTTGGATGCTTGTTATTCAATGCCTACTAAAGCTTAGAGAAGGAGAGGGTATATTTTATTTTAAAAATAGAAATTTAATTTAAAAAAATTTTTTTGATTGGATTTTTGCATTTGCTCAATATTCCTAATTTTTTGTTTACCTTCTAAATTTGAAATAGATTCCGACGTTTGTCATGAGATGGTTTCAGTCTTTTCTAGTGTTAGGCAAATGGATTTTCCGGTACCGATATCGATGATTACCGAAATTTTACAAAGTCTTACCGTTACGGTAAAGACACTTCCCGGTATTTTTCTGTCATTATAGGAAGGATAAATGGGTGTTTTCAATAGACTCATTTTTTAAAATGATTTTTAGGAATCGCCTAAATTTATTTACATTAAGTCCATATTATGAGGGATTCAGTTTTGGGATATACTTTTACTTGTCGTGTTGTATCTTCAGGCATTTCCCTCATTTAATACGTGATGGAAAGGGAAGAGAAAGGGACTCAAATACCAATTTTGCATGTTTAGCAAATCCTTGTTAATAATCATAAAAGCTGCATTTACCTTTTCCAGTTCCGCATCACTCTCATCTTCATTATTATTATTATTATTTCCACCCTTAAAAAATGAAGTTATGATTTTTTATAAAATAAAATTCAAACTTCAAGATTGTGTGTTTTATTTGCCAGTTCAAATATTTTGACAATTCTTGGAAGATTATAAAATGTTTTCTTCATCCATTGTTCACATTTTTGGTGACGAATGCAAACATAAAATGCCGAAAGCTCGCCATTAACATCTTCCGGATACATATATTTCCAGTAAGCACCGTTCTTCATCCACCAGTTAACGAAAGATTGTTGAATTCAATATTTCTTGCCATTTAGACATGTTGATAGATAAAATTGAAGAAATTAAAAATCTAAAAGAAAAAAATTTCGGATTTAAAGAGTAGAAGGATTAAGTTTCAAATCACAGATTAAGTTTCAATTCAACAATCCAATTAATTCGTTAACTGGTGGATGAAGAACGGTGCTTACTGGAAATATATGTATCCGGAAGATGTTAATGGCGAGCTTTCGGCATTTTATGTTTGCATTCGTCACCAAAAATGTGAACAATGGATGAAGAAAACATTTTATAATCTTCCAAGAATTGTCAAAATATTTGAACTGGCAAATAAAACACACAATCTTGAAGTTTGAATTTTATTTTATAAAAAATCATAACTTCATTTTTTAAGGGTGGAAATAATAATAATAATAATGAAGATGAGAGTGATGCGGAACTGGAAAAGGTAAATGCAGCTTTTATGATTATTAACAAGGATTTGCTAAACATGCAAAATTGGTATTTGAGTCCCTTTCTCTTCCCTTTCCATCACGTATTAAATGAGGGAAATGCCTGAAGATACAACACGACAAGTAAAAGTATATCCCAAAACTGAATCCCTCTTAATATGGACTTAATAAATAAATTTAGGTGATTCCTAAAAATCATTTTAAAAAATGTGTCTATTGAAATCACACATTTATCCTTCCTATTTTTGATTTCTCATTTACAATAAACGTAGTAAATCATTTTAAATTTGGAAGGTAAACAAAAAAAAGTTTAGATTTAGAATCACCAATTTAGTTGTTAAAAATTTTTTTGAGTATTTTATTTAATTTAAAATTTTTTTGATAAATTTTATAATTTAATTTTTTGATTACTTATAAATCTTAAAGACATTAATTATTAATTTTTTTGATTTCTTTTTTTTTTCGTTCTCATTTTTAGGTCTATTCTCTGCGGGGATAAAAAAAGTTTTATAATATCCCGCAAGAGAGAGAAAAAAAACTTGTCTAAAATATATCTTCTTTTTTTTCAACCACCAAAAATTAATATATTTTTATATCTGGTTCTGACCCGATTGTACTAGTAGTGGAGAGATGGAGAAAAATGTACATACATTATTTTGTGTGTTTTTTTCATTAAAACATTCATTGATTCTGCTTTTAATTAAAGAAATATGTATTTTGTTGTGTTTTTATTTTATCTGTATTTTGTGTTTTTAAATATTACAGAAGTTTCAGAATTTTATGTGTTTTCCGGAATATATTTTAAATTAATTTTTGGAGGGATAATTAGATAGCTAGATAAATCAGAATTTATTTGTGTTTTCTATAATAAAAAATCAGAATTTATGCTGAATGTATTTTCTGATATTTTTGTGTTTTCTGAAAAATCAGAATTATTTGTATTTTTAGCAGTCAGAATTTTTTGTGTTCTTTCTGTTGTAAAAATCAGAATTTATTTTGTGTTTTCTTTTTGCAAATCAGAATTAATTTGTGTTTTCCGGAAAAGTTTCTATTTCAGAATAATGAAAAATAATAATGACAAGCTTTTCGAATAAAATGTTTATTGTTTCCCTAATTTTCTCCCATTTAATATTTTTCTGTTTTATTAATCAAAATGAATGTGTAACCGGAAATGATTTACCAATAGAACAAGTAATTTTGTATAATTATTAAATTTAATTATTCCTTTATATTTTTAAAGGCTAGTGGACATGGAAGGGAGCCTGAAGCAAAATGTTCTTTTCGGGTAAATTTTTTATTTTAAAAAAATTTTATAATTATAAAAAAATATTTTTTTCCGGTACATGTGAAAGGGCCAAATGGTGCGGAAGTTAAAGGTGTGTGTTAAAAAATTAAAAAAAAATTTTCGGGAAAATTTCAAAAAAAGTTTTCAAAAAATTTTCACAAAAAATTTTTTGAATTTCAAAAATTCAAAAAAAATTTTTTCAAATTTTCAAAAAAAAAAATTCAAAAAATTCAAAAAAATTATTTTTTAAAGACGTGACGCTCGATCAAGAACTTTATTACAAAATAAGTTGTGAACCTGTTAAAGGATACTGTTTGAGAGTTAGTAACTGTTCTGTAACAACTGATGCTCCTGGCCAAAAACCTTATTTAATTATTGATGGGAGAGGGTGTACAACAGAACCTTCCTTGTTTGAGCATGTTCAAGTGAGTTGAATAAACATTAATTGGGGGGAAAAGTAAAGGCCTAGAAAGATTGTTTAAGTGGGAAATTGTCTCCAATATGTGATAGGAGAACAGGTCAAGGAGAATTTGAAAATAAATTTTGGTTGGTTTGAGTATTAGCCGAAAAATCGTTCAAAAAGCGCGATCATCAAGCAAGTTCGATTTTTCTTCAGAAAGAGAGTAGGACCGAAAAACCTTGACAGAGTTCAGTAAAACACAACCTCAATTTAATGATTAAGCATTTTTTGGAGTAATGTACGGGGGTTTAAATTTTGGTAGTTTGTGTAGTTCGGGACATGTACTTTAAAAAATCAGGTGCCATGAGATTAAAGACAACCAAAAAACAATCTTCTTTGGTCTTTTAACTTGCTTCCTCATAAATATTTTTTAATAAAATCCCTTTGTTATTGACCAAAGAAAAGTTAAAAAAAAATTTTTTTTTAATTTTCAAGTATGAAGACAACTTTACAGCAGGCATTTACAACCCTTATCCAATCCGTTTTCGAAATCAAAAATCTGCTGTACAATTTAATTGTGATACAAGTTTAGTATTGCTTTCACAGGATGGAAAGGTAATTTATTAGAGAAAATTTATAGGGGTTCTCTTAACAAAAAAAATTTTTTTCTTTTTAAAGTGTCAACGTGAACGTTGTGTTTGGAATGAATACACAAAAGAAGCAAATGAACAACAACAACATACAAAATAAAGTTGGGGGTAAAAGGGTAGGGGGATGAGGGAGAACTTGATTTTTAAAAAGTTTGTGTTAAAAATTAAATTATTTTTTTTTTGTAAATAAAAAAAAATATCAAAATAAATTTTAGCTAAAAAAAGTCAAGAAAATAGGCAATTTTATTTTTTGGTTTTAGAAAAAAATTTTTTTCTGAAAAAATTTTTTTAATACAAATTAGTAGGTGTGTTTTAAATTAAAGACCCCGGACCGAGACGAAGTCTCAAACAAAATATCTGATTTTTTGAGACATCTTGAGTGAATGAATAACCCTTCAAAAACCCGTCATTGGTATTCTTAATCAAATTTTTCTTTATTATTCAAGTTTTGAGCTATTTATTTAGAAAAATAATTAAATTCCCATTATGAGAAAAATTAAATATAAATTATATTTTATATATTATCTAGATATTTCCAAATTATTTTTTGAATAAGGCCTAAATGAAGGGGAAAGGTGAAACCAGTGATGATGGTTGTTGTTGTTATCGTCGTTAATACTAGGACTTCCGATATTGACAACTTTTTTATTTGGAGGTGCAATCATTGAAAGTAGGTGGAATTGAACATTACTGAAATTTGGGATTTTGAGTATTTGACATTTCGGGAAATTGGCATTTTGTAAGTGGACGTTTTGAAAAATCGACATTTTGGAAAGCAGGCATTTGGGATTTACCATTTTGAAATTTGGGCATTTTTAGAATTTGACATTTTGAAATTTGATATTTTTAAAAGTCGACATTTTGAAATTTTCAAAATGCCAATTTTCAAAATGTCAAATAATATTTTTTAAATTTTTTTTCTCACCCTTCAGCACACAAAACATTATTATCTATTTCCCCAAGCATGATCTGATGACTGTTTGAGAGATTTGTAAATGCTAATTTTGGGTTGTTTACTAATTTGTGTCCAAATGAGTGAATACATTGGTGTTCTAATTCTGCTAAAAAAAATTTTTTTTTGAAAATTTCCCCCAAAAAATACCCTCAATTTTTTCTTTTTGTAATTCTGTCCATTTCCATTCAAAGGCTATTTGTTGTGTTTTTTCATTAATTGTTTTGTTTGGGGATGATTCAATAGAGGAGGAGGTGATAGAACAGGAAGGGGATGATTCAGCTGAGCAAAAGGCTGAATCTTCTTCTTCGTCTAATGAAGCTGTTGAAAAGCCTAAATTTTAAGGAAAGTTTGGTTATGGGCATTTTTGGGGTTTGGGTTTCGACTTTTGGGCATTTTGGGTTTTTGGACATTTTTAAATTTGGGCGTTTTGAGTCGGTGGCGTTTTGACTTTTGGGCATTTTGACTATTTTCTGTTAAAATTTTTTAGTTACTTTTCCGTAGACGTCCAACAATAGACAAAGGAGATGATGAAGGCACTGAAGGTCGTCGAGACAATTGTGTAAGCCCTTGTGGAAGAAAACGTTTAGTTGCTGCGGCAGCCCTTTGTCGTCTAATAACTAAATTTTGCACTGAACCATGATTGTGGTGGGAATTATTTTTATTTCCGGAAATCGACCGGAAACTTTGTGTATAATAATTATTGTTGTTATTTTTCTGTTTCTTTAATCCGTTTTCTTTTCCGGTTTCTTCTCCCTTTTTCTCTTTGTTGTTGTATTTTCCGGAAGCTAACCGGAAAGGTTTATTATTATTTCTCTGCTTGTCTTCCGGTTCTATTTCTCTTATATTTTCCTGATGTGTTATAAATTCATTTCCGGAATCCGACCGGAAACTCTTTCCGTCTCTTTCATTTTCTATTGTCTCTATTTCCTCCTCATCTCTATTTATTAATGAAAATGCAAAATTTGAATAATTAACACTGTTGTGTCGTTTGTTAGGTTGTAATTCATTGTTAGTTGATGAGGAAAACGGTTTTAATTTAATGCTAAAACCAAAAAGTGATTTTCTTTTTTTGTCTGTAGTTGTGGTAAAATTGTTCATTAAAATTTTTTAATTTTAGTCTGAAAAAAAATAAAGAATTTTTTTTATTTTCAGGTCAAAAATGACCAATTTTTTGAAGTTTTTTTTGCCTACAATTTTTTATTTTTTAATCTAAAATTTTTATTTTTGTATTATTTGTCTGTAGTTGTGGTTTATAAAGAGGATTGATTAAATAGAGGGTATCGCTGTTAAATAAAAGTGTGCTTAATCTTGGGTGTATCTGATGTGGCTTTTCTTCAAAAAATTTTTTTTTCGCCCAAAACAAAAATATTATTTAAAAATTTTTTTTCTGTCCAAAAATAAAAATAAGAATATTATTAAAAATATTTTTTGTTTACTCAACTGTTTTGTGAATTTTTAAAATTTTTTTGTTTGTTTATTTTTCAACAAAATTTTATTTTTTTATTAATAATTCTTTAAAAGGGCAAAAAATGAAGGGAATGTTGTTTATTTTATTGTTCCGTTTTTGCATTCCGGAAAGATATATAAATATTTTTGTATTAGTAATCGTTAATGGGGGAATAAGGATTAAGGGACACGTGAAAAATAAAAATGTGTTGAAAAAATATTTTTTAAATAAGGAAAGAAAGCTGATCATTGGACAAAGTGAGAATACTCGTGTTCTTTAAGGAATAAAAAAAGATTTTTTAAAAATGTGAGATTAAAGATGAGTTGTAGTAAGTTAAATGTTCAGTATCGGAACAAAATTTATTTATTTTTCCGGAAAGAATATAACTCAGAATTTATTCAGGAACAGAATTTAATTATTTTTCCGGAACAAATATAACTCTGAGTTTATTTTTCCGGAACAGAATTTAACTCTGAATTTTTTCAGGAACAGAATTTAATTATTTTTCCGGAACAAATATAACTCTGAGTTTATTTTTCCGGAACAGAATTTAACTCTGAATTTTTTCAGGAACAGAATTTAATTATTTTTCCGGAACAAATATAACTCTGAGTTTATTTTTCCGGAACAGAATTTAACTCTGAATTTTTTCAGGAACAGAATTTAATTATTTTTCCGGAACAAATATAACTCTGAATTTTTTCCGGAACGAATATAACTCTGAATTTTTTCCGGAACAAATATAATTAATTTATTGTTTATTTTTGTGTTTTCCGGAAAATTTATTAAAATTATAAAAATCGTTCCCTTTTTCATTTAAAATAATAATTAAATTCAAAAAAAAATTCCATGATTTTTTAATGCTATTTTTTTATTTTCTAAAGGGTAGAGAAGCTGGTATTTTTTAAATAAAAAAGCTTTTATGGCCCTCTCCCCGTATGGAATTTTATTATTTTTTATTATTTTTAAGCATTGGAATGAATAATAACATCACCTCTATAAATGTTGAATTGTGTAAAAAGGTGAAGGAATCGGATCAAAAACAAAACACCCATTTAATCAACACATGTATTTAGAAAGGGTGTACGCCAAATAGAGACGCCAAAAAATAATTTTTTTCCTACATTACGAGTTACGAAAAAAAATATTATTTTTGTAGGGTGGGCAAAGGGATATACCGACAAAAGGGTACAAACGACAAAATGGTACAAAAGAAAACAAACGACAAAATGGTACAAAAGAAAACAAACGACAAAATGGTACAAAAGACAAAAGTGTACAAACAACAAAATGGTACAAAAGACAAAAGGGTACACACGACAAAAGGGTACATTTGACAAAAGGGTCTATCTAGTATTTGGGTAATTTATAAAATTTTGCTGTAAAGAATGTTTCTAAACTGCGTTCCTCAATAAGTTTTTATATAGAAAATGCAACTAAAAAATCAGAGATTAGAAGAGAGGAGTAATTTTGTAAATGATTAAAAGGGGTGGAGGAAATTTTTTTTAATTGGAGAGAAATTTAAAAAAATTATTTAAAAGGGGATTATAAGGTAAAATTATTTCAAAAATGGAAAGGATTTGGACAAAAAACTTTGAAAAAAGAATTATTTTTAGCAAACAACAGAGATCAAAGATTTTTTAGAGAGAAAAAGGAAGTTTCTTTAAAAGGGGATGTAGAGGGAGAGAGGGGACCGAGACGAGATCTCGATCGAAAATCTTGGTTATCGAGATCGAGAATTTTTCGAGATCTCGATACTCGCAAGACACTCCCAGTCCGGTCTCTAATGTATAGGAAGAGGGGATCAGGGGCCTCATTATAAGACACCTCCAAGATTAACTAAGCATACGTTATAAATATGGTTATCAAGATTTGGTAGGCCATTGGAGGGGGAAGTTGCTTAAGCAATAATACCCCCTCTACCTCTCATTATAAGGTACAGTTTTTCTCTTAGTTTACTCCCACCTAAAGTAACACTCAGCTGGAAAAATGCTGTTTTTAAACACTAATTTGACGATTTTTATTTTACCCTCTATTTAAGAAACACTTCATTATAAGAGACGATGTTTTTTCAGCTTCAAGAGGGTATTAAGAGAATGAGGTTTGACTGTAAAAATAAATTTTGTTTTTATCATCAAAATAATTTTTCTTTTTTTATCAAGAAAACCAAAGTCATTTTCAATGGGGAAGAGGAGAGGGAGAGAATAAAGAGGCAAGGTAAATAAATATTTGGCCAAAAAATAATAATAAAAATAAATGTGTTTATTTGTCTTTTTTGAGTATATTTTTACAAAGATATCAGTTAAATTAAGAAAAAAATTATTTTTTTTGATCGAAAATGACCGTAAAAAAGGAGTTAAAAAAGGAAGAGAGAGATGGACACACACATTCTCTCTTACCTTTATTTTTGTTGTTAAAAATGACCCTTCCTCCTCTCTTTTTGTGAATAAATTAATTTTTCTTCCTTTTTTTGTGGGAAAATGTATACAAAAAAGTGTAGAGTGTTGGGGGGTTAGTAAAGAAAGTGTCAACAACACCTTTCCCAAAATTTAAAAAATATTAAAGATACAAAAGCCGATTCAAAATGGAAGAAAAGGAAGAAAAACCGCTGCGAATATATGGCCGCGAATATATGGGGCGTCTATTTGTTAGACAGTCTAAACGGAAAGTACCAGTTGAGTCCCGGAGGTTGAGTTTTTGAGCCCTATTTTGGGCAATAACTTTTACAATCCTTAATTGATTTGGATAATTTATATGTTATTAGAAAGCTATTGATGTAAGGATTATTTAGTCTAAAAGGACTGATTTGGTCAGAGCAACATACTTAAAGTTATAGACTAATAAAGACCAAAAATCACGATTGCGCGCACTTAATGAGATGTAACTTTTTGTAAAATGATCTAATCAAATCAATCTACTTGACGAAAATAATCCGCACATCCAGGGCTTTCGAATGGTAAAAGAATTGTTCTAAATGGTTAAAAACACAGAAAGTTATGGTCCAAAATATGGCTCCGTGACTTTACCGCTGGGACTCAAACATCTCCTATTATAGCTTAAAGAAATGCTCTTTTATTTTTCTCTAACTCAATAACACTTAAAGTTTTGTTTTCTCTATTTTCTTTGTAGTTGTTTAGCAGTTTATAAATTAATGTAAATTTGAATAGTTTAAAATCTCAAATTTTCAAAACGTCCAGAAGGGTAAAAAATTAAATTTGGTCACAAAATTTTTTATTATTTCCCCTAAATTTGTTTCAAGTTTTTTAAGTCAAAGAATGTTAAAATCTTGCTTTTCTTTGCTTCAATTTCAATCAAATTTGCCAATTACTCGATTATTCCGATTTAAAGGATTAATAAATTCTAATTTTCTTCGTTTGTATTCAACAACAAATAAAATTTCAAAATTACCAGTAAAGAAGGCAACAAATAAGTTAGTTTCTTGTCTAAAATTGATGAGAGCTGACAAACCAATAGGTTAAATATTTTTAATTTTTTACTAAAAATCAGCTTTGAAAATAGCTGAAGCATACTTCTAAAAAATTGAAACTTGTTTCACAAAACCTGAAACTTGCTTGAAAAAAGTTGAAACATGCTTCTAAATAGATCTAAAACATGTTTCACAATACCTGAAACATGTTTCACAAAATTTGAGGCATGCTTCCTAAAACCTGAAACTTGCTTCAAAAGATCTGAAACATGCTTCTAAAAACCTGAAACATGTTTCACAAAAGTTGAAACATGCTTCAGAAAATCTGAAACATGCTTCACAAAACCTGAAACAGGCTTCACAAAACCTGAAACAGGCTTCAAAAAATTTTTAAACTTGATTCCGAAACTTGCTTCAAAATTCTTTTAAAATTTGCTTCAGCTTCTCAAAATCCTTTTTAGTCAATTTTAGGTACTTGGCTTCTTTATTGGCCGGGTGCCTGGTCTATTGCATTGAGTGCTTCTCCTGGATGTTTACCTGATGCTTATTTGTTGGGGCTTTTTGGTGTTGGATCTTTTCTTATGAGAAGTGCTGGTTGTATACTTAATGATCTATGGGACCAAGACATTGATAAAAAGGTTTATCTTTTTGTTGTTTACTCCAGAAGCAAATTTTGCTTCAACTTTAAAAAATTTTTTGAAACTTGCTTTAGAAACTTGCTTCAGAAGCATTTTGCTTCAGCTTCTAAAATTTTTTGAATTTTGCTTCAGAAACAAGTTGCTTCAGTTTCAAAAAAAAATTTTTTAAACATGCTTCAGTACCAATTTGCTTCATATTAAAAATTGTTTCAGAAGCAGCTTGCTTCAGTTTTAAATTGTTTTATGAAACATTTTTCAACTTCTTAACAGTTGTAAATTTTTAGGTTGCTCGCACAAAATCCAGACCTTTAGCAAACGGTGAACTTACTGAAAAAGAAGCTGTTCTTCTTCTTGGTGGTCTGCTTTCTGCTTCATTAACTGTCTTGCTACAACTTAATTCGCTTAGGTTTTTTTATTAATTTTTGTTAAGTTACTTGGGTATTTATAGAAAAATTTTATTTGTTGCATTTGTGGTGTAGTGGGATTTGTCTTGGTCACACTTTTTAATCGGGTGGGTTCGAGTCCTACGTGTGTAAATAATTTTCTTTTTGAAAATAAAATAATTTTTAATAAATTTTAAGTAAGCACAAATGAACAAAATAATTTTTTGAAAAATCCAACAAAATTTTTTTAAACGTTTTAGTATAATTCTTGGTGCGTCTTCACTTTGGCTCGTTGTCGTCTACCCTCTAGCAAAACGTTTTACTAACTGGCCTCAACTTGTTCTTGGTTAATTTTTCTTAATTTTACTAAATAGAAATTGGCTTCATTAAATTTGAAGCATGTTTTAAGAATTTCGAAGCAAGCTTCGAAATTTTAAAGCATGCTTCAGAATCATTGGGGGAATGTTGCCTAGGCGATCCCCTCACTTAGGCGATCCCCTCACTTTAAAATAAACCCCATTACTAGGTCGGTTCATAAAAAAGTTCGTTCTACAAAAATGGTTATAGAATTTTTTGTATATGTCCAAAAGCTTTGAAATTTTGCAAATTTATTCATTCGAGTGTTTCCTAATAGACCCCAAAATTTGAGAATTTTTGGTTCGGTATTCAGGGAGTTCTAATCTCCTAAAAAATTGTTGTCGAAAATTATGTTACACATCCCCCCAAAAAAGTGATTTTTCTAACTTTGCGTAAAATCATCCGATCTTGATGATCTAAACGGTTTTGTACATAACATATATGATTTATGACTAAATACGAAGAATAAAGTCTGTAACATGGGTCTAACCCGGAATTCGACATTTCGACATTTCTGAAAATCGACTTTCCCGTTAATGAAAAATTCGGCACTTAGGCCCCCCTGATAGAGATTTTTAAGGGCTTTCGAATGGTATATTGCACTAAATATTACAATTACATATGCTCGAGAGGGCTCGAACCCCGATGGTTTTCAGGTTACCTGTGTTTTCGACCATAACTCCCTGAATACCGAACCAAAAATTCTCAAATTTTGGGGTCTATTAGGAAACACTCGAATGAATAAATATGCAAAATTTCAAAGCTTTTGGACTTCTAGAAAAAATTCTATAACCATTTATGTAAAACGAACTTTTTTATGAACCGACCTATAAGGCGATTACCTCTAGTTAAAAAATCCCTCATTATAATGGACACTTTTTTAAGCCTAAAGAGGGTATTTAGTGTTTGAAGTGAGGTTCGACTTAATTTTGTTTGATCAAAACCATTTTTTAGGCGCAACATTTAATTGGGGAGCTCTTCTAGGATGCACGGCAGTCACTGGAAAATTTGTGCCAGAAATTTGTATTCCACTTTATTTGGCTTGTATTTGTTGGACAATGATTTATGATACTATTTATGCATTTCAGGTTTCTTTTAAATTCTTTTTCGAGAAAAAATTTTTTTTCGAACTGAACCTCGACTCGGAGAAAATTTTTGAAAACCTCTGTCCGAAACCCTTTTCCAATTTTTTTCTCACCCCATCCCAACGATACCAGGAGTGGGCGCAAGCGACGATCTCAAAAAACTCAACGGAATGCCGAACTTTAGCGCAATGCGCCCACCCCTGATCGGAACTCCACAAGTGTTCATACGTTTTTTAAGCGTCTGTTTGGTCACTGGGTGAGGGTGTGAGCTAGCTAATTGATACCCCCTCGTTTGTATACCACCTTCCATATCTTAAAGTTGAGGTTCTTTGATTTTTTGAGCACCAGAGGGTAGTTTTTTAAATTAAAGGTTTAACAGCTTGATTGTTGTCTACAATTTTCCCCTTTAAAAGTCTTCTTCTTCCAAACTCTAAAAAGTGCTCTGCTGGCATCCTAAAAGCTTTCCTTATAAATCATTAATTCTATCAACAATTTTTTAGGATAAAAAAGAGGATATTCTAATAGGACTGGGATCAACAGCGATTGCTTTTGGCAAAAATAGAGAAGCTTGGCTAAATTTTTTTGCAGTAACAATGATGTTAAATTTGTTATATTCTGGATATATGCAAGAATTGCCTTGGCCCTTTTTTGTTTCGCTTTTAGGTTTTTTTTAATTTTTTTGTATTTTTTAATATGTTTTTTTGCTCTCAGGAAAGGAATTTTTCCCGGGGAAAGGAAGAGGGTTTTCTCGTTCTCCTTCTAGTCATCTTGTGTTCTTGAGACGGAGCCGGCGCCATCCAAGGACAAGATTTGAAAAAGGTCCCAGCCAAATAGCAGTCAGGCCAAAATACCCAGCACCGGTCATCTCTCTATTCTGCCAACTCTGAGTCATAAACTAAAATTATCCTGATACTTTTTAATACGGGAAAATGTCTCTGCCTAGGACAATGCCTAAACCCTCTTTTTTAAAAACTAGATTTAAATTAAAAAAATTTTTTGCGGACAAATCCACAGAAATAGGTTGCAGACCAGTCACCCATCCCAAATTAAAATAAATTTTTTCTTTCCAGTTTCATCTTCACATTTAATTTGGCAAATAAAAACATTAAAAATAGACAATAATTCTGATTGTTTAAAGAAGTTTAATTCAAATAAATTTATTGGAATAACTATATTAATTGGAATTATTTTAAGTAATTTAATTAAAAATAAAGAGGAAATTATGGAGGAGAGGGATGATGAAGAAGAAGAAAATTATGGAATTAATAAAAGAAATATGAATATTAATTTTTATTGTTGAACTGATTAAAAGAGGTTTATTTTTTAAAATTTAATTGGAACAATTTTTTCCGGTGTTAAGGTTTTTTTTAAATTTTTTAAGGATTTTTTATTTTAAAAAATTCTTATTTTTGCGGACAAAAGTTGCGGACATTTATTTAAAAAATTTTTTAATTTACTTTTTCCAATTGAAATATATGTATGTAAGTTGAGAGAGTTTCTGCGGAAATAGGTGGACATCTTCTAATGTATCTGCCCGGACATGTAGGCAGTTCCGTAGCCAGGATTTTTTGCCCAGTCGCCTCCCCAAATTTTTTTCTTTTCCCCATTTCGGGGAGAATTAGCCACTACTCCCACTTGGCTACGGGTCCGGACATGGAGGGCTGTACAAGAACCTAGATGATTTTTATTAGAAATCTCGTCGCGGTCCATACACTATTTTTTCTTAATTACCATGACTTATAAAAAATAAAGTTGCTTTGGCCCCAAACAAGGGCGTATCCAGGGGGTCGGTTTCGGGGGGGGGGGGGGGGCTAACACTGGGTGGGCGCAAAAATTTTTGGCGTTTACCTTGGCGTTCCTACGGCAAATTTTTTTGTACATAACTTTTTATATTTTCAGCGCCGCAGGCGAAAATTTTTTTGGAATTTGGAGCCCAAGAAGCCAGATTTCTTCCTTTTTAGTGCCGCAGGCGAAAATGTTGAGAATTTTGGAAGGCCGTATGCCAAAAAATTTCACTTTTTCAGCGCCGCAGGCGAAAATTTTGAGGATTTTGGAGCTCAAGCAGCCAGATTTCTTCCATTTTTTGCGCCGTAGGCGAAAATTTTTTAAAATTTGAGGGTTGTAAACGAAAAAATTTCACTTTTTCGACCATCCTTCTCCTAATTTTTTCCCCCATTTCGGGGGGGGGGGGCTCTAGCCCCCCCCCCTGGATACGCCCTTGGCCCCAAAGAGAACACGTTAAAGAAACTATGGACCCTCTATTTTCTCACTAAAATTAATAAAATTTTACATAAAAATTTGGGGTTATAAAAAAAATAAAATTTTACACCGATTTATTTTTATAATTAAAAATAAATATTTATCATAAATATATTTTTAAAATTAAAAAAACAACTAAATTTTGATTTAATGAGGTTCAGGCACATGTCCATCAACATAAAAATTTCTTGTAATTTTTGGCAATGTTAAAATAATTCCTTCCAATTCTTTATTTAAAATTATTTGACAAGAAAGCCTTGAATTTGGTTTTAATAATGGGGCCATATCTAACCTGAAAAAAATTTAACAAAAAAATTTTTGCGGACAAAATTCGCGGACATTCTTATTTTTCGGGAATAATTTTTGTGTATTTGTAGGGGGTGTGTTTTTTGATTAAAAAATTTTTTAGAAATTTTTTGGAGTTAATTTTAACATTTTTTTATAAAAAAGTTATTCAAAAATTGAGTTATAAAGCTTCCACAGACGGCGGGAATCGAACCCACGTCATTACCCCCACAAATCAAGAGCACTACCAATTTGACCACAAGTCATGTTGAACGGAAAAAATTTTTTACTAGAATCGTAAATTTAAATAGTTTATCGTGTGATTTGTCCATTTTTAACGGAAAAAAGTTGGGTTTAGATTTTAAAAAAATTAAGTAATAAATAAATACATGTCTTCCTCGTCTTCAACCGGAGCAGGCAATTTATCATAAAATTTATCATCAACATAAACATGGCAAGTACAACAAGCTAAAGAAGCTTCACAGGCTCCTTCAATTTCTATATTATATCTTTAAAATAAAAGAAAAGAGAATGTTATTTAAAATTTGGATTTGGGGGAAGGAGGAGAGGGGAACTCTTCCTTCAACTCTCCTTTTCTTGTGGTTACATCAAAAACGATTTTTTGCCCATTTTAGAATGACGGACGTCACAAGGATTTTGTTATAGCCGGTGTTCTGTTCGACGTTTCAGTCCTCCTCACAATCAGTCAGCAGCGGCCTAGTTTTAACCCGTTAGAAAGGATTGAATTTCTGTCTTTTAATTCAGGTTACAAACTGTGTCAACAGAACTCAATCTCTGGTCGGCGTATGTGACGTAAAGCCCAGGCATGGGATTTTTCCTGATCCCATATAAAGAGGCATTTTCAAGCTCCCTAAAGGGCCTTGAGCTTTTCATGAACTCTAAAACAGAGATGGATCGGACTGAAGAAAAAATCAGGGTGCGGTTTTGGAAAAAAATTCGGGTTACGAATAACCCAGCCCATTCCTATTTTAAATAGTCAGTCAATAGACCAAGTCCCTCAAGAGTTTAGGAACACTCAAACTTAAATTTTCCAAAAAAAAAACCTGTGTGCCAAATACATAGCATTATCCCCAACTTTTCCTCTAACTTTTTTAGCTTGTCCATCTCTAGTAATATAAGTAACATTAACAACTTCATCTTCACATTTTGGATCTTCATATTCGTAATCACCAGATTTTAATAAATTTGAAAAAGATAAATTTCTTGGTAAAAAAGGCGAAGTAATTTTGTGTATTGGAAAGATTGAAAGTCTTCTTAAAGCTGTTCCAAACATTTTTTTCTCTTTAAAAAATTAAATTTAAGGGGTAGAGGGTTTAAATATGAAAATTAAAATTCGGGAAAAATTAAAGAAAAAAATTTAAGAAAATTTCGCCTCAAACACATTTCACCAATACCACATTTTGCCAATAAGGCTAAAAATTTACATTTTGCCAATATTGCCTTGTTGACAAAACGATAATTTTTAGCCTTATTGGCAAAATGTGGTATTGGTGAAATTTGGAGGAGCTAGGAATTTTATGTAGAATTAAGAGAAAATTTTTTGGGAAATGGACATTTTGTCACAGGCCCAGTTTGCCACAGAATGTGAAGTACCTTTAATTTTTTTATTTTAAATTCTAGATTTTAAGAAGGAATGGATATAGAATTACACCAACAACAACAGCAAATCCGTTATGACCGCCAAATTCGTTTATGGGGCGATGAAGGACAAAAAACTATTCAAAAAGCAAAAATTTGTGTTTTTGGTTCTAGTGCTTTAGCTGCTGAAATATTAAAAAGTTTAGTTTTGGCGGGTGTTGGATATTTTCATATTATTGATAATTCAATTGTAAAGACTTCGGATTTGGGACAAAACTTTTTTTTGGATGTTGATTCTGTTGGGAAATTGAGAGGAGAATGCTTGGTTAAATTATTGACGGTTTGTTTTTTTATTGATTTTTTGGTAGGAGGGGGGGGGGTGTGGCAAGATGGGACGGGTTATCCGTGATTTGGGCGTCGAAGACCAGATCTTTTTCCGACCTGAAATCTGAAAGGCGACTCATGAATTTTTTGGTAGGAAGGGGGGTTGTGTAGCAAGGAGTGGAAATCTGTGAGTTAAAAACCTTGCCTTTTTCCGATTTGAACTCCGAGAGGCGATCCGATAAAATTTTTTAAAACCGTTACGAAATCTGACCTGATTTTTCGCATCCCATTCCATCTCTGGTGTGTTGAAACTTAATTGATCTTATTAGAGTTCTCTATTTTGCTACTAATTTATGGTTGTCTAGGGA
This sequence comes from Meloidogyne enterolobii, assembly GCA_963681835.1. NCBI lineage: Eukaryota > Metazoa > Nematoda > Chromadorea > Rhabditida > Meloidogynidae > Meloidogyne > Meloidogyne enterolobii. The sequence continues at coordinate 467,275 of CAVMJV010000007.1, forward strand.
ATCTATTTTATTTTAATTCTCCCCATTTTTGCCTTAAAAATTTCAAAAATATTTTTTTGAGTTAAGCAAATTATTTTTTCCTTAGCGGCATCGAACCCGAGTCCATTTACTAGTTAAAACTAACTCTAAGCCACTTAACCACAATGGTTGTTTTTAAAAAATTTTTAAACTGGACACCTCTGTTAACATAGGTTATTTGTTCTTGTTGAATTGGAAGCCTTAAAAACTCCAAATATATTATTTTTGGTTATTTAAATCGTTTTCTCCCGAGCGGCATCGAACCCACGTCCATTCTTTAGGGAACTAAAATCCAAGCCACTTAACCAAAAGGTCATTTTTTGAAAATTTTTTAAACCGTACACAGAGGCTAGGTGGCTGTTCTTTAAATTGAAGTTTGGTCCCTCCACCCCTTTATTTCTCTTCTAAATATTTTTTTATTTTTTTTTCCTAGGAATTAAATCCATCAGTTCACGGTCAACATTCCCCAGTCCCTTTTGGAGAATTTTCAAAACACGAAATGTTTATGCTTTTAAATTTTTCTTTGGTTATTGGAACAAATATGTTGGCAACTGAAGCAATAAAATTGGACAAATTTTTGTTTGAAAATAATATTCCTTTTTTGTATGTAAAATCTGTTGGAATGTTGGGGTATTTGCGGTTATCTTTTAATGAACATATTATTTGGAATAATCGAAGTGTTAATGATTGTTATGATTTGAGGTTTATTTTTTTTGTTAATTTTTATTTAATTTTTGGGTAATAGTGTCGTTACCGGGCCCCTATTTTTTCACCCTAAGTTTTTTTTCATATATACAGAATGGTCAGCCCTTTCTTTTCTCTTCTATCCCAATTGACAACCAAAGGGCTTTAAATTTTTCAAAAGAAAAATTCTGACTATTCTGTATATATATGAAAGAACTTGAGGAGAAAATGGGGGCCTGATAACGACATTGTTACAAATTTTTAGTTAATTTTGGGGTGGAATTTTGGTCGAATTTTAAGCCTAAAAGTTTAAATGGAATTTTCAAGTATTTAGTCTCGAATGTGTATTTTTACTTTTTAAGACAACTAAATTAATCAAAAAAATTTTTTTCTAGAATTTTTATACGGATTTCTTCAGTATTTGTCCTTAAAAACTTTTTTTTAATTTATAAAAATTGTTTTACCCAAAGCGGCATCGAACCCGCGTTCCTCATTCACGCGAATAACTACTATACCACTTAACCAAACTTTAATTTTTTGGCAATTTTTACATCAATTTTTTCTCTAATTTTATCATTTTTAGAATTGACTCTCCATTCCCAGAATTGTTAAAACTTGCAAACGAAACAGATCTCAATTCAATGACTCACGAACAACATTCACATACACCTTATGTTTTGTTATATTTTAAAGCTATTGAAATTTGGAAAGAAAGGTTTTTTTTTAATTTTTTTATTGAGACTGATTACTTTAGCGGAGATTGACTTTAAAATTAATTTTGGAAACCTTTTTTATGGATTTATTGGTTTTTGGCTCTTGTCTAGTTTATAAGTCCACTCAAGTTTTAAGCCTTTTTTTATATTTTAATTAGACTCGTTCAGAGTCATACTTTTTCTTTGGACTTCAAACTTTTTGTGTGGACTTGGAAGCTTCTATTGGACTCATAAAGATTCAGTGGATTCATAACAAGTCCGAGCAGTTTTTTGGATAAATTCTACAAAATATCTGTTCCCAAATGGTGCCCAATGTGTGTATAAAATAAAATTCCCCCTCTAGGTCTTCTCCAAAGGTCTTCTTTTTCTCTTTCTCGCCAAAATAGACCGTCTCGGACCGAAAGATCGAATCTGGTCTAAGTAAGATATCTGACCCTAAGGTGACTTGTACCGGCTCGACTCGATAAAAACAAGCCCGAAAAAATTCCTCGACCGTCGGCCCAACTCGAAAACGGCACCCTAAGCATGATCGTTGCTTCTTGTTTTATTTTAAGAACACTCAAAAAAACAAAAAATATTTTTTAAAAATTAATTTAAGACATTCAATTAACCAAAATGTCGAAGAAATGGAGGAAGGAGCAAACAAACTTTTATTCTTCCCAAATATTAAAGACTACAAAACTCGAAAAGAAATTGAAAAAATTTTGTTAGAAATGAGACAACCTGACGATAAAGGACGTTTGGATGAAGAAAATTTTATGGAAGCAACGAGGAATTTGCTAAAAAGTTTGGGAAGGACTAAGGTTTTTTTTCTAATTTTTTTGAAAGTTTTGAGGCATTCTGATCAGGGCTATCCACAATTGCTGATTGTGTGTTTTTTGACTTGCAGAGACTGCGTTTGCGGAGTTTAAAATCAAAATTGCTGCTGAGGAAAATTTTTTTCAATTGCGGACAGCTCTGATTTGGTGTCTCTAGTATTCATGTTTTTGGTTTTTTGAATTTTTTTGGCTTTTTGTTTTTCCAAAATTGAGGTTTTCTTTGACTATAGATTAATGGAGGATCGGAACAATGTCTAAAATTTTTCGATCTCTAAACTATTTAGGTCTATAGACTAATGTCGATTTCTGCGGATAATCCGCAAATTTATTTGTACATGATTTTGAATTGTTTTGCAGACTTGTCTTAAATTTTTTGATTCCTTCACTATTCCTTGCTTCACCTCATTCATATATTTTTTAAAAAACTTTTTCTCCCCATTTTTAGGTACCCTCAAATGTTTCCAAAGTTTTGGATGATCCAAAAATCAAATCATCTTGTAACGTCTCCAAATATTCAAAATCTTCTACTTTCAATTTATTTTGGCTTTTTTGCTCAGCTTTAAATAAATTTATTTCAAAATATGGACATATGCCTATATCTGGACAACTTCCTGATATGACTAGTGATTCTAAAAGATATGCTCAATTATTGGGGATTTACAGGTTTTTTTTTGTTTAAATTTTTTAAAAAATTAAAAAAGAGGGGAAAATGTCCGCAAGTTTTTGTCATTGAATGGGCATACATGTTTTTGCGGACAGTCGTCAGTTATCCGCAAAAATATTTTTGCGGACGAAAGTCAATTTTTGCGGACAGAATTTATCCGCAAAAATATTTTTGCGGACGTGAGTTGGAAATAAAATTTTTTCCTTCAAAATAAATTAATACATGGTTGCCTTTTTATAAGGTAAAAGTCTGAAAAATTTTTGCGGACTTTTGAACCTTAATAGGAAAAAAAATCAAATTCATCTGGTAATGTCTCCAATATTTATTTTGGCTTTTTTGGATGATTCAAAAATCAATGACTGGAATTTTGGTAGGGTGGAGGCAAAGTCTTTTTTCGTTTTTTCTACTGCCTCTTGGTTCGAATTCTTCTTGTTCATGGGTACAGCCCAAGTAGGCGCACGGCCATACGGCGCAAAGCCATAACTTCAAAATTTCCAAATCTTAACAAATTTAGTATTAAACGATTCCTCTCATCGAGCTAAAGAGATTGGTATTAAAATTGTTAAAATCCACAAATTTTCCAACAAGTTATGGCTTTGCGCCGTTATGGCCTCGCGCCTACTTGGGCGTGTCCCCTTGATCATGCATTTCTGTTTCTTCTTGAACCCTTAAATATTTTTTAACTTAAATTAAAATTAAAAATTTTTTTTTTCGAGCCTAAAATTAATTAATAATTAAATTTTTAAATTTTTTCAGAGAAAAATCATTTGAAGATGCTCAATTATTTTATAATACAATTAAAGAAATGACTGAAGAAGAAGAAAATAATGGGGAAGAGGGAGAAGAAAATTCAAATGTAACAACAGATGAGGAAGAATTATCTAGAATGTCAACTTCAGAATTTAATGAAAAACAACAAATTGATAATAATTTACTTAAAAAAAGAATTAGTGTGTCTATGGAAAGTATGGACGATTATGATGATGATAATGAAGTAGAAGAAGGAGGAAATGGTTCTTATGGGTATATTTAATATTTTTGGGAATTTATAAAATATTTTTGGGAATCTTTTTTTCTTTTTTGAGAAGAATTTTTTTCGAAAAAATGTCCGCAAGTTTTGTCCGCAAGAAAAAATTTTTGTCCGCAAAAATTTTTGCGGACAAATTTTTTGTCCACAAAAATTTTGTGGACAAATTTTTTCTAACGGACAAAATTTGCGGACATTTTTTATTAAATAATAAGAAAAATTTTTCCAGAAAAATTTTTTTCTTAATTTATTTAGAGAAGACTTCTCTACAGCCCATTCATTAATGGAAACTTCAAAAGAATTTAGTGAGGAACATTTACCTAAAATTACATTAGAACAATGCAAAAATTTTTGTAAAAATGCTTCAAAAATTGCTGTTCAATATGGGACTTCGCTTAGCTCGGAATTTAATGGAAATATTTTAAAGGTTTTTTTAAAATTAATTTTTGGGATGAAATGTCCTTTTTTAAATTTTTTATTTTTATAAAATTAAGATATTTTATTTTTTGATAATTTTTGCCTTTAAAACTTCAAAAAGTATTATTTTTAGTTATACAAAGTGTTTTTTAAATTTTTTTCCTTAACGGCATCGAACCCGCGTCCATTCACCAAGTGAACCTAGTTCTAAGCCACTTAACCAAAAATGAATTTTTTGAAAATTTTTTTTCTAACCATACGCCCAGCCTTGTTTTTATTTTAACATCTTCTAATTTTGTTTTTTTATAATTTTTTAATTAACAAAAAATTCCCTTTCATTTTCAGTCATTACTACACAAAATTGAACCGCCCAGACTAGACGAACTTCCCCCAGTTGTTGACCCTTTAACTTGGTATATACTTTTGAGAGTTGTTGATCGATTTCAAGAAATTAATGGACGTGTTCCTAAAGAAGAAAGTGATCTACGAGAAATGAAAAGAATTTTGGGGGAATTGTTGGGAGAAACTAAGGTTTGAATTTTTTATTTTTAATAGTGGAGAGGGGGGGGGGAGGTGAAGGAAATTAAGTTTTGATTTTAAAAAATGTTCGCTAGAAGTGGGTTTTTTGTTTCTAATAACTAGAGCCCGGATTTTTATGCAAATGCATATTTTTTTTGCAAACTTTTCATGATGTGTTATGCACAAAAAACACTGTTTCCGCAAGTTTTGAAAACTTTAGAGGGGGTTTCTATTTGCATATAATGCATATTTTTGCATATTCCGGACTTTGTTGCATAATGCATATTTTACTGCATATTTTGAGGTTTTTGGGGAAAATATTGCGAAAATTGCCTAAAATCCTGCCAAAAAGTGAAAATTTAGTAAAAATTAAGGAAAAAATTTGTAAAAATTACAAATTTTGTAAAAAAAATTTTGTGTTTATTGGTTTCGCCAGAAAATGGCCCACCCCCACAATGTCTCAGCCCCAAAACGTCGCACCCCAAAATGTCCCACCACCAAAATGCCTCATCTCAAAATGCCCAACACCGTAAAAATGCTCAATTTGTCGAACTATACATTTAAAATGGAGAAATCTTAATAAAAAAATGTATTTTAAATCATTTTGACTAAAAATATGTAAAATTTTTAGGTATAAATGGTATTTTTCATGCATATATGCGTGTATATTTTGGTCTACTTGCATATTTTTGTGCATATTTTGGCAATTTTTTATGCATATTATAGTGCATATTTTGCATTTTTTAATGCATAAAAATCCGGGCTCTACTAATAACATAAAGGGATTTTAACCAACCTTAAAAATATTTAAAAAATTTTCCGAGACAGTTGTCCACAACATGCGAAAATTTGTCCGCAATTTTAAAAAATGTCCGCAAGTTTAGAATTTGTCTGCAAAATTAGTCCGCAAGTTTTAAAATGTCCGCAACTTTTATCTGTAATTTTAAAAAATATCTGCAAGTTTAAAAATTGTCCGTAAAATTTGTCCGCAAATTTAATCCGCAAGTTTAAAAAATGTCCACAAATTTTGTCCGCAATTTTAAAAATTGTCCGCAAGTTTAGAAATTGTCCGCAAATTTAAATCATGCTCTCCTATCTTTTAAAAAATTCCAAAAAATTTTTTTCTTCTTTCAGGACCCAGAATTAATCAAAAAACAAGAACAATTATTCCCTGACCAAATAATTGTAGAAATTTGTCGTTTTGGTGCTTCAGAATTGCATGTTATTTCAGCTATTATAGGAGGAGTTGCTGCACAAGAAGCAATAAAAATTTGTACAAATCAGTATATTCCTGTAGATAATAGTTTAATTTATGATGGAAATTCACAAAATGCTACAAGTTTTAAAAATTGAGAGATTTTTGTTGAATTTAAATTTAACGAATAAATAAATTATTTTTGTCTTTTTTTTTTACGAAAAATATTTGGACAAAAAAAGTTTTTAAATTTACTCGTAAATGTTACAAAGTAAGAGGCCAAAAATAGAAAAGGTAGACTGACGTAAACGATGGTCCCTTGTAAGTAGAATGGTATCGCTCTCTCGACTACTTGGGACTATTTTTTTCTTGTATTCGTGAACGTTTGAATTTTGAATTTTGATACGAGCTTCCAAACATTGTATAAACAACTATACAAGTGCTTGTATAAGGAAAAAATGAGGACGACTTCCAAAATATTTCCATATTTCGTAAATTTACAAAAGAAAAATTGTCTAAATTCTCTTCGACGATTTTAAATTTTTTCCCTTTCTGACCATTTTGTCAGACAACGCATTTTAGAGATATTGTATATTTTATGTGTTGGGACACTTTGAAAAACGCTAAAGGAGTACTGTAGAAGTCAGAGAAGAGAAAAGAAAAAGGAGTGTACTAAAATTAGTAGTCTAGCTCTTTTCTTCTTTAAAATTACCCTTATTTTAAACACCATGGAAATTTTGTTATTGTTGCTTATTTGTATGTTTCAATTTTGTCCAAGCGATGGTGCTGATTGCAATCGTAGTAGATTATTTTTGTAAGAGGGCACTTGTGTAGCCCTCTAAATTTGTTGGATTGATAAAGTTGGAGGAGGGTAATGAATGTGGGGATGTGGGTAGATTGTGGATAGGTTATGAGAGCAATGTGGGATAATGATTTTAATTCTTATTTTTAACAAATTCTGTTTCTTTTTCGTTTAGTTCCCGGTATAGAGACAAACTATATCTAAATATTTATAAAAAAATTTTGAATTTTTAAAAATAAATTATTAAAAAATCATTTTTTTTGCTTCTATTATTGTTTCCCAGGCCTTCTAATTAATTTCCAATTTTGATTAATAAATTGTTGTTCCAATTCTTCCAAAGATTTGTCTTTAGTTTCAGGTAGCCACAATAAAGAAAATATTAAAGCAAAAATGTTTAGTGTAGAGAAAGCTAAGAATGTCGGCCCAATTCCAAAATTACTTGAAGAAATTGGGAAAAATATTCCAACTAGAGCATTTGATATCCACAATATAAATGTGCTGATACTGACAGCTAATCCGCGAATTTTTAGTGGAAAAATTTCTGAGAGCAGAAGCCATGTTATAGGTGAAATGGAGCCCTTTTAAAGAAAAAATTTTTTGGAAGCATGCTTCAGGTTTTTTTTGAAACATGTTTCTGCATTTTTGATATGTGTTTTAGATTTCTCGATATGTGCTTCAGATTTTCTGAAAGATTTGTAACATGCTTCAGATTTTATAAAAATTTGTTTTTAAATTTTTGAAGCACGTTCTGATAGTTTGAAGCAGCTTCTGAATTTTTGAAACCTGTTTCTGATTTTTTAAAACTTGTTTCTGAGTTTTTGAAGCATGCTTCAGATATTTAGAAGCATGTTTCATATTTGTTGAGCATGCTTCATATTTCTTGAAACTTGTTTCTGATGCTTCACATTTTTTGAATCATGCTTCAACTTTTATAAAACATTTTAATCTGTATTTTCTAACTTGTTGAAAAGCCAAAAAGATAACGCTTAGGCAGAGCACCAGGATTCCTTTTGATGTCCCATTATTAAGAAACAATTCACTTAGGCCAATTAATAAGTGAACGATTATTATACAGAATTGAGCAATTATAAACATTTTGCGACGAGAAATTTTTCCAAGTAGCCAAATGCTAGTTGAAGTGGCCAAAACAGAAATTAGCTTAATTGGGAGAAAAAAAAGTTATTTTTTTTTATGGATGAGGGAATGGAGGAAGTGTTGGGAAGTAATTATGGCGTTGAGGGAATTTTGGGGATGAGTAAAGTGATGAGAACATGGAGTGAAGAAAACATGGAGTGAAGAAAACAAGGTGGAAGGGATCATGCTTCTGATTTTTTGAAGCATGCTTCAAATTTTTAGAAAGATGCTTCTGATTTTTTGGAAGCATGCTTCGGGTTTTCTGAAACATGTTTCAGGTTTTCTGAAGCATGCTTCAGATTTTTAGAAACATGCTTCAGATTTTCTGAAACATGCTTTAGTTTTTTTTCGAAGCACGCTTTAGTTATGTTTCAAAATCTAAAAGTTATATTGCCCGAAGGAAACATCGGGGAAGGTCTAAGTTGAGAAAAAAAGCTTGCTTTACCCCATTAGCAATATTAGCCATTAAAGCAATTTGATTTGAAAAGCCTGTTTCTCTAAGAATTTCTGTTCCATAAAACATTATTGAATTGACACCTACACAAATTTATTTACAAAATATTTTTTAATTAAAAGAATTAACCAGTCACTTGATTACACAAAGCAATCCCAATTCCAACTAACAAACAGCGATATATCCATCTAATTAAAAATTATTTTTTTTCGGGTTACTGGATCTCATTATAAGATACACTCTTGGGGCTGAAAATTGTACCTTATAACGAGGGGTATATTAAATAGAGGTTAGATCACTTAGACAACTCCCCCAGTGGAGGAACTACTAGGCAGATAAAGGTAGCATACTGAAAGGGTATTGAAAGAGTACATGTAGTCCGAAAGGAACATCTACGTAGTCCGAATGGAACATGGAAGAATCCTTGTGACTGCTACCCTATAACGAGGGGTATATTAAATAGAGGTCTCTTAGTGGAGGAACTACCAGGCAACTCTCCCAGTGGAGTAACTACTAGGCAGATAACGGTAGCATACTAAAAGGGTATTAAAGGAGTACATGTAGTCCGAAAGGAACATAGTCTACGTGTCCGAATGGAACATGGATGAATCCTTGGGACTGATACGCTATAACGAGGGGATATTAGATAGAGGCATTATTCATTTATGCAAATTATTCACTCTTATAATGAGGTCCAACTAAAAATAAGCCCTCACCTTTCACTCAAAAGCATTGTTAGAATGTCCATCTTTTCTTCATTTATTTTCTTATCATACTCCACTAATTTCTCAACCTCTTCCAATTCATTAATTGCCTGTATTTCACCCTCTCTAATTTGTTTAAGCACTTCTAATGCTTGTTTTGTTTTTGAGGTTGATATAAGCCAACGGGGGCTTTCTGGAACTACTAGCCACGTCCCAAACATCAATCCTAAAGCTGGTATAACTCCTAGTACAAGCATCCAGCGCCATATTTGTGGACTAAAATGAGATTGTGAGAGATTGATATAGGGAGCGTAATGTAGTAGATAGTCCGAAGGGAACACAAGTAATTCGAAGAGAACACAGGTAGTCCGAAGGGAACATAGTAGTCCGAACGGAACATAGGTAGTCCGAAAGGAACATAGTAGTCAGAAGGGAACACAAGTAATTCGAAGGGAACATAGAATAGTGGAGAGGGGGGGGGGGAGGTGAAGGAAATTAAGTTTTGATTTTAAAAAATGTTCGCTAGAAGTGGGTTTTTTGTTTCTAATAACTAGAGCCCGGATTTTTATGCAAATGCATATTTTTTTTGCAAACTTTTCATGATGTGTTATGCACAAAAAACACTGTTTCCGCAAGTTTTGAAAACTTTAGAGGGGGTTTCTATTTGCATATAATGCATATTTTTGCATATTCCGGACTTTGTTGCATAATGCATATTTTACTGCATATTTTGAGGTTTTTGGGGAAAATATTGCGAAAATTGCCTAAAATCCTGCCAAAAAGTGAAAATTTAGTAAAAATTAAGGAAAAAATTTGTAAAAATTACAAATTTTGTAAAAAAAATTTTGTGTTTATTGGTTTCGCCAGAAAATGGCCCACCCCCACAATGTCTCAGCCCCAAAACGTCGCACCCCAAAATGTCCCACCACCAAAATGCCTCATCTCAAAATGCCCAACACCGTAAAAATGCTCAATTTGTCGAACTATACATTTAAAATGGAGAAATCTTAATAAAAAAATGTATTTTAAATCATTTTGACTAAAAATATGTAAAATTTTTAGGTATAAATGGTATTTTTCATGCATATATGCGTGTATATTTTGGTCTACTTGCATATTTTTGTGCATATTTTGGCAATTTTTTATGCATATTATAGTGCATATTTTGCATTTTTTAATGCATAAAAATCCGGGCTCTACTAATAACATAAAGGGATTTTAACCAACCTTAAAAATATTTAAAAAATTTTCCGAGACAGTTGTCCACAACATGCGAAAATTTGTCCGCAATTTTAAAAAATGTCCGCAAGTTTAGAATTTGTCTGCAAAATTAGTCCGCAAGTTTTAAAATGTCCGCAACTTTTATCTGTAATTTTAAAAAATATCTGCAAGTTTAAAAATTGTCCGTAAAATTTGTCCGCAAATTTAATCCGCAAGTTTAAAAAATGTCCACAAATTTTGTCCGCAATTTTAAAAATTGTCCGCAAGTTTAGAAATTGTCCGCAAATTTAAATCATGCTCTCCTATCTTTTAAAAAATTCCAAAAAATTTTTTTCTTCTTTCAGGACCCAGAATTAATCAAAAAACAAGAACAATTATTCCCTGACCAAATAATTGTAGAAATTTGTCGTTTTGGTGCTTCAGAATTGCATGTTATTTCAGCTATTATAGGAGGAGTTGCTGCACAAGAAGCAATAAAAATTTGTACAAATCAGTATATTCCTGTAGATAATAGTTTAATTTATGATGGAAATTCACAAAATGCTACAAGTTTTAAAAATTGAGAGATTTTTGTTGAATTTAAATTTAACGAATAAATAAATTATTTTTGTCTTTTTTTTTACGAAAAATATTTGGACAAAAAAAGTTTTTAAATTTACTCGTAAATGTTACAAAGTAAGAGGCCAAAAATAGAAAAGGTAGACTGACGTAAACGATGGTCCCTTGTAAGTAGAATGGTATCGCTCTCTCGACTACTTGGGACTATTTTTTTCTTGTATTCGTGAACGTTTGAATTTTGAATTTTGATACGAGCTTCCAAACATTGTATAAACAACTATACAAGTGCTTGTATAAGGAAAAAATGAGGACGACTTCCAAAATATTTCCATATTTCGTAAATTTACAAAAGAAAAATTGTCTAAATTCTCTTCGACGATTTTAAATTTTTTCCCTTTCTGACCATTTTGTCAGACAACGCATTTTAGAGATATTGTATATTTTATGTGTTGGGACACTTTGAAAAACGCTAAAGGAGTACTGTAGAAGTCAGAGAAGAGAAAAGAAAAAGGAGTGTACTAAAATTAGTAGTCTAGCTCTTTTCTTCTTTAAAATTACCCTTATTTTAAACACCATGGAAATTTTGTTATTGTTGCTTATTTGTATGTTTCAATTTTGTCCAAGCGATGGTGCTGATTGCAATCGTAGTAGATTATTTTTGTAAGAGGGCACTTGTGTAGCCCTCTAAATTTGTTGGATTGATAAAGTTGGAGGAGGGTAATGAATGTGGGGATGTGGGTAGATTGTGGATAGGTTATGAGAGCAATGTGGGATAATGATTTTAATTCTTATTTTTAACAAATTCTGTTTCTTTTTCGTTTAGTTCCCGGTATAGAGACAAACTATATCTAAATATTTATAAAAAAATTTTGAATTTTTAAAAATAAATTATTAAAAAATCATTTTTTTTTGCTTCTATTATTGTTTCCCAGGCCTTCTAATTAATTTCCAATTTTGATTAATAAATTGTTGTTCCAATTCTTCCAAAGATTTGTCTTTAGTTTCAGGTAGCCACAATAAAGAAAATATTAAAGCAAAAATGTTTAGTGTAGAGAAAGCTAAGAATGTCGGCCCAATTCCAAAATTACTTGAAGAAATTGGGAAAAATATTCCAACTAGAGCATTTGATATCCACAATATAAATGTGCTGATACTGACAGCTAATCCGCGAATTTTTAGTGGAAAAATTTCTGAGAGCAGAAGCCATGTTATAGGTGAAATGGAGCCCTTTTAAAGAAAAAATTTTTTGGAAGCATGCTTCAGGTTTTTTTTGAAACATGTTTCTGCATTTTTGATATGTGTTTTAGATTTCTCGATATGTGCTTCAGATTTTCTGAAAGATTTGTAACATGCTTCAGATTTTATAAAAATTTGTTTTTAAATTTTTGAAGCACGTTCTGATAGTTTGAAGCAGCTTCTGAATTTTTGAAACCTGTTTCTGATTTTTTAAAACTTGTTTCTGAGTTTTTGAAGCATGCTTCAGATATTTAGAAGCATGTTTCATATTTGTTGAGCATGCTTCATATTTCTTGAAACTTGTTTCTGATGCTTCACATTTTTTGAATCATGCTTCAACTTTTATAAAACATTTTAATCTGTATTTTCTAACTTGTTGAAAAGCCAAAAAGATAACGCTTAGGCAGAGCACCAGGATTCCTTTTGATGTCCCATTATTAAGAAACAATTCACTTAGGCCAATTAATAAGTGAACGATTATTATACAGAATTGAGCAATTATAAACATTTTGCGACGAGAAATTTTTCCAAGTAGCCAAATGCTAGTTGAAGTGGCCAAAACAGAAATTAGCTTAATTGGGAGAAAAAAAAGTTATTTTTTTTTATGGATGAGGGAATGGAGGAAGTGTTGGGAAGTAATTATGGCGTTGAGGGAATTTTGGGGATGAGTAAAGTGATGAGAACATGGAGTGAAGAAAACATGGAGTGAAGAAAACAAGGTGGAAGGGATCATGCTTCTGATTTTTTGAAGCATGCTTCAAATTTTTAGAAAGATGCTTCTGATTTTTTGGAAGCATGCTTCGGGTTTTCTGAAACATGTTTCAGGTTTTCTGAAGCATGCTTCAGATTTTTAGAAACATGCTTCAGATTTTCTGAAACATGCTTTAGTTTTTTTTCGAAGCACGCTTTAGTTATGTTTCAAAATCTAAAAGTTATATTGCCCGAAGGAAACATCGGGGAAGGTCTAAGTTGAGAAAAAAAGCTTGCTTTACCCCATTAGCAATATTAGCCATTAAAGCAATTTGATTTGAAAAGCCTGTTTCTCTAAGAATTTCTGTTCCATAAAACATTATTGAATTGACACCTACACAAATTTATTTACAAAATATTTTTTAATTAAAAGAATTAACCAGTCACTTGATTACACAAAGCAATCCCAATTCCAACTAACAAACAGCGATATATCCATCTAATTAAAAATTATTTTTTTTCGGGTTACTGGATCTCATTATAAGATACACTCTTGGGGCTGAAAATTGTACCTTATAACGAGGGGTATATTAAATAGAGGTTAGATCACTTAGACAACTCCCCCAGTGGAGGAACTACTAGGCAGATAAAGGTAGCATACTGAAAGGGTATTGAAAGAGTACATGTAGTCCGAAAGGAACATCTACGTAGTCCGAATGGAACATGGAAGAATCCTTGTGACTGCTACCCTATAACGAGGGGTATATTAAATAGAGGTCTCTTAGTGGAGGAACTACCAGGCAACTCTCCCAGTGGAGTAACTACTAGGCAGATAACGGTAGCATACTAAAAGGGTATTAAAGGAGTACATGTAGTCCGAAAGGAACATAGTCTACGTGTCCGAATGGAACATGGATGAATCCTTGGGACTGATACGCTATAACGAGGGGATATTAGATAGAGGCATTATTCATTTATGCAAATTATTCACTCTTATAATGAGGTCCAACTAAAAATAAGCCCTCACCTTTCACTCAAAAGCATTGTTAGAATGTCCATCTTTTCTTCATTTATTTTCTTATCATACTCCACTAATTTCTCAACCTCTTCCAATTCATTAATTGCCTGTATTTCACCCTCTCTAATTTGTTTAAGCACTTCTAATGCTTGTTTTGTTTTTGAGGTTGATATAAGCCAACGGGGGCTTTCTGGAACTACTAGCCACGTCCCAAACATCAATCCTAAAGCTGGTATAACTCCTAGTACAAGCATCCAGCGCCATATTTGTGGACTAAAATGAGATTGTGAGAGATTGATATAGGGAGCGTAATGTAGTAGATAGTCCGAAGGGAACACAAGTAATTCGAAGAGAACACAGGTAGTCCGAAGGGAACATAGTAGTCCGAACGGAACATAGGTAGTCCGAAAGGAACATAGTAGTCAGAAGGGAACACAAGTAATTCGAAGGGAACATAGAATGGTGAGTTAATTAAAAATTAACTAACTCATCTGCCCAAATAGTTCCAAGTATAGCATTACTAAGGAAGGCAACAAATTGCCCTAGAACAATCATCAATTCATTACGAGTAACCATTTGCCCTCTTTTCTCAGATGGAGCCAATTCTGCAAGTAAAATAGGAACAACTGCAGAGGCACAACCAACAGCTAATCCTAACAATAATTTTGCAAAAAGCATAAACTAAAAATTTAAAAATTGAAACAATTGATCCCAAAATTGGAAAAACTATTAAATTATTTCAGGTTTTATGAAACAAGTTTCAAATTTTTTAGAAGCATACTTCAGGATTCTAGAAACAAGCTTCAGGTTTTTAGAAACATGCTTCAGATTTTTTGAAAGATGGTTCATGTTTTCAGAAGCATGCTTCAGGTTTTTTAAAACATGCTTCATATTTTTAGAAGCATGCTTCAGGTTTTTGAAACATGCTTCAGATTTTTAGAAGCATGCTTCAGGTTTTTAGAAGCATGATGTAAAATAAAGAAACCATTAAATTAGGTGAAAGAGAAGAAGCAAGAGTTCCCAAAATAAATACAAAACTGTTAGCAAGAGTTACAAGACGACGGCCAAATTTGTCTTGAAAATGCGAAGAATTGTGAGAAGATTTCGAAATACTTTGAGTAATTTACCCGCCAAATGCCCCCCAATTAAAGCACCAAAAGCAGCGCCAACAAGTAAAGAACCCGTTATATACCCAACCTCTACAGGTTTAAGTTGGAGATCTAGTTGAATAAAGCTTGAAGCACCATTAGTTACACCAGTAGAATAACCGAAGAGAAGGCCACCTTTGAAAATTTTTAAATTTTTGAGAGAAATTTCTAGGACTTAAAGGCATAATATAGTGTGAAAGGAACTAGAGGTCTGAAGGAAACAAGGGTGACGGGAACACGAGGTGGAGGTGACGTTATTGAAGAGATTAGGGAGTGAAGGCTCTGAAGGTAACATGGGGTGAAGAGAACATAAGTAATCCGAAGGGAACATGGAGTGAAGGGAGCATCAATAGTCTGAAGGGAACATGGGGTGATGGGAACACCAGTAGTCTGAAGGGAACATGGTGTGAAGGGAACACCAGTAGTCTGAAGGGAACATGGTGTGAAGGGAACACCAGTAGTCTGAAGGGAACATGGTGTGAAGGGAACACCAGTAGTCTGAAGGGAACATGGTGTGAAGGGAACACCAGTAGTCTGAAGGGAACATGGTGTGAAGGGAACACCAGTAGTCTGAAGGGAACATGGTGTGAAGGGAACATAGGTAGTCTGAAGGGAACATATGTAGTCCGAAGGGAACATGGGGTGAATGGAACATAAGTAGTCCGAAGGGAACATGGGGTGAAGGGAACATAAGTAGTCGAGGGAACATAGGTAACATTAGTAGTCCGAAGAGAACCCACAGGGAACGTAGGATAAAGGGAACATGGGGGCTTTTATTAATCAAGAAAATTAGTTACCCAAAGTACAAATCAAGGAAACTAGAAAGAGATATTCAGCATTATTTTCACATTTTGCCAGTAGCATTTTTTGGAATAGATGAGAAAATATTTAAAAATTTGTGTGATATTCGAATTTTAATTTTTTAAAATTTTTGTGTTTATGGGAAAATAATTTTTAAGAGTTTCTGGCTTATCTTTTTAAATTACTTGTCTTCCAAAAAAATGTGAGAGTATTATAAAAGGTATTATTAACATCTCCATATTGTTTGCTTAATATGTATATTTTATAATTAAATTCCATTCTTTAAAAGATAAGAGAACAAATTTGGTGGAAAATTTGGGGGAAGAAAGAATTTTAAAAATTAAATTTAGAAAATTAACTGTGAACGCCATAACGCTTACAAACGCAAATTTAAAGTTTGGCGTTTTCCTTCCACTAAAAAAAGTTTATTGCGCACACAAAAAATACACTATTTAAATTAAATACACAACAACCACAAACTACAAATTAATTACTAAAATTATCTTCTTCCTCTTCCACTTTTTTCTCTTCATCATTATCTTCCTTTTCTTCCTCATATTCTTCATAATTTTCATCTTCATCATCAAAAATTTCTCTTTCTTCCTTTACCTTATTCTCTTCATTCTTCTTTTCCTCGTTTTCTTCCTTCCCCTCCTTTGCTTCTTTCTTCTCTTCCTTCACCTCCTTCCCCTCTTTTTTCTCTTCCTTTTCCCCCTCCTTCTCTTCATTTTCTGGAGAAAGCGTATCGGAAGATGAGTCGGAAGAATAACTTTCTTCTTCATCTATACTTGTTGTGTCATTCGTAATTGTTTCTTCCTTCGTTTCGTCTTTACTTGTCCCTTCGGTAGTCTCTTCTTTCTCTGTTATTGAAGATGATTGAGTGTCTTCGTTACCAGTGCTGGAGGTTATTAAAGAAGAATCCGAGAAAACGCTGCTTGCCAAACTCTGAAAAAAGATAAATTTTGACATTTAAATGTTTTATGGGTTTTTGGCGTTTTGAAAGTTTTTGGGGGCTTGGCGTTTTGAATTCTGGGGGTTTACCATTTTGAAATTTTTTTGAATTTTCGACATTTTGAACTTTTTCAATTTTCCCAATTTAAAAAAGCCTACCGTTTGACTAGTTTCTTCCTTCACCGTTTTCATTCGAACCCGGTCGTCGATTTTCAAGCTCTTCTCCAAAGATTCTTTCACTTTTTGCTGTATTTCATCAAGATATTTTCTTCCTCCTCCCATCTCTTCCTTCTTCTTTTTCCCATCTTCCTTCACCTCAATAGCTGTATTTTCTGACTTATCTTCAAGAGTAGACGAATCCTCTTTCGAAAGGGAAGAGGGGCATTTCTTCACTCTCTTCATCCTTCCCATCATTTCCTCCTCCCTCTTCTTCTTCTCTTCCTCCCTCTTCCTCTTCTTCATTTCCTCTTCATCTCTCTTCCTTTTCTCAGCTTCCTTGTTTGTTTTGCCCAACCCAATAGTTTCTTCTAGCAATGCCAAATCCTCTTCCTGCCGTTTTCTTATTCGGATGAGATAACGACTGATGAGGTAAAACAGAAGAGTGCTTAAAAAGAAAAGAAGCTTTTCTAATACTTTAAATTTTTAAGGGTTTAAAAAGCTCGTACATTATAAGATAAACTGAAGCTATAACTGCAAATCGAGTCCAGTTTAAAGTTCTGAGCCAGTTTACATGTTGAGGATCATCTTCTGATGTCATGTACCTTAAAAAATGAGAGATTTGCGTTTAAAACCTTATGACTGAAAAATGATTATGGAGGGTATCCTAAATATAGGGTATCGCTTAGAGAGAGCTCCCCCACCCAATGGCCAATCAAAATACCATAATTAGGGGGTCTCTACTACTGAGGGTATCTTAAAACGAGGTTCACCTCTTGTAGTCGTCGTCCCCTCCTGTTGCTGTTCTCTGTTGACGACCATTATTGTTGCCTCTATTAACCATTTGAACATTAGCAGCATTGTAGACGTTTTGTTGAAGCTTGGCAAGGAGAATAAAAATGAAGCAAATTAAATTTTGTTTGTAAAACATTTGTTGTTGTTGTGTTGATAGGTGTTTTGGAAGAGAAATTGTTTTGAATAAATTTTGAGGGGTTTTTATAGTGTTTCTGAAACATCTTTCCTTTTAAACTTGTTTCAGAATTTCTTTAAAACCTTGCTTCAGATTTAACAAACAAAAAATAATTCAGAATTTTAATCAGAATATTAAATCAGAAAATGAAAATTAGAATAATCAGAATACTCAAGTGAGAATTAAAAATCAGAATGCAAAAATTTCAGAATATCAGAATTTTAAAAATCAGAACTCAAAAATTTCAGAAATCAGAATTTCCTCGAATAAAAAATTCAGAATTTTAAATATCAGAATTTTGAACCAGAATTTTTAAATTCAACATAAAAGTTTACAAATCAGAATTTAGTAGTTTTAGGAAATGTTTTATATTTATAAAATCAGAATTTAATTTTTTCACTAACTAGAAATAAATTAGAAATTTTGGTTAATCAAAGCACACAAAAATACCAATTTTACTTAAATAAATTTTTACTTAAATTCTAATTATTTTAAAAAATAATGCATTTTTTGGACTAATTAAAAAGGAAAAATTTTTTTATTATTGGCTTGTAGTTTTCCAACAAAAAATATATAGTATGTTTAATAGCCTGGTGGAGTTCTTGGTTTTGGACAGTGATCTAAATTAAATTTTTTTCTCCCGAATATATTAAATTGACTCACCGCATGATCCAACAGATCCGTTTGGACCGGGAGGACCTTGAGGGCCGTGTTGACCAGGCTTTCCATAAGGCCCGGGATTGCCTGTAAATTATACATTTATTAAAATTTAACATCATTTTTAAATGCTCCCTTGGGACTGAAAAAACCGACCTTATAATGAGCGGTCCCTTAAATAGAGGTTAGTGGCCTCCCAACAGGTGTCCTACCTCCACCCAGTGACCTTCAAAATAGTTTTGTCGGTACTTAACAAGATGCTTGATTCTTCTGTTCGGTTACTGCCGACAACCCTCCTCAGAATATAAAAAACATATCTTAAACTGATGGAATGCTTATTTTAGTTATATAGAAACGGAGTGCTATATATGATTTTATTTCCAACTCCATTTTATTTTACCTTGATCGCCTTGAGGTCCTTGTGGTCCAGGTTCTCCTGGTTTGCCTGAAATAAAATTTCAAAAATTTAAAACATAAAATCAAAAATATTAAATAACCTTTTTCTCCTGGAGGTCCAGGTAGTCCTGGAGGGCCCTAAAAATTTTTTTGAAATAAATTTTTTTAAATTAAGAATCATAGGCACAGAGGATTTTTTATCAAAAAATTTTTATTATTTCATATAAACTCACCATTTCACCAGGTCTTCCTGGTGGTCCGGGTGGTGCAACTCCAGGTACATGCTTGCCAGGCTCTCCCTGAAAATTTTCAAAATTTTTTTTAGAAATTTCTGCAAATTTTTTACTTTGTCCCCAGGCCTTCCAGGCATTCCAGGCGGTCCCTGCGGACCTTGTTTGCCAGCAGGGCCTCTCGGACCAGGCTTTCCAGCTGCTCCAGGCTCTCCCTGCTCTCCGGGATATCCTTTGGGTCCTTTGTCTCCTTGACTTCCAGGCGGACCTGGTGGGCCTTGAGGGCATTCACGGACGCAAGGAGTTGCTGGGGCTGCTGGTGGGGCGTCTAAAAACAATTTTTTAATTAATTAAAAATTATTTTTTTGGAGGAACCTTGTCCTGGCTGTCCATTCTGTCCAGGACTTCCGTCTAAAAATAAAAAAAAATTTTCTGATTTTTTCTGAAAAAATCAGAATTTTTTTTTATTTAAGTTTCCACCTTTCCCCGGTGTTCCATCCACGCCTGGATCACCGGGAGGACCGGCAGGTCCAACTTGACAGCCACAACCTTTAAAGATTAGATTTTTGTCTTATTTATTTATTTGTATTTTACATTCCTCTCCACCACTAGAAGCAACAGGCGCTGAAGCTACTGGGGCAGAGGGTGCTGGGGCATAAGCTGCACTTGAGGATTCTGCCTTTAATTAATTTGAGTTGAACTTGAATCAGAATTTTAAAAATAAACTTTAAATCAGAATTTCAGAAAAAATCAGAATTAAAAAAGAAATCAGAATTTCAGAAAAAATCAGAATTTCAGAAAAAATCAGAATTTCAAAAAATCAGAATTTCAGAAAAAATTAGAATTTAAAAAAAATCAGAATTATAGAAAAATCAGAATTTCAAAAAATCAGAATTTAAGAAAAAATCAGAATTTCAGAAAAATTTAAGCCCATGTCAGACTTATTAAAAAAATTTTTAATTAACTCAACGGTTTCACTAGGTGCATTATACGAAGATGGTTGTTGTCTTCTAATTTCCCTCCCTTGTAGAGGAATATTATTATTATTATCGCCGTCTTGAATAAAATGCCCAAAAAGCCATCTACCATTGCCGTTAGCAGAGTTACTGCCTCGTTTAAGTCGGTGAACGTGTTCCATTTGGCCTTTATTTGTTTGGACACCAACAACTTCTGACAATATATGTCGATTACTGCTCTTTAAAAGCATTAAAAAATTTTCAAAAAATTTTAATTTTGCAAACTCGGCAAAAGTCAATATCGTTGCTAATAGAAGACTGAACCCGCTGAATATATTGGCAAGCTATTGGCATTAATAATACACAAGATAACATGGATACTGTAGAAAGTGCAACGGCGACAAAAGCGATCCGGCGAAAATGCCTAGGAAAAAAGTTTGTAAACTTGAGAAATCAGAATTTTATTTAAAAAAGTTGTTTCAGAATTTTAATAAACTTAAGTTTAAGCTTATTTAATAAACTTGGGGAAATCAGAATTTTAAAAATAGACTTGTTTCAGAAACAAACTTGTTTTAATAAACTTGAATTATTTTCAGAATAATTAAAAATCAGAATTTCAAGTTTATTTACAAGTTTTAATATTAATTCTGTTTTATATTTAATAGAAATTCTGGCAAGTTTCAAGTTTATGCACCTAAATAAAAAATCAGAATTTTTCTAAAAATAAACTTGGAATCATAATTTTTTAAAAGATTACCTCAGATCATTCTCACTGAATTCTCCAGCTTTTGTCTTATCTGTTTGAGTAGCCATTGGCTGAAAATAAGAATATATTCAGATAATTTCTATGTTCTATTTTTCTCGATTTTTACGGTCACTAATTTTATTAGAAAGTGAACAAGTTTGTGTAGAAGCGGGAATTTTGGGAAAGGAATGGGGGAGAAAGAAAGTAAAATAAGCAAAAGGATGGATATATAACTCAGGAAGTGCTCATCGAATCTGCTTTATAACGATCGAGCATTAATGAGGAATATAAGGAAAATTGGGGAAGAAGAGGAGGTGAAAAGCAGTGCTTAAAAATCGGTGTGCGCAAAAAAGTTTATGAGGGTTTTTAGAGGAAACAATCTTTAGAAACTTGAATAAACTTGAAACAAAAATCAGAAACCTAAGAATAATAATCAGAACCTTAAATAAACTTGAATCAGAAACTTGAATAAATTCAAGTTTACAAACTTGAATTATCTCAAAAATAAACTTGAATTGCTTCAAGTTTAACTGTTAATAAATAAACTTGAATTATTAAAATCAGAATTTAGAAAACTTGAACTAATAAGAATTTCTACTCTAAATAAACTTGAAATCAGAAACTCAAGTTTATTTAAGAATCAGAATTTTAAATAAAAAAGTTTTTGCGCACAGCCTAAATTTCCAAGCGTTGGTGAATATTAGCGCGAATCGCTACGTCGACAAGCAACTGAGAGAGTGATTTGAGGGAAAATTAAATGAGGAGAGAAGAAGCTCATTCCCATCTTTCCTATTTTTCTTTAATTCCGTGAAGATGGAATGCGGACAAAAACAACAAGAAAATGAGTGAACACGAACAAAACAAGGAAAATGGATTGTTTTTTCTCTCCTTTCTACTCATATAAAAAGTTTTTAGGGACGGACACCCATTGTGATAGTTACTAATTAATAGTTTTGTTATAGCCGGCTTAACTGGCCTTTTTTATTTTTTATTGAAAAGGGGAGGAAATTAGGGAAAGTATTTTTTACATTAATTAATTAGATCCCTACTGGTTGAAAGGAGAAAAAAATTAAAAAAATCATTTAGAAAACAAAGAAGAAATAAAAATAAATCTTAAAAAATTAGTTATGGCGTTTTTACTTGTTACAAATGTTTTGCGCACTACAAAAATATTAAAGTTTATTTTAAACATTTTTCTGGCTGATTTAAAATGTTCGAATTTAATTCTGTTTTTAAAAAAAGTTTTATTTCTGTTCTGATTAAAAAAAGTTTTACTTTAATTCTGGTTTTAAGCAAGTTTTAATTAAATTCTGATTTAAATTCTGGTTTAGTTAATTTGTTAGTTATTCTGAAAAAGTTTTAATTCTGATTAGTTATTTCTGTTTTATTTTAATTCTGGTCTTATAAAAAAGTTTTATTTCTGTTCTGATTTTAAAAAAGTTTTAATTTAATTCTGATTAAAAACACATAAAAACAAAGGTGTGTACGCTTTTAAAATAAAACTTTTTTTCTTCTGATTAAATAAAATAAGCTTGAAGCAACGGAAAAACTAAATAAAAGCATAAAAAGTTTCTAGTAATTGGATTAGCACTTTTTTAGGTAGAAAAATGTTTTTAAAAAAATATTTTTATAAAAATTATATTTTTATTTTTAAATTAAAAGTGCTAATGTGTGTGTATATTTATTTTTAACCATTTTATATATTTTTTATTTTTTTATTTTTCCTTCTATTAAATAGCAAGTTTTGGGGAAAATCTCTCTAAAAATTCAGGAATTTACTTGAATAAAATAAAAAAATAAAAAAACGTTAGAACATTAAAAGAGAGGATTAATGACCAAAAAAGTAATAAATAAATGCTTTTTTAGATAAAATCAGAAAATAAAAAAAATTATTTTTGTTTTAAGCCTTGAGGGATAGATTTAATTAATAATCCGTGTTTTGTTATTTTATTTATTAAAATAACAATAAGAAGAAAAAATATGTATGATTTGTGAAGTGTCAGAATTTTGATAAAACCAGAATTTAAAAATTAGAATTTCTATATATCAGAACGTGAAAAATTAAAATTTAATGAAAATCAGAATTTTGAAATTTTAATTGTATAAAAATCAGAATTTTTGATTATCAGAATTTTTAAAAACCAGAATGTTCAAAATCAGAATTTTTATATAAATCAGAATTTAAATAAACAGAATTTAAAAATCAGAATTATTTTGAAAGCAGAATTTATAAAATTTTTATTTTTGAAAATCAGAATTTTTAAAATCAGAAATTTAAAAACCAGAAATTTCAAAAAGCAAAATTTCAAAAATCAGAATTTTCAGAAATCAGAATTTTTATAAAATCAGAATTTTAAAATACTATCAGAATTATTACATCATTGAAGCAAAGTTCAGAATTATTTTCCCTCAACCGTAACAATGTCGAACTTGAGTGAGAAAATATTAAGTTTGACATTTGAATTTTTAATTTTAATAACTACTACTTTTTTCCCTGTTTATGGGAAAATATTTTAAGGTTTTCTGGTTAAAAATTTGTATTTTACAAGTTTTTTTCCATTTTAAGAGTGAACTCAGACTGTCAACTTTTTAGTGAGATTTTCAATTTTAGAAATTTTTACCTCTTTTTTAAATGATTGATTTTCAAAAAATTTTTTGTATAGAAACAATTTTGATTCCCATAATGTACCTACTTTATGCGCAGTTTTAGACTGAAAAATAGTTTTTGGTTCAGGTGTTAATATATTTAAATTAATCATACATATAAATTAAAAATAATCTGATTAACTTGAAGCTTAAAAAAGAAACAGAAAAATTTTTTTTGTATAATTTAATAATACTACCATATAATTTGTCAAGGTATATTGTCAAGGTTGAAGCATGTTTCTATTTAAGCATGTTTCTTGAAGCATGTTTCTATTTACTAAATTTATTTCTGATTTTATTTTGTATATTTCTAAAATTTCTTGAAACTTGTTTCTACTAATTTTAAGCTTGCTTCAGATTTATTTATGAAATTTGTTTCAGATTTGTTGAAACTTTGCTTCACATATTTTTGAAACAACTTGAGTTATCTCGAAACTTTTTTTTTGAAACATGCTTCATGTTTATTTTTGTAGCATGCTTCAAGTTTTTGAAACTTGCTTCTGACGTTTTTTGATGTTCTGATGTCTGATGCATGCTTCAGATTTTTTTTGAAGATGCTTCAAATTTATTTATGAAGCATGCTTAAGGACGTTGAAACTTGCTTCACATATTTTTGAAGCATGCTTCAGATTTTCTGAAGCATGCTTCATATTTTTGTAGGGTGCCTCATATTTTTAAAACTTGCTTCAGACTTTTTTAAGCATGCTTCAATTATTTTCTGAGACTTATTTTTTGAATCAGATCTATGAAACTTGCTTCAAATCTTCTAAAACTTTGTGATTCTTATTTCCCCATTTATAAAAAATATTCTAGAAAATTAATTGGTATATCGGCACTCCTTTTTCCGTTCCTTATTTAAATTAAATAAATTTTATCAAATTAAAAATGTACAAAAACATCAAGATTATTAAATTAAATTAATTTTTAGTTAATTTAATAAAGGGATATTAATAGAAACACACACATTAATGAACCATTAAAAATTAATTTAATAAAAAAATAATATTTTTTAGCTTCGGCATTTTTAAAAAATATTCCGTCGAATGCTTGACTTTAAAAAATTCTTAGAAATAAAATAAAAATATTTCCAAACCTCCCTAAACGATAGAAAGTGGGGTGAGGTGGTGTTAAGAGAGAAAAGTATCGGTGATGCGACGTTGGTTTAGCACTCATAAAATATTTTTTTGAAACCCAAAAAAGCTGAAATTTTGCAGGGATATTCTCAATACTGTTATCCAGTTTCTCTGAAAATTTCAGAATTTTCTGTCAAATAATTCTCAAGTTCTGGTCAAAGAAGTAGCAAAAAGGTAGTATTTTCCCCAAAAATCGACATTTTTGACTGTAACTTTCTTGATAGATAACCAAAAATTCTGAAATTTTATGAGAAAATGAATAAAAGTATTGAGGATATCTATACAAAATTTTAGCTTTCTATGAGCTTTTTGGACGATTTTATAGTCGATCGACCAAGACGCTACATTAATAGATAAAGAGAGGAATAATAGTCAAGAATTAATTTCAAAAAATATTTTTTAATTAATAAATTATTAAAGTTTGCTTAGATTTCAGAATTAATTTCTAAACCTTACCATAATCATGAATACAACTATAATTTACGCATTAATTCGATTAGTACTTGCTTTTGTATTTTTATTTATGCAAATTGCGATTTTGCCGGTAAATCAGGAATTTTAAAAATCAGAATTTTAAAAATCAGAATTCTGAAAAATCAGAATTTAAGAAAATCAGAATTTCAAAAATCAGAATTTTGAAAAATCAGAATTTAAGAAAATCAGAATTTTAAAAATCAGAATTTTGAAAAATCAGAATTTTGAAAAATCAGAATTTTTGAAAATCAGAATTTTGAAAAATCAGAATTTAAAATCAGAATTAAACCTAATTTGCTTCATTTTTCAAGCTTTTTATGCTCTACAAAGATTACCGTCAAAATAGCTGTTACAGAATTATGTTTGGAGTCTGTATAGCGGATATTTTTCAATTATTAGCAAATGGACTTTTTATTTTGCTTGGACTCCTTAATTTTGATTTTTCTGAAGAGTTTGAAAAGGTTGGAATTTTGGATCATGTTTCAACTTTTTTGAAACATGGTTCAGATTTTTTGAAGCATTCTTTTGAGTCCTTGAAACATGCTTCTGATTTACTGAAGCATGCTTCAGCGTGTTTCAGGGTTTCTCAAATGTGCTTCAGCATTTTTGAAACATGCTTTAGGTTATCTGAAGCATGCTTCAGCATTTTTGAAACATGCTTTAGGTTATCTGAAGCATGCTTCAGCATTTTTGAAACATGCTTTAGGTTATCTGAAGCATGCTTCAGCATTTTTGAAACATGCTTTAGGTTATCTGAAGCATGCTTCAGCATTTTTGAAACATGCTTCAGATAATTGTTTCACATTTTATTTTCATACTTATTTTTAGTGGGGAGGTGGTATAAACGCTGCAAGTTGGAATATTCTGTTCTTTTTACAATTACTATTGGCATTGAATCGTTGCAGTGTTGTACTTAAAAATTGCTTTTTGATTTCAATAAAAGAGCAGGAACTGCCATGGGAGCGTCGATTATTCAATGTAATATAAAGGAGAAAAAATCAGAATCTTAACAAATAAAAATCAGAATAGGCGAATCAGAATCTAAATTCAGATTTAAAAATCAGAATTTTAGAATCAGAATTTGAGATCAGAATTTTAAAAACAAAATTTCAGAAATCAGAATTTTAAAAACATAATTTAATAAAATCAGAATTGAATAATAATCAGAATTCTCAGAAACAGAATTTAAAATCAGAATTAAATAATAATCAGAATTCCAGAAATCAGAATTTTTAAAAACAGAATTTTACATAGAGATCAGAATTTTTAAAACCAGAATTTAATAAAATCAGAATTTAAAATCAGAACTAAATAATAATCAGAATTCTCAGAAATCAGAATTAAATTCAGAATTTAAGATCAGAATTTTTAAAACCAGAATTTAATAAAATCAGAATTTTTAAAAACAGAATTTAATAAAATCAGAATTTAAAATCAGAATTATCAGAAATCAGAATTAAATTCAGAACTTAAATCATAATTTTCAGTAAATCAGAATTTAAAAATCAGAATTAAAAACTTTCAATTTAAAAAAACAGAATTTTTCTTTTTTCAGTTTTTGCTACTACTCAGTTTGTAAGCTTATCTATATTTCCCAATAAAAATATTTTTTATTAAAAAATTTAAAGCGTAATCTGTGTTGGAATTGTTTGGGTATTTGTCAGTCCATATTGCGGTATTCATTTTACACGAAAATTTTATTGGAGTTATGCTAATCAGTATCCTTGGACTGAAACTGTGAGGGATATTGAATATAAATCTACTGGGTTTTTGCCGTTAATTACTTTTATTGCTTATATATCTATTGTTTGTATACTTAAATGGGTAAGTAAAAATCAGAATTTGTGAGCTAATAAAAATCAGAATTGATCAGAAAGAAAATCAGAAAATTGGAATAATAAATATCAGAAAAAAACAGAATTCTGTTCTGAAATAATTTAAAATTCTGGTTTTGTTTATCAGAATATTCGGGAAACCAGAATCAGAATACCAGAAAATCAGAACTCTGACTTTAAAAACAGAATTTTCTGCGAATAAGAATTATAAAAATCAGAAAAATAGGAAATTCTGATTTTTTAACAATCAGAAAACCAGAATTCTGATTATAAAAATATCAGAATTTCAGAAAATTAATGCAATTCAGCATTCATACCAAACAAATCAGAATAAAAAAATCAGAATAAAAACCAGAATTCTGACTATAAAAATATCAGAATATTATAGAAATTAATTCTGAAAATCAGAATTTCTGAAAATTAAACAACTTAAAATTCTGACCTAAAAGAATCAGAATAAAAGAATCAGAATAAAAAAATCAGAATTCTGATATTCAAAAATAATCTAAAATTATTTGTTCTGAAACTTTTATTTTAAGAGACGTGGGAATCAAAATACTGGTGAAATTTTAAGCCGCCAAGAAAGACGTATTTTGCTTCAGGTGTCTTTAATTTAATTTTTAATTATTTCTAATAAATTTTAGACAAGTTCACAGTTTTTGCCATTAAGTCTTTTAATGATTTGTGGTTATTTATTACCCAATAATGCTTCTTTGGACTTGATTGCTTTTCTTAATATTGGATCGGTAATAAAAAATTTTTTTTGTTAAAATATCAAAATGTTCTGAAAAAAAGCAGAATTCTGATTTTCTGATTTTTTAAAATCAGAATAAAAATCAGAATTCTGAAGAAATCAGAATCAAAGAATCAGAAAATCAGAATCAAAAAATCAGAATATTCTGAAAAACCAGAATCATAAAAACCAGAAAAATCAGAATTCTGACTTTAAAAAAATCAGAATAAAAATCAGAATATTCTGATATTCTCTCAACTATAAAATTAAAAAATCCAATTTAGATGCTTATTTGTGGAGTAAATCCCTTCCTTTACTTGGCTTTAAATGTTCAATTTCGTGAACGTTTTCTACTTATGATTTGTTGCAGCAAAGAAAAGAAAAATAAATTTGTTATGGCCGTCCCTCCAAAAACAAATTTTGCTAAAATTAGTCCAACTGGAAATAATTTAGTAAATAATTATAATGGTCCAAAACGCGTCAATTCAATGCCACAAATATCAAAATGAAAAGAGGATGATAAAGATATATAGGTGTCTGTGGAGTGTTAAGTATTGTATTATGTGTAACATTCTCTCTTTTCTCTACCTCGTTTGACATTTCCAGAATACTTCCGGAATGTATTTTATTAATAACTTTCTTTCCGGAGCAATTATAGAACCTTCCGGAAGAATATTTTCAAATTCTATCGCATACTTTCTGTGAATTATCTTTTCCGGAATTTGTATAACTATAGAGTCAAGTTACAACTTTTCCGGAAAACTATAATACATAAACCTTCCGGAAAAAGTTCTATATTCCGGAATTTATATAACTATGGAATAACTATGAAATAAGTTTCCGGAAAATTATACTTTCCGGAAAAGTTATATTTTTTCCGGAAAAAGCTCTCTATTCCGGAATTTATATAACCATGGAATAGGTTTCCGGAAAATTATATACTTTCCGGAAAAGTTATATTTCCAGAAAACAAATAAACTTTTCCGGAACATTTTTAATTTTCAAAACTTTCCGGAAAATATGTCTATATATAACTAGTACTATTTCTTTTTTACTCTTTTCTTTAATTCTCAAACTTCTCCAGATTTTTTAACACCTCTAATTGTAAATTAAAAATAAAAATTGTAATTAAATTTTAAAACAAAAATTAAAAGATTTATCGCCATCCTTTGCCAGCCATTCGCCCGCCATTTTTTTTTGCACAATAAATTTTTTTGTAATTTTTGGGGAGAAGGGGGAGGAAAAATGAAAGAAGGGAGAGAGATGAATTGGAGGTTTTTTGTTTGGTAAAAAAATTTTTTTTTGAAAATTAGTCCCGTTTCTGAGCTTTTTTTCGTCTTTTTTCAATTTTCGTTTGTCGAAATACTAAATTTTACAATTTGGTTAGGTTCTATTTGTGAAACATAAATATCTCCATTATCGCTGATTGCAAGGGCATGGGCGTTTTCGAGACCCTAAAAATTGAGAGAAAATCTTTTTCGTTTATTTCGAATTTCCGTATTTACCTTAGCGAAGCTATTAGCCCTTCCTGTGTTCATATCCATTACGAAAACTTGGGATTCTAATTGACTGCCTTGATCTTGATTGGTGACGCCGACGAGGAAGTGTTCTTAAAATGAAGATAATTTAATAAAAGGTTTCCGGAATTATTATAACTCTGGAATTGGATACTTTTCCGGAAAGTATTTAATTTAAATTCCGGAAAGCACTTTCTGGAAAATAATTTTATAAAGTTTCCGGAAAAGTTTTCCGGAAAACTTTTTTATAAAACATTCCCGTAAACACTTTCCGGAACAACTCCTATGTTATAAAATATCAGGGGTGTGCGCAAGAGATAAGTTAAACGCAACGCAAAATTCACAAATCAACGTAAAACGCGCACCGCTGGACCCTATTCAGAAAGAACAAAAATCTTGCCTTTCTCTCGGATAGCAAAGACTCGACCAATATTTTCAGCCTTTGTGAAGAAAGTGCCGGTGGGGACGTAAGCACGTCTATGTTGGTGTTGAGCGCCTTCTAATCCAGCAGAAAAGCATTGAATACTTTAAAGGGATAAAATTAAAAATTCAAAAGAGGAAGGCTTGTCTACCGTTCATTTTCACGGTCAGCAACACAGAGTAAGTTGAGATCCTCAATTAGGGTTAGAGAGTGTGGTACAAGGAATTCTCCATTTTTGGGTGTTTCACTGGCTAAAAACAATACAAATTATTATTATTTTTATAGGGAATGAGACTTCACTATAAGATAACCCTTGGGCTGAAAACCCGTACCTTATAATGAAAGTATCCTAAATAGAGGTGTATCTAATATTGAGAGTCTCTTATAGAGAAGGTCTAGAAAACCCGTACCTTATAATGAGAGAGCCTTAAATAGAGGTGTAACTAATATTGGGAGTCTCTTATAGAAAGGTTTAGAAAACCTTGTACCTTATAATGAGGGTGCCTTAAATAGAGGTGTATCTACTATTGAGAGTCTCTTATAGAGAGGTTCTAGAAAAGCCTCCCTTATGATGAAAGTGCCTTAAATAGAGGTGTATCTAATATTGAGAGTTTCTTATAGAGAGGTTCTAGAAAAGCCTCCCTTATAATGAAAGTGCCTTAAATAGAGGTGTATCTAATATTGAGAGTTTCTTATAGAGAGGTTCTACAAATAATAAATCATTACAGTCAGGCTTCCCAAATTGACTGAGCAA
The DNA here is from genome assembly GCA_963681835.1 of Meloidogyne enterolobii. Lineage (NCBI taxonomy): Eukaryota > Metazoa > Nematoda > Chromadorea > Rhabditida > Meloidogynidae > Meloidogyne > Meloidogyne enterolobii. The sequence goes on from CAVMJV010000007.1 coordinate 497,670, forward strand.
TTTCCCATCCTTGTCAAACTTCATTATTCGACTATTACAGTAACCATCTGCCACGAAGAACTCTCCTGTACTGGCAATAGCAACGTCTGTAGGTTTGCAAAAATGTTTGTCATCTGCCCCTGGAACAAGTTTCTCTCCCAAACTCATAATCAACTGAAAATAATTTTGAGTGATTTCATCAGTGGAAACCCCCCCCCCCCCCGCTAACTTTAAAGTCCTTGTCAAGTTTGTGGACTTGATGACTTCCAACGTCAGTAACCCAGCTATTGCCGTGGGCATCGATTGTCAGTCCATGAGGCATGTAAAACATGCTTTTTCCGTGTTCTTCCAAGACTGCCCCTGATTCTGTGTCTATAACAGCAATTGTTGTGTTTGGAATGATGCCCAGGGATCTGCAAATGAGTGCTGAAGGTGGAACGACATTTGTGAACAAACGACATTTGCGTAAACACTATAAGCCTACAGTACCTTTGTATTATGTGATAAACTACAGAATAAAGTTATAATTTTCCGGAAAAGTTTTATTCACCGAAAACTTATAAGCACTCCGGAAAACATTTATAAAATTTTCCGTAAGCTTATTCAGCAAATGTCGTTTGTTCGCAAATGTCGCTCTATCAAATTTCATTGTAAAAACCTGTTTAGGTGGTTGTTCTCATCAAATGAACTTTAAATTAATAATGTTTTTTTTTTAATTTTCCAAGGATTACTACTTACAATTCATCCCAAACTCTGTCAGATCGGTGAAAAAGAACAAGTCGATTCAATGGATCCAATGCAATACCCGGAGCTTGCCCAATGTTTGGAGGAAGTTGTAACACAAAACTCTCCTTTTAAATTGACCAAATAAATAAAATATAACCTCAAGACCCACTTTTAGATACCCCCTGGGGAATTATAAGGGAATGAACTAAATTAGTGAAAAGATTGTACTTCATAATGAGGGTTAATTAAATAGAGAGTATCGCTTAGGGAGCTCCACAACCACCCAGAAGTAAACTAACTTTGAAAAGCCTAAATAAAGGTATTTATAAAATAGAGGGGGTATCTAATTATTGTATACGATATTCATGCTGTGGAAAAATTGTTTGGATGGGAGATGGAATTGAACCATCATGGGAATGAGCCCAGACCGAAGCACAACCGACTGTGCCACCATCCAACCCGATGTTGGGTTATTTATTTTCATTTATGTTGATTATGCAAGTGCGGACACAACACTAATAATTAGCAGTACCCAATATAGAGGGTATCTAATAACAAGGTCAATTGTGTGTGTCTAACCTCATCCTTCAATTCATCAACTCCTTCAGCCTGTTCCAGTTCATTCTCTGTTTTCTCTTCAAATGGGATTTGTTTATGTTGGTTGTTGTTTTGGAGTTGAGCTAAAGCTGCTCCAACTCGACTTAGGGTTTCTTAAAGGTTTCAATTAATTTTTTAATTTTTAAAATTTTAATGCCTTCATTGCCGAGATTGCCCTGTTGAAACAATTCAGCCCACGAATTGTCATAAAATTCTGGAATTGTACCTCCCAACAGCACTTGGCCATGTGCTAGGATAAAGGCCAATAATAAAGATAAAGAGACATTGGACATCCCTATAATTGTTTAATCAGAAAATTTTACCAGTCAACCTTCGATATAAGAAATCTCATTATAAGACACTCCCTTTGGTCTGAAAAATCGTACCCTATAATGAGATGTATCTTAAACTGAAAGGTATCGTTTAGACCTCTCTCCTCCACACAGTGGCCAATCACTTTAAAAAGTGGTGGCCTTATATTGAGGTGTACATAAAACAGAGGTTAAACTTTCAGTTTAAGATACATTTTTTAAACGCCTGTGCTTTGGATCGGGGAAGAGGGATCGGGGGAGAGATGTCCTTATGATACTTCCAATTTAAGCTACCCTTCATTATAAGAGACAATTTTCAGCCCCAAAGGGGTGAATTATAACGAGATTTGACTGTGAAAGATGTTTCTATGGGAAGATGTTTTATTTATTCACATGGAATGAAGATGGAAGATAGGGGAAGGAGGGGGACAGCTTTTTTTGCCATTCAATTTAAAATCGATAAAGATTTGGCAAAAAAATGTCGTCATCTTCAACAAGGAAATTTAATATATAAATTTGCTGTCTTTCTAACGCTATAAGGCTGCAGAAAAAATTTCTCGTGCCAAACAGTTGAAGGTTTTGTGAGAATAAAGACGAGAAGAAAGAATATAAGCAAGCATTGCCAAAGGCAGTCGATGGCATTATCTAACACTACAATTTAAGGTTGGGACAAAATACCGTCCGACTAATATAGTCGACATACAATGGAGTAGAAATAACGTCCATTTTGCTTCGAGAAGACAATTTTAAAATATAATTTCTAGGCAAAGAATAGGGGTATTGTGACTTATAGCGGGTTTTTTGTTTCTGAACCGATTTCGACAAATGAGGTGTCATTCGAAAGAGCATCGAAAATGGAGTCGAACTAGATATGGGGGAAGTCGATCCGACAATCAGGGGCCGAGTTACAGACCCCTGAAGTTTGAAAAAGAGAAAGGGGGAGTAAGCTCATTTTGGGGTGAAAAATTCGAAAACGCAAATAATAGCTCATTCGACTCAGCTCGACGAGCTGAGTCGAATGACACCAAAATCAGCTCGATATCTTGATTCTGAGCCAAGATAAACAGGTTCAAAATGGTCAACATAAACCTATGGAGCGTCGGCGAGGCGCTTGTGCGAAACCCCGCGCTTCGCGCGGGGTTTCGCGGCACGCGCCTCGCGGGGAGTCTACGGGCGATGGGTCTGGTTCAGTAACATAAACCTATCCCTATCTCCCTTGCTCTGGACGTACTTGGGCCTCCGTAGTAGCAAAAACCTCCACAAAGACCATAGGTAAGGAGCTAAAACAAACGATCATAACTTTGTCAAATCAAGTCGGATTTCGGTGATTTTGGTGTCATTCGACTCAGCTCGATGAGCTGAGTTGAATGAGCTATTATTTGCATTTTCGAATTTTTCACCCCAAAATGAGCTTACTCCCCCCTTCTCTTTTTCAAACTTCAGGGGTCTGTAACTCGGTCCCTGATTGTCGGATCGACTTCCCCCATATCTAGTTCGACTCCATTTTCGATGCTCTTTCGAATGACACCTCATTTGTCGAAATCGGTTCAGAAACAAAAAACCCGCTATAAGTCACAACACTCAAGAATAGTAAAAACCTAACAACCTTAGGGTCTAAAGACTTAAAAGACTTAATGTTAGCTCTAATAAATACATATATCTGGGGTGTTTCTTCTAATGTCAGGACGGTAACTTGTCAGACGATGTTTTGCCCCCCATCTAACAAGTCCAGTACAATTTTTATCTTCTGTCTCTGCCTCGTATGTCTTTATCCCGCAAACGTAAATACAATTCTACAAGCTTTATTATTAAAAAATTTTTTTGTTTTTTACTTCATTCCTCTCTCTCTTCTTTTTCCTTATTTTATATTTTTTCAAAAAAATTTCTGCGGGACTGTGCCGAACATTTTCATATATTCTTTTATTTTACATGTTCGCCCTTTCTCTCTTTTTCTAATATTTGTTAGGCCAAAGAATTATGTAAAGAGAATTTCTAAAAGCTTCACTCGGCTGTAATGTAACGCACACATGAAATGCCACTATGTTCCTTTTATATGCTAATATATAACATTTATTGATAAAATAAGTGAACATTTTAAAAAGACGAAAAATGAGAATTATTAGAAAAAAAATTTTTGAAAAAATTAATATTGTGTAATTACAAAAAATTTTTTTAAAAAGAGAATTACTGTAAGCTAAAAAATTTTTTTAGAACATTTATATCAATAAAAGCATGATTTTACAAAAAAAAACCAGATAAATGCCAAAAAATGTTAAAAACAGGACAAAAAAACCTTCCAGAATAGTTGAAAATTCGTAGTACAGACGATACTTTTTGGTATTTATCGGTTGTCCGATATATCCTATTTTATTACCCTCAACGTTTCAGGAAGGCTTATATTTATGGACAAAAATTCAATCAAAAAATAATTTTTTTTTAAATTTTTCCACCTAATATTCTTCACTCACAAACAACTTTCATAACCTCAACCCTCCGTTCTCCACTATTCTTAACCAAAGAATAACGAAATTCTTCCATTCCAGAACAAGCTGCTCCAAAATTTCCTTCAATTGTCGTTGCTATTATTCCCCCAAAAAAGTTTGGATAAAACTTTTTAATTCTTAAGATAGCTTCTCTAGTTGCTTCAAATGGACTTTTGCCTTGACGCATTAATTCTACCACCAGAAAACTTTAAAATAAAAAAAATTTTGATTTAATATGTTGATAAAAATGAAAAAAAGAAGAGGCTTCGACAGCTTGTAGGAGAGAAGGGATGGAAAAGGGGAAAGCAGAAAGGGGTCTAAAAAAATGTGGTTCACACCAGTGCTGGATATAGCCCCGGGGAGCTAGCTCCGGAGCTAAGATTTTGAGAATCCCGAAGAGCCAAGATTTGAAAAGGGCCGGAGCCAGCCAGCACAGATTACTACACAGAAAAAAGGGTGTGTAGTATACCAGTGATTAGACTGGATGAAAAACCTAATTTGGTTGGTCACTGGGTGGGGAAGTTGCCTAAGCGATACCGCAGCAAGAATGTACCGTAAATACTATTTTTTACCTAGGCACAAATCTCATCATTACATCCCCATCTCCAGTAGCTGCAGCACCACCAACATAATTATCAACATATGCCCCAGCCCCTACAATAGGCGAATCACCTACACGACTTAAAAATAAATTTCTTAAAAAATTATTTTGGAGGAAAAAATAAACCCGGGTATTTTATTTCTTGCTCCATTTGAAGATGTTCCAGCAGCCACATTTCCATTTTCATCAACTAGTATCATCCCGATAGTATCATGATTGTCTTTGTTAAATGTGGGGAATTGATCCTAAATTTGGATTTTAAAAAAAATTTTCTACAAATCAGAGGTGGATTGAGGCAATAAAGTGTAAAAAATCGAATCGTAAACTCAAATATTCAAAAGAATCAAAAACAGAAAAAGTAAGAAATTAAAATCCCGATTGAGAACATTAAAAAATGGGTGAAGCAGTATTTTGATAAATCCAGATTTTTGGGATTTTAGCCCAAAAACCCCCGGCTCGGTCAATTTGAACGAAAAATCAAGGATGCCGGGGTAAATGTTTTCTTTTTTCCTTTCATAAGCCAAAGGGAACAACATAACAGAAAAAGAAATATGAGCAAGAATTTTTCCTTTAAGCGAGTAAACGCCAAAAATGCAAATAAAGGAAAATGTGCATTCTCTTTGCGGATATATAGGAAGTCAACTGGATATTTACCGGATACCGGACCAGGCAATTAAAAAATTTCAAGCTATAATAATTACTAATCCAAACCTTTTTTGAATTAATTGAAAATTTCCATTTTGGTTTGTAAGGACCACAAGTTGTTTTAGGGTTAGGAAAAACATTCTTGAAAAGAAATATTTATTTCCTTAATTTTTATTTAAACCTTCCAAAAATTTGGCTGACATTTATCAACAAGCCATTGTTCATGCATTTTTCTAGATTCTGGAGTTGACAATGATTTAAGTTTAAACCCCATAGATTGGGCAAATTTTGTTGCTGGAAAAATTTAAAAATGTAGGGAATTTTATAAAAATTAAAGGTGGGGACTAGGCACGGAACTAAAAATTTTTTCGGAGGGGGAGGGCAATGAGGGCCGCCTGGTATGGGCCTGATTGGGACGACGGGAACCAGTAAGGCTTTTTAATCAAATCTCTCCATGAAATCCAAGAATTGAGATTTCTCTAATAAAAAAAAACTTCTCCAAACCTTTTTCTCCAACCAAAAGTGAATGTTCTGTATAGTTCATTACTGCCCAAGCTACACGTGCAGCTGACTTAACATTCCTAATAAAAATTGAACATAAAGTTGTTTTTCAGACTCAAGGTTTGGAATATTATCAGAATACCTGTACAATCAACGAAAAAGGTCTTCAGAAATTTTCGACCAAAAAAATTAAAGGAAAAATGTCAGCAAAAATTGTGGTATAAAATTGTCTACAAAATTTTGTGGAAGAATCATTAAATGGAAACAAGGATTTGGTATTATTCTCATTTATTTTAAGAAAAAAGAAGTATACCTAAGCGCCGCCACAGCCCCACTTTTATGTCCAAATCCATCTATTAAAAGAGAATCAAGAGTTGTTTCTCCATTTTCATCGGGAGAACCGCCAAAACCAACAGTATGGTCACATTGACGATTTTCACATTCAGAAAGACCTAAAAACAAAAATTTTATAAATGAAGGGGGAAGAGAAAAGAGACTGAGACGGAGGCAGCAAGAGGCCGGATTCCCCTGTACCAAGACCTACTTCCCTGTTATTTTTTAATTTTCCTGGGTATTTCGTAGATTGCAAGCCGGCCCAAGTCAATTAAACCAATAATCTGTTCAGGGATCGAAATTTAATCTAAAAATGAGTTCTAGACTCCAAAAGACCCCAAAAATTAAATTTTAAAAAATCAGCCTGACTTTCCTTAACATTTTATATCTACAGAAAGGAGAAAAATTTAAACCTTCAACCAAAGCATTTAGACGACGAAAGGATCCATTTGCATTTTTAGATGTCGAAATGAGTGTTTCAAAAGCTAAAAAATTAAAATTTTAATTTAAAATTATGTAAGCATCAACCTTTAAGAGCGGCCGATTGGAAGTCTTTAGTTGCCCATGTGGAGATGCTGAGTAAAGAGAAACCTATAGAACAGGTCCGTTAGAGTCTGGTTTTGGATTAAAATTTAAGTAGGACCTTCCAATAAAATGCCCTTTAGCTATACCTCGGCCCTTTAGCTATACTTTTTTAGGCAATCCCGGAGAATTGGGGTTTCTTCGAAAATAAATTTTAAAAATAAGAAAAAGGTTTTTTCTAGGGTAAAAAAATACGCTGATTACGAATCTGAGCTCGGATTTTGAAAAAGTCGAATCCCGAACCCGAATTCGGAATTTGACCCCGGATATTGTCGGACATTGTACAAAATGATCAGTCTTTTGAAGGCATGTAGAACTCATCGAGCTGTATCGAATGACACCAAAATCAATGAAATCCGACTTGAATAGACCGAGATACAGACCCCTGAAAATTGAAAAACCATAGGGACGATATTTTGGAGTAAAAAAAAGTTTGTACAAATGATAGCTCATTCGAAAGAGCTCGTCGAGATGAGTTGAATGACACAAAAATTACAGTAATTGACCAAGTTTTGACAAAGTTATGACATAAGTCGCCGACTCCTACTCCTTTTTCTTATTTTTAAAATTTTTATTCGAAGAAACCCCAATTCTCCGGGATTGCCCTTTTTTAGATTTGGTTACCCAATAGTTTGGGAAGGTGTCTAAACGATACCCCAAATTAAAATACTCCTCATTATAAGGTCCGTTTTTTATCCCTAAAGGTTCTTAGTTACAAAGGGGGTATTTGCAAAAAGGAATATATAAAAGTTAAGAAATTTTTAAAGGACTTACATTAAAGGCAGACCTTCAGACTTTGATTGGTAAATTAATAAAGATAATATTATTAGAAATACACTTATTTGGTGAAAATATTCTGGTTGAGGACACTTCATAATTTTTTGTAACAAATTTGGATTAATCTACATACAGTAAGGTGCAAAAGTTTATGCCGCTACACCTTGCACGCAGAAAAGTTGATTTATCTCAGGAAGAAAAGGGACTTAAATAAAATCGATTATATATTAATTAAATATAGTTCATCCTTTATAATATCCATAAAAAATTTTTTTTAATAACCACGTTATTTTAAAATTTATTCGGTCATAACTTATTTACCTCACATTTTGGGGGAGCAAAAGTTTATGCCGCTTGTAGGAAAAAATTTTTTTTGGTTCCAAAACAAGTCGAAAAAAGTTCAAAAATTTTTTATAAATATTTCTATTGATAATGAATGGAAAAAGAGAAAAAACTAAGTCTATACTTGCTTTATTCATTGAGATCCCAAATCTCAAAAATCAACGGGAAATGAGGTTACAGTACTTGAAAAAATATTTAAGCTCCCTAGGACCTGTATCAAAAATTCTTTTTGGGCTCATTAGAAAGCCCATAAAATTTGCTACAAACTACACTTTGTCTCATATGTGTGAAAAATTTCATCTTCGAGATAGGGTCGCATGAATTCACAAGGTTGTCAAAATCACCCGAAATACCCCATAAAATGCTCATTCTTATTTCTTCGGTAATTCATGCTACCTTACCTCCGAGTTGAAATTTTTCAAATATAGGAGTCCAACCTTATTTTGTAGTAAATTTTATGGGCTTTCAAATGAGCCAAAAACGAAAATTCAAAAAAATTCATAAGGGTCGAAAATATTTTTTCAATTATTGTACCCCGATTTTACGTTGATTTTTGCTATTTTTAATCTTGATGAAAAAATTATTTACCTAATTCATTCTTTTTACTTTTCCATTCAATATCGATATAGATGTTTATAAAAATTTTTTAAACTTTTTTCGACTTGTTTTAGAACCAAAAAAATTTTTTTCTAAAAGCGGCATAAACTTTTGCTCCACCAAAATGGGAGGTAGGTAGGTTTTTCCGCCTATAATTTTTGATTAAAATTCGTATGGGAAATTTTTTTTATAAATTTTGGCCTAACTACAGTTTCCGGATCAGGCTCAGAATTGGACGATTTATATGTCATTCGAAAGAGCTCATCGAGCTGAGTCTAATGGCACCAAAATTTTTCTGCGGAAAAAATTCGGAGCCGAGATATAGGGCTCGAAATGGTCAAAAACCATAGGGGGGAGTAAGCTACTTTTTGGGGTGAAAAATTCAATTTTACAAATAATAGCTCATTTGAAAGAGCTCGTCGAGCTGAGTCGAATGACACCAAAATCAGCTCGATTGGATGATTATGAACAAAATTATGACCAACAGAATCTTCGCTGGAAAAACTGTTTTTGTGCTGCTACGGAGGGTAGGCCGGGCATGGTCTTCGCTACACGATGGCCGTGCTTCGCTGCGGTCGTGCTCGCTGCGCTCGCGGCGACCGTAGCGAAGCGGCGGCCGTCGTTCCGCTCGACATGCCCGGCTTCCTCCGCAGCGGCAAAAACTTTTTTCCGCGAAACCCTTGTGGAAGGGGCTAAAACAAACGAACTTTGTCAAATGACGTTTGATTTTGTTGATTTTGGTGTCATTCGACTCAGCTCGATGACTCTTTCGAATGAGTTATAATTTGCATATTCGAATTTTTCACCCCCAGAAAACAGCTTGGTCCCCCCTATGGTTTTTTGAACTTTAGGGGTCTGTAACTCGGCTCAGAATTTTTTCCGCTGAAAAATTTTGGTGTCATTCGACTCAGCTCGACGAGCTCTTTCGAATGACATATAAATCGTCCAATTCTGAGTCTGATCCGGAAACTGTAGTTTAGCCTAAATTTTTAAATAGAAGGCCTACTCTTAAAAAATACATAATCGATTTTATTTTTGTCCCTTCTTTTCTCGGGTTATATCGACTTTTTTCTATGCGAAGTATAGCGGCATAAACTTTTGCACCTTACTGTATAACAAATTTTAAGAATTTATGGTACCACTAAATAGAAAACAAAAACACAAAAAATAAAACACATCAAAATTTGCCAAAAACAACCCCAAGAAATTAAAGCAGCTTGAAATTTGCAATATTTATTTGTTTGGCATTCTGTTTATTTAAAATGACATTTTGTCTAAACATTTAGTATAAAAGCAAAAATGAGAGAAGATTAGAGAGTGAAAGAAGAGTAAAAACAGGAAAAAGTAGTTTTCGGTTTCGTGTTCGTTTTTGCGCGTTTCGTGTTTTTTTTTGTTTATTTCCTTTACAATTAGTATTAAAGACTTTTCACAATTTAAATGGGCCTTATCTAAAAACGAGGTAAAATCAAAACTTTGATTTTAAGCATTATTTTTTTGTTCTGTGACTGACTCTTTGTGAATGAGCAATTAGATTTAGACAGTCACACGAACATTATATTTACTTTAAGTTCTGAGTTACCTTTACCTCGTTTCTAGATATAGCTTTTGTACGTGTATTCTTATTAATTCCAAACCTCTCTCCTTCATCCAGTTTTTCCTTTAAAGTGGACATAATGGTCACCCTTAATTTTACTCTATTTTTCTTCGGAAACTAAATATTAACTGCTAATGGGACGTCTGCCTTTGTATATTACTACTGGAAAGATTCCTCGTTTACCAGAATTTTGTGAGTTCATTCTTAAGGAAAGTCTGACCATTATGTACATCTTGAAGAAAAAATTGAATGGGAGTGGGGCATTGAATTACGCTCAATCTTTTTTTTTACTTTAGAGCTATAGAATCTAAAATTTTAAAAAATGTCTACTACTGCTGGAAGGATTCCTCGTCCACCGGAGCATATTATGCGCTATCCATTGCACAATGTCGCCAAGGTTTTTGGAAATATGGCGCTTGCATCTTCCTTTTTGTCTGCAATTGCTTACGCTTATTTCTACGTATTGCCTCGTCGTCATCAATATCGCGTGTTTATGCAGTTTGTTTTTTAATTCTTTAATTCTGAAAATTCTCCCGAAATCCGCAAAAAGTTGCGGATAATTTTACGGACAAAAATTTTCTTTTTTTCTGAAATAATCAAAAGGGGTGCTTAAACGGGGACACGCCCAAGTAGGCGCGCGGCCAGGTAGGCGCAAAGCCATAACTACTTGGAAAATTTCTGGACCTTAATAATTTTGGTACCATTCTCTTTAGCTCGGTGAGTTTAATACTAAATTTTGAAAGATTCGGAAATTTTGAGTCAAGTTATGGCTTTGCGCCTACTTGGCCGCGCGCCTACTTGGGCTGTACCCGCTTAAACGTGCCTAGACATTTTTAAATATTTTTTTTTCTTTAAATTTTAAAAATCTTTTTTTAGAAATTATGACCCGTATGAGGAGATGCGTCGTATCTGTGCTTATCCAAAGAAGTATATGATCACCTGCCCTACTGTTTTGGCTGAAAAGTTGAAGGAGAAGGTTTATTATTGAGGAATTTGAATGATCTGGGTTTAGACACTAGTAGGGAGGGTTAACCTGGCCAAATTTTCGATTTGGGTTGGAAATGGTGAAGCTGAAAAACCCTGATCCTTGGTAGCAATGACCAGTTGCTTTATTTTGTGATAAATCCACAACCTTGTGAAATATCCTGGTCTGGCCTCCAGAGCCTTGTAAAATTAAAGCGTGGTTTGGTGCAGGTCGTAACTGTGGGTTGCACAAATTTCGCAGTTTTCAATTTCGGATTTGGAAGATATTTTTTCAAGAAAGGGTTAAAGAATGAAACAACGGGCTCCCTTTTGTTTTTTTGGTTCTAAACAACGGGCTCCCCTTTGTTCTACATAATTTTTTTTTTGATTGCAAACAGCCTGCTTTTCTTAAAATCTCTATTTTTAACGTTACTTGTTTTGGGAATCCCTTCCAAAAAAGGCCTAAAAAATATTTGAATCACCCTTTATATTTTAAATGCCTTAATTCTTTTTTCCTTTTTTAGTCCTGTTAATGACTAGAGTTATGTGTTTTCTTTCCAAAAACTAATAAAAATTGTTTTTCAGGGCATGGAAGTGGGAGATTATCCTGAACTTTCAAGCGATAATGCGAACATGAAGATGACTACTCCAATGGGCAAAGAAGAGAAGAAGTCCAAATCTGTTGAAGAATTTTCGGAATAGGAAGAGGGAAGGTTTGACTTTATAGAAGGATAAAAATAAATATAAAAAATAGATGTGTGTTTTTGTTAAATTTGTGTATGTCAATTGTGGTAGATAAAAAAAGTTTTCTGATTTTTTATTTTTATCTGAAGAGAAAAAGTTTAATTACTTTATATATATTTTTTAAATTTTATTGTTTAAATCCATTTTTCTGCAAACTCGCTAAATCAAATAAAATTTGTCAAGTCCGCAATTTTATTCGGGAAAACAGTTTTCAATTTTTGATTTGGAAGAAAGGGTTAAAAAAATAAAACTTCGGGCTCCTCTTTGTTTTACGTAAATTTGTTTTCGATTGAGAGTACCCCTGTTCATAGAAATCCCTTTTTTAATCTCCGTTACGTCTTTTTGGAATTTTTTGAACAAAAATTTACTGGGAGGAAAGGTTGCTTTTAACTTCCAGCGAAAATTTTGCGGACTGGCAAATTTTATTTTTGAACCTGGTTGTCTCACTTTACGGGAAAACTTTTTTTGCGGTCTTTATTTGTATTTTTAAAAATTTTTGGAGACGCCAGAAGATTTTCAAATTTTAGTTATCAAAGTTCCTGGGCACATTCTAGTATTCTATTAATTTCACATTCTTTAACAATTTGCAGATTTTATTAAAAAAATAATTTTAAAAATGTTTTCTATGCTTGGTGCTGGAGCAGTTTCGGCAGTTGCTGCTGCAATCATTTATGCCAACCTTCCTACTCGTTTGACTATTGGAGGTGTACTTCCAACTATTGACTATTTGTCGAAAATAAATTTAAAATTGATTGAGAAAGGGAAAGGCGATGCTGCGATTTTTGAAGGAAAAAATGTTTTGGTTTGTTTTTTTTTATTTTATGTTTCTTGGGTTGCTTCCTTCCTTTGATTTTCTGTAAAAGATTTTCAGTGGGAAAATTAAGAAAACTGGCTAAATTTTAAAAGGGCTTGTATTAAATTTTTAGATGGCCAATAAGCCGAAGTTCCTCTTTAGCACATCGGGCAAATATTTGGATTTTACTTTCTTTCCTTTTCTCATTTTAGAGGGTGTAGTCTTGATTTCTTTTAACCTTCCAGTTTAATTCCTACCCGAATTGACAATAGCTCATAAAAAATTCTGTCCGTTTTTGACTGGAAAGATTTAAGGAAAAATTTATCTCTACTTTGTCAACTTAAGCCGATAAGTGTAGGTGCACAAGGTGCAAAACTCTATCAAGTTGTAACTATTTCTAGTAATTCTGAAATATTTGGGGATGACGGAGACGCTGTCAACTAAAGGCTTACTTTGACAAATAAATTTTTAGGGAAGCTAGGTCCCAAGAGTTATTGAATAAAGTGAATTTAAATAAAATATTTATCTTTAAAATTAAAAATACAATTAAATATTTTTGTAAAGAATTAATGGAAAATTGAAAACTGAAGATGATAGGGAAGATCTGCCTATTGTTTATATAGGGGATTTAATGGACAATAGGCAGAGATTTACACAATAATGAATAGAGAAGTGATATGAAAAATAGTATTAACGAGGGGTGAAAAGACAATAGTTTCCGGAAAAAAGAAGAGAGAATAAAGGGTCAAAGTGGCAGCTTATGGGAAAATAATTTATGACATTGTCTGTCGTGGACAGGTGGAATAAAGGGAAAATTAGAAAGAAATATTTAAATTTATTAATAATTATAATTTCGTGTTCCTTACACGACACTGGCGGCCGCGCGAAGACGTATTTCCTCGCTTCTTTCTTCTTCGTCTTTCTTCTCATCTTTAATTTTCCTCATTATTGTGTTCATGATTATTTCTTCTGTTTTTTCTGATTCGGGTGTTTTTCCTATCATTATTAATACCTGTGCCAAGAATCTTCCAATTCTAGTATTTTTTATATATTTAAGTAGAAAAGGGAGAATATTATCGAATAGCCAAATGTAAGTTATATACAGAGCTACCATTCTAATCCACATTTTTTCAAGATTAATTTCCCAAATTTTTTCAAGAATGCTTGTTAGCGGATTTTTAACTGTTTCTTCGGTGTGTACGTATTCTCCATTTTTTATTGCATTTTCTATTTTTTCCTGTTCAAATTTTTTGTCTATTCCATATGTTTGGAACATTTGGAGAATTTCAATTCTAGGGTCACTATAGTTCTTTATAATTAAATTGTGGAATGCATGTGTTTCAATTTGAGGGAGGTGTATTGGCTTTTGTAGGTCGAGTGTTAATTCATGTATTTGTTTTTCATTTATTTCTTTACTTTTTCCTGTCTTTTGATCAATCCTCAATAATTTTTTCCCAATAAATATAGTTATAAATCTCTCATATGAGCAAGGTGTTTCGCTTGCTTTCTCTACTATAGTTAATGTTTTTGGTTCAAGAAATGCTTTTATTATTTTTTCCTTTAACGTGACATTTACTGGAATCTCTTTGTAGCATTTTTCATTCGGTAGAAATGTGATGTTCTCATAAGGTATTGGAAAGCATGTTCTTGTTTCTAATATTTCATTGGATATCCATTTACCTAAGACATATGGTGTATTCATGATTAACTTAGCTACAATGTTGCTGTCGGTTCCACTTATTAATTTGTTTTGGTGTTCTCCGTTAATATCTTTGGCACAAAGGATACTAGTCAAATGGTTAAATACTTTTTTAACTTTCTCTGTAGAGAGTATTTCAGTGGCTGTTAGTTCTGCGGCTAATTGGTTACTCAAAATTAAACCGCTTCTTGTGTTTTTATTTTCTCGCTTTCTTCTTATTTTTTCTTTTAAGCTCAATATTTGGTATTGCTGCGCTGGTACTGCATAGCCTTGCTCGCTTATGATTAATTCTTTATTACAATCTATTATTTTTGTGGGGTTATTTGTAAATGAAATTCCTATCTCTTTATTATCAGCTAACCAAATTCTACCCATCCAAGTGCCTTTCCATTTCCTAACTCTTGAAAATTTACACATTTTTTCGTTTTTTTCTTTATTTTCTGCTTCCCAAATAATCAGTGAATCATCTTCTAAAAGACAAGCTGCGTTTTCATATCGGCAATGTGAAATATCAACTCCTGGGGAAAATATTGAAGATGAATCTGGTTTAGCGTAAATGCTTATTTTACTTAGGAAACAATTTGATTCGCTTGTTTCTTGATATCCGATTGACCAATAAGAGTATTCTATTTTCGCTTTATTATTTGTATGACTTGTATTTCTGTTTCCAGTTAATTCCCCTAATCTACATTTTGATTTTTTCCATATTCTGTTGCATTCTTCTATGCTTATTTCTTCTTTTCTGTTTGTCGAAAAAATGTGTGGTATGTTTAATAAATCCTTTTTGTATTTGTAATTTGTGCTTAATATGGAGCAATGTGCAGCTGGTATTGGAACAAGGTCTATATTTGGTTGATAGATGTCAAAGCTGTGTGTTGTAGGGAGAGGTGGATTTTCTGTAAAATTCACACAAGGTTGGTGATTTTTCTTTATTCTCCAATACATTTGATTTTTCTGTCCTGGGCATATCATTGGAGATTGTAGGAGACTTCCCGGTAACATAATTGCGAGGATGCAAAAAAGAAGTATATTATCCATAACTTTTCGCTTTTTATGTTTCGCTCTTAGTATGCTACTTTGTTCTTTAATCACCTCGTTTTCTTCATTTCTTGGGATCTCTAGGCTGTATAAATGGTTAGGTGGTCGAATTAATATTTTGCCATTTCCCAATTTTAATTTTATTGATCTGTTTTTGTTATTTTCTATTACTTTTCCAATTTTCCAGCAGCCTTTTGGTAACTTTTCATCATAAATTTGAACTATCTCACCTACTTGCGGGGTTCCTTTTGCCGAAAATTTGGGATTATTATGTTCATCTTTTCTTTCTCTTAACATTATTAGATAATTGATTGACCAGTATTCCCAAAATTTATTAATAATAGTATTGTGTTTTTTCCACTCAAAAACCATTTTTTCAGCCGAATCTGCGTTTGTAAGATAATCTGGGTCCTTTTCTAATAATATTGGTGGAAATCCCTGATGAGCGAACGGGTATGTGAAATCAATCGGTCGTAAAATTATAGTTTCTGGTTCATCGTCTATTTGGATTAATGGTCTACAATTTATGATGGCTTCGACTTCACAAATGAGTGTGTTAAAATCATCATTGTCTATTATTTTTCTTCCTATTGATTTCCTTATATTGGATTTTATCATTCCGTTGATCCTCTCATAGACCCCTCCCTCCCACGGTGCAAGTGGCGTTATAAATTTCCAATTAATGTTTTCTTCAGCGAAATACTTTTGTAGTCCTTCGTCGATTATCTGATCCGGTTTAATTCTTTTCAATGTTTTTTCTGCCAATCTAAAACTGGAACCATTATCCGATAATATATAGTCTGGTCTAGTTCTCCTAGCGACAAATTTTCTGAAAGCATTTAGGAATGCGTGTGTACTGATACTAGTAACTACTTCGAGATGGATGGTGCGAGTTGATAGACAAGTTAATAGCAAGATCCACCTTTTACTGCGTTCTTCGTCAATGTCTTTCACTATTATTGGTCCCATGAAATCTAACCCTGTATTCTGAAAAACTCTAGATGGCGTTATTCGTGATTCTGGTAGTGGTGGCATTTTAGCTAATTGGTATGGTTTAAGTCGCTGGCATTTTTCTAGACAACTTTTTAGAGTATTTTTTACGAGATTTCTTGCTCTAGGTATAAAATATGTCAATTTTAAATTGGCTAATGTTGATTGGAGACCCGAATGCTGTCTTGATTTATGCTCATTTAGTATTATGTGTTTTGTTAATGGATCGTTTCTGGGTAAATATATTGGATTTGCAAAATCATAGCCGTTTGGTAAGTTCTGAAGTCTAGTCTTGCACCTTAAAATGTGATTTTCGTCGTAGAATAAATTTAGCGTTTCTATTTGTTCTGTAGGGAGATTTTCTCGCGCTTGTGCTTGCTTGATTAATAATATTTTAGCAATTTTAATATCGTTCGCATCGAAGTTGCCTTTTATCTTGATTTTAGAGAGCCATGGTTGCTTTATTTTATTTAATTTCGACCAAATAGTTATATTAAGGAATCTAAGTATGAACATAGTGGTGTATATGAGTTTCCAAAAAGAGCTGTATTTCTCAACTCTTGGAATAAAGTCATTTTTCTCTCCTACGTCTACTAATTTGTAACATAACACTGGAGTTTGAGGTTCGGGTTTAATTGTGAATGATTGATTGTTAGGCCAATTCTGTTCATCTTTTCCTAACCATAAAGGTCCTTTCCACCAAAGACTATTTTTAGCTAATTCAGGGCCCGACGAACCTTTACTTCCAATATCCGCTGGATTCTCGTCCGTGGGAACATATCTATACTCGATTTCTTTATTTTGTCTTATTTCCATTACTCTATTATTTATGAAGGTTTCTTTATTTTTACTAGTTTTAATCCAAGAAGTAGCAATTAAAGAGTCGCTCCAGAGTATTGTTTTTTCTATTGGCTGTTTTATCTCATTGGTTACAAAGGAAATAGCTCTGGTTCCTATAAGAATTGCGAGAAGCTCCAATCTAGGGATGGTCAACGTTTTTTCTTTGCCTTTAGGAACAATTCTATTTTTAGCAAAAATTAGGCTTGTATTTGTTTTATGGGGACATGTAATTCTAAGGTATATATTTACAGCGTAAGCTTTCATAGAGGAATCAGCGAAACAGTGCAACTGTAGAATTTCGGTGTTATCACATCCATGGATTATTTTTCTGGGCCTGCTGAATTCCTGTTCTACCCAACCATCTATTATTTGATTTATTTCATTTAATTCGTTTTCTTCTAATTTATCATTCCAATTTATGTTACGAGCACAAATTTTTTGATAAAGAAGTTTAGCTGGAAGTAATGTTGGACCAATCAATCCCAGCGGATCGAAAATTGAGTGAATCAGTGACAGAAGTTCTCTTTTTGTCATGTTTTGATAATTACCCCCTGGTAGTTTTTGACAATACTCATCCTTTTCTATTTCCCATTTTATTCCCAGGAATTTAAGGGATTTGGATTCTATACTAGGGTGTTTGTCATCTTCTTCGAACATATTATTTCCTTCGACTGAATTGCAACAAAATTCTCTAACTCTCATTTTTGCTTGATTAAATATTTGAATTAATTCCTTATATTTTCCCTTTATCTCATCAGTATTTTTAGCCCCAAGAATTATATTGTCCATATACAGATTTGTTTTAATTTCCTCAGACAAAGGACTTTTTACTTTCTCGAGATGGTGTAATATTGTAGCAATTAGGAGAAATGGACTGGAAATGACTCCGAATAATACACGAGTAAATCTGTAACTGATTAAATTTGTGTATTCCGGTTGGTGTTTTATATCTTTCACCCAGAGGAATCTAGTAACGTCCCTATCTCCCGGTCTCAATTGGATCTGTAAAAAAGCTTTAGCAATATCAGCGATCAAAAGGTTATTGAACATAAGTGTTCTGATCAGTACGCCTGGCAATTGTGGAAGTAGGACAGCTCCTCTAAGTAATTCATTATTTAATGGTGTTTTTCCAGAACCTGCATCGAATACGACTCTTAATTTAGTGAATGATGAAGAACTTTTGAAAACAGGTTGGTGAGGGAGGTAATGGACTATGTTTGTGTTTTTTGGTGCTATTTCAATCATATTTAAATCCAACTGTTCCTTAATCGTTTTGTCAATTGCTTCCAAAACTTCGGGGTTTTCTCGGTATTTTTTCCAAAGAGATTTGAGTCGGCCTAATGAAACCCCAAAATTCGTTTGTAGTGTCCTTTTAGATTCGATTCGCCACGGCCAACCTACTTCATAGCGTCCATCAGGTAATTGGTTGATTGACTCCCTAAATTGCTTCCAAGCTATTTCATCATCTGGAATAGTCAAACCCGGATCTCTTATGCCAATAGTCTCAAGATTCCAAAAATCTTTTTCCTCTACTTTTTCAGTAATTTCTCCAACAGCAGACATTACGTATTGTGTTTCATCTTGTATTCCTGCTTCCCTTATTTTCGCTTTGCCGCAGATTATAGGTCCTACTTTTGTGCGGAGCAAAAATCTCTGCTTGGATAAATTTTCAATATTTTCTAAAAGGTTTAAGACGTCAGATAATCCAAAAAGTATGTCAGGAGTGCGTTGCTTTACTTCGATTTCTTTATCATCGTGTAACCAAAATTCCCTTGGATCACTGGGACAATAGATTTTCATTTGATCTAAGTTGGGTGTAGTATACCCTTCGGTAGAAGTAATAGTTCCATTTTTCAATTTAAACTCGATTTTGATCCTATATGATGTGAAGCGGGACTTGTTACCAGCGTATCCATCTACTTCGAGTTCAGTTTTATGTTTAATTTCCGAATCTGAAATCCCTAGTTTTTGTGCAAATCGCTCACTAATCAAAGTACAAGTGGCTCCTGGATCCATTAGTGTGAAACCTCTAATTGATTCTTTTCGACTATTTAAGTATTCAATATTTTTAGTCATGAGCAATGTTTTTATATTTTTGTCTTTCAGAGAGAGAGTGTTGATCTTTTCTAATTCCCTGTTATTTTGTGTACTATTTACTTCCATTATGTCTATCAGGCAGTTCATATCTTCTTGGGAAAATCCTGGATCTGTATTTGTATTCTCACCTGTGTTTTCTCTTATATTATGAATATTTTCTCGTTTGATTGTGTTTTTGGGACAGACAGCAAAGTAATGAGGTTGTGTGCAACTCTGGCATTTTATCTTATTATTTTTACAATATTTGGCAATATGATTCCGCTCGAAACATTTGGTACATTTTCTCAAATCTTTTAACCTTTGTATTCTAGTCTCAAAATTTATATATTTTTTACATTGGACGGAACTGTGATTATCGATCTCACAAAAGACGCATGGCCTTCTCTTTTTATTTGTTTCATTGGAATATCTATTTATTTCTGGTTTTGGTTCCCGCCAATTAGTGTTTCTATCCCTCTCTATATTATTAGTAAATACATTATGATTTTGGCGAGGAGGAGGGCGTCTATAATTCGATGAGGAACTTTGGCCATAAACCGCTTCTTTAATTTTTAGATGCTTGTCAATTGAATCTAGGAGTCGGTTAATTGTCCAGTTAGTGGGATTTTTATTTTGTTCTTCAAGTATGACACAACTAGCCCATCCCCCGAACTTGTTTTCAATTTGTTGTAGCAGGGCACCATTGTCGATTTCTTCCCCTAATGCCTTCAATTGCTGGGTGATTCGATGTACATTTATCCAATTTTGACGAACGTCTTCCGTTTTTAATGCCCGAGGACAAAGCTTATTTAATTCCCCATACAATGATCGTTTAACTGAGATCTCATCCCCAAATCGTTTCCTAAGATGGTTCACTACTAACGGATAATTTAAGGCTGTTATTGCAAATCCGCTCACTTCACTATAGGGATGAGGCCGAGCGAGGGAGGCAAGTAAATACGTTAGTTTTTCAGAATCGTCTAGACTATGATTTTTATCTATTGAAACTTCAAAAAGACTCCAGAAGCTTGGCCATTCCGAAACCTTTCCATTAAAGAGAGGAAGATTACAAACTGGCAGTCGAATAGAAGTCGAATGTGCAACCGATGTATTGGCGACAGAATTATCATTATGAGACGACGAGGAGACTTCAATCAGCTTAGCTTCGATTTCACAACTTAGATCCCTCGCTATTTCGATTAGGGCTATAAAACCATCCTCCCCCTCCGCGTGGGTGTTATAATCTTTCAACATATCCTCTTTCCTATCCTGCGCCTCGAGACCTATGAGCTTCGCCCAGTCTGTATTGATCTGTTCCAACACTTCTACAGATCTAGCTAATTTCAGTTGTTGTGCTCTCAGACTCGTTATGCTTTCGGGGTTTACTCCATTATCTGATAATTCTTTGATCGACTTTATATATCCAATGGTTCTTTTCCTGAGTGGACCTAATCTCATTTTAAGCGGTCCCGCGAAAGTGCGATTTGCCATTTATTATTTTAATTTTAAATACAATTTTTAGGTGTATATTAAATACAAAAAATTAAAAGCAATTGTGTGTATATGAATATTTAAATTAATACAATTGTAAGTTTGTTTAAATAGTATTAAATTAATTATTCTTTTATTCTTTAATTAGAGCGGCTAAACGTTCAAACAAAGCGGCACAAGCACGAGAGGTTTGTCCAATTTGCGAATACACTTCAGCAAGTTGTGCTGCTTTACGTACGGACTCCCCCTTCTTTTTTGCTTTGGCTATTTTCTCTGCTTCGCGCTTTTGTACTTCCAAGATTTGATTTTTCACTTCGGGCTTCTTTTGAGAAAAATTTAGTAATCTTCTTAGAAAGACTATATTCACCTTTGGACACGTGACAGGAGTCTTTGAATGAACACGATTGGGAATCACTGCTTCTGCTCGTGTCGTTTGATGATCCTGCTATTGGAAGGATTAGATTTGACCAGATAGCAGTAGTAAGAAGTTCAGCCCTTTTTGTTCTCCCAGCGATTACAATTCGGGAGTTTACCTTTTTGTTATTGTTGTCGTTCCGGGAAGAGTATGGCCTTTTATGAGCAGCGATCGGCGGTGAACGTCTGGCACTTCCAATTCTTGGAGTAGAGGGTGAACGAGGCCTTCGGGGAGTTTGCTGTTCAGCCAAGGCTGGTTTTGTTTTCACAGCAGTGTCCGACGGTGGGTTAAACCTAATCCAATTACAAGGTACACAAAATTTATTAATGGGGCAAAGAGTTTTCTTTACAACAACAAACTTTTTGTTAGGTGGAGGCCAATCATCATCATCATCAGAAGTATCTGTTTCAGTTGATTTGATATCTTTACTTGGAACAGCAATTGGCTTCTGGTTATTGCCACGAGTTGGATTGGAAGAGCCAGCAGTAGAAGACGAGCTTGTATTAGTAGTTGTGGCGCGACCGGAAGATGTACAATTTAGTTTATTAATTGATCCAGAATTTGTAGTAGTTGCTTCAGGGGTAGAAACAAATTTTTTCACAACACAAATTAAGCAGTTGCAGTTAGTGTTGTCGGAATGCACGCCTTGAGCCGAGGCAAGGATTTGTTGAAGCACAGCAGGTTTAATGGATTCCGCCACTGAAATTTGAGTTATTAGTAAGGTTTAGTCGAGGTGCCTCTCCCGGAGCACCACTTTGTCAACTAAAGGCTTACTTTGACAAATAAATTTTTAGGGAAGCTAGGTCCCAAGAGTTATTGAATAAAGTGAATTTAAATAAAATATTTATCTTTAAAATTAAAAATACAATTAAATATTTTTGTAAAGAATTAATGGAAAATTGAAAACTGAAGATGATAGGGAAGATCTGCCTATTGTTTATATAGGGGATTTAATGGACAATAGGCAGAGATTTACACAATAATGAATAGAGAAGTGATATGAAAAATAGTATTAACGAGGGGTGAAAAGACAATAGTTTCCGGAAAAAAGAAGAGAGAATAAAGGGTCAAAGTGGCAGCTTATGGGAAAATAATTTATGACATTGTCTGTCGTGGACAGGTGGAATAAAGGGAAAATTAGAAAGAAATATTTAAATTTATTAATAATTATAATTTCGTGTTCCTTACACGACAGACGCTTCTCAAAAAGCCCCTTGGCCCCTCTTTTTTCCCCCTTGGCCCCTCCTCCGAAAAAAATCCTGGCTACGGGCCTGCTTGGTTATCTCCTCCTTTTCTTTTTCTGATCACAAATTAATTCCTTTTCAAAATTTCTTCAGGCTGAAGAAATTTTCAACGCAAATCCAACCCTAATTATGGCTGTCAGACGTCCTGGCTGTTCTTTTTGCCGTAAAGAAGCTTCTCAAATTTGTTCATTGTCTAAACAACTTGAAGAAAAGGGCGTCAAAGTAATTGGTGTTGTTCATGAGACGCTTGGAGTTGAAGAATTTAGACCATTTTTGGGATGTTCTGATGCTTTGTATTTTGACCCTGAGGTTTTTTTTAAATTTTTGGGGGATTTTTTCTAAATGGTGTAGGATTAGGAATTTAAAATTAGGACTTCCATAAATCGTTTTGTCCAAAATTGACATTAATTTGTCTGAAATAATCGATGCTCACCCGTTCTTGAAGTGGCAAGCGCTTTTTAAAAATAAGTCTATAGTGCTTTGGAAGCTAAAAAATTGCGAATTTCTGGTTCCGTTTCCTGGTGGAAGCCATTTTCAGCAACCGATAACGCTAATCATCAAAAAAGTCGAGCTTGCCAGGAAACGGTTCAAACAGTTAAAAAAATTTTTTTGGGGCTGTAAAATTACTAGAAATAACTATAAAATTATAATTAAGACGGAAATGTTAAATAGAATATTTCTAAATTTGGTTGTCAAAAATGTTTTCATTTTATATGCAGGAAATTCGATTGCCTTAATCCGTTTCCCACTTTAGATTCTGTTAAAGACTTTGGGATGTTGTGACTTTAACGTAAACCCGGTGATTTTTCTTGAGTTGTTTTTCTGTTTGTCTCCGGATACCTGGGGAATTTCTTTGAACCTATAAAACCCTACTAGCGTTAAAATAAATTAAAATTCTATTTTTTAAAGAAAAAGTTTTTTGGACCTGAACAACGATGGCTGCCATTTTGGATGGGATTTTTGCGTTTGTCTACCTACATTAATACCTACAAAACAAAGAAAGCTGGATTTGTTGGAAATTTGGAAGGTGAAGGACGTCTTTTGGGAGGTTATTTTTTAAATTGTTTTTGATTAAAAAATTATTTTCTTTGGGGGAATCGAACCTGCATCCTCATTGACTAAATAAATTATGCCACTTAACCAAAGTGGAAAAATTTTTTTTCTTAATTAGTTTCAAATTTATTTTTCATTTGAAAAAAATTTTTCATACCGGGATCGAACCTGCGTCATTGAGAAATTACAAATTATCCCACTTAACCAAAACGACAAAAATAATTTTATACTTAAAATTGTAGGAATTTATTTGATCAACAAGGACAAAATGCTCTTCGCGCATTTGGAAAAAGAATGGGGAGATGAGCCTGAAACCCAACAACTGTTGGATGCACTTAATGACATTTAATTTGGACGTTTTACAAAGCAACGCCTTATTTTGACCAAAAATTAGTACTTAAATATATACTTTATGTTGATTAACTCAGGAATTTTTGAGGTTTTTAAGGTTATTTTGTAATTATTTTGTAGGTGGGGAGGGAAAGAAGCTCACTAGCTAGGCTATTTAAGAGTATATTGTTAAACGAGAGGAGCCCAGATTAACTAAGAGACGGTTTAGAGCACCAGTAATTTAAATGGGTGGAAAAATATTGGGTCAAAAGGTTCTTGGGTTTTAGATTAAACTTAAGGACACTGTTTTAATTTGTTTTTCCATTTGTGGACTACAGGGTTAGGAACGGGACATTTCCAGAAATATCAAAACAACATATTTTGGGAGGTTCTGGGAAATTAATTTTAATGATTAGAAAAAATTTAACAGCTAAAGTTTTTATTATTTGGGTACCATTTTTTCCCTAACATTTAAAATCTTCTCACAGATAAGGGCAAGGAGAGGGTATTATTACCCGGCAATCTGCAATAGATATATACAATGGCGGGCTAGAAATTTTTAATGGCATTATCAATACCAAATTCCAAATAATGAATACATTGGCATGAATACAACAGGGATATTTAATTATATATTGTGTGTTGTTGTCACATATTCAGTAAATTGATATTTAAATTTCTGATAGTTTGCTTCACCTACCCACTAGTCACAGTACGAATTTGGCTCGGAGAACTTTCACCGAACCAAATTCGTATTCTGATGGGTGGATAGGCGAAACGCAAAGCTCCATGAAACGTTTTCGATCAATATTTTTGTATTCCGTCCCTCCAAATAGTGAATCAATTTCAATGCTAAAATCAAAAGTTAATCTAATTTGAAAAAACCTCGCTTGAGTTGGTTTAGGAAATTCAGATTTTTCTTTTGTAAAGAAAAGAAGTTTCAAAGTCTCAGGTTTTATTTTGAGATTCTTCCGGTAATCGTTGATGAATTGTCCATAATGTGCCTAAAAATACTTTAAATTGAAAAACCAAATTAAAATCAAGCCTCTCGATTGTCAAAATCCTCAAGGTGGTTTTCAATTTAAAGTATTTTCATTTTATTTCCTCCTTTGCAATTAGAAGCATTTGCGGTAACCAGAAGTAGTTTGTTGTGTAGTTGAAAGAGAAGAGAGAAGCATAGCAAGTGTGCTTCTCTATGCTTCTAACTATGCTTCTCTCTTCTCTTTCAACTACACAACAAACTACTTCTGGTTACCGCAAATGCTTCTAATTGCAAAGGAGGAAATAAAATGAAAATACTTTAAATTGAAAACCACCTTGAGGATTTTGACAATCGAGAGGCTTGATTTTAATTTGGTTTTTCAATTTAAAGTATTTTTAGGCACATTATGGACAATTCATCAACGATTACCGGAAGAATCTCAAAATAAAACCTGAGACTTTGAAACTTCTTTTCTTTACAAAAGAAAAATCTGAATTTCCTAAACCAACTCAAGCGAGGTTTTTTCAAATTAGATTAACTTTTGATTTTAGCATTGAAATTGATTCACTATTTGGAGGGACGGAATACAAAAATATTGATCGAAAACGTTTCATGGAGCTTTGCGTTTCGCCTATCCACCCATCAGAATACGAATTTGGTTCGGTGAAAGTTCTCCGAGCCAAATTCGTACTGTGACTAGTGGGTAGGTGAAGCAAACTATCAGAAATTTAAATATCAATTTACTGAATATGTGACAACAACACACAATATATAATTAAATATCCCTGTTGTATTCATGCCAATGTATTCATTATTTGGAATTTGGTATTGATAATGCCATTAAAAATTTCTAGCCCGCCATTGTATATATCTATTGCAGATTGCCGGGTAATAATACCCTCTCCTTGCCCTTATCTGTGAGAAGATTTTAAATGTTAGGGGAAAAATGGTACTCAAATAATATAAACTTTAGCTGTTAAATTTTTTCTAAACATTAAAATTAATTTTTTAAGGCCTCCCAAAATATGTTGTCCGTTATTTTGATATTTCCGGAAATTTCCCGTTCCTAACCTTGTCGTCCACCTAGCCACCTGGTGATAAATGCCATTGTGTCCCAGGTTTTGGAAAATTCCTGAAATTTGATTATTTTAAATTTACTGAATTTTTCTATTTTTAATTTGTATTTTGAATGTTGTGACTTATAGGGGGTTTTTGTTGGCTGGACCGATTTCGACAAATGAGGTGTCATTCGAAAGAGCTCGCCGAGCTGAGTCGATCCCGCGGGGGAAGAAGTCGATCCGACAATCAGGGACCGAGTTACAGACCCCTGAAGTTTGAAAAAGAGAAGGGGGGAGTAAGCTCATTTTGGGGTGAAAAATTCGAAAATGCAAATAATAGCTCATTCGACTCGGCTCGTCGAGCTGAGTCGAATGGCACCAAAATCGGCTCGATACCTTGATTCTGAGCCAAGATAAACAGGTTCAAAATGGTCAACATAAACCTATGGGGCATAGGCGAAGCGCTTGTGCGAAACCCGCGCTTCGCGCGGGGTTTCGCGGCACGCGCCTCGCGGGGCGTCAACGGTCGCTGGGTCTGGGTCGGTAACATAATCCTATTCCTATCATCGATGAGTTGGGCATACTTGGCTTCCTCCGCAGCACCAAAAACTCCACGGGCGCCTTAGGTAAGGAGCTAAAAGAAACGATCATAACTTTGTCCAATCAAGTCGGATTTCGGTGATTTTAGTGTCATTCGACTTAGCTCGACGAGCCGAGTCGAATGAGCTATTATTTGCATTTTCGAATTTTTCACCCCAAAATGAGCTTACTCCCCCCTTCTCTTTTTCAAACTTCAGGGGTCTGTAACTCGGTCCCTGATTGTCGGATCGACTTCTTCCCCCGCGGGATCGACTCAGCTCGGCGAGCTCTTTCGAATGACACCTCATTTGTCGAAATCGGTCCAGCCAACAAAAACCCCCTATAAGTCACAATACCCTGTATTTTTAATCAACATTTAAAAAAAATATTTTAAATAAATAAAAGTAAAAATGTTTGAGGATCTTCAAAAGATTGTTTTATGATTTTATAGGACAGGAGTTTCCGGTTTTTTATTTCCCGAACAGTGTTGGACATGGCTGCGGCTGGTCGATACTCCCAAATTCAACTTTCATAATTTTTTTAAATTTATTTTTAAAGTTACTGTATGGTCCGAACTCGACTGTGAGAGAATTGTGATTTCGGGAAATGTCCTAGAAATAATTGGACTTGGAGGAGGAGGACGGGACCACCCTATTTAAAATAAAATAGGGTCGTGGGCCTATTAAAAAAATAGGGCCTATTAAAAATTAAAAAAAAATCACAAAAGTACATAAATTAAATTGTTCCGTTATTAGAAAGTTCTTTTACCTTTATTCTTTTTTATCACTAAAAATATAAACTAAAAAAAATATAAAATAAAAAATCTAACCATTCAAGGAAGAGAAGAATGTGTGTGTGTTTTCCTAAATAAATATAAAAAATATTAAAAAAAATATAAAAAATTTGTGTTCTTTTCCTTACTTCCCCGCCCTCTTAATTATTTAAATAAATAAACAAAAAAATTAGTAAAATTTTCAAAAAAAAAAATATAAAAAAAAATTTTTTTTGACCTTTTAAAAACAATTTTTTAATGCTTTATTCATCCACTTTGAACAATTTTGTTTCTTCTTTCTCAGAAAACAATAATTTTGGTGTTGATACACTGCAAGAGGATGGTGTTCCCCGACAATTTTTAAAAACTTTCGAGGTCATTTATTTTCATTTTTTAAGTGTTTAGTTGTATAAGGAAAAAGGGCGATACTGCTGTATTAAGAGTAAGACCTGCTCATGGACACGGATATGGATACAGATCCGTCTGTATCCGCCATAAATATCCGGATATTAAAATCAGTATCCGTGAGCAGGTCAGGTAGATTTTAAGATCAAATAAGAGAAGGTGAATGCAGCACACCATGGTAGTTCAGTCTGTAGGGCACCTTTAATGTGGTGGGCGTACGCTCCTAATACAGATTTTCTTGTTGCTTAGGATAAAGGGTTAGCGAAAGAGTCAAACCCGGATGGCACACAGTTGTGCTTTTTTCTTCTTTAAACGATGACAGACTCTTGGATTTTCGGGATTAAATCCCTCAGAATCTCCCTTTCAATTTCTAAAACTCCGATTCGTTAAAGGATCTATAGAGATTTTTAAAAGAATTTTCAAAAAATTTCTTAAATTCTTTTTCAGAACGATTTGACAGCGCCTCCAACACAATCCTTTCCTTTTTTAACCAATACTAATGCTTCTGCTTCAAATAAAAATACAGCTACAACAACGTTAAATCAGAACAATAAATATTATTTTAATCAAACAGAAAAAGAAGAAAAATTTTGTTCTGAAAATGGAAGTTGTTGGTGGTTATTACCTCCTCCTAATTCCCCTTATAATTCCCCTTCTGATTTTATTTCCTCCCCAGAAAAAAATATTTCTTCTCCAGATTCGAATATTTCTAATATTTCTTCTTGTAAAATCTTTGGAGTAAGTCAACAAAATTCTTTTGAATTGGACAAAAATAATGAAATTCCTTTGGAAGATTGGGAATTGACTAGGCTTACAGTGAGGGAATTAAATCAAAAATTGGCGGTGAGAGAAAAATTGAATTTTTGAAATTTTTTTTGTAAAGGGAGGCGTGGAGAGAGGACATAAGATACAAACGACCTCGTTCTTACATATACCTAAAGCACATTTTTAAGTACGATTTTCAAACTTTGGGTTTGTAAATAACTTGGGAAAGCTTCTTAGGTGATATCTCCTGTTTTTGTACACCTCGTCTTTACATGCGTTTTTTAGCCAAAGGGCTACGTAAAACCGAGGGTTTTGTGGAGACGAAAAAATATAAATCCAGTTGCCCTCCATTCTATAAGAACCAAGACACGTGCACGCTCACTTTTAGTTATGATTTCTGAAATATGGGTAAGCATTAGGTTAGGGAGTTGCCTAAGCAATGACCCCTAGTTTTAAGTACACCTCATTATAAGTAGTGTTCGGCAAATGACCTTTTCCGGTATTCGGTATCGGTATACCGAAAAAATACCGATACCGAAAAATACCGTTTTTTACAAAAATTGACCGGTACGGTATCGGTATCGGTATACCGGAAAAATACCGATACCGGAAAATACCGTCTCAATATTTTCGGTATACCGGCCGGTATTCGGTATTTTTTAAAAATTTTATAAAATTTTCTTAAATTTTATTTTTAAAATCTTAACATTAAAATTCGAAAAACGAACATAATTTTAATATTTGTAATTTAAAAATAGTAAAGTTTTATTTGAAAAAAACGTTTTTTCCGCTGTATCAGGATTCAAACTAGAGTACGTCCGAGTATTTGAGAAAAACCCGAGTCGGTGCTTGGTATTGGGCATTTGTTGACAGTGATGCAGGGGATTATCATCCAAATCCCATTTATTTTCTTAATCCGCCTATATCCCTCTTAATCCGACAAAACTCCATGATACGCCTATGATCAATGTGGCTCCAGGCTCCGGGTGGAAAATGAATGGATAATATTATTTCGGGGATTTGTGTAGTTATGCGGATACGAGTGAGAGGCTATGGATCACGAGATCCGTAGCTCTATCCCTTTCTTTTCGCTCCGCTGGCTTCAATTTTGAGAATTTCTGAAGGCCAAGAGGAACACCCAAGTTCAGGAAGGCCAGATCCTTCCCTTGAAATATCCGACTATCACTAAAATCCACCCAAGTCCATTAACATCCTGCAATATACACATAAGTCTTCGTTTTCAGCGCCGCAGGCGAAAATTGTGAGAAATTTAGAAGGCCAAAGACAGAATTTCTTCCTTTTTCAGCGCCGCAGGCGAAAATTTTGAGAAATTTGGAAGATCCTTAAGCCAAAAATCTTCCTTATTGCGGCGCAGATAGGGGTATCACAAATACCGAAATACCGGAAAATACCGCGGTATTTTTTCGAGGACCGGTACGGTTTCGGTATCGGTATACCGAAAAAATACCGATACCGAAAAATACCGTTTTTTTCAAAATTTGACCGGTACGGTATCGGTATACCGGAAAAAAATACCGCGGTATACCGGGAAAAATACCGCGGTATACCGTACCGTGCCGAACACTAATTATAAGGGTAATTTATAGCCTGTGGGTGTGGGGTGAGGGTGTGAGGTGAGGTTTTCTTTTTTGAGTTTTTGAGGTGAGGTTTTCTCACACCCACATTGCCTGAAGGGTGTGCGTAAAACAGAGGCTTTAAAACTTTACTAAAATATTTTTAATAAAAAATGCCTTCAGGGTCAAGACCGCTCCATAGTTTCAGCACTAAAACAAAAGCGTCGAACATTAAAAAATCGGGGTTATGCCCTCAATTGTAGAGCTAGACGTTTAAAAAACCAACAACAATTGGAAGAAGAAAATGCTCGTTTAAAACTCATAATAAATCAACAGGCTAATTTATTGGCTGAATATGAGAGAAAACTTGGAAGAGAAACACAATTACAATTTGTAGAAAGAAGCAAGTTTTATTAAATGTTTTTAAAAAAAGTTTTACAAATTGTAAAAAGTTTTAAAGTTGGTTATGTTTAAGTTGTAAAACTTGTTGTAAAAAAGTTTGTTTCAAGTTTAGAAGTACCTAAGGTTAATTGTAAAATGTTTCAAGTTTTAATTGTGAATAAGTTTTAAGTGTGAGAAAAAGTTTTTAAATAAGTTTTAAAACTAATTGTAAATATTTTACAAATACGTTTACAAAAGTTTACAAGTTGATTTGTAAAAAAGGTTACCGGCTCAACCCATTTGATCAACGCTCTAAAAATTAAATTACTTAAGAAAGCAATACTTATAGATTAAAATTTTCGAAAAATTTTTTGTCGGGAAGAAGTGGAGAGGGACACCTCTGGAGAGAGAGGGCTGACTAATAAAATTGAGACAAAATCAAATTTTTAGAAAACTCGATAAACGAAGAATTGCCCTTGGAGTATCAACAACAACCAAAACAACACAATTATCAACACAACACAATTTTCTCAAATCAACTACAACCACAAGCATTATTTAAAAATCCGCAATGCTCCTCACATGTTTTACGACATTCCAGCTTTATATGCCCATTAGAGACTGAACAAAACAATCCAATTCCAATCGAGTTTCATCATCAAATGTCCTCGTCGTCTTCAAACGTTTACAATATCAATTTGGATTTGGGACAGAATTTGTGGAATTCATTTGAATAAATTAATGCTTAATCGTAGTCATGTAGACATGTCCGCAAAAAATTGCGGACAAAAATTTTTGTCCGCAAATATTTTCGCGGACCTTTTTAGACGGCTAATTTTTTTTGTATTTTTATATTTATTTGACTGAAACTTAATTGACACAAAGTCTAAAACTTAAAAAAATATATTTCAAAACCTAGAAAAATTTTAAAGAAATTTTTAGATTTTCTTTTTATTTTTGAAAATTTCCGCATATTTTGAAAATTTCTGATTAAGCTTCAGTTTAGCTTCGATTCCGGGTATAACATACAATTTAATTATTTATTTTTGTACGATATTTTTTAGTTTATAAAATTATCTAACAATGGTTGTTAAAAATTAATATCGCGAATTTGCCGAATTTTTTTTCGGCATTTTACGAAATTTCGTGATTTTTTCGAAATTTCGTTTTTTTACGAAATTTCGCCTTTTTTAGAATTTTTTTGCGAAATTTCGTATTTTAAAAATTTTATTCATTTTTTGTTATCATTTTTTGCAGTTTACTTTTTAATTTTAAATATTTTGTTTGTTTAATGTTAGGAAGTTAAGGGTGGTGGTACAGACTGGCACTAACTGTGAGGGTGTTGTTATTTATGGAATGAATAGATAATAGGAGAACAAAAGTAGAACAAAAGTACAAAATATTTTGTAAATTAATTTTAATGATTGTTGAATTGTACAAACCGAGATACTCAAATATTGGGTTTCCGTAAATTAGAGTTATACAAAATGTCCGCTAAAATTTGCGGACAATTTTTAATGACTTTTTTACGATCATTCCTTGAAGACAATTTTTGCGGACTTTTTTTGTGGATATTTTTTGCGGACTATTTTTTGCGGACGTTTTTTGCGGACTATTTTTTGCGGACATTTTTTGCGGATATTTTGTATAGATTTTTTATCGATAACTTAAATTTGTGGGGTCTATTTGATTGTTTTATTTAGGGAAAAAATTCGGAAGAAAAAAAATAAACAGGATAATCCCCTAATGGAACACCTCTTTGGATTAAAAGATTAAAATTTTTAGATAAATATTTGTTCCATATTTTGATCCAAATCAACTACCTGAAATATATTTATTTGTTATTCCTTTTCCGTTCTCATTGTAAAATCTCTTTTTTTCATCAATCCATTCAAACAATCGACCGTGTTTATATTGTTGTCCTTCACACTGACCGAGCTACCCTATTTATAGGTGAATACCACCCAGAAGACCAATTTTAATTTAAATAACCCAGAATATCAACAAATAGATAATCAAGCTGAGATGGACAAAAATCAGAATATGGAACAAGAAATCAGAATAAAAAATCAGAAGATATAATCAGAACATCAGAATTAAACTTAAAATCATATCAGAATAAAAAATCAAGAAAAATCAGAATTAAAAATCATAGTCAGAATATCAGAATTAGAGGCAAAAAACCAGAATCAGAATATTAAATCAGAATGTCAGAATTCAAATCCAGAATATCAAAATTAAATATCAGAATTTTAATACCAGAATATCAGAATTTTAAATCACACAAATCAGAAAAACAAAAATCGTTAAATCAGAAATCAGAATTTAAATTTAAAAAATCCAGAAGGTCACACATCACCACAAGAATCCCCCAAAAATGTATTTCAAAAAATTTTAGTTGATCTTTTGTCCCTTATATTTTTTAATACTAAATGGCCTTTCCCAATTATTTTTTTCTGCGCATTTCTTTCCATTTCACATCCATTCTCAGTCAGCTTTTTTCGCGCTCGCCTAATTCTTCCCTTCTCTCATTTAATTTTTTAATGTCCCAATCAACCAATTCCACAACGCTTCTTTTTTACTCTAAAAAATAAATTTATTAGTCATTTTACATTAATAACAATTTACTAAAAGCAGGTGATCCCCCCACAAATTAATCAAAGAAAATATAATTTATTTTAAAAAATTAGTCAGCTTAGAGGGGCAAAGTTTATTAATTTGTTACTCTATAAAAGGGAATAAAACGTGACTAACTTTAACTCTATATTTGGTAATTTATTTTTGAATTAAATTGGTAATTTAATTTTGTTAAGTATAGTATTACAATTATAAGTTACAATTAATTCAGGTTGAAATTCTGATTTTTAATTCTGACATCATTTATTCTGATTTTAATTCTCAATTAAAAATTCTGATTCAAATTCTGATTTGTAAGATTCTGATTTTACAAATGATTTTATAAATTCAGCTTTATAAATTCTGATTTTTAATTCTGGTTTTTAAATTCTGATATTTATTCTGATTTTAATTCTTATTTAAAAATTCTGATTTTATAATTCTGATTTACAATTTATAAATACTGGTTTTTAAAATTCCGATTTTTAAACTTCTGATTTTTAAAATCTGATTTTAATTCTGAATTAAATTCTGATTTTTAAAATTCTGATTTTAATTCTGATTTATAAATTCTGATTTTTTAAATTCTGACCTAAAATAAACTTTGATTCTGATTTTATTTTTCTTTTTATATTTGTTTAAATTCTGATTTTAATTCTGATTTATAAATTCTGATTTTTAAAATTCTGATCTAAAATTAAACTTTAATTCTGATTTTAATTTTCTATTTATATTTGTTTAAATTCTGATTTTAATATTCCGGTTTATTATTCTTCCTTCGTTTACCTTTTTACCTTTACCCAAAGAACTTTCAGTTATTATCATTTAGTTCCGCATTAATATTTTTTGCGCAATGCCACTCTACTTTTTAAATTAAAATAAAGTGCATTGTCAATAAATTAATTTATAACAAAACAATATTTAATGTATCCCCCCCCCCTTTTTTTATTATTTTCCTTTTTTGCATCGGTGACTTTACACACTCACACATCAACGGCGGCTCTCCCCAAGAGAGAGAACATTGACTGATACTAATAAATAAAAATATTTATTTTTATTCCAGAAGATAAACACCCAAAAAGATATGGAATCATTTGGTTTATAAAATCTGAAGCATGCTTCTGAATTTGTGAAGCATGAAAAATCTGGATTTTGAAGCATGCTTCCAATTTTTCTGAAGCAAGCAGAAGCATGCTTCATATAACAGAAATTCTAATCTACACAAATTCTGATTTAATTAGGATTTTCTGATTTATTCTGATTTTTGGAAATTCTGAAAAGATTCTGATTTTTGTCAGAAAGTTCTGAAAAATTTCAGAAATTCTGAAAAAGATTCTGATTTTATTATTATTTTATTCTGATTTTTATTTATTTTAACTTGATTCTAATATCAAGTTTTAGTTGCTAATATGAAGCATGCTTCTGAAATCAGTAATGAAACGCATGTTTCTAGTATCAAGCTTCTGGAATATTTTTCTGAAGCATTCTAAAAACATATTTTTAAAAATTAGCATGCTTCAATAACATCTTCTTAAGCATGTTTATCAAGCATATTTTTTGCTTCTTGGACATTGGTTATTCTGATTTCTGTATATTAAAATTCTGATTTTTAGTTCTGATCTCTTCTGATTTTACTTCTGCTTTCATTTTATTTTCTGATTTGTTCTGATTTTTTATTTCTGATTTCTCTCACGTTTACCTTTAATTGATCGTTTATTCTCGATCTTCTGGGTTTAGTTTTTATTTACTACTTTTATCCTTTCCTGCCGTTTTTATTCGGTGACCGATGTGTGACGGGGAGAGCAACGAAAAAATAGGGGGAGGTGAGTGTGTTAAATACGGAAAGGTGCAGGCAGTGTATGTTTGTTTGAAAGACCTTTTTATTTATTTTTAATGTTCTGATTTGTTTAACTTTTCTCGCATTTATTTAAAATATTTTTAGATTTTTATTTATTATTCCTACCTTTAATAAATCCTATTTTAACGAAGAAATATTAAATTAATTCTGAAATAAATGTGAAATTCTGATTTCATTTGGTTTTATTTATTTCTATTTTTTCTGATTTTATTATTTTTATATTTCTGATTTTTAATTCTGATTTTTTATAATTCTGATTTTTTATTAAATTCTGATATTATATTCTGCTTTCTAAATTCTGAATAATTCTGACTTTTTAAACCTAGCGTTAAATATTCTGATGTTTCAAAATTCTGATTTTGATTCTGATTATTTTATAAAGTTGTAACAGTTTAATTCTGATTTCCTATAATATACTGATATAGAAATTCTGATTTTTCAAAAAAACTCTGATTTTAATTTATATTCTGTTTTTAATTCTGATTTTAAGACGTATTTGTTCTGATTTTTTAAAGTTTATTCTGTTCTGATTTTTAAAATTTATTTGTTCTGATTTTTAAAATTTATTTGTTCTGATTTTTAAAATAATTTATTTGTTCTGATTTTATATACCAATTTAATTCTGATTTTTCTTCAGATTTAATAATTAAATAATTACTTCCACTACCAAAAAATGCCTAAAAGCAAAATTCATTCAGCCAGTATTTTAGCAGAACAAAAACCACCTTCAGAATGTGGTTCTCAACAACAAGAAGAAAAAATATTAAATTTAAGCATTTCTCCCAAAAAACGAAAATCAGAGGAGGAATTGTGCCGACTTCCAAACGAAGTCGAAATTTGTCAATTAAATGATTTGAGGAAAATATTAGCCCCCCAATTAGCTAAACACACAAATAGAGATGTGGATGATGGCTATTTGTTGAGATGGCTACGTTCAAAAGAGGGACGTTTTGATGAAACTGCCGATGTTGGTTTTTATTGTTTTTTCTATACAGACCAGGGCTGTGCGTCATGACGTTTTGGTGTCCATTTTTGGCCGATTTTTGGCGTTTTGCGTTTGGCGTGTTTTTAAAATTTGAAAAATTGGCGTTTGGCACGCCACGCGAAAATTTCGGCGCACAGCCCTGATACAGACAAGATAAAAGCTGTTTCAAAGTAAATTGGAAAGTCGAAAGAAAAAAAACTCGAAAATCGAAACAGCCTTGGTCAAAACCTCATTATAAGATACCCTCAATATTAGATAAACCTCAATTTAAGATACAATTAACTTTGCAACCTCCTCCAATCAAAATCCCCGTTTAAAGGTACCCCTTATTATAAGCAGGGTGGTGTTTGATGCGCTACACGATAATTTTGGCTCACAGCCCTTATTATAAGGTACGATTTTCCGCCCCAAGAGGGTATAATATAGGAAGGCTTGAGTGTTGAGGAAATGTAAAAAAATAATTTAAATTAATTTAAGGGAGTGAAAAAAGATCTAGTGTTTCGAAAGGCTTGGGGACTTGACAAAATTGCAAATTGGACGGCACCCGAGGTGGGGCTATTTTTTTATTTTTGGAAAATTGGGATGGTTTAATCAAAAAATCCTTATAGGCGTTAAAATCCAAAAAATATTCAGAATGTACGGTAATAGGTCCTAAATAACAGAACTGGGTACTTATTGTCACAGAGCAAAGTTGGTAACACGGTTTAAGATTGGCCATTTTTCCACTTTCTGGAGGAAAAAAAGAAGGAGAAGGGGGGGGGGGGTACGAAGTTCAATTTTACCCAACCTCAAAATTTTTTTTCAAAATGTCAAAGACCTCAAAGTTTCCATCAAAAAGTTACCAAACAACTAGAAACATTCTTTATATTGTTTACTTGTTTCAATTAGGCTGACTCACCTTTACACTATATCACTTATTTTAATTAATTAAATTTAACGGTTTATGCGCGTTATTATTTTGTGTCCACAAACAGGTTTAAAATTGAAAGGAAAAAGTTTATTTATTTTGTGGCCATTAAAGGGAAATAGTAAAAAAAATTCTTAATTTATCAAACGACTTTTGCTCTGAGATAAAAAGTTAAATGATAGGGGAGAGAAGAAAAAATTAATTGATGATCCATAAGGTCACCTTTCTGAAGATCAATTGGGTAAATATTAAGGGTCTTTAGAACTCACTGAAAATAAGAAAAATCAGAAAGATTCTGATTTTCATGAAACCAGAATTTTCAGAATTAACTTTTCGGAGGCAGCACCACGGGGGAGGGGATGGGAAAATTCTTTTTTCACTAGGAGGGGGGGGGGGCGTGGAATCTTCAAAAAATCTCTCCCCGACTTTCGAGGTTGGGGAACAACCCTAATAGAAGTCACATTTCTTCGAGTATGGACCCTATCTGAGTCCGAACATTCGTTGAGTTTTTGCATATAACATGCCCTATTTGAGACCTATTTAAGAGTCATTTGTGTTTCTGACCATTATGGTCCCATTATTGAAGTTTTTTGTGAACATCACAGTCTGTATGAGTCTATTAGCTTCTATTGAATTTTTTGAAGGGTTAAAAAAATTTCAAGTTTAGATCCTCGAGAAATACTGTGGATATGGATTTCTGGGAGATAGATCTGGCAACCCAATTTTAATGTCCCTTCTGGGCAATATGGATGTTGAGGGGATGCTCCGATCAGTTCAATCAAAAGATTACATTAAATTTTCACTTGCTGCCATAGAAAAGGGTATAGCTTTGTGTAGACAACGGGCTCAGGAATCTGGACTTGCTTTTGAGCAGATGGTAAAATCAGAAAATAATTTATGATTTGAAGAAATCATAATTTTTGATAATCAGAATTATTCTGATTTTCTATCAGACTGTGAAAATCAGAATTATTGTGTTCTGATAAAACCAAAATTCTGAATCAGAACAATTCTGTTTTTTAATTCAGAATTTCTGAAATCAGAATAAATCAGAATTTATGAGAACCAGAATTGCTCTGATTTCTTTGGAAATCAGAATTTCTGAAATTTATTCTGATTTTTACATATCAGAATTTATTTAAGTTCTTTTCTGATTTAAAATAAACTATAACTACAGAATTTATTTTCCAAAATCAGAATTAGCTTATTCTGATTTTCTCTTAAATTCTGAAAAATATTCTGATTTAATTAAAACATTACAGATGCTCGTCTTCGATTTAGACCACATAACATCTGCCCATTATTCATCCAAACAATTTGCTTCTTCCTTCACAACCTTAATTATGCTATTTCAAGAACACTATCCACTTGTTTTGAGAAAAATTTTAATTATTAGAGCACCAGAAATGGCCAGAATTGCTTTTAATTCAATGACACCTTTCCTCTCTGAAGCAACCCAAAAATTAATTGAAATCCCGTCAGAGGAGGATTGGAAAATGGCGTTGAGTGAATATGTGGTTAGTTGAGGAGAGAATGGGATTAAAGAAATATTATGGAAATTTTAAAATCAGAATTTTGGTTTGAAAATCAGAATTATTATCAAAATTCTGTTCCGTTTATTTCAAAATTAAATCAGAACTTTTCCTTAAAATTCACAATCATTATTCTGATTTTGGAGTTATTAATATTAGGTATACATATTATACACTATCATTCTGATAACTCAGTATTATTTATAAAAATCAGAATTTTTATCAGAATTATCTTTTAAAATCAGAAATACTATCAGAATTCTGATCTATTTATTCTGAATTAAATCAGAATTCTTCCTTATAAAAACGGAACATTTTAAGAACTCTGATTTTGTGATCAAAATTATTTTCAGAATTCTGATTTGCTATTTCTGAATCGAATCAGAATTTTTCCTTACGAAATCAGAATTTTTCCTTATGAAATCAGAATTACTTTTACGATTATGTTTTATCAGAATTATAGTATTCTTGTCATGCTATAATTCTAATTTTCTGATTTTAAAATCAGAATTATTTTCAGAATTTTGATTGTTGACATTCATAACATTAAATCCTTTAAATTGAAAAATCAGAATTACCATTCGAATTACCATTAGAACTACCCTAAAATTTATTTTAAAGGATCTCGATGCTTGGCCAGTCCATTGGGGAGGCAGAATGTGCGAGAATGGAGATCCAAAGTAGCTTAATATTTTTCTGATTTTTTTTTAATTTTCTCTCAATTTTTAAACAGATGCCCCTCAAAAGTTCGTTACGGCCTTGGGCCCGTCCCTGACTCCTATTATGTTGACCAGTCAACAGTAATGACTGATTACGATCAACTAACTACAGTGTATGCAGGTGATAAACATCTAATTGAGTTGAGAGTGAAGGCTAATACTAGAATAAGGTGAGTAGTTGGGGGTGTTTTTGAAGGTGGATAAGAGAAAAAAAACAAGGTCAAAATAAAAAATAAATTTTGAGGTGATTTATGCCCTCAAGTCAAGATTTACGTTTTTTGAGTAGTGAATGATTAGAGGTCACAAATATTGGAAAATTGAAACCTAAATAGAGAAAAAAGACTTTAAGGCGATAGGGCATGGGTTTAAATAAAATTTTGGGGGAAAGTTTACATTAATATCGGCAGCTTTAGGCCAATTTTAAATTGCCTGCGGAGATAGACAAATTACAGTATCATAAAGAGGCATATGTATAAGAGAACGAGCCGACAAAAAATCAATTCCCGGTCTTCTCGGAAATCGGGAATTGCAAGAGGATCTAGGAAAGCTTCGGATATCCGTATCCTCCCCTCTTACTTAGATATTAGAGTCCGGACAGAGGGGCCGACATATCTAATCCGGGCTCTATTCGATATGTATCGGTTTTACCTTATAAAAAATTAAGGACACATATGTATATATAAGATTTTACATATCTATTTATAAATATAAGAATTCCAAGACGAAAATAAAAATTCTAAGAAAAATATGCATATAAGCACATTTAACTGGATATCCCTAAATTTAAATTACTAAGGTCAGAGGGAATTTTTTTAAAGTGACAAAATACAAGGAAAATTTTCTTTCTAAAATGTCCAATTTAAAGTTGGCAATATATGACAGAAGAAGAGGATATTGGATTTGCCGTTTATTTTGATTCTTCTGGGACAGCAAATAATTTGGCTGAAATGGAATGTGTTTACCCGTAATTTAAAAAATTATTCTTCTTTAATCGCTTTTTGT
Source organism: Meloidogyne enterolobii (assembly GCA_963681835.1). NCBI lineage: Eukaryota > Metazoa > Nematoda > Chromadorea > Rhabditida > Meloidogynidae > Meloidogyne > Meloidogyne enterolobii. Next base: position 537,549 of record CAVMJV010000007.1, read on the forward strand.
AGGTATATTCGCTTGGAATGCTCGTTAGTTCCTATTTCTGGATCTATGCTTTGTGAACAGACTGGAAGATGTAGGGGATAATTTTTTAAAGGAAAAATATAACAATGATAATATAAGGACATGGAGACATAAGAACAGAACTAAGGGCAACCTAAAAGTCTAAGGGCATTTTTCAGCAATCTAGGAACAATCTAAGAAAGTAGGACATTTAAGGGAATCCTAAATCTATGAAAATATAAAGACATTTAAGAAAATATATGAAAATATAAGGACAATCTAAGAACAGAATTAAGCAAACATGGTAATCGATACGGACATGGATACAGATAATTTCAAAATGCCTGCGGATATCCGCCTGTATCCGCCGTTATTATCCGGAAATATCAGAATTTGTGTCCGTTACCAAGTCTGGAATTAAGGATAATATAAGAAAATTTAAGGTTAATCCTATGTCTTTGGAGCATCCCAAAGACATAAAAACAATCCTAGAAAAAATATAAGGGCACTTAAATTTTTTAAGCCTTCAAAAATTATTTTTACACACTTTTTTCCACAGATATAATCGAATTTGACAATTATTATTCTTGGTTCTCGGCTAAACAGTTGCGTTATAATATTGAAATTGATGATAGAGGAGTGAATTAAAAAGAGATTAAAATTTTTATAATTTGTACGGTTATGCATATAAACTATTTTTACATTTTAAGTAAAAAAATTAAATATTTAAAATATTTTTTTATTTTGTAAACGAGGGTAGGTGCCACTTTAACGAGTTATTATAAAATTCTGACTCATATGTTTGACTTCAAGTTTAACTTCAGGTGCCACAATACGTTTTAAAATCTTAAAAACTTTACCGATCGCATTTCGATTAAGTTAAAATGTTCAATAGAACCGAGGAATTAAAGGGGATTTGGAAGGATTAATTGGGATATAATTTGATTTCGAAGTATCAAGATATGAAAAATTTGGTAGATACCGATGATTACATATGTGGTTGTATGGATTATGGGAAACAAGAAACGAAAAAATATTTTCAAACGAAACACGAAACGAAACGAAATTCATCAAAAATCCACGAAAATCTACAAAATACGAAACGAAACTAAAATTTTTGTGCACCTCTGATTCAGATGGCCATTTTTGCCATTTTCTATTCGGCAACGTTTATTAGTTTTTATTATTTAAAAGTTTCAAGATTTAAAAATTAAATTTTGGTTTTTAATTTCTAATGATGTTTATTTTGATTCATGTTTTAACACTCATATTGTTTCCATTATTATTTTTAGCTTAAAATTGAATTTATTTATTTTTAAAAATAATTCCAACCAAAACGTATTTATAAAAGAATGACGATAACCAAGTCACCTGCCATTTCCAACAAATAAATAATTCAATTTATTTTCCTGAGATATTAAACCATATTTGGGCCTTTCTTTTATTTTTAATGCGTGAGATTGGGGACAAAAGGAAATTTTTTTATTAAACACACCTTTTCTTTTAAATATTAAAAGCATTTGCGTCATTAGAGCTTTATTTGTCTATTTAAATTAATTCTCTTAGAAAATCTAATTATACATAAATAAACAATGAATATAGAAATCAGAATTTAAAAATCAGAAAATTAAAAATAAAACTTTCCGGAAAAGTTTATACTGATTATTCTGGTTTTTAAATTCTAATTTTAAATTCTGCTTTTAAATTCTGATTTTTTTATTCTGTTTATTAAATTCTGGTTTCTAAATTCTGATTTTTAAATTCTGATTTTAAATTCTGGTTTGTAAATTCTGATTTATAAATTCTGATTTTTTATTCAGGTCTATTTAATTATAGTTCTACTAAATAAATCAGAATAATTATATTTATTAAACTTTCCGGAAAACTTTATTATATTCATCTTCTATATTTGACTATTTTTTAATTCTGATTTTAATATAATTCTTATTCTGTTTATTTCAATTTATTTTCTCTTTGTTTATTCATTTCTGATTATATTTTCTATTTTTAGAATATTCTCCCTATTGTTTTTTATTATAAAATATTAAAAATTTATTTTTAATTAAATTCCAATAATTATTTCTTTGTTTAATTTCTTTTATTTTCATAATTCTTTTAATTAAAATAATTATTATAAATATCTATTTCATTTTTAATTGTATTTTTGCGTGTAACTCCTACTGCAGATAATTCATTATTAAAGTTGAATTTGGCTTATAATTTTTTAAATTTTTAAATTTGCAAATTAAATATCATTAGATATAATACTACAATTTATTATGTACATATTACATACGTCAAACGTGTCGAATGATATAATAAAGTTTAAAATTATAATTATATAAACTCAATTTTAATTAAATATATTGTCTATTAAATAAGTCAGAATATCAAATAATTTTATAAACCATACGGGAAAGTATTTAGGCTAAAATGTACGTTGGAAGATAATAAATACCCCTATTTTGATAATACCTTCCTATTTTTTCCCTCCATTTTATAGATTTTTTTATCATTCGAAAGAGCTCTGACATTAATGAAATGCCCTTTACTTTTGATCAGGAGAGGTTTCAGCTTCATTGTTATTTTGAATGATATATGATAAATCAGGCAAAATATTACCTTATTTAGTAAACATACACACAAGAAGGGAAACTTTCTGGAAAATTATAAAATTCCGGAAAACTTCTTTTCTTTTTTTAATAATTAATTATATTCATAATTTCTTATAAACCTTCCGAAATTTTTTACTAATAATTTATTTTTTAAGCTTTAATAAAAACTAATAAATAATAATGAATAACAACACAACTAATAATATTCCCGAATTATCATCAAAAATAATTCCAACTTCAATTTGCTTATTTTTATTTGCCATATTTTTACTTCCCCTAATTTTATTGCTAATAATAATACTCTACAAAACCAAACGTCTTTTGCACCTGAATACCCGTATTTTGTTGACAGTCGTTCCTTTATCGGTTATATTAAGCCTGGCTTCTAGAATTTGTCTTCTTTTAATGGTAAAAAATTTTTGAGGCTTTTTAAATTTATCAAACAATTTTTAGGTAATTAGCGAGAATCCGCCTAGATTTATGGAAATTGCTGTTTATTATCCATCATTTTTTGCCAACTTTTTCATTAATTCCCTTCCAATTACTATTGGGCTTGAAAAGCTAATTTCTACATTGTTTTATAAATATTATGAAAAGAATAAGCATTTACGTTTTGTTGGAATTGGTATTTTGGCAATACAGGTGAATTTCATGTCTATTTTTGAGAGTTATAATTTTTCCGGAAAGTTTAATATATATAACTGATTTCTTTTCCGAATGGTTTATTTATCTACTAAAATGAACACTTAGGAATGTTATTATAATTCTTCCGGTTATAGTTCTTCCGGAAAGTTTTATACTAATTTTTAGTATTATATTTTTAGTTATACGTATTTTTTCCGGAAAGTTGTCCTAAAAGTTTTAAATTATGCTTTCTAGAAAGTTTTCCGGAAAGTTTAGAGTTATAACTTCCACAATGTTTTCCGGAAAGTTTTATTCTATTTATTTTTATTTATTTAGAGTTATACTTTCCGGAAAGTTTTCCGGAAAGTTTAGAGTTATACTTTCCAGAAGTTTTCCGGAAACGTTAGAGTTATACTTTCCGGGAAGTTTTCCGGAACTTTAGAGTTATAAGTTTTCCGGAAAGTTTAGAGTTATACTTTCCAGAAAGTTTTCCGGAAAGTTCTATTCTACTTATTATTATTTTATTTAGAGTTATACTTTTTCCGGAATTTTAAATTATTTTTCCTTATTTTATAGTTGATAACAGCACTTTTATTCAGCATCGTTCGTTTTAAACTTACTTACAAAGAAAATAACCCTCAAAACATTTCATCACTTCAACATACAATATTTAACAATCTCCAAATTATATTACCTCAAAGTTCAATAATTATCCCTGTATTTTCCCTTCTTTTTTGGAACTCAAAATTATCCGTACAAAATCAAAAGTCTTCTCAAAATTCAATTTCTTGTCGTTACCAACTTAGAGAAAATTGCCGCACTTTGCGCTTCTGCCTATTTTTTGTCTTTCTATTGGCTGCCTCCACTTTTATTCAAATTTTATTACACACTTTTAACGATGAGGAAAGCAGAACTCTCTTCTTTAATGTTAATTATTCTGTTGAACACTTTGGACCACTCGAGGAATTTTTGGCTCTTTTCCCTCAAACCTTGGCACTTTTGAGCACACTTTTGGGACATGTAAGCTAATTTTCTGATTAAAATTCTGATTCTTTTGAAAATTTTTGTCTGATTTTTAAAAAATTATTTTTTATAGAAATCCATCCGACTTTCACTACTTTCTCTCTTTGGCATTGAAGTTTCGGCAACGGAAAGAGCCGTTACCAAGCAAAATAAAAACTTGCATATCAACACAGTCAACGGCTCTTTATCTTCCTCTTTTTCCTCCAATCGAACTGCCCGTGTCTCCGACGCAAAATCAGTTAATGAACTAATCAGAGATGCACATTTTGATATTCTTCAAAACTACTGGGAAAAGAAAACCTGAAAGATAATCAATTTTCCCTTTTAAATAAAATAATTAATAATATTATAATATATCCGGAAAGTTTATTTTATTTGTAAATAAAGTTTATATAAAGTTTATTTTGTATAAGAAAAAATATAAGAGATTATATTGTTTATATTTATAGTTATACCTTTCCGGAAAGTTTAAGTATTTCTTTTTATAACTTCCGGAAATCTCATTTTAATTAGTTTCCGGAAATTCTAACAATTATAAATATAACAATAATTTTCTCCAGAAATATATCTGTAGTTTTCCGGAATCAATACAATTATATTTATACTTATACTTTTCCGGAAAGTTTAATTATTTTACAATATTTTTATCACTAAAACGCGTCATTTTTAATTCCCATAAAGTGAAAATTCTTAAATTTTATTTATATACATTTTATTACATACGACGGATGGATCTATTCAAATTTTACTTCCGGAATTTTATATTTTAAAAGATTAATTAAATCCATAGTATATCTATCCATAATTATTTCTGAACGGTTTCTATTCTTACTAATTGTTCTTATCGATTAAGCAGAACGTTTAATAATAACTGACCATCATTGCGCAGTGACCTCGCGCAATTTTCAAAAATAACTGAAATCCGATATTCTTTTTAATGATTAATATCATTTTTCATTTTTTCTAGTTAAATTGATTAAAATCAAAAATTTGACCTAGAAAATACTTAAAGAATTTACCTCATAAATAAAATTTTTTTGACAACAAAATTAACCAAAAAATACTTGTTTAATGATTTTAAATAAACAGAAAATGACTAATAATCTGGTAGCAAAAATTGCAATTTAAAGGAGCAAATAAATATTTGTCATCCTCCTTTTCCGAGGAATTTTGTCATTTTTTAAATAGCTAAAATACTCCTTATAACCTTAATATATATATTTTAATTTCCCTCCAGTTTTTTTAAATTTTAGAATAGGTGAATCGATTTATAAAGTATATAATTAAACTTCCGGAAACTAATTATTTTTAGAGTTATACATTACCGGAAAGGTTATTTTTAGAATTAAACCCTTTTCGGAAGTCCATTAGTTTTCAGATTCTATTTTTCCGGAAACTAATTATTTTTTAGAGTTATATATCCTCCGGAAAATATAATTATTATTATTTTCAACATTAAAATTATCCGGAAGAATAAGTCTTCGGAAAAAATAAAATTACTTCTAAGAGTTATTTTTTCCGGAATATAATTATTTTTTTAGAGTTATACATTTCCGGAAAGGTTATTTTTAGAATTAAACCTTTCCGGAAGTCTTCAGATTCTATAATATTTTTCCGGGATATAACTATCTTTTAGAGTTGGTATTCTATTCTGGAAATATAGTTTCCGGAATCTATAGTTTTCCGGAATATATAAACTCCCCCGTAAAATATAGCCTAGGAAATATTTTTCTTAATTAAACCTTTCCGGAAACAGAATTACTCACTAACGTCATTCATATACTATACATAAAACAATGCCATCAACTATTCATCAATTACCTTTTTCTACCCCTAAAATTGCTCCAACCCAGCAAAACTCATTAAATACACTTAAAAACGACAAAAGATTATACTACACATTTAATTATGTTAGATATTTAATCTTGGCACTCTCCACAATTTGTCTTTCCTTAACTGTTGGTAGCTCTTTAGCTTTTAATTTCACGGTAAAAAATTCTCTCGGTTTTTCAAAAAAATTTTTAAATAAAAAAATCAGTTGATTTGCATGGAAGAGGACAATACGGAGTCAGTCACCAGCCTGCCTAAAATCCAAAAGAAACGTGAACCTCTAAAAGAGCATTTAAATTCAGAAGATACTAAATGGCAGAAAGACTGGCTATTGTCTGTAGTTGCTGTGGGTACACTGCTGGGAACATTACCCATTACGTGGATAACAGAAAAACTGGGCATTCGGTTATTGAAATAATTTTTAAGTTAAATAATTCTTGAAAGGTGTTATTAATAATAAGCTTTCCGGAAAATGTTCAAATATAAGAAAATTAATAAAAAATTTTTATAATAATCAACCTTCCGAAAACATATTATAGCGAGCTTAATTATGGGCCCCCTTTTACACCTTCTTAGGGGTATTTCCCCCTTTTTGACCTTCTAGTCCCATTTTTTCCACTTTTTCACTATTGCCATTACTTTGTCCCATTTTTACCTAGTAATTCGTCAAGGGACACACTGATATAAAATTTATATTTATATCAGAGGTTAGCTTTTTTTTTATAAAAATAGATGTTCTGAGCTAATTAACACACTTTCCGGATAATTTATATTTCCGGAATAAAATAATAACTATAAAATTTTTAATAGATGGATGGTCACAGTTTATGGCATGCTTAGTTCATTAGCTACTCTTTTAGTACCCTTTGCTAGCACTCTAGGATTTTGGACTTTATTAGCTGTCCGAGTTGTTCAAGGATTCGGTGTAGCAACTTCATACGTTGCAATGAGTTAATTTCTAATTTTATAAAGCATTCTTATGTTTAATTTAAAGGCACTATAAGCGAAGAATGGGCACCTCTAAGCGAATCTGGAATGTTTCTCTGCCTTATTTCTTGTCATTTTCAGGTGACTAATTTATTTTAGAAACTAAATAAATTATTTGCCGGAAATATGCTATTATAAAGGATGAGAAATATTTGTTTATTTTAATAAGCTTTACGGAAAGATTCATATTTTTGAAATAAACATTTTACGGAAAATAATATCTTTGGAATAAACATTTTCCGGAAAGTTATATTTTTGAAATAAACATTTTCCGGAAATTTATATTTTTGGTATAAACATTTTCCGGAAAGATATATTTCTGAAATAAACATTTTCCGGAAAAATATTTTTGGTATAAACTTTTTCCGGAAAATTATATTTTTGAAATGAACGTTTTCCGGAAAATTATATGTATTTTTGAAATAAACCTTTTCCGCAAAGTTATATTTTTGAAATAAACATTATCCGGAAAGTTATATTTTTGGAATAAACTTTTTCCGGAAAGTTATATTTTTGAAATGAACGTTTTCCGGAAAATTATATGTATTTTTGAAATAAACCTTTTCCGTAAAGTTATATTTTTGAAATAAACATTATCCGGAAAGTTATATTTTTGGAATAAACATTATCCGGAAAGTTATATTTTTGGAATAAACTTTTTCCGGAAAGTTATATTTTTGAAATAAACATTTTCCGGAAAGATATTTTTGAATCCGGAAATTGTACTTTAATAAATATACACTAATTTATTCCCTTACTCATCAGTTTGGTCCTTTGCTTGTTATGCCCATAGCAGGTGAATTATGTGAGAGTACATTTGGTTGGACAGCAGTCTATCACATATTTGGAAGTGTTTCAATTTTCTTCTTTATTTTATTTTGCTTATTTTTTCGAGATTCTCCTAATGAACATTTGTTTGTTTTGTTAACTTCAAAATCATCCTAAAATATTTTCTCTAGTTTAACAACCGAATTGGAAAGACGATTAATCGGAGATGGCAAAAAACAAATTTTTGAAGCAGACAAGAACAGCGGAAATGTTCCTTATTTAAGAATGTTGACAGATATTGTTGTCTGGGGCATTTTAATTTCCAACCTTGGAGCCACTTTTGGCAATCAAATTTTCAATCAACTTGGTCCTCAATATTTAAGTAAAGCGTTAGGAATGCACCCAAAAAATGCTGGATTTGCTGCAGCCCTTCCCTTTTTACTTGCTGCAGCAATAAAAATGATGGCTGGGCCTATTAGCGATAAAATTGGTAAACGACTTTCTGAGAGAACGAGAGTTATATTGTTTACAAGTATATCACAGGTAATTATTGAAATTTTTTCCGGAAAAAGTTTAATGTTTATAAATAAAGAATTTCCGGAAAGTTTATTCTTTTTCTAATATTTTCCGGAAGTTATATTTTATTAAATAAAACTTTTCCGGAAAGTTATATTTTAATAGGTCCTGGTGAGAGCTATATTTTATAGTCTTACGGAAAGGTATACTATTATAATAAACTAACTTTTTCCGGAAGGTTTCTACTTATATAAACTTTTCCGGAAAGTTATATATAAATATGTCTTGGCGAGAGTTATATTTTATAGTCTCCCGGAAAGTATATTATGTATTTTAATAAACAAATATTTTCCGGAAGGAATATTCTACTTATATAATCTTTTCCGGAAAGTTTAATTCATATATTTTATATTTTAGTATTTCATGGCTCTACTTTTCACCGCACTAGTTTTGCTTCCCAAAGACCAAACTATAGCAATTCAAGCTTGTTACACTGCTGTAGCAGCGTTTTCAGGCCTATGGCAAATTGGGGCAGTAAAATGCGCCCAGCTTGTAATTAAATTTTTAATTAAAAATATTTTCCGTTTACTTAGAGTATTCGCCAATTTTCTGCTTCCATATTCTCATGGAATACTTTTGTTAGTTACGCAATAGTTTTGTGAGTTTCTCTTGGTTATAAATTTAATTTTAGAAAATTATTCAGAGTTTTGCCAGAAGTTTCAAGCAGACTAGCACCTAATAAAACGGCAGAGGAGTGGAATAGGATATTTATTGGAATAGCTGTTAGTCAAGTGATTTGCACAACTTTCTTCAATTTTACTGCTCGGGTAGAGCCGAGGCCGTGGACGATGGATGAGGATATATCAGAAGAAAGAATAAATAAAAATAATTTAAATGAGATAACTAACAGCTAATGCAAGAATTAATTCACTATTTTCTTAAATTATTAAATTGAAACGAAAAACTGTGATCAAACTTTGATTATTCATGAAACAAGCGGAATGTATTATAAATTAGAAATGGATATGGAGAGAAAAGTTTGAATAATTCCGGAAGGTTTTTATATATAACCAACTTTCCGGAAATTGTTTATATTCAATTTATATAATTCCGGAAGGGTTATATTTCCGGAAAAACTTTGATTTATAAAATATCTTTCCGGAAAGTATACGGTATTAGGAATAAACAATTTCCGGAAAGTTTGTTATATGTATATAAGTTCCTGAATATTAAATAGTTTTCCGGAAATTATACATAAAATAAATTCCGGAAATGATTATATAAATATCCGGATTCCGGAAATTATGTGAATTCCGGAAAGAATTATAAAATATTAAAATCTCCAGAAGTTCTGATTCATTAAAAAATCTTTTCCGGAAATTCTTATTAATAGTTTCTTTAAAATTACTTTAAAATGAATTTTTTAAATACCATATTTTCTTACATATTAGCAATGGAAATGACAATTCTGACTAAAACAAAATAAAAATTTTCTGAATTCCTTTAGGCTGCTCTACTATTTTTCTTCTCCTCCTCTTTCAGCCTTTCAAGTTGTCGGCCCATTTGTCGTTGAATTGTCTTTTCATCCACAGTTTTAAGATCGTAGGCCCATCCGATTTTAGCAAAAAAGTCGATAAAAAGTCGACTAAAGTTGAAGACACCGAGCATCTCAGAGGTACGGTAGTCTTGGGGGAATGTGTGATGCTGAAAATCAAAGAAATAAGAGAGCTTAGGAGGTCCTTTATCTTACATAATTGTGTCCTCCCTCGCCCCAAGCAGTCAAAGTGGTCAACATTGACTCGGTAGCTTTGATAGCGACATCATAAGGTTTGTAGCCAAAACTGAAGGAAATGTCGAAAGAATATTTTTTATTCAAAAAATTACGTATGTGCCGCCGAGTTAATAAACCAAGTTGCATGCAAATTCAAGCAATAACGAAACAATGCTGCTGTGCAAAAGGCAATCCAAACGGATTCACCCCATAAAAAGACAGCTGTTGCTGTAGGGAGAAGAAAACAGAAAATGAATACGAGGGGAAGGTAATATCTGAAAAAATAAAGTTTTAAAAACCAGAATATATTTTTCCGGAAAAGGTTTAAAATTTAGAATATTAAGTTTCCGGTAAATAAATAAATAAGTTTTCCGGTAAGTTTTGATAGCAGTAAATAATCAGAATAAATATAATACTTTCCGGAAAAAGTTTATTGCCCGGTAAAAGTTTATTTTCCGGAAGTTATATCATTCCGGAAAATTATATTTTTTCCGGAAGTTATATTATTCCGGAAAATTATATTTTTTCCGGAAAATTATATTCTTTCCGGAAAATTATATTTTTTCCGGAAAATAACAAGTTTATTATTAATAATCAGAGTATCTTCTTAAAAGGTATTAAAACAAAAATAGGAAGATTCCAGAAAATAATCAACTAATGCTTCCATTTTATTATCTAAAATTATTTAACAAACTTTCTCTGAAAAGCCAAGACTGGCTCAGAAGTCAAATCAGACATGTCTAAAGTTGCTCCTTTTTCTCTTACTAGAGGGTGTTTTTTGCACAGTAGCCATCCCATATGGGCAAAGAAAAATCCTCTATTGATGTTATGACTGATAGAAAGATAAAATTATATCATGAATACTAAAATAATTCTCACGGATCAGCATCAGTGTCAGTCCACTTGTGGTGGCATCTATGGTCACGCGACCATTCAATCACATCGTTTTGGAAGGCAACACAATTCATAAACATAAGAATTATTTTTAGAGGAGTTTTGGCCTTGTAACTTTTGTGTGACCATAAACGGTGAGGACCTGCAGTAATTACAACACCGCTAACCATCCAAAGAATAATAACTGTATGGGAAAGAGGATGGGGGTTTGAAGAGTTTAATAATAGAGGAAATTACCCCAAGCAACAGATAACCATTTGGCAGTGAAAAACAGCTGATATAGACCAATAGTTGCCCCAGTTTGTAGCAAAACATAGAGACCAACATTCCTCCATACAACTTGTGTTTTGAATTTGGCCTGGAATTTATTTATAATTATGCATTAAACACTGATTAGGTTTATTCATTCGGAAAGAATTTGAAAGTCATCTAATTTTCCGGAAAGAATATAATAACCAAAGTTTCTGGAGTGAATATAATAACTATAGTTTCCGGAAGCAATATAACTATAGCTTCCGGAAAGGAATATAGGTAACTATAGCTTCCGGAAAATTAAGTATAAAATTTTTCCGGAATAAATATAAAAATCGTCAAGACTTCCGGAAGTAATATTACTATAGAATAACCGGAAAGTAAATATTTCCGGAGCCTCCGGAAAAAATTATATTATAGTTATAAAGTTTTCCGGATTTTATAGAATAACTATTAAGTTTTCCAGAAAGTTTATTAAATAATGTAAAGTTATATATTTTCCGGAAACATAGTTATATTCTTTCCGGAGACTATAGTTATATTCCTTCCGGAAACTATCTATTTCCTAAGGCTATGCAGTAGGCGGCGTGGTGTAATGGCTAACACATCAGTCCGAATAACCTTTTGCACTAGCTAAAGGAGAGAAATAGCTATAGCCCAGCTGCTTTATTATAATTTATTTGATTTCTAAGCTTTTCCAGGGTTATAAAAATAATTTTATATTGCCTTCCCAACGGATAAAAAATCTATTTAATTATAATTTTTTACTGCTTTAGCTTTTTCTTCCAATTCTTTCAAATCATTAACTTCCATCGTTAAAAACATTTCATCTTCTTCTGTCATTTTTCCATTTTGCCTGAATTGTTGAGGTGTTGAGACATTAAGTGGTGGCATTGTTTTATACAAATTATTAAAAAAATATTTTTTATTCAACCCTTGAAGTTTCTTAACCTTAAATATTTTTTATTAAAAGAATAGTGAATGAATTAAGAAGAATTAAGAAATTGAGAGGTCCAGTTCGATTATGTTTCGGTTCCGAAAATCCGGAGATACTTCAAGTTATACCCAGATATTTTATATTTTAGTATTTCATGGCTCTACTTTTCACAGCACTAGTTTTGCTTCCCAAAGACCAAACTATAGCAATTCAAGCTTGTTACACTGCTGTAGCAGCGTTTTCAGGCCTATGGCAAATTGGGGCAGTAAAATGCGCCCAGCTTGTAATTAAATAATTAATTAAAAATATTTTCTGTTTACTTAGAGTATTCGTCAATTTTCTGCTTCCATATTCTCATGGAATACTTTTGTTAGTTACGCAATAGTTTTGTGAGTTTCTTGTGGGTACAAATTAAATTTTAAAAAATTATTCAGAGTTTTGCCAGAAGTTTCAAGCAGACTAGCACCAAATAAAACGGCAGAGGAGTGGAATAGGATATTTATTGGAATAGCTGTTAGTCAAGTAATTTGCACAACTTTTTTCAATTTTACTGCTCGGGTAGAGCCGAGGCCGTGGACTATGGATGAAGATATATCAGAGGAAAGAATAAATAAAAATAATTTAAATGAGATAACTAACAGCTAATGCAAGAATTAATTCACTATTTTCTTAAATTATTAAATTGAAACGAAAAACTGTGATCAAACTTTGATTATTCATGAAACAAGCGGAATGTATTATAAATTAGAAATGAATATGGAGAGAAAAGTCTGAATAATTCCGGAAGGTTTTTATATATAACCAACTTTCCGGAAAATGTTTATATTCAATTTATATAATTCCGGAAGGGTTATATTTCCGGAAAAACTTTGATTTATAAAATATCTTTCAGGAAAGTATACGGTATTATGTATAAACGATTTCCGGAAAGTTTGTTATATATACCATCCGGAATATTAAATAGATTTCCGGAAATTATAAATATATTAAAATCCGGAAATAATTATAAAAATATCCGGATTCCGGAAATTATATATATTCCGGAAATTGTGTATATAATTAAAATTTCCAGAAGTTCTGATTCATTGAAAAATCTTTTCCGGAAACTCTTATTAATAGTTTCTTTAAAATTACCCTTAAAATGAATTTTTAAATACCATATTTTCTTACATATTAGCAATGGAAATGACAATTCTGACTAAAACAAAATAAAAATTTTCTGAATTCCTTTAGGCTGCTCTACTATTTTTCTTCTCCTCCTCTTTCAGCCTTTCAAGTTGTCGGCCCATTTGACGTTGAATCGTCTTTTCATCCACAGTTTTAAGATCATAGGCCCATCCGATTTTAGCAAAAAAGTCGATAAAAAGTCGACTAAAGTTGAAAACACCGAGCATCTCTGAAGTACGGTAGTCTTGGGGGAATGTGTGGTGCTGAAAATCAAAGAAATAAGAGAGCTTAGGAGGTCCTTTATCTTACATAATTGTGACCTCCCTCGCCCCAAGCAGTCAAAGTGGTCAACATTGACTCGGTAGCTTTGATAGCGACATCATAAGGCTTGTAGCCAAAACTGAAGGAGAGTTGAAAGAATATTTGATTAGTCAAAGAAAATGTTTGTCTAAATTTACGTATGTGCCGCCGAGTTAATAAACCAAGTTGCATGCAAATTCAAGCAATAACGAAACAATGCTGCTGTGCAAAAGGCAATCCAAACGGATTCACCCCATAAAAAGACAGCTGTTGCTGTAGGGAGAAGAAAACAGAAAATGAATACGAGGGGAAGGTAATATCTGAAAAAATAAAGTTTTAAAAACCAGAATATATTTTTCCGGAAAAGGTTTAAAATTTAGAATATTAAGTTTCCGGTAAATAAATAAATAAGTTTTCCGGTAAGTTTTGATAGCAGTAAATAATCAGAATAAATATAATACTTTCCGGAAAAAGTTTATTGCCCGGTAAAAGTTTATTTTCCGGAAGTTATATCATTCCGGAAAATTATATTTTTTCCGGAAGTTATATTATTCCGGAAAATTATATTTTTTCCGGAAAATTATATTCTTTCCGGAAAATTATATTTTTTCCGGAAAATAACAAGTTTATTATTAATAATCAGAGTATCTTCTTAAAAGGTATTAAAACAAAAATAGGAAGATTCCAGAAAATAATCAACTAATGCTTCCATTTTATTATCTAAAATTATTTAACAAACTTTCTCTGAAAAGCCAGAACAGGCTCCGAAGTCAAATCAGACATGTCTAAAGTTGCTCCTTTCTCCCTTACTAGAGGATGTTTTTTGCAAAGTAGCCAACCCATATGGGCAAAGAAAAATCCTCTATTGATGTTATGACTGATAGAAAGATAAAATTATATCATGAATACTAAAATAATTCTCACGGATCAGCATCAGTGTCAGTCCACTTGTGGTGGCATCTATGGTCACGCGACCATTCAATCACATCGTTTTGGAAGGCAACACAGTTCATAAACATAAGAATTATTTTTAGGGGAGTTTTGGCCTTGTAACTTTTGTGTGACCATAAACGGTGAGGACCTGCAGTAATTCCAACACCGCTAACCATCCAAAGAATAATAACTGTATGGGAAAGAGGATGGGGGTTTGAAGAGTTTAATAATAGAGGAAATTACCCCATGCAACAGATAACCATTTGGCAGTGAAAAACAGCTGATATAGACCAATAGTTGCCCCAGTTTGTAGCAAAACATAGAGACCTACATTCCTCCATACAACTTGTGTTTTGAATTTGGCCTGGAATTTATTTATAATTATGCATTAAACACTGATTAGGTTTATTCATTCGGAAAGAATTTGAAAGTCATCTAATTTTCCGGAAAGAATATAATAACCAAAGTTTCTGGAGTGAATATAATAACTATAGTTTCCGGAAGCAATATAACTATAGCTTCCGGAAAGGAATATAGGTAACTATAGCTTCCGGAAAATTAAGTATAAAATTTTTCCGGAATAAATATAAAAATCGTCAAGACTTCCGGAAGTAATATTACTATAGAATAACCGGAAAGTAAATATTTCCGGAGCCTCCGGAAAAAATTATATTATAGTTATAAAGTTTTCCGGATTTTATAGAATAACTATTAAGTTTTCCAGAAAGTTTATTAAATAATGTAAAGTTATATATTTTCCGGAAACATAGTTATATTCTTTCCGGAGACTATAGTTATATTCCTTCCGGAAACTATCTATTTCCTAAGGCTATGCAGTAGGCGGCGTGGTGTAATGGCTAACACATCAGTCCGAATAACCTTTTGCACTAGCTAAAGGAGAGAAATAGCTATAGCCCAGCTGCTTTATTATAATTTATTTGATTTCTAAGCTTTTCCAGGGTTATAAAAATAATTTTATATTGCCTTCCCAACGGATAAAAAATCTATTTAATTATAATTTTTTACTGCTTTAGCTTTTTCTTCCAATTCTTTCAAATCATTAACTTCCATCGTTAAAAACATTTCATCTTCTTCTGTCATTTTTCCATTTTGCCTGAATTGTTGAGGTGTTGAGACATTAAGTGGTGGCATTGTTTTATACAAATTATTAAAAAAATATTTTTTATTCAACCCTTGAAGTTTCTTAACCTTAAATATTTTTTATTAAAAGAATAGTGAATGAATTAAGAAGAATTAAGAAATTGAGAGGTCCAGTTCGATTATGTTTCGGTTCCGAAAATCCGGAGATACTTCAAGTTATACCCAGATATTTTATATTTTAGTATTTCATGGCTCTACTTTTCACAGCACTAGTTTTGCTTCCCAAAGACCAAACTATAGCAATTCAAGCTTGTTACACTGCTGTAGCAGCGTTTTCAGGCCTATGGCAAATTGGGGCAGTAAAATGCGCCCAGCTTGTAATTAAATAATTAATTAAAAATATTTTCTGTTTACTTAGAGTATTCGTCAATTTTCTGCTTCCATATTCTCATGGAATACTTTTGTTAGTTACGCAATAGTTTTGTGAGTTTCTTGTGGGTACAAATTAAATTTTAAAAAATTATTCAGAGTTTTGCCAGAAGTTTCAAGCAGACTAGCACCAAATAAAACGGCAGAGGAGTGGAATAGGATATTTATTGGAATAGCTGTTAGTCAAGTAATTTGCACAACTTTTTTCAATTTTACTGCTCGGGTAGAGCCGAGGCCGTGGACTATGGATGAAGATATATCAGAGGAAAGAATAAATAAAAATAATTTAAATGAGATAACTAACAGCTAATGCAAGAATTAATTCACTATTTTCTTAAATTATTAAATTGAAACGAAAAACTGTGATCAAACTTTGATTATTCATGAAACAAGCGGAATGTATTATAAATTAGAAATGAATATGGAGAGAAAAGTCTGAATAATTCCGGAAGGTTTTTATATATAACCAACTTTCCGGAAAATGTTTATATTCAATTTATATAATTCCGGAAGGGTTATATTTCCGGAAAAACTTTGATTTATAAAATATCTTTCAGGAAAGTATACGGTATTATGTATAAACGATTTCCGGAAAGTTTGTTATATATACCATCCGGAATATTAAATAGATTTCCGGAAATTATAAATATATTAAAATCCGGAAATAATTATAAAAATATCCGGATTCCGGAAATTATATATATTCCGGAAATTGTGTATATAATTAAAATTTCCAGAAGTTCTGATTCATTGAAAAATCTTTTCCGGAAACTCTCATTAATAGTTTCTTTAAAATTACTTTAAAATGAATTTTTTAAATACCATATTTTCTTACATAAGCGATGGAAAATGACAATTCTGACTAAAACAAAATAAAAATTTTCTGAATTCATTTAGGCTGCTCTACTATTTTTCTTCTCCTCCTCTTTCAGCCTTTCAAGTTGTCGGCCCATTTGACGTTGAATTGTCTTTTCATCCACAGTTTTAAGATCATAGGCCCATCCGATTTTGGCAAAAAAGTCGATAAAAAGTCGACTAAAGTTGAAAACACCGAGCATCTCTGAAGTACGGTAGTCTTGGGGGAATGTGTGATGCTTAAAGTTAAAAATAAGGTGGCCGAGAGTCTTTTAGGCTTACATAATTGTGACCTCCCTCGCCCCAAGCAGTCAAAGTGGTCAACATTGACTCGGTAGCTTTGATAGCGACATCATAAGGCTTGTAGCCAAAACTGAAGGAGAGTTGAAAGAATATTTGATTAGTCAAAGAAAATGTTTGTCTAAATTTACGTATGTGCCGCCGAGTTAATAAACCAAGTTGCATGCAAATTCAAGCAATAACGAAACAATGCTGCTGTGCAAAAGGCAATCCAAACGGATTCACCCCATAAAAAGACAGCTGTTGCTGTAGGGAGAAGAAAACAGAAAATGAATACGAGGGGAAGGTAATATCTGAAAAAATAAAGTTTTAAAAACCAGAATATATTTTTCCGGAAAAGGTTTAAAATTTAGAATATTAAGTTTCCGGTAAATAAATAAATAAGTTTTCCGGTAAGTTTTGATAGCAGTAAATAATCAGAATAAATATAATACTTTCCGGAAAAAGTTTATTGCCCGGTAAAAGTTTATTTTCCGGAAGTTATATCATTCCGGAAAATTATATTTTTTCCGAAAGTTATATTATTCCGGAAAATTATATTTTTTCCGGAAAATTATATTTTTTCCGGAAGTTATATTATTCCGGAAAATTATATTTTTTCCGGAAGTTATATTATTCCGGAAAATTATATTTTTTCCGGAAAATTATATTCTTTCCGGAAAATTATATTTTTTCCGGAAAATAACAAGTTTATTATTAATAATCAGAGTATCTTCTTAAAAGGTATTAAAACAAAAATAGGAAGATTCCAGAAAATAATCAACTAATGCTTCCATTTTATTATCTAAAATTATTTAACAAACTTTCTCTGAAAAGCCAAGACTGGCTCAGAAGTCAAATCAGACATGTCTAAAGTTGCTCCTTTTTCTCTTACTAGAGGGTGTTTTTTGCACAGTAGCCATCCCATATGGGCAAAGAAAAATCCTCTATTGATGTTATGACTGATAGAAAGATAAAATTATATCATGAATACTAAAATAATTCTCACGGATCAGCATCAGTGTCAGTCCACTTGTGGTGGCATCTATGGTCACGCGACCATTCAATCACATCGTTTTGGAAGGCAACACAATTCATAAACATAAGAATTATTTTTAGAGGAGTTTTGGCCTTGTAACTTTTGTGTGACCATAAACGGTGAGGACCTGCAGTAATTCCAACACCGCTAACCATCCAAAGAATAATAACTGGATGGGAAAGAGGTTTGGATTAAAAATATAGAGGAATTACCCCATGCAACAGACAACCATTTGGCAGTAAAAAACAGCTGATATAGACCAATAGTTGCCCCAGTTTGTAGCAAAACATAGAGACCAACATTCCTCCATACAACTTGTGTTTTGAATTTGGCCTGGAATTTATTTATAATTATGCATTAAACACCATGATTATATTCTTTCGGGAGGGATGTAAAAGTTTCCGGAGTGAATATAACTATAGTCTCCGGAAAGAATATAACCATAGTTTCCGGAAAGAATATAACCATAGTTTCCGGAAAGAATATAACTATGATTCCGGAAAGAATATAACTATGATTCCGGAAAGAATATAACTATGATTCCGGAAAGAATATAACTATGATTCCGGAAAGAATATAACTATGTTTCCGGAAAATATATAACTATAGTTTCCGAAAAACTTCCGGTATAAATATAAAAAGCGACAAGATTTCCGGAAATAATATTACTATAGAATAACCGGAAAGCATAAAGCTCCGAAGCTTCCGGAAAAAACAAAATTATATTATAGTTATAAAGTTTTCCGGATTTTATATGTAGAATAACTATAAGTTTTCCGGAAAGTTTATTAAATAATTTATTAGAGTTATTTATTAGAGCTTTTCCAGAGTTATAAAAATAATTTTATATTGCCTTCCCAACGGATAAAAAATTTATTTAATTATTAATTTTTTTACTGCTTTAGCTTTTTCCTCCAATTCCTTTAAATCATTAACTTCCATAGTTAAAAACATTTCATCTTCTTCTGTCATTTTTCCATTTTGCCTGCTTTGTTGAGGTGTTGAGACATTAAGTGGTGGCATTTTTTATACAGATTATTAAAAAAGTTTTATTCAACCCTAAATTTGTTGCTTTAATGATAATTTACATGGGTCGAGAAGTGAGAAAATCGAATGAAGTAAATCTCCCGAAATAGGCTTGTCGACTTGGAATTGAACCAGAAAATCGATGAGTTTTGGTTCAGTTCTTCAGTTCGGTTCCGGATAGATTCTTCAAAAACCGACAACCTTATTCAGAAATATTAAAGTATAACAACCGGAGACTTTTCCGGAATATAAAAAAGAATAGATAGTCTTCCGGAAAGTTATAAAATAGTAACCTATGTGTCTTCCGGAAAGTTTTCCTGAAGGTATAATAATAATACTTAGAGGTATATGTATTGACTATATGTTTTTCATATTAGAGAGCCGTTTAACTATAATCATTTCAAATAAATTTTTAAAAGAAAAAAAATTACAAAATATTTATTTTTGTCCTTAAAATGAAAATATGTATTTGAGAGAAAATACTAATTGTTAGTCAGCCCACAATAAACAAACCAGCAGTTTTATATGTTTAGAATGGGGTGATCAAAAATTTTTAGTTTATTAATGTCAATTGTTTCTGTAATAATAAAATTTATATATTAATTTTATTTAACGCCCTATCTCTCTCTTTCCATTCCATTTCATCCACCTGCTGTTGCCCTATCATTTTATTTTTGGGGTGAATCACGTGAAAAGCTTTTATTCAAGTCGAGGGAGAAAAATGTAGATTGGAATAAAAAAGTGAAAATATTTTGGCTGTAGTGTAGTGTACCGGTGGTAAAAGTTTGGGACGTGACATATGTCATTCGATTCGTCTCGGCGAACTGAGTCGAACGGTACCACTCGCTACTTTAGGAAATGATTCTGGGCCGAGTTATAGGTCCCGAAAAATTGAAAAACCATAGGGGGAGTAAGCTCGATTTTGGGGTGAAAAATTCGAATATGCAAATAATAGCTCATTCAAGAGAGCTCTTCGAGCTGAGTCGAATGATACCAAAATCATCAAAATCCGACTTGATTTGACAAAGTTATGCTCGTTTGTTTTAGCTCCTTACCTATGGCGCCCGTGGAGGTTTTTGATGCTACTGGAGCCCCAAGAACATCCAGAGCAAGGGAAATGGGACTAGGTTTATGTTACGAGCCCAGACCCAGCGCCCGTAGACTCCCCGCGAGGCGCGTGCCGCAAAACTCCGCGCGAAGCGCGGAGTTTTGCACAAGCGCCTCGCCGACGCCCCATAGGTATACGTTGTTTGTTTTTGTGTCGTAACTTTGTCTAATTTTGTTCAATCGCTGTGATTTTGGTATCATTCGACTCAGCTCGAAGAGCTCTCTTGAATGAGCTATTATTTGCATATTCGAATTTTTCACCCCAAAATCGAGCTTACTCCCCCTATGGTTTTTCAATTTTTCGGGACCTATAACTCGGCCCAGAATTATTTCCTAAAGTAGGGAGTGGTACCGTTCGACTCAGCTCGTCGAGACGAATCGAATGACATATGTCACGTCCCGAACTTTTACCACCGGTACACTACACTATATCCAATATTTTAAAGGATTTGGGTAATATGTATATGTTGTTGATGCATATTCAGATTAAATATATCCAACTTCGCTCTATTAATTACCCCCCCCCCTCTAAAGCGAAAGATTGAATAGAGTAATTATTAGAAAATTATGGTATTAAAACATAGTTTTTTCCGGAAAAAAATCAAATTTCTATTTTTCCGGAAACTATTATATTTTACAAAAAAAATCGGAAAGAATACAAGGTTCCGAAGTAATGATAAATTAAATAAATCTATTCATATTTAAGTGGTGCAAAATTTCGCCCATAATAAACTACTTAATATATAAAAATTAAATTAAGAATTATTTATGTATTATGACAAAATCTTGTTAATAATGGCTTTTATATTTTATTTTGTCAAATTTTTGGGATGGGGATTCGCATGAATCCCTAAAAAATGTGGAAATCTACTTAAGACATTAAAAAATTTTGACATTTAAAGACTCGTGTTTTAGCTCCCTATCTATGGTCTCCGTGGAGGTTATGTATAAGCTGGGATATTCACTGCCTTGAAGAATGCGGTTATATTACTGTGTAAATAATGCTAATTATTAGCTAATTATTGAAAAAAGATTAATCAAAGTGAATCTTAAAATATAAAGGAGATTTTGGTATAAAAAATTTTCTCAGAGAGTTGTGAATAAAATAAAAAAAAGAATTGTCAATTTTTGTTGATTTTAAAGGAAGATATGGCCAAAACAAAACGCGCGCTTAATTTGCCGCACCCTGTAAAATTTATTTTAGGTTCTTCCGAAACGGGTTTGTGCTGTAATAGATAATAGGTAAATAATAAGTTGTGGCTCGCCATTTTGACGTTATTTTACCGATCTGGCGTCTGTGGTGATTTGTGGTGATCTTCCTTTTTTTTGCCATAATTTTTATTGATACAAGTTGTCCATTACGCACACAATTTTCTCGCACATGGTCATTTAACATCTTAAAATTTCTTACCCCCTCCCAAAACCAAGTAGTCAACCTATTAACACTTCTTGGTAATAAGATATTCTTTACTAGAGTAAGAGCGAGGTAAAAGTTTAATGCCGGGCAGGCTTCGATCCTGCGACCTCCTGGCAGTTATTGCTAGGCACTTTCGCTCACCACGTACAGGTGCTCTATTAACTGAGCTACCGGACGCAGCTTTCACCTTCTCTTTTAATAGATCTTAAACCCCCGCCTAGTGAGCATTTTAAATGCTAGCCAGCTGAATCTTTTTTCTCTTTCTCTTCCTTACACTAGAGCTTCGCCGGAAGTTCCGGTTCCAATCCGATCCTTTAGTTCCGGTTAAACGTGAACTTTTTAACACTCCTAAGAATTTGATTTCACATTTTTTATATGGAGGAAATTAGCAGCATCCGGTTCCTGCCAAATTTTCGGTTCTCTTACCTCCACTATCTCTTACCTCCTCCTCACCCAATTAGTAAAACAATCACCACCTATCTGTAATAAAAATTTTTAAGAGATGTCCAAGATCAGAGATTTTCAAAGACTCAAGACTAGACCCCAAGAATCAAGACCAAAAATTAAAACTTTCAAGTCAATTTTTAGGCCCCTTAGACTAACTGGGGATTCATATTTAAGTAGTGCAAAATTTTGTCCGTAAGAAGCTACTTAATATATAAAAATTAAATTAATAAATTACTTATGTATAAATACAAAATCCCGTTAATTCTGATGATTTTTTTACACAAATTTTTGGGACGGGGATTCGCATGAATCCCTAAAAAATGTGGAAATTTACTTGAGACATTGTTTGGAATTTTCAAATTTAAAATAAATATAATCATAAATTAAATTTAAAAGCTTTAATTTCCGTATATCCTTTAATAACTACCCCTGGGTTTTTTGGACCTTTCGCTGGAGGGAGTAATTAATCGAGTGAGGGTACGAAGCTTGAAATTTGAACGTGTTTTAGGGCATTTGTTTGGGGGTAATTATTGTTTCAATCTATTACTGGATTGGGTAATTAATGAAAGTGGGGTAATTATTTGAGGGAGGGCAATTAATAAAGGCTATACTGTATTCAAATTAAATTTTCTCTTATTTCTTCTATTCCCTCCACATATCATCACTTCTACTTTTATTCGCTTTCTTAATCCCAACCACTCTTTTCGAATTTATTTCTTTTTCAATTTTTAAGTTCCTCATAAGCTCAATTTTCTTCACAACTTCTTTTCGTTTACTGCTATTGTGGTATTCAAAGTTTCTCATTATTTTTTCGTTGGGAAATTTAATTTCTTTTTTAATTTGTTCTTCAATCTTTTTGATTAATGTGGATAATAATTTTTTATAATCAGATTGGTCTTTAATCCATAACTGGAAATAAAAGTTGGAATAAAGTAAAATAATATTTTTCGGAGAGAAAATAAAAATAATATTTTTGAAAATAAAATGTTTTTTATGTGTAGACATTTAATGGGTCCCGACTAGAGTTCGGAAATTTTGAAAAGCCTGGGCCTGTTCCTGGGTTCCGGGTTTGATTTATTGCCCTGGGCCGGATCCTGGACCTGTAGTACAGGAAAAACCCAGGCCCAGGAAAAACCCAGGAAGGTCAAAAAATGCCTAGGCCTGGACTCTGGGTACAGGAAAAACCCAGGCCTTGGTCCAGACCCAGACCGATCTTCAGTCCCGACCAGTGGTGGACGCAATTGAAAAAAAATTTTTTGCAGACGCAATCCGCAATTTTTTCAAAATCCGCAGCCGCTGTCCGAAAGTAAAAAAAATCCGCAATCTGCAATTCTGGTCCCAAAGTAGTAAAGTCACGGCCCCTATATCCACTGAAGGGATGGTCACTTTTTAATTTTCCTGTCACCATTAGATAGAGAATTAAATACAAAGATTTCAAGGGGCAACCCCAAGGTACCGCCGAGCTATAACTTTCTTCTAAATTGTGGAATCCGGGACGCCCTGGCATGGTTCGATGCGCCTTGACGAGATGAGTCGAACAATATCAGGGCGTCCCGGATTCGATAATTTTGAACAAAGTCATAGCTCGGCGGTACCTTGGGCTCGCGGTACCCTGCTCCCGATTTCAAGAATCTTCGTATCGAATATTAACAAGAACATTAAAAATTATTCGCATCTTTTTGAGTTATAGGGCCGTAACTCAGTTGAATCTGGACGTACTATATGTAATTAAATACTCCCCAAAAATTTATATTCTCTCCGGAAAACAGAACAGAATAATTCACCTCAATTTTAACCATAAAAGGCAAATCCTTCAAATCACTGTAATTATCAATAGATTTATCCAAATTTTTCCCAGGATTAATTTCGCAACGTAAAAATATTCCATTAAATCTCTTGTCAATATTTCCCCCCTCATTTCCAATTAAATTTTTAACACAAATAATAAAAATTTTGTCAAATTCTTTTAATAATTGAATATTCCCTGTCGTTCCAAGTAATAAAAGTTGGAAATTTCCCCCTTTAAAGTTTTGAGGGTCTTCGTAATTGGGTGGAATTCCTTCACGAAAGAAGGCACGTCCATATTTTTTGTTAAAGACTGGAAAATGAAAAAAATTCTGATTTTTTTATAAGCAAAATTCTGATTTTATGACCAGAATTCTGATTTTTTTTTGTTAAAATGTTTATCAGAATTCTGATCTATTCTGATTTTCCTGGTAAAAATTCTGGTTTTTCTTATCAGAATTCTGATTTTTTTCTGATAATTCTGTTTTATAAAAAATACTGTTTTTTGATCAGAATTCTGATTACTTCTCTGATAAATTCTGATTTTTTCCCGATAGGTTATGATTTTTTTTCTGAACAGAATTCTGATTTTTCTGGTCTTTTTTGAATAAAATTCTGATTTTGTTAAATCGGAAATGAAAAATCAGAATTCCAATCTAGAACCAGAAAAAAATCAGAACTCAGATATAATTCTGATCTTTTTGTTAAAATTCTGATCTAAATTCTGATTTTTTCTGATAATTCTCTAACTCACAAATATGCTTAGCCAGCTGACTAGGCAACAAATTATCTTCTTTTCGATTAACGGCAAATTGAATAGAGCGAAACATAGTTTGTGCACTCTTGTAAAAACAATCTTTTGTTAAATAATTCATCCAACGATCCCCAGATTCTTCAAAAGGATTTGTAAATAAGTGTTTAAGCTTCCCAAGTTGTTGCTGAAACTTGGGGAATTAGTTCAAAACAAAATCATATTAAAATTTTGATATCCATCTGACAAAAATTCTGATTTTTCTGACCAGAATTTCGATATTTCTGACCAAAATTCTGATTTTTCTAAACAGAATTCTGGTTTTTCCTATTGAATTCTGATTTTCTGACCAAACTTTTGATATTTTTTGATCAGAATTCTAATATTTACGACCAGAATTCTGATTCCTCTGATCGGAATTCTGCTTTTTCTGAATCGAATTCTGATTTTTTTCAAATCTGAATTCTGATTTCTTATTATCTATTCTGATAAACGGAAACTCAAATTGGATCCGGTTACGGTCAAAATTTCGGTTCCGGTGAAACACTACTATTTAGTTTCCCCAGCTAAGACTAATTATTTTTAAAACAATGACTCACACAAAATCCACAAAAATGCTTTCCAGACGAGCCATTCCCCTTAATAATTTTTTTTGAAAAATTAAAGTCAAATATTATTTTTACATTTTCAATATTCCTTCTAGGAGGGCAGTGTTGAGGAAAATCATTACATTCATAAAGCCATAATCGCCAAGGATCTTCCAAGGAGATTGAACTCAAAGTTGAAACAAGACTGTCCATATTTATTTTAAAATAAAGGGAAACTGAGAGAAAACTACACAATATTTATTTTTTAATTTAAAAAATGTATAAATGAGCAATAAATTAACGATGATTGTTTAACATTTTTATATTTAGCAAGAGAGCCAAATTGATTTTTTTGTACGTTGAACGCTTAGTATTTTATTAAACTATAGCTTTCTCATCGGCGATTTTTTTAGTTTTTAACAATAAATAAAGATAAAAATAAAAAATTGTAATTTTCAACAAGTGTGGGAAAATGGAAAAGGTAGACAAAATGCCGTTTCCTATAAATCGGGCAAAATATCAATCCATGTGAATTAGACAGAATGTAAATTGTACAAAATAAATTCTGATTTTTTATTCTCAACTAGTCTGTCTTTCTAAATTTCCTTTTTTGATTTAATATGTATTAGTTAATTCTGGAACAAGTGAAAAAATAGGGACACGCCCAAAAGGGCGCGCAAAATTTTTTTTATATTTTCCTTAACTAGCTGGAAAGTTTCTTGCCCTATCAATATTGATACCAATCTCCTTATCTCGATGATGGGCTGCACCCAATTAATTTAGATGAAGAAGAATAAAGTTATTATTCTGACTTGTCTTCTTCTGAATCGCTTTATCAAGGAAAGCTTATTTCTTAAGCTTTAAAAGAACTGTAGATTGGAAAATCAAGCAAATTTTATCAAAAATAATAAGTAAAATATAGTTAAAATTAAAAAATATTTAAGAAAAAATTAATGATTTATTCGTTCAATGCCCAAAACATCTTCAAATTATCTATGAGAATTTGTATCATAATCAATGGAAAATTCAATTTGTGGCTTGAATTCGTTGCAAAGATGGTATTTTATACGGAAAAATACTCTCATGCATATTCTTCTTCAGTCTCTTCAGCTCTCTCTTCTAGCCCAACAAAATTAACAACAGTTTTCAATCGAATATTAGCCACTATTTTTGAGAAATCCTCTGATGTCTCAATCAACTAAAATTTAAGAAATTTCGATAATCTCAAATTGAGGTCCTGCTATTAAAAAATTCGCCAATAAGCACGAATCAAGGATAACTTTTCTAATAAATTGATACTAATCTGTCCCCGTTTTTAAAACAATAAAGCCTAAATTTTAAAAACCAAAAACTTACATTTAAGATAATTTCCAAAAATTCCTGCAAATTAAATGCTGTTAAATATAATTTGATGAGCATTTTTCTATTCATCAAAATTCTATACAAAATATCAGTGTATTCTCTGGCGTCTTTATCCAGAGAAAACTTTATTGATAAGTAATTGATATGAAGATGCTTCTAAATAAATATGAATTTTTCTTCAATGCTGCAATCGAGGAAAAGGCCGGCATTTTCAATATAAAATTGTTATTCTTCTTCAAATAATATTTGAATCAATTCTGGGTTGAAAATATATCCACCAAAATTTCCACGGGTAAAGTAAAATTTGAAGAATTTATTTAAATAATAATAAACAATTTTGATGTCATTTACAATTCTGATAATTGCTGGTAGTTGAAGTATAATAGTTTTCACACCACTTTTGCAAACTGAAGATTTTTTTATATTTAGACAAAATTTATTAAATAAAATTTTACCTTTAGATAGCCAGATATAAATTCTGTCAGAATTTAGCACAGGCAAATACAAAGGAATTGGGTTTTCTAGTCCATTTCTCCACTAAAAAACAAAGAAATCTTCAACTAATTTAAATTAATTTAACTTCTCTTCAAGATGTTCGGACTCAAATTTTGCAATCTTATTATCAACAATTTTACGTCGTTCTGACCATTTTTTGTCAACCTTAAAAAGTTTTTTTAAAAAATTATTAAAAACTATACAATTGAAATCTCAGATATTTTCTCCCGAGCAAGTTCTCCTTCATATTTGTTAATTATATTAAAAAATGAAAATTTAAAGAATATAAAGTAAGTTGATGGAAAATGTTGTGATTATATAGGGAGGTTTGCTGCGCGGAGGATTATTAAATAAAATTTAAAAGATGGAGATTTATTAATTCGATGGGAATGTTTTGAATTTTAAAGGGTAGGAGATCAAGAAGCAAGGTATTTTGGGGAACTGCCTATCATAATTTTAAATTAAATAAATATTAAGCTGTGAAATTATTTTGAAGGGAAAAAGCTAAATTTGAATAGTTCACACCTTAAAAAGTTTTTTTATAAAAAGCTCTAAGTTTACAACATAAAAATTCAATCCCTAGTGATTACAATATATAGCTGAGTTTATGTTTATATTCAAAATTTAGAAAAAATAATTAATCGTTTGGTAGAGAGGGTATTTAATTAACTGTTTAATTAATTTCAAATAAAATATCAAAATAAATTTGGAAAACAGCTGGCTCAACCTTTAATATGAATAGTATTACCTTAATTTATGGAACTAGGCAGACATAATAAAGGACAGATCATAATGAAGGGTAACCCTCGGAGCTGTGGAAACGCATATGAGTTGTATTTTAAATGGTTCCTTGACTTTTGCGTTGTGAACATTTGTGCCGCAAATTTTGTAAGGATTTGTAAGAATTTTCTAAGGCTAAGAAGCCAGATTTCTTTTTTTTTCTAGCGCCGCAGGCAAAAATTTTGAGAAATTTAGAAAGACAAGAAGCCGGATTTTTCCAATTTTGTCCTCAGATTGGGTAAATTTTTGTTTTTTTGCAACGCAAGGCCAAAACGCAAGGCCAAAATTTAACGCAAGCGCTCACCTCTGATGAGGAATCCAAATTAAATGATTGACCCTCGGTATTATAATACATTATATAATTAGGTAAATGAATTTTTATACCCAACCCCTATCAATAAAATTAAAATTTTCTGCATCCTAAGGTGTCTGAAATTCACTAATAATTAATTATATTGAAGGATGTCCTTGGCTTCCATCATAGACAAAAATCTTCTGTTTATTCTTAATTAAAACAAGTAAAGGCTAAAATAATTTAATAAAGAATTAAAGAAATATTTTTATTTTAACAATAAATTGTGATTTTAAAAATCAATGTTATCCCTATAAATTCGGATCGTCCCAAAAATTTGAAGCATCCAAAAATTTCAAATCAGGCAAATTTTCCAGATCCTCTTTTTGAATAGGATTAATTTCCATTTGCAATTTTTCTTGTTTAGAAGTGTCATAAATTGTGTCATCTAAATTATTCGGATAATCATTAGTCTGTAAATTACCAAATGAAATTCCTTCACCATTAAGAGTAGATTGAGAAGGAGTATCATTTTGTGGATGAATATTTCCTTGATCTAACTGAACGTTCTCTGTGGAAACAATCGCTTCTTTTCCTTTATTTTCACAGTCATTATTTTGGCTATTAATAAATGAATTTCCTTCATTATTATCAAAAACGTTTCTTACACTTGACCTATCATTTTGTTGAGCTTCTTTTTCAATTTTCATTCTTAATTGGTATTTTTTCTTATATTCTCTACTCCTTTCGCTTATCCTTTCTTTATTCTTTTGATAATATTTTTTTGAAATTTGATTTATTTTTTCTTTATTCTTATTATGGTAGTTTCGGTGATTATCACTAATCCTTTCCTTATTCTTCTGATAGTAATCCTTATAATATTCTTTTCTCTTTAACTTTTTTTCTCCTTCATTTTTTCCTGTTTTTTCATTTTTTGTAATTTTACTTTTCGGTTTTAATTTTTCATTATTTTTTTGATTTTGAAAATTAACCGATGATTCTTCATCATCATTTAATATTTTATTCAAATACTTTGAAGTTTCCTCAACTCTAGTTAACTCGTTTTGATTTTTATTATTTTTAACAGAATTAATTAAACTCCATAATATCGAATTGAAAATTAAAAAGGTTATAATACTAACAAATTTCATTCTAAATTAATATAATAAATTATATTATGCAATTAATTTTTATTAATTAACGCTAAATAAAAAAGATAATTTAAAATATGTATAAGTAAAAACACCCGGTGTATTTTGACAATATATAATGTAATAAATGTACTTTTTTATGATTAAATGTAAAAGGGCAATATTGCTAAATATGTCTAAACATATTTATTAAAGCCGACAAATTATGAAATTTCAAAGGACATTTCCACAAACATTAAAGAAAATCTTTAAAATTAAAAAAATTAAAATTTATCTTGGTCTAATGAGCCTCTGAAGCAGCGGTTGGAATTTTGAAATTTGCTCGCACTGTAGCTCGTACTTTCTCGTATACTTTCTCGTACTTGGGAAATATGCAAAAAAATTATAATTTTATGATTTTCCCGCCGTTTATTTTATTTTTCCACACAACACTTTTTCCAGAAAAACTTGCGGATTGGGACTAATTCGGAAAAAATACCTACAGTCGTGGAAAAAAGTATGGAAGCGCTAGAAAATTTTTTCTTAATTCTTAATTTTTTATTCAAAAAATACGTTCTATATAGCAATCGAAAGCTCTATTCGTATCTCAGTTGACATGTTTCTGCATTTTTCATGAAAATAAAAATTGGCCGAGATAATCCGGATCTACCGGATATACCAAATCCCACTTTTTCGGAAAAATTTTTCGGAACAAATTTAACAAACCCAAATGATAAAGCATATTTTTCTGGTTATTTTCCACAAAACCGCTTAGAAATATCTTTTTCCGGACCAGAGATATGATTTTTTGAAAATCGCATTTTTCGCTTAAAAATTGAATTTTTTGCAAAAATAGACGAAAAATGCCATTTTCAAAAAATCATATCTCTGGACCGGAAAAAGATATTTCTAAGCAGTTTTGTGGAAAATACTCAGAAAAATATGCTTTATCATTTGGGTTTGTTAAATTTGTTCCGAAAAATTTTTCCGAAAAAGTGGGATTTGGTATATCCGGTAGATCCGGATTATCTCGGCCAATTTTTATTTTCATGAAAAATGCAGAAACATGTCAACTGAGATACGAATAGAGCTTTCGATTGGTATATAGAACGTATTTTTTGAATAAAAAATTAAGAATTAAGAAAAAATTTTCTAGCGCTTCTATACTTTTTTCCACGACTGTATATCCAACTAAAAATAAAAAAAATAAACAATCCTGAACTTTAACTAAAAATAATAACAAAAATCAGAAAGAAAAATCAGAGCAGAAATCAGCAGAAGAAAAAAATCAAAAGAAAAATTAGAGAGTTAAAAAACTCTCTCGCAAAAATAATTTCCACATACGTTAACATTGGAGACAACTAAAGATTGTGTTAATTAAACTTATTATCATATAAAAATAATAAATTGCATACGTTGCAAGATGGAAGGACAAATTAATAGAAAAAAGAGCTAATGACTTAAATGTGTATGAAAAAAATTTTTTGGGATTGAATTGTCGCTTGATACAAAATTTTTCCAATTTTTTAGTGTTTTTGTCAATTTTACCCTAATTTTCAAGAATTTTTAAATATCTTAATTAAAATATAAATATAATCTCTATGTACTTAATATATAAAAATACAAATGCAATTTTTATTAAGGGGAATGTAATTTCCATAAAAAGACTCAAAATTGAACTTTTTTGTAGAAAAATTTTTGGAACGGGGGGTTTGTGTGTGTGAACCCCTTCTTATTTCGTAATTCATCCAATTATGTAAGCCTGACCAAATTAGGAATTCGACGAATCGAAATAAAAATACGCCCTTAACGACG
Organism: Meloidogyne enterolobii; assembly: GCA_963681835.1. Taxonomy (NCBI): domain Eukaryota; kingdom Metazoa; phylum Nematoda; class Chromadorea; order Rhabditida; family Meloidogynidae; genus Meloidogyne; species Meloidogyne enterolobii. The sequence continues at coordinate 568,860 of CAVMJV010000007.1, forward strand.
AGAATTTTTAAAATATCCTCCGTAATCTCAATATACTGCTTGGACATCCAAAATTTTCGAATAACGACGAGAATATTTTAAAACTTTTTTTTTATAAATTTTATGAAAGTTTGTTGGACTTTTGTTAAAGTTTTGAATTTTTTCAAACATATTTCCAAAAATAAATTAATTTTTCTCGGACAGTTGATTTCATTTGTATATACCTCAGTTGAGTCCAACTTATCGTTTAAAATGTCTTATATCCATCCAAATCCACAGATACCTTTCTTGATATCTCAAAATATCGTCCTTAATCCCCAAAATCCCTTGATCTTTACTTTAATCCAAACAAATACCTTGACCTCTTAATCTTTTTAAAGCGAATTAAACTATAAAGACTGAATCGAGGCATATACAAGGGAGACTACACCGTCTTCCATATTTTCCAAAATTAACGCCTGCGGAACAAAAAATGAAGAAATATACTGCTTGGACATCCAAAATTTTCGAATAATTTCGCCTGTGGCGCTTAAACCCCGTTTTAATTGCTTTTGGTGGTTTGAGATTTGAAGAGATATCTGGTGATTTGGAGATATCACCATATTACCTTTATATTCCAAATTGCGTATTGCGTTTGCTCGATGATCCTTAATATAGGAGGATGGCTCCGGTTCAAAATCTTGGCCTGAGCTGGAGCCAAGATTTAAACACCCGGATCGGGATAATCATGGGACGGCTGAAGAAACATAGTTTACGGATCCCAACCCTCAATCCTCCTATATCCATCTATATCCCATCATATCCTCCGTAATCTCTTAATCACTCCAAGACCTGAATCAACGATTCCCTCCAAATTACTATCCTTTCAACTCCTTATGTCACAAAATAGATACGACACTCGCTCTCGCGCATTTTTACACATCATTATTGATTTTTGTTTAACATTTTTCAATGGAATATTGTCCCGAAAAAGACTCGATGCCCGACTCGATAAAAATGAGGCCCGAAAAGAATGACTCGAACTTCGGCCCGACTCGAAAACCCCAACCCTAATCATAATTCATCTCATAATCACGAAATTAATAGGTATAACAAAACTCTAATGCAAGCGAAGGTTAAGAATAATTAGAGAGTTTTGAAAACCCCCTCTCAAAAATATCCAACAATCTTGACTGCGCTTCGGCCGCTTCGAACGACATTTTTTTATGTAAACATATTAGCATACAAATATATTAAATTTAATATGGTGTAAAAAAAAGATAAATTAAAAAAACGAGCTAGTACCCGAACTATTATTTACTCAGATATTTCTTTAAATTTTTCAACCTAACACAATTAGACAGTAACAAAATCGCAAATTTGGTATTTCCATAAAGAATTTTTTTCAAAAGATTGAACATGACGAAAAAAGGTTGAACAGCTGGTGTAACTATATCCAGGGATCACGAAAACTGGGATTCCGTGATAGAACCAAAGAAGAGTGTCGCACTAGATTTGGAATATTGTGAGGGTGGTGGAATTTTTTTAAATTGTTTTTTTTTGAATTTATTATTGAAATCTTAAAATTGTGTTTTTCTAAAAAATTAAAAAAAATTTTCAGAAAAAATTTTAATTTTTACTTAATATATATAAACGCACACTTTGAATTATTTAAAATGTTTTGTTTAACACTCATTTAAAATATTTGGTTAGATTATTTGAATTTTTGGATGTGGGGGTTTGTGTACAGAACCCCCTTCTAATTTACTTAGTACACATTTTTACTTTACCTTTTTTGGCATTTTTAAAAATTTTTGAAAAAATAATTGAAAAAATGTAAAAAGTAGCCTAGTCGATTTCAAGGTCAATGAAGTACGAGACTCACAATTCGCGGTTATATAAACCCATTTTTGATATCATTCGATAGAGAATTAGATTTGGTATAAAAATTAATTTAAAACAAAATTTTAGATTAAAAAGAAAAAAGAATTGATAAAATTATAAATCGAGTAATGCTCAATATTCGAAGTTAGGCTGGTCCGAGGCATATAACTTTGGGTTAAATGGATATTATTTTGATAATTTGAGTATTTTTCGAAAGAAAATTGAATTTTTCAAAATTTTTTCTAATTTTTGGTTAAAATCGGAAAATCACGCCAAACGCAATAAAAGAATAAAATTTAATCAAAAAATAGGAAAAATTTCGAAAAATTATTTTATTAAAAACATGGGAAAATTCGGTGTATCTTACTAATTAAATTTTAAATTTTTTGTCCACATCTTTTTTTTATTTTAAGAAAACTTTAAATGGCGTTTTGATAATTGCTTTGTCTTTAATAATTTTTAGAAATAATAAATAAAAATAAACTTGTAGTAAAAAATCTAAAAAATGCTTAAATTACTTAATATATAAAAACACAAATTATTATTTATTTAAAGTATTCTGCTTCCCAGTAACCAGCGATATTGTTGTAAAATAATTTTTGGGTTGGGGGGTTTATTAAAAACCCCCTTCTAATTTCTAAAATGCGGATCAAGTTCAAATACCTAGCTTAAATCAAATATTGGGAGGCACAGCCAAAACATTCATAACGATGTTAGGTATTTACGCGGATATGCTTAGAAGTGAGAACCCAAAATGTTTTTGTTATATAGGGCCCGGATATACATAGATAAAATAAAAGGATATTAAATAATAATAAATATAGATACCGTATACTATAACTATAGCTACTCTCTTATTTTTTTTTATTTTTAGACTTTAAAATTGAAAAAAGGCTAATTTAAGCCTAATAATTATATATGTACATATTTACATAGATTCTTCAGTAGTTCACAAGTGAAATTTGTCGAAATATCCATTCCTTTGGATAGGAAAAATCAAAAAATGGAAAATGTCCATTCAAGTAAAATTTGACAGAGTGTCCATTCATTCTATAATAATTTTTAATATTAGATCCCTCACTAATTTGCAAACATAATAAACACATTAAGTATACATATCCCCGATAACTTAGCTCTCACATCTCATCAACAAATAAAGTCTGTGGATAATAGAATGAGGAAGAAAATAAAGGGGGAGTCAACAACAATGCCCCCCATTTATTGTTTGTTAAAAAAGAGGAAGGGAAAAAAGTAAGCGCAGACTTGGCCAATGGACAGCATAAATGATCGATTGATCCGATCTGTCAATAATCTGTTCAAAGATTATAACTTTTAAAGTGAGTAATATTTTTGAATATTTATGAATTTTAAATATTAATCTGAATAGGGTTATCAGTTTCACCAAATTCTTTGGTTAACCAAAACCGCTCTCGGTTTTCGAAAACCGACAACCCTAATTGTGAAGCAGGCTTTTAGAATTATGAAGCTAATAATACAAGTTTCCAAAGCATGCTTCAGAAACAAAAAAATATTTTTTGAGCATGTTTTAATGGTTGAATGCGTCAGAAGCATTATTGTATTAAACTTGAAGCTAGCTGCCAAAATTTCTGTAGCATGCTTTCCACTTTTTCGCTACTTATTTGAGTTCCTGAAGCATGCTTCTAAATACCCTTGAAAAAAATTGTTCGAAGCAGACTAGCACATGGATACGGATATGGATACAGATATTATAAAAATGCCTGCGGATATCCATCTGTATCCGCCATAAATATGCGGATACGGATACCGAAATCAGTATCCGTGTGCTAGTCTTGCTTGAAGCATGCTTCTTAAATGATTTTGGATATTGAGTGTTTTGGAAGCATGTCATGTTTCTTATTCAATGTATTATTGTATTATATTTAAAAGCTTGCTTCCAACTTCCTTAAGATGCTGCCTACATACCTTTAGAATCTTCTGAAGCGTAGAACATAGCCAAACCATGCTTGTAAAATATTTCTAAATTTTAGAAGCAAAAAATGATCTCATCAGTTTTATTCTTTCATATACTATTGATAATTGCAAACCTTCTAGTTGGTGAGGAGGAACAAGGAAATTCAATTTTGACAACCCTAAAGAATGTAATTTTGCATTCATCCCCAACGGTACTTAATATAAATTTTCTCAATTAAATTCTAATTAATAAAGGACATTTTCAAAAATATGACAAGAATTACACTTTATGGAAGCCTTCCATCAACAACCCAATTTATCAATTTTCCCGTAGAACAAATTGGGCAGACCAGACAGTTGGCTACTTTTGCAAGTTTTCCAACATCAAAGCCAATAACATGTACATATTGTTAAATACGCAAATACATTTATAGTTAGGAACAGGATTTGGAGGGTCATATATACGAGAGCCTCAAAATCTCTTCGATACTTTTAAAATGCGGGAATGAAGGTGTGGGATTAATATGAGATTCCATGATGTCTCGAAAGATTAAAATTTTCTTCAACTCTCACAATCCTATCTCTAATTATACTTTTCTTTAGTTTCATCAAGAACGGAAATCTGTAAACAACCTCAACAAGTAGGCAGTGGTCCATATCGGTCATTTTTATTTTTTAAAATATTCCCTGAGAATAATATACAGAGTTAATAAGTTTTAATGACGGAATAGATAATATAGTTATTATGTATTAAGAATTATGAAAATTTGTCAATGAGAATTAATACGACAAAATTCGAAACACATTTTCAATACTCTGCCTTAAATTAGATAAAAATTAGATAATTAAAATCCCTACTCTATTAAATAGTGACTTTTGTCCACGAAGATAAACTTTTAGCAAATAGAAATATAAAATTTCATATGTTGTAACTATAAATTTTCCGGAATTCAACATTTTCAAAAAAATAATATTCTCTTAATTATGTCTAGTATTCCACGCTGGTTCTTCAATCCAGGACAATCAAAATGTGAGCCATTTTATTGGTCTGGATGCTGTGCTAATTCAAACAATTTTGCTAGCCAGGAATTGTGTCAAAATACATGCGAAGGTTGTTTTAGCTTATTAAAAATGACCCTTGATTCGGGTACACCCCAACTCTCCCTGGACTCCCTGGTATGGTTCAATTCGGCTCGCCGAGGCGCATCGAATCAAACCAAGGCGTACCAAATTCGACAATCCTGAACGAAGTTATAGCTCTGCGGTAAGTAGGGCTCGCGGTAAGTTGGCCTGCTCCCCCTTGATTCTTTTTATCAAATTTTTTCTGATCCATTTCTTAACATGCTTCTGTTATAGTAGGAGGTGACGAGAAGACAAAAATAATCTTTTTTTTTAAATTACCCATTTCCTAGGGTGCCCTGTAGTCTCGTCAGAGGTTAGTTTCGTCAGACGACATTTTCGTCAGAATTAGTTTCGTCGGAGGCCTTTTTCGTCAGAGAACAGTTTCGTCAGAGGGTTGTTTCGTCAGTGATCAGTCTCGTCAGAAGGCAATTTCGTCAGTAAGGCTCCCTTTTTAAAAATCTGATTAAACAGCGGTTTTTGACTTATAATATGTTTTTTGTTTCTGAATCTATTTGAACTAATGAGGTGTAATTCGAAGGAGCTTAGAAAAGCTGATTTTTGTGATGAAAAATTATATTTTATAATTGATAGCTCAACCTACTCAGCTCGACGAGTTGAGTCGGTTCGACGACTGAGCCTTCCTACACGATCTTTCAATATTCAGGAGTCTGTAACTCGGTCCCGGAGTGTCGGATCAACCTCTTCCATAACTAATTCGACTCAGTTTTCAGAGCTCTTTCGAATGACACCTCATTTATTAAAATCGATCCAGAGACAAATAACCTACTATAAATCAAAAACCGCTGTTTAATCAAATTTTTAAAAAGGGAGCCTTACTGACGAAAAGGGCCTCTGACGAGACTAATCTCTGACGAAACAACCCTCTGACGAAACTGCTATCTGACGAAAAAGCCCTCTGACGAAACTGATTCTGACGAAAATGTCCTCTGACGAAACTAACCTCTGACGAGACTACCGGACACGTTTCCTAGAGGGTTTATAAACCTCGTCCCAGGCTGAGCACTCGAAATAAAAATAACTAATAAAATTTGCATTCTCTTCTAACAGAAAATTAGTTACGGAAAAATAGGGCGAGAGTGTATACGGCTAACGACAATTTTACCAATAAATGCAAAATTAAAAAATTTAAAATATTCAGAAACATCAACGCCCACAAATCCTTGTGCTCTAGGAAGTAGTCAGTTACTCCTATGCCAACCAACAACGCCCTCATCATGCTCAAACCAACAGTTTTGTCATGTTGGGGATAGTCCCGTAACGACTGTATGCTGCAATAGGCCAAGTAATAATTAAATGAAATACCTATAAACATTCCTGGAAGTGTATGTCACAGTAAAATTGGGGTCGTTTTGGCATAAACTGTCAATTAAGCAAAACTAAAATTGGGTAGTTTTGGTACAAACTGACACTTAAGCATAACCTAAATTCATGAAAATTTTCTCAAATATTTTTAACTTGTAAATTCATTTAAATCTGTCAAATTCTAACTAAAAATTACCTTAATATGGTATCACGACTTTTGCGCCGCGACTTATGCGCCGCGACTTGTGCGCCGCGACTTTTGCGCCGGGCGACTTATGCGCCGCGACATTTGCGTCGCCATAATTTTAAAAGATAATATCTACAGTCGGACCTAATTATAGTGTACTTCTTAAAAAATGGTATCCAGGAGCTGAAGGAATTTCAGGAAGTACAATATTTCGGTAAGTACAATAGCCCTCTTTAATAAACCGACCCCCTAGATGAAGGTTGAAAAATAAACCGACCCCCTAGAGGGGTCATCTTCAAAGAACTTGACTTTTTCAAATTAGGATATTTGGTCTGCTACCCTTATTCAGGCATGATTTTCTGCCAGAAGAGGGTGCACTATAATGTAAGTCTGTCGGGTCCAGATATCCGGATCTGAAAAAGGCCGGATAGCCGAAAATTTTAGGTCGGATATCGGATCCGGATCTTGATATCCGAAGATTCCAACTATTCTACATCTTCTATAGTGAGGTCCGGCTGTAGTTTTTACAATTATTAATGATATTGGCGGCCCAAAAGTCGTCCGGCGCAAAAGTCGCGGCGCAAAAGTCCCCCAGCGCAAAAGTTATATTATTTTTCTTTTCTCTCCTTTTTTATCCTTCTTTCTCTTCATCTTGATTTTGTTTGTGGGGAGTATCCAAATTAGTTTGCGGATTATCCCTGTTCGAACAAATGACGGATCCCTATCAGAAAAAATTAGAGGATTTATAATCCTCTTACAAAAATAATTACATATCATCCATTTTTTTCCTACTCATATTTGAAAACAAATGTAAAACTAAATATAGCATTCGAAATATTAAATTTTATATTGTGTAAAAGAAAACTCCAATTTATAAGAATAGAGGATGGAACAGTAATTTTAGACACTAATTATTTTCATTGCTTAACCTCGGTCAAAATTTTATATTTGACGTCAAATTTACACTATTAAATTACTTTAGTAGTCTTTCATGCCTATTTCATTTATTTTCCTGTTACCTTCATTTTTTCTCGCCTATTTCTTTAGTTTGAGTTTTTTAGGTTGATTATGTTTTCTATATTTTTTCTGTAATACCCCCAATAATTCTACGATATCCCTCGATATTTGATAAAATAAATTAATTTTTCATGCCTAAACAATAAAGTTTAAATCAAATTACTTTGCCCGTCACATGCTCGTAGATTATCAAAATTAATGCTTTTTATGACTATTGTTAGAGTCATGGTAAACAGATTATAATCCGTTACGAGACCAAAAATTAGAGGGTTTAAAGAACCCTCTTACAAAAATATAATCCTCATTTCATAACTTTGTGCTTAGTTTAGAACTTAAATGAAACTTATTAGTATTGCCAAACATTAAATATTATATTGTGTAAAAAATAAATGAAAATTTAGCGAAAAGAGCAATTTTGTGATAAATTCCTTTTTTTATTTTTTAGTTACGAAATGTCAAAATGATCAAATAAACAATATTTAACTCTCAAAATTACAAAAGAGAAATAATTAAAATAGAATTTAGACTATAAGAAATTTAGACAATTTCCTTCTGTAAATTTAGTAAGAATAATTTTTTCCCTGAAATTATATTTGCAGCAGAGTTGCGTCGTAATTGAAAATTTTTTTTCGTAATCGTAATTCGTAATTCGTAATTTAAAAAATTTTTTCGTAATCGTAATTCGTAATTCGTAACTGAAAAAATGCCGTAATTCGTAATTCGTAATCGTAATTCGTAATTTTTTAAAAATATTTAAATTAATTTTAAAAATCAAATATCTATTAATAATTGCTGTTTCTCCCATTAATCTCTCCATGTCTTCTTATTTCTCTGATATTATTCAAATCCCAATTAATTCCCTGATATCCCTCTTAATCCTAATAATCCTCCGATATCTCTTTAATCAATCATGAGGAATCATCGTCCCAGATTAAGTTTGATATCATGTCAAATCATTCTCACTTAATCCCGAGCCAACACTCTTATATTTTCAGCGCCGCAGGCGAAAAATTTTCAGAAAATTCATGACTAGATTAAAAATTTTTAAGTTTTTTTCAATTTTAAGATATTAAAAATATAAATTTACAAACCTAAAATCAAAATCAAATTTAAAAACGTTTATTTTTGAAAAAATAGGTTGTCTAAATTTTATTTCCCACACTTGGATTCGAACCAAACACCACAAAATATTAAATGAGTGAAGCTTGACTTTTAACCCACTCAACCACTGATAAACACAACTAAGGAGAGAGAAAAAATAAATATTTCTTCTCCTTTTTATTCTAAAATTTTTTGGCAAAATTATTTTCGTAATTCGTAATTTTTGCCTATATTTTCGTAATCGTAATTCGTAATTCGTAATCTAAAAAAAATTTTCGTAATCGTAATTCGTAATTCGTAACTGAAAAAACGCCGTAATTCGTAATTCGTAATCGTAATTCGTAATTACGACGCAACCCTGATTTGCAGACTCTCGAAAAAATATCAGAACATTTCCCACTCAACTTTTTATTTTTAGCGGAAGTCAACGTTTGCCAGCAGCCTTTAAGTTCCGGAACAGGAAGTTCAACACTACAGCGTTGGTATTTCTATGCACCAGCAGGCCAATGTCAAACATTCACTTATCGGGGACTTCAAGGAAATGAGAACAATTTCTTGTCGAGAATGGATTGTGAACAAATCTGTCAAGGCAAATTTTGATTAAAGACTGGACCAAATGAGATCTCAAGCGAGGAGCTCGATCAAAAAACGAGACAGATTTTTTGAGACTCGAGACCTCGAGAATCGGGATTTCCAAGAATCGAGACTTTTTCGAAAATCGAGACTTTTTTCGAGATCTCGATCTCGATTCACGTTGATACACGCAGTCTGGTCTCTAATTTTACTCATTTTCTAATAAAAATCTAAAAAATTTCAGCGAATCCCTGTGCTGTAGGCGTCCCTCTAAGAGATAGTCAAGGGAATGTCGGTTATTGCTCATCAGAACAGTCAAAAATTTGTCCAGTAAATTATTATTGCCATATTGGGGGTGATGCAACAACAAGCCTTTGCTGCCCAGAAATTGGTAAAATTAAAAAAGATAGGCACTCTTTTATTGCCGCCCCACATTTTATTTTTTTCTCCTTTTTTCATTTTTCCAAAAAAGTTATGTCGTGAGTCGTATCAAAAGGAAGAATAGGGTAATTTTGTGAAATTATTCAAGGACAATATGACTTAACAACTAGGGATGAGGGTACCATTATTTCGATTTACCATAAAATCTATCGAAATAGACAATGGATGGGGGGGAGATACCTGAAACCCGGTTTTTTTCGAGCAGACTTTTTTCTTAAGCCGGCTCATCTCTGGAATAGACTACTGACCTAAAATTATAATACACATCCCTAATACTGGACAGCATGAATTTATTAATTTAATCTTTTACCTGTATATTAATTTGACCTAAGTGTACATTTTGGAGAAAGGAGAAATAAAGGAAGTAAAATAAATGTGGGCCGATAATTAGAGAGTAGCAAAAAATTAATAAATAAAAATTTAAAATGAAGCATTTAATTTAAACAAATTTTGAAAAAAATATTTACAAGCCAAAAGCGTTATTTAAATACCCAACTAGGTATATCTGGCCTTCCTTCTGGTCCTTCATAAATATAGGGAATTCTTTTAATCAAATCTTCGGGTTCATAACTTGGATGGTTTAAAGAACATTTAAGTGCATTCTGTAATTAAAAATATATTTAGGGAATGAGATTTTCCGGAAAAAACTTTACTGAATAAAAGGTTTCCGGTTACTCGTAAATTTTCATAGAACGCATAAACTAGACTAGTGCCTGCATAATTTTAAGACAAAACTGTATTTGTTCTATTTCACTTATCCCTATTTATATGTACAACATATGAAATTTAATATTGTTAGATACTATTATAAATGGCTTTTTTGTCAAACATAATTACCTCAAGATTAAGGAGTTTTTTAAATATTTTTGTAAGAGGGTTCATTTAACCCTCTAATATGATGGCATATATGTATATTTAACAGTTTCGTCAGGTTTCATTTCGTTAACATATAGTTTTATCACCCCTTCATGGTAAGGATAAACCTTTCCGACAATTTTGACTTTATTTATTTTTCTTGCCTGAAAATTGCTTCTAATCCATAGGGATACAGCGATTTTTCTACCTTCAATAATAGGGCATGCTGCATGTAGAGCATTTTGTTCCTTCTTTCCGTTAGAATTGGAATTTAGCCATAACAATAGATCTCCTTGAATTTTGAATTTTTTAAATTTTAATTTTAAGCTGTAGTCAATTGAAAGCGGTTAGCTGAGTGCCAGCCGGCTTTTATCAATTTTGTTGCCTGATCCAATACGAATTTTAAAAGACCTCCTTCGAAAGACCTCGATAAGCGGTGACATTTCTCCAATTTGATGGATCAAATGCGAGTACTTGTTGAAGAGTTTTAGACCGATGTTGAAGTTTTAGCCGTAAAAAACACCTAGTAATTTGGCTTATCAAGCTATTACTTTTTAATTGATGATCAGAATTGATGTATCCCATTAGGAAAAAGACCACGATTGAGGGCTTTTGAAAGACAAGAATCATTAGTGTTGGTTCAAGCACAAAAAAGTTATTGCCGATCAAATTCAGCTGACACTCAACTTTTCCGTATTTAAATTCATTACAGTACCCCTTTCCGGTCCAACAGTTAGATTCAAATTTGGAAATGTTGTAAAACTTCCTTTCGCAGTCTTTACAATTAGCAGAGCTGTAGCTAATCTATTTCCAAAGTAGGCAAACCAGCCATCGTCGTATTCTACTGGCATGGGTTCCAAGTGGTCAAAGTGAGGGGCATAATGTCCAAATTGTTGATAACTTAGAATCTATAAAAATGTAAAATCTTCGCGTGGCAATTTAACCCTCTAATTTTTTGTGGGTTTTGCAAAGAGTTCTTTTCGTAATCAACTAGTTTCGTTGGTAAAATGCCATTTTTAATGAACTACAGGAATTAAAAATAAAAAAATGATGGGCGCATACCGGAGTGTACCAGTTCCGCTTTTTAAATTGAGTGTATAGGTATGTATGTACCCGTGTCTAAAATTGTCTTTTCTCTAAAGTTTTTTACAACATATAAAATTTTGTATTTATGCATGCTAATAAATGTTCCATTCACACTAAGAAATTGGTTATCGTTATCTGTACTTAAATATTTTTGTAAGAGGGTTTTTATAACCCTCTAATATTTGTTCGTATTTCTGCCCAATGGCTGTTAAAAATGAGGTCGTCGTTTAACTAGAAATTTAAGCTCATTAAACAAACCAAAAAATCCTCGCCCATGGCTGGGTTTAAAGCCAAAGTCTTCCTCAATTTTCGATACAATGGACGAATTTCCTTCTCTTCATGGCTCAGCCATAGTCCCTCAGCTTGACGTCCTCTATGTCCACTACTGTAAACAAGCCCCTCAACACCCATAGATTCTACATTACTAAAATTGTTTTTAATTTTTTAGTCAAAAATAATTTTTAGAATTAAAAATGAAAAAATTACGTTATAAGTCACATAATTGGATTTGGACAATTTATCATTCGAATGAACTCAACAAGCCTCTGTATTTACACAAAAACGGAATTCCAGATAAAATTCAGTTGATAATAACTTAGTTCAGAATCATTGAATTAATCTAATTTCGGGAACATTCGACTCAGCTCGATGAGCTCTTCCAAAAGACATGATTATCCGAATTGGAATAAGGGGCTTAAAGGAATCTTACGTTAAAATAAGCACCTGGAATTGTCCAATTTTTCTTCAATTTTGTTTAAATGATTTTCTCCCAAAAAATCTGGAAGACGAATTATAGGTGGATAGCGGCTGAGAACTTTTACAAATAATTGTTCAAAGCCAAATTGATGAATAAAGCAATTTAAGTCTCTTTGAGTTGAGGGAATGCTAGGAGCAAGGCAATGTTTTAGCATTGAACGAGGCCATGTATTTCTAATGTCCTAAAATAATTTTTATATTCTTTACATGAGGAATTTATTTTTAAAAGAAAAGTTATAATTTTCGGTAGATACTTTTAGACATTCATGAAAAAATATAACTATTATGTATATTGTCAAATAGCTTTTTAATTTTTAAAGCCATGGGTACCTCGTTTTGAAGAAAATGTCCCATCTCAATTTTTGATAGTCTTATATTCTCTATCAATAAGCATAAAAATAATGATTGAAAAAATAACAACATTACTTCCTCTCGTCTTTTAAAGCCAATAGAAATTTTATGTACTAATTTGAAGTTACATACATGAGCGATTTTGTTTCAACAAGAAAGTTAGGATTTTAGCAAAATTCTTTTATTACTTGTTTGCTTATTAACTTGTCTTTTTTGAATTATTTTCCTTTTTAGGAAACTAATTTCTATTATTTAATATTAAGTAAATTGATCGGGATAATTATTTATTTTACTACTAGTTTTTTTGTAAAACCAGAAGTAACTATTAAGTAAATATTCTGAAAATTCTGAAAAAAAAATTCTGAAAATTTTTCTGAATTTTTTTTTTAAAAATCAGAAATTTCTTAAAATAATCAAAAATTCTGAAAATTAGAAGAATCAGAAATTCTGAAAAGTAATTCTAATAAAATCAGAAGATGGTTGAAATTTATACAGAAAAATTCTGAAATTAATTCTGATTTTTCTAAAAATTCTGAAAATTTTTAGGAGGAAATCCATGCCTTCAACCTTGTAATCCAGGCCAAGGCTTTTACCAATTAGCCCGGTGGTTTTGGGATGCTGCTGCTGGTTGTTGTCGTCAATTTACTTACAAAGGACAAAAGGGAAACCAAAATAACTTTATTAGTTTGGAGGAATGCAATAATGCTTGTTATGGTAATTCTGAAAAAATTAAGAAATATTCTAAAAAATTCTGGCAAAATCAGAATGTATGTGAAAATATTCTGAAATCTGAGAAATCAGAAGTTCCAAATAACCTTAATTTTGAAAAATCAGAAATTCGAAAATCAGAACTCTAAAAAATTCTGGAAAATATTCTGATTTTATTTAATATTAAATATTCTATTATAGCCCCTCCTAACCCTTGTCGACAACCAATCCAGCTTCCACTAGTTCCCTGCCATCCAGGACCAGAAGCTTGTGAGGGTAGAAGTGATCTTTACTGTCACATTGGTAAATAAAGTTAATTAAATTAGAAATAATTTTATAAAAAATGCTTTCAAACAATGAGTAATTTTATTCGTTTTTTCGTTCGCTTTTTGTGGTTTATTTTTTTGTGTGTACTTTTTATGTCAATATTAATAAGTCAGTCTCCGAAAAAAAATTAAATAAATTTGTAAACAACATTAATTTGAACGAGAATTTTGACTATAATTGGAAGGACTACTTTTGTGACTCAAATAGGGAAAGGTGGTACAATGGAGTTTCTCTATTACATCACATATTGCTCCTAATTTTTCTGACGTAAAAAAGGGAGTGCATAGATGGTGACATAGGATGGCAGACATGTTCCTAACTACGTCAGCCAAAAATCTTGAGATTCAATCGTACTGTAGGGTACGATTGAGTGTGAATGGAAATAACATGAGATTAAAAAGATATAACCGTTATATGTTTGAGACCATCAATCTTTTCAATATATATCGATCTCGACACTAGATCTCTTTTCTAACTAAGCCGCTGCCTTATATGATTTTAATTGTAATATTATTACAGGTAGTACACCAGAAACTACCGTATGCTGCCCTATAGGTTATTCAATATTTATTAAAAAATATTTAAAAATTAATTGTAGACCAAGGAGACAAATGTCAATTGCCTATAGAGCCTGGAGGTGGAGTAACAAATTCTTAAAAATTAAAAAGTTTCTCAGAAGGAACAGCCCAATTGCCGCGATTTGGCTACGAGCCGTCAACACAACAATGTCACCAATTTATTTATAGGGGACTTAAGGGGAATCAAAACAATTTTCTAACTCTTGAGGAGTGCCAGTTGGCTTGTCTTCCTAATCCGTGCCCTTCCGGTAAGAATATATTAGTAGGGGTCCGGACGCAAGGTATTTTTTCTTCCATCGGTATTTTTATCTCAGGGATCCTGCCGACGCAAAAACAAAATTCCCGATTTCGGGAAATCGGGATCCCGACACAAAAAAGCGTCAGTACTTCCCGATTTTCAGGAATTTTTGGGAATCGAGGCGGCAGGACTCCTGGTATACATATGTCGGTAAACAGTAGCGGAAATACGCTACAGAATACAGTACGATAAATTTTAAAGTTGAATTTTATTTGACGTTATTTTTTACAATTAGTATGGTACGAAAAATGAGTATGTCTTTTCTTTTTTTACAACGTATGCAAATTAATATTTTTACATTCTAATAAATTTCACTTCGTTTCTACAATGTTGGGGTAATCTCGAACTGCATATTTATTATTTTTGAGAGAGGGTTTATAAAACCTCTAATTTTGTATTCTTTATTACGATGTTCTCTGATTGATGAGTATTTATTCTGGTTTATTTTCTGTTTTTTTGCTATTTTTAGAGCTTTTGTTTGGGACTAGTACATATTTTGTTCTGATTGTTTTGGTTTTTGTTTACTCTTCTTTTTTGTTTATTTCCGTTCTGATTTTGCGTTTCCGTCGCACCTACCCTTTTAATAGGCTATTTTTTTAGATCAACTGTCTTTGAAGAAAGAAAAAACAAAATTAAAAAAACGGAAAATCTAGGACTCCATTTATGTAAAGCTTAATTGATCACTCCAATCTCTTGCCATTCTTTTGGATAGGCCATTTTTAATGTTATTTGTATGGATATTTAACGGATGAATAAGAGATATAATTGTGTCTGGGCAATTTCCATGACGATTCTATTCCATTCCCGATCCAATAAATTTTTCCTAGGCCTGAATTGAGAAATTTACTAATAATTTTTATTAAAAGGAACTCCATTTGTTGGGGCTGATGGGCGTATTCAAAGCTGTGCTGTGAGTACCTCCATGAATACATGCCCAAACAATTATTGGTGCCATGTGGGAGCGAATGCTGCTAGCACTGTTTGCTGCCCGGATGGTAAATAAATATACTTCAAATTTTGCTTAGAGGTCTGAAACGGGTGCCGGAATTTTAGTCTCTGGAACTTTCGTCTTCAAGACTTTCCGGAACTTCCGTCTCCAACATTTTCGGGATTCTCGTCACCAAGGAAATAAACGGAATTTTCGTTTCCGCTAGGAATTTTCGTCCCCAGAGGAAAACTTCCCGTTGACGGGGAAGTTGTTCTGTCAACGGTGGATAGTGTTCCGTTCAATTTTACTTAATATATAAAACACAAATTTAGAATTATTTAAATTGTTTTGATTAACATTCATTTCAGTGTATTTAATTATTTTATTTTAAATAAATTTTTGGATGGGGGGTTTGCGTACAGAACCCCCTTATAATTAACCTTTCCGTCGTTGTAGTTATCATTTAACTATTAAAATTTTGCATTTTTAGAAAAATTTTATAAAAAAAATTCAAAAAATAAAAGTGCCATTTTTACCTTTCCTAAAAATTGTGAAGCATTTTCGTTTAAAAACTTGTTATCTTACATAAAATTACAAAAAATAATCCAAAATTCATTTCAAAGCAAATCCAAATCCTTGTCAATTACCAATGTCTACAGGAGAGGGTTTTGCCCAGTTGGAACGTTTTTATTATGATTCAGCTTCAAAAACCTGCAAAAGTTTCTTCTACAAGGGGCTTAAAGGAAATCAAAATAATTTTCTGAATTTGGTAAGTTTAATTAATGTAAAGGACCCTTTAAAATTTAATTTAGAGAGCTTGTCAACTTGCTTGTCTTCCTCTAGACAGTGAGTTTTACCTTAAATATTTAAAAGAGTTCAGTGATAGCTGACAGAGGTTTAGGTTAATTTGTAATAAAATTATCGACAAATAACACGTTTAAGCTCGAAAAAATCATAAAATAAAAATTTAACAAAAGTAGAATAAAAAAATTTTTTTGATTAAAAATCAGAATATACCATCATGTAACCGTAAAAATAAAAAAATTACATTAAATTTGTTTTTTGGCCACTTTCTTTTAATTATCATATTTTACAACATATAATATTTACTATTTTTGTATGATATTAATGTTTCACTATGCTAGGATAAGCGAACCACTATTTGACTCGTTGAGCTCTTACGAATGATAAGTTTTTTGCGAGGGGGTTTATTAACCCTCTAATTTTGGTTGATTCTTGTCTGTTCTGATTAGAGCATAATTATTTGTTCTGTTTTTTGTTGGTCTTTCTTTTATCCCCCACAGTAGTTTAGAAACAGCTAAATTGTCAAAAATCGCAACAGGAAAAAAGAAACCCTCAAAAATTGAAAATTATTTTTGAAAATTATTTTTAATAAATTTATTTTAAGACCCTTGTATTGGTCAACCAGCAAAAAGCGAGAGTGGCCAAATTTTCTTTTGCTCTGCCACAAATAGAGATACATGCCCTGTAAATTAAATTTTTTTGAAAAAATTAAGAAATATTTAAGGTCAATTTTTGGTGCCATCTTGGCGCTGTTCCAGAAACTACTGTTTGCTGTCCTGGAGGCAATTTATATTTCTTGAAATTTAAAGAATTATATATCCTAATTTAGCTACAAATCCTTGCTCTGTTCCTTTAGCACCTGGCACAGGAAATGCAGGGCTAGCGAGATGGTTAGAAAATAATTTTTTGTTATTCTGATTATTCTGAGACGCAAATGCTTAATTGATTCTCAAAAAGTCTAATTGAGCCAGTATCCTTATTTATAAAATTATTTGAGAAAATACGGTAACAATGAAGTATACCTTATTTACTCGATTAATTCCCCCGAGGAATTATTTTTTCAACTCATCACTGGCATGGGGAATTAATAGAGGGTGGGGAATTAATCGAGTAAATACGGTAGTCAAACAAAAATAGAGCCTTCTACTCTACTAGAAGGTAGAGTAAAAAAGTTTAATATTACTGGCAAAATTTTTTTACAAGATATGAAATTTATTGTTTTTACAATTTAATAAGTTTTAGATCATTAAGTACCACTGTATCGGCGCAATGATAGTTTGTTATATTTTTGAAGGGGGGTTCATGTAAACCTCCTAATTTCTGTATTTATCCGTGTTACTTTATGACATTTGCTCAGATTTTTCTGTCATGAGTAAATACGTGCAATTACCGGGTGCCGGAAAATTGGGCTCTGGAAAATTGGGCTCCAAGATTTTTCGGAAATTTGGGCTCCAACTTTTCGGAAAATTGGGCTCCAGCGGTAATTCGGGCTCTGCGTAAAAAAATCGGAATATTGGGCTCTAAAATTTTGGGCTCCGGAGGAATTTTGGGCTCTGAGGAAAAAAGTCAAATTATGCAAACCTACGGAGCGAAGTCGAGTTCTGGGTTCGGAACCTACGGCCAGTTGGTCTGGGTGAGTACTTGGCCCTATTCCTTTACAGTATACTCAAATTGGTTCAAATTGGTTGGTCCGATTCAGTAGAATTTGATAAAGAAATCCTATTCCTTCGAATAACAGTTGGGCGTACACGCAAAATCTCCCGATTTCGAAGACTCATCTCTAATTTTTGCATAATTTGACTTTTTTCTCAGAGCCCAAAATTCCTCCGGAGCCCAAAATTTTAGAGCCCAATATTCCGATTTCTTCACGCAGAGCCCAAATTACCGCCGGAGCCCAATTTTCCGAAAAGTTGGAGCCCAAATTTCCGAAAAATCTTGGAGCCCAATTTTCCAGAGCCCAATTTTCCGGACACCCAATTACCTCTATTCTATATCGCCATCTATCTTAAAATAAAATAATTAAGGTATTATAATGCCGATGAACGTCAATGTATCTCGTTCCAATACAATGGGAAAAGAGGCAATCAAAACAATTTTTTGACATCTGAAGAGTGCCAGAATATTTGCCCTGGTAAGAATATACTTGAGAATTCTGTTACTAGTCTAAGCAACATTTTACTTCCAAAATTCTACTGTAATCTCACGTATCAGGGTTAACGAATTTTTATAAAAACATCCACTTTGTATACTCTAAAGACACATACATATTAATCCGACAAATTGAAAGTGTTATGTCTCGGGATTAAAAGGAATATCGCGGAATTTGGCGGGATACCTATCATTAACACTCTTGAAAAATCTTATTATTTGTTGAGTTACTCTTAATACATTCCTGTTATTAGGGCACCTCGTTTGATAGCATAGCAATAAATTATGGCTGACAAATATCTAATTACTAATAATAAAATACATATTAAGTACTTTTAAATTTTTTTAAAGCTGCACTTTGCCTTCTATCAATAGACAAAGGTTCGTGTAGTAGCAGACAGACCAGATATGCCTTCAGTAGAGAAAAGGTTTAAAAATACATTGAAAGAAAATTTTTAAAATTTAATTTAAAGGGTCAATGCATTTCTTTTGAATATTCTGGATGTGGAGGAAATTTAAATAATTTTTTAAATATGCAAGAATGTCAACAAATTTGTTCTAGTGTTAGATTATAATTAAAAAATTTTTTAAATTTTTGTATAAATGAGATTCTTTCTTTTAAACATCGATACCCCCTTTGTTCACTTCACTCTTAATTCACTGAAGGGAAGGAAATTAAAAATTAAAAAAAACTTATTTTTCCTCCAATATTTTTATGTGGGGCTGTATTAGGGGTGGGGCTCTAATTGAGGGTGGGGCTCTATTTTTCAACTATCCTCCAAAGTGGGGCTGTATTAGAGGGTGGGGCTCTAACAAAGGGTGGGGCTCTAATATAGGAAATACGGTAATCCAGTTCAAAAAGACCTTTAAGTTCGAAGAACGACGGCATTGCGACACATTTTTACCTCTAACCCCTTCAAGTCTATCATTTTAAGACTTTCATAGAGAACTCGAGAGATGTACTAGGGATGTAAGCTTTTCACAATTGATTGAGTATTCCGTTTGCGGATTTTGTCAGCAAATTTCGTTATTTTGACTTGAGGATTGCGTTTGCTTACTACATATTTTAAAAACTTTCGGCTGCAGAAATTTTTGCAATTTCGGACATTCTTGCTAAGGATCCTGCCAGCATTAACTATTCTTTTTCTTCAAAATCCCGGTCTTATCCAGATGTCGAACGGAAATGAGGAAGGTTCCGGAAATCGAAACTGTCGGAAATCGGAATGGTCTTATCCAAACAGTATTTTGTCTCTTATCTTTTATTTGTTCTGTTTCTGTTTTAATATTCTGATAAAAATAAGGCTGGAAATAAAACTTCTTTAATTTAAAGATCCATTAATGGATATCCGTCAAAAATATTTTTTTCCTTTTTTAAATAGACAACAGGAATCTACGTAAATATATAATTATCAGCCTTAAATTAGCTTTTTTTAATTTTAAAGTCTAAAAATAAAAAAAAATTAAGCGAGCAGAAATCTTTTTTAATTGCATGGTTGGCACGCAATTTTTTGCCTTTAAATAAGTTTTGAAAAATTTTTTTATTTCATAATTGAAGCTATTTAAGTAGCTATGATGTTTGTATCCATTTTTAACTTTTTGTTTCTTCAATTTAAATTTTGGAATTTTTTATAAATTAATTTTGCTTAATATTAATGATTTATTTTAAAGTTATTTGAGTATCCTAGGGTTGTCCCAGATATGTACGATATGCCAGAATATGCTTATAAAATATCCAATCAAGTCTTTAAAGCTCGGCACAACACAAAAGCGCCATATATGGATTACTGACTTCAGGCTATATCTGCATATGTATAAAACATGCATTAGCATGTTTTGACTATCCCAATAACAGTTATCTGGTCCACAATAATCTTTGCCTTATAGAAACTAAAAATCGGAACGTACCGTATTTTTCGGTATTTATCGGTATTCCGTATTGGTAGTACGGTACGGAATACGGTACTGTACAAAATTCCGAACTCTAATAGAAACTTTTGAAGGGTGTTTAGACAAACACCAATCCCGAAATTTCGGTTCGGTTTCGGTTAACCGAAGAATTTCGTGAAACAGACAACCCTAACAAGTAAAATTAGAAGGGGGTTCTGTACACAAACCCCCCAATCCAAAAATTGTCAAAGAAAACCATATTTTAAATGAATGGCAACCAAAACAATTTAAATAATTCAAAATTTGCGTTTTTATATATTAAGTAGAATGTTCGAAAATTTTTTCTCCAAAAAATTTTTTTGCCTTTTTAATAACAAAACACAAATTTTTTAATATTTAAATAATAAATTCAAAAAAGAAAAAAATAAAAAATAAGAATAAAAAATTCCACCACCCTCACAATGTTCCAAAGACTCTTAATTGACAGAGCGCCTTTTCCCCTCTTCTCTCCTCCCCCCCTTCTTTCCCCCTTTATTTCCTTCCTTTTTTCTTATTTAAATTTATTTTAGAAGAAATTGTTTCTTAAACTTTTTTTAAAATTTATTTATTGGCCTTTTGTCGAACACTTTTTTCTTTTTTTTTGTTGCCACCCTCAATAAATTACTCAGAAAATTTTTTTTCTAATTTAAATTTTTTTAAATTTTAATTTTCCTTGAAATTCTGCTTCCCTTTTTAAACTTGCTTCCTTCTCCTATTTCAATTTCAAAATTGAAATTTCTATTTCCAAAAAATTCTATTCCCAATCTATTTTTGAAACTTCTTCTTATACTCAATTTTATCAATTAACTTTACTTTTGGGGTAATTAAATCAACAACACTTAATTGTTTAGAGGGATTGGTATCAATTTTGATACCAATCTTTTTAACTAGCGGAGAGGAATCGTTTAATACTAGAGTTGGTAAGATTAGAAAATTTTGAAGCTTTTTTTCGAAATTTTGGGAGTGCCCCACTTTTTAATAATAGCAACAGTTGTCTCGGAATTTACGGGCAATTCTAAACGTGATTCCTTTCCTCTCGGGTGTGCCATTTATTTATGTGCTATATTACACTAAAAAACAGTCCCAGACATCGAACATAAGTATTTCTCCCTTTAAGTTTCTGATAAAAACAGAAGAAAGTAGAGCCGTCAGAGATTCCTGGTCTTGGGTTTTAAACTTTTAATGGGATTTTTGGCCTTGTTTTTGTGTTTAAGTCATGGTCTATGGTTTTACGCGAAACTATTAAATAATTTTTAAATCCAAGTAATCCTCTACAAAGATTTTAAAATGTTTCATTATTTTAAAAATTTTATTAAAAATTTTGTTTTAGTTAATAATTTAAGCTTCAGCTTTTAATTTTATTCAATAAATCCCTTTCTTTTTACTTGTGTCAATTCTATTTAGTCTGAAAACTAAATCCCTCTCATTTTTAACTTCCTTCTTATTTACTTCTCTTCACAAATAATTAAAATCTAAACTAGGTATATATTTTATTTTACTTAATATTTTATTTTTCATTAATATTTTACTTTATGTGAGTCCACATAAAGTTCTTGTTTTTGATTCCTGAGACATAGTATGGACCAAAAATCATGAATCCTTTGCAAATTAAATATGGATCTGTTTTCCATATCAAAAATATCTGAAGTTGTAAATAATTAAACTTATCAGGAGGAAGGTAATTAGATCATCGCAGACAAGTTACAGCCAAACATGTGTATTCATAGTTTGCACTTGTCAAGGTGTACTTTTTTCTAATTTGTCAATCGAAAAGTTCTGTATTGAATAATAATTCGCATCTCTATAGCAGGGGTGTGCGAGTTTCGCCTTTCGTCTTTTTAAAATCCTTTCCCTTAACCACAGCTTTCGCTTGATATAAAAATTTGTTCAAATCGTTTAATTATCCACAAAGTTATCACCAAAACAAAGCCTAGGAAATACCATATTAAAATCCCCCTCACTTAACCACAAATTTTTCGTTCATTTCCCGCTTATTTTTTAAAATTTCCGCTCATTATTTTTCTCATTATAAAAGCTTTTTTGACTTTAATCTGTCAACGACAACGGATTAACTATTTAAATAAATAGAGAGTTTATTTAGTGCCAAAGTAACGAGAATTTTTTTTATTATTTTTATAATATTACTGCCTAGATTTAAATAAGGGTTTCTTTTTTCATTTATTTATTGCTCATTTCCATTTTTTCTTGTGAATTAAAAAGTCTCGTGAGTGAATTAACGTAATAGGGAGTGTGTGGATAATCTCCTCATCTTCATTAATTTATCTAAGAAAAATTTTGTTTTTGAATTTATTAAAATAATTTTTGGCTCTTGTCCAGTTTATGCGTCCCATGAAAGTATATGCGTCCCATCAACAAAAAATTGGATATTTCTTGGTGTTGCAAAGTAGGGGTATGGTTCCAAAGCATTTCTTCATGTTCGGGATCTACGTCCACTGGGTCTGGGACCGTTCCTTACCCTATACCTCGAAATTTCTGAAAGTTATAGCCAATTTTTAAAAATTTCAGAAAAACGATTTTAACTTTCAGAAATTTCGAGGTATAGGGTAAGGAACGGTCCCAGACCCAGTGGACGTAGGTCCCGAACATGAAGAAATGCTTTGGAACCATACCCCTACTTTGCAACACCAAGAAATATCCAATTTTTTGTTGATGGGACGCATAAATTGGACAAGAGCCTAATTTTTTTGGCATTTCTTTGGCATTAATTTAAAATTTTCAGTCCAATTTTTCTTGAAATGAAATTTACACTTCCAGCGTAGGATTGGACCGTCGGTTTTCGGTTGATTAAATTTAAAAAAAAACCCCTCAATTTTCGGAGTTGAGTTTCAGTTAAATAACGGTTTTATGTAGGCGGATTTCTTAAAAAACTTATTTTTATATATTTTCGGTTTTAAAATTTATAAAAACAGTAAATTTTCGGTAAAAAATATGGAAATTTCAGGTTTAAAACCGGTCGTGTCCAACCCTAATTTAAGCTTATCTTTATCAAAACTGGAAAAATTTATTTGTGATTTTGTTGTAATGGTCCAGCACTCCAAAACATTTTTAACTAACCTCCAAGCCTAGACTTAAGCTTAGTTGGGGTTGGAAAAAGTGCCTTAAGAGTCAGGTCCCTATTACTCCTAATAAATTAGCTATAGTTCCATCGTTGGCGGAAATCCGCAATTTTCTATCTGGATGATTTGCCCTAACAAAACTCGTTCCCATGGTATTCATTTACAATTTAAACCAAACATAATAGTTCAAAAATAATTAAAAATTGTTCTTCTCTCTAATTTATTATTTTAAGGCTTCATTTACACCATAAATTAATTTTAAAAAATTTATTTTATTTTATTAATCTGCTTGAAAATATTTTTTAATTTTTAAGTAAACAATTAAATATTTTTAAATATATTTTGCAAAAAAAATTTTTTTTGTAAAATATAATATTTTCCATTTTTTAAGCTTAATTACCTAGCAATTCGAGATTTTTTCTCAAATTTTTAATATTTTTTTCTTTGCATAATTGTATCAATTTACAGCTTAAAACAGAAAATAAGACTTAATTTTATAAAAATTCACAACATAAAAATATTTATATTTTTTTTAAATTTACTTCCGTTATATAAAAAATGATGAATAATAACAGCAATATTAAGGTAAATAAATTATTTAATTTAAAAACCACAATTATTAAAATCAAAGTAATCAGAACAGGTGGAGCGCATTCTGTATTGCGCTAAATTTAGACAAATTAATGCAAAAAATAGACCCAATCTGAGGACAAAATTAGAGAAATCTGGCTTTTCGTCTTTTCAAAATTTTCGAAATTTTCGCCTACGGCTGTTTAGCTTTTAACATTCTTAAAATCACGAAATTTGAGAGTGGTATTCCCCTCTATTCGTTGAGACGGAATTGCGAACTCCTTCAAAAGACAAGCTCCATTCCCAATTATTTCATGAATGTCTTGAAAAAGGTGGAATGAAATTGGGATGTTTATAGCCTAAATTACTATAAAATGTTTTGTTAGATATCGACATATAAATATGTATATCTTAGAGATAAAAAATTACTAAGGATAAATAAATTCAGAATTCAATCATATTTTTCATTTAATCAAAAATTTAATCAGAAATCAAAAAAAATCAGAATTTAAACTAAAAAAATAAAATGATTTTTCCCTTAAAGAGACAACAAAAACAATCCAAATTCGCCTCAACAAAACAGCCCAATTTACAACAAAATCAGCCCTTTGTAGGGGACATTCCAGCCATTCAAATAACACAAATGACGTTGGATGAGGAAGAAAATTTGAGTTTAAAAGAAGAAAAACAAACAAAATTGCTATTAGAATTAACAGAAAATTCAGAAAAATCAACAAAAACAACAAACACAACAATTAATAGCTGTAGACAACAAGTAGTTGATAATAGCCTCCTTAGTGCTAATAAATATCAGGACCGGTCTGCTTTAAACAGGCAGTCTACTGGGACTTTGAATAGGCTAATGCTGGTGGCGCAGGCGTTGGAAACGGAAGTGGATTGGAGGTGAGAGGGCTTTAATTTCAGAATTTTTGAAAATCAGAATTCTAAGGATTAGAATTTTTAAAATCAGAATAAAAAATCATTAAAATCAGAATATTATTTATAAAATCAAAATTTAAAAATCAGAATTTTCAAAATCAGAATACATAGTTCAATCAGAAACTAAAAAATTTTAATGTCATTACTTCTAATATTATTTATACAACATATAAAATTTACTATTTTTGAATGCTAAGAAGTTTCTTTTTTGTGCATTGAATTGAAAAATTAATTCCATTGACTCGAAGATTTATTTTTGTCAGGGGGTTTCTAAACCCTCTAATTCTTTGTTTTGACTTTTTTATTATTAAAAGCCTTATTCCAGAAAATATTCAGGAAAATTTAAAAGTAGAATTAAGTAAGGATGTGGTGAAAGTTTAGCAGACAATGATCCTGTAATCTTCTAGCAATTATTAATGCGCGCTTTCGCTCATCACGTACAGGTGCTCTACCTAGCGAAAGAGCTATAGAGTAACTGCTTTAACTTCATTTTAATAGATATTAAACATTTCCTCATAAGCGTTTAAACGCTAGCCACTTTGAAATCCTTCTAATATCCTTTAGAATCATAATATCAGATTTTTAAAATAAGAACTTCTTTAACAGAATTTCTGTTTCAGAATTTTTCAGAATATGAAATAATTAAATCAGAATTTTTGTAGAGAATCAGAATCACCTTATTAGCTCGTGTTTACATAATTAATAATTTAAAATATCCGATATTATGCATATTTATAAATTAAAATTTTATTAAAATTATTTAAGGCGCCGCAATGATGTTAGTACTTCACGAGTTGTTTTTACCCTGAGGATGGCTAATATTGTAAGCTAATAAAAATTAATTAAAAATATTTTTTTCTTAAATAGATACTCCTCATTCTAGTCAATCTACTAATATTCTCAGGTGTGGGAGTTTACCATGACAGGAATGGAATTAAAATAACCTTGTTTCTTACACTGGATAAATGGTAATTGTAAAAAATTTTAGAAAATTTTTTAAAAAAATTTTTGAAATTTTTTGAAAATCTTTGAAAATTTTTTTTTGAAAATTTTAGAAAATTTTCAAAAATTTTTCGAAAATTTTTTTTTAATTTTTCGAAAATTTTTTGAAAATCTTCTAAAAATTTCTTTGATTTTCTTAATTTTTAAAATTTTCAAAAAAAAATTCTTGAAAAAAATTTTCTGAATTTTCCTTCTTAATTTTAGGAATTATCAACCAATTTATTCTATGGATGAACTGCCTATGACATTTTCTGAAATGAATTTAACGTAAATTTTGATAATTTTAATAACATTTTGAAATATCTCCCTTTAACAGAGGCCAATTTTTCGCAGCTTTTTTATCCATAGCTATGCTATTGGTTACAGTAATGCTTCAAACAGTTCATTGCCTTCATGTTAAACATTCAAAAATGATTGTGAGTTAAATACTTATACATGTCCTTATAGTAGTGGATAGGGTTGTTTGCCGACGGAGGGAGGGGGAGGGCCACGGGAAAAGCTTTCGGTGATGCAGCGGCACCGGGGGGGGGGGGGGGGGGGAGTGGAGACAGGGAAAATTTCTTACGTCACAAAAGGGGAACGGGGAAGTAGTAGACTTATAGTAATAACGGATCTGCTCATGGATACAGATAATATCAAAATGACCGCGGATATCCTCCTGTATCCGTCTTAAGACTCCGGATACGGATGCAAAAATTAGTATCCGTGAGCAGGTCTGGTAGTAGACAGATTCGTAGACTTCTCTCTATTGTCTTCTATTTCTTGGGTTACTTCCAGAGATTCATTAAATTTTACAGAAGAGAGAACCCTAGTTCTAGCTGACTTATCTTCGAAATTTTACTTTATACCTCTAACATTTTAGTGTATTCTCTATGCTTTTGGTTGTGTTCCAATAGCCCTGTTCATTTTTGGTCTCGAAATGCATTATAGCGCTTGCCCTTGGCTTGACGATTTTTACCAAAGTCAGTTGTTACGTCGCAACTTCAATTCAATGGGAAATTATTTTGACACTCACTGTGGAATAAATGGATGGGCATTGGCTGGGGTAGACAAAAAAATTTTTTTTCGAATTTTAAAATTATTTTTTTAGATATTTTCTCTTCTATCCTGTGGTCTGTTTGTAAGCGATGGTTTAATCTCCGCATTTTTCCGGCATGAAGATTCTCATAATAATAATATGGAAAAACCTGAAGCTGTTTAATTATTATCATTAGGGGTTGGATTTTCAGGCGCTAAAGAGGCGCGAACTGATAATCACCGAGAACTGCCCCTCTGATTAACTATAAATTCTGTCTGTCGAATAGGGTTTTTCCGGGGCCACTGGAAAAATTTGGCAGTCACGGCCACGTTAGGCGGGGACGGGTATTTTCAAGAAAAGACTCAACGGAGTATAACCCTAGTGCGAATAAATTAGTAGTGATTTTAAATGAGAGATGTGTGATCAGTTATGGATCAGTAAGCGTGTTTTGAGTGCCTAAAATGCCTGGAAATCCAAGCCCTAATTATTTTATTTATATATTTTTTTTATAAAATGAAATTTTGGCCTTATTGGACAGACAAATGACTAGGGCCAATTTTTTATTTGAATTGTATCAAAATTTTATTTTTATATTATTAAAATAGGTTTATTATCAATTTTGTTATAAATTCATTTATTTTGTAAATATTTGTTTTTATTTGGAAAACAAATTGTTTTAAGATATTTATTAGTAGGACTCGAATTTGCATTGAAATATATTTTTTCCAAAATATATTTTGGCAAATGAAGCCCAAATATGCCATTAGTTTTTTGATATTATGATTTTGAACGAAGTTACATTTCAATAGCCAAAACTAGGGTTGGACAGAACGATACTGGTATCGGCCAACCCGAGACCGAAATTGACCGATGCTCAAGAACCCGAGACCGATACCATCATTTTGAGCCGAGACCGATGCCGAGAAACTTTGTTTCTTTGAGTCAGTATCGTTTCTCGCCGAGAAATGGACCGAGAATTTCAGTATCGGGTTCGAGACCGAGAATGAAAAAACCGAGACCGATATTGAAAAAAAGCCGAGAATCTAGGTATCGGTCTCATTTCTTGATCAACTCTAGCCAAAACTATAATATAAAACCAACGAATTTAAAACTTTATCGATATGAAGATAAACTAAAAACTACATTGTTTAAATAATATAGAAAGAGTTTAGCAAAAGTTTAGCCACCGGGCAAAATTCGAAATAAACTAGGTGGTTTTATAATTTCATAACACAGTATAACAGTTTTTCAATTCTAATTGTATAAATTTTGCCACCAGCCCACACGTTAATACTACTCTGAATCGCCCATACACTAGAAAGATAATCCGTTAGAAATCAGGGTTCTCTAGTTAGTAAAGAATATTCGAAACGGAAGTTGTTTTTAGTTTTTTAGTAAAATATTCTCCTTTTTTGCCCCATTTTGGCCGATTGCGCTCTATTTGCTGCTCTATTTTATGTGTGACTGCGCCCTATTTTAATGTTTTGGAAAGGACAACCCTGATAGAAATATATTACTTTAAAGCACTTCACTATCCTTTCAAATTCTTTTTTAATTTTCGTTTGTTAACTTTAACCTCTAATCCGAATCATTAGATTTTGCTCCAGACCCTCCATTACCATTAGAACCTGATGGAGTACCAAAGAGTTGATTCACAAGAGTTCGGCGGTATATTGGATCTGAAAATTAATTTACATATATTAAGTAAAGTAGGCTTTTGTAAAGCGTGTAAAAGTATACTAATATTTTTACAACCTAGAAGGGGAATTTAATAAAGGTTTTATTTCGAAGTCGTTTGATAACTGATCTACTTTCATCTGAATCAAGTGGTTTTAAAATCTTCAACGTTTTTATGATTAAGCTTTAATAATTACCTTGGAAGTGACGCGGAGCATCTCCAGCGTGGAATTGATGAGAGGGACCGGCTTCACCTTGATGGTGTGAGGGACCGGCTTCCTCTTGATAGTGTGAGGGACCGACTCCAGCTTGAACTTGGTGTGATGGACCAGCTTCATGATGATGAATATTTTCTCCCTGTCTTTGAATAACCTTAAGTTGTTGCGCCAATTGCTGTGCCATTAAAGGATTTATTTGTGAAATTGTTTGTATTTGTTGGTTAAGTCTATCAAAAAGATGTCGAAGACGTGTCTCCTTTTGACCCAATATTTCATATTGAATTTGTATATCAGCAATATCGGTTGAATTAATTAAATTTTGAATCTCCGTCAGATTCAAACATGAATGAGCAAGTAACACGTTAACCATATTTCTATTCTCCTCAAATTGCCGCGGATCATTTATCTGTCGAATATTTTGGAATAAATTAGCTATATTCTCATTGTTTTGTTCGAATACTGTAGCTATTTGTCTTAAATTTTCTCTATTCTGGTGTAAAATGTGTAAACAATTTCGAAGATTTTGCGCTTCATCAGTTAAATTTTGATAGGTTTGTAGATCAAGATGAAATTGATGAATTAATGTTTCCAACGATGGACCTAAAATAGAATGAAGAAAATTTATTGAATACATTAAAATTTGGTGAAGACTTTAAGTCACGAATTTGGGGATTGTCATTTGAGAGAATCAATAGTGGGGACTCAATTGAGGTGTACCGATACTTATCTCATTGGCGGTACTTCAATTGAGGATACGCACGTGAGGATATGACAAATGAGGATAGAAATGAAAAATAAAAAAGCTTGGAAGGCCGATAAAACTTGGAAAATCACCACTTGAAAGACCAATAAAGAAGTATTCAACTCTTTCCAGTGCCGCAAGCGAAAATTTTTATATTTCAGAAGGTCTCATTATTTGTTTTCTTATTATTATTTAATCCTCAATGTCATCCTTATATGTTATATCCTCAAGTGCGAATCCTCGATTGTCGCAACAGCATCTCATTTAATATGTATTTAAAAGATATGCTTAATGGGAAATAACAGGAGGTAATAAGTTTGATTCATGCCTTTGAATAAAAAAGAGTCTAGTCTTGGATAATTATAAATATCCCCGCCTTCTTCTACTTGAACAGCTTTACCGCGACTTTCTCCCCTCCGTCCTCCTCTTCTCCTATCTCCTCCTCCTGTATTCATACAGGTTTTCTCCTCAATGCAAATCATTACAATTACAAGAATAATAGAAATTGTATTCATGTTCGTTTTAAAAGACAAAGAAAACTTTAATTTAAATGCGTAGAACTCTAAATTTGGACTGAGAATTTTATCTAAAATGGGTAATTTATTAATATCCCGCTCCCCACCCCTATTTGAGTCGCAGTTAATTTTACTACTTATTTTTACTGCCTCGGAATGTTCAAATTTCCTTCTTTATAAATATTCAATTTTGGCCGATTTTTGAGGTTTCTGTCAACGTTTGTCGCTTTTTTAAGCACTCTACATGCGTTAACTGTTAAGGAGATTAGCACCAAATTTTGAAAATCAAAGAAATAATATCTACTTTATATGAATTATTATAAACTTTCCTGGGGCCTATTTTATTTGTCCACAGATTCTGCATTCTGTGCACAGAACCCAGATTCTGTGGAAATTCTGTTTTAATTCTGTGGAATAATTAAAACAAGATTTCAGTGGTTCTGTGGTCTGTGCACAGAATACAGAACACAGAATCTGTGGACGATTCAAATAGGCCCCTGGCCTATAAACTTAACGATGCTATTACTTTTAAAAAAATTTATTTTTAAAAACCTGTATGAAGAGACTTTTTTTAGGAAATTTCTTTAAAAAATTTTGAAATGTTTAGTTAGAGAATTCTAAAAAATATTTTTTAAGACCCTCGCGCTTATTCAAAATCCCTCCCATTCGACGTCCTCTCACTCCTTAACTCCCCCTTAATACGACTTAATCGTGTTGCCTTTTGTGTGTGTGTTGCCTTTTTTGACGACTCTTTTTTAGATTCCCTCTCTCGACCGTGTCTATTGAAAAAATTTAAAGGCAAGAAAAAAATTGATTGAATCGCTTTAAAAGAAAAGCGCCGAGAGAGTCGCTTGCTTAAGAAATGCGCGACTATCGAATTTTTTAAAATAAAAATCCAATTTTTTTAAATTAATAAATTAAAATTAAATTTTAAAACTTAAAAAAACTTTTTTTAAATAATGTTATTAATTATGCAAAATTTGATTTAGAGCGAAAAGTATTTTATCTTGATAGTTGGGAAGCTAATTTGCTCCCTATGATCTAGAAAATGTAAAAACACGCAATTTTCCTCAATAAGAACATTTATAATGGTTATTTAATACTTAAAATATTAAATGAATGAATGTAAGTTTTGAAAAATTTTTGATAAATTTTTTGTCGACATAAACTAAGCGAAACATCATCTTCTGTAGGCCGGACTGATGTGTTGTACCGTGTCGACGCAGAAGACCCACAGACAGAAGACCCAAGGACAGAAGAACCACAGACAAAAGACCCACAGACAGAAGACCCAAGGACAGAAGAACCACAGACAAAAGACCCACAGACAGAAGACCCAAGGACAGAAGAACCACAGACAAAAGACCCACAGACAGAAGACCCAAGGACAGAAGAACCACAGACAAAAGACCCACAGACAGAAGACCCACAAGGACAGAATACCCACAGACAAAAGACCCACAACTTTTTTGTTTTACTTTTTTTTTGTAAATTTTGGCGCGAGGAATGTTGTTAGTTCTGTTTTCCTTAATAAGAGATTGATCCAACAACGGGCGGATTATTGGATTATTGGAATTATCCTTTGAATTCCTTAATAAGAGATTTTTAGGATCAAGGGGTATTTAGGATTAATGGATTATAGCGAGAGTTAGTTAAGTCCCATGGAGGGATATAGAAGGATTATAGGGATATAGAAGGAAGTATATCGGGGATCATTGGAATAGTAGAGATTAGTTAATTATTTCTGAGTAAATGGAGGGATATCGGTGGATATAAGCGGATTATTGGAATTATCCTTTGAATTCCCTGACATTTACTGGTTGAGAAAGATATAGTATTCATTCTCCTAGTTCCTGTTATACACAATTCACGGATAAGAATAGATATCGGTGGATCTGAGATCTTACCCCTTATTCTCAATATCCCACGCTATTCCTACAACTGCCAATTAATCACTAGACTCTTCAAATCACTTTCTAATTTAATTATCTAAATCACACTCATCCATAAAATTTAACGGTAAAAATTTTATAGGTTAACTTTAGAATTAATTTTGTGCTTTGAAAAATTGGAAACCTCTTTCAGAAATTTCAAAAAAAAATTTTCTAAAGTTTTTGTTAAAAAATTTTCTTGTGGGTCTTTTGTCTGTGGGTATTCTGTCCTTGTGGGTCTTCTGTCTGTGGGTCTTTTGTCTGTGGTTCTTCTGTCCTTGGGTCTTCTGTCTGTGGGTCTTCTGTCACTACGCCGTGTTGTACATACATTACGCCACGCCGCCTACTGAACAGCCTTAGGAAACTGAACAGTGTTAGGCGCAGACTAAAAGGCGCAGCCTTTTAGTAGTCGGGGAGTGAGTCCGAGTCAGTCTAGAGTTAATTAGTGAGTCAGTCCGAGAGTTAGACCGCAGTCGCCAGTTAGTCAGTCTTAGTCCGTAGTCAAGCTACATTCTACTCCAGCGCATAGTCTCGCCTATTTCTATTGTATTGTTACCTTCGTGATAAACCTTGTTAGTGAGCTTGTTAGTTAGTCTTTCTGTTAGGAATAATAAAATATATATTATGTATTTCATTCATTGTGGATGAATTCTAAAACGATTAAAAAAAGCTTTTCGATATGGTGTGTTTGTTAAAATACAAATGATTGGATTAATTACAGGTGTTAAATGAAAGGAAAAAAAGATTAATATTCGAATAACATTTGCTGTATTGTTGACAGTCTTTGCATAAATTGTAAGATATATAATTCCAGTCTCATTAACAAATGGTATAACAGCCTGTTTAAAATTAAAAAATTTTCTAATTGAGACGAAAAATATACACTGTTAGAGTCGTTAGAGGAAGTGGTTTATCCTAGTTAACACCCCAAACCTTTCGGTAAGGAGTGGCGGGGATCGTGTTTCACAGGAAAAGCATGTCTGAGTTACAAGTCCCAACATGCCCTTCCATTCCCGGGTTCGGGGTCTTTTCTTTTTCTTTCCTAAGAGGACAGGGTGGGTCAGAATTCCGATTTCCAACGTTTTTCTTTCCTATTTCCGTAAAAAATTTTTATTTCCGAATTCCGACCTTTGAGACAGTTCCGATTTCCGGCTCTTCTGATTTCCGACTCCTCTAACTGTTCCGACCCACCTCTGCTTGAAAGGCCGAGGTGCTATAGTTGTTTATTTAATTAATAGCTAATCCGTTAACCCATATCGCCTAGCAACATCTACCTATGTATGTAAATTGGTGTAAGGTCTATTTAATTAAAAGACTGGGGTAAAAGACCTAAAAACTAATTTTTTCCTATTGTGAAAATTAAAGAAATTTATATATCAATTTTCTTACCAAGGTAAGCAAAACTTTTGTCAAAAGTTTATTAAGTTTTTTTAAATCATTATCAAAATTAGTGTTTAAATCGACATATCTAACCATTTTGAATCCACAAAACAATATTATTATATATGAAGCAAACTCAATTAATACCATTGGTAAAAGTGTCGGAATATTCAACTACATAATATATATTTTTTTATTTTTAAAAATTTAATAAAAATCACCATTTCATTTTTATACTGAATAAATGGCCATGTTTGGTTAAAATTATCAAAAGATTTAATGCCTCCAAAAGAGTATGGCATAGAAAAGTAAATTAAATCAAAAACACGAAATAAGTGTAAGAACAAGCAAATAGATAATATAAATACATAACGCCGAAGGCTAATTTTCATATTTCTAAAAATAGGAAGAATGCAATAGTTTCCTGTATTCCGTCTAAGTGACAGTTATTCCGCACAACCTACCGTTTTTCCTGGGGCTGGCTTTTTCCTGCACTACATGCCCAAGATCCAGCCCAGGGGCCAATAACAATAACGGAGACAATCGACAAACGATAGATATATTTTTCACGTTTGTCGTTCGGATACGTCGTTTGTCGATTACCTCGAATAACAATAAATATCTTTATCGTTTGTCGTTTATCGTCTCTATTATATCGACTGTCGTCGAGATTTGTCGTTTGTCGTCCGAAATTAGTCGTTTGTCGTTGCAAACGATAATTT
This sequence comes from Meloidogyne enterolobii, assembly GCA_963681835.1. Taxonomy (NCBI): domain Eukaryota; kingdom Metazoa; phylum Nematoda; class Chromadorea; order Rhabditida; family Meloidogynidae; genus Meloidogyne; species Meloidogyne enterolobii. Next base: position 602,954 of record CAVMJV010000007.1, read on the forward strand.
ATTACGGTAACTAGAGAAAAACTACGGTTTTTGAACGACAAATTTAGTGGATGCTCAAACCTGTCCCCCAAATTTATCGTTTGAAATTTAAAAATTTTTTTTAAAATCCAAATTCAACCTAAAAATTCCAAATAAAATATTTTTAGATAGATTAGAATGTGCTCTATCTTTTGATATAAGTTCCAAAAATTTTACTTTAAAAATAAATTTACTAGAGGCTCTCGCGTAAGGTACATCCATTTTTGAGAGAAATAGGGACTCATTCTCTCAAATAGGGCTTTAATTTTTGATTAAGCATCTTATAAATTTTATAACTATTAGGGAAGTAAAGCTAAAATTCTGATTTTTACTTATAGAATGTAAAACATTCTCCTCTATCTAATGGTATAAAAATTGGAGGGATTAAGGGGATATCGGTGGATTAAGGGGAATATTGGTGAATTAGGAGGGATATTGATATATTTGGAGTAATTCAAGTATAGATCGAATCAAAAGGATTAATTGGGATCAAGGGGAATATCAAAGGGTTTATGGATTTCGGATCGCCTTAACTTTTATATCCACAGATATGCCTTAATCCAGCTTTATCCCCACTATCTCTCAATATTCAGGGATTAAGGGAGATATAGAGGGAATTTGGGGATATCGGGGCATTTGAGATCAACCGATTTGAGGTGGATAATTTTTAAGAATTCAGGGGTTATCGTAGGATTGATGGGATTAAATGATTGCGAATTTGATATATTTTTTGGTACCATTCGATAGAGGACCCACGATTTCCTATTACAAAATAATATTTGTTTTCTTGCAAAACGACTTTGGGCCACTTTATGGCCAGTCAAAGTTTCTGTCCTCGGGTGTGTTTGAGTATAAGGAAAAGAGGGGAAAGGAGTGAGCGATTCTGTTTCTTCACTCTCCCTGTTTTCTTTACATTTCTTTATAAAATTGAGAAAAGAATGCATGAGGCGCGGAGAATAAAAAGACTAGAGAAGAAATTCTTCTATTATATCGTTTGTCTCCTTTAATTTTTATTGGAGGTAAACGCTAAATGACAAATGACAATTGATAAACGATAATTTCCATAATATCGTCAGCTGACATATTCAGACGACATTCGATATATTATAGACGATAAACGACAAATTTGTAATATATCTATCGTTTGTCGATTGTCTCCGTTATTGTTATTGGCCCCAGGTCAATAAATTAAACCCCATAGTCCGGGAACAGGTCCAGATTTTTTCACCTCTAAAAGGGTCATTCAATTAGAAAGGTCATTCAAATAGAGGAGTCATTCAATTAGAGCAAATACGGTAAATACCCTATTATTTAGGGTTGTCGGTTCAACAGATCTTAGGTTAGTCGAATCCGCACCGACTATTCGTCATTATTTTAATAATTCTATAGTGTTAAAGCTCTTGTCTAGTTATTTTTGTTAGTATTGAGACAAAGTAAATTTGAAAATAATCAGAAATTTACCTATTCAAAACTAAATATCTATAAATAAATTGAACACACAATCCATGTAAATTCAAATTATAAATATTTGTCCAACACATAAAGAAAATATTACACAAAAATGGATCAAAATTTTCTTTGATAAAGCTAGACAAAATTCCTTTAGGAATGATTATAATTGTATTCCCTTCTGTATCGAGTATATAAAACTAAAAATATCTATGTATATATAAATTTGTTTAATCTAAAGTAAAGCGGCTGGTCCCGTTACCCAGTGCCTCGTTGTTTAGTTGTTGTTATAAGCAGAGTCGCGCATGCTTGCAATCATGTGTGAACTCCTCAGAGTATAGAAATAGGTGAATTGCACGCAGTGTGGGAATATAGGGAGAGCTCTTCTCTATAAGACTCGATGGATTGGCCGGCCAGCAACTCAGTTGAATGAATGAAGAAGTGATCTGTCTTTGCCTATTCCATTAAAGCTTATAAGCACTAGCTTACTTCCCTATTGCTTTTCCAAGGATAAGTTAGTAGCGATGTTTATCTTAGATAATGGGTGGCTAATAACTCTGTGGACATGGCCATTTGTGGCGTTCTTTGCCTGGGAACTATTGTTACTTAGCACAAAGTTTAGAGCGACATATTGTTCACGTGATTTCAGGATGAACACGGCCTTACAATAGTAAGAGCGAGGTAAAAGTTTAATCCCGGGCAGGCTTCGATCCTGCGACCTCCTGGTACATATTATCATAGTTGTGCCAAAACAGCAGTTTTATTACCGTTAGAACAAACAATTGAAATGTCAACATTAATATATCCAAAACACAATTTTGTATCAAAATTCGGCTGTGGATTTTCATTTCTTTTGGTGTTTTAAAAATGATTAAAATAAATAGTATAATATTTAAAGGGAAGCCAAATAATAAACAAACAAAATAATCAAAAGTAAATAAAATATCAAGTAAATCAGAAGACATTTTTGATGAAATAAAATTAGTTGTAATATCGGTAATAGTCGGTTTCGTACCCCCCCCCCCTCCCTATTTTTTCTTTCTCGAGGTATTAAAAATGGTCAATTCCTCCTTCCGTCGGTCTTTCAAAGGAATATAGAACTAATTGATCTGCATCGAATGACAACAAAATCTACGTGATTTGACATGTTTTGACAAAGTTATGACATTAGGTAAACCTATGCGGGTCGGCGACTTTGTCATAACTTTGTCAAAAATTTATCAATCACGGTGATTTCAATCACGGTGACCTCGACGAGCTCTTTCGAATGAGCTATCATTTGCACGGTTTTCAATATTCAGAAGTCTGTATCTTGGTCCAATCAAGTCGGATTTCATTGATTTCGGGCGCATTCGATGCAGCTCGATGAGTATTACATTCTTCGGAAGAACTGACTATTTTGAATACCATGAGAAAGTAAAAAGAAGGGAGGAGGGGGGGGGAGTACCAGGGCTGCACGCAATCGAAAAAAATTCCACAACCCGCAAACGCAATCCGCAACTCGCAATTTTATTTTAAAATCCGCAACTCGCAATCCGCAATTCTATTTTAAAATCCGCAATCCGCAACTCGCAATTCGCAATTGCGTGCAGCCCTGGGGAGTACGAAACCGACTATAGCAGTAATATCTTTTGAGTTCTATTTGACTTTATGAGTCCAATCAAAAAATAATTGGATTTTTCCTGGTATTGCAAAGTTGGTGTATAGCTCCAAAATTTTTCTTAATGTTCGAGATCTACGCCCATTGTGTCTGGGATCAAATTTCTAAAAGTTATAGGCAATTTTTAAAAATTTCAGAAAAACAATTATAACCTTCAAAAATTTTGAGCAATAGGTATTTGACAAGTGATCAGACTTGATCTATCCTAATGAAAAATATACAGCTTATCCAGGGCTTTCGATTTAAAAAATTCATTTTACTTTAAAATGACATTAAATGTTAATTATCCAAGATATTATTGGGATTTACACTTTATATAAGTCATAATGATCGATTGGGTTCGAACCTTACACTTAAAGTGGGCGCGCTACCAACTAAGCCACAAGTACCGCGATGAAAGGCAAGTAACAGCCTCTGCCTATTTTAAGATGCTGTGATACAGAATAAGTAACAAATTTTAATTAAGATATAATTTTTTAATTTTAAGTAAATCTTTTAAAAGTGAGTTACAAGAAAACTAAATAAATTTAAGTAAATATTTTAAATATTTATTACACTAAAAAGTCTCACACTAATAATTATTAAATACAAAAAATATTTATGAGAAAATTATGTTTACTTTTAATATTTATCTTGAAATTTTAATATTTAAGTGATGGAGACTTATTTCTTTAAGTAAGTACATATCCCATTATTCGAAAACTAACATTAGGCCTATTTTACTGGTATAAAGCCTAGCAACTGTGACTCCACCGAGACGCGTGCTGAGCTTAAGTAAATGTCGAGTAAATGAATTTCAAACTTTAAATGGTACAATTATTGTTAAAAACATGAAAAATACATTTGGACTTTTGCCAAAAATATAAGCGTTACAGTCCCCGAACTCTATAAAAGGTGACTGATTATTTCGTCAATAATGAGTAGAGACCGGACGATACCGTACTACAACGGTATTTATCGGTATTCCGTATCGGTAGTTGTTATGTATCGACTTACGGTGTGTCCGAGATACTAACAGAAAGACTAGCTAACTAACAAGGTTTATCTACAAGGTTACAATACAATAGAATAACGAGACTATTTGCTGGAGCACAAGACTAAGACTGACTGACTGAATAGACTAACGGACTAACTCGATAACTCTCTCAACTGGCTAAAGCCTCAGCCTTTTATACTAAGCACATACCCAACGGTAGTACGGTACAGAATACCGACCGATAATTTTTTTCGCACCGTAATACGGTACCGATGAAAATCTATCGGCATTTTGCGGTATTTTTCGGTATTACAGTAGTAATACGGTACGGAATACGGTACAGTAAAATTTTGATATTTATTGGTAATTTTCGGTGTCGGTATTTTTCGGTATTTCAGTACGGAATACCGTTCAGTACGAAATTCCGGTCTCTAATAATGAGTTCGTCAATGATATATTCGTCAAAATCAGATCGACAATGCCTTTTGTCAATGATTAGTCCGTCAATAAAATAGCGCCAAATTTAAATTGTTTCATTTCGACAATGTTGAATAAAATAAAATTAAATTAAAAATTAAAAGCTAATAATTATTAAATACAAAAAATATTTGTGAGAAAATTTTGTTTACTTTTAATATTTATCTTGAAATTTTAATATTTAAGTGTTGGAGACATGTATTTCTCTAAGTATACACATCCAATTTATTAACAAGCTAACAATCGGCATATTTTTCTGGTATAAAGCCTAGCAACAAATTTTAAATAGTACAATTATTGTTAAAATATGATAGCAACCCGACCTTAGATGTCGTGTTGGGTATGTGCTTAGTATAAAAGGCTGAGGCTTTAGCCAGTCGGGGAGTTATCGAATTAGTCTGTTAGTCAGTTACCGAGTTAGTCTATAGTCAGTCAGTCTATTCTGTTAGTCAATCAGTCTTAGTCCTTGCGCTCCGGCAGTTAGTCGTATTCCTATTGTTCACCTTATTGTATAATGTTGTAGATAAACCTTGTTAGTTAGATAGTCTTTCTGTTAGTATCTCGGACACACCGTAAGTCGATACATAACAGGTCGGGTGTGTGGGGTCGGTGTTTGCCTGAAAAGGCATGTCGTGGTCGGTGTTGACTTTTGGGTCGGGGTTTCACTAAAAAATTTTTAAAAAAATTCAGCACCATAGGCTGAATTTTTTCGATATAAAAAACATATTAATATAAAAATGAAAATATTGATTAATATTTTTGAAAAAAAATAATTCAAAAGTTATGTATTTAACGAATAAAGTTAAATGTGAAAATTTATAGAAGCAAAAGAACAAAATTTTCGTTAGAAATCGTCAAAGTTTTATATTCGCCTCTACGGCTGAGTCGAACAAAATCATCATAACATTAATAAAATACCGATAGAAAGAGAAAATTTTCATAAAAAAGATATAAAATTAAAAAAAGTACAAAAGTGTATTTGTTAGATGATCGACTAGAAGCTCACACATCTTCAATATTTTCAATATTCTTTCTTTAAATTTCACGGTTGTTGCATTAATTTCTCGAACAAATTTGGGTATATCTTCCCAACTTCATTAAATATCCAATTCTGCTCATTTTGCGCATGTTGATTCATTTCAATAAATGTTTTCAAAAGAGGAGAGTACAGCTGTATTGTATACATAGCAAAAGCACTTAAACTTCCCATTAAACGTTGATTAAATTCATTTAAAATTTGAATTAATTTATACGTTTCATTTAAAATGAGCAAATGTTGTTGGTATTTTTCTGGAAAATTGGCAAAATATTGAAATATATTGAAATGTAACTTCGTTCAAAATCATAATATCGTAAAACTAATGGCATATTTGGGCTTTTTTCGACATAATATATTCAAGAAAAAAAATATATTTCAATACAAATCCGATCCCTAGTTATAAGTATGTTGAGGTTGTTTTGAAAACACAGATAGAAATTTTACAACGAAAATTTTTAAAAAAACACGAAAAATTTATGGGGAGGTTATAATTATGGGAGTGATAATCTACTTAATAAATACATATAGTAATTTTAAAATAAAAACATAAAAATTAAATAACCGAAGTAAAATTTTATCCTGAATGATTGAGAAAACGAAACAACCCAAAATATAAAAAACACGGTAAAGAGGTATTACTTTATAACTAAATTGTAACGAAAATCTGGAAATGAAAAGCTCAAAAAGGGAAAAAACAATTTTAATTTCAAAAAATATGTTTAAAAAGGTTGCCTCTAGTGACATCGACTGAATTTAAGCTAATCCAACGATTTTTAGAAAGAGTTTAGCAAAGGTTAGCCAGCGGGCAGGATTCGAACCTGCAACATCTTGACAGATAATGCTATCGCTTTCGCTCATCACATACAGGAGCTCTTCCACTAACTCCCGGGGCATCGACTAATGCTCTCTTTTATCTTTTTTAGATAGTTTAACCCCCGCCTAGGCGTTTAAATGCTCTAGTTGAATCGGTGTACGGAATTTTGGTCACCATGATTTTTCGGAACTTTGGTCACCAATTTTTTTGGAATTTTGGTAACCAGCGGAATTTTGGTCACCAAGTCAAAAAACGGAATATTGGGCACAGAAATTTTGGGCATCAAGAGGAATTTTGGTCACCAAATGGGAAAAAATAATCTTATCTAAAAATGATTTCATAGTGATAAAAAATGATTTTTCAACCCACATTTGATCAATTTCAATTTTTGTCACTTCCCCGGCTGATCACTCGCTAGGTTGATCACTCTCCCGGATGATTGATTAGTTGTGAGAGTGATCAACATTGAAATTGATCAAATGGGGGTTGAAAAATCATTTTTTATCATTTTGATATCAGTTTTAGATAAGATTATTTTTTTCCATTTGGTGACCAAAATTCCTCTTGGTGCCCAAAATTTCTGTGCCCAATATTCCGTTTTTTGACTTGGTGACCAAAATTCCGCTGGTTACCAAAATTCCGGCACTCGTTGAATCATCCTTACATTTTATATTCCTACAACTACTCTGATTCAGGGGTGAGTGCAAAAGGCTATAGTGAAAAACGCAAAGCGCTCACCACTCCTCTGAATCATGCCATACCCCAAAAGATTACCCAGTTGAAATATATCTACTTTCTAATTCTTTCCCCAATTCTCGTTTGATTGCTCATTCTTCATCTGAATCATTCGGGTTAGCTTCAGATCCTCCATTATGATTAGAATCTGATGGAGTGCCAAAGATTTGATACATTACTTCACTGCGGTTTTGCCCTATAAATTTATTTTTGTTAACAATTTTGAAGTAAATTATAAAAACTAAACAATTGGAATGCTTCTGTAATACTTGTAAAATGATATTTTTAATTTCAGAAATAGATTTTAATTGTCCTAAAATTTTTGTCACAATATAATGTTGTCAAAATTTAGAACGAAATGAAAAAAATAATTTGATGGTGTGATGGAGGTAACAACATTTTGGTTATTAATTTTAATGATTACCTTGAACTTGATGAGAGGGACCCGCTTCCCCTTGATGGTGCGAGGGACCTTCTCCAGCTTTATGGTGTGACGGTCCGGCTTCAGCTTGAACTTGGTGTGATGGACCAGCTTCATTATGATAAATATTTTCTCCCTGTCTTTGAATAACCTCAAGTTGTTCTTGCAATTGATGTGCCATTAAAGGATTTATTTGTGAAATTGTTTGTATTTGTTGGTTAAGTCTATCAAAAAGATGTTGAAGACGTGCCTCCTTTTGACCCAATAATATTTCATATTCAATTTGTATATTATCAATATTAGTTGAATTAATCAGATCTTGAATCGTCATAAAACTAGAACATGATTCAGCAAGTAACTCGTTAACAATATTTCTATTCTCCTCCAATTGATGCGGATCATTTATCTGTCGAATATTTTGGAATAAACCATCTAAATTTTGATTGTTTTGGTTGGAAGCTGCTAATATTTGTTGCAGCATTTCTCTATTCTGCTGGAGAGTTTGTAAACAATTTCGAAGCCCGTGCACCTCATTAGCCAAATTTTGATATTTTTGTAGATCAAGATGAACCTGCTGAATCAGTGTTTCCAACGATGGAACTAAAAATAAAATAAAAATTATTCATACATTAAACTTTGAGGACATTTGAGTGTCGAATTTTTGAATTGCCAATCGAGTAAGAAATATTAGTATTTTAAAAAAGAAATAATCAAAATTATGTATGTACAACAAGGAAAGTTGTTATACATCTAATTTAATTTTTAAAAATGGCTTAATAAGCACTCACTATCTTACAGGAGGTAATAGGCTCGATTCCTGCCCGTTAAATAAAAAAGTGCAGTTTTGGATAATTTTAAATATCCCCACCTTCTGAAACTTGAACAGCTTTTCCGCGACTTTCTCCCCTTCGCCCTCCTCTTCTCCCACCTCTTCCTGTATTCATACAGGTTTTCTCCTCAACGCAAAACATTACAATTACAAAAATAATGAAAATTATTTTCATGTTCATTTTAAAAGATAAAATGCGTAGAACTAGAATATATAATTATTCAGTTGGAACTCGCTATAATATAAATTTGGATTGAAAAATTATATATAGAGTAAGGTGTTTATTAAATAGAAAGTGGGATGCATTAGCCATTAATGGACAACAAATTGAAAAAAACAGACTTAGATTGAGATGACTTATGGCAATAAGACTGCTAGAGTAGTAAAGGATTCGAGTAAATTACTAAATGATTTGCCGCTTTTTTAATTTTTTACTAAATTAGACAGTCATTGCTATAGTTTAATTAAATGCCCGTCTAAAGTAAATCTCTTTCTAGCCATATATAATATTAAAATAGGCGGACCGTCTATGAAAGCTGTTTCGAACCTAAAAAAAATCTTTGAAAACCATAAAGCAAATATCGAAATTTCGAATCGACTTGTCTTTAAAATTGCCAGCTAATTTGCTAGCTATCATATTTTACATTGATTTTAACCCTGCACTTTTTATTGTAAATTAATTTAAATAATATTTAATAATCAAAAATAAATATTTTTTAAATAAACAAAATAAAGGACTTTAGCAACAGAGGTGGGTCGAATCAGTCAGAGGTATCGGAAATCGGAAATCAAATTTTTTTTTCCGAAATCGGAAGGAAAAAAAACGCCGGAAATTGGAAGTCTGAAACCGGAATTCCAATCAACCTCTGCTTAGCAAGGATTTAAAACCGCCATGGAAAGTTATTAAAAAAAGTTAGAAGAATAATAAAAATTGTATTCAGTTCATTTTAATAGACAAAGTAACACACTAGTTAAAAGTTTTACTTAGGTTTGAACCGAGACTTATCTTATATTAAGTGTTTTATAAGTAAATAGTGCCTTAACTAAAGAATGAAAAATCATGTCCGATGGGATGTCAAAATCATGGCATGTCCGATCTCATATACGATATACGATCTCAAAGTAGTTTTCAATGGAAAAAACATTTATAGACTTTGCTCTTTTGGATTTTTTACTCAATACCATTGGAAATTCTGGTACAGCCTGAATAGTCGCATGGCCATAAAGTCGCCAAGCCATAACTTGCTAAAACATTTTTGGCCCTTATAAATTTTGGTAACAATCTCTTTAGCTTGATGAGAGGAATCGTTTAATACTAAATTTGGTAAGATTCGGACATTTTAAAGCAAGTTGTGGCGTGGCGACCTTATGGCCGCGCGACTATTATGGCATGTCCCTAGAAATTTTGATAGAAATTTTGTAGAAATTTTCAATCATTTCCCATATGAATTAATAATATGAGGTTATACATAAATATGTTGAGGATGTTTTGAAAACACGGATAGAAATTTTACCACAAAAATTTTAAAAAACACGAAAAACTTAGATTGAGGTTATAATTATGGGAGTGATAAGGACAAGTTTTAGTTATAATTGTAGGAAAGTGTTTTGATTATATAGAGGTTTTGTAAATTTAATTTTTAATTTAATTTTTTAACTAAAGATGAGGTTAGGAAAATATATTTACTATATTAATTGACAGTTATTTGAATTTGTAAAGGAAAAGTGAGTTAGATAGAAAGGGATTTTGGCTCTACCTTATGACTGGCGTCCCATGAAATTTTATTCGTCCCATAAGAAATAATTTATTGTATATGTGCCCCAAAAATATTATAGGCGTCCCAGTAAGGATATATGCCCTCAAATTAGTGAACGTGTTTAAATGTTTTTAGAATAGCGCTAAAAACAGAGCTCCGCTTATAACATATTGTAAGGAAGAGAAGATCCATCTATCTAGCATTTAACGCTCACTAGGCGGCGGTTTAAGATCTATTAAAAGAGAAGGTGAAAGCAGCGTCCCGGTAGCTCAGTTGGTAAAGCACATGTACGTGGTGAGCGAAGTGCCTAGCAATAACTGCCAGGAGGTCGCAGGATCGAAGCCTACCTGGGATTAAACTTTTACCTCGCTCTTACTAAATTTAAGCGCTTATAACATATTTTGTTGTATCTTTGTACAACAATAATTACACAAAAGAAATAAAATATAATTAATGAAATAGAATAAGATTGGGATATTTAGGATAAGCAATTAGGAGACAACTAGGAGACACAGACTGACAATTATTTGAGGCCTTTATAGTATAATAATAAGGTTTAAATACAAATCACCACAACACAACACCTCCCTCTTTAAAAAATTGAGGTTACAATACAATAACAAAGTCCGGTCAACAAATAAAATCTTAGAAAAATGTCATATCTGACAAAATCTGATATCATATCCGTGATCAGCAGTTCCGATTACCTGTTGAAGATCATTTTCAGAAAATTATTTTTAAGGCGTCTCTCCAATTTTTCACTAGAACGGATTTGAAGACTCATATCTCGGCTTAAAAACTTAAGTTTTGTATTTCTAGCTTAATTCTCCACCCCAAAAATCGAGTAGTATTGTTCAAAATTTTTTTGATAAAATTCTGTTGATAAAGTATACTGATATTTATACTCATTTTAAAGAGCACTTAATGGCCTAAAATTTTTGTGTTGAAACTTTTTTCCTAAATGCAATTAAAAAAGAGCTAAGCGAAAAAAACTAAATTAACAGCCTCTGGTCCTATCTTTTTTTCCGGCACTGTATAAAGAACAAATTGATTAATATCTTTGAAAAAAATAATTCAAAAGTTATGTGTTTAACGAAGAGTTTAAATGTGAAAATTCATAGAAGCAAAAGAACAAAATTTCGTTAAAAATCGTCAAAGTTTTGGTCGTAACATATAAAATTTGATTCGCCTCTACGGGCTAGTCGAACAAAATCATATATGTAACATTAATAGAATAACTGATAAAATGAGAAAATTTACATAGAAAAGATGTAAAATTAAAAAATGTATAAAAGTGTCAATGTTAAACGATCAACTCGCATCTCATCTGATATTTCAACATTCGTCCTCCATATTTCACGGCTGTTGCATTAATTTCTCCAACAAATTTGGGTATATCTTTCCAACTTCATTAAATATCCAATTCTGTTCATTTTGAGCCTGTTGATTCATTTCAATAAAATTTTTTAAAAGAGGAGAGTAAAGCTGTATTGGATACATAACAATAGCGTTCAAACTTCCCATTAAACGTTGGTTAAACTCATTTAAAATTTGAATTAATTTATACGTTTCATTTAAGATATGCAAATGTTGTTGGTATTTTTCTCCAAGATTTGGGGTGTTTTGCAAAATATGCAAATTTAAATTAAACAAAGTTTTTATATGATAAGAATGTTTTAATTGAAGGATGTGAAGTGTTTGATTGTTTTTACCTAATATTTGTAAGGCAATAATTTGCTGTTTTTGTAACTCGTTGAAGAATATTTTTGAATAATCTGTGAAAGTATTAGTAAAATAACATTAAGATTTGGGTATAAGTTTAGTAAGCAGAATCCCTGCATGAAGACCTTGTTGTGGTAAATGGTTAACACGTATCCGCATTTTGTATACTGTTTTCTGCATTAGGCCATGTATGGTTCTGGGGTAAAAACGAACTTGAAACCTACTGAAGCAATTGGTAGTGGGGGCGAGAAAAAAGGGGCAGAACTCTTTTAAGCTCTCTCTTTTTCCTCTTAGAAGTAATGATGCTAAGTGAATTATCATTACGAATAGGGACGTCAACACTCATCTATAACATTAAAATGAAGTGCCCCTTCGTGGGAATATTAAACAGTAAATTAGTATCAATTTACCTATCGAATGGCGTTGATTTGAGTGATCAGCATTTGTATTACTTGGGCCAGCCTCAGACATTTTGCGTTTTTTATTATCTTCTAACTCTTTTAGCCAAAGTTGATACATTTGGGACATAAGGTCCACCTTTTGTTTATCCTTTGGTTCAGCCTTTTTTTCATTTAATTTCTTCTGTTTTTCATTAATCTCGAAAATATTTCGGTAAGTATTTTTTAAAGCCTCAAAATTTTTATTATATTCTTCATTTTGTTTTTCGTAAATTTCTTTGTTAGTTAACTGCTCAAGTTGCCCTAGTATAGCATGTAAACCGTCATAATTATTTTCATATTGTTTTTGTAATAGTTGATGCATTTCTTTGTTCTCCTTGGACAAAGTAGCAACTTGTTGGGTTTGAAGAGAATTTGATTCTTTAAATATTGGGGATTGTTAAGCATTCGGGAAAATTGAAATTTCCTTTGCCTAGACAATTTTTTACAAACTACGACCAAAACTACCCCAATGGTGTTGCGACAATTGAGGATACGCACTTGAGGATATGATAAATGAGGACGACAATTGAGAATTAAAATAATAATAAAACAAATAATGAGAAGTTCTGAAATTCAAAAATTTCCGCTTGCGGCGCTGGAAAGAGTTGAATTTTTCTTTATTGTTCTTCAAATGGGGATCTTCCTGTTGTGTATGGACGTCAGCCCTTAAAGTGTTTAGTATAAAAACCCAGCCAATAGTTAGTTCGATCTCTCAGTTTTAGTTCTTCCTACAACAACTTCATCTTCTTTGTATTTTCTTTGTACGATAAACGTTCTGTTAGCTTCCTCTACGTAAGCGGGGTCGTAACATTTCCAAGTTTTATTGGTCGTTCAAGTTTTTTTTTATTTTTCATTTCTATCCTCATTTGTTATATCCTCAAGTGCGTATCCTCAATTGTCGCACCGCCACCCTAAAAAATGGTACTAAAATATTGAATGTGACATGATACTAAAAGCTTTCTGAGACAGGAGAGAATAACATGAAAATTAATCAAAGACTTTAGAAGGGGTGGGGGTGGTTTATGAACAAAGTACCAATTTTTGTATGATCGCTTGATTGTTCACTCGATCCTCCTATTTCATTTTCCGTTCCTCCATTTGAGGATTCGATTTCCTTCCCTTTATTATTTTCTCCTCCATTCATCATACAATTATTTTCTTCAAAACAAATAATTATTAAATTGAATAAAATCATCAAAGAATGAGTAATTTTCATTTTTAAATGTTGAAATTTTCAAAATTTTTACAATTACAATTGCCAAAAATCGCAAATCTACAAAAAACAAATGTTCAGATTAAATAAATTATCGGATGGATTGAATATAAAGTTAACAAATTTTAAATATTGTGGAGGATAGTCAAATCTTGACTACCAGTGAATCTCTATTGGTGGGTCCGTAATGTATCTTCGGTAAATAATTTGAAAAGTAATAAGCGCTTTAAGGAGTGTAAGGTCCCTGAGAGAATCAAAAAATCTCACAAACTAACATTCTCAGAGCGGAATAAGCCGCCCATTATTTTGGCTTAATATCGCCGCTAACTCATCCTTGGCAAAAGATGAGGAAGTAACCGAGGCAATGGGAAGCGGGACCAATCGCTTTAAATTATATTAAGAATTAGGATTAACAACGGTGTCTTTTCCTATAGGGAACACAAAGACTGATCAACATGAAAATAATTCATCAGAAAAACGTTATACATTATATAGGCATAAGCATGTGAATAATAGCTGTCGCCGGCACTCACAATGCTTTTTCAAAAGGGCAGTATTGAATTGGCAAGCGCGGATGCCCTTTACAAGAAGGAAAGGGCAAGTCAAAGGAAAGCGTCGGATAATTTAAAAAGCAAAAATAAAGACGTGTGATGCCCTTAGATGATGCCCTTAAACGTGTGATGCCCTTTAAATAATTGTTACGCAATAATTAAGAAATAAAAAGTCAAATGAATTAATCGGAAATGAATTTTAAATTTGCACTTTAATAATAAAAACATTAAATGAATGTACTTTTCTGAAAGCTTTTTGGATTACCGTCGAGAGGATTTGTTTGGAGGTCAACACTTTCAGCTGTCCACAACTATTTAAATGTTCGTATTTTTGATAAACTTTGTTTTTGTTTTCTTATAAATTTAAATAATGATGAATCAAAGGGCTTCAATTTGTTCTTCATCAAAGGGTTTCAATTTAATTAAAACACCAAGGTACCGCAAGCCCTAGGTACCGCCGAGCTATAACTTTCTTCAAAATTGTCGAATCCGGGACGCCCCTTAGATACCGGAGGATTAAGGAAGATATCAGGGAATCTTGGTAAGGAGCTAAACTTATCAATAGCTTTGAGTCTACCTATGAAGATCTACATCTAGAAGAGCACTGTCAGAATTGTCGCAGTTTAAATGATATGACGAAGCTTTTGGTTTACTTTTACTACAGCCAGGCATCGGGAGATCTCAATCAAGTCCCATCGAAACCTTTGCAATATTCTGGAATGGATTCATTAAGAAACCCTAATTTATTTAGCATAAATTTACTAGATAAATTTTTCATCAACTTGAAATAAAAAAATAAAACAATAATGTTAACTTAAAAAAGCATATTTAATTTAAAGTCAATGAGACAGCCTTTTTTCTTTACACGCTCACACGCTTATGAATTTTCAATTTAGCCTTCTTGCTTTTATGTATTTTTCAAAGTATTTTAATATTTATAGTCAGCCTTTTTCTCACTTTTACTTGGTCTTTTTCTTTTGTTTTTTAAGTTGTATCAATAACATGTGTATATTATTTATTCATTTTTTTCGAATATTTTGTGGTCTTTATCAAATTTTATTTTTTAGGAACATCTACTGATACATGAATATGAGGTTGTAAGAGGCAGTCTCTTGAAGCTCGTAGCAAAATTCGTACTTGTACTCACTTGTGCACATTTACTGGACCAAACATATGAATTACGATACGATCAAGTTTTAAATTTAATAAAACAGTGTAAGTACTGTGGTTAAAATAATGTTGAGGCCTCGATTTTTCGAACTGAACTAATAGAATCTCTTTCAGGACTAAGAGGGCAAGATAAAAATTTAGCCCCTGGGGAGGGGCGATTTCTTTGCAGTCTGAGTTATTGCCTTTCGCTCAATCTGTACCGCCGCTGCTCTACCTAGGCGCTACCGGAAGGCGTATTTCACTTCGCTTTTAACATATCTTAAACCCCCGTCTAGTAAGCATTCTAGTTGCTAGACTCGTTCATACAGACATAGCTGAAGAACAAGTATCATTACCTTTTTCTTCGTTTCAAAAAATTTTTTTTCAAGTTTCAGCGTTGATAACTCTTAAATAATAAACTGCATACTTTTAATTTTGCTTGTTTCGCTTTGTTCCCTCAAATACCGTTCAATACTCACATTTTTACCTCATTTCTTTGATTGTTTTCTTCCTCAATTATATGTATTGAGAAGAAAGGACAAAATTCCTTCCACTAATTTTGTCTGGATTTCCTTTTATTTTTATGGAAATACTTTTATAGAAACACATACAATTTTTTCTAATGATGTATCCAAAACAAACGAGTAAAAATTGAAAAATAAATTTTGTCTGAGGCATACTTGTTGAGTTCCTGAATTTATTTTAGTCTCAGCTTGTCCTTTATAAATTTTTGTAGTGACTTTAAACTTTCTAAAGATTTTTAAAGAAATGGCTTTAAATATACCCCCTTTTTTCGATTAAATCCCCGTGTAATTAATATTTGAGCACATCCTCGGCTTGAGGAATTAATTAGGAGTGGGGAAGTGGATCGCCGAATTAATCGAGAAGCTAATATATGCCTAAAAATACCTCCAATATTATGTTAAATTAAGTCTTAAGTACATCTCATTGATAAATGTATGCATAAATCAGGTTGACTATATTGACTCCTTACCAGGAGATCACAAAAGATCAAATAAGGTTATCGAAATATAACGAAAATACTTTTCCCTTTAGAGCTTATTGTTTGTGTATATTCATTTATTTATTATTTTTCTGTACCCTTTCATTATTAATAAATGTAAAAATTAATATTATGTAAACGTTTACCTATTATTTTTCAGTTTTACTTGTGTAAACAACTAAAAAGGAAGGATTAAATAACGACAATTATTATTGAGTAAAAAGGAAATTTAGCTAAAAACTAATTTTGTTTTTAATCTGGCAAAAAGTAAATATACATATATTTATTTTTATATTGTGTAGAAGGCGATTTAATTAAATTTTAAAAGTAAGAGTAATTTTTGGCACAAGAATTATTCTTAGCCTCAACTCTTGATATTGTGTTATTATTATTTCGTCTTTTCAGGATACAAAATTTTCGTATTTTTCATCGACAAAATTTCGTATTTTTTTTTTTAAAAATTAATTCATTAAAATGTCCCTACACCCTACTACTAGCAGTGCAAAGGAAACAAATTGTTCAATTCCCGGAATTTTTTTCATTGATATTGATGACAACAATGGGATAAACAGTCAACATACATATGTTCGGAGAAGTTCTGTAACAACGCCTACGTCGACTGAAAGGGTAAGAAACAAGTAATTTGATTGAGGCACTTGACGGCATCCTGTAGAGATTTTTCAGGAACCCTCGGAATACTGGGTTTTAAGCAGGGTTTGACGCAATTGAAAAAATTTTCCGCAGCCGCAATCCTCAATTAATTTAAAATCCGCAGACGCAATCCACAATCCGCAAGTAAAAAAAACACGCAATTTCACGCAATCCGCAACTGCGTCCAGCCCTGGTTTTAAGCCAAAGACATGGATATACAGTATAAATCCTGCGGGATCCTTCCCGCAGATCCTTCTGAACCTCAATTCCGTTACGAAACCACAGATTTGCAATTTTGCCGCTCTCTGAAGAGAATGGGACAAAATTTCATTTTATTATACATATTTCTTTGATAGAGCAAAAGGCCTTTTCTTTCGATAACAAGGAACCAAAGCTATGAATTGAGAGGAAGCTTTGATAATGTTGATAATGATTTGTTGCCTCTAAAAGCGGTTACTTCAGAACATTTAGACCAAAAACAACGCTATCTTTTATGGGTAAAATCAGCTAAGAGTATGTGCAGCACTATAGCAACTACATTCTCCCCAAAGAGGAGATGGAAAGATAAGGGAGGCATGGCAAGAAAACGTTTTTAAATAATTTTAATTAAATTGAGAATTTTTTCAGAGAGATAAGAAATCAGAATGGTTTAGGACATGCATACCCCATGGGAATTTATCAGTACCTATAATTGTTTATTCGATTCTTCGGGTTTTTGATACTTTTTTTTGGTGCAGTAAGGTTCACAGTTTCACTTTCCTTTGTAATTAAGGGAGGTAAAGTAAACTTCATTTTCCTCTTTCGTTTTCTCACGGCAATCACGAAACGAAATTTTTGTACAGCTTTGTTCGAAAATTATAATCAGCGGACTGGGATTTATATCAATAGATCGGGCTGGCAGGATCATACGAGATCGTGCTCTTAATTCTCGATAACTGAGATTTTGTTTCAACATTTTAATCAGTTCAATTATTTATTCTATCTCCAATACAAACACAGTGCCTATATGTCCCTAACACGAAAACTGTTATGAAATTGAAAGCGAAGATCAGAAATCCAGAATCAATTAAACTACGGTAGTGGGCCAATACTTTCCTATGGGACGCATGTCTTAAGCTAAAGCTATAAATTCTATAAATTAAAATATAAAAATATAAAGCAAACAAAATATCTTAAAATTTTTTTCAAAATCCCTGATAATTTTTAGGATTACTTTATCAATAATCACGAAGAGAGCTTTTCTGTTGGTCGGTATTGTTCTCTTCCAGATTTTTATAACAACCAAATTATTAACAATAAGAGAAGAAATACTGTGGAAAATTACTCGGATAAATACAATAATAATTATAATTCACATCAAAGAATTGGGGTAGGCTATTTCTTATTTATAGTATTTCTTATTTATAGCTAGGGCCGTTTATGAAACGAATTTTTAAAAGCAAATGGGGCATAATCCTCTGCTAAAAATACTTTTAATTTTAAATGAAAAGCGTTATCTTGCGTTCAAGGAACGTATAAGAATTTCTATTTTTACTGGTTTTGTTACAGACTGTTGTGTAGTGGTATCGCTATAGTATAAAAGCCAGTGAAAGCGTCAGTTTAGTTAAATCATACTAGCGCGGCTAGTCCCTGATTCCCTTCGTCTGTTCCAAGCCCTTTCCACCTTCGCCTACATTGTTTATTTCTACACCGTATAAATGTTATTCTATTGCACGTCACATCGGTAAACCTCGGACAGATCCGGGCGTTACACGGACACCCGGATTTTTTGTTGAAATGTTGCGACTTTTAAACTTGTCTAAATTTGGAAAAACCTTTTAGTTTTCAACTTGTTTACCTTTAAAATAGCAGTAATTCTATTCCTTGAAAGAAAATTAAAACAAAAAATGTTTATTAAGTAAATTGTGTAGACATGCTAATTGTCAACCCACACGCTTTGTTAGTTTTTATAAGTTTTTTGGGTTTTTTAAAGCTGGGGACTGACATTCAATGCCCAAAGGCGTGCGCTAACCTGTCGTGCTTTCACCTTTTTTTGAAAAATATTTTCTTTTATTTTCTAATGAAAATTTAATTATAAGAAGCATTAATAATGAGTCTTGGCTAGTTTATTAATCGATTGCACCAGGCAATAAATTAGTTCAATGTTGTGAAGAACCGGGTTACCCTAAGGTATCCTAAGATATTCCTTGAACCGACACCCCTGAGTGACACCCCTAACTATTGACACACTCCTAACCGACACCCCTACTGTAAGACTCCTAATAGTGATTTTCTGATATTCGTAAATCTCCCATCAGTTTAAATTTCTCATGTCATTAGAGTCTCTCTAATTTATTTTAGAATTATGTTTATTTGAGTCTACTGGCTATTAAAAGTTTAAATAATACTAGAGTTGTAACTAATCCCGTCTAATCTCGATTCCGAACCCCGACCGCCCAAACTTTTCGATCTTTCAGTGGTGGTGTCTAAATTGTTTAATACTTTAACTTATTTAATTATGGCTCAAACTAATTCTTCAAGACTGAAATATCCACTAAATTTTACCTCCCATTATTTTCATACACAATTTCCCTTTAAACCTTTTCTCCTTCCCCGCATTTTTCAGTATTTGTCGGCACGCTCAAATTCCTTTCTGATGGAGTAATTCCGCGAGGCATCTTCGCCCTTTTTATTTGCCTTTTTTAAAAGCCAAAACGAGCTCTTGAAAAAAATGTGAAAATAATACTCTAGTACTTACAAGAAAATAAAAGGTTTTTGATGGCCCCTTCCATTGCCCAAATTGATTAAAGGATTAAACAAAAACATTCATTTTTATTTTTTCCTTTTTGTTGGTGCACTCAGAAAAAAGGTGGCGGCCCCCTCCCTTCTCAAATTTCACCCCCTTTTTACTCAAATAAAAGAAAATGGCATTTTTTACACTCCTTTTTAATAGTTTTTTTTCATTTTCGTTTAAATCATTTTTAATAGTAAAAAAATGTAAATTTTGGGTTTAGATTATTCCAAAATATTCTTGGATTTTTTAAAGATTTTTTTAAATAATTGTAGCTCGTCTATAAATTAGAATGACTTATTTTTAAAAATTAAAATGCCTTTTCTTCAATTAAAAATTTTTGTCCGAAATTTTAAAAATATTTTTTCAAACACTTATTTTTTGATAAATTATCTTACAATTACTAAAAAAATTTTTGGAGAGTTTTAAAATAAGCTCTCCACACAAATATTATAAAAACATAATGAATTCAGTACAAAACATATTGAAAACCGTATCTTAACCTGCCTTCTTTGTTTGTTTTCTTTTATATTTTAATTTCTTCGTTTATTATTCTACAGATACTAAACTAAAATAATTTTAAAAAATTAAAAAAAATTTTAGCTAAAATTTCAGAAATTTTTTAAAATTTTTATTTAATTATTATTAATTTTGCCTCAAAATTTTGCTTTCAAATTTTTCTATTTTCTTCCCTCAACTTTTCTTCTACTTTTAATTAAATTTCAATTTTTAATCTATTTTATAGCACATTTAATTCTCTATCAAATGATATCAAAAACAGATTTCAAATTTTTTTCTAAAAATTTTCGTTGCAATAGAACGTCCTTTTGTTTTTAATTCCGCCTTTCCTTTTCAATTTTCCAAAAAATATTTTTACTTTGAGAAAAGTGTTGCTTTTTCATTTTAATGTTAGAGGCGAGAATAGGACTTTTTTCAATTTTTAAATGCAAAAAAATTTTGAAATTTCTCTCATTTTCTAATTTTAGCCAAACATTATTTTTTCTATTTTCAAATTTTTCTAAATACTTTTTACTCAATAGTATGTAAAAATAAAGTTTGACAGAGCATATTTTGATTCGAAAAAAGGTCGGAATTTCGCACATTTTGGTCGGATATTCGGGGATTTGCCGTGATCCGGCAACATTAACTTGGGAAG
This sequence comes from Meloidogyne enterolobii, assembly GCA_963681835.1. Taxonomy (NCBI): domain Eukaryota; kingdom Metazoa; phylum Nematoda; class Chromadorea; order Rhabditida; family Meloidogynidae; genus Meloidogyne; species Meloidogyne enterolobii. Next base: position 623,784 of record CAVMJV010000007.1, read on the forward strand.
TGAAAGCGCCTAGTAATAATCTTCAATGCTTGTCCGGTGCTTTTTACCAGTCTTTTCCTTAAGTAGAGCTTTGCATGCATTTTAGAAGGTTACAGATTCGATTCCTTCTCGTTATCCATACTTTTGCTAAACTCAAACTTCAAAACCCCACGTTTAAAAAGCTGGAGACACCCCCCTCCATTTCCCTGTTTTATTAAATTGATTTATTTAAAAATACTAATTTTTAGCGCAATGAAACCTTATTTTCGTGCTTATTCAAATCTAGGGGGAGAGGAAATTATAAATAATAAATAAGGACAAAAGTGCCTTTTCCCTATAAGCAAAAATGTTTATTAAAAGTATCATTTTAATAAATTATTTGTTAAATAAATACGGAAATATTTTATTATTTTGCTAAAAATATTTTTAAAGCTTGCCCATAACTTTGTAAAAATTATATAAAAATTTTTCACGTTATTCAAATCTAAGACTTTTTTAGAGTGAAGATCACACTCTTTCAAAAATAATAAAATAAGTAAGAATGCAGAAAACATATCACATTCAGTTCCAACCAAAATAAATAAAAGTAAAAATGTATTTTTATATATTAAGTATAGTCAGTAGATAATAAAAAAAATTCTCATAAATTTATTGTTTTAAATCCGGTCTTTCCTGCCAAATTTCAACTCTGAGCTTTTACATTAAAAGTTGACCGATAACATACCAAACACCTCAAATTATTTTCAAATTTAATAAACTTTTTTTCTATATTCGAGTTTATCATTCTCTCAATTTCAATATTTTTAAACCTTTCTGATTGCAGAAAATAAAAACGAATGGCGCGAAGGGACGATCATTGCCTTAATAATTTATACAAATTTTTGGAATCAAATTTTAATATTTTTTATCCTTTTAAAATTTTTTACAATTCTCTTGAAATTTTAAATTTATATTAGATTATGTTTAATTCAACACAAAAATCTAAATATTCCTTCCGTAGTTTTCGTCAAAAATTTTCACGTTCGAATGATTCTGATGATTCAAAAGATGATAAATTTAAACAACGCAACAGGAAGATGTCCAAAAGTGTTAGTTGTAGCGAAAGGGTGAGGAATTTTGTATTTTGAACAATATTTAATTTCTATTGGGAGTTTCCATATTCTGGATTTGTTTTTAGGGCGCTGAATACACCCTTACAAAAATAAAAAAAGCAATGGCTCATCCCAGCTAAACATCATTTTCGACCTCTAAACCAGACTGGTCCAATAGCGTGACCTGTTATGTATTTTGTGGTGTCGCAGAGGTGTAATCATTGGAAATTAGTTTAAACTAGCTAAACAATTACCACCAAATAGTATTGTTACCATTTAGATCGAGTCCAGCAAAAAACCCTTGTCTCCTGGCCTCACTAGGCATTTTCGCGCAGGGGGTATCCTAAAATAGTATAATGTTAGTCCACATTTCGCAAACGCGACCCTCTAAAAAATAAGCCAACTGATTTTCGGACGAATTTTTTATATCATTGTATTCATCAGATTACGCTCTATTAGAATCTATTTAAATTTTCATTCTTACTAATCAATTTTGCAGAGAAAAATCAAAAAGAATTTGCATTGTTTCAAAAATATACGTTTTAGTATTTTACCTCTAACTCCGGCCAACCTAATCCTAGGATTCTGATTTTTTGCCAGAAAATATGCAACCTTCTTAGGATCATAGAAAAATATAAGTCGAAGTCTGAAAACATTTAGTTTAATTTTAATAAATATTTAATTTATTTTATCAAGGGGGGCTAAATATTTATGGCACAACCTAAGTAATATAAGCCCACTAAAATGACCATTTGTAAAATATTAGCTCAGAGCTTGTATTTATTAAAGCATTTACGGTATATTTTTAGGGTATTATATCATCCCTCTCAAAAATACGGTGTCTTTTTCTTAGCAAATCCTGGTTATTGGATAACGACAGATTAGTTAAATAATACTAACAAAAATACATTTTTGCATATTAAGTACTCTTAAGGAAATATCTCTGAAATAGAGATCACTCATTAATCAAGTCTAAAATTTTACCCAAAAATTTTTGATCTACTTAAAATAATCTACTATAAAATAACAGTAATTTTATATTATTCTAATTTAGACAAAAACGTTCCTTTCACATTACTCATAGAGCGAAGGGAACATCCTTTCTTTAAAAATACTAAGAATCCCTCCAAATTAAATAAAAATAGAGTTATATGCCTAATTTTGCTCTCTGATCACCTCTAAATAATTAACAAAATTGGAAACCTCCACAATCCTCTTTTTAATTTCATTTAACGGTTGCCCCCAGCAACTGCGCGCCCTCCCTCAAATTTTTCCTCTTTTTGCGTTCCTACAATTTTTTTCTTTTTCAAAACGTTTTTTCCTCATTTTCCCCTTTGGCTGCTCCTTTATCTCCCCTTAAGTCAACATTTATTTATACTATTTGTTTTGTTTGTGGCAATAAGGGCGAAAGGGAAAGAATGGGTAGTTGGAAGGCGGAACAAGTTCAGTTGAGTCTTTACTCTATAACTCTTTAAGGAGTGAATATTTTTCAATGTTTTTGGTACCATTGGATAGAGGATTAAATGCACTACAAGATGACATGAAAATCAAAATTCTTGACTTAACGACAAAAAAAGTTATGGTCTAAAAACTAAAAATTTTCTTAAAAAATGTCGATTTTCGGAACTTTATGGACCATCGGAACTTTATGGACCATAACTTTTGTGTCGATGGGTCTAAAATTTTGATTTTTTCAAATCCTATAGAGTATTCAATTCTCTATCTAATGGTACCAAGAACATTAAAAAGTATACACCCATTGAGAAGTTAATAGGGCCTGGACTCAACCACGTCGGGACTCAACTGAGGGAGTTAGAAATTAGTTAGAAAGGCTTAAAATAAAATAAAGTGACTGGAAAAAAAGAGAAAAGAGAAGAAATGAATGGAATGCCAAGGAACGCTATTAATAAAGCCAAAAATTCTCATCTGGAATGAATAAATGAATTCCGCAAGGGTGGAGGGAGTTGGCAGTTAAAATGCCAGTTACAAAACTAGCTAAAATCACATTCCATTGAGTAAAGCTAAGTAAAAACTAAAAAGAATTTCCTTCTATTTTAATTAAAAAAATATTTTTTCAACGTTTTGGAGGCAATAAAATTTAGTAACATTAAATAGACGTTGATCAAACTAAGCAAAAAATATGTGTTCCCTTCGCTCCACGAGTAGAGCGAAGGGAACATCCTTTTTGAGAAGTGTTCCCTTCGCTTTACGAGTAGAGCGAAGGGAACCGCGATTTTAATAGGTTATTTAGCCATTTTATGACTCTGATTTAATTTTTTGAAGTATAAACTAAATAAAATCCACTTTTTTAATTCAGAAAAATATTTTTTTCAAATTTTAAGAGTAATAATATGGTGCTGAACTAAAAGTTGGGTTAGGTTGTTCAAAACACAATTCCCTTCACCCTATGGCTAGAAAGAAAGGAGCATCTTTCACTAACTTATTTTTTCCAATTTTTTGAATGAAGTCTCCCAAGATATCCGAAATTAAATCGAAAATTGAACAGAAAAATCCTCAGTTTTTTCTCAGAAACGCTGAAGCTTTCCCAAGCAAAATTCATATCACTTCCATCCAGAGGTGGGTCGAAATTTGGATTTCCGACGTTTTTTTCCATCCGATTTCCAAAAAAATTTTTAATTTCCGAGTTCCGACTTTTGAGCCAGTTCTGATTTCCGACTCTTCCGATTTCCGACACCTCTGACTGTTCCAATCCACTTCTGCTTCCATTCACAACGGCTATACCACCATTAACATAACGACGTTTATTGTAGCGTTATATTCGAATCAGTACCCATTTTAACACCTTTAAAACCCTTGTTATTTTCCCAAACATTATTTACATTTTACAAGCTTTCTACCAATAATATTTACATTCTTGTATTGCTAATTAAATAACAAGTTTTTTCTTAGCTTTTATTTTCTCGCGCCCTTTACATTTTCATGCCAAAACCTTTTGTTTCCTCCCACACTTAAATACAACATTTTTAGTCCAAACAAAATTGGAAGTAAAACTGTTATTATATTTATTACAATATTAGCTTAAACCCAGTCATTTATCTCAAATCTCTTACATATACGAGAAGAGTATACTTGAATTTTTAAGGGGATTGTTCCCTTCACTCTACGCATAGAACGAACAGAACATTTTTGGGTTCCCACATTATGTTCGTTTTTTTCTAAACATTGTGAAGTTTATAAGGCACGAGCTTTTAGCACCTAATCATCAACTCGAAAGAGTATAGGTAGAGACCGTACTGAGAGTGGAGTACGGTCTCTACCCGAGAGTGGAGTACGGTCACTACCCTCTTGGCCCTATTTCTAATTAGAGGATTAACCGAACCCTCTTACAAAAATATTATTCCGAGTCAGGATTCTCCACACTGAACACATCTTAATATAATAAACAGAGTCGCCTATATAACCAAGCATATATATTAAATTGTATATATTGTAAAAGAAAAGGGCTAGGTACAATTTTGATAAACACCTTTTTCCTTATCATTTCTGCCTCTAATATGTAAAATATAAGGTTAGAGGACGCTTCAGAGTAGCCGATGCAGATTATAGTAAGAGCAGTGAAAATTGAGAGAGGGTTAAGTGAGAGCTTTGATATATAAATGAACAAAACAAACAAAAATATGATGAAACAAAAATATTAGAGGGTTAATCAAACCCTCTTACAAAAATATACATAGTTGCTTTCAGACATGCGATTTCGTGAAACAAGGCTACCTATACAATCTAGCATAAATGATAAATTTTATATGTTGTAAAAGAAAAGGGAGATTAGTATATTATTAATTTTGTGAGCACCTTTTTTTCGTTGTCATTTCAATGCATAATACAATCTTGGAAATATTTCAAAGTAGCCGATTAATATTATACATATATTTACGAGCAGTGATAATTGAAGGAGAAATAAGTGTTAACTGTGATAATTGAAAGGTGGCTAAGTGAGAAATGTTGAGAAAGAATAAGTGAGAGATCTGATTGAAAGGGGGATAAGGAGCTTTAATACTCGAAGAATGATAAGTTAGCAAATTGCTTTAACTATACTAAGGTGTGATAGCACAAAGATTTCCTTAAATCTGAGACAAATTAAAGCAACATACATACATTCCTGCATCTGCTGGTATTATTGGTGTATTTTCTCTTCTTTCAGCCCCTTCTAAAAAACCTATTAAGTCCGCTTTTTCCTTCTATTTTCTTTTCTAGCCTTTTCTCATCTTTTTTTATTTTATTTCTTATCTATCCTTTGCAGAGCTTTTTGGTTTCTTTTTGTTGTTTTATTTTTTATATTTTATATATGAAGCAAAAATCAACTAAAAGTCAAAAGCCTTGTGCCGAGCGATAAAAATTTTATGCTTTTGTGGAGTCAACTTTGTGTTGAGGGAAAAATAGAGTAAAGGGTAAAAAATTATAACTAGCGGAGAAATTTTCTGGGAATTGTTTTATAGGTTTTCTTTTATAAATCTCTTATAAAAGGGGGATATAGGAGGTCCCCCCAAATCCTTACAATATCCCTCCTAATCTCCTCTTATCTTCAATATCCATATATATCTTAAACATACAAATCCTCCTATATCGCTATTAATCACTTCAAATCCCTCGATATCTACGTTAATCCTTTTATATGCCTGTCAATCCCCCAAATACCCTCTTAATCACTTCTAATCCTTCTATATCATCCAAGGAGGTGGCTACACAACAATTAAATAACTATTAAAAATTTTATGTGGGAGGGGGCTTATTTTAGAACGGGGGTCTATTTTAAATGATTTACGGTATTTAGTTGTTCATTTCCTCTAGAACTTACTGGAGGTTTATAAAAAAGAAAACTGACTGGAGTTTATACAAGATTTTTAGAGATTGACATCTCTCTCGACAACCGAGTTTATGTTCGAGATCTCTCTTTTGGGTCAACTTCTCCACCATTTTTTTAAAAACCTCCAGTCAGATCTAGAGAAAATTGACAACTAAATACCGTAGGTCTTCTAAAATAGGCCCACCTTTAAAATAAGCCTCCTTGAGATTTTTCTTCGAAATCTCGCTTTTGGTTCAATCCCCCATTTCTTTTATTTTTTCCCAACCCGCCCTTTCCTTTAAAACAATTTTTATCCCCCTTTAGGTCAATCCTCCTATCGCCCTTTAACCACAAAATAAAAAAAATTTCCAACCAAAGCTTTTACTCATTTGTCCATTCCCTCCGTTTTCATCACTTTTCCACTTTTTCCGTTTAATTAGCTTAGTTTTGACGCAAAAGCAATTTTGTTCTGCTAAATTTTTGCGCGCCTTTTTTAGAGGCAGACACTAAACTCTTTTTATTTTACGTTGAATGACGCCACTTGGGAGAGCTCTATAAAAGGGAAAAAGGGGCTGTGAAATGACGAAATGAGTTTTTATGGAAATCCTCGGGTTTTTTACACTATTTAAACAAAACAAAGGACTTAATACTTAATAAAAAATGCTTTTTAAGAATGCAAATATTCACAAATAAATTAGTGTTGCAGCCCTAACTGGTACCCAGACACCGTCAAATCTTTTCCTGACTCTTCCCCGACTCGAACACCGCCCAGAAACAATTTGAAAACAAGTACCCCGCTACACCGATCCCTAGCGTTCGGGGTGCATCCCATAAATAAACTAGAATAGGTCAGCATCGTTCTAAGCAGCGTTATTCCCGAAATACTTTCAAAATTAAAGAGCTGTACTTTTAAGTACACCGAATTAATGTTCCCTTTGCTCTATGAGTAAAGTAAAAGGATAGGCTCGCGCTATAAATTTAAAAATTCTAAAATTAGTTATCAGTCACTGGTACAGTATTGTTAGTAAAATTTTAGTAATTTCGGTACTCATTCAAATTTTCCGCTGACATATACATAGTAGAGCTACTTACACTATTTAATGGTACTTAATATTCAAAAATAAATTAAAAATTTATTTAAATATTATTTCGGTTTTTTACGTATGAAATTTTCCGCATATAATTTTCGTATTTTTGGCTAGGGATTATGTATCCCTAAATGGTATATGTACAAAATAACGAATAATTTGGTTTTAAAAATCCAAATTTTGCTGAATTAAATTTTCAAAAAGAAAAAGCTCGATTCGACTAAAATAAAAACAAATAAGCTTAAATTTTAGGCGGTATATGATCTTTTTAAGCTAGGCTTTTTCTATTTCTTTTCCATAAATTAATCACCATTTTTCACAGAAATTCTTCGGCGGCTCTTCAGAGCTCGGCGAGCCTTTATTGCCAACACAAACAAGTAGTAGCTGTAAAAGTCAACAACAACCAGTAAATAAAAACACAAATTTGCCGCCACCGCCAAGGTGGTCGGCAGCGCCGAATACTTTTAATAAAACAACAACTGCAGTAAATAGTTCAGATTCATTAATTTTAGAGCCTAAAAGAAGTATATCGCTTTATTCTGTAAGTTTTTAATGCCTAACCTAGTATAACCGAACCTAGTTCTACTTAATATTCAAAAATTTAATTACCAATTATTTAAATAAGTTCACTAGTATTTAGTTGATTGTGTTGAGTTAAAACCGAGACATATATTTTTGTATAGGGAGTTTAACTCCCTAAATAAGATTTTACATTTTACATACTAGTAGGACCGATTTTACATACTAGTGGTTATTTATCCGGTTAAAACCGCCGATTGGTGGACCAGCAACGGAGTTCTATTATTAAAGATCAGCACCAAAAAAACTTTGTAGGAAAAAACTTAGTTCTACTTAATATTCAAAAATATAATTGCCATTTATTTAAATAATTTCACTGCTATCACTGTTGACTGTGTTGAGTTGACCCACGACGTATAGTATTTTTGTATAGGGAGTTGTACTCTCTAAATAAGATTGTACGATTTATATCCTAGTAGGAAAATCTAATGGTTTAAATTCAGATAATTTTCGTGATTAATTCCAAAATGTCACTAAAATTAGTAATCTCTCGTCGGAGCCTATTTTGGTAAGAGATATTCCTTCTCACAATCAGTAAGCAATATAATGAAAACCCTTTCAATGATTTATTCGCTCATCTACAACATAATATATGGTTGATATATCTCTGAGTTACTTTAACACTTTAAAAATGTTTGATAAATCTTATCTGAAAATTATAATTTTAAAAATTACGGAAATATGAAATTTTATATTTAGCAAAATTTAACGTGTTGTCATAATAATTAATTATCCCTAAGTGCAGGAAACGCACTAATAATAAATTCCTTTTTATTTAAAAAATCCTCACGTAAATCCTCCCTTTCCTTTTTCAGGACGTCAACGCAATCGACTTTTCCCCTTCAATTGAATCTACTCAACAACCACTCTCAGTATTTAACCAAAATGGGAGACGTTCCACTTCCCCGTTGAGTGATCGCCGAGTTGCTTTTCAAGAAAATAATAGAGGGACTGAAAGGGATAATTTTAAATTTTAAGTTGATAGACATTACTTAAAGCCTTCCAATTCGTCTCTAGTTATGACCAGTGATGCGGAAGTTCCAAAATTTTGGCGGTTCCAATTCCAGTTCTGGAAAATGTTCGACAAGGTTCCAGTTCCAAAACTGAATTCACGCATCACTGGTTATGACCAATACATTCTAAATAAAGTTTTAATTAACCAATAAACTTAATCTTATCACAAACATTGACATGGGCGAATAAAACAAATATTGTTTTACTTAATATCTAATAGTTCTATTAATGTTTTATTTGATCTTCTTTTGTTAGTGACTTGATTGATAACATGTTTGCTGTATTTGTTTATTTTTGAAAGGGAGAGTATATTCACCCTAAATTTGTGAGTCAAAAAGTTATAGAAAATTCTGCGATTAACTAAAGTGATTGTTAAAATTAGTTGAAAAATTATTGCCTTAGTTTATGATATCTGAAAACCTAAAAGACAAAAAAAATTAATTTCTATTTAATATCCAATAATTTTATTGTATGTAGTTTTATTTATATGTAATTCAGGATTCCATATTAAGTCCATATTTGCCGGCAAATGTTTACTATTTTTGACAGGGAGTGGAATACTCTCTAAATTAAATTTTTTGATGAAATATTGTTTTAAGCGCAATGTTTTCTTGTTTCAGATCTTTAATCAGTTATCTGAAATACCCCGAAAAATTTTAACGAAATTAGACTATAAAATTTAGGATTTTAGATCAAGCTTTATTCTACTTAATGTGGAATCATACTTATTATTATTATTTTAAGTCTTTTATTTATTCTTATGATAGTTTGTGGTCTATGTTTTTCTTTTTCTAAGGGAATAGAATGAACTAAATTTATTCACTCCTACATGTTCCCATTGGGTGAATTATCTGTTTCAGAAAATCATTCTGTTAATCAGATGAACTTATTTATCTATAATTATTCAGATACAACTAAAACGGAAATAGAAGAAAAGTATCTAAATTAGAATTTTATTAAAATTAAACCAATAAAATTTATGTTTTTAAAAATGTGACCCAGGCTAAGATACAAAAAGTTAATAAAAACAAATTAAATTTTACACAATATCTATTAAGTTAATTATAGTTTTATTTAAATTCCTATTACCATATTTGTTACCATTAGAATGCTGCAGCGAATTTTTATTTTTGAAAGAGAGTAATTAAGCTCTCTAAATTTTTTTATTTAAATTTGGGCTTTTCTGTTCAAATGTTGGTTGCGAATAAACCCAACTAATTTAAAAAATTTAATTAAGTAAAAATTTTTTAGCAGTATCAAAAGCAGAAACATCAACATTCATAAACATTGAAACAAGTCAACAACAACAACCTCTATCCCCACAGAAATTAACAAACTCCAACAGCAATCTTTGCCTTCTCCAACCACCCAACCCCTCAACACATTTTCAACCAAAATTTCCTCGTTTAAATAGTCATCGCACCTCTGAAGTGCGCAAAATGTCAATTGTTGGGAAGCCTTTGGTTTACAAAAATTATAGAACCGATCAACGCTTTAGGCGGGTCCAGTCTAAAATGCACAATTTTCTTGAGAGACCGAGAGGGTGGAAGGCAGCAAGCTATCATTTGGCTGTGTAAGTTCGTCAAAATAATATTTTCTTATTTTATAAAGCAGGGGAAAGGAGGGATACGTGCTGAATCGACACACGTGTATAGCTTATGAAGGGGAGCAGGCCGATATACCACGAGCCCATTATACCGCCGAGCTATAACTTCTTTCAGAATTGTCGGATCCGAGACGCCCTGGCATGGTTAGATGCTGCTCGTCGAGCTGAATCGAATTATACCAGTGTGTCCCGGATTCGACAATTTTGAACGAAGTTATAGCTCGGCGGTATATCGGGATGTACCCCTTATGAAGATTGAAGAGAGGCCCGAAACTGGCTCTCGTTATAGCTTCTTCTAAGGGTACGAATCACGATCATTCCGATAGGAAAATTATATTACTTGCTTTGCAAACTTGAATTCTCGCCCCAATTTTCGGGAATCGGAACGGCACTATCCCTTTCAAGTTAAACAATCTTCTTGGGGGTTTTGGAAACGGCACGATTCTATCGAAGACCACCGGCTACCCTGAGTAATACAAGAACTTTATAATCTAAAATATTTTCGTGTTTCAGTTTAGTAATGGTCCTAATGTGCCTAGCTTTGAGCGTGTTCAGTACTATACCCGAATTTGAGGAGCAAGCAACTCTCACTCTTTATTATACAGTAAGTTTAGACGAGAAACTTTGAGAGCACTATAACGTCCACTTTTTCTCCCAGGAAATTATTTTTGTTTTTTGGTTGGCTATAGAGTATGTATGCCGGATATGGTCTGCTGGGTGTCGTAGCAGATATCGAGGTTGAGGAAAAAAAATTTTTTGAGTTTAAATATTACCCAATGCTTAAGGTGTTGCCGGCCGAATACGTTTTGGAACATCTGCTTATTGCATTATTGGTAATTTAATCACTTTTCCATACTCTAATGACCCTAAAATTTTTTTTCAGACATAATTGTGATAACGGCCTCTTTAGTGGTCCTATGTATGGGTGCCACTGGGCAGGTATTTTAATCAAATTTTATGGTATACGGTCAAGCCTCTTAAAAGATTTAGCTAATAAAAGACGGACTTATGCCTTTTCCCTCAACCAATTTTTATTTGTTGTACAAGAAGGTCAGTAATTTATTCTGGTGGATTTTCTAAAATTCCTGTACATCATCTATCAAGTAAAAAACTGGGTAGAGGAAAGCAATGGCATAAGTACCTAAAAGGCACACCTTATTTATTATAGAGCTCTACCTGAGATATTTATACCTCCAGTTAAGTACCTCCCAATAGAAGCTACATCTCTATTCAGGATACACCCCATTTAGCTGGCATTGGGTAAGTGGAGATGTTAAGCGATACAAACAATATAAGATACCTCTCCTTATAAGACCGACTTTTCAGCTCCCTGATTATATCGTAATTATTTGGCCACTTTTAACTAAACTTCGTTTCAATCTCAGGTATTCGCAGCCTCAGCCATCCGTGGCCTTCGCTTTTTCCAAATACTCAGAATGCTTCGAATTGATAGGAGGGCTGGAACCTGGAAATTGCTTGGTTCAGTTGTTTGGGCACATCGCCAAGAATTGCTGTCTACTCTATATATTGGCTTTCTGGGGCTAATTTTTTCTTCTTTCCTTGTTTATCTCTGCGAGAAGAATTATAATGGTAGGCAAAAATTATAATTGAGAAACGACTATAAAATTTGGACTTGGAAATCTAATGTAAATCTCATCCCGGTAGCCCAAAAATACGAAAAATAATCAGAAAATGGAAAAAGAGAATATAAATTAAAAATAAAAATATTTAATTGTACTTAATATTAAAAAATATAATTAAAAAATTATTTAAATATTTTAAAATCGCCGCTATTGGCTTATAGTTGTAGGAACTTACAGTGTATTTTTGGATAGGAAGTGTAGCTTCCTAAGTAAATTCATGCGTCTCCGTTAAAAGTATAGAATTACAAACAACTAAAATATTTCACTTTCTATGTTTGATACATGCAAACGTAGCTCGAGGAGATACGTCAAATTATTCCAAAATTTTCTAATCCATAGATGACAAGCCAAGTTATAATCCATGCGGTTTAGATAGTGCTTTAATCACATTTCTAGTTCTGTTTAAAATTCTTTTCAAAACGGAACGAGCCAACACATCGTTAGTCAACTTGACGGCTGGCTTTAACCATTTATAAATTACAAAATTTAAAATGTTAAAAATATTTTTCAGATAAATACACATCATTTGCTGATGCTTTATGGTGGGGAGTGGTTAGTGCAAAACTAGAAAATACAATTAAAAATTCCCAATTAACTACAGATAACACTCTCTACCGTTGGTTACGGAGATGTTACCCCAATGACTTGGCCAGGCAAAATAATTTGTGCAGTTTCTGCCCTTCTCGGAATATCTTTTTTTGCTTTACCTGCAGTTAAATTAAAGAAAAAATTTTTTTAATAAATTTATCCAATAAAGGGAATACTCGGCCCTGGATTTGCTTTAAAAGTCCAACAACATCAACGGCAAAAACATTTGATTAGAAGAAGGGTGCCTGCTGCAAGGCTTATTCAGTGCTTGTGGAGGCATTATTGGTAAACTTTGTTAAATTATTCAAACTTGGAAAGAAATGCTTTTAAAAATTAAAAAAAAAATTTTAAAAAGCCAAACAGAAATCTTTGAAAAAAATTCACAAGTTGAGGAAATTTCGCTCCCAGAACTTTCGTCCTATATTTTTTTAAATTTGTCACTAAAATTCCTGGAAATTTTGATATTACTCATAATCGTACTTTATACCAAGGATAGTAAAGTCTTCTTCCTAAAATTTCACTTTTTTACACTTCCTCAGTTGTGGAACGGTAAAAAATTCTCTGATTAACACTTGACTTCGTACCAAGTACAAGATCTAAGACTGGTTGTTTCCAAGGAATAATTGAATACAGATATTAACTAACAAGTGAGATTTATCTCAAAAATAATACAATAAAGTAGAAGGAATGGGACTAGGTTTTGGAGCGCGAGATTATTAAAGCATAAATTTTTCTCATAAACATCCAAGCCTCGATTCAAAATTTAACCATGCTGGATTTTCTCTTGATTATGGTGTTTAAAATATTGGGGAATTAGTTCAGTAGTGATCTGACGGGACCGTATTCTGAGTTGCGATATTCTGATTTAATTTCCATTAATTTCTTTCCCATTGTTTTTATTGTTCATTAATGTAAGTTTTTATTAGACACCTAATATTGTGAAATTCACATTTTAATTTCATTATCTGTCTATCATTAATTAATATTTAGATTCTCTATCATTATTGCACTTTTATAAAAATATCCATTCCTTTAGATATAAGAAAGCTAAATTAAATAAATATTCTTTTTCTATCTATGATAATTTAATATTTTAAACATTAAATTAGTGAACATAAAGATTTTTTATGTTAATTTTCAGGATATCTAGATCTCGACACTTAAATGAGATAAGGTCCTAGTTCCTTTTTTATCTTTTTTTAGTCTATTTACATGATCCGTTTCATATTTATTGGGATATTAGTAAAAATTTGTGGAGCTATCATTTTTGTTACAGAGTGGAGTAAAGCAGCTGGGCTATAGCTATTTCTTTCCTTTAGCTAGTGCAAAAGGTTATTCGGCGGCTGGGAGCGAACCAGCATCTTCAGTAGATCGGACTGATGTGTTAGCCATTACACCACGCCGCCTACTGCTCAGCCTTATGAAATTACTAGCTATATGCTTTACAGTGGTTTCGGAATGAAATTTATTTGTTTATTAATCTTCTTATTCTTCAATTCAATATTTTGGAGTTTAATTAATTCTGTTAAAAATAATTCAAAACAAAATGGTCTAACAATAAATGCTGAAAATGATTATTCGCCAAAGGATCAGGCGATGATAAATGATGTGGCTGAATCATCTGTTGCTCCTCAAATTCAAAAATATAAAGAAACGTTAAACCCAAAAATTAAAATTTCGAAAAAGGACAAAACTAAAGTTGATGAAGATGAAAAGAAGTTTAAAAAACAGCAATATGATAAAAAGAATTATCAAAAAAATAGTGAAAATTATAAGGAAAATGCTCGAAATTGGTATAAAATGAATAAGGAGAAGAGACAAATTTACTGCAAAAATAATAGAGAAAAGAATAACGAATATCATCGAAAATATCGTCAAGATAATAAAGCAAAAAGGGCGGAATATCAAAGAAAATACCGTCAAAAAAAGAGAAATGAAAACAAAATTCTACAAAATGACGGTTCTAAATTGAAAAAAACTCAATCTGGTAGTGAAGGATGTTCTTTTGATAATCTACAGATTGGTGATTGTAGCGATAAGGCGAAATTACCAGTTATTCCCGAAGGGGACTTTCAGACTCAAAAAGGGAATCATCCTCAAGGAGGGGAAGAAGAAAATAATACGAATGAAGTAGAAACTTTTGTGGATGAGCAAAATGAAACTGCTGTGGAAGAGCCAAATAAACTTGGTGAAAATGACATATATCAAATAAATTTGAATGAGTTTCCTTTTGATCTGAACGAGAAACCTGAGGAGGAAGAAGAAGATATTTAAAAAAGAAGATTTTGTAAATGAACGAATGCCGGGAGAATTTCAAATTAAATACAAATATATTTATTAAATCTTTACTCGTTACCAGGGCTGTGCGCCAAAATTTTCGCGTGGCGCGCCAAACGCCAATTTTTTAAATTTTAAAAACACGCCAAACGCCAAACGCCAAAAATCGGCCAAAATCAACGCCAAAACGCCAAACGCCAAACGCCAAACGCCAAAATTTTTAGAGTCTATAAAAACTTAAAAACCACTGTTCATCTCATTTTAGCGCCGCAGGCGAAATTTTTTGAATTTTCAGGATTCCCAGAAGCCAGAATTCATCCTTTTTTACCGCCGGAACGAAATTTTTGAGAATTTTGGAGGCAAAGAAGCCGAAATTCATCCTTTAAAAAATTTAAAAAAATAAGAAATTCATAGAACTCCTTGAGATTAAGGTGGATATGAAGGGATAAAGGGAGTAATGAATATAACAGAGGTCATGAAGAGAGTAAACGATTGACGGGACTAAAGTTTTTTTCTACCATCTATTAGTTTAAGATAAGGGCTTCCTCCTTTAAGCGCCGCAGGCGAAAATTTTGAAAATTTTGGAAGTCCAAGCAGTAGATTTCTTCATTTTTTATGCGCCGCAGGCAAAAATTTTGAGAATTTTGGATGACTGTATGGAGAAAAATTTCCTTTTTCGATCATCCCTTTCTCCATTTATTTTAAAAAAATTCCATCATTAGGGGTGTATATTTTTGGCGTTTGGCGCGCCAAAATCGGAAAATCACGCCAAACGCAAAACGCCAAAAATCGGCCAAAATTAACGCCAAAACGCAAAACGCCAAACGCCAAACGCCATGACGCACAGCCCTGCTCGTTACTAACCGATAATCTGCAAAAATTCATAACTTTTTAAATGAAAAATTTTTGCACATTTTTAAATCTTATTCTATCAATTTCGAAGAATTTATAGGAAATAATATAAAGCAGTGAAAAAATTACTAGGATTTTCATTGCCATGGGCAAAAAAGAATTAAGCTCAAGTAATTCGAGATCATGACTCAAACCCAATAACCCAAAAATTGTAGTTAAGTCAATACTCAAGACCAAGTGTCACTCTAGCTTCTATTACTGGGCCTAATTGTGGTTTCTATTTAGTAATTTTTTACCTCCTTTCCTTTTATTTCAAAATTTGTTTTTCACATATTTTAATGTTTAAGTTATTGTGAAATTGTCATTCACACACAATTTCACAGGAAATTGTCATTCGAATTTCATAATCTGTCTATCAGTAATTAATATTTCGACTATATATCTATGTTGCCCTTTTGTATTTGTGTTTTTATATTATCCATTTCTTTAGATATATGGCTAAATAAAATATAAATTTATATTCCCTTATAATAAAATAATAAATAATTTTATTATTTTAAATATTATTTAGTCTAACATTTAATTTTAATTGTTAATTAACACGAATTTAGTTTTTTTGAAACTAAAAATTAATTAATTTATTTATATTAGATTATTAAACAATTAAATTACAAAATGAAATTTATTAGTGTTTTATTCTTTTTAATTTTTAATACGATATTATGGAGTTTAATTAATTCTGTTAAAAATAATAAAACTCAAAACGAGTTAGTTAGAGTTGAGGAACCCTCAAAGGATTTAACTGAAATATTAAATGATGGGGCTGAATCATCGGTTGCTCCTCAAATTCAAAAATATAAAGAAAAGATAAATCCAAAACCTAAAATTGTAAAACAAGACAAAAGTAAATATACGGATGAAGATAAAAAGTTAAAGAAAAAAGGATATACTAAAGATTATTACCAAAAGCATAAAGAAAAGATTATCGAAACTAGTCGAAACTGGAATAAAATTAATAAAGAGAAAAGGCAAGTATATCGAAATAATAATAAAGAAAGGACTAGAGAATATGATCGAAAATATCGACAAAATAATAAAGAAAAAAGGACAGAATATCAACGAAGATACCGTCAAGAAAAGAGAAATAAAAAGAAAATTCTACAGAATGACGGTTCAAAATTGAAAAATATTAAATCTGGTAATGAAGGATGTTCATTTGATAATTCAGTGGCAATTGATTGTAGCAATAAGGGGAAATTGCCAGTGATTTGCGAAGAGGACTTTCAGACTGAAGGCGGAACTCTTCTTCCTCGAGGAGAGGAAGAAGAAGGAGAGGAAGAATTCATTCCACTACCTCAAGGAGAGGAAGAAAATAATACGGATAAGGTAGACACCTTTGTAGATGAGCAAAATGAAACTGCGGTGGAAGAGCCAAATAAACTTGTTGAAAATGACATATATCAAATAAATTTGAATGAGTTTCCTTTTGATCTGAACGAGAAACCTGAGGAGGAAGCAAACGATATTTAAAAATGAAGAAATAATAGAAAAACTAATGCCGAGAGAATTTATAATTAAACGCAACTATTCATATGTGTCTGATTTTTTTAGAATTCAAAGAATAAATCATTTTTATCGTATAAATTCAAAAATTTGCTCTTATCATAATGTCAGCATTAAATTCTAGCAATGCTCTTCTCCTTCTCTCCTTTTCTTCTCCCTTTGCTTTCTTCTTTTCTCCTCCCTATGATTTTTGAGATAAAACGAATTCGATTGATCTGATTGGATTTAATATGGATTCAACTGGGGAAGCTAGGAAATTTAAAAAATCAAATAATATTGAAATAGAAAAATTTAATTATAACATCTAGAAAAAAATATACAAAAATATTAATTTTTTGTCTTAATTTATTAAAAATACCGGTCTAAAAGGCTTTGAAAATAGTAGTAATTATTCCCATTAAGACCTGATCAAATTATATATCTTTTGATAGTTATATGGAAGATAGTTGTCTACACGATAAATAGGAATACTACAAAATCAAAATACATATTTGAGACTCAGCTCGAAATTGACCGATTGACAAAGTCCGGTCAAACTTAGAAATATATTCTAAACCACCTCAAAAAATTAAAAAGTAATGAAGAGATCGTAAGAATAATAGAATACTTTTCCCAAGAGGAACTACTTTTCAAAAGTTTGGGGAAATAAAACGACATACTTTAGAAACATTTAGAGCCTCTAGGGAGCGTAGTGAACCGGTGTAATACAGCTTTTAATAATTATAATCTTTCACTGTACCAGCATAGGAAGAATACTTAATGAAACTCATTTCATGTTTTCGGCTCCATTTTTTAAAGACTTCATCCGCTATGCTTGAAAACTTTTCGGATTTTTGGGATTAGTAGAGATTTCTATTTACGACTCCTTCCAAATATCGTTTTCGAAACGAAAATATCTTTAATTTGCAACAGTAGCAAGCCCTCGTTAATTCGTTGTTCTTGTTGTACCATAAATATATGCGTTGACCATTTTATTTTAGAACCTCATCGTTGTAATCGTTAAAATTAAATGAATAAATCATTGTTAAAAATAATTGTTTAATAGGGAAAACAAAGGCGGGAGAAAAAAACCTCTATAACTTTTCGAATTGGTGGTAGCGTCCTAGTCACTCACCGCACTAAGTTGTAGAGGTCCTAAAGAAATTTTAAATACATTTTATTTTGTAATAATAGGACAGTGTACTTTCATTTCCGAAATTTGCTTTTCCCATAATGATTTAAAGGAAATTGTTTACTTAATAAATGCCCTTTGATTTTTCATAAATGTCTGTCTTTAAGTCATATTCCGGCTTAAGCTTTAATTACATTTATTAATTTAAATAATAAATAATATTAAGTGTCAAAGTTTAAGTTAATAATTATTTCTTTATTATTTTTCGTTATAAACAAATTAACCTTTAAAAATTTTTAAAAATTAATTCAGGATGAAACTTATTAATATTTTATTCTTTTTAATTTTCTATTCAATATTATGGAGTTTAATTAATTCTGTTAAAAATAATAAAAATCAAAATGAGTTAAATAGAGTTGAGGAACCCTCGAAGGATTTAAATAAAGAATTAAATGATGGGGCAAAATCATCGGTTGCTCATCAAATTCAAAAATATAAAGAAACGTTAAAACCAAAACCTAAAATTGTAAAACAAGACAAAAGTAAATATACGGAAGAAGATAAAAAGTTAAAGAAAAAAGGATATAATAAAGATTATTACCAAAAGCATAAAGAAAAGATTATCGAAACTAGTCGAAACTGGAATAAAATGAATAAAGAAAGAGTCCAAATTAACCTCGAAAAGAATAAAGAAAATAAGAAAGAATATGATCGAAAATATCGACAAGATAATAAACAAAAAAGGATGGAGTATCAACGAAGATACCGTCAAAAAAAGAGAAATGAAAAGAAAATTCTACATAATGACGGTTCAAAATTGAAAAATATTAAAACTGGTAATGAAGGATGTTCTTTTGATATTCAACTGATTGGTGATTCTAGCAACAAGGCGAAATTACCAGTTATCTGCGAAGAGGACTTTCTGACTGGAGAAGGAAATCTTCCTCAAGATGAAGAAAAAGAAAGTAATACGGAGGAAGTAAAAACTTTTGTTGATGAGTTAAATCAAATTGTGGTGGAAGAGCCAACTAAACTTGGTGAAAATGTCATAAATCAAATAAATCTAAATGAGTATCCTTTTGATTTGAACAAGAAACCTGAGGAGGATTAAGAAGATTTTTAAGGACAAAGACTGCAAAATAAAGATTGCTGAGAAAATTTATGATTAAATACAATATACATATGCATCAAATTTTTAGATACTTCTAAATGTATTAAATGTGTGCTTCGTTTAATATTTTTTAATTTTTTTCTTCGTTTAATACTGAAAAATTCATCTATATTTTTGTTTATTTCATAAAGGATTTAATGGTTCTGATTCGAACCAAGTTTTGGTGTAGTGGTGTCAGTATAGTATAAAATCTACACGATAGTTAGTTCTCTCTCTTCATTCTTTTCCTATATCTACAATCTTCATCTACTTTTTATTTCGTGGTGAGGTGCGATAGATCTCGTGTAAGAGCTCGGCAACTTCAGTTGTAACAGACTTGGCGCGAATGACAAAAGCAGGAGGACAAAAGAGATAGTCAACAGCTTCAGTTCTAGGATTGTACTATTGTATGGATTGTATGAGCATAATTAAAATGTGCCTAAGCTTTGTTTGCACTTTATTTAAAAGAATAAATAACTAAATAAGTTTATAAAATATTAAAATATAGTGAAGTAAGCTGTAGCTGTTAAACATACATATTACATATCGGCGGATGTAAATTCGTAAAGTATTGAAGACGAAAGTTCCGAAGGACGAAAACCCTTCAAACCAATATACATATGCTAAATACAAAAATATTAAGGAAAAATTTTTCAAAAACAATAAATTTATTTCAGTGCTCAACCCGAAAGCAGAAGCCAGGCAACCTGGAAAGTCTATTTGCAGCCTGCTCCAATAATGTAAGTTTTTTTAATATTTTAAATTATTTATTCACATACACTCCGTTATATAATTTTTGTTTTACTCACTTACCCTGAGACTTGAGGACTCGACATTTGATGATTTTTCGATAATAAGGGTTACAAAGCTAAGCTTAAAATAGAACCATTTTAACAAAAAAGATCAAAATTGGCTAATTTTTGAAATAAAGATGGAATCTAGTTATTCAAAAAGTATAAAGCCCTTATTAAAAAAGTTCGTTAAGGACGCCTAAATTTAGGCTTGTTGCGGGCGGTTATCCGGAAATGGACTTCGTTAATCGGGATATTCGATAAATGCATATTTATCCCGATTTTATAACTAATGATCAAATGTCGAGTTTTCAGCGGTCAAAGGCCACATAATCACTTTTCGTTTTTTTTCACAATACAGTCATATCACTTTAAGTCACTCACTGGCACAATGGAAAGTATACATAAACACATTTAGCACCACTTTTAAATTAGAGTTAGATCTTATATTAAAATTAGAGTGACATACAAGTGATGCCAGGAGAGTGAACTAATTAGGAATCTTGTGGAGGGTGACTTACAAATGCAGTGGACTGTATTTAGACCTGACAATCTACAGGTATGGGTAGGTAAAATTCAGAATTTTCCGAATCTCGACAATGGTTGTATGTAGGAATTGCGATATCCCGAAAGCACGATGCACTATTTCACACACAAACACTTTCTTTTGTTTCAGTCCTTGCAACAAACCGCCAAAACAAGCCAAATCTACTCAATCTTCTATTAAAGCCTTTACTTCTTGCCGCAATCTTTCTTTGCGTCTTCGACGCTCTCTAGGCTTGATACAAGCAAATAGGCCTCAGCAAGTTGAAATCGTTGCTTTAGAGAGTGGGGGAGAAGAAGGGCGTCCTTCTAAAGTGAGAAGACGGTCAAAAGTCAAAGGAGTTCAGACAGACATTCCACCAAGCGTAATGGTGTCGTTGCCCTTGATTGAGCTTGGAATGAAACGACAAAGGCTACTAAACATTCAAAATGTTGAGGAAGGAGAGGAATGTTCCCTTCACTCAAGCTCGTCCTCCTCTACTAATTCAACTTCAAATTCTTTAATATCAGGGGATGGAAGAGAGGAAAAGATGGAAGAGGGGGATAATTTTTCACTTTTGAAGGAAAAGGCGTCTTTAAGACAGCAGTCAATGCCTGAGACGGTGTTTGATGCGACGGAGTAAGCTCAACCTTTTTATTATTTAATTCTAAAATCAAGGGCACACACATAAAGTTAGCACCTTAATATATTTTGTTTTTATCACTAATATCACTTTACGCACAATGGCACCTTAAATTTAAAATCATTCACTTTTGAAGAAAAAGAGAGGGGGAGGGAATCTCAGCATACAAGTAGAGGGAATTTCCGGTCATCCGGAACCGAAAACCTAAACAAAATTTAGAATAACCGGAAACGGTTCCAGATACCAGAATCGTCAGCATTAGTTATAAGCGACGATCCTTTGGGTCGAAGAGCTCGGGTTCTGTGCTGCCCAAAAGAGGTTTGGGTTTCTATAATAACTCATACCGTATACAATCTATGAGATAGTAAACTACCTCATAGACTAAAAAATATTGACCCCTCTGATACATTACAATCTACATTTTATTTTAGAAGAATCAGGCCTTGTGTATCTGCCCCAAACGGTCAAAACAACAGTTTAATCAACCGAATAAGACAAAGTGCCAGAAGAAAACCGCCTCCTGCCCCATTAAGTACTGATTTTGGAGCTGAAGGTTAATTCGGATTTTTGTTAATTTATCAAAATGGCATTTCAATAAAAAATTTTTAGATGATACACCGACAGACACACTTTGTGGGGTAAATGTCAGGACTTTGTTTGTACCTAACAGACCTCCTGATAATATAAGGCAATTAAATTGAGGAAAAATTCCGTCACATTTTCTATAATCCGAAAGTGACCAAATTGTGTCAGTTGAAAGGGCTCGATGAGCAAGTTAAGTGCCCCTATAATAAGTTTTAGTCCCAATTGTAGCATAAATATGGTTAGTGAAATAGTGAGATTCGAGTTATGGTCTCAAAATGATCAAATATACAAACGAGTGTCTAGGTTTGGTTTATTCTTGGAAAAGTCAACTCTAGGTGGACCAAGACTCTAGGGGGATCCGGTTGGTCCCCCCGTCAACTCTAGGGAACCAACCGGATTTTTTCGGCTAAATTCGTATATGCAAATGATAGCTCATTTGAAAGAGATTGTCTATAAATGACATATTGTTCGTCTCAATCGGATTATGGAAGACAGACGGAATTTTACCTACACCTTAAATATTAAAAATTATTTAAATTATTTTTTAGCATTGTATCAGCTTCAGATACTCTTAGTGAAATTGAAAGTTTGGGTGCTTTAGGATTCTCACTTGGAAGTTGGCGTAAGAGCAGTAGTAACAAGAGCAACAATAGAAAGTAATTCTTATTAAGTATTAGCTCTTTCTCTCCTTTAGCTAGTGCAAAAGGTTAATAGGCGGCTGGGAGACCAGCATCTTCAGTAGACCGGACTGATATGTTAGCCATTACACCACGCCGCCTACGCACAGCCTAAGGAATTAAATAGCTATATGCTTTATAGTATTCTGATTTTTGATTTTCCAATCATAATTTTGTATGATAATAAAATCTGAATTTTGTTCTAAACCAGAATTCTGATTTTTACAAATTTCAGAAATTTTCTTTTTAAGCAGTTATTCCCACCACAAAAAGAGCATTTCCGCCTTGGCAATGTCCACAACTTCAGCTATTATGGATAGTGACTGTGGACAACATCGTCCCGTGGGGAACAGTTCTTCCCTAGGTACACTTACAGGTCTCTAAAATATGTTTTTATGTTTTTTTTAAATTTTTCCCTATGCTTTTTGCACATAAATAATTAGTTCAGTCATCTCCCTTATGTATAAAAGGGTCGAAGGGTCATTATTGAGAGAGGCTTACTGTAGATTGAGATAAAGATTAAATTTTTCCAACGTTTGAAGGAAATTGACGTCGGACTGTGGATGGGTCATCTATATTTAAAAATCTTCGCTCCTCGCTGACATTATGAGGGAGTTGACTACTAATTAACAAAGCTGAAAAAATTTTCCATATGTATAAAATCCTGATTGCACTGCATTACTTTTTAAATGGCCTAGTTTCATAGTCCCTCCCGTGAATTTGAAAAAATAGGGAAATATTTAGAATAGTAATCTCTTTTTTATGAAACATTTCAGCTCCCCCAAATGCTCATCCTCCGCCTAAACAACGCCAATTCAAAAATTTACTACCTCGTCGTCCATCAACCTCACCGGAAGAAAGAAGATATAAATCCTCGAGCCCTAAACTTGCTGGTTATTATAAAACCCTTTTTAAAGGAACTAAAATTTTCTAGAAAAATCAGACGAAGAAAAACAGCCAGAAGCCTCAGAAAAGGACATAAACCCTCGAAAGCCTTGCCGGTCATTTTCTGCTGCGGATCCAGCCACCCTCCTTCTAGGCGATTTTTGGATGGCACCTTGGCTAGAATGGATAGCGAGGGAACGTGCGGGAGGGATAAACACAGGGAATGGAGGGAACGACAATAATGGGAATGATGGGAATAATAATAACAACAACAATGGAGGAAACGAGGACTCCTCAGTGTGGGGTCAGTTCACTGCATGTGCACCTCTCCATCAGCGACGGGGTCAGGACCGTCGGCGCCTATCCAATGAATACGTGTCCGGTAAAATAAAAAGAAAAATTAGTAAATTGCAAGTGCGCAGTCTTTATCGCATTATTATTTAATAGTCTTGTAAGTAGACGAAGAAAAACAACTAGAAACCTCAGAAAAAGACTTGTTAAAGAGGTGCTTTTGGTTTAAGCTACATTTTAAGTAAGGGCATTCTTTTAGCTTATGGTATGGTTACATAAAGGTCGTATAACGTCTTTCGACTGAAAATATTATTAAAAAGGAGTAGTAAACCCCCCCCATACGCCCACATGTCGCATGTGAGATGGGGGGCAGGGGGAAGGGGTTTTCTGCTCCCATCCGTCCCAGTGGGACCGATGGGTGTTGGGAAGGAAATGACCTTGAAAATTTCTTGTACAAGTACAAGCAAATTTTGCGGCTGAATGGGGATGATAAGGGAAGTGGGGGAAGTTAACTGTAACTAAATTTCTCTGTTGTCCCACATGTCCTAGTGAGAAATTTGGGAACTGGCGGTAAAACAAAAGGAAACCTTTGCTTGTACAAGTACAAGCAAATTTGTGGGTGGATGAAGATGATCAAAGGGGGAAGTGGGGGAAGTTAACTGTAACTAAATTTCTCTGTTGTCCCACATGTTCCAGCTAGGAATTGGCGGTAAATCTAAAGGAAACCTATCAAAAGGAAACCTTTTCTTGTACAAGTTTCCGCTTTAATTTCTCCCTTTCCCACATGTACCAGTGGGAAATTTGGGAGAAACTTGCGGGAAAACAAAAGGAAACCTAATGATTTGACAAACCTTTGTCTCTATGTGAGGGTATAAGTAAAGGAAAAACAAAAAAACATTAAACAAAAAATTAAAAAATAAGGGGAAAATAAAGATATTGACGTTTTTCCCTCTTCCAAGGTCATTTGCGGGAAAAATTAAAGAATAAACATTTAATTGTTAAATCTTTATTTTTCTGTTTGTGGAAATTCTTCTAAAATTAAAAAAATTAAAATTTCGTAAAGTTTTTCGAAATTCGAGATAAAAATTTTAAAAATCTTAATAAAAATTGGAATTATAAATAATTTAAATTTATTGGTTAAAAATTTATTTTCTTTATTTTTCAATTTTTTTCGTTTAAAATAGTCCGCAGATAAAGTAGTTAGATTAAATGGGCACTTTTAATCTAAATCCTGAATCTTTAATTTTTTTTATTTATTTTTACACATATTGAAAAAATATTTTTTTAAGTTCAATTTTTTAAATTTATTTTTTATTTAGAGAAATAAGAAGACAAGAGTAGACCTCAAATCTACAGATATCCATCTTAATCCCTTTAAATCACCCGATATTAAGAGTGTTTAGAGATTTGTAGGCATATTTCCTGGTTACCCTCCAAATCTGTTATCCACAAAATTTATTCCCTCAATTCCCCCCAACAAAATTTCCCTGTATTCCACCAATATGACCAAATTCTTTTTCTGCGCCGCAGGCAAAAAATTTGAAAAATTTGAAAGACAATTAAGTATGATTTCATCCATTATCTGCGCCGCAGGCGAAAATTTTGAAAAATGTTGGGGATCTCACGCCTGAGGTGTGGAGCTCCGGCCCAAGGTGTGGAGCTCCAGCCTACGGTGTGGAGCTCCGGCCTACGGTTGGAGCTCCGGCCTGAGGTGTGGAGCTTCGACCTGTGCTGAGCACATAATTTCTTATATTTTTGCGGCGCATTTGTACATTTTGAAAATTTTAGAAGGCCAAGCATTTAGTTTCTTGCAAGTTTAACAATTAGAAGATAAAATTCACGTAAAGTTAAACAAAAGATGATAAAATTATGTAATGATAAGAGACGGAAGGCGTAGATTTTGAGAATGTTACTGTAAAGTTAAGCACTAAAAGATACTATTGATGTAAACTTAAGAATTACAAGATAAGATTGCTGTAAAGTTAAGCAATAGAAGAAACAATTGATATGATGTTAAGGAATGAAAGATATAGGTTTTGGGGGTAGAAATGCAAAGTTAAGCATTATAATATAAAATTTATGTAAACTTAACGATTAGAAGATACAATTTATATAAACTTAAGGATTAAAAGTTAAAACTGGTGTAAAGTTAAGATAAATAGCAAACATTTTTGGTAAAATTAATCAAAAAATAATTGGTAGATGCGAATCTTTGGCGTGTGCATTGCGTCTATATGGGGAATGTAACAATATGCGGACTTTCATTGTTGTGGTAGTGCATGATTGTAGACACGACATTATCTTTTGCACGCATAATATAATGGCATAAATTACGATATAGAGTAGAAACCTTATGTAAAGTTAAGAGATTTAATATAAAATTCTTGTAAAGTTAAGAGTTAGACGATACAATTAAAGTAAAGTTAAAAGATAAAAGACACAATTAATTTTAAGTTAAGAATTGGAAGATAAGGTTGTTGAAAAGTTAAGAATTACAAGATACAATTCAGTAAAAGTTAAGGAATGAAAGATGTAGGTTTTTGGTGCAGAAATTCAAAGTTAAGCATTATAAGATAAGATTTGCGTAAACTTAAGGATTAGAAGATACGATTTATATAAACTTAAGGATTAAAAGTAAAAACTGATGTAAAGTTAAGAAAAATAGCAAGTATTTTTAGTAAAATTAATCAAAATATAGATCAAATGCATTGGTACACACGAATGTTTGGCGTGTTCATTGCGTCTCTCGTAAATTCACGTTCTCGATTCCCGTATTTTTCTTGAAAATCGGGAATTTTCTGTAATTTTCCTATTATATCTGGCGCTGAAAATGGGTGAAATCTGGCCTATTGTCCTTACAAAATTCTCAAAATTTTCGCCTGTGGTGTTAAAAAAGTAAGAAATATGTCAGTCGATCTACTGAAGCCGATCAACTGAAGAACAGCTGGTCAACTGAAGATACTAGCCTTAGCCCTAGCAACCTTAGCCCTAGCAATTAGAGGAGTTGGAGGGCCGTAGGTTGATTAAAGTTACTCTTAATCGCTTTTAATAACCGTAAATTTATTCTTTTATTAAAAGGCACTACGAATGTTTAGATAGTAGCACCTTCTCTACCTCAATTTCTGGCATTGATATCCGCCATTGACTAGCAAAAATCCTGTAAGTCAGAAAATCATGAATCTCGACGTTTTTTAAACGGGAAATTTTTCCAAAAAATTCAATTTTTCTCGAGAATCAC
The DNA here is from genome assembly GCA_963681835.1 of Meloidogyne enterolobii. NCBI lineage: Eukaryota > Metazoa > Nematoda > Chromadorea > Rhabditida > Meloidogynidae > Meloidogyne > Meloidogyne enterolobii. The sequence goes on from CAVMJV010000007.1 coordinate 650,762, forward strand.
GATTTCCCTAAATCGGGAATTTTGCTGTGGATCTGTATCGGATGTGTGTCTTTATGCAAACCTAATAAGTTTATGGTTAGGACAGTGAGTATAGCAATTTGTCACAGTGAGTTAGCAAATTGTCTCCGTAAATATATTCTGATAACTTAGGAGATTATTTTTAACAATTATTATTATTATTAACTGTTTAACAGTAAAAATTTAATCTTATTCATTTTCATATATTTTTCAATCATTCCTATTATTTCATCTAACCGATTACTCGGGTTGAATTAATTAATTTTACTAAATTCCATATGTGGTACCCAGCCCAGGTCCCTAAAATAAGGTGGTTAGGTAACAATCGTAACAACAGCGCCGATGTGGCCTAACGCCGCGGGTTTAACGTCGCTGTTTTTCTTATTTTTCCCTATTGAAAAACGATAACTTTTTAATTTTTACCAAAATATAAATTGGAGTATTATCTTTGATTTCAAAAATTAAAACAAGGATTAATTTTTCTTAAAAATCACTAAAAATTGGGTACTTTTAGTTAAAAATTCTTATAAATAGTTTTAAAGACAAACTTCCAAAAATTTTATAAAAAAATATAGGAACGTTAAATTTATCTTCAAATTTCGATTTTTAATGATTTTTAAAAAATCTTCCATAATGCTCCTTAGCAGGGTAGAAAAATAGAACGGGAAATCTATCGTTGTATAATTTTCCTTCTTCTTTTCTTCCTTATTTTTCGGCGCAGACACTTCTCCCTTCTTTTTAAATTATGGGAGAAAAGTTGGGCGCAAGTAGGCCACGTTTGAAGAATAAACTGATATTATAGTCGCCTTTTTTCACAAAATACACCGATATCTTCTTATTCATCGAAATCAACTATAAACTCGTAATTCCTGATATTTATTCAAATGCTTTAACACTCTAGATCCTTTTATATACTCGCTACTTCTCAAACCACTATCCTCCTAAACACTCGTATACTTTCAGTGTTCAATAATTTTTTAAAATAATAACTTTAGATTAACATTACCTGAGGATATATGCAATATTGATAATTGATTAAAATATTAAAAAACAAGATATATTATCGTTTTAAATTTATTTTTAAATTTTGCAACGTGTAGATCTTTTTTGCAGATATCAAAATTATTTTATTATATATTAAATGGAATAAATAGAGTTTAAAATATTTGTTTATTGGGAAATTCTGCATAAACTTGAGAATAAAGCATGAGTGAAATGTTCTAACCTTTACAAAAATTTTATATCTGCTTAATACAATTGAATTTTTTCTGCTTAAGCCTTTCAAAATCCTCAAAATTTTTGCCTGCATCTCTGAAAAGTGACAATTTTTGGCTCACGCAATTCACTACAAGTAGAAACGGTGAAATCATGGGCTCACTTCAAGTGTAATTTTTCTGCTAATTGTCAGACTTTCATAATATCATCATTAGTAGGGCCCGGATTTTTATTGAAATAAATCTTTTTTGCAAACACACTTTGTCGGAGAAGCCCAAATAAGCTAGGGTTCGTAAATAGTTGTATTTCAATATATTTCAAAATTTTGCCAATTTTTCGTAGCGGTTTTTACTTAAGATTTTGAAATGGCCACGCCCATTCAAAATCTTTTTTAGGGTTACGTCCATTTCAAAATCATTAGTAAAAAATCATTCATAAGGATAAACTAGTTTATTTCCAAAAATCCAAAATTTATAATGAGACGCTACACCGATCAATTTAAAGTGAACATGATAGTATTAGTAAAGAACAGAAATAAATATGGAAAAAATGTATGGCTTTCAGGAACGATAATCGATATAACTGGTAAAAAATGTAAAATATCGGTTCCTCGATTGAATTCTATTATTAGAAGATATGTTTGGCAGATCAAAAAATTTAAATTTTCAATTGTAAACCTCTGTTCTGAAGAAAGAACAATTATTAAACTATTTGATAAAATGAGTTTAAATGGCCAACAGAGAGCTAGTAAATAAGTGTGGCCTTGACAACACAGTAAAAAAGAGTAAAAATCTTTTCTAGTCTCATTTTAAATAATTATAATTAAATTAAAAATGTCAAATTTATTGGAAAATATTTCAAAAAATTGGATTGTACTGAGGAATCTGTGCGTTTTAAATTAATAAGTAATTATGAAAGATTGTAAGAATGAAAGATTGTAAAATTTTTGATGATATTAAGAGAAAAGCTTTGAAGACAATCTACTTTCATAAAAGCGGCACAAAAAGGATTATATTCTGCAATGGAATTACTACATTAGGTTCTCATCAAATATGGGCATATGGAATGGAATCTAAAATTTTCCGTTTGAAGATCAGAGGATTTATTCTCGCCTTCTAAACTTTCAAGAAGTTTCGATTTTAGATTTTTAAAATATTACGCTTTGTACTTTCACTTATTAAAAAATATTTGTTTTTAAATTAATTCAATATTTATATATTACGAATTATGGCATTTTTTATTTACGAATAAAATTTATTAAATATATTAATTAATTAAATATATTCTTGATAATTTAGTTAAAAGCCGCTTTTTTGAAACCAAAAAATTTCTGTAAAACTTTTCAACATTATGATAAAAACAAGTAAAAATTCAGGGTTCACATCTGAACTTTTTAATAATCTAGAAGTTTGACTTAAAAAATCCGCATTTTATCAAAAATCCGCAAAAAAATTATTAGAATCATTAAGACCATAAAATTAATTAAATATATTCCTGTATATACAAAAAATAATCTCATTATTTTCAAAAGACCTCAAAATCCGCAAATCCGCATTTTTAAAAATATTCCTCACTAATCTTTAGGAAAACACAAAAATTTTTAATTATTCCGTTTTATTGTATAATCATTTTGATAAAAACTCAAAAAAAGATTGAAAATTTTTGGAAATGTTAATTAAGTGTGGAAAAGTAGATAAATTACATTAAATTTTTAAAAATTGTTTCTAATAATCCTTAGGTTTAGATGAGTTGTACATTCTAAAGTTTAACTTTACATTAAATATGCCGTTAAAATTTCATTTTTCCCTACAAATAAACATCTTCTGTCGTTATCTTGTAAACCTCGACTGTACATTATTTTAAACCTAATCCATAACTTTACATAAACCTTAACTTTTAAGCCATAACTTTAATTCAATCTTAATTTTATCTCTAACTTACCATTTATTTTAACCCTTAATTTTCAATCTTAATTATAATTCTTTTAATTTTAATAGTTTTATCGTCACACAAATAAATACAATTAAAATAATAAAGTACAATGTATAAAATTTAAGTAATTGTGAAATAGTGAAACAAAACATATTTTGAAATATTAAATTACAATTCCATAAAATACAAAATGAATGAAAAATATGTTTTGGATTACTAACTTACAATTCAAAAATTTGTGAAAACAATTGAAAGAATATTGTTAAAAAATTATTTTTGTCCAAAATTTAGAATTTTGAGGCCATTGGAAATTATTCCTTTTTGAATTATTGGTTTAAAAACTTTTCTCATTTTAGTAGAATAAACCATACCATCCTTCAAGTTTCGACGAATAAAGTTTGGATTTTCCACTGTAATTGTCCCTTTATCAAAATCATCATCTTCCTCACTGTCAGCTCCCCCATTTGCATATTGAAGAACACTATCCTTAAAACTGTCAAAGTGTAAAATTTTACACACATCAGCTGTTAGAGTGATTCCACGTACTTTAAGAACACAGCTTATTTTGGCATTTTTATTACTCTCCATTTTCAGTGCGTAAGCCTTACACGCACCTCCAACATATTCTTTTATTTCAGATCCAGCATACTCCCTTGCCAAATCACCTAGGTGAGGACCTGTTTGAAGGGGGCATTCGAAGCCCTTTGGATGTGAAAAAAGTATGCTGTCTGTGTCTCCATAGAGAAGATTGCAGCCTGGTGAGTCAGCGACCTTTTGCATCGCCTTCAATAGTCTAATTCTTGCAGCCGATGTTGTCCATAATGATATCACCATGTTTGATGTATCATGCTCTAAAATAAATTCTTCCTTTTGTTTGTAAGTCAACAAAATTGTTTCCTTAGTCAAAGTATCGATAGTTTGAATATCAATTGAATTGTTGTTATCATATTCTCCAAGTTCAATAGGGCAGTCGATGACTACACTTTTTGATAGGCCATTTCTTAGACTAAACCTTCCCCATAGAGAGTTTAGCATCAACTTTGATATGTAACGCATAGCCTTATCAGGGACCATTTTCTCTCTTTGAAGCTCAATTCCGAATTTTTCTCTACATTCTTTCATAAACTTATCCTCATTTTCTTTTCCTTCTATTCCTTCAGGAAACCCACTCGCATGAATTTTAATAGCCATAAATTCGGCCACATAATTTTTGAACAAATTATCATCCCATTTCTCATAATGAAGCGCCCTATAAAACCTTGTAACTCTGTACCCAGCGTTTAAAGCTTCTTCCAACTCTATAGAGGTACATGTTGAGACCCATCCCCTCTCATCGTCATTGTGTGGGCAACTGTAATCTTTGATATTTGCACCATTCGGGTATGCAAGTGAGCATTTTCTGCATAACGGAAAAAGTAGTCGTTCATCAAATTTGACTGGAATAACAGGAACTTCCAACTTTGTTGGTGGTAATATGAATACTTTCAAAATTCCTTTGAAAGGAATTTGCTCACTTTTTGTCCAATAAACTTGTTGTTCAGCTAGAGGTACAACATGCACTTTCGGATGCCCAACCGGAAATGATGTTGTAGCAATTGTTGACGGGCAAAGCGAATTAAAGTCCAAGTAGGCAATTTTATGATTTTCTTTGTCTGCATCAAAGTAGATTTGTAAAGGGCCTGTCCTTCCGCCAAAATAGCAATCTCTAATCTTTATTGGACCTTTGTTGTGATAATTTGCAAAAACTTTTCTCATTTTCTTGTTGCGGCGAAGCATCTGATGTATCTCGCATTCCCATATAATATCAACATTCTTTATATATTTTTTAATTATTTCCAAGCGTTTCAAATCATCTTCACGCGTTTCTCCCACAGTTTTTCCATTGGGTAAAATTTTATTCAAATCATCTCCAAAACATTTTTGGCATGCGTGCCAAACACATCCATTTATTTCAATTGCCCTATCTTCTGCTTCTATGTACCCATCAACCTTGTATTTTTCAGCTACCACATGTTCACCTCCTTCGGAATGGGCACTTTGAATTTGCACTCCTTTTGTCTCCTCGTACCATTGCAAATATTTCAGGGCTAGTTCACTTTGGTTATCACAATTTTCATAACCTTTTTCGGGTACAATTGCCAAATGATCAGGTTTCAAATGGTTTACCCGAAAATGTCTCATACAGGCCGACGCAATAGTCATTGCATCACGTAAAATATCTATTCCCTCTGCCTTTGTACCAGGAGCAGTATTTTTCTGCTTGCTTAATTCTGCGAATTTATTTTTGAAGGCAATTAACGCTTCTGTGAGTATTTGTACGTCATTCGTACAATATTCAGCCAAGGCTTCATCCAAACAAAATTGCTGATTTTTTTCTTTCTCATACCATTGATCAAATTCGTTTTGCTTTTCAGGTGACATTCCTCCATACAAATAATCATCTTTTGGAGGTAGTTTTTGCAGGATTCTTCCATAATTTTCGCGGATATTTGCCAGATGAGGGAAAAATTGTTTTTCAGTAACAAGAAGTCCAAATGCGCCAACTAACTTCCCCAAGGCGACTGGACAGAGATTAAATGAATCTCGAAATATAACCTCATTGCATTTCTTGTTACGTGGAATCTTTAATTCATAAAGTTTATTGCCGCGACGAATCATTGTCGGAACAACACCTTTCAAATAAATTTCTTTGAAAACCATAATCATATCGTATCGGCCTCCATTGTGTGAAAATGCCATAGTTAAATATTGAGGATTGAGTTCAAAAAGAATCCATTGAATAAAGTCTTTAAGTGGCTGCTGTGTGATGACTTGCTCATCAACTGTTGTTTGTTGAAATGGGCGATGTGAAAATGTGATTGATCGATTTGCTCCACAGATTATACAATTGTTCCCAGAATTTTTCAGTGAGGAACGCCATTTTTGCTCATCTTCCATACACTTTGTACAAGTTACTGTTGCGGCGATGAAGTTAACTTTATGAATTCGTCTTTCTTCATCTATGTTTACCTTAATCTTTTCATTTTGCGTTGCTTCAAAGTCAAATGTTACTAGACGGTATGGTGTTGATTTTTTAATTTCTAAAGGCTGAATAAAGCAACCTCTATCCATACTATGATATTGTAAGCAAGTTTGGCACCATTTCTGTCCACATACGTGTTTCCTTTGATTTCCTCTTTTGATATTCTTCATCGACCAGATTACACCACATTTCTCACATTGTTTTGTTTGACGACAGTTGCTACCTTTTTTATGGTGTTCAAAACAATCTTTGTTTAAGTATTTTTTCCCACATTCATCACATTCTTTGAAAAAGTCAGGTGTTGCCACACATGGTCTGTCTCCTCCTACACGCCCGCAGAGATGGCAACGCGATTTACATCTCATACTATGCTCCTTGTCCTTTCTAAAGCTCTTTTCGCAGGTAAAGCAATATTTTACTCTTAATCCAAACATTCCGCCAACATTTCTTAATCCATCGAAATGATTATTTGAGTAAAAAATTGAGATAGGGACATTGAAATTTTCACTTCCATATTTAAATTTAGGCTTCTCGTTTACACTTCCAAAAACAAATACTTTAAATTTATAACCTGTATCCTTGTATTGATTATTCCAAAAGTCGACAACAACAGGCACATATTCTACAGCATCATATTCAGGGAGATCTTGAGGGATTTTTGCAGCTTTTAACAGATCAAAAACATCCTTCATTTGCCGATGGTTATTTTGTAGATATCTACTAAAATTTCGTCTATCCCCCAATTCTTTAATCACATATTTTTTAGTAATTTCCAACGCATAGAATAAACACAGGTTGTTAGGATTGACAATTTTAATGAATAATTCATCCCTTAGTTGAGGAATTTTTGTTCTATTGCCTTGTGGTGCACTTCCTCTAATTGATTGATTTTTTGGAAGTGCTGAAATCCCTAACGTCTGGATTTTTATTGTGAATGGCTGACCATACAATGATCCCTTTTCTATTTTAGACTGAGAAACTAGCTGGAATCTGGTTAAAATGTTGTCTACTGTATCTTTTTCCAACTTTCTAATAGGTATCCATATTTCGTTATCAAGCAACTGTGAGGAGATTATAGCGCCTAATCGATCAGGTTCGACTGATTGATTCCTTGATTCCTCCACAGTTTGATCAATACACTCTTGAATAATTTCTCTTAACAACTCCTCTGGATTCTCAGGTACTTTTTCAATGATAAACTTCCCTGTTGTTGCCATCATTTTGAATTTTCGGTTAAATTCCGTTTCGTAGTCGATTTTTCGGTAATTATTTTTCAAATTTTTTGCCCCCTCACCGCTTTGGGTATTATTGAATAAATGGGGAAGTAGATTGCGGATGAGGAATCGCGGGCGTTTGTTCGCAGATGCCCCGTTTTGTCCATTGTTAAAAGACATTTTAGAATAGTTTAAATGTGAATTGCTTTGTTTTTGTTTTTATAATTCAAATGATTAAATAATTAAAAAAGAGGTGCTTTTATACTCCTCAGTTCAGAAATGTGGCACAATTAAGAAATATTTTCATGTCAAGGTCAAGAAAAATGTTATAGTTAAGCATGTATTTACGTAAAACTCATTAATCATTCATTGATCTTTTGAGTTAACTAAAATAAAAGGAAATTATTTTTATTCTTTTTATTTCAACAGTTTCAATCATTTTCAAGATGATTTTACTCCAAAACTTATAAATCATTTGGGTTTTAAAGGTAAAGATTCGGTAAAAGAAAAGTTTAAATTAAAAATTTGCTTTGGCTTATTTCATATTTCAAGGTCATTTGATCCTATAAAAATTTCAATAGGTTCAAGATTATTGCTTCCAAACCCCGACAATAACATGAAATTTTAAAGTAAATTTAAAACTCAATAGTCTTTTCGAAATTTTGAGATTTTAATAAATTTTAAGGTTTTAGAAAATTTCCACAAATATATGAGTTAAATTTTCATTAAAAGATATTTTTTGTAATTTTGGAATCTAATTAATTACTTATTTTCCCTCGATTCTTCTATACCACAATTTCTTCTATACCCCCCTAAAGATCAACATTTATTTATGTGATGATCCAAAGTAATTAATAAATTAAAGTTTTTTCTTCGTTTTGCATGTTAAATTTGATATTTCAAAAATTTTAAAAAAATCAAATAATTTTTGAAAATTATATGAAATCTTTTGTTAAAATTTTAAATTTATCATTTTCCTCATTTACCCTTATTTAATCAATATTTTTAGTTTTAAAAATTTTTACTTTTTTGAACTTTAATTTTTTAAATTTTTTTTTGTGTATTTTAATTTAAAAATTTTAACTTGCTATTAAAAACTTCATGTTTTTCAAAAAATTTATATATTTCAAAAATTTTTTAATTTCCACAAACAAATGAAAAGAAAAATTTACTCTGAAAAGAGTTGATTTGAATTTTTACCGCAAATGACCTTGCGAGAATAAAAGCCAATATAATTATTTTCCTTTATTTAATTTCTTCCTCCAGCCCCCTGCGAAAAGTGAACGAGAAATACATAAATCGGATAAAAGTTTGATTGCTTTTAATACATCTCCTCGCCCAAAACAATAAGGTTAACAATATAGGAATAATGGTGAAGGTTCGATTTCGCTCAGAGATTTAATTATTTTAAAAATTTAATTAGTTTTTGTTCATTGATCAAAGATTTTACATGTTACAATTATCACATCTGTCACTTATCAATCTAATAAATATTTAACACTTGTACCTTGTCACATGTCAATCAATCAAAATCATTTATCAACTGTCACATGTAGTTGTATCTTGTCACAACAATGACAACAGAAGGTTACAGCAGAGAATAAAGATAAGTGTACCAAATCCTTAGGTTTCCCTTTGTTTTCCGCCAGTTCCTCTCAAATTTTCCACTGTGACATGTGGGAAAGAGAGAAACTAAATGGCGGAAACTTACATCACCTTCCCCTTTGATCCACTCATTCAGTCGCAAATCCCCTCAATCAAAAGGTTTCCTTTTGATTACCGCCAGTTTCTCTCAAATTCCCCACGGAGCATGTGGGACATCAGAGAAATTTAATAGCGCAAACTTCTACCCCTTTCCCCTTTGATCACCTTCATTCACCCGCAAATTTGCGTGTACTTGTACAAGAAAAGGAGTCTTTTTGTTTACCGCCAGTTCCCAAATTTCTCACTAGGACATGTGGGACAACAGAGAAATTTAGTTACAGTTAACTACCCCCACTTCCCCTTTGATCACCCCATTCAGCCGCAAAATTGTTTGTACTTGTTGTCAAGGTCATTTCCTTCCCTCCACCCATCGGTCCCACTGGGACGGATGGGAGCAGAAAACCCCTTACACCTTTACACATCCCCCTCTCTACGCCTCACATGTCCCATTGCGACATGTGGGCGTATGGGGGGGGTTTACTACTAAAAGGAGGAATTTTCTTCTTCAGAAGACGCATGGATTTTTATATAACCATAACTCTTTGAAGCCCTCTAAGCTTTTACTACCAGACTTTAGAACTCATCATAGTAATATATACTTGAAACGCTCATTTAGTTAAGTGCCTCTTCTCCAGCTGAAGAGACAATTAGCTGGAGCTTCTTTCTGCGAGTAACACTATGAGAATTTCAACTACATAAATCCTATAATATGTGCTATTCTGTCGAGCTCTCCATTAGAGAGTCCTTAATATAGCGCCTCCTTTTAGGAATTTATTAAGGTATCCTTCTAAGAGTTACAGATATGTGGCAGTTTACCCGATTTTTGCTTAAATTTGTCTGTGTTTTGTTAAAGTCTTTTGCTTCTCAAAAATATTTTAAAAAATTTTACGGTACGTATTCACTGCTTTGCTTGCTTTTTTTAACCTTTTACCTCGTTTTCTGATTTTCCTTAATTTTATAAAAATTTATTTTTAAAAATTAGATGAAGATTCACCACTTTTACAACTTCGAACCCTCGATGATTATACCCCGGCATTAAAAAATGCTGCTAGGGCGATTAGAAGGATTCAATTGCTAGTGGCTAGAAGGAAATTTAAAGAGGCTCTAAGGCCGTATGATGTTAAGGATGTGATTGAACAATATGCTGCTGGACATGTGGATTTACAAGCGAGGGTTAAACACGTACAACAAAGGTGAAATGAAATTATGATAATCATAGTTTACTAATCCCTAGTAACTATGGAAGGGAGTTGGAAATCGAAGGAAGGGAGTTGTAAATCTTTTGCAACTGTATGAAAGAGGAGATTTTGAGGCCCAATATCAGTCATTTTTGCGATTCGAACATATCTCTTCCATAAAAATTTTGCCACCTGAAAAAAGGAACTGAGAAGGTGCGCAATCTTGCAAAAATTTTAGCTCGCGTCTGCGCCTCTATCTTAAAGCCGAAGGGGGGTATTTCGAAAAATCCTAATTTATTTTGTTCCCCATTTAATTCTCTATTATTTGATTGAATTTTGACATTATTTGATTGAGTTTTAACAAAGTTATGATAAAAAAGGTGCGGGCAAAGACTTTCTAGTCACCCTGTAGAGTGCATTGTTCAACCTATATGACTATTACTTTCGGCAAAGTCAAAGAATATTTATAATGCAAATTATAATTTTAAATATTAAGCAAATTATAGTCTTCAGATTTTAAGATTTAAGAATATTTTTTTGATAATTTTACAGGCTCGACCAGATTATGGGAAGCAAGCCTAGCAAGGAGGACCTTAAAACATCTCTGGCTAATCGAGTAATGAAAATGGAGAGACAAGTTGAAAAGATTGGTTAGTAAATTTAATAATTTAATTTACTTAATATACAAAATATAATTTTTATTTAATTTTAAATTTTTCTTGTGTTGTTAGTTTGAAACTCTCCATTCATCATGGATATTTTTGTAAGGGAATTTTAATTCCCTAAGTAATAGAGCTTTCAGAGACCTATCATCATAAATAGTAGTGACCGGTAAAATCGATTTTTCCGGAACCGGATCCGGATTCCGGATTTGCAACTTGAGCCGGACCGGATCCGGCCGGATTTTTCCGGATAAATCCGGTCCGGTTTTAATCCGGTAAAAATTATTTCCGGAGTCCGGCAGAAATTATCCGGATTCCGGACCGGATTTTGGATTTTTTTGAATTTTTCAAAAAAAATTTTCTATGACATTTTAGCGTTAAAATTTTGTAAGATGTGTGTCGTTTGTGTGTTAAAATGCTGTTAGGGGGATATCTAAGGATTTTGGAGGCTATGAAGGATATTTTGTGGATCTTTCGAGGTTAAAAGTTTGGAAAATAAAGTAATTCATGGTTGGAATTTTGAAATTTGCTCCTACCTTCGTACAGCCTATCTATACCTCGTACTCGTACCTGCCAATTTTTGAGCATTTTGGAGTCCAAGGAGCAATATTTCCTCCAAGGATCCTCTTAATCCCAAATCCCTTCCATGCGCCGCAGGCGAAAATGTTGAGAATTTTGAGGTCCTTAAGTCAGATTTCTTCCTTTTGCGCCGCAGGCGAAAATTTTGAAAATTTTTGAAGGCTATGAAGCCAGATTTCTTCCATTTTTCACCGCCGGAGGCGAAAATTTCGAGAATTTTGGAAGGCCTCAATAGAAAAAATTCTATTGTTAGGGCCGCAGGCAAAATTTTTTGAAGTTTAGATGGCCATGAAGCTTAGACTCTCCATACCAACCCTATTTTCGGCCTAGTACTGAAACTCAGTTGAGGTATATACAAGGGGAACTCAGTCGTGCCTTCCGGGTACGATTTTTGGAAGGCCAATAAAGAAGAATGCATCCCTTTTCAGCGCCGCAGGCGAAATTTTTTGAATTTCAGTATAGTTAGGGGTCAAAAATCCTCCTTTTTTATAAAAAATACAAGAAAAAATGGGAAAATTCCAGAACCGTATAAAATCCCAAATCCGGTGCTCAAAATTTGCCGGACCCGGATCCGGATTCCGGATTTGCAACTAGAGCCGGACCGGATCCGGCCGGATTTCTCCGGATTAATCCGGTCCGGTTTTAATCCGGAAATTTCAAAAAAACCCGGATTTGGGACCCGGACTCCGGAAAAATCCGGCCGGATCCGGTCCGGCCCCGGTCACTAATAAATAGGTTCCACGCAATTGACAAAACGATTTCGCAACTGCAATTCGCAGAAAGACTGACCGCATTGCGTTATTTACGTTAAATTTTGGCAGATATATGTCGGCGGCCAAATTACATTTCAGGACAAATTCAAATTGGCCGGCCAAATTGAATTTGTCCTAAAATGTAATTTGGCCGCCGACATATATAAACCCGACCCAAGTATAGAATCGTGTTTAAACTTTGGATTTTAATTCTAATCTTTATGCAACTTGGAAGTCGAAAATCAGAATTTCAACCTAAATTAAAAAAATTTACACTTATTATCTTTTTCAACTTAAATTAATGATCAAATTTAAGAAAACTAAATATAAATATTACAAAAATTTTGTAAGATCATTAGTATGTATTAATAAAATAAATTTTAAGACAAGAAATTGGATTTGTTGGTGGAAATGTTTTTGGAGGAGAAAAGGATACGTTTGGTCGACAAAGGTATTAAAACCGGTGGTGGTTTTGGTGGGCATTCTACCGGAAATTCAAATAATGCTACTGGACATCGTTCTATAAGTCTTCGACAGGCATTCTCTCCCCCTTCCAGAGGATATCAGTAAGTGAAATTTTATTAAAGATAGAGTCGGAGTCTTAAAATATGATTTCACAGTTTAAAAAAAGGCTATGGTCAAGGGAGGGTGTTTCTTTAGACAGATTTCCTGAACCAGAACAAGAGTTGTTTTTAAAATTTAGATTTATTAATTTTTCAAATATGTGACTGTGGCTAAAAAGGAGAAAGATATAAAAAGATTTTCTATTTTATATTTTTGGCTTGCCTAAGTAATCTTATAGCTAATCGAGTAAATACAGGGGGAATTATTTGAGGGAGAGGAATTATTCGAGTTTTGAAATTTGAACGTGGGGGAGGGGGATTATTGTTTCAACTCATCCGTAGTAGGGGAATTATTCGAGAGACGGGAATTATTTGAGGGAGAAGAATTAATAGAATAAATACGGTATCTGTTTTCAATTTTCGCATATTTTTTTGTTCTGAAAAGACTACCAGAACACTATAGAGATTTAAAATCAGAGTAATAAGGGAGGGTTAACTCCAATTTAGAGGGAGATGATTAAATCTTAAACTAAGCAACTTCTTAATTTCCCCCTTCAGACAAAAAAGCTCAGCTCCCGAATTTCAACCTCCTCGTCAGTCAATGTCATCAACACTTTTGCCTTGTTCCTCCTCCAGCGTCCCAAAAGTGCCAATATCTCCACATAAACAGCTCCAATTAAGTCAATCACTAAAATTACAACAACAACAATCTCAGAAGAAACAACAAAAAATTCCGACTTTGAGACAGTTGGATAAAGTTGGAACTCAAATACCTTCTTCATTGCCTATCAAAACTAACCAGAAATTAGAGACTTCAACAGCTAGGAAGGATAAAGACGAGGAAGAAGAGAATATTCATGGAGAGGATGAGCCTTTAATAAGAGGCTCAAAAAAGGGGATTGGACCTCCAGCTCCGAATGATTCTATTGTATAAACTAGAGAGCCTTATTATAGGTGTTCCAGGCTGAGATTTGAAAATTAAGATTAAAACTGTAAAAGTCAAGAAAATAGTCTTTAAAAGTCCTGGCTTAACATCACATTAACCATAGTCTGGTAGGAACCCAATATTAGCTTGCTGAACGATAACAGCTGTTTAGACATTTTCATGTTTATAAATAGGGCTCGGATTTATATTGAAATTAGTGTTGCCAAAATGGCCCGACTCGGACCGAAAGGACTCGTCCCGGCCCGACTCGATAAAGTTTGGCCCGAAAGTGACTATTACAAGCCCGGCTGATAAAAAAGCCCGAAAAAATGTTTCGACCGTCGGTTTATATTACTGTAAACAGAGTTGAGGCTAGTTACGGATATAGTGTAGTGTACCGGTGGTAAAAGTTCGGGACGTGACATATGTCATTCGATTCGTCTCGACGAGCTGAGTCGAACGGTACCACTCCTTACTTTAGGAAATAATTCTGGACCGAGTTATAGGTCCCGAAAAATCGAAAAACCAAAGGGGGGACCAAGCACATTTTTGGGGTGAAAAATTCGAAAATGCAAATTATACCTCATTCGAAAGAGCTCGTCGAGCTGAGTCGAATGACACCAAAATCAGCTTGATTGAACAAGTTTGATTCGAGATATAGGGCTCGAAATGGTCAAAAACCATAGAGGGGATTTTATGGTCAAAAATTCGATTCCACAAATGTTAGCTCATTCGAAAGAGCTCGACAAGCTGAGTCGAATGACATCAAATCACCGTGATTGGACAAGATTAGACAAAGTTATGACACAAAAAACAAAAAACCTAAACCTATGGGGCGTCGGCGAGGCGCTTGTGCAAAACCCCGCGCTTCGCGCGGGGTTTTGCGGCACGCGCCTCGCGGGGAGTCTACGGGCGGTGGGTCTGGGCTCGTAACATAAACCTATTCCTATCTCCCTTGCTCTAGACGTATTTGGGGCCTCCGTAGCAGCAAAAATCTCCACAAATGACATAGGTAAGGAGCTAAAACAAACGGTCATAACTTTGTCAAATCAAGTCGGATTTTGTTGATTTTGGTGTCATTCGACTCAGCTCGACGAGCTCTTTCGAATGAGGTATAATTTGCATTTTCGAATTTTTCACCCCAAAAATGTGCTTGGTCCCCCCTTTGGTTTTTCGATTTTTCGGGACCTATAACTCGGTCCAGAATTATTTCCTAAAGTAGGGAGTGGTACCGTTCGACTCAGCTCGTCGAGACGAATCGAATGGCATATGTCACGTCCCGAACTTTTACCACCGGTACACTACACTACAGCCCTAGTTACTATTAATTTTCTGCTCTAGCCCACGCACAGAGGATGTGGCGATGAAAAATTAGGTTCTCTAGTTCGGGCTAAAAACATTTTTCGGAAGATACAGGTAATAATTCCTAGTTAAATAATCTCACTGATTTTTTCTAATGCCGAAACTACCACCAAGATAATATCAATGTTCTTAGTGTTGCTGAAATATTTTATTTTTTTATTTAATGTTTTATCAGTGTTTTTTAAAAATATTTTAATAAATTTGTTTTTTGTTACTTTAATTTATTAAATAATAATGTCGGATCCTGTGCTTGGAAATTTTGATTTAGCCGTACACATACATTCTCTCCGAAAGCCTTTCCCCGTGGCCCTCCCCCAATCACCCCCCCCCCCCCCTCGTTGGGGACCAATCCCTAGTATCCTCTGCGCGGTCCTAAATAACTCACTTTGCCCAACACACTCGCTCGCTAGAAATTCAACCTTTCCATAATAAAAAACTTTATTTTTAAAAGTTTTTTTAATTTTAAATTTTAATTTATTAATTTAAAACTTTAATTTTAAAAAATTCGATAGTCGTCGCGCATTTCTTAAGCATGCGCCTCTCGAGGCATCTATTTAAATTCATTCAATAAAAATTTTTTCTTGCCTTTAAAATTTTTTCCGACACCCACGAGTTTTGAAGAGAGGGAATTTAAAAAAGTCATATGTAAAGGGCAACACGTGCTTCCTGAGCAGCTAAAAGTCGTATTGGGGGGGGGAGAGGGAAGAGAAGAGAGGGAAGAGAAGAGAGGGACTTTGAATGGTGGGGGGGGGGGGGAGAAGGAGAAGGTGGGTGAAGGGAAGGGAAGGGGGGAGTGGAGGGGGAGAGGGTGAAGTGAAGGCAATTCGATTGGGAGGGATTTTAAATAAGCGAGAGGGTCGTACATATACAATTGAACATTCTCTAATGAAGGCACTTTAAAAATTTTTTTAAAAATTCTTTAAATAAATTATCCTCTATAAAAATTATTTCTCTTAATAAAAGTTTTTAAAAAATTTTTATTTAATTTAATAAAGACTTTGTTGAATTAGGGAAAACTAGGCAATTTATAGGTAACAAGGAATAAATCAGCAGTAATAGATTATACATTTAAAGTATTTAGTGATATGATATTAGGAGTGATAATAGATCGGAAAAGTCGGAATTCTATAAAGGATTTCCAGAAATCACAATAAAAGATACCAAAAATTGTGTTCCGATTAACAATGATTAAGATAGCTTTTATAGAAAATAAATATTTTGTTTAGGTTATAGGCCCATGAAAGTTTATAAGAATTCTTATAAAGTTAATATTATTTTTTCTTTTTTGGGTTTTCAAAATATGCGCTAGTCTTCATAATATTTTCGAGGAAAGGCCTAATGCCAAACATAAATTTGTATGGCTAGTCTGATGGCTTTCTGAAAATTTTAAAAATTTCCTATGATTATATAAAATAAATAGAACAAAATAGTGAATCTCTGGACAACTGGCTACAAGTCACTCCTCAAAAAATTTTTAGGCGCATAGCCTCAAATTGAAAATTAAAAGAAAATACACAACTTTATGAGAACTAATACTTTAAATAATTTTAAAATTTAAGAAAAAGTCTAAAATCCCTCAAAAAAGCATGAAGATTAAATTCTTTGTGCTGCTGTTTATAGCTATATTTATTCCTTTGAACATTGTGGCTCGTAGATATGGTTATGATAGTGAAGATGTTTCCTTTGAGGAAAGACCATCTAAAAGCCGCAAAGCAAATTACCGTCATAATTATAGTGAAGAATATGAAGAACATTATTTTTATGAAGATGAGGAACCAGATAAACCGGAACCAAAGCCAGAAGAGCCTAAACCTGAAGAGCCTAAACCTGAATCGACGGAAAAGTGGACTCTTGGTATGGATTTAAAAATACACCCTTCTAATAGGGTTGCCTTTGATTTTCTAAAATGCCGAGAAAAGTGGCAACCTCAAGAAAGGGATTGATTCAAGAATCAATCCCAAACAGGGGTGAGCGCATTGCGTTTTGCGTTATTTGCGTTACTAACGTTACCTATTTGCGTTTTTTACTGAAAAATGACTAATACTTGATTAAAAAAATTTTTCCCCTATTTTTGCGCTCTTGCATTTGCGTTATTTGCGTTAAATTTTGGCCTTGCAGTACGTTTTTTGAGATTGTCTCTTGCGCTCATCCCTGATCTCAAATTCTTGGAAGGTCTTAGTCGCAAAAATTTATTGTGTTTAAAATTGTTTCATTCTTTTTACCATAACCAATTTTATACCAAAAATATACACCAGATATTCAAAGTTAAATTAATTTCACTAGAGTTTTTTTCAAATCTGAAACTTTAATAGAATATGTATGACTTTTTCAGCTTTTCTAAAGTGCCGAAAAATTGGCAAGCCCAAGAACGGCACCCCACTGACTTTTTCAAGGATCCAGCCTATCATACTCTTTATATGGGCAATTTATTTTTTGCCGTTTTTATGGCTTATTAATCTCACTAATATTTAGATGATCTGAAAGTAAAGTTCTTTATCAAAAAAGAAACGTTCGTTCCTGATGTTGTAGACTTTATAAAAATATTTAATGAGAGAATCCAAAAAAATACAATTGAAGCTCCACATGCAATCTTCAACAAATTGCCCAAGCCCAATGAATCAAAGACAATAAAGGCATGGTTGGATGCAAAAACTGTGAACAAATGGGAGGATCAGCCTGAAGTATCCTCTGCATTTGAGAAGATCAGGGGAGAAATGGAAAAAGTATATAATGCGTCTAAATGGGAAAAGCCTATTAAAATCAAAGAAAAGGAAAAAGGTGTTTAACTTAATTAGTTTTATCTACTTGAATATTAACTATTATGCCGATATTTCTGATCAACCCCTGTAATACTATTATTGACTAGGAGTGATCCGGAGTTTTATAAGAAGGAAAGATGGAAAAGATTGGGGGTGCCTTATATTGGGGGTGCCTTATAGTTATTAACATAGATGTCATGGTTGGATGTATATTGACGAGTAATATAGTGTCAGGGAGCCCAGGCCCAAGTTGTTCTATTCTATAGACCCAGGCCCAAGTTGTTAACTAGACAAGCCGTCAAAGTTTATTCGAACCTGTGACGGCGGTACGACAATTGCGGATACGCACGTGCGGATGCGACGATTGCGGATATAAAATTTTTAAAAAGTTTAAGATTTTTTAAAGTTTTCGGTGCCACATCTGTCTAAAGATGATTCGGAAACCGTCAGAAGTCTGAAGCTGACAGCCGGGACAAAAAAACGGAATATCATTTCAATCATTTTTATAATTTTTAAAAAATTTTTAATCCGCAATTGTCGCATCCCACGTGCGTATCCGCAATTGTCGTAACACCCCTGTGACCTTCTGAATTTTTTATAGATCATTGAACGTCGCCATTACCCTTTTTGTGTTATCCATTAGTCGGATAGGAAAACAATGATTCATATATTTTTATTAAGTCCAACAAAAACAGCTCTGGCACAAAGCATTATTTTTAATTGACGCTCTTTTTCAACTTTATGACAAAGTCTTGACTGACTTAATCTCGCTGGTTGATAAAAACAATGAACAAGTTATCAGTGAGATATGTGGGGATAAAGTTAAAGATTTAGACAAAGAAAAGAGCTGCTCAAAAGGATTAGAAGAACTTAAGAAAATGAATACAGAAAATATTAAAAGTGTTGATGATTTTTATCAACTCCATGACAATTTTGGCAAGTTTTTTTTCTGATTTCTATGATAGATAGAGAATAAATAAAAATTTTTTAATTGGCAACACACAAGTTGAAGAATATGAGTAGTGAGGGCGGTTCAGGATTATTCGAATATCCGCAACAGAACCGAAGAACCGAACCGAACCGAAAAATCCTCAGTTCTTTATTTCAGTCCAGAACCGACAACCTTATGTGTGAGCCCAGTTTATATTATACATATTATGAGCATTTGCGGCTGAAAAAATTGTACATTAATCTCTCCCAGCCAAGTGATCAAAAACATAAAAAAGTATATCTCATTCTGTTATTACTTGGACATACCGTAGTCAATGACATCGAGTAGAGTTTGGTGTAATACCAGGGATCACTGGTGTATCAGGGGCGGCAAAAGCTCACCTCTCGTGTATATGTATTGAGAATATCTATGTTCTAGCTCTTGTAAAAAATTTCCGTTTAGTTGAACAAACAAAAGCTTGGAACGAATTTAAAGAGAAAATCAAAAATATTTTTGCCGTTGAGATTGTACCCCCAAAAATAACATTCGAAAAGCAAAAGGTGAAGTTTACGCTCAACAAAAAAGAATTCTTTCCCGAGATTGTTGACAAAATAGAATTTTACTATGGGAAACTTAACAGAAAGGATAAAGTAACTGATGCCGCTGAAACAATTTATGCATTTCCGAAATTGCTTCGGGATTGGCTGAGAGAGAAAACAGGTAATTGGAAGGAGCAACCTGAAGCTACCAAAGCTTTAAATTACATAAAGGAGGAGATAACCAAGATTTATTCGTTAAAGGAGAATATAACAAGATTGCATGGTAAGAATTTTATGTTAACAGTCTATTTTTTCTATGCAATGTAAGGGAATATCTCCCAGCCTTTTCTGGCCTGGGGTTTAAGATCTATTTAAAAAGGAAGGTAAAAACACCTCGGTAGCTCAGTCACATAAATTCTACAAATGATATCTATACATTGTCTTAGACACATTTTTAACGAGAGAGATTCGGATGTATGTATTGAATCGTTACGGATCTGATTGCACATATTCATTTAATAGGAGATTTAACAACCTTAATGGATCCACAAAATCTCCAAAAAATATTTTTATTCGATCGGTGACTCTCAAAAATTTGTTTAAATAAATTAGTTTTTCATTCAGTTTTCAATGTTAAAATGCTTGCAAAAAAATTTTTTTTAATTGTTTTTATTTAGTTCTATTGAATGGATCAGCCATGGTCACGGATACTGATCTTGGTATCCGTATCCGCATATTTACGGCGGATACAGAAGGCGAATATCCGCAGGCATTTTGATATTATTTGTATCGATATCCGTATCCATGACCATGCCTGGATAGATTAACAATAAATTTTAAAAAATTTAAAATTTCCAGCTCATAAAAATATGCCATATCACATGTTTTTGCTTGAAGCCCTCTTTGAACTTTTCGAATCAATTTTTGCTGAAGCAAGAAAGCAAATTTCAGCTGAAAATAAGGCTGTTATAAATCAAATTTGCGATGAAAAATTTGTCGGAAATGAAGAAGGAAAAAGTGTTATTGAAAATTGTGTTGAGTCGTTAAATGGTTTAAGCACAAAGCTTGAAAAATGTAATGTGAAGATTGGAAAAGTTTTTTCTGCAAGTAATTTTTAATTTATTTAATATAAGAGGGGAAATCCAAACTTTGCTTCCGAAATGTCCTCTTGGAAAATGTTGAGCTTCGATTTACCTGACTAAAAAATTGAACGGGTATTGAGCATCAGGGCTGGGCGGAATCGAAAAAAAGATACCGCAACTCGCAATCCGCAACTCGGAATTTTTTTAAGAATCCGCGCTCGCACGCCGCATCTTGCAATTGCAAAGAACCCCGCAATTTATGCAATTTCTGCAACTCGCAAACCGCAATTGCGCCCAGCCCTGTTGAGCATTCCAAAATAAATACTTTTAAACCCTTGGACCTTTGAGAACCTTTTGGTTATGTAATATTGTGAAAAATATGGGAACGGTTTGGTAGGGTGTTTTTCTAATTATTTTAAAAAGTTCAAATTTTACCCAATAAACCGGTTTGATCAAAGTGCCCCTGAACCTTTGGAAGTTCCTTGAACCTCTAGACTCAGACCAATTTACGTGTAATTAAAGGGGAGCGGTTAAATGGTTGGACCCCGCTGCCCTCTGCTACCTCGCGGGGTGACTAACTACTGTTTAACAATTCTAACAATTTACAGAATTTAAAAACCATTTTGACAAATGGGATGATTATTCAAAAAATATCAAAGGAAAATTTGAAGTTGAGCTTGATGCAGGTGATGCACCTGCACCTCCTCCAGAGGCTCGGAAGGTTAAAAAGGTTTTAAAAAGGAAAGTTCAAGGCCGTGGAAGAGTCGAGTATTTGGACCCAGAAGGTTTTGATTTCAACCAAGAGCTTGAGTTCCATCCTGGTTATTATTTCCCACGTCATTCCCCACGTCGTCATATGCGCCACAGAGGTCCATTTGAAGTCAGAGGGAAATACCATATAAAATCACGTTCTAAAAAAGTCTAATATAGACGAAAGGCAACTGACAATTATGGTGAGAAGTAAATTTGATTGAATGAGAATTGATATTTTTTGATTTATACATGGTTGAAACCAGAGTTGGGGTTTTTTTATTTCAAAAATTTTCAAAACAGGCGTAGTTTCGCCTATTTTTTTCTGAGCTCCGACACTTATATTCTATTATAGTACACAAGCTGTTGAAATTTAATAGGACATGAAATAGAACTGAGATTGGCATTGCTTAAGAGCACAACCGACTGTGCCATTTTCCATCAACTTCTGAATTATGTTTAGACAGTTGTTAAGATTACCTAACTCTGGTTGAGACATGCAAATGGTTTAAAATTATTTTTCAATTTGTATTTATCTACCACAAAATTTTGACGATGAGCTGTGCTGACAAAGGTTGGCGGATAGTTGAAAATCTTCGGATATCCGGATCCGATATCCGAACCAAAAATTTCCGGATATCCGGCCTTCTTTCGGATTTGAATCCGCCAACCTTAGTGTGACATGCTCTCTGATACATACCGTATTTTCTCGATTAATTCCCTGGGGAATTATTTTTTCAACCCATCCGTGGCATGGGGAATCAATCGAGAGGGAGGATTATTCAAGGGAGGGGAATTATTCGAGAAAATACGGTATACAAAAATATTGTTCTGGCAGTTCAGGTAATTTGCGCCTTAAGATTATCCCTATTAAAGGTCACAAAGTTAAACTGTCTGAGATGTTCAGTCTGTATGGACATCTGAATTGAACTGAACTGTCAATATATCATTTAAACACAGAGCCCAATGTTTTTAATTTTAGGAACGATCAGTTTTTAGATTGTTTTATCAGATAGATAATTTTGGCTCCAAAATTTACAAAACAAAAAACATTGGTCTCTATATTTACTACCACATTTACCAGAAACATTTATGGAATTGTATATAAATTACAAACCCAGGGGTCTATTCCACCAAACGACTTTTACTGTCACTGTCGACAAAGAGAAATGTCAAAACAAATTAGCGTCAATGATAGTTAGATTACACGTAAAAAGAAGTCAAAAAAACTTAATGTCGGGAAGAGTGAGTGAAAGTAAGGAAAAATGTGGCAGCGAGGGTTCGGTTGTGTCGCACATTTTAGCAACCTTGACAGTCTTTAACTGCGTTTATTGTCTCTTCCTTATTATCTTTAACTAATTTTTTCCCTAATTTGTGTCGACAGTAACAGTAAAGTCTTTAGTGGAATAGGCCCTAGATTAACCACAAAAACACCACACCACATCTTATAAAATTAAGAGAAACCAGAATTTCTATTTTTATTTAAATTTATGTTTTTTAAATTTTTTAAAATGTAAAATTTGTTTGATATTCAAGCTATGTTCACTTTCCAAACTACCATATTTAATTAATCTGTATAAAGAAAATAATCATTATGGTAGCTTGTAAAGTTTACAGTATTTTTTAAATATTTTTAAACATTATTTTCATCTAAATATACCTCATTATTTTTAAAATTTCGGTTTTACGAGATTTATTATAAATGCTTTTATTTTTCATATAAATTTTTTTTGGTAAATTATAGTAACTCTATACATTATTTATTAAAAATTACGGATACAAATTAGGATGCATGAAGAAATGAAGAATAATATAACGATTAATGAAGCTAAAGAAGCTGAGAGTAAGTGTGTTAAAGTAAAGTGTTAACAGTAGTTAACAGTAGTACTTTGTTCAGAATAGTCGAATCCGGGGATCAGTATTGTTCGAAACAGCTCGTCTTTCGATTTTTGTATGTTTTAGAAAAATCTTTTAGGAGTGCTCTTAAACATTTCATAACATTGTTAGGAGGTTGCTTAATCTATTTATTAACAATTAGTTAGCTTATTAGCCTAAAATGGGGGGGGGGTCGATGTCGATGTCCAAAAGATTTCTACAGTGTGTCAAGATAAACAAATGATATCACAGTTGTGTATTTCGATAAATTTTTTTAAATATTTTGTCTAAAAATTAAACAAGGAAAATTTAATAAAAGTGAAAGATAGTGGAAAGTAAAGATCGAACCGAGACAAGATGTCGATCAAAAATGACGGTTATCGAGATCGATATATTTTTTTCGAGACTGTCTAGTCCGATCTCTAGTGGAAAGATACTTTTCATTAATACAAGAAAAAATTATCCATTTTATGATTCGAGAACTTCATTCAAATAATCCAGAAATTTCTCATCTTCCAAAAGATTCAGATCAACTAAATCGTTCCAATCATTTAATTGTTGGTTGAAATGCCCATCTTGAATATTTTCTTGTTCATTTTCGCAACAATTATTCTGAGGATTAACGGATGGTGGTCCTTCCTCTCTATGAGAAGATTGAATTGGGGTATCCTTTTGTAGATAGGATACCCCAATATCATTTTGTTGAGATTCTTTTTCAATTTTCTTTCTTAATCGGTATTTTCTCTTATATTCTCTACTCCTTTCGTTTAACCTTTTTTTATTTTCTTGATAATATTTTTTTGAAATTTGAGATCTTTTTTCTTTATTTTTAATATTGTAATTTCGCTGTCTTCGACAAATTTTTTCCTTATTTCTCTGATAATAATCGTTATCATATTTTTTTCTTTTTAACCCCTTTTCTCCTTCATCATTTCCTGTTTTTTCCTTTTTTGGAATATTATGTTTCGGTTTTATCGTTTCTTTGTATTTTTGAATTTGAGAAACAGCCGATGATTCAGCCCCATCATTTAATATTTCAGTTAAATCCTTTGAAATTTCCTCAACTCTAGTTAAATCGTTTTGATTTTTATTATTTTTAACAGAATTAATTAAACTCCATAATATCGAATTGAAAATTAAAAAGAATAAAATATTAACAGATTTCATTCTAAATTAATTTTTAAAATTTTTTAAAAAATAATTTTAATATTAAGTAAAATGATTAAGTAAATTCTTTTTTTCTTGAACTATTAATATTATTTTATTTAGCTTAAAGTTTCATTAACTAAGCCAAATTACTTAATGCCAGACAATTATGATATCTCATAGGACATCTTTTAAATATTTCCCTTTAAATTTTTAAAAATATGGGAAAAAATATATAGGTATTCTTTGAAATGAAAGTACAAAATAACGAAATATTGTTTGTTATTTCATTTCAAAAATTATAGAAAGCGGGAAAATTTTTTATTGGTTTCTTTTAAAATAAGTAGTATTTCATATCGCAAGTGAAAATTTTAAAATACTCGAAAGGTTATGAAGACAGATCCCACGCATTTTTAATTCGGTCGCTCTGTCTTCAAATGTTCTTTGGCCAGACAGAAGCCAAAAATAAACCGGCCAAATGGAGGAGTTCGTCACTAAAAGAAACAGAACATCAACAAATTTATTCGGTTATACATAAATGCGTAGTTTTCTAACTGGAACGCTAAAATTTTAGTGCTCACTGCACCTGTAAATTAAAAAGAATTTATGCTTACGGCGCTGAAATTAAGCTTAAGAAACACCAACTCAAAAATTTACCCTGCCAGCGAACCCCGACATGCCCTTCCCGGCAAACCCCCGATCCCCGACACTTCTGACCCCAAAGGCTCGGGGAGCTATCCTACTTTTCAAACACGGCTAAAAAGATTAATATTGATTTGATTTTAAAAAATTATTAGAAATAGTAATTTTAGAATAACAAAAAATAATCTAGAAATAATTTTAAACGGAACTTGTATTCCAAATGTCAATTATCCTGAGCCAAAATATTACATAATGTGGGACAATTTATGAAATCTCAAAGGGCAATCTCAGACCAAATAATCTCATACAAAATATCTCAACGGAAATGCAATTGTTATTTTATAGATATAATGAAAATAAAATAAATTTCTTTGAATGGAAAGTGCATAATAGAGTAAAGAAAAAAATTAAAATCTAGACGAACACAGGTCTCTCATAGCTCATTGTCCTTTATAACTGACACTGTTGATCTTGTCAGTTGAATATAAAACAAAATTTAAATTTATTAATTTAGTTAATAACTTTTTATTAAGAATTTTAAAAATTAATTTCGATGAACTTTATTACTGTTTTAATCTTTTTAATATTTATTTCGATATTATTGAGTTTAATTAATTCTGTTAAAATTGATAAGCGCAAAAATGAATTAAACAAAGTTGAGAACCCCTCAAAGGATTCAACAAAGTTGATAAATTATGGGGCCGATATAAATCATCGGCCGATCATCAAACTCAAAAATATAAAGAAAAGTTAAAAACAAATCCAAAAATTTTAAAAAGTGACAAAACTGTAAATAATGGAGAACAGAAAAAGGGAGCAGCCTAACTTACCGCAGAGCTATAACTTCGTTCAGAATTGTCGAATCCGGGACGCCCTGGTATAGTTCTATGCAACTCGACGAGCTGAATCGAATCATACCATGGCGTCACGGATTCGACAATTCTGAGAGAAGTTATAGCTCTGCGGTAAGTTGGGCTCGTTGTAAGTTGGGGTGTAATCCACAGAAAAAGTTGATGAAAAAAGAATATGATAAAAATTATTATTTGAAGAATAAAGATAAAATAAAGGAAAGGAGAAATTCTGAAAATTATAAACAACTTAGAAATGAATCTCGTCAAAGATATGCCTATAAAAACACAGAAAAGGTGCAGGTTTATAATAAAGATTACTATCAAAAGAATAAGGAAAGATTGGGAAAGAAAAATCGAGATTACAATCGAATGAATAAAGAAAAGTGTATAGAATATGTACGAAAATACCGACAAAAAAAGAAGTACGAAAAAGAATTTCTTCAAAAAGATAGTCCCAAATTAAGAAAAGAGCAATCTGGAAATAATGATGGAGCTTATTTTGTTAATCCAAACAAAGATAATTTTATCAATAAGGATAAATCACCAATTGAGTGTGAAGATAATGCCAGGTTAAATAATAATCAGAGGAATGAGAATTCAGAAATAAAGTCATTTGGTAATCCACAGACGGGTGATTGTGTAAATAATTTATATGGAAATGTTCAACCAGTAGATGGACATATTTTATGTCAAAATGATTATCAAAAGGATTTGGTAGATCTAAGTTTTTTGGATGATCCGGATTTTTTAAAGGAACTAAATTCTTGAACACAGTTTAGATCAACAAATTGATGATTTGGATTTTAAACATGATAACACAAAAATATTAACTTTTTCTGTAATTTATCTTTACCAGATAAAAATAGCAAATATTTATTAAGTTTGAAAGGTTGAAAAACTGTTTGTTGAAAAATTATTTTTTATCACTTTGCTATCAGTTTAAGACAAGATTCGTTTTACATGTTTAGTAACCAAAATTCCTACTGGTGACCAAAATTTCAGTGCCCAATATTCCGTTTTTTGACTTGGTGACCAAAATTTCCGCTAGTGACTAAAATTTCGAAAAGTTTGTGACCAAAATTCCGGTATTCCACGTCACTTAAACATTTCTTGTATAATTTACCCAAATAACTATAATTTTACCCAAAAAATTTATACATAAGAAAAATAAAAGCATTTGTAATAAATCAAGTAAAAAGTAAATAAATTTAGAAAATAAATGGTAATTTTATGAATAATGTTTCAAAAATATTTTTAAAAAATAATAAAGTAAATCTTACTGTAAACATTCAAAACTACCATATTGACTTCTCTATAAATAAAAAAATATGGTAGCCAGGAAGGTGAACATAGTTTGAATATCAAACAAGTTAGTTATACAATGTATAAAATTTTAAATAAATAATAAAAAATAAATTTTGGCTTTACTTAATTTAATAAGATGTGGTGTGGTGTTTTTAGTGGTGAATCTGGTTTACAAATTCATATACAAACCAGAAATTTTACAAACCGATTTTCTAAAACGAGGTACGAATTTAAATGGACATGGAAAATGACGGAAAATTTGCCTGTATCATTAAAAATAAGGAGAAAAGGTGAAAAAACGTAGAAACATTTTCGTCAAAATGTGGTAGTAAAAGTTGGTGCCAATGTTTTTAGTTTTGTAAATTTTGGAGCCTAAATCTATTAACTGTTAGTGGAGCCTAAATCTATTAACTGCCTAAATCTATTAACCTAAATCTATTAACTGTTAGTTCTAAAATTATAAACATTGGGCTCTTTGTTTAAATGGTATAATGACAGTTTAATAAGAATTTAAATTAGCTATATACAGGTTTTTCTCGATTAATTACTCTGTTTAATTACCCTTTAACCTTAATGCTGGCGGGAATAAAAATATAATGCGAGCTATTATTCCAGAGGCATTATTCCATTTTACATATCCCAATCAAAGTTGGGATGCTAAATAAAGTTATTTTTCGATAATCATACATACAGTCATCGACATAAAGATAGGGGCAAGTGTAAATGAAATGAAAATTGACTATTTTTCAGTCAAAAAATACGTTCTATATATCAATCGAGAGCTCTATTTGTATCTCAGTTGACATGTTTCTGCATTTTTCATGAAAATGAAAATTGGCCGAGATAATCCGGATCTACCGGATATACCAAATCCCACTTTTTCGGAAAAATTTTTCGGAAAAAATTTAACAAACCCATTTGATAAAGAATATTTTTGTGAGTATTTACCAAAAAACCGCTTAGAAATATCTTTATCCGTTCCAGAGATATGATTTTTTGAAAATGGCATTTTTCCCTTAAAAATTGAATTTTTTGCAAAAATAGGCGAAAAATGCCATTTTCAAAAAATCATATCTCTGGCCCGGAAAAAGATATTTCTAAGCGGTTTTGTGGGAAATACTCAGAAAAATATTCTTTATCAAATGGGTTTGTTAAATTTTTTCCGAAAAATTTTTCCGAAAAAGTGGGATTTGGTATATCCGGTAGATCCGGATTATCTCGGCCAATTTTCATTTTCATGAAAAATGCAGAAATATGTCAACTGAGATACGAATAGAGCTTTCGATTGCTATATAGAACGTATTTTTTGACTGAAAAATAGTTAATTTGCATTTAAATTACTCTTGTCCCTATCTTTATGTCGATGACTGTAGATATATCGAGAAAATTCCTAAAACGTAATTGAAAATAATTTTAAAAATTCAGGGATCGAAGGTCGAAAGGAGATCCAATATTTGAAACGGAATTTTAGAGATACGTATCTGTTATCCGAAAATTTACGGATATCCGGCCTTTTCGGATCCGGATATCTGGATCAGGCAATCCTAATGGAAAAAAAGGGTGTGGCTTAAAACCATAACCAAACCATTTATAAGTTCCAAAAATAACATACAGGGTGCGTAAAAAGTTCCCGGAATTAATCAAAACGGATTTATTTTCTCTTATATCAAAATAAAAATAAGTTTACAAATACATAACGTTTATAATAATCTTGTAAATAAATGGTCAAAACAAATTTTCAAAATGAGATCCGCCCGATGAGATACACGCATCCAAACGCTTACGAAAAACTCTTGAATGGTCGCGCAACCCTCTTCTGTTATTGATGCCTAGGGTTTTCTGAACCCAAAAATCGTGCTAAATATGATTATGAACGAATTTTGTTGTAATATTCAATGTTTCACCCCAATAATTGAAATTTAAAAAATTTCGGGAACTTTTTACGCACCCTGTAATTGATAGAAAATATGAATGAAAAAGATTTTTAAGGGAATAGTAAGTTTAAAAATTACAGTTTAAAATTTGAAAATAAAGCCTCAAAATAAATTATCCAACAATAATGCAGGGTAAGCTGTTCCCAAACACTTTCCCTTGTCACAATTTTTTGTATTACTTGTAACAACCATTTTGGTATTTAGCAACTCAAACTGGCAAGCTTGATAGCCAGGATGTAGAATAGAGCATACAGTAAATAGAGTGAAGTCAAAGGCTGTAAAATATTTAATTAAAATTAGAAAATAATTTTAATTATTAGAAGAAAATTTTACAAAAAATATTTAAAAAAAATTTTTGAATATTATTTTAAGTGTTGGGTATGTGCTTAGTATAAAAGGCTGCGGCTGCCATTCGTGTGTTAGCTAGTGTTATTCTTAGTCTTATTCTAGTGCTCCACATATTCGACGTCGGACGTATTCCTATCGTTCGTTAGTATTGTATTTAGTCTTGTAGATAAAGCACAGCTGATAGTTACTGTCTTATTTTGTTATTCTTGTTAGTACGTAGACATACAAGTCACATACATAACGTTAAGTATCAGAAAATTAAAAATTAATTTAATATAAAAAATATTTAGCAATTTAATATCAAATTATAAACATTTTTGCCAGAATTTTAAAAATTTCAATAAATTTACCCGGTGAAGTTCGCAAGAAGAATCCGCCCATACGCTTTAAATATCCCTTCCATTCATACTGGAATGTCCCCAGAATATCATTATTTTGATGCTCAAAATATCCATGGTAATTAATTTCTCCCGCTTTTTCTTGTAAATAAAAACGCAACCAATTATGATGTCCCTCAACACCAATTCCATCATTCCACTCACCGCTGAACACATGTTCAAAACCTTTAAAATTAGGTAAGTGTTCTAATTAGGTAAGTTTATAAGTAGGGTTGTCCAAGATATGCACAGAAAATACCAAATATGCGCAATATTTGGAGCGAAAAAGTATAAAATATGCACTGAAATATGCAGAAAAAATAGTCAAAATGTGCCGAAAAATTCAAAAATATGCATTAAGAACCAAGTCATAAAGTGCTCGAACCATTGTAAAAACACACTTTTTGGGCTTCCCACTTTAAGTCATATCAGCATACAATACTTGAATTTCCATGTTTTGTACAACCCTAGTTATAAGCCTTTAAATTAAAGTCGACTCTTTTAAATCCATTCTGTTATTTAATGTTATTAACCCTAATTTATATATGTAAATTGAATAAATTAAAAAATTCCAGCTAAAAATTAAACGTTTTCACCTGAACTTCCCAAAGGTTCAGAATCCACATCTTGCTCACACCGGGAATATGCCCCAAACCAAAAATCAAACATTCGTTCACGGAATTCATCAAAGCTTTTCTTGGTTTTTTCTAAAAATGCCTCAAAATAATTTTATACAAATTTTATAGCTGACTATTTTTATGAAGAAATTCATAGCCCAATTCAAATACTTCACTATCAGTAATTAAGTTCCAAATTTTGGCAAATTTTCCTTTTCTTTCTTCGTCCATCGGAGGTTCTTGTTCACACACTTGCTCATAAAAATTATTTTCCTTGTACATTTCTAATAGAGCAGCGTATATAGGCTTTTGGAATATAGTAGTTTCATCAACATAAGAGAATAAGCTTAAATATTTGTTTTATTAATCGAGCTTGTTTTTTAGTCCGCGAAATAGGATCCTATTTAGACCCAAAAAATTCGGTTCAACTTGACTTTATGAGTCAAATCATAATTTATGAGTCCAACAAATTTAATAAATCCGAACATGTTTTATTATTCTAAGTACAAATTTGGCACTACTGCAGTCTGTCATTCCAATCACAGTTTATAAGTCAATCAGATTTTTGTGAGCTACAGGGGTAGGTCGTCTAAAATGGAAAAATGAAAATAATCATATTTCAACCTCTCAATAAAAAGGAATAATTAATTGACGTCCAAGTCTAGACTAAAGATTTTCTTGGGTTTTTTCGGTCTTGGTGTTGGGATAATTTGGTTTTTACTTGAATAAACTTACGGAGCAGGCGAAATGTCCTTAACTTGGTCCTTCTTAAGTTTTCCTTGCCAATTAAGGCGAATAGCTTAATAAATTAAAATTTCAAAAAAAATTTGTTTAGATAATATACCAGCTTCGTCAATTCTATCAGCATCATTTTCCCAAAGTTGGTCAACTAATTTTTGAAAAGCTGGATCAGATTTTGGCTTACGTTTTTCCCTTTTCATAATTTTGGTATACCAAATTATCTGTTATTATTAAAATTATAAAACTAAAAATTTAGTTTTATTACGTTAAAATGCCCATCCTTCTTTGTCATTTTAATGCCAATATCAAAAAGGTATCCTCCATCAATTGGAGCTGAACAATGCTAAAATGATAATCTTGCATTATTATTATTAGACATTAATTTAAACAAAGAATTTCAATTAAGGTTAAACATTACTTAATTGAGCCTATGTGATCTATTTTTCAACAATACACCAAAGTGAAGCTCCATTTCAGTATTTAAAGAAATAGCATTTAATTCAACATGTGTTTATTTATAAAACTAAGGTATTTATCTTTAGTGTTAAATATTTACATATTAAAGTTTTGTAAGACATATCCGTTTATTTCCTAACCTATGGTGATCTTTTGGATATAATTGAAAAGTTAATCTTTTGTAATCTTTTATATTTAATGGATTTTCCCAGCCATTTTAATATTTTTATTGTTTATTACTATTTCCTGTGACACATCCCATTCACATGCTTATGTTTATATAATGTTTAATGTTTCTCCAATAAATCAGTTCGCAGTTAATCAGTTTTAATATATTTGCCCCGAAGGGAAAGCACACCGGTGTGGCTTAGTAAAGAGGTATATGCTTGGGTCTGGCCAACCCATAGCTGTCCTTAGGGAATATAATGTATTTGTGTCTAGGTTTGGTTTATAGAATGGTCCCAGCACACTTCCATCTCACTGGTAGCACCGGATCCCGAACTCAAGCTTCGGCGTTCCAGAGACTCTTGGCAATAATTGGAATGCAAAATAACATGGAGAATATGAGCAACCAACAAATGGAAGAACAACATTTAATAAATTGTAAATGAACATGCAATTTGCAGATGGAATGGGCAATATGGAAATATGGCACATGGAACGGGCAATATGGCAAAAATGGAACTTGAACATGGCAAAGCAAGTTTAAAAAAAATAGGGGAAAAACTGGAACTCGCGCGCTAAAAAAAACTGCTTAGGCAGACAATTAAAGACCATGCATGGCGGATTATAAAAAAAAATGTATCTGGGCAAAATAAATAAATTAATTAAATGGCATAAGACCCCGGGGCGGCATTAAAATTATGGGCAAAATTAAAAAAAAATATATATAAAGGGCAAATTTAAGATGTAAGACCATGGCATTCTATTAAAACTTCGGTGATTATAATTACTATAGATTAAGAAAAGCCCTTAAAATGAAAAAGCCCTTAAGAGATAAAAAGCCCTTAAAAGATAAAAATATAAGAAGACTAATTTAAAAGATATCTGATATAAAATTGAAAGCATATATAGAAACTTAGGGTTAATTTAAGTTAAAAAGTCTTAAAATAAAGAAGAAAAAATTATTATTAGCATATCCTTAGGGAATTCAATTGATATTATAAGTACTTTTAAAGCAAATTAAGAAAAAAAACTGTATGGTTTAGGCATTTAAAAAAATAGAAGGCGAAATTCCGATATTAAAGGTGTAATTTTATTAAATAATTCCTATTGAGAATTTGGCAAAAAAAAAAAGAAAAATAGAACGAAAAAACTTTAAAAAAAAACAGATATTGATTATAAAATGGCAAAGTGATCAATTTTAGAAAGAGCAAGTAATTAATCGAAAAATCCTTAGGGGTAAAATATAAAATAACTTTATTTTATTTAAATTCAAAAATTTCTTTTTCTTGATTCATTTAACCCTTAATCTTTAATAGTTCTATTCACCGGGAAAATACTTTTTAAGGAAAAATTAGTGATAAAATGTATTCGGGAGTATATATTTGTTAAATTTAATTTTCGTTTAGTAATTTTATTTTAGAAAAAGAATACACCTCTTAAAAGATAATACACACTAAAAAATAAATATAGGATAGTATTTAGAAAAATAACTATAAATTTTAAAGCCCATAAATAGAAATAATAAGGTAAGTATAAAAAGTTAAAATAAGGGATTAAAGAAAATATCTTTAGTATATCCTTCGGGAATTAAGTTAATTTTTAAGTTTTGTAAAGCACAATAAGGAAAAAAAGAGAATTGTAAGATGATGTATTTAAAAATAGACGGGAAAATTGCAATATTAAAAGTGTATTTTTTATGAATAATCTTATTAAAAAGTTGGCAAAAGAAATACAAAAATAGAACACATATTGATTATAAAATGGGAAGGTGATCAATTTTAGAAAAAACGTGTAAATAATAAATAAAACCTTTAGGGCTAAAATGAAAATATTTTATTTATAATCAGAAATTATTAGTCACAAATTTTCAGTAGGCACAATTTTTTTATATAGTCACAAATATTGCAATTTTAAACTGAATTAATTCAAAAATAATTTTTTTTTGTGTGGTTTATCCTTAAGGAATTCAATCGAATTGCAAATTTTAAAATGATAAAAATAAACAAAAAGTAAATTTAAACTACAATAAGGAAAAAAGAGACTAGTTATTTAAAAATTGTTAGGAAAAGTGCATATTAAAAGTGTTATTTTATGAATAATCTTATTAAAAAGTTGGCAAAAAAAAATAAAGCGCGAAACTAAGAAAGAGTATATTTATCATTTTAGAAGGAGCTAGTAAATAATAGATAAAATCCATTGGAATTCCCATATTTTTGTAAATAAATATTTTAAGAAAACAAGAAAGTAGTTCAAAAAGTGGGTTAAATTGAAAAATTTTAAGAAATTTACCTGGAAAAACAGGAAGTTTATAAAAAAAAAAGTCATTATTAAAGGTGTAACTTGCGGGAAACAAATTAATTCTTTATAATTTTTCTCTTCTCTTTGTTAAATATTTATTTTTACATCAATGGCAAAATCATAATTTTTGTTTTTATAATTTTCAGACATTTTTTTTATATACTTTCACCTAGGTGTTTTTCAGATAAATTAAGAAAGTTTTCAGATTTAGGGAAACATCCTAATCATCTCAAAAATAAAAGAAATATTAGAACAAAGTTCATTTTCTGAAAATCTATAATTCTTTCTTGCTAACATTAATTTTTACTACAATATTTAATCGGTAGCAAAATTTTCTGAGATATTTATTTTATCCACTTTCAATACTTTCAACTTTACAAAAAGAAGATATTAAAAGTGATTCATAGTTTAAATAATCTCTTTTTATTATTAAGCATTCCTGAGAGAACCTGGACAAGGAATATTACCGAATACATCTTACTTTAAATTATGTAGCTCTTGTTGGGGATTTTTATTAAAAATTAGTTCTTTATTAGTCAAAACCTTAAACTAGACAGTTTTCTATAATTTCTATGTTTCATTTGTATTAATGATTAAAGAATGTTCAGAAAATAGCATAAGCCCCCCCCCCTCCACAGAAAGATCACAAATAACGAAAAGTTTTTGAAAAAGTATGTCCAATAAATTTTATTTAATTATTGTAAAAGGTTATTTCTTAATAAATTTTTTTTATTCTACTTTCTGCTTAGGCGAATTCAAGGACTATTTCATAAATTTTTCTTTTATTATCTATCAGTCTATGTACTTTCTTCATTTAAACTCTCGTTAAACAAATTTTATATTCTTTTATGAAATTCAATAGATTTATTTTCTTGAATACTTCAATTCAACCTTGATCAGATATAGAAACTCTACTTAGGTAATAATATGGAAATCAATGTTAAATTTTAAATATTTCGGCATTGAGACCTCCCGAATAATTTTGAGATATTTTTTTATTGTCTGAACTCTAGATATCTTTAAAACCTATAATACTGAATAGAATATTTGTCATAATGATATTTTACGAATATTTT
This sequence comes from Meloidogyne enterolobii, assembly GCA_963681835.1. Taxonomy (NCBI): domain Eukaryota; kingdom Metazoa; phylum Nematoda; class Chromadorea; order Rhabditida; family Meloidogynidae; genus Meloidogyne; species Meloidogyne enterolobii. The sequence goes on from CAVMJV010000007.1 coordinate 685,780, forward strand.
TATTTAAAATTTCACATTCTCAATTACCTTTCAATGTTTGAGAAATAAGCTTAAAAAAAGATTTTATCTCGTATATCTACTGCTTGTTTTTCCGTTGGTTTAAAATCATGTATTGTGAACAAGCGTGATACTTTACTTTATTTTATGAAGAGTTAATTGATTTTTGTTTAAATGTTTCGATTTAACTTTAATCATATTCAAATTATACTTCGGTAATAATTAGGAAAATAATTTTCTCCAAAAAAAGATCTCATTTTTTGGAAGCTCTTAATTAAAAAATGTGCTTTAGTTCTGAAATTCGCTTCAAGGAACTTAGCTAAACCTTAGGGAAAAACGTCTAGATTCAAAATACATTAAACTAGTCTTTTAGTTATCTGTGGCATTTTTTTTTCTGAATGTTACATAAAGATTTAGTGGAATTACTATGAGAGATCAAGAACAATTAATTGTTAGTGGGAAATTAGAAGTCTATTTTGAAATAAATTAGAGTAAGATTCCAGGGCATTCCAGGGCAAATAGCATTGGAAACTAATGGCTAATAGATTAAAATACATATTCTCAGATTTTATCTGTCCGATATCTCTAAATAGTTTATTCTGTTATTGGCAAAAATATGATTTGGCAAATGGTCAACTTTTCTTTAGTTATATGATTTATAGATGCTAAAAATTTATCTTTTTATTTTTAAAGCACTTATGTAGGTAAAGTAATAGCGACATATTACATATTATATTTGAAAATTCTTTTAAGCCAAGTTTTCGCTACCAAGTATGAATGTATACCACCTATAGGCCTAGCAACACATTCACTAAAAAAAAAAAATTGAAAATCCCTTAAAAAAAACCTTACTAGCTATATTTACTTTTAAGAATTTTTAATTAAATATGTTTAATTGAAATTTATTTAGAACTTAGGTTCATTTTTAATTTAATTACGATTACTTTATAAATATTAACTAAGAATAATTTCACTTATATCGTTAATTAATGTAGTTAATTTTTTTTAATTTGACGTTAATGTTACAATCATTTTTTTTATTATTTTCAAATCACCACTTATTAAAAATATAATAATAAAAATTTTTTGTTTTATTTGCTTATGCATTAAATATTATATTTTAGAACAGCCATTTTAAATTGTTTATGCGTAAGCAAATTAAAACACAATAAGTTCATTTTCTTTCATTTTCATTTGGTTGATCTTCTTTTTGCATACAAATTCAAATTTTTTTTATATATATTTAATCGGAAGTTACAACTCCCTGACATTATTTCTAATAGTGTAATATTTTATACAAAAATAAATACTTATGGATTTTATATATTATCAAAACAAAGTTATTAAAAATAAAAACTAGATTTTTCTAGGTAAATGTGCCTATACATGGCGAGGGCAGAATTATACATATTAGGAACTTTTTGCCTCAAATATAAGAAAAAGTATTGAAAATTAACAAAAAACAATTTTGTGATAAATAAGAGTAGTAATTTAAAAAGAGAAGTTTTCAGTGATTTTTCGTATTATTAGAGCTTTTTACGCTACATTATTTTTTTGTAGTCTAGGCTAATTGAAGCTCTTGAGAATTAATTTTCTCTTTCTCTTGAGAATTTAAGTGGAGTAACAACAGTTTATATATTTAACAGATCAATTCATCTTTATTTAAATGTTTCATTCGATCTCAAGGTATACAGAAAATACTTCGGTAATAAAATGGGAAATAAGCTTAAAATTTTGTCAATTTTCGGAACTTAAGTTAATGAAGTCTTTATTATAATGATAGTTTTGGAAATTGTCATTAAAATATTTTTACTAAATTACTTTAAATTTTGATAAAGCCACAAATGAAACATTTTTTTACTATATTAAGAATAACAAGAGTTTTGTTTTAAATATTTTTCTCTCAAACGCATAAGCTAGATAAAACGCGTAAGCAGTTTTTATTTAAAAAAAATAAATCAGCTTTAGAATAATAATAATAAATCAGCTCCGTTTAGCACAAGGGGGGCTAATTATTTATGTTACACCCTAATATTTCATATCTGCCCTTCAATCCATTAAAAAATACAGGAACAAAAAAATGAATCAAGTTATAAGGGTATTTAATTAGTCAACTAGGATAGGATGTACCTTGAATTTTTAAATAATGTTTATAAAGATTACACGTCAAGCACTTATAAAAGTATAAGTAAAAGATATATTTCAGCTTTAGTCGTCAGAAAGCCCTGAAAATGGAAACACTTTATTAGCCTTTAGGGGTATATAATGATAGAATGAAATTTTATTTAAAGTGTCGCGAAAGGCGACAATTAGAATTTTATTTTTTAAGTTTATTTTTTCACAAAATTCATTTTTTCTTTAAATTCCAATCTTTGTTTTTTGCTTAATCTAAAATTATCTTTTTTAACCGCACCTGCTGTCTAGGAATTTTTCTATTTAAGAATTTTTATCTGTTTAACTTATTTAAATTAGTTCTCCCTTTTTTTCTTTAATAGTAAACAACTTTTTCTTTATAAGTTATTTTTCAATCTTCAACTTTTTAGCACCTGCAATTTTTGTTTAATCTAATTTCACACCCCTTTTTCCCCTCTATTTAAACTTTGTTTATTTCCCTTTCGGGGTTCCATTTCCTTGGTTCGCTGTTGGCTCTCACTTATTGCTTTGGCTTTTTATTGTTGGCTCGCTTTACTATTTATTTGTTGGATTTAATTTAATTGGAAAATAAAGATTATTTAATTTGTTTGTAAGCTTTTGTTTGAACTAGGCTAGTAGGCTGAGACTTATTTGTTGGTCCCTAGGCTTTACTACATAAAGAGCCACAGGAGACTAGGCATTACAAATAGACAGAAAAATAGATTTGAGGTTCCACAGTTTTTGTTCTTTAATCATCGCTTCAAAAAAATAATTTTTTTTGTATTGTTATTTTACTAAATCATTCCTTGGCAAATATCATTTTGCAATCTTTCAATACAGTTTTATACCTTTCTTCAAATATCATTTTGCAATCTTTCAATACAGTTTTATACCTTTCGAAAGACTTGAAAAATCTGAATATTTTTACTGCTTCTAGGGGAATCCAACTTAAGATAATTAAATTTTTTAAAGGCACTCTTACTCAAACACGCTTAAAACAGCCCGCTTAATAATACTTCAAAAAATATCTGTAACTAAAGGTAAAATGACTAGTAGAAAAGTTTTTTTTGGTGATTTTCCTAATTTAATAAATCGGTAATTTGTAAGCTTACTGGAAAATACTTAATATTGAGTTTATAATATTTCGGTTTTTAATAATTTCTATTCTCATAACTCAAATATTCTTATAGGTACAAAACAAAACAAAGTTATTAAAAATAAAAACTAGATTTTTCTAGGTAAATGTGCCTATACATGGCGAGGGCAGAATTATACATATTAGGAACTTTTTGCCTCAAATATAAGAAAAAGTATTGAAAATTAACAAAAAACAATTTTGTGATAAATAAGAGTAGTAATTTAAAAAGAGAAGTTTTCAGTGATTTTTCGTATTATTAGAGCTTTTTACGCTACATTATTTTTTTGTAGTCTAGGCTAATTGAAGCTCTTGAGAATTAATTTTCTCTTTCTCTTGAGAATTTAAGTGGAGTAACAACAGTTTATATATTTAACAGATCAATTCATCTTTATTTAAATGTTTCATTCGATCTCAAGGTATACAGAAAATACTTCGGTAATAAAATGGGAAATAAGCTTAAAATTTTGTCAATTTTCGGAACTTAAGTTAATGAAGTCTTTATTATAATGATAGTTTTGGAAATTGTCATTAAAATATTTTTACTAAATTACTTTAAATTTTGATAAAGCCACAAATGAAACATTTTTTTACTATATTAAGAATAACAAGAGTTTTGTTTTAAATATTTTTCTCTCAAACGCATAAGCTAGATAAAACGCGTAAGCAGTTTTTATTTAAAAAAAATAAATCAGCTTTAGAATAATAATAATAAATCAGCTCCGTTTAGCACAAGGGGGGCTAATTATTTATGTTACACCCTAATATTTCATATCTGCCCTTCAATCCATTAAAAAATACAGGAACAAAAAAATGAATCAAGTTATAAGGGTATTTAATTAGTCAACTAGGATAGGATGTACCTTGAATTTTTAAATAATGTTTATAAAGATTACACGTCAAGCACTTATAAAAGTATAAGTAAAAGATATATTTCAGCTTTAGTCGTCAGAAAGCCCTGAAAATGGAAACACTTTATTAGCCTTTAGGGGTATATAATGATAGAATGAAATTTTATTTAAAGTGTCGCGAAAGGCGACAATTAGAATTTTATTTTTTAAGTTTATTTTTTCACAAAATTCATTTTTTCTTTAAATTCCAATCTTTGTTTTTTGCTTAATCTAAAATTATCTTTTTTAACCGCACCTGCTGTCTAGGAATTTTTCTATTTAAGAATTTTTATCTGTTTAACTTATTTAAATTAGTTCTCCCTTTTTTTCTTTAATAGTAAACAACTTTTTCTTTATAAGTTATTTTTCAATCTTCAACTTTTTAGCACCTGCAATTTTTGTTTAATCTAATTTCACACCCCTTTTTCCCCTCTATTTAAACTTTGTTTATTTCCCTTTCGGGGTTCCATTTCCTTGGTTCGCTGTTGGCTCTCACTTATTGCTTTGGCTTTTTATTGTTGGCTCGCTTTACTATTTATTTGTTGGATTTAATTTAATTGGAAAATAAAGATTATTTAATTTGTTTGTAAGCTTTTGTTTGAACTAGGCTAGTAGGCTGAGACTTATTTGTTGGTCCCTAGGCTTTACTACATAAAGAGCCACAGGAGACTAGGCATTACAAATAGACAGAAAAATAGATTTGAGGTTCCACAGTTTTTGTTCTTTAATCATCGCTTCAAAAAAATAATTTTTTTTGTATTGTTATTTTACTAAATCATTCCTTGGCAAATATCATTTTGCAATCTTTCAATACAGTTTTATACCTTTCTTCAAATATCATTTTGCAATCTTTCAATACAGTTTTATACCTTTCGAAAGACTTGAAAAATCTGAATATTTTTACTGCTTCTAGGGGAATCCAACTTAAGATAATTAAATTTTTTAAAGGCACTCTTACTCAAACACGCTTAAAACAGCCCGCTTAATAATACTTCAAAAAATATCTGTAACTAAAGGTAAAATGACTAGTAGAAAAGTTTTTTTTGGTGATTTTCCTAATTTAATAAATCGGTAATTTGTAAGCTTACTGGAAAATACTTAATATTGAGTTTATAATATTTCGGTTTTTAATAATTTCTATTCTCATAACTCAAATATTCTTATAGGTATAGCTAAAAATGGGAGATTTTAGACGCGCTTATTTCAACTTTCCTTTAATATAATCGGGTTTCTCGTCACATAAAGCTTTATTAAATTGTATTGTTATTTATAATTCACTGTCTTAAAAAATACACCTATTTCTAAACTCAAACTGAAATATCTAACCATTCTCTGATGTACTAATGTCTAATAATGAAATGATTTACTTTGTTTCTTTAATGATTTTATAGAATGAAATCCTGAAATACTGAAGTACGGCACGATTATAGATTTTTCAGTTTTTTTTCCATAAATGTAGTTTATATATTGATTCTTTTTAAAGAAATTTTTTTGGGAAATACAATTATTTTTAGAATAGAAAATTTTAGTTTTAATCCAATGAAAAATATTTGTATCCTAGTATCTTAATTAAGAAGGATTTGTTTCAATTAATAATATTACCTGTGTTGGTCGTAAAATATCATTCTTGCAAAATGGAAATAGTTAAGAAAAATTTAACTGTGTTAAAAAAAATACCCCTAGTGGCTAAATATCCTTTTTTGTTGAAACAAATTCAATTATCTTTTATACAAATTCACATTTTAAAAAAATTCAATTTTCAAACAAATTCACATTTCAGACAAAATTTCATTTCAAAAATTTCAACCAATTTTTCTAATCAAATTCACTATGTTCTGACCTAGGCTAACCAATTGATAAACAAATTTTGCATTTCTCTTTTATCTGAGCATTCTACTTAGATATTTTGCCAAAATCATAAAAAAAAAATTTATACTTAGGTAATAATGATGAAAAGTGTTTTAATTTTTCTGATAATTGTTGTTATCACTACGCATAATCATATTTTAATATTGTTTTAATTTATAATCTACTAGTTATTTTTGAAAAAAGTTTGTATATTGAACTTTCCTGCCCTAATTAGTTTTATATATAGAGTCAATCTTATGCATGTAAACCTAAAATTATCTGTTGATATTATACTTAAAAAATTCTTATTTTTCAAAATAAGTAAAGTATTTAACAAAGGATTAATTTAAAATATTTTTTTGTAAAAATTTACTATTGTTTTTCATGAACCAAACTATAAAATCTAAATGTATATTGATTATATTTAATAAAAAAAAAATATTTCTTTGTTAAATCTACTCTTAGAATAGATTCTGATTACATTCAGACAATTGTTTTCTGATTCCTTAAAATAAAGTTTATTATATTTATTTATTATTAACTACAGCTTTATATTTTAAATTATTCAATTGATGAAAATATCTTTAACGGTTATAATTTTTTTATTCTAAGCCCATGTAAGGACTCAATGTAAAAATAAAACCATTCAAAGCCAAAAAGCTAACTTAAAATAATAAATAATTCAGGAAGTAAAATATGTAACTCAGAATAATTAGTTAAAAGATGGTTCGAATCCTTAGGGAATTTTCATGATTTTTTTTCAATTTTCATACTTTTCATTCAATTTTCATGAATTTTCATGCATTTTAAAAAAGTGAAAGGTTTATTTAATAGCTAAGAAAATAAGAAAAAGATTTAAAGCTGAAATAATAACTAATTTAAAATATAAAATTTTCTTCACGTTAATTATAAATTCCTTTATACAATTAAATATCTCTCATATATGTGTTAATATTTGTACTTTAATTTTACAAATTAATGTTTCTAAAAAATGTAAATAATCTTGAAGTACAATTTTGGATATTTTTAATAATACTTTTTACTACATAGTAGTATTTTATATGACCAGTTAATTTTTACCAATCTCTTTCCTATTGTAAAATAAAGCAGTATCTAAAATTGTTTTTATTTATTAATCGAAAGTTTGAATTAAACTTGGGATTATTTTAAGATTAGTATTGAATTAATTATGTTTGCTATTAATATGCTGATTAATATGCTGTAACAATCCTTAAGGAACATAACAGTTTTTTTATTCTTTGTAAATACAATGTAATATTATCTTTTCTGGCAAATCGCTAACATAATTTATTATATCAAGATTTAGTAGATTTTCCCACGTTTGTTTTTATGCTCGTTTTTAGGTAAGTAATATTTTTGTTCTATTTGAGTATTAAATTATATAAGTAGAATTCTTTTTCTCCTTTAAATATTATTTGCTTGAGTATAATCAAGAATATCTTTATTAAAAAGAAAATTCAAAAATTTTTTTTTGCGTTTATTTTATTCTCAATATTAGCGTCATTATATATCTAAATCTCAGAAAATAACTTTATCTAAACTTTTATTTTTTATACACCAAAATTTTATATTTTTTTATCTGATTTGTTTAAACTGCGATCTAAAAAGGGAAGAGAAGTTTTATATTTAAAATTTTTTTTTGGATTAAAGAGAAGGATAACCTATTAGTAAGGATAACATATTAGTAGGTTCAAAACAATAAATAATTTCGCAATTAATTTTACTTTTCTTCCTTTGCGAAAGTTTTTTAATAATATTTCAAAATTGCAAACAAGCTTTGAAAAGCAATATCATTAAAAAAAAAATTTTTTTTTTCAGAAAATATACTTAAGCAAAATTATCCCTCAATAGAAAATATTAAAAAACACTCAGTTAAAATATGCTTCAAACAAATTCTCATAGGTCGCGATCAAATGGATTAACCAAATGGAGTAACTATACATAACTAAAATTAATTGTTATGTATCTCTTTAGGCTTTCAACCAAAAAAGTTAAAAATATATATTTTGAATATGTTATTGCAGGGCTCTCATTCGTGCTTTATTTGAAAGTATTATACTTTGAAACCGACCTCCATACTTAAGAAATTGAATTTATACTTTATTGAAAGTATATACTTTAAAATCAACATTTTGGATTGAAAATGAAATTGGGGAAGGGATTGGGCAAAAAAGTGAATTTTTTTAGCCTTGGGCCTTCGAAATTATCAAAATTTTCGCCTGCGGCGCTGAAAAAGAAAGAAATCTGGCTTCTTGGGCTCCAAATTTCAAAAAATTTTCGCCTGCGGCGCTGAAAATGGACGAAAGCTTGAGGTTAAGACTGTCAGGGCTTTATTTCTTGTATCAGCGAATTTTGACATGTCATGCGTTGAAATGCACAAAATGCCCAATGGAAGCAAGAAATTATTAGAAAAGATTCATTTAAGAGAGAAATATAAAAGATTTGAGCACGAACAAATATTTTCCAATTTAATTTTGAGTATACTTTAAATTTGGAAATTTTCTCCCTATATACTTTTTTATCAAGATTTTGATACTTTTGAGTGGCATTTTGTCGATGAGAGCCCTGTGTTATTGCAAATACTTCTTATTTTTACCTATGAAGTTAAAGATAGGGACTAAATCCCTCGGGAACACATCAGTAAATTTTTTTAATACAAAGACATTATTCTAATGTCTCTTTCTTACTATACTTAAGAAATTCCAATGAATTCTAATATTCTTTCTATTCTTATTTTTCACAAAATTTTTGGCGTAACCTCGTATTGATAAAAGACGAAAAGGGTTTACTGTTAAGTGAGAAAGAGTCTATTAAGGATTGAAAAATGAATTGATAATTTGGTTATAAAACAATAAAGATTTATGCATGTTTAGTGACTTGAGTTAGAGACTTAAGTGTAAGAGTCGAAAGAGAATCGAATCATATCAAAAAATTTAATCGAGATTTTTGCTGGTTTTTTTCTACACCACGTTTTATTATATTTTTTGTGTGTTCTAAAAAAATTGGTAAAAGTAATTTTTGGAGAAATCGAAAGTTATGGTATTTTATGGGACTTAGGTTATAATTGAAATATTCAGCTATATGTAAATATAATTAATAGAGCTAATCTCGGATTTTATCTTATCTATTACTACTCTAAACTCATCTCACTCCCACAAATTAAGTTTACTTTTTTTATTTTTAAGAACACAGCTCTCTTTCTTATCGGAATATTTTTATATGATGTAAGTGAGATCCGAATGTAATAAAAAACAAAATTATTATCATTATTCAAAATTCTTAAAATAGTTTTCGTAAATTCAATTTATTTCTGCTATTGTAAAAACAACAAAAATAGCTTGATTCAAAAAAAATGTGTAACAATAAAACTCAGGTTAGAATTTACTTTGGTTTTGTAAATAGAGTTTAAAAGAAATATAAGACACAAATCTACTTCGGTAATAAATTAGTAAATGTTTAACTGAAAGAATTTGGTCCTTGAAGCCTCAAATAATTTTAAGTGTGGTATTTCCGAAATATTTTTGGTTGTTAAAAAAACATTTGAACTTGAGAATAATTTAAAAAAAAAAAAGGGTTTCTTGAAGGAATTTTGAAAAAGAATTACTTACTGGGAATAAATATTACAAAAGCTCATGTGTAGTGAATTACTTGAAAACTTATATGTAGTTTTCGCTAAATAAGGGTGTTAAAGAATGGTTTTAAAACCGAAAATTATGAGATTATCGTTTTTTTTACTAAATTTAAAAAAACCGAAAACCGCAACTAGTAATTGTCTGAACCTCAAAACTGAAAACAGACTTATTAAAATTTGGATTAATGGAAAATAACGGTAGTGAACCAATCTTAGTCTAGGTTGAAGATTAATTTAAGACATTATATTAAGAAGAAAACCGGTTATTAGATAGCCAAAAAAAAGTAGAATTGTATATAATCGTGTGGAAATATGGTTAAATAAAATATGTATATAATTTAAACACAAAATAAGGGTTTTAATGATTTAGACAAAGTAATGACCCATAATCCTTAGGGAATTAAAAAAAATCTTTTTAGATACGTGTTAATTTTTGATTGATTTAAAAAAATAAATGCTATAAAATGAGAGTAAGAGAACAAGATGATGAATTGAGAATAAAATAATAATTAGCCTTTTAAGTTATTTCTAGAAAGGCTGAAATTAAAAAGAAAAGAGAGGTAGAAAATTAATAGTGTAATTCAAATGCTTAAGATTACAGTATAGTTTAAACAGGAATTTTGTTTGATCTGCCGTTATTTATTTTTCATATCTACTTTACTAAGTAATTTAGTACTAAGCATATCACTTATTTTTAAATTCACTACGTATAAATTTATCTTCCCCAAAATTAAATAATTCCTTATTAGAAGAAATTGTGTTTAATTACAATCAATGTTCTCTTATCTTATACACGCTGTAAATAATTTTAATTCTGCACTAATCTATTCCTAATTTAAACTCTAATTCTCTAAAAATACAACATCAGGATTTCGAGAAATAAACTATACTTGGGCAGATTGCAAAAAAACTCTGACTTAACTTTATAATTTTACTCTCTATTCATAATTTCACTATGTAATGCATAATTTTAGCTTGCTCTATATCAACTTTATTTTTTTAGCAAATCGTTTTTTTTTTCAAATAGAAGCGTAACTGAGTGAATGAAAATTGTTTTATAAATGTAATATTGCGTGAAAATTTAAATGAGCCGTAGAAAATTTAATTTGAATTTGAGTATCTTGAGTCATGATAGTAGACAATACTCTCTTAACTTAATAACTATATTTTAACTAATTACATCATACAACTTTAAATGGATATTTAATTCCTTAATGTAAAATTTTCTCGTTAACTAACAATAATGCTTCGTAAAACTACTATTTAAGTTAAAATCTATTAGTCTAATTGGTGCATTTGGTAACTTCTCTTAAATGCTTATGTCAGATAACTAAAGTTGCTTTGTCTTATGTACATTTAATTGATTTTATTCATCAACTTTAAATGATCTTTGAATAACTGTAATTCTAAAACCCTCTCCGAAAAGAAATCTATCATGATTTTTATTTTATTTTTTTTTACCATACAAACTTGATCGAGCTGACACTGCAAATTTTCAAAAAAAAACAAGTAAAATCTTAATGCAAAATACTAATCCGAGATTATAAATTCGAAACAAATAAATTCAAGATTTAAATTCTGAACCCTCTGGTCTAAATCCTGTTCTTAACCAGTAAATGCGACTTAGGTAATTATACAATTTTTTTAATTTGAGCTGCCTTAGGGGATAAATATTTTTGAATAGACTTTAAAACGATGTTATTACTAATACTATAAAGATGTACAGCGTAGGCAAATGTACTTATGAAATAAAAATACCGCTTATAAGCTCCACAATTACTGGATGTATCTAAAATATTAAAAAAAATTTTTTATTAATATGGAAAGAAAGTCACAAACTACATAGGATATCGGTGTAGCAGGCAAATGATAAAAGAATTAAAAAAGTACAAAAAAAAGAAGTGTGCCAAATGATTTAGTGGGAAATAAATTTTAAAAAAAAAAGATATCTAAAGCAATTATTTATTGCGCTAGGGGTTCTTAACAAACTAACGTTATTTGATGCATAGGCGGATTTAGCATTTTAATTTATTGATTATTATGTATCTTCATTTTTGTCCTTTAAACCAAGAAAGAATTTACGCATTCTAAATATAATCAATATTCGGTTTAAATGGTTTGACTTAATAAATACTTTGGTTATAATTTGGAAAATAGTTTAATTACAAATCTCGAAATGATTTTAGAATAGCATTTGAATTTGAATTGGAAACTTTGGAATTAAAATGAATGTCGTTTTTCCCCTTTAGAGTTCGGGAAAAGAAAAACTGTGAATCAAAGCTCTTTAAGTTTATCCTCAGATTTAGTTATTAAGCAAGGAACAATTAAATAGAGAATGATTTTATTGTCTAGACCAATGATATATTACTTTTATACTCAAGCTCAAATCTGTAGTTCGATTATTCGATATTGGCTGTATTAATCATGTAACCTATAATAGATCATGCTAACTATTTCTAACAAACAAATGACCGTTATAAAAAGCCTTTTTCTAAAAGGTTAATTTATTTGTTTCAGTTAAAAACGTAGTAACATTTATCTCTCCCAATCAAAAAAAAAAGAATACTAAGTACATTTTAGCCTTCAACTATTTTTTTATATGAAAATAATTTTTCTCTATTTCGTAGGTTATATAAGATGAAAATGTAAAATAATGAAGTAAACTTTAGGGTTGAAAACTTAAAAATCCAAAAAAAATTTCAAATTAAATTCAACCTACTTATTAAAAATATTTTTACCGTTGATCTGCCTTTAGGGGTGCCAATTATTTTAAGTAAATTACGAATAAAATGCAGGCGTCATTCTATCAAATTGAAAGAAAAGTTGTCAATACTTTATTAGTGCCGTTATAAAAGGTTAGTGAGGGAGAAATAATGTTATTTAGGTCCCTCAAAAGCAAGTGAGACCAGAATTTCAGAGGTTGCTCCACCTTATAGGTCCTCGCATTGTTCAAAAAATTTTTAAAGCTTCTTGCTTACTTAAAATATTGTATTATGGGAGGAATTGGTAATTAAAACTAATCAAATTCCAAACCAACAATTCAGAAAATATTTAGAGAAATCTTCAAATAAATTCTTATCACAAACAAAGCTTCGGCGACATCAAACAATGGATACAACAAAATGAACAATTGTACAATATATAATTTTTTTAAACAGGATTTAGCTAATGAATTGACAATACAATTTCAAATAATGAAAATGCACATGGATCAATCAACAATAAATCAAGCACATTGCCACAACTACAACAAACGAGCTTCGGCGACTACAACTTTCAAAAAGTTTTAAAAGAAATTTTTTTTACGAATGAAGGAAAGTTATTTTTTTAATTAATTAATAAGGAAAGTTTTTAAATTATGAATATTTACTAACAAATTTTATTTCAGGTGGTGGTGCAGAACTGAACTGAACATGAACATGCATTTTGGTGCAGGGTTGGTAAAAAGAGGGTTTGAATTTTCTTAAATATAAACAAATTCTAATTTGCCTTATTTCATATCTGCTACCTCTGACGTGGAACACAAAATGGTGGAATGGTGATGTGAAGCGCTTCGGCGACGCAATGGACAATAATACAGATGATGAATTGTAAATCTTTCCTGAATTTCCAAAAGACAAGTTAATGCTTTAGATCTGTATAAGGGTTATGAATGAACAGGATAAAAAAAATCCTCATCATTCATAAAACTAATACACAAATTTAAATCACTGATATTGTCTTACCTGACCTTCACCACCCTCCACAATTTCATTCCTATTATTTATTTTTAGCTTAAATATTAAAACTTAGGTTTAATCATTTATATTATTTGTCAAATTCTCCCAAAAACATTCAAAATCCAAATGATATAGGCACATTAATTTTTTTTTTCTCATTATGATTCATGCTTTTATGATATTTCATTTATGATATAATATTTTATACTTAAGTATTAGCTGTAACTCAAAATAGAATCTATAAATATTACTTCAGATTTATGTATTTTATAATAATTTTTACAATCTCTAATTTTCTCATTGTTAAAAAACATCATTCAATATATACACTTACGTTTTATTACTTAAAATCACAAATTTTATGAAATTTTTTTTAACATATATTGTCAGACCTGCACTTCATTATTCACTACAATGACAATATTTTTACAATAAGGCTCATATAAACTTGTTTCAAATCGATGTCCCAATTTTTTTTTCAAAAACATAAATACACAATCCCTTTAATTACATTGTTACTGTATTTATTATTTATTGGTTTCTGATTTATAATTTCTGTTTTATAATTTTTATCAAAATATATTAAATTTCACATTTTATTGTTATACAATTACATCATTTTTAATACATTAAATACTTATGTATAATCTGTAGCCCAATCTAATCAAGGACTTATATTTTAATCAATTTTGAGTCTTTTATATTAGCTCAAATTTATACATTTTATCAATGTGTTTCAACCCTCATAAAAAAATCACGTATATATTTAATTTATGATATCATTTAAATAATTTGCCTCTTACTCAATCACAAATTTTATTTAATGTTGCAAATTCAGAAGCTCAATCCGAAAAACCACCTAGGTGATTTATAAATTAAAGGCCCATTTCTACTACCAAAGCTGTCAAAACCGAAGAAAAATTAAATGAGAATGTCTCTAGAACAAAAAACTAGATATGGAAAAAAGCATTCTCGGAGTGCCTAGGCACAATCAAAATTCTTAGCCATTGACAATACTCATTCGGACCAGAGACGGTCCTAGAAAACAAAGGGGAGTGATAACATACATGCTCAAAAAGCAAGAAAAAATGGCTCATAATAAACAGCCATAAAAGTGAGACATTCTCAAAAATAATTAGTAACTTCGGTTTTGATCAGCACAATAAAAGATAAGGGACAAATTGTTTTGACGACCAGGGACGGTCTAGATGGGCAAGGGAGGTGTAAGACATATCCGTTTATTTCCTAACCTATGGTGATCTTTTGGATATAATTGAAAAGTTAATCTTTTGTAATCTTTTATATTTAATGGATTTTCCCAGCCATTTTAATATTTTTATTGTTTATTACTATTTCCTGTGACACATCCCATTCACATGCTTATGTTTATATAATGTTTAATGTTTCTCCAATAAATCAGTTCGCAGTTAATCAGTTTTAATATATTTGCCCCGAAGGGAAAGCACACCGGTGTGGCTTAGTAAAGAGGTATATGCTTGGGTCTGGCCAACCCATAGCTGTCCTTAGGGAATATAATGTATTTGTGTCTAGGTTTGGTTTATAGAATGGTCCCAGCACACTTCCATCTCACTGTTTTTAAATTTTGTATAATAATCTTACGGAGTTTTAAACAAACTCCCAAACATGAAAATTCAAAACTTTAGCAGGATTATGTATGAATATAATTAAAACATTTATACTAACTTATGAACTTCTAAAAACTTTATGTGATTTATTTATTTAATTTTTGCATATTAAGTAAAATCACGATTGTTATTACAATACAATTGTGTCTTTAATCCTTATTAAAACTTATTATAAAATTCGACAGAATCCTATATTTAAACACGTTCTTAAATGTTTAATTCAAGTTCTAACTTTAATAGGTTCTTACTTAATTAAACTCCTTACTATAGATCTTGATTATTGAATTTAAAATAAATATAACCTTCCATTTCTCCATTTCTTTATATGATAATGCACAAAATGAGAAGACGGCAATTTCAAATTCCAAACTAGTTCCAATTATAATTCTTCTTTTATTCAACTTCCCATTTTCTATAAATTCAACTTGCATATCTTTTATTTCTTCCTTTAATTTTAAAAATTTTAGATAAAATTTAACATATTTTTGAAACAACACAAAAAGAATGGACGATTCAGTAATTTAGAAACTTATGCCAATGTATCATTTTTCTATTTACAATAGGATCACCAAATTTACATAAGATCTTTTTTGGGAAAAGAGAGCTCTACTCCTCAGCAGTGATGTCAAAGTTCCAGTTCCAGAACTAGAACTACGGAACTAGCGATTATCTGGAACTAGTTTGGAACTAGAACTACGGAACTAGTAAATGCCTGGAACTAGCTTGGAACTGTAACTACGGAACTAGTCGATGACTCTCTGTTCTATATAAATTTATAGAGCAGAGAGTAAGCTTTTGCTCTATATAAATTTCTGTTGGAAAAACTCTATAATGTACATAGAATTATTTTGTTCAGCTTTTTTAATCTTTATGAGAGGCTAAATAAATAGAAGGAAATGAAAACGTAGATTTGATAACGAGAGACTGAGATAACGAGTGATTTAGTCAGATTAATTGAAGGATTTGGGTGGTTAATAGTGATAAAATGATAGTTTTTTCTCATTTACTATCCATCCCACACTTATACACAAGCTTATCAAAATTTATTTTTAAAGTATACAGTGTTGTTTTTAAACTCCAAAGAATGAATTTTCATTGTAGATTGTTCACGTAGAAACGAATGCCAGATTCCCTTCCCTTGTGTGAATTGGCAAAATAAAGAGTAGAATTCTTAAATTATTTTAAAATTATGAATAAAAATTTTTTCAGTAAATTTTTAATTATATACATATTAAGGCCTTCTAAAACACTAATATGCGCTTGGACCTTATATGAAATTTAGTTTCAATAATATATAAAGAAAAATTTTATTACTTTACAAAAGAACCATTCTCGGTCATTAATTTTGTATAGTATACCGTATTTCCTAAAATGTACTCCCCCTTGATTTAATACCAGTGATGGGTATGGCTCCGGGAGCTAGCTCCAGAGCCGGAGCCAAGATTTTGAAAGCGCGGAGCCGGAGCCAACAAATGGCAAATAACCAGCACTGATTAGCACTCCCCCCCCCCTCCTTAAATAATGCTCTCCTTTGGGGATTATTATTCAAAGAATGAATTTCAAAAGAGTACTCCAATGAAAAAGAGTACTCCTGGGAGTACTATTATCGGAAATACGGTAACTTCCTCTGTAAAGTTAATGTAAAGTTAAGTTTTAATGTTAAGTTTATATGAGATAATTTAAAAAATTATTTTTATTAAACTAACGCGGTTCTTCTACAGAAAATAAAAGTTGTTCAACTTTTTCAATAAAATTCATTTTTTTCTTATTTTCGTAAAATAACTTTGCAGCTTTTTGAAATATTGAAGTTCTGTTTAATACTTGAAAAAATTGAGTTCGAAGGCCAATATTATGAAAATTATCCTTCAAACAAAACAACGAATTTTTAATTTTTGAATAAAAAACTAACACAAAGTCGAACATATGCATCATTTAAAGGACTGTGAGGAAAAATGTTAGGAGGATGAGTTAATTGGCTATAAAATAAGATTATTAGATTTGTCCTAAGCCAATAACTAATTAAGTTAAACCCATCAATTTAGGCTCAATTTTTTAAATCAGTCGACGTGTTTTAGGTACAGAACCTCACTTAATAACTATTTGGATTATTAAGTTCGTGTTGCCTTTTTATTCTGTAGGATCTATTTCACTCAGTAGGATCTATAAAAAATAAAAAGCAGAAGACCTCATTCCATTTTCTAAACTTTTAATTTCATAACGCTTTCCATAGAATGCTCTGTTTAGTTCATCCATTCTAAATAAAATTTTAAATGGTGATGGTCTTATTTCATAATATGCAGCAACATTAATTGAACACAAAATGAAATAAATTAAGATTTTCATCTGAAAATAAATAAAGAAAATTTCAAGGAAATGTTATTTTCTTAGCGAGACTTTCCAAAAATTCTATTAATAATCACAAAAAACGACTGAGACCATCATCGGCAGTCTCAAATTTTTAAATGTCGTTTTGCTGTTGTTTAACTTTTCACAATTTAATATTATTTTATTTAATAATTTTACAATAATATCTTATATTACAAAATATTATTCTACTGGAACTCTCCATTCAAAAAAATGGAGAGTTACAGATAACCATTAACACTATAATCGTAAAATTGAAAACGAACGCGTTTTTGAATAATCTTTTGGTTTCCCGCAATTATACGAAAAATTGGTTAGTTATTGGAATCCCAATTATAAAAAATAAGTCCTCTCCGTATGTTAATCACGGTTTAGTAATCTTTAGGATAATCAAGTTTATTTAAGTAAGTAGAGGACATTGCTGCGCTTTTAGAAGAGGGGGGGGGAGGTGGCGGTGAGCTTTTTAATTTTTAGTTTTTACTTTTATTAAAATTACTTATAGTATTAGACTTTTTTAAATTAAAATAATTTTTATAAGGAGAAAATTTTTTAATGAATTTAAACTGCCTTCGATAGTCAATAATATATAATACAGAGCTGCTTAAAATCCCTCTCACTCGAATTTCCATTACCTCTTGCCTCCCTTCCCTCCCATAATTTGACCTTTCGCTACTCAGTTACACGTGTTTAACTATTAATATGCCCTTTTTTGTATCTTTCATTTTAAAACTCGTATCTAGGGGAAAATTAAAAGCGAGAGACTTTGATTATTGATTAAGATAAATATTAAAATTTATTTCTTAATTATATAAATTAAAAATTAATTATAAAACTTTAAAATTTAAATGTTATTGAAGATTCAGAGTTGCTGCATGATTTCGTCTTGGTGATCTGTTGTTTTAAAAGATCTAAAAATAAAAAATTTCGCCTAATAATAATTTTTATTCCGGTCAACAGATTGCAACAATAAATGTAATGCAACACATGGAGACGTTAAAAAGAATTTGAATGTTGATAAATATAAATTATAACATAATAAATTAATATGCCCAGAAAAATATTAATCTGTAAATTAAGTCAAAAGTGGCTGGAGAAAAAACTCCAGCATCTTGTTTTTGTTCGTTTATTACCCATAGTGTCGTGGACAGCGACCAGTGATAATAAATAGTTTAATGTTTATTTTTGTTAGTTCCGAGCCACCTTCCGAGCCATAGCTAATGAGAGTTTCTTCTCCTTAACTAACCAATATTCGAGATATGTAGAACCATTTGGAAATTAATTAAAAAAGCTGTTACCGAACCGGAACCGCCAAATTTGGGCATTCCCGCAGCTTTGTAATCGATTCACTACTTTTACTATATTTGATTTTTAAATTGTTACGGCACTCTATGTTGAATAAAAAATTATATTTAATCTTTAATCATACAATTCAGAAAAGAAAAAATGATTTAATTAAAATAATGTGTAGTGAAAGGAAGAACACAATTTATGTTATTAAATTTGGTGTCAAAATTTATTTTAGTATTTGGTGCAAAAAATTAATTAAATTTGGTAATCTGAAAATTTCATTTCAAAATAAATAATTCTGATTATCCAAAAAATTTAGATCATTCAAAAACTTAAGATATTCTAAATCATTCATTTCGCAATTTAGTGGAATTGGATGTCCATCATCTAATTGTTGGACATTTTCTTGTTCCTGGTTGTTTAAATTATTTACTACACCCTCATCCGGATGTTGATTAACATATGAATTTCCTTCAGAATTGTCATTTCCTTCCTTATTATTTACCTGAACATTCTCGTTACATTCAATTGGCAATTTACCTTTATTGATATTATTATCATTCAGTGAATTTTCTTTTTCATTTATTCTTCTTAAATAATATTTTTTATTATATTCTCTTCTCATTTCATTCTTATCCATACTAGATTCACGGAGCTTTTCCTTATTATTTTGATAGTAATTCTTATTATATTCTTTTTTCGCTAACTTTTTTACGTCCACATTATTGCCCGTATTGCCCCTTCTAATAAAATCATCATTTTGTATGATTACTTGTTCATTTTTCTTCTTTAGATAGTATTTTTGTTTATATGCTCGCCTCTTTTCTTTATTATTTTGTTGATAATTTCGATTATAATCTTGTTTCTCCTTTTTGTGTTGCTGGTAGTAATCCTTCAAATATTCATTTTTCTTTAACCTTTTTTCTTTTTCATTATTTTCAGTTTTGTGCTTTTTTGTAACTTTGGCATTTGGTTTTAGAGATCCTTTATATTTTTCAATTTGAGGAGCAACCGATGATTCAGCCCTATCATTTATAGCTTTATCTAAATTCTTTGAAGTTTTCTCAACTCTAGACAACTCTTGTTGATTTTTATTAATTTTAACAGAATTAATTAAACTCCATAATATCGAATTGAAAATTAAAAAGATTAAAACACTATCAGGTTTCATTCTAAATTAATTTCTGAAAAATTATTAAATAATAAATATTATATTAATTAAAAATTGAATGGAATAAAAAATAAATAATATTTAACAGTTTAGTAAAGGTCGTTATTATTAAATATATTGTCAAAATATTTATTAGAATTATGTAATCTCAAATGACATTTTCTCAGACGTTTTTAGTACTTTTATAATTATGTCTGTGAAAACAGATTTCGTTATGTTATTTAGTAAGAATGTCCTTTTATTCCTCTATGAAATACATAAGTTTGTTTACTTGTAAATGCCGATTGTCCTTTAAATTAGAATTAAAATTGTTTTTTAATTAATAAAAGAATAGAATTGAAGAAACTTTATGGGATTTAACTAAAATATTAAATTGTTGTAATTCGGCCACGGAGTGTCGAATTACAACTTTAATTGAATAATTTTCTAAATTATAAAATTTATTTTGCGTTCTAGCACTCACCACACTAATGTGTAGAGAGTTCTTAAAGAAATTCTAAATACAATTTTTTGTAATAATACGGCAGTGTACTTTCATTTCCGAAATTTGCTTTTCCCATAAAGATTTAAAGGAAATTGTTTACTTAATAAATGCACTTTGATATTTCAAAAATGTCTGTCATTAAGTCATATTTCGGCTTAAGCTTTAATTACATTTATTAATTTAAATAATAAATAATATAAGAAGTCTAAATATAAGTTAATAATTAATTATTTAATTATTTTTCGTTATAAAAATCACTCTTTATAAAATTTTACAATTAATTTAGGATGAAACTTGATAGTATTTTAATCCTTTTATTTTTCAATTCGATATTATGGAGTTCAATTAATTCTGTTAAAAATAATAAAAATCAACAGGAGTTAAGAAGAGCTGAGGGAACCTTGCATGAAAAATCAAATGATGGGGCTGAATCATTGTTTGCTCCTCAGATTCAAAAATATGGAGAAATGTTAAAACCGACACCTACACTAACAAAAAAGGAAACAAATAAAAATAAAGAAGAAGAAAAAAGGTTAAAGAAAAGGGAATATAATAAAAATAACTACCAGAAAAATAAAGATAAAAGAACGGAATATGATCGAAAATATCGGGAACAGAATAAAGAGAAAAGAAAAGAAGTTGATCGAAAATATCGGGAGAAGAATAGAGAAAAAAGAAAAGAAACTGATCGAAAATATCGGGAGAAGAATAAAGAAAAAAGAAAAGAAACTGATCGAAAATATCGGGAAGAGAATAAAGAGAGAATAAGCGAAAGGAGGAATTCTGCAAATTATAAACAATATAAAAAAGAATATGATCGAAACCATAGAGAAGAGAGGAAAGAATATAACCGAATGCGCCGGCAGAAAAAGAATAATCAAAAAGAAATTCATGGAAATGGTATTTTAAAAATGAAAAAGGTTCAATCTGATAATAATTTAGGAACTTCTATTAATTCACCGAATAATAATTCTGAAAATAAAGGAAAAGATCCAATAGTTTGTGAGGATTATGAACAGATAAATAATTCAGAAAGAAATTCTCTTGTTAATTCAACTACTGATTGTGTAAACAATTTATCCGGCTCAATTTTATACAATGTTGGAGAGGGTAATGTACAAACAGCAGATGCAAATGTTAGTAAACAGATTGAAGACAATAACGATGTGTTTGATCTAAGTTTTTTGGATGATCCAGATTTTTTGAATAATCTAAATTCTTGAAATTTCAGATAAACAAAAGGATGTATCTGAATTTTATGTATGAAAACAAAAATCAAAATACGAATAAATTCTGTTTCTTGTACACTAAATTCATGTCTTTTTTCATGTTATTTTTAACTAAATATAAAGCATAGCATTTAGATTAAAATTCTTAAACCATTTAATTCTTTCCATTTTTCAAGTTCACATAAATCGTTATTAATTTGATCTCTTTCCTTGCCGTTTTTATGAGCTATATATAGATTTCATCGTCTGCGTATAGTTTTATTCCAACAATTTCGGGGAATTCATTAAGACGATCATTTATATAAATAAGGAATAAAAGTTGTTCTAGAACACTTCCTTGAGGTATACCTGAGAATGTTTCATAGTTGTGGGATAATTGGCCACCAATTTAATCTTGAAATTTCTATCTGATATGAAGTTTTTAATAAATGTACAAACTTTTCAACTTATGTCTTCATACCGCTTGATCTAGCACAAGGCTTACCGTATCCAATAATATAAGAGCTTAATTGGAATGTTCTTCAACTAACTAAATGAATGACTCACATTCCAGGCCGAATGAAGCAATTCTACTATTTGTCTTAAGATTATAAACTTCTTATCTATAGGCGGTTTTATCGCTTGTCTCTCACTGATTGCACTTTGCAACTTCCTATTGACTAGCGTATGAATTCCGTTTTTCCCTATTCACGTGAATTTCCTTATTCGCTTTATCAATCAAAGTCCATATACATAGCTCACGAATTTAACTTTAGTTTACAATATTTAAATACATAACTCAGAAAAAAACTGGAAATTTAATTTAATTAATTTAAAAAATTTTTTGTTTTCTTATTTAAATTCAAATCATTCACATCCTTGTCTGTAAGATTCAAGATGTTAAATTTTTCAAAAAATCCGGATCATCTAAAAAGCTCAGATCAATCAAATCGTTCTGATCATCCACTTGTTTAATAGAATGTACATCTGCTTCTTGACAAGTCCTCTCTCCATAAGGATATGTTGTTGATTCGTATCTGCTCTTTACACAATCTCTATTCTGTTGATTATCAAATGAAGTTCCTTCTCCAATATAATTTCCCTCATTGTTTATCTGTCCATTCTTTTCACTAAAAATAAGATCGACACTCTTATTGTTCAAATCATCAATCTGGTGAGTAACAAAAGAACATCCCTCATTATCTAATTTCAAACTATCATTTTGTCCAATTTGTTTTTCGTTTTTCATTCTTAGACGGTACTTTCGCATAGATTCTTTTATTTTTTCTTTGTTATTTTGGCGGTACTTTCGTAGACTTTCAAGCCTTTTTTCTCTATTATTCTGATAGTAATCTTTCATATATTTTAGCATGTCTTCTTTATTATTTTCGTAGTAATTTCGTAAGTATTTTTTTGTATTTTCTTTATATACTTCAGAATTCTGTTTATAATTTCGAACCTGTTCTTGAATTTTCTTTTTATTCCTCTGGTAATAATTTTTAGCATATGCTTTACTCTTTAACTTTTTTTCTTCTAAATTATTTCCTGTTTTGTCGTTATTTGTAATTTTAAATTTTGACTTTTCATTAGTTTTCTTAGTTTGAGGAGCAACTGATGTTTCAGCCACGTCAGAAAATAATTTTGGTCGATCCTTAGACGAATAATCATTTTCGGCATTTATTGTTAAACCTTTATTTGTTGTATTAGTTTTAACAGAATTAATAAAACTCCATAATAATGAATTGAAAAATATAAAAATTAAAGCGCTAATAAAATTCATCCAAAATCAATTTTAAAAAATTATTTATAAAATTAGTTTTTAGGTGAATTAATAAATTTAATTTAAAAACAATTATGAAGATGTTTTATATTCGATTTACTAGACTCTTTTTAAACTTAGTCTTTCTTAATAATTAAAAAATATATTTGATATGCACTTTCATGTCAAAGAAATTTTATTTTATTTTTATAATTTCTATACAATCAAAAGTGCAATTTCACTCTGATTTTGTCTGGTATCCTGTTTTTAAGAATATCTACTTTTTTCCCAAAAGCTTTTCCGATATTTTCAAAGATATAAGAAGAATTATTTAATAATTGTCCTTTTGATGCATATTTTGTTTGTCATTATGTATATTTTGGCTCAAGCTTAGCTCGCCTTGCAAAATCAAGCGAAATCTCTTTTTTTGTCTTAATCAATTATCACATTTTTGATTTTTGGAACAGAACTCAGAAAATAATTTTGGTCGATCCTTAATTTTGGCCTTTATTACCAAAAAATAAAATAGGAAAAAATATACTATTTTCATTTTGATAAATAGTTATAGAAAATGCCAAAATTGGTGAAAAAAATATTAAACTATGTTCCTCAAATGAGAAAAGTTTGACATAAATGGCGACTGGGCAAAAAAAACAAATATTTCTATTTTTGTCCATAAATGTATTGGTAATGGATTTGTTGAGCAGCCTCCAAATCCTTCTGTAGTATATTCTCGAATTATAAAAATGTTTTTATGAAATTCTCCTTCAAAATTGATAATAAATATTTCGACACGTTATTCTATTTGTATGAATTTTTTCCCAAAATATATTAGAAAAATTTTGTTGTGAAATTGTCCTTTAATTTAAAAACATATCCGCTTTAATAAATATTACGACAAGTTATATCGAAATATTGACCTTTTAATAATTCATGAGATAATTTATTTTATTACAAAATATATGGCATAATATACCGGGTGTATTTATATTCCTGTCATATTTTTATTTAAATATACATTATTTTCAATTTAAAAGAAATTATTTTTAATTAGAATATTTAAAATAATTTTAGAATGAATCTTATTAAATTTTTACTGATTGTAACTTTCAATTCGATCGTTTGGTGTTTAATTGATTCTGTTAAAAAGGATACAACAAAAACAAGTTTAATAAACGATGAAAATGATATTTTATCTTATGATCGAGTAAAATTATTTATTGATGGGGCAGAATCTTCGGATGCTCCTCAAATTCAAAAATTTGAAGAAATATTAAAACAAAAAACTAAAGTTCACAAAAATGATATGAGTGGAGTTGAAGAAAAAAAGTTAAAAAGGAAATTATATGCTAAAGATTATTATCAGAAAAACAAAAAGAAAGTTCAAGAATATAATCGAAATTATCAGAAAAATTCAGAACTAAACAAAAAAACAAAGCAAAAATACATGCAAAAATATTACGATAATAATAAAGGAAGCATGATAAATTATAATAAAGATTATTATCAGAATAATAAAGAAAAAATTCTTGAAGCCCAAAGAAAGTACCGCCAAAATAATAAAGAAAAAAGAATTGAATATAATCGTAGATACCAAGAAAAGAAGAAAAACAAAGAGGCAAACTTACAGGATATTTACCAGAAATTATTAGAAGTTCAATCTGATAATGTGGAAGGAAATTTCTTTATTAGTCCACAGAATGATGATTTTAACAATAAAGGTAAATCGCCTATAGTTTGTGAAGAGAATGATCAATATAATAATGAAACAAATGTTAATGCAGCTAAAATTACATTTGTTAATTCTCAGAATTATCAAAATGTAAATAATTCCAACGACTCAATTGCATACCCTCATGGAGAGCATAATGTTCAGGAGGTTGATGGGCATCTTGTTCAACAATCGAATGCTAAGGATGATTTGTTTGATTTAAGTTTTTTGGATGATCCAAATTTTCTGAATGATCTAAATTCTTGAATATTTCAGATCAACAAGAGAATAATTTGAATTTTAAATATGAAATAAAGTAAACATATTTTTCCGCTTTCTGTAACAAATTTTTTTAAATAAATGAGTTATCTAGTTCAAAATCGAATAAGTGTGCGGTCATATTGGTGTGTTAGCAAATTATAACTTCTACCTCTTTTGTATATTCTTCCATGTTCCGATTCTCAAAGTAATAAGAAATCTTTATAGGTGATTTGCTAGCATTGCCTGAAAAAATTTATTAAAAAATCATTTAAGGCAATTTAAAAAATTATTTAAATAATAATTTTCATTAAGTGTATGAATTATTTAAGTTGTAAATTTTAATTTTTAAAACCGTAAACATACATATTAAAGGAAATATTATTAGCATCCTGTTATTAATAGATATTGCTAAACTCACCGGATTTAAATCCGATGGATTATTCTGTTTGGTCAATTCTATAGCAAAAAGTATGCCGAATCCGATACGCCACAACAGAGCTACTGAAAGTTGTTTTGGAGCGGGATTGGAACGAAATAACTGATGAAAAAAGGCACCATCATTGTGAGTAACTTCCAAAACGTTTGGATGCGTGTATTTCAGTCAGGAACAGTCATTTTGAGCAATTACTTTAATTAAATGTTTTTTATATTCTATTTATTATATTTTATTTTTTTGAATAAATTTTTTACAATAAATTTTATTAAAAACATTTGTCGCGAAATTTCGCCCCACCCTGTACGGTGCCCTGTAGTCTCGTCAGAGGTTAGTTTCGTCTGAGGACATTTTCGTCAGAATCAGTTTCGTCAGAGGCCTTTTTCGTCAGAGAACAGTTTCGTCAGACAGTTCGTCCAGCTTCATCCGATTCTTTACCTTATTAAAGCACATATAGTCTTACAAATAAAATACAATCCGATTCTTTACCTTATTAAAGCACTAATAGTCTTAATTCTAAATTAATTTGAAAATTTATTATTGTCATTGGTCGTATTATGAATATAATATTTCGGATTTAAGAAAAAGATTAAAAATTTTTTAATATGAATGAATAAACAGTAAATTATGGACAGTAATTTAATAAACAGTAATTTATGATCGTCGATCATGGACAATGCTCGGCCGTAAGAAACATAAAGAAAGGATGTTTTTCATATTTACATATTAAAAATTTCAATCATCAATTTTTCGATCTAAAATATTCAAGAATTTAGATTTTTCAAAAAATCTGGATCATCCAAAAAGCTCAGATCAAAATTCTGAGTATCGACATGTTTAATCAAATTTCCATCTCCTCCATGAAAATTTTGCTGTTCATAATTGTATTCAATTGATTCGTCTAAATTATCTACACAATCATCTGTGTGTGGATTAACAAAGTAATTTCTTTCAGAATAATTATTATTACCTTCATTATTATTTAACTGAACATTTTCTGAATAAAGCATTGGCAATTTATCTTTATTACTACAATTTTCTTTTTGCGGATTAAAAAAAGAATTTGCTTCATTATTATCAGATTGAACGTCTAACAAATCTGACGTATTATTTTTTAAAATTTCTTTTTCATTTTTCTTTTTTAGTCCGTAAATTCGCTGATATTCAAGCTTTTTTTCTCTATTATTTAAATACAATTTGCGCTGTGCTTCTCTTGTCCTTCCAGAAATTTTTTCGGAAATTTCCTTTTCTTTGTCTAAATTTACTTTCCGAATTTCTGCTTCGTTTTTATTTTTTGAAATAAATTTTTGATTATATTCTCTCATCTTTTCTTTATTATTTTGGCGGTATTTTTGGGCATAATCTAGCCTCTTTATTTTATTAATATTGCGGTATTTTTGATCATGTTCTTTCCTTTTTACTTTATGTTTTACAGAACTTCTCTTTTCTTTTATTTTTTCTTTATTATTTTGTCGATAATTTCGATCATATTCTTTCTTCTTTAGCTTTTTTTCTCCTTCATCATTTACAATTGTGTCCTTTGTATTAATTTTGGTATTTGGTTTCAGAGTTTCTTTATATTTTTGACTTTGAGAATCAACCGAAGATTCAGACCCATCATTTAATATTTTGTTTAAATCCTTTGAAGTTTCCTCAACTCTAGTTGACTCGTTTAGATTTTCATTATTTTTAACAGAATTAATTAAACTCCATAAAATTGAATTGAAAATCAAAACGATTAAAACATTAATAAGTTTCATTTTAATTTATTTTTAAAATTTTTTTAGAAATTAATTTTATTATTAATGGAAATGATTAATTATATTCATTTCTCTTGGAATATTTATATTTTTTATTTGGCTTAAAGTTTCATTAAATGAGTCAAAATTTATTTAATGTCAGACTGATATGATATCTAAAAGGACAACTATTGAATAATTTTCTTTAAATTTTTTAGAAATGTGGAAAAATTATGTGCTTTTGAAATCAAACTTATTATTGAATATATACATATATAGTTATTATTGGGAATTTATTGTTATTTAAAAAATAAATATTTATAGCATAGCAAGAAGAAAGATTTCATCAATTTTTAATATTAAGCTACTCACAAAAACCAAATCTTGAACAATGTTCAGCTTCATTGTCACTCACGACACTAATGTGTAGAGAGGTCTTAAAGAAATTCTAAATACAATTTTTTGTAATAATACGGCAGTGTACTTTCATTTCCGAAATTTGCTTTTCTCATAAAGATTTAAAGGAAATTGTTTACTTAATAAATGCCCTTTGATATTTCATAAATGTCTCTCATTAAGTCATATTCCGGTTTAAGCTTAAATACATTTATTAATTTAAATAACAAATAATATAAGAAGTATAAATAGAAGTTAATAATTATTTCTTTAATTATTTTTCGATTACTCTTTAAAAAATTTTAAAAATTAATTTAGGATGAAACTCATATGTATTTTAATCATTTTAATTTTTAATTCGATATTATGGAGTTTAATTAATTCTGTTAAAAATAATGAAAATCAAAACGAGCTTAATAGAGTTGAAGAAACTTCAAAAAATTTAAATAAAATATTAGATTATGGGGCTGAATCATCAGTTGCATCTCAAATTCAAAACTATAAGGTAACGTTAACAGCAAAACCTAAAGTTGCAAAAAAGGATAAAACTGGAAAAAACCAAAAAAGGATAAAACATATAAACCAAAAAAGGATAAAACATTTGTTTATTTATGATATCTTATTTGTTTTCTTCAATAAGGTTTTAGTTTTAAAAAATTTCGTAAAACTTTATTTTAAGACATAGTGAATAAATTGACATAAAAGAGATTTTAAAAATAAATTTAAAATATTTATCTCACAATTAAAATTTACAGAGTTGCTGTAAAAGTGAGAAGGTTGAAGAAGGCTTTTTAAGAAGTATTGGAGAATGATTAGTAGAAGACAATGTTTAGGTGGTTTTGGGAGGGGTTCGGCAATAGTATTTTGGCCGATGGACAAAATTAATAGAAAAGTTTGGGCAAAAAGTGATGAAATTGTGGGTTGTGCAAACAAAGAAAAAAATTTCAATTCAAAATTAATAAAAAATTAAGAAAAATAAAGATGAAAAAATTCGTTCATAATTTTGTAGTATTTCCATATAGCAACAAGTAAGAGCAAATAAATACACAGAATGGAAAGAGAATTTTGTGTTTTCATATTTAGTATTCAAAATCAACATTATTATCTGAAATGTTTTCAAGAATTAAGGACAGAATCTAGATAATCCAAAAAATCCGGATCATCGGATCATCAAATCCGGAACATCAATAATGTAAATTTTTATATAAGATTTATAAACAATAGTGGGCAATCTGCAAAAAAAGCCAAAGATTAATTATATATTCAGAAAGCAAAGCTAATTTTTTTATCTTATTTGAAATAAAAATCATTCTTTAATTTATTTGAAATTTCACGAATTTAGATTATTAAAAAAATCTGGATCATCCAAAAAACTCAGATCAAACACATCATTAATGTCTTCAATCTTCGAATAAAATTTGCATTTGTCGTTTGAACATTACCCTCTTCATCATTTTCTTGTTCTGGGTTTTGCAAATTATTCATTACACCCTCATCCATCTGAAGATTAACGTATGAATTTCTTTCGGTATTATCATTTCCTTCCTTATTATTTACCTGAACATTCTCGTTACATTCGATTGGCGACTTACCTTTACTTATATAATTATCATTCTGTGAATTTTCTTTTTCATTTTTTCTTTTTAAATAATATTTTCTATCATATTCTCTTCTCTTTTCTTTATTCTTTTGAATATAATTTCTATCATATTCTCTTTTCTTTTCTTTATTTTTTTGATAATAATTCTTATCATATTCTTTTTTCGCTAACTTTTTTTGGTCCTCATTATTTCCAGCAGTGTCCCTTTCAATAAACTCATCGTTTTGTGAAGTAACAAAAGAAGTTCCTTCATTATTATCAGTTTGAATGTTTCCTAATTCTGACTTATCTTTTTGTAGGATTTCTCGTTCCTTTTTCTTCTTTAGATAGTATTTTTGTTTAGATTTGCGAATCTTTTCTTTATTGTCTTGACTATAATTTTGCATGCTTTGAACCAGTCTATCCCTATTCTTCTGATAGTAATCTTTCAAATATTGTAGTCTTTTTTCTTTATTATTTTGTAGTAATTTCTATATTGGTTTTTTATCTCCTTTTTGTGTTGCTGGTAGTAATTCTTCATATATTCTTTTTGCTTTAATTTAGCTTTTTCTCCATTATTTTCAGTTAATTGCTTTTTTGTAATTTTGGTAGTTGATTTTAAAGTCTCTCTATATTTTTCATTTTGGAGGGCAACCGATGATTCAGCCCCATTATTTAATATTTTATTTAACTCCTTTGAGGTTTCTTCAACTCTAATCAACTCGTTTTGATTTTTATTATTTTTAACAGAATTAATTAAACTCCATAAAATCGAATTGAAGAATAAAAAAATTAAAACACTATCAGGTTTCATTCTAAATTTATTTATAAAAAATTATTAAATAATAAATTTATATTAAATAAAAGTTGAATGGAATACAAAATAAAAAATATTTAACAGTGTAGTAAAGGTCGTTATTATTAAATATATTGTCAAAATATTTATTAGAATTATGTAATCTCAAATGCCATTTTCTCAAACGTTTTTAGTACTTTTATAATTATGTCTGTGAAAACAGATTTCGACATGATATTTAGTAAGATTGACCTTTTACTCCACCATGTTTTATTAAGAAATGCCTAGTGTCCGTTCAAATTTTAAATAGAAATTATTGTTTTATAATTTATAAAAATTTTATTTTTAAAAAATATATAAAATTAATTTAAAATTAAACTGTGTTTTTTGATGTTTGAAATCTTTATTCGGTTTATGGTGTTTAATTAATTCTGTTGAAAATAATAAAAATCAAAAGGAGTTAAGTAGAGTTGAGGAACTTCAAAGGATTTAAATATAATATTAAATGATGGCGTGAATCATCGATTGCTGCTTAAAGTCAAAATTGCTGCTTAAGGTCAAATTATAGCTTAAGGTAAATAGTATCTAAAATACTACCATAAATGAAGAATAATTGAAATTTTTTGAAGCTTCCACAATTCTAGTCAACTTGTTTTGATTTTAATAATTTTCAACTGTCAAACTTTAAAATATTCTCCTTTGATTTTATAAAAATTTTCGTCCTCAATTTTTAATTTAATTTATTACATGTATTAACCATATACATTTAAATTGATCGCTTTCGTAATATCATATAAAATGTTACATTTTACTTATATTTTTTGCTTTTAGAGTAAAGGTGAAGAATCCAGGTCCGAATATCCATAAATTTTGGATATCCGAATCCGGATTAAACAATCCGGCTTCAGACTCATTTTACCATCATCAATTTTAATTTTTTAATTTAAGATTTTCTATGATGTTTGTTAGACTGTCCTTTGAGATTTCATAATTTGTCGGCTTTAATAAATATGTTTACAAAATAAGTACTATTTAGCAATATTGCCCTTTTACATATAATCATAAAAAAGTACATACCTTTATTACAAAATATATGTAAAATAAACCGGGTGTTTTTACCTATATTCATTTTAAATTATCCTTATTATTTAGCGGTAATTAATAAACATTTATTAAAATAATTTTTATTTTAATTTAGAATGAAATTATTTTATGTTTTAAGCATTTTAATTTTCCATTCGATATTATGGTGTTTAATTAATTCTGTTAAAAATAACAAAAATCAACAAGAGTTAAAAAGAGCTGACGGAACCTTGGTTATACATGAAAAATCAAATGATAGGGCTGAATCATCGTTCGCCCCTCAAATTGAAAAATATGGAGAAATGTTAAACCCAACTCCAACAATTACAAAAAAGGAAATAAATAAAAATAAAGAAGAAGAAAAAAGGTTAAAGAAAAAGGAATGTAATAGAAATCACTACCAGAAAAATAAAGAGAAAAGAAAGCAATATAATAAAAACTATCGACAAAACAATAAAGATAAAAGAAAGGAATATCTTAAAAATTATTACCAAGAGAATAAAGAAGAAAAGCTAGAATATGGTAGAAAATATTGGGAAAAGAATAAAGAGAGAATAAGTGAAAGGAAGAAATATACAGATCATGAATACTACCTAAAGAATAAAGAAAAGAAGAGAGAATATGACCGAATGCGCCGACAGAAGAATAATCAAAAAGTAATATGCAAAAATGGTATTTTAAAGGTGAAAAAGGTTGAATCTGATAATTATTTAGGTACTTCTATTAATCCACAAACTAATAATTGTGAAAATAAAGGAAAAGATCAAATAATTTGTGAAGAGTATGGACAGATAAATAATTCAGAAGGAAATTCTCTTGTTAATTCAACTTATGATTGTGTAAACAATTTATCTGGCTCAATTGTATACCCTGTTGGAGAGGGGAATGCTCAAACAGCAGATTCAAATGTTGTTCAACAGAGTGATGGCCAGAATGATGTGTTTGATCTAAGTTTTTTGGAGGATCCAGAATTTTTGAATAATCTAAATTCTTGAATTTCAGAAAAACAAAAGGTTGATCTGAATTTTATGTATGTAAACAAAAATCAAAATAACGAATAAATTCTGTTTCTTTTACTTTTAATCCATGTCTTTTTTCATGTTATTTTTAACTAAATATAAAGCATAGCATTTAGTTTAATATTCTTAAACCATGTAATTCTTTCAATTTTTCAAGTTCACATAAAGCTTTATTAATTTGATCTCTTTCGTTGCCGTTTGTATGAGCTATATATAGTTTTCATCGTCTGCGTTTAGTTTTAATCCAACAATTTCAGGGAATTCATTAAGACGATCATTTATATAATTAAGGAATAAAAGTTATCCTAGGACGCTTCCTTGAGGTATACCTAAGAATGATAAAGGTTGTGGGATAATTGGTCACCTATCTTTATCTTGAAATTTCAATTAGATATGAAGTTTTTAAGAAAAGTATAAACTTTTACACTTTTGCCTGTCTTTTCTAATTTGTCTAAAAGAATATTTATTGGTACAGTATCAAATGCCTTAGCAAAGTCGATATAAATAATATCTATGTTATATCCATCTTGTATTGTGTTATATAAATCATCCATGGTAGATAATAACTGTGATTGTGGATCTTTATTTAGAAATCCAAATTGATTTTTATTAAAGAACTTATTATCTTCTAAGAATTTTGTTAATTGCTGTGCAATAATTCTTTCAAGAATCCTACATAAGGTGCATGTTAGCGATACTGGACGGTAATTTTTTGGATCTGATTTTTCTCCCTTTTTATACAGTGGAATAATGAGTGATGATTTCCAAATTGCTGGAATTTGCCCATTATCAATAATACATCTAAAGATATCTGTGACTATCTTTGCAAATGAGTCAGCGCAATATTTTAATAATATATAAGCAATGTTATCTGGGGAAGTTGAATTACGATTAGTAAGTGATCTGAGGACAGACTATACAATGCTATTACTTAAATCTATGTCAAAAATTTTGTTTTCGGAATTATATTTCTGTTATAATTTGATAGATTAATATTTTTGTTTTGGAAGTTTTTTTGAAATTCCTTTCCTAAATTATTACATTTTACTTCATTACTAAAGTAAAATTTATTTTCTTTATCAATTAAACAGGTTATGTTATTATCTTGGGTAAGTCTGTATCTTGGGTAAACTTATGTATCGAATTTCACCTTTATTTATTATTTTTTCTTCCTTATTATGTATTATGGTGAATTTTTAATTGTTTTTTCAAGTTTCTTGAGACAATTTTATACTCAAGTCTCAACTCGTGATCATGTTTTCTTTCTTTAAGGACTATGAATAATCTGAGTTTTTCCTTGTGTAATTCCTCAATCCGTTTAGGGTATATTTTCCTTATTATCTTATTCAAAGTTTTCATCTATATTTGTTATAAAGATATAACAATTCTTTTGTCAGAAAATTATATTTATCTTCCACAGTTTATCTTCCACAGTTTTTCTATATCGGCAGAATTTCAGAAAATTATAGAAAATCTTAATTGTTTAAATGAATTACCTTTGAGAGCAAAAAAGTGTCAAAAACCGGCTTTTTTGAACCAATCATAAGCTTAGAAGTTATATTTGTCTGCTTTAGAAAGAGCGGCTAGGCTCCGCTAAGCGGAGCCTAGCCGCTCGTATTATATAAAACGTTCCATTTTCATTCAATTTATAGCTCTTCAGACTCATTTGATAGATTTTATATTTTAATTTAAAGATTTTCTATGAGGTTTATGAGAATGCCCTTTGAGATTTCATAATTTGTCGGCGGCTTTAATAAATATGTTTACACAATATTTAGCAATATTGACCTTTTACATATAATCATTAAAAAGTGCATTTATGAAATATTATATGTCAAAATACACCGGGTGCTTTTACATATATTCAAATTAAATTACCTATCTTTTTATTTAGCGTTAATTAATAAAAATTATTTTATTAGAAAAAAAAATTTAATATTAATTTAAAATGAAATTAATTAGTTTTTTATTCTTTTTAATCTTCAATTCGATATATTGGAGTTTAATTAATTCTGTTAAAAATGATCAAGACAAGTCAACTAGAGTTGCGGATTCAGAAGATTTAAAAATAAATGATAGAGCTGAATCATCAGCTACACCTGGAATTAATGAAGAAGGAGGAGAGTTAAAGAGGAAAGAATGGAGAAGAATGACGTATCTAAATTATAAAGAAATGTACCTTGAGAGAAATAAAAAATTGTCTAAAATAAATAGAGAAAGGAAAAGAGAATTGAATCGAAAATGGGCAAAGAATAATAAAGAAAAACTGTTAGAATATAAACGAAATTGGAAAATAAATAATGAGGAAAAAGTTCTAGAATATAAGCGGAGGTATAGTGAAAAAAAGAAAAATGAAAAGGAACTTCTGCAATTTGATTTTTTAAAATTAAAAAACGTACAAACTGATAATAATGGTTTAAAGGCATTTATTAATATACAGATTGATAAGTGTGACAATAAAGAAACGGAAACAATTGTTTGTGCAACAAGCCTACAATTTGAACATAAAAGTAATCTTTTACGTTGTGTGATCATGAGTGAGTTAAGGGATTTGAGAGGTAATAGGAAAAGGAGACAATTGTTTGTGAAACGAGCCTACGATTTGAACATAAAAGTAATCTTTTACGTTGTATATGGGACGCTTGAAGGTTATCAGTGAATTCTAGGGTTTTTGAAGATATCTATGGTTTCGATACAGTTAGGAAATATTAGTACAGATCCGTTAAATGGCTCAAGATCAGTCACCTAAAATCGAGGGGTCAATGCCTAAAGTTCGAAGTAGGTGAGAGATCGGGCCCGGAAATTTGTGAGATATCAATAGCTTATGTGACAAAAGAAGTCTCTCAATTAGTGAGTGATAGTCTTCCAGTAAATAGGTGCGAATTTACTAAAACCTCGTAATTTTTAACAATTTTAATATTTCAAAGTTAGAACGAACGTTTGTTCGCCGTAAAGCGGCGAACAAACGCTCATAAATTGTTAAATGAAGATCCTCCAAATCAAAAGCTTGGGGAAACTTTTAAATCAAAGCAAAAAATTACAAATAAGGACAAGACTGAAAATAATGAGGAAGTGAAAAATTTAATGGAAAAAGAATATAGTCAAAACTTGTTTAAAAGCAAAGCAATGACTCAAAAATTAAAAAATGAAGTTTTGAAAGCAAAGGAAGGGGAAGTTCGGGGAACTGAATCACAGGGAAAAATAACTTTATCACATGGAACTTCGAAACTAAACTGGCCGAAAGTATTCTATAATCTTAAATTGGACGGTGGAATCAATGCCTGATAACAATATTAACCTATAACAGTTCCGTTCACCGTGTAAATTTATTTAAACTGAAAAAAATTCATCAAATAAAATAAATAATCAATTACTCATTATCTTTTTAAATTTATTAATGATAAAATTTTCCTCGTTCTTTAATAAAAATATGTACATTTGACTTACTTCGTAAATTTAATTTTATTTTTAGCTTGAATTAAGTAAATTTGATTAGTTAAATATTTTGTTATTTATATTTGTAAAAGCCATGTTAAAATAAGTCTAACTTTTTAAAAATTGAAATTGATAAATACATGCGTTCTTTGACCCTATCCCAAAAGAAGTGCGGAATCGTTTTTTTTAATTACCTGCAAGGAAAGGAAAAATGGAAAGAAAAAATGGAGAAAATGGAAAGAAAAGATGAGCGGAACTCGGACAGACAAAACACGGACTCGTTTCTATCCGTGCTTTGTTTGTCCGTGTCAATCAGTCTCATTTTTTCTTTTCATTTTCTCTATTTTTCCTTTCCTTGCAGGTAATGAAAAAAACGATTCCGCCCTTCTTTTGAGATAGGGCCCATTCTTTTGTATCAAACAAATATTATATTTTTATTTATTTAAATTTTATTGAAGTATAGTTTTCTTTATTAAAATTTTTAGTATTTCATATAATTTGACATATAATTTTTATATATGTTTTAATAATTTGAAAAATGAGAAATATTTAAAAGAAGTTAGATCGAGAAAATTATTTAAATATATTGACAATATGGGAAAAATATATTAAGTAAGAATACTAAAAATATTAAAAATTGTTTGAATTATAAAAGTATATAAACCCCTAAATTTTATTGAAATGCCAATTTCTATATTTCTGAAATGCAGAAAGCAAAATCTGCCAGACAGCTCGCTGCTAGCAGGCGTGAAGCCGAGCGTAGAACAACAAAAACTGATGCTCAACTCATTAAGGACGTTGAACGGATTATTGATAATTGGTATTTGTAAATAACAACAGCAAATCGCTCAACATATGCCGTTTTTTCGAAACATGCTAAATAAGTGAATATTTTCAGTTAAAATTCTGTTTTTAATATGTAAACAAGTGCTCCACAATTATGGTTTTGCGAAGATGATATGAAGTGAGTTTTGTTTTTAATAGGAAAATGAATGGGATGATGCAAAATTTTGCGGATACTATTTAGCGTATAAAGGTTTGAAACACTAGACCATGACGCAACGCCGATTCAGATTGGCCGTGTGGGCATGGTCTTCGTTTTTAAGAAATTAGAAATAGACTTCATATTAGATTTGATACTCCACTTTATTCACGCATTAAAAAATTGATTCCTTTTCAGTGATCTATTTTTTTTTATTATAATCAAAGAAATGTTTTCGTAAATCTTTAAAGTTAAAAAATTCTTTAAAAGAATTTCCTTTAATTACTACATTTTGGCATAATTTAATTAACATAATTATTTATTTCAAGTTTATTTTTTTAAGTTTTTATTTTTTTATTTTTAAATATTTGAAATTTATTTTTAAGTTTGCTAGTCTTTTATTAGAGAGGATCACCCTCCCATTACCTTACCGACAACACGTTTTCTTCATATTTAAACTGTCCCTTTTATAATTTTTAACTAATTGTTTCAAACCCTGTATGGTACTTTATGAATATGTCACCCCCCCTATTTTGAGTCTCAGTTTTCCTTATACGTAGAAAATGGTCAGAGATTATTTTCTTCTCCATGTCAATCATTTTTTCCTCCTTCAAGTATTTTGCCTTTTTATTTTGCTTTTCTACAATTTTTGAATTTTGTCCTTACATTTCACTCATTTCGTTTCCACATTTCACTTATTTTGCTTGAAGAAAAAAAAAATGATTGACATGGAGAAGAAAATAATCTCTGACCATTTTCTACGCATAAGGAAAACTCTGAGACTCAAAACATGAGGGGGGTGACATATCCATAAAGTACCCCCTGCTTTACCCACGGGTTAATTACCTACTAACCCCTTCACACTTCCCCTCCCTCAATAGGTCTATGTCAATTTAGCAAACCTGCTGGTAGATAACATGCCTCGGTGAGCAAGAGTTAGCCTTATTAAAAAAACAAAAATCTTATCGTTATTTTATTAGTAAACTTTAAATGATAACAAAAAAAGAATAATGATTATAGAGATTAAATGAAATTAATTTTGACTAGCAATTTTTTGAAATATATAGTAGGACTTCTATTTAATATCCATCGACTGACAGATCTAATGTAAATACAATTTCTAAAATTTGAGAGGCTGCCTAATCGCTACGAATTGATTAAGCACCCCTTATAAGATTTATTTGTTTCAATTCCAATTGTGTATTTACACTAGTAGAGGTCTGACTATATTTTAATACAACTAATAAAATAGAGCTTTGTGAGATAAAATTTTTCGGTGTCATGGCTTAACAAAAGCTCAAGATAAAAATAAAGAATACCGTAAAATCTTAATTCTCATGCATGGCAAAAGTCTCTCGAAGCTCTAGTTTAAACTTTGAGTGCTTGCTGACTTTATCACTTCAAATTTCTATTTATTACAATACGCTAACCCTTTGCTTAATTTTACTATGTAGATAAATTCTAAAATCCTTTAAAATAAAATTAGTTTCATAATAAATTACCAAAGCCGATATTTTATCTATTAGTACGCGGCACCGGACCGGATGCGGCCGGATTTTTCCGGAGTCCGGATACCAAATCCGGCTTTTTTACGCGATCTCCGGATTTTTTCCAGACCGGATTAATTCAGAAAAATCCGGCCGGATCCGGTCCGGCTCCATTGCCAAATCCGGATTCGAATCCGGCAAATTTTTTGTACCGAATTTGGGATTTGATCTATGATTGCTGTTATTCTTCTAATACTTCTAATATCCTTCTTTCTAATATTTTGAATTATTCTTACTAAAAATTTAGTAATTTCCCTTCCATATTTTAGGAAATAATTAATTATCTGAAAAAGGATAAAGTCAACAATTACTCGGTTTGAGTATCAAACAAAGGCACATTGCCATCGGGATTAGAAAAAGGACGAAAATAATGAAAATGAGTTATTTATTTGGTTATTATTAGTAAATAAAATTCTTTTAAAAAATTATTTTGAAATTTAAAAGAATTTTAACAAAAAAGGAATTAGTCAAAAAAAAAATAATAAGAAATGTGGAAAAAATACTCAAATTATAATGGTTCAGATTTTTTTCAAAATGAAAATTTCAACAAGGAAATTCGGTTGATTCCATAACCTAGCTTTTATAAAGTCTGGCAAGTATTTAAAACGCTCACTAGGCGGGGGTTTAAGATCTATTAAAAGAGAATGAAAGCAGCGTTCCAGTAGCTCAGTTAGTAGAGCACCTTTACGTGGTGAGCGGAAGCGCCTAGCAATAACTGCCAGGAGGTCGCTGGATCGAAGCCTGCCCGGGATTAAACTTATACCTGATATTTTTCTGAATTTTAAAATTAACTTTTTGAATTTCTGAAACATGTATTTTGAGTATTTTCTAAAGTGTTATCTTTGATAAATAC
This sequence comes from Meloidogyne enterolobii, assembly GCA_963681835.1. Lineage (NCBI taxonomy): Eukaryota > Metazoa > Nematoda > Chromadorea > Rhabditida > Meloidogynidae > Meloidogyne > Meloidogyne enterolobii. The sequence goes on from CAVMJV010000007.1 coordinate 724,907, forward strand.
AAAAATCAAACGATATATATTTTTTCAGACTTCACCATTAGCTAAAGGAGAGAAATAGCGTTTTGACATGATCTTAGTTCGGTTTTCCCACTGCCCTTTAACTTCTCGAGTTTATCAACTATAAAATGTGTATTGAAACAATTAAATACTTAACGGTAAATTGCCCTTCTATCTAATATTTTGAATTGTTCATACTAAAAATTCTTACTAAAATTTCCCTCCATTTTTTGAGGAAATAATTAATTATCTAAAAGAGGATAAAGTCAACAATTACTTGGTTTGAGTATCAAACAAAGGCACATTGCCATCGGGATTAGAAAAAGGGCGAAAATAATGAAAATGAGTTATTTATTTGGTTATTGTTAGTAAATAAAATTCTTTTAAAATTTTTTTTTGAAATTTAAAAGAATTTTAAGAAAAAAAGGAATTAGCCAAAAAATAATAAAAAATGTGGAAAAAATACTCAAATTATCATGGTTCAGATTTTTTCAATAATGAAAATTTATTCAATAGAAATTCGGTTGATTCCCTAACCTAGCATTTAAAAAGCTCACTAGGCGGGGGTTTAAGATCTATTAAAAGAGAAGGTGAAAGCACCGTTCCGGTAGCTCAGTTGGTAGAGCACCGGTAGCTCAGTGGTAAGCGCTTAGCAATAACTGGCAGGAGGTCGCAGGATCGAAGCCTGCCCGGGATCAAACTTTTACCTCGCTCTTACTTAAGCTAATAAGATGATATTTCTCTAAATTTCTAAAATTAACTTTTTCTGAATTTCTGAAACATTTCTTTTGAATATTTTTAAAGTGTTATAATGGATAAATACAAAAATCAAACGATATATATTTTCATACTTCACCATTAGTACCATTATTATTCATTGGTTGAAGCTCGTGCCTTTCCAACATAACTTTTTCTTTCGTTCTCCATCCAAAGGTCGACATAGGTGTAGTTGTTGCACTTGTAGTAGTCACTCCTCCACTCCCTCCAGTCGCCGAAGAAGCGCCGCTGTTGCTACTCCCTTCTCTTTCCTCAGCAATATTATTAAGCAAAAAGCCTGAGGGAGGGGGTCTGCCAGTACTTCCATGCTGGGAAGTCTGTTGGTGTTGAATTAGAATTTGTTGGTCGTGATGATGTGGGGAATGAGGAGAATGATGTATTGAGGTTGGTATGCCGTGTTGTTGTTGCTGTGTTTGTTGATGTGTCAAGTGTTGATGCTGAATTGGGGAGGGCTGCTGTTTTGTGACTGTACCAGTATCGGAATCTGCCATCAATCTGGTAGCGGCAGCACTGCTTCCGCTGAGAAGTGAGGATGAGGCAGGACATGCAGTTGAGCCACTACAATCGCCTTTAGGTTTTTTAGTTTTCGTATTTTTTCATTTTGGGGTATTTTACTAACAGCAGTTTAATTTTGTCAAAAATGATTTGTTTCCGAAAGATTTCATAGATGTATTTTCCTAGACAGAAATTTTTAATTTGAATAGATAACTCTCGTTATAAATTCACCGACTGGCTCTAAATCAGAGGTCGATTGAAAATGATGAAGGAGCCGGAAATCGGAACTATAGGAGATGGCTCAAAAGTCGGAACTTGGAAATCAGCCTAAATTTTAGGAAATTGGAAGTCAGATCAACCCCTTCCGATCGAATTCCGATCTAACTCTATATTCTGATCGACCTCTATATGCTTAAATATTAACCTCTCACTTAATTTCCCTCTTTCTGTTATTCCATCGATCAATGGCTAAACAATTATTAATCAGGGTAATTATTTGACTATATACGGTATTGTCTTTGATTTCATAAAGATGAATTTTACCTAAGAAATTAAAACTTAAAAAATCATAGATTAAATCGAATGAACTTAAAATCTAACAAAGAATTCGGGCTCTTATTTTTAGTAAAAGATATCTGCACATTTATCAGGTGTAACTATAACGAGAGTTAATTATTATCAAGTATTTCTAGCGATTACTAGAGTCCCCAACCCGTGTTTAGGTTTCACAAAATTATCATTTATTAAGACATTTCCCCCGCAAATTCCCAATTTTGTCGATATTTTTCTCAATCCCAACCTATGATTAGGCATAGAGCCTATTCCAACTCCACTTCCCCCATGCCGCATAAAAGAAGGTGCTGCTTGTCTATTTGCTGTTCCCCTTCCGGGCATTCCAAAGGGTGGAGGTCCACTTCCAGAGCCCAACCCGTGTTGTTGTCCAGTCCCTCCAAATTGTGAACTTAAATTTGCTTTCCCCCCAGGCACTGCACCATCGCTTCTAAAAGAAACCAAATCGTCTGAGGCTGTTTGGCCAATGTTTGTTGTTTGAGCTGTAATGGCGTTTTCATATTCGGCACCCTGGAGTAAAATATATAATTTAAAATTTTGGATAAGGTACATTTAAGACCACGGTTAATTTTTTTCTTAAACTTTTAATTGCCCTTAATTATTCCAAATATTTTTTAACGTCAATATGTATCTAACGGATAAGAGAGGAGAATAATAGGGAATAAAAACTACAAATTACATAATATTAAAAAATGGATTTATTCGCCTATTTATAAATTTTTATAAATTTGACTTTATTGTCATAAAATTCTACATCTGATATTTTTGAAAGGAAGTTTCTAATTCCTAAAATTTTCATGTGTTTTGTCCTATATCTACTTTTGACCGGGAGTGCATGTATTCCGTGGTTTCGTTGATTTAAATGAATTTTGTAACGATATTTTGGACACGTCCTCAAAAGGACTCATTTCTCTCTTTTTATTAATTTTCATGACAAACGGGGTAATCAAATGATAAGTTGAATTTTTACTTTTCCCTTTCAATAAAATTTCTTTTCAAAATGTTTACCTGTAAATCCCCCCATCTATGATTAGGCAAACGCCTTCCAGAAGAATTATTCGCAGGGTTACTAACACGCCTTCTATTTCTACGAATACACCAACAGACAAAATAAATACCGAGTAAAATGTAGACCTTTTTAATTATAAATTGCTTATTAAATTATTTATAAAAATTTAATTACCGTCCCAGTTAACAGTAAAAAGCAAACGCGCATCTCATTGAGATACCTAGCAACGTCTGAAAATTTTGAAATTTATTTACCGAAAATATTATTATAGAAACCCGAGACTAATAGAAGCCCATTCAGTGAGGACCAGTGAAAAAAATGCCCTGGATTTCTATTGGGATATTTACGGTGGGTTAGGTACGATTGATCATTATCCCGACTTCGTTAACATTATCCAAAAATATTTGTTGATAAGCAGAAGAAATGGCAAAAGTATGTATAAATCAGGAATGTAGGAAAGATAAATAAAATAAATTCCTAGGGATATCGACTCCTGATCAGTGATGCGGAAATTCCAAATTGTGCCCGGTTCCGGTTCCGGTTCTGGAACCGCTTTTTCAATTTTGCCCGGTTCCGGTTCCGGAACCGCTTTTTTAATTTTGGCGGTTCCGGTTCCGGTTCTGGAACCGTTTTTTTAATTTTGCCCGGTTCCGGTTCCGGTTCTGGAACCGGTTCCAAACCGGTTCCGGTTCCAAAAAATTTTGGCTTTAACTTAGTATAGGTCCACTGAGATCCAAACTCGAAGTATATATCATTCAATTCGTCTCTTCGAGCTGAGTTCAAATATGCAAGAATTTCTTGCGGGAGACGAAAACTCGCAGAGATATAGGCCTCAGAAAATCGAAAAAGGGACCAAACACTTTTTGGGGTGACTCGAAAGTTTAGGATCCGGGTCAGGGTGGACGCAATTGAACAACAACAATTAAACGGAAAACGAGGTTTAAACCAGGGTTGCGTCGTAATTGAAATTTTTTTTTCGTAATCGTAATTCGTAATTCGTAATTTTAAAAAAATTTTCGTAATCGTAATTCGTAATTCGTAATTTTTCTTCCCTTTTCTGCGCCGCAGGCGAAAATTTTGAGAATTTTGGAAGATCCTTAAGCCAAAAATCTTCATTTTCTGCGCCGCAGGCGAAAATTTTGAGAATTTTGGAAGATCCTTAAGCCAAAAATCTTCCTTATTTGCGCATCAGGCGCGCATAATAATTTATTTCCTGTGGAAAAACAATTACTTTGTCATTCATTAAGTTCGGTTCGAACCTAATACAATGATAATTCCTCAAAACTATGAACCCAACACACCATCCATTCAACCACACATCTTTTGAATGAAAAATAAAGATAATCTTATTCACTCGTCTCAATTTTCCCTTCCTTTTCCTCTTACACCTTCCACTTTCGCTCACTTTTTCTTCTTTTGGCCATCATTAGGGGTGTATCTTTGGAACCGGTTCTGGAACCGGTTCTAAACCGGTTCCGGACCTTTACCGGTTCCACGGTTCCGGTTCCAAACCGGTTCCGGGCCTTTACCGGTTCCACGGTTCCGGTTCCAAACCGGTTCCGGACTTTTACCGGTTCCACGGTTCCACTTCCGGAACCGGAACCGCACCGGTTCCGGAACCGGAACCGGAACCCCCGCATCACTGCTCCTGATCCATAGAACGTCGGGAGTTCCCGATTTTCGTGAATCTTGTCGGTAGACCATTGGTATGATTATCAGTAGAGTCCGGAATTTCCTAGTAAAGTGTATTCCGTACTGAAATACATAAAATACTGTCGTAATACAGTACAGACCGGTCTCTAATTATCAGTTTATGAGAGAAATAAAGTATACTGTAATTAAATACATAAATAAACTGACCATGGAGATCTTCGGCCATTCGTATGAATTTGTAGGATTCACTGAAATAATTTTAATAAAATAATATTTTAAATAATTAATTTAAATATTTTTATTTTATTATTTTTATTTTTTATATTTTTTAATTTATTTTTAAACATTTTTTTAAACTATTAAAAGTAAAAGAAAGTGTAAGGTAGATAATAAAAGAATGAGAAAAATTGTTTTAAAGCCTCAACCTCTTGCGCACAATGTAATAGTCCATAAATTCCGTTAAAAATGGGTCGTCAGCTGCTCCATTTGGAAGCTTAGCGGAAGCTAAACTGTTGCTTATGTGTTCTCGGGTCATTTGAGTATCTGGCACCGCCGAATTCCGAGGCGGTGTGAAAAATAAAAGACGAGTCTAGAGGGATTTATTATGAGGTTAAGAAGGAAAAATAATTGCTAAATGGCTAATAATGAGAAGAGAAAAGCATTGGTTTAATGGAAAAGGAGGGTGGAAAAAAGAGGAAAAGAATATAAAAGGGGGCAGCTTAGTGAGTACCTTAGAGAACTCAAAATTTCATAACTTTTGAATGGAAAAATATTTTTAAATAATTTTGATACCATTCGATAGTGAATTAAATTTGCTATAAAATAAAATTTAGAACTAAATTTTATGTCAATTTTAAGTAAAGTTATGGTCAAAAAACAGACAATTTTGAACAAAAATCGCCATTTTTGCCAGTTTATCGTCACTAACTTTATATTGGAATTACCAAAAAATTTGAATAGAATCTTATTTTGTAGAGAATTTAATTCTCTACAAGAACCTATAAAAATAATTTCAAATGGTTCAACCGTACAAAAGATATAAGAGTTGGCGTAAAGTACTATCATTTAGTTTCGATGAATTGGGTGTTTATAAATAGGGGTTTATATGGGGGTGCCGGCAAGCAAATAAGTGCCTAAAGCAACGTCTGTTATTGTTTTTGACTGGAATCGACCGCCTTTAATTCTCTTTACCAGGGGACAGCTGCCTTTCAGTTTGTGCCGTTTGTTAAACCCTTCCCACCGCCACACACCTTCTTTAGCTAGCCAAACCGTTGATGCGCGCCTTGGGGTCAGGCAAAAGAATGAGTGAATGAATGCCTCGAAGGGGTGAAAATATGGCACAAAAGAAAGGGGGACACAAAGCTAATGAACTCAAAATTTGATAAAAATAAAATAGAGAGAAAGGGAAGGGGTAAATCTGATGATTGCTTTATTGCATGGAAAAGTCGTTTGGAAAATAAAATGAGAAAAGAATAAATAAAAGTATTTATTTAAATAAAATATGGAAACAAACAAAAATAAATTAATTTATGTTTATTTTGAAAGAAGGTGGCTGTAAATAATTTTCATTTAATGTCAATAATAATTAAATGTTAATTTATTATGGAGGGGAAAAATAAGGGAATCTGTTTAACTTAAAATAAGTCGACGTTAGGCTTAAACTTGAAATATTAAGAGGGAGTTATGATTATTATTCGACTTTTCTGTGGCATGAATAAAGAAATATTTACACAAATTGACATGAGCCCCATGAAAGTGATGATCGTGGTTCTAAAGTTAGTACAATCTGAACATTGACCTAAATTTTGATAAGTATTTTCAAGTTCAATTTCCAAAAGTTTTCAGTATTTGGATCAAAATAAACAAATATTGTATTGTATGTACATTTATTATTATCAAATTTGTATTGTACATTTAATTTATTATCGAGGGGATTTTTTTTATTTTTCCATTAAAAAAATTTAAGAAAAAAAATTTTAATAAAAATAAAGTCAGAGAACGGAAGGATATTTTTCAGTCCATCAAAATAAAAATTATTATCCAATTCTTTATCCGAAGTGCTTATTTAGATAATCCAGAAATTCCTGATCGTCTAATAAATTCAGATAATCCAAATCATCCAGATCGGTAGCTTGTTGGTTAACATTTTCATGGTGATTAACCTTTTCCTGTTTATAAGGGCAATAAATTGGATTCTCAGAATTGATTTCGCAATCATTTTGTGAATTAAATAAATTTCCTTCCTCTCTATGAGCAGATTGAGAAGGAGTATCATCTTGTAGATGAATATTTCCTTGAGATAATTGAACGTCCTCTTTGGAAACAATTGGCTCCTTTCCTTTATTTTCAGTAGCATTATTCTGTGGATTAACAAAAGAAGTTCCTTCATTATTATCAGATTGAATGCTTGTTAATTGTGAAATATCATTCTTTGACATTTCTTTTTCCATCTTCTTTCTTAGTCGGCATTTTCTTTTATATTCACGATTATATTCTCTCTTTTTTTCTTTCTTATCTTCCTCGTGACTTTTTTTAATCTTTTTATAATGATCACGCCTATTTTGAAGAATTCTTTCTTTATTCTTCTGATAATAATCTTTTTGATATCCTTTCCTATCCCGACTTTTTCCTTCTTTATTATTTGAAGCCTTTTCATTTTTTATTATTTTTGGTTTTAACGTTTCTTTATATTTTTCAATTTGGGGAGCAACCGATGATTCAGCCCCATCATTTAATATTTTATTTGAATCATTTGAGGTTTCCTCGACTCTAGTTAATTTGTTTTGATTTTTATTATTTTTAACAGAATTAATTAAACTCCACAATATCGAATTGAAAATTAAAAAGAATAAAATATTAACAGGTTTCATTCTAAATTAAATTTGAATTTAAAATTAATTTTTTTGATTTATCAAAAATAATAAATTTAATTTAAAATGAATTCACACCAATTTAAAGAAAAATATTAAATTATGAAATAGCTTATTTGTTGTGATGAGACGCATATATTGCGTTATGTTATGAATAGGGTCCGGATTTTTATTGAAATAAATCTTTTTTTTGCAAACATACTTTGTCGAGAGGAGCCCAAATATGCTATTAGTTTTTCGATATTATGATTCTGAACAAAGTTGTATTTCAATATATTTCAATATTTTGCCAATTTTCCCGTTATTTCAATATTTTGCACTTTTTGCAAATTATTTCAATATTTTTGCATATTTTTACCAAAATTTTGGAATTTTTCATAAATTTTAGGGAAAAAAAGAAGAAATCTAGCCTCTTGACAACGAAAATTCTCAAAATTTTCGCCTGCGACGCAGAGAAGGGGATATTATGGCCTACTATTCACTACAGTGCTGTTGCCTTCCCACTAATTATCCCTAGAATATCGCTCAGACCTTATTGAAAAATCGCTTCACACAATTTCACAATTAACAAAACCTCAAAATGTGTAAGTGAACAAAAACCCCATACAGGCCCATCCCAAGATGTTCCGCCCTCAAAATGCCCCACTGGACACCCCCCCCCCCCCCCCAAATGGCACATTGAGCAATTCCCACAACATGTTCCAGCTCATTTCGACAATCTCAAAATGTCTATGAGAGTAAAAATACTCAATTTGTCGAACTATAAAGCTAATGTGCAATTTTAGAAGCGTGATTAATATTTTTTTATTAAATTTTAACTTTTTTTTTGAGTTTTGCCACTAAATAAACAATAATTTATTTCAATATTTCACAATTTTTTGGCCTTTTTTGACAATATTTTGCCCATTTATTTCAATATTTTATGGCCATATATTGCGATTTTATTTCAATAAAAATCCGGACCCTAGTTATGAACAGTAGATATATAGCTATAGTCAGAATTATTTCTTAATTAATAACAGGAAAATAACTTTAAACAGACCTTTTTATATTTTAAAATTAATATATATTTAATAAAAAGTGCAATATTACAAATAATTTTTTGAAATAATTTATTAAAACTATTAAAAACAATTTAAATAAAAGTGCATCTTTTTTAAATAAAATGATATCTTGATAGGATATGTCGGAACTGCAGAGGTTCCGGAAATCGGAACTTTTAAAATCGAGAATGGCTCAAAAGTCGCAAATCGGAATTCCGAACAACCTCTGATCTTGATATGGTGGAATTATAATTTTAGATACCGTATATGCTCGATAATTACCCTAGGTAATTATTGTTTCGACCTCTCGCTGGAAGGGGTAATTAATCAAGAGAATGTGTTAAATTTTGGGTATATCTCAATAAATCGAGGAGGAAATCTATTTATTTTTTGACATTGATTCTTAAAATGCTTCAATAATTAAAATTGGCAATGATTTTTTCAATAGTTTTAAAAATAGATAAGGAAAAGGAGGGGGTAATTATTAAAGAGGGTAATTGTTCGAGCATTTACGGTATATTCACCGAGGGAATATAATTTACTTGAAAATATGCAGATTTAATAAGGATATGTTGGAAAGTAAAGTGAATGTTTTCGGATTGTCTGTGTCAGTAACTGTAAATGAAGAAAGAAACAAAAATTTTCAAACTCATTCCATATACTCTCTCAACCCGAGTAAATTAAAAAATTGTCTAAAAAAATAATATTATGGGTTGTCAGATAAATCATGAGCCCTTTGCGAATTTCTAGTCTTTTTTCATGTATAGGTATTACATTTACTAGAGTCGATAGTTCACGCTTTTTTCTATTATTCAAAACCATTTAAAAAATTAATTTTGATTTTTGCAGTTTTTTAAAAAAAATTTTTAAATTATGACCTCAAAATCTAAAATTCGGACTGTTTATTTTGTATTGCTTCAAACGCGGTCTAAGTATAACTCAAGCAAAAAAATGCCACCTTGAAGGCATTTTTTTGCCACCCAAAAAATACGAAATGGAGATATGGGCCTACACAGGTGTCATTATTTATCTGACAACGCAATAAATATTTATGTCTTCAATTATAAAAATTGTAAATTGATTAAGGATAAGATTAAGTAATTTGCTTGTATATATTAATTTGTTTTTTAGTTTAACTTAGAGATATATCGGACGGATTTACACAATCGATTTGGCTAGCTAATTCTTCACAATAAAATTCAAACTATAATTCTTAAATAATTAGAGGGCTGTACTTTAGCCGGTGGCCCACTCAGAAACGGGTCAAAATATATACCTTTCGATTCGTCTCGGCGAGCTGAGTCGAATGGAACCATTCTTTTTTTGCGGAAATTCCTACGAGCCGAGATATAGGTACTTAAAAATCGAAAAACAATAGGGGGGACCAAGCACTTTTTTGGGGTGAAAAATTCGAATATGAAATAATAGCTCATTCGAAAGAGCTCGTCGAGCTGAGTCGATTGACACCAAAATCAACGAAATCCGACTTGATTTGACAAAGTTATGAGCATTTGTTTTAGCTCCTTACCTATGCCATCTGTGGAGATTTTTGCTGCTACGGAGGCCCCAAATACGTCCAGAGCAAGGGAGATAGGAATAGGGTTATGTTACAAGCCCAGACCCAGCGCCCGTAGACTCCCCGCGAGGCGCGTGCCGCAAAACTCCGCGCGAAGCGCGGAGTTTTGCACAAGCGCCTCGCCGATGCTCCATAGGTTTATGTTGCTAGTATTTTGTGTTGTAACTTTGTATCTCGGCTCGTAGGAATTTCCGCAAAAAAAAAGAATGGTACCATTCGACTCAGCTCGCCGAGATGAATCGAATGGTATATATTTTGACCCGTTTCTGAGTGGGCCACCGGCTAAAGTATATCCAATTAGAGCAGTAAATGCTATTTTGTAATTAAATACATACACTAATAGATACTAATTAGTGTGCCATAAAAATTTGTGGAGAAAAATAAATGGGCAATTAAATATATCCGCTTCGAAAGTCGCCTATGTATAATTTAAAAAAATAAAAGCATGGGAGAAAGGAATATAAAGGGAGATATTGGCATTAAAATAGATATATATATTTATGACTAAAAATAAGGAATTTTATAATTTTATGGTATCATTCGTTTGGAAAGAAAACTTATATCAATTATATCAATTCTTTTTTTCCTGATAACTTTTTCTTAACTAAAATAAAATTAAGTTATTTACCCTTCTTGTAGCAAATTTAATTTTCTTTCGAATGATACCATGCAAAGCTCGATCGATCATTTCAAACAAAAGTTATGTGATTAAAAGCTTACCTATGTTAGGCATTACCTAAACCTCTCAGCCACTCATTTTTAACCCTAAACTGTTCATTTAAAATTTAGATTTAAAAAATTTCTTTAAACTCCATTTTACTGCCAAATTTAAAAAAAAAAATAATTAAAAATATTATGTTTATTATTTACGGGATATAATGTCAAACAGCTAAAATCACTCAAAGACATGCTTTATTTTCGGTTTAATCCACTTTTTATTTTCAACGTCAGCTTCTTTTTAATATTTATTTTGATCCTATTTTTCATAACCTGATGTAAAATATAAATTTGATCGTTAGTTAAGCTGCTATGATGGATTAACTAGTAAATTGCCTCCTTTCTAGCTGAGGACATCCCCCACACTCAAATGAATTGGAAAACAACAAAAAAAATGAAAATAGAATGTATTGAAATATTGAAAGAAAAAGTTTTTAAACTTTGATATTAAAGGGCAATAAAAATAATATGAAATAAAAGTTTCGATAGAGGATTATAAAAGGATTTATAATAATAGAAGACGAGATAAAATTTTCAAAAAGAATACGTCATTATCCTAGATAATGAATTATTATAATGATTTATATTTATTTATTAATACATTAGCTTCTTTCTTGTTTGAATATGCTATAGAAACAAAAGAAATCTGAACTTTTGTACAAACTTAAGGAAGGAAAAAGTAATGAAAAAAGTGACCAGCTTCAGAATTACCAAAATTCTTTTTCTTATCTTTCGAGCAATTTTAATTAGAAAATTAAGGAAAATTAAATTAAGAAAAATAAATATGAAAAAATATTTGGACATCAATTTGTAGCCCAGAAAAAATAAATCCAGAGAAAGGAAAGATATATTTTTTGTGTTTTCTTTTTAAAATTCATCCACTTGTTTATCTGAAATGTGTTCAGGAATTAAGAATAGAATTTAAATAGTCCAAAAAATCCGAATCATCCAATAAACTCAGATCAACTAAATCATCATGATCATTCATTTGTTGAGTATGAAGGTCAGCAGCTGATTGACTATTTGGTTGCTCAGATAGATTATTTACACAATCATCAGTCTGTGGATTAACAAATAAAGTTCCTTCAACATTATCATTTCCTTCCACATTATGTGAAGGTTGAATAGGATTATCTTCTCCTTTTTCTAAATGGATATTCTCTTTAGAAACAATCGGTTCCATTTCGTTATTTTCACACTCAGTATTTTTAGGTAATAAATTTCCTTCATTAGATTGAATATTTATTAATTCTGAATTAATATTTTGCAGAATTTCTTGTTTATTTTTCCGTAAATTTTCTAAATTTTCTTTCATACGACGGTTGTAATTTCGTCTATCTTCACATATCTTTTCCTTATTTTTTTGATAGTAAGTTTTATAATATTTTTTTTTTCTTAACTTTTTTTCTGGTTGATCATCTGTAGTTTCAATTTTAATATTTGTCTTTAACTTTTCTTTATATTTTTGACTATGAGCAGCAATTGATTCAGCCCCATCATTTAATATTTTAGCTAAATTATCTAAGGCTTTTGGCGAATCATTATTCTGTGGAAGAACAAAAGAAGTTCCTTCATTAATTTCCGATTGAATATTTCTTAATTTTGAAATTTCATTTTTTAAATCTTCCTTCTCATTTTTCTTTTTTTCTCGATATTTTCGAATATATTCTCTCTTCTTTTCTTTATTATTTTGGTGGTATAATCTGCTATATTCTAGTTTCTTTTCTTTATTCTTATAGTAGTAGTTCCGATCATATTCTTTTTTACGTGGTTTATAATTGGTAGAATTTCTCCTTTCTTTTAGTTTTTCTTTATTATTTTGTCCATAATTTTGGTTATCTTCTTTTTTCTTTATCTTTTTTTCTGCCAACTTATTGTCATTCGTGTACATTTTAGTAATTTTTGGTTTTAATATGTCTTTATAATTTTGATTCTGAGGAGCAACCGATGATTCAACCCCATTATTTAATATTTCATTTAAATCTGTTGAGGTTTCCTCAACTCTATTCAATTCGTTTTGATTTTTATTATTTTTAACAGAATTAATTAAACTCCATAATATCGAATTGAAAATTAAAAAGAATAAAACATTAATAAATTTCATTTTAAATTAATTAAAAAAATTTATTTAAAATTTAATTGTATTTATAATTTTGTTAAACTAATATAATAATAGAATTTCTTATATTATGTAATTATTTAAAAAATAATTTTGAAATTCTTTTTTCGCGTTTTCATTCGCATGATGCACTGAGAATTTTATCTAATGCCGCAAAGGGTATTTTATTTATTACATACCCTTTGTCAGACAAATTAAGAAATATTCAAGCACTTTAAAAATATGATTTGACAAACAAATAAATAATTCAATGAAAGTAAAGTGCATCAATAATAAATATTTCTTAAGAAATTAAAGAAATAAAGAGTTAAATTAAATTATTTTTATTGTCTTGAAATCTATATTTCAAATTTATTTTTGTATTCTTAATTGTAGGGTTTGACCCCGAACGCTCGGGGGCGGGTATCTCGGGGAACGGGGTTTTCACTTTTTTCGGGCGGGGTTCGGATCGGGGAGAATCGTGAAAAAAATCGTTCGGGAACAGGTCACTCTACTTAATTGTCACAGTTTATTGTCCCAATTTAATAAAGCTACCTGATCAATTCTCTAAAACTAACATCCAAATCTAATTTAGCTGGGTTCTGTACAGCATAAATACCGCCAGGATGGTGATGACTGAGAGAATTTGGAATAGCCGCCTCCCTCGTAAATCTTTGGGAGTGATTAGAAGAGTGTTCTTGGAGGGGGATTGAATGGAAAAATAGGCTATTTAAAGCTTTTGCCATAAGCAAAAAAGGGGATTTTGGGAGAAATGAAAACGAGAAAAGAAGAAAAGGCTTTAAAGTTATGCCAAACAGGGTGTGGAACAAAACGTCTCGTTTGGAGAAAGAAACTCCCAAATAATTTGAAAATGATGAGAGAGCTCTTAGCTGCTAATTTAATTTGTTGGGGTATGTTTTTGGAAATGCATAACATTGATTCCCCATGGGAAACTGAGAAAAGAGTGAGAAAAAAAGAGAAAAGAGGTGTTTGGAATAAAACTTTAAAATAGAAAATTTGAAATGAAAAAAAAATAATTTTAAAAAATTTGAAGATATTAAAAAATATATTAGAATTTAATATTTGAATATAACTTGAAATATACACAATATTAAATTTATAAAATTTTTGCAAATTTATTATTAAGAAATAAGAGTAAACGCGCAAACGTCGGGATAGGCGCATTGCGATATTTGCGTTACATTTTGGCTTTGCGTTATTTGAAATTGTCTCTTGTGCCAGCCCCTGGTTGGCACAAATTAACTATCTATAGAAATTTCAATGAAACAACAAGCTTTACTGAAAATCGTATGAGCAATATTCATGTTTCTGACTTATCTAAAAATGTCGGGAGGCAAGTCTTGTAGTCAAGACAAGTTCTCGCCTCAAAATCAAAAACAGTATCTATCGAAATGCACTTTTAGATATAATTTATAAACATCAGACTGTCAAATTGCCCTTAGAAATTTCGTAACAACAAAAATATTAGACAAACAAAAATAAAAAATTTTCGCAATGCACTTTTCTTATAATATGAAAAAATATTAAATAAAAGTTATAAATTATTTCATTAATATATATTAATTCAATTTTAAAAATTAATTTAGAATGAAATTTCTTAATGTTTTAATCTTTTTAATTTTCAATACGATATTATGGAGTTTAATTAATTCTGTTAAAAATAATAAAAATCAAAACGAGTTAACAATAGTTGAGGAAACCTCAACAGATTTAAATAAAATAAATGATGAGCCTGAATCATCGGTTAATCCTCAAATTCAAAAATATCAAGCAACGTTGAAACCAAAACCTAAAGTTACAAAAATGGAACCTACTAGAAATGACGAAGAAAAATTGAAGAGACAAAAATATGATAGAGAATACTACCAGGAGAATAAAGCGAGATTATCAGAAGATAGGAGAGGCTATTATCAAAAGAATAAGGAAAAATGTCGTAAACTTGTGAAAAAATATCAACAAAATAATAAAGAAAAAATAAGAAAATATACTCAAAAATATTATCAGCTTAATATCGAAAGGATGCGAGAAACTTCAAGAAACAACTATTTAAGAAAGAAAAAGGAAAAACAAATGCAACAAATTAACAGTTCAAAAGTCCTAAACATTCAATCTGTTAATAATGAAGGAACTTCATTAAGTAATCCACAGAATAATGCTACTGAAAATAAAGGAAAAGAGCTGACAGTTTCCAAAGAGAACGTTCAATTATCTCAAAGAATTATTCACCCACAAAAAGATAAACTTTCCCAATCAACTCTTAATGAGGAGGGAATTTCATCTGTTAATTTACAGAGTAACGATTATTCGAATAATTTAGATGACACAATTTATGACACTTCTAAACGAGAAAAATTACAAATGGAAAGCAATCCTATTCAAAAAGAGGATCTGGAAAATTTGCCCGATTTGAGTTTTTTTGAAGATTCAAATTTTTGGGATGATCCGAATTTTTGAGGATAACATGGATTTTTTAAAAGAAGTATGTATTAAAAGACTCTATCATATTTTTTTAACATTAAAATATTTCTTTAATTCTTCATTAAATTATTTTAGCCTTTACTTGTTTTATTTAAAAATAAAAAGAAAATTTTGTGGATTAAAACGGAAGCCAGAGACACACTAAATTTAATTATTAATGAATTTCAGACAACTTAGGTGAAAAATTTTCGACTGCGACGTTAATAAAAAATAAATTTATTTCTTCGACTACTGGCCGCACAAACTCCCGGCAGAAAGTGCACCCCCTCCCCTTCTTAAATCTGTCCTTTTTATTTATTTTTCTAATATTTGGAAATTTATTATACCCCCTCCCCTAAGTTTTTCCCTTTCATAATGCGCATTTCAAAATCTGATAAGTGCAGGATAAGACATGGCTGTCTTAATAGGACCTTATATTTTGTTAACATAATTGATAACTATAGTCATTTTGCCAAATTTTCAAATTTTTTAAAAACATTTATAAGTTTTAAAGAATTAATTAAATGATTATCCCCCCTCCCCTCATCACTTCTTACCCGTTCTTCATGCTCCTTTCCAAATCTGATAGGCTCAGGATCAGCACACTCATCGATGTTTAAACATAAATAAATAATTTTTTGAATAAAAGAAGAAAAATCAAAAATAATAAAATTTTGTTTAATTTTTGTTGAGAAGGCAATAATTAATAAACTAGAATCAAAAAGAAATTTAAAAATAAATTGAATTTAAAATTTGAAATAGGAAAAAAATAAAAAAAATTGAAAATAATTTTCACTTTAAAACAATTTATACATTAATTAGGGTGAAATTAGATAAGAAATGTAATAGACACATTCATATAAAAATTAGTTATGAAATTATAGCCGCAAAAGCTGAATATGGTTGTCAACAAGAGTGGATCGGAATTCCGATTTTCAGCGTTTTTCTATTTCCAAATTGAGTTCCGAGTTCCGACTTTTGAGGCAGTTCCGATTTCCGGCTCTTCCAATTTCCGACACCTCTGACTGTCCCTACCCACCTCTGTTGTCAACTTGGACTCGTTTTGGAACTGAAACACAGTTCGGTTTGGATCATGTAATAAAAGAGGAATAAGATAGTTTTCAGAGATTAAATTTGTTTTCTGTCAACAGACTAATTTATTATTGGAGAAACTTTTATGAAATAATTATTAATAGCAATAATAAGCCAAAAAATCAAGCGGATAAAAATAAAAATATTATGACCAGGGATTAGTCTACTCATCGATCATAACCCTAAGCTAACAATCAATCAAAATATTTTTGGTAAAACATGTTTTAATAATTTAAGAGGGCAAAAAATGAATTATTTTGTTTAAAATAAAGAGTTTAAAGTTGTTGTAAAAATATTGCAAAAAATTTTTTTATTTTATGAAAAGTTTAATATTTAATTAAAAATCACATTAAATAAAATATTATTAGTTTTGATATTTTCCAATATTTTTAGATATTATTTTAGTCAGTCTGTTAACAGACTAAAATAAGTTAGTTAAAAAAATATCAAAAAATGTCAAAATAGATTCTCATTTTGGCTAAAAGTTAAATTTTGTTGAATTAAATTTATTACCGTGTAATTAATAAAAATTAAATTTTCATGAAATAAAAAAATTTTGTATGAATTTTTTAATGAATTTTAGACTAAATTCCCAAAATTTCAACAAACTAGAGACCGGAAGTGACGAAATCTCGATCGAAAATCTAGGTTATCTAGATCGAGCATTTATCGAGAGCTAAATTCTCGACGATAATCCCAGTCCGGTCTCTTATATAAACAGATTTTAGTTTAGAAAATGTATAGATAGATTTTTAAAGTTCAAAAGATACTATGTATAGATAAATACAAAAGATTATTTCTTGAACGAATAAACCTTATCCTACAAAATTAAAAAAATTTTGCTTCTTCTATAATAATTTATTTTCGTATTGGAAAATATATTATCCAATTTTATAAAAAATTTTTTCTATATAATATAGAATTGAAAATGGTTTTGGTTTTTTCCTCAGAAAAAAAAACCAAGGATTGCGCGCTTATGGATTCCATTTATTCGTCCATTTGCTTAATCGAAAGTTGGGGGTAGCTGGTGCTTTCAATTAAAGCTCTAGCAGCGTGGGAAAGCTTTGGACAGAATATTTAATGTGTGAAAAAGGGGTGACAAATATTATTAATACAGAAACGGCTGCCGATTATTTTCCTCAATATTTCCCCTTTCTCGGCAAATTTTTATAAAACCTGTCAATCGATTGACAGGCTTTAATCCTACGGGGATTTGTATCCTCCGGGGATTGTTTTTGAGGTAATAATTATTTAAATATTAGAGGATGTCGTCTTTTGTTTAAGGAGGTGGGTCAGTTGGAGTGAAGGACTGGTTGAATGCTAAATTGAATAACTCGTCTGGAAAAAATATTTTAAAATTAATTTTGGCATCATTCGATAGAGAATTAAATTTGCTACAAAATAATATTTAATTGAGAATTTTAAATTAATTCTGAAAAAAGTTATGATAAAAAAACTGTGTATAACGGAAAATGAGACAATTATTTTGAACGGAAAATGAGTTTCTTTGGCCTTAACATAAATTTATTTTTAACAATTAATTTTTAAAATTGTAGATAGACTCTCCTCTATCAAATGATACCAAAATCATCTTAAAATCTTTATCCATTCTTGAGTTATAAAATTTAGAAACACCCTTGTCTGTGTCATTTTTTATTTTTTCATATATGTATTTTTGCCTATTTAACTCATTTTTGGATGTCTCCAGGTATTCATTTCTATCTCCATGGGAATAATTTTTTTATTATTTTACTTGAAACCTTTTTTCTCCTCTTCTTACAACAAAAAATGCAAATTGTTAGGTGAAAAAAATGTCCTTTATGGGCCTAGAACTTTTGCCGAAAAGCAAAAGAATGTTAAAAACATTTTTAAGGCAAGTTTTAAGTATTTTTTACTTATTTTTTATTAAAAATACAAGGTGCCAATTTCTTAAAAGATTTTTACTTTAAAAAAGAACCCAACAATTTCCATTCCATTTGGTCCACTTAAACATAATAAATAATATCTGAGACTATTTGAAAATTTTTTCTTTGAAAACAAGCCGTTTTTACACAATATACATTAAATCTAACAGAGGAAAATAAAAGAAAGGAATGGGAAGGGGGGGGGATTTATATGGTAGTGGGAAATATTATAAAAATAGAGAATATTAAGGACTATTAGTTGTCAGTCCTTGGAAAATTTTAGGATATCCAGAACAGAATATCAGAACCATACATGTCGGATATCCTTACCTCTCGAGTTATACTCTATTTGGCTCAGAACCGACAATCCCTATAAGGAGATTAATTGTAGGAAAATTCTAATTTTATTGAAAGAGGTTGGGTTCGAAAATTGATGTATTGACGTTATAGAATGTACTCCTGAGGTCAATCTTTTAACTTAGATTCCTCATTATGTACCTGGATTCCTCAGCATCCATCCCAGGATGACAATTTTCCAGTAGGAAAATTGCGATCCAATATTTCTGCAAAGTTAAGCTTAAACATAAAGAGGAATCCAAGTTAAATGATTGACCCTTCACACTACCCCCTAATGCGAAGGGAAATCCGAAAATGTCCATTCAAACCAGGATTAGATGGACCGTTAAAACTTGATTAATAGACAAATAAAACACAAAATAAAACAAAAATGGATAAAAAACATTAATGAATTACCCATTTTATTGAGAAATATAGAAACTTTTCTGCGTTTCCATGGAAAAACGTTAAAACATAAAATTAGTAAAGGGTGATATTTTAAGGTATTAAAGAAAAAAACAAGCATAAAAGGTGGAATTACGAGAAAGAAGAAAATTTTTTTCTTTTATTGGCAAAAGGCTGAAAATAATCGGTCGTCCATGCGCATTACATCAACTATAAAAATTTTGTTTTTAAAAATTATGAAAAGGAGAGAATCTTCGGCAGGGAGAAATTGTGAGAAAGAAAAAGACTTTAAATTTAAAATTCTTTTTAGAAAATTTTGAAAAAGAAAAGTGAAAAATAAGAGGAAAAAAGGCTTTTATATTTTTTAGTAGAGCATTAAAAGGTGTGACGAAATTAATTTGAGAAGATTAAGTCAACAATTCATATGTAAATTATTCCAAAATCGAAAACAGATTGAAAGGAGCAAAATCAACGATATCTCAATAAATTAAGAAAAATAAAATTTAAAAAATTTAATTAAAAATAACTCGATAGAGGAGAAAAATTGCAGTAAAATAGCTGAAAATTAGTATTTTAAATTAATATCCGACATACTAGTTATGTTCAAAAACTAACAATTTATATAATATTGATAGTATTTTGATCACACTTATCCTATATTTTTTAAGAATTTAATTTATACACTAATTCTATCAAATTTAATTCTCAAATAACAATAAATAAATCTCTCAAAATATTTATTTATTTTTTACTTAAATAAAATCAAAATATTATTTAAGTATATTCGCAATAAAATTTTGATTTGCCTTTTTATAAATTTTTCTAGCAGATTGCATGGGTTTTGGACATTATTTAATAATTTTCAGCTAAACTTTATCACATTGGGGTCTCTCTTTATTAGCATAGTCTTAAAAAATAAGCTAAAGGAAAAATCTTTTTGGCATTACCGGAAGGCATATAACACTAAAAGAATGAAGCAGGGTGAAAAGAAAAATGCCACCAAAAGTGACGGCATTTTAGTGGTGTACTGCATAATCTGGTGTGGGAAAGAACAGCCAAATTATGGGGCAATTTGAAAGTTAAGTAAAGGGAGATCGGACAAATAATTTGAAAAAGCATTGGAATTAAGCAATATAGCGGAAATAAAAGAAAAAAATAGTGGGGAATTGAAATTGATGCTTTTTGAAGCGTGAAAAGAGAACAAGTGTTAGAAATAAAAGTGCCAAAAAGCTATTGAGGGATAAAATAAAAATTAAAGAATTGATTATGATATAAAGACAATTTTAAGGAGCTTTATACCCCTATGCAGATTTTAAAAAATGAACTATAAGAATGACTGAAAGTAAACAAAAATTTTAGAGAAAACTTAAATAAAAAAATATTTGAATTTTTATATATTAAGTAGATTTTAAGGAAAAATTTTAAATAACAGATATTTATCCGAAAAGCACAAAAATTTACATGAACAGTTAAACAAAAAATATTTAAATTTTTATATATTAAGCAGATTTTAAGAAAAATTCTAATCTGTAGTCAGTTAACTGAAAAGCAGTTTTGTCAGTGAAACTTTTTTTATGTTTTTAAGATTTGCTCTAAAAATAAGAATAATTAAACTATATAATTATAAAATAAAAAAAAATTACTTAATTTAGATAGGACAAAAAGAACTGACAAATACCTATAGCAATGTCTAGAATTATAAAAATAAAGCTTTATTTAAAAGAAAAAATTTAGAAATGTTTTTTTTCAAGTTGATAAAGCTTTATTATTAAAATAATAAATACACTTTAATATAACAGATCAGGCAATAATTGTCTTTTAGCAGTATTAAATTACTTGCGGCATGTGGGCAAAGTGGATTTTAAATATTTTTAAGAGTAAAAAATTTATTTCTTTATAAAAATGTGAAAAGTTGATTTGTGTGAAATATAATATATTTTAATATGTGAAGTGTGAAGATTTCAAAAAAAAATTTTTTATATGAAGATACGGCTCTGGTCTAGTTTATGAGTCCAATGACATTTTATGAGTCCAATGAAAGTTTACGAGTCCTATAAATGTTTATGAGTCCAATGAAGTTTTACGAGTCCCATGAAAGTTTATGAGTCCGATCAAAAGTTTATGAGTCCGATGAAAGTTTATGAGTCCAATCAAAAATTTATGAGTCCAATGAAAAATACAAATTTCTTCAATATTTATTTTTATTAGTGTTTCAATGGAACCGAAATTTCGACGGAAACGGATCCGAGTTGAGATTCGGATCCCGGAATAGGAACTTTTTCTTTCGGTTAACCGAACCGAACTATCCAAATCGGCTGACATGCCCGATACCTCATCATTTACATGATATCACATTTCATCACCGAATTTCTTCGGATTAACCTTAATCCCGACAGAGGATTTGTGTGTATTTGTGTGTATTATGAGCAAAATCTGGGAAATTCGCTGGATTAATTAGGACCTTCTACCCCCCTTTTTTGCGCCCAGACGATCATTTTGAGAATATTGCAAGGCCAACCCATATTAAAAAAACAAATCCTTAGTGGGGTAAAAAAGTTCAGGATTGCTCGGAATCGATTCGTGAACCGGAGCCGGATCCAATTTGAATTCCGGTTCAATGAACCAAAAACCGCCGGAACTTTCCGGAACCGGAATTTCCGTTTAAATTCTAATTTTTATATACTTAAGGCATTGACAATGGTTCAGTGATTACTAAATCACCTTACGACAAACATTAAATACTAAGGAAAATTGACCATTACGACATCGTCCCAGGAAGTAAGAAAAAATATGATCTGAGGCACTCCTTTCATATAGTCAAAATTTTGATTGGACTCATAAACCTTTGATCGGACTCATAAACTGTCATGGGACTCATAAACTTTCATGGGACTCGTAAATCTTCATTGGACTCATAAACTTTCATTGGACTTTTTGAAACTTTATAATTTTTTGGATAAAGTCTAAATTTGTTTTAGATTTTATTAACAATACCTATTTTTGCGGCCCCTATTTTTATTAAAAATGAGCGTGAGGAAATTATGAAATTCTATGTTGATAATAATTTTGAATATAGGAGTCGGAAACTGACTTTGAATTTCATAAATTTTTTCACAAATATTAATAAATATTTCCGCATTTTTATTTTAAATAAATATTTATTTTGTAATTAAAGTACAAGGTTTTATAATAAATAATAAAATGTTATTTATCGTTAAAAGTAAAGTGCATTACGTTAATTTTTTAATTTGTTGTTTTTTATTTTCGAAATTTGAAAGTACAAAATCACAGACTTTATAAATTCTCTATTCCTTCTTATAAAAAACATTTTCTTGTAGTACTTTTCGTTATTAATAAAATTATTTTTTCTTAAATTTAAAATTAATTTAAAATGAAATTTATTAAAGTTTTATTCTTTTTAATTTTCAATTCGATATTATGGAGTTTAATTAATTCTGTTAAAAATAATAAAAATCAAAACGAGTTAAATAGAGTTGAGGAAACCTCAACAGATTTAAATAAAATATTAAATGATGGCGCTGAATCATCTAGATTTACTGAAATCACTAAAAAAGACGAAATTGGAAATAATAAAAATGAAAAAAATCAAAGAAAAAAGATGCACATAAAAAATACTACCAAAAGAATATAGAAAAAATTCGAAAATATTACCAAGATAGAAAAGAAAAAGACTACTATCAGAAAAATAAAGAAAGATTGTGTAAAGCTAGCAGAAAATACTACCAAAATAATAAAGAAAAAAAGCAAGAATATAATCGAAAATACCGATTAAGTAAGAAAACTGAAAACGAAATTCAACAAAATGAAAATCCAAAATTAATAAATATTCAGGCTCATAATAGCGAAGGAACATCTTTTATTAATCCAGAGAAAAATGATTGTGGAAATAAAGGAAAGGAGCCGATTGTTTCTAAAGAGAACGTTCAGTTTGATCAAGGAAATATTCATCCTCAGATAGATGCTCCATCTCAATCTAATCTTAATGAGGCTTTAAATACAAAGTTTACTAAAATCACTAAAAAGGACAAAATTGGAAATAATGAGGAAGAAAAGCTGGAGAAAAAAGAAAAATACGAACAAAAGAATAAAAATAAGATTCGCAAGTATTACGAAAATAACAAAGAAAAATGGCAAGAATATTATCAGAAAAATAAAGAAAGATTGGATAAAGTTAGAAAAGAATACTACCAAAATAACAAAGAAAAATTGCAAGAATATATGAAAGACTACAAACAGAAAAATAAGGAAAGGTCGGCTAAAGTTAGAAGAGAATACGAGCGAAATAATAGAGAAAAAAGACGAGAACATAATCGAACATACAACCAAAAAAATAAAGAAAAGAAGCTCGAATATATGCGAAAATTCAGATTAAAAAAGAAAACTGAAAATGAAATTCAACAAAATGAAAATCCAAAATTAAGAGACATTCAACCTGATACAAACCAAGGAACATCATTTGTTAATCTACAGAATGTTGATTGTGGAAATAAAGGAAAAGAGCCGATTGTTTCTAAAGAGAACGCTCAGCTTGATCAAGAAATTAATCAACAAGAAAATAATACTCCCGTTCAACCTTTTAAAAATGTTGAAGAAAAATCGTTTAGTTCGCAAACGAATTATGATTGTGGTACTAATTTAAACGACCCAATTATGTGCGCTTTTGAAAACGTAAATTTTCATGATGGAAAACTTAACCAACATGACGATGATTTAAATAATTTAGGTCATCTTTTAGAAGATCAGAATTTTCTAGATAATCTGAATCAATTTCTTGAATCACCAAGAAAAAGCCAAAAAAATAGATTACACAACCAGAAAAATAAAGAAAAACTGAGAGAATATAGATGTGATTATTATAAAAAGAATAAACAAAGAATTGTTGAAGCTCAAAGAAAATACAGACAAAATAATAAAGAAAAGAAGCAGGAATATATGCGAAAATACCTACTGAGAAAGAAAA
Source organism: Meloidogyne enterolobii (assembly GCA_963681835.1). Taxonomy (NCBI): domain Eukaryota; kingdom Metazoa; phylum Nematoda; class Chromadorea; order Rhabditida; family Meloidogynidae; genus Meloidogyne; species Meloidogyne enterolobii. Next base: position 748,908 of record CAVMJV010000007.1, read on the forward strand.
CTGAAAAAGAAATTCAACAAAATGAAAATCCAAAATTAATAAACATTCAAGCTGATACTAGCGAAGGAACATCATTTGTTAATCCACAGGATACTGATTGTGGAAATAAAGGAAAAGAGCCGATTGTTTCTAAAGAGAACGTTCAGTTTGATAAAGAAAATATTCATCCACAAAAAGATGCTCCTTCTCAATCTGCTCACAACGAAGGAAATTCATTTGCTAATACACTGACGGATGATTGTTTGAATAATTTAATTTGCCCAATAGATTGGTCTTGCGAACAAAAAAATCAACCAAGTGATGCTAAGAATTTTTAAAAAAAATATTTATTTAATTACTACAACCAAGACCCTCTAAAATAAACCCCGAGGTTCTCTAGAGGAAGCTTATTTTAGAGTGGGCTTATTTGGAGGAGGACCTATTTTTTTCAATGTCTAAATTTTTCAAAAACTAAAATTTATTACTAAACATTTAGACAAAAATTTTCTAAAATTCAACTCATCAATACTAAGTCTTATAACGAAAAATCTGTGTCGAAAAACTGATCAAGTACTCAGTGATCCTTCTTCTTAGATAGCGTATCTGCCTTACTAAACTGAAGTGATCAAAAAATTAAATAATAACAGACTATTAAAGAAATCTAAAATGAAGATTGCACAAATATTATAAAATTTCTAAAATAAAATATTCATTGAACTATTTTATTGTTTATTGTATTTAAAAAAATTATTTTATTGTATTTTTAACAATTTTGTTGTCGCGAAGCGAAGTCGGAATTAAAAATTAGTATTTTTTCCATAAACACATATTTTATTTATACTTTTTATCTACCTAAATTTAAAGAATTTTTCCCATCCTTTTTCTATTATAAAAACATAAACTTTGGCCTTTAATTTTTCTTTTTGTGTCCATATTCTTTATATATTCTTATTTTTTCCTATTTTGGTTTTGTATGCAGCTTCTTTCTACTTTATTCTATTGTGGTTTTTAATTCCTGCCTTAACTTGACCAGTTTTTTCTCACAAAAAAACAGGTATCAAGTACTCAGCGATCCTTCATCTTAGATATGTCTTTAAGTTTAGTATGTCTTTAGTTTTTAGATTATAATGTTAGAGAAAGAGTTTTGCAAAAGTTTAGCCGCCGGGCAGGATTCGAACCTGCGACCTCCCGCTTTCGCTCGCTATATGCAGGAGCTCTACCTCTGAGCTACCGGGGCATCGACTAATGCTTTCTCTTTTTTCTTTTTAGATCGTTTAACCCCCGCCTAAGCGTTTTAAATGCTGCTGGATGAATCATCCTTACATTAGATTATTTATTATTTTATTATTAATAACAATGTTAGATTATCAAAGAGATTATCAAAGAGGTATAATATAATTTAATCTGTGAAGTGTGAAGAAAATTTGAAAAAAATATAATTTTGGTACTTTATGGATATGTCACCCCCTCCTATTTTAAGTCTCAGAGTTTTCCTTAAACGTAGAAAATCGTCAGAGATTATTTTCTTCTTCATGTCAATCATTTTTCGTTCTTCAAGCAAAATAAGTGAAATGTGGTTAATGTAGAAACGAAATGAGTGAATGTAAGTACAAAATATGTGAAAAGGCCTATTGTGCATTTTTTTGTAAAATTTGACATATTTAGGCACTTATTGAGAAAATTGTTGTCTAAAAAATTATTTTCTGGTAAAATATGAAATTTTTTCAAAAAATTTTTGTCAAAAAATTTTTTTGGAAAAAATTTTCTCTGAAAATTTTATCAAATTATTTTTGCAAGCAAAATAATTAACATGAATTAATTTATATATAATACTGATAGAAAAATCAATTTATTTAAAATTTTATAGCTTAACTATTCTACATATTGTCGCGAAGCGAAGTTGGAATTAAAAATTAGTATTTTTTCCATTAACACATATTTTATTTATACTTTTTATCTAACTAAATCTGAATAATTTTTCCCATCCTTTTTTAAAAACATAAACTTTGGCCTGTAATTTTTCTTTTTGTGTCCGTATTCTTTATATATGCTTATTTTTCTTCCTATTGCCGTTCACTTTTGGTTTTGTATGAATATAAAATCTTGTACATTTTATTCAACAGACATTACAATATGTAAATTTATAATCAATAGATATCAGAAAATTTTTATTAAAATGTAAAAAAACTGATATAATAATAATTATTAAATTATTATATTTGAATATTTATTAATATTATTAAATATTAATTTTTTATAAATTTATTTTTAATCTTTAATCTTAAAATTAATTTTTATTTATAAATTTTTAAGTTTCTCTTTTTAATGCAGCTGCGCAAAGGAACAGAGTATGTTTAAAGTTACAAAATTTTGTGCCAGCTTTTTGATATTTCTTTCGCTCCTTACATAAATTTTCATTCTACTAATTTTGCTCAACAATTAAAATTTTTAATTAAAATAAATTATATTTTTTTTATTCTTTTTAATAAAGTTTTTGAAACTTTATAATTTTTTGGAGAAAGTCTAAATTATTTTTAGACATTTATTTACAGCACATATTTTTTGCGGCCCCTATTTTTATTAAAAATGAGCGTGAGTAAATTATGAAATTCTAAGTAAGTTAATTTTGAATATAGTCGGCAACTATCTTAGAATTTTATAAATTTCTAATAAATATTTCCGCATTTTTATTCAAAATAAATATTTATTTTGTACTTTAAGACGAATTAAAGTACAAGGTTTCATAATAAATAATAAAATGTTATTTATCTATAAAAGTGCATTACGTTAATTTTTTATTTCGTTGTTTTTCATTTTCGAAATTTCAAAGTGCAAAATCACAGACTTTATAAATTCTCTATTCCGTCTTATAAAAAATATTTTCTTGTAGTATTTTTCGTTATTAAAATTATTTTTTTAATTTAAAATTAATTTAGAATGAAATTTATTAGTGTTTTAATCATTCTAATTTTCAATTCGACATTATGGAGTTTAATTAATTCTGTTAAAAATAATAAAAATCAAAACGAGTTAAATATAGTTGAGCAACCCTCAAAGGATTTGAGTAAAGTATTAAATGATGGGGCTGAATCATCAACTAATCCTCTAAATCAAAAATATAAAGAAATATTAAAATTTAAGCCTAAAATTACTAAAAATGATAAAACTGAAAATAATTATAACGAAAAAAGGTTACATAGAAAAGAATATCTTAAAAATTACTATCAGAAGAATAGAGAAGCTAGGCAAGAATACAAGAGAATTTATTACCGAAATAACCAGGAAAAGATGCGAGGATCTTCTCGAAAATACTACCATAATAATAAGGAAAAGAAACTTGAAAGTATGCGAAAATACCGACTAAGAAAGAAAAATGATATTCAACAAAATGATTGTTTAAAATTAATCAAAATTCAATCTCATAATAATGAAGGAACTTCTTCTGATAATCAACAGTATAATAATTATGGCGCTGGTCTAGTTTATGCGTCCAATGAAACTTTATGAATCCAATAAAAAAATAATTGGATTTTTCTTAGTATTGCAAAGTAGGGGTATGGTTCCAAAACATTGCTTCATGTTCGGGACCTAAGCCCACTGGGTCTGAGACCCTTCCTTGCCCTATCCCTCGAAATTTCATAAAGTTATAGCCAATTTTTAAAAATTTCGGAAAAACAACTATAACTTTCCGAAATTTCGAGAGATAGGGAAAGGAATGGTTCCAAACCCAGTGGGCGTAGATCCCTAACATGAAAAATGTTTTGGAACCATACCATGAAAAATCTAATTTTTTGTTGATTGGACTCATAATAGTTTGATTGGACTCATAAAAGTTTAATTGGACGCATAAACTAGACCAGCGCCATAATTATTTACAAAAGAATAATTTAATCCAGTCTTTTAATAATAAAAACGAAAATAATAGAGTATATCCTTCAGGAACTGAAGATTCTGTTAATGATTTATTTGAGCAATTTGCTTGCACTTTTGAACAGAAAAATGCTCAATATGGTCAAATTACTAAGCAAGATGATTTGAAAGATTTGGATGATCTGAACAATTTAGACGATTTAAATTTTTTGGATGATATTTAAATTTCTTATGATGGTATGAATATTTTAAATCAACAAAAAATTAAGTTGAAAACGTAAAATTATTACTTTCTGTCTTTTTTTGCGTTTACTATTATATTTTTTTCACGTTTCTAAGGTTGGAAATAAAATCATAAATAAACCTATAGTAAGGTTTTGAATTGAAAAAGTACCCCCGGGGCGAAGACTACGCGTTTTTGATTCATCCGTTAGAATTCAGAGAATTAGTAATGAATTTGTAAGAGAATTTTAACAAGTTTTGCCGACTACTTTTAATAACATTAAATAAATTAATGAAAAATGTAAAGACAGAATATCAAAGATATCCGTTAATATACATTTGAAACATATCTTACCCCCTGTTTCGGTAGATGGACATCTTTGTAGTTTAAATAAAAGCGTAGTTAATTAAAATTATGCAGTTATAGCGATAATGCCAAAATATTTTATTAGAATTAAGAGTCTATGTAAAATAAATTGATTTTGAAATAAATAATTTTTTAAATAATTAATTGGCCAATGGGTTGAGATTGGACCTAGGTGATACTCACAAGTTAAAATAAAAATGGAGAAACTCATGAAAATTTAAATTTTAAAAGTATATCAAAAAGTGGAACTGTAGCAAATATTTTTAGATTTAATTTTGGTATTTTGGACGGAAAATTAATAGACATTTCACAGTCATAGGAATTCAGGAAAAAAATATGGATTTCCATATATGTAAATGGAAACCCTAATAATAATAATTAAAATAGTCTAACGGTTTGAATAAGCCCATAGAAGGTAAAAATTTGAAAGTTATTCAGGAAAACAACGGATTTTGGTTGATTTTATTATCATATTTTAAAGAGAATTTTTTGCCTATCGAAAGATATCAAATTTATTAAAATCGGTTGATCCGTTCTTTAGTTCACAGACTTAGACTTAACCTAGTCTTTGCAGATTTGCAAGTCCAGCTTGCTAATAAAAAGAAAGAAAATGCAAAACTTGCTTTTGCTGCTTAAGAGTTCTTAAATAAACTTGGGCACACTTCAATTTCCTGTATTAACAATTTTATAAGCAAAATTGTTTTTGGAAGTAAAAAGAGGTGAGGGACTGAGAGAAGGGGATTTATTGAATATTTATTGAATAAAAAATGAAAAATTGAAAATAAATAAAATTTAGTTCATGTGCTGAAAGGGTAGGTGCACAATACCTCGATAGTTCAATTGAGGAGGGACAGGAGGGATTCGATCAGAACGAATCAGCTCCTTAAGTTTTATGGTCGACGGAGATTTGCAATCTCCAAAAAACGAGTCCCTAAGAAAAAACACAAACGAAACACAAAACACAATTAAAAAATATTTATTTAATCAAAATAATATTATAATTGAAGTGCCTCGGGGGAATATAAGCCGAGCACAATTTTGGGGCTGCAGGTCAACAAAGCAGGCCCTTGTGGTCTTAAACAATATTAAAATGCGAGCAAGTTAAATAGGTTGGTTGGAATTGATTGGCAGGGCTCAAAAAGCGCTGGCAATCAAAAAGCAAGCAAGTGAAGAATGAATTACCAAACAAGTAAATGATGGGAACAACAAGTGATTAAAGGAAGTTGGCCAAAGCATTAAATAGGGGACAAAAAATGGGCGATAGAAAAATGTGAAATAGAAAAAAGTAAATTGTGAAAATGTGTTTTGGAGCGGGGAGAGATAAATAAATTTTAAAATATAGATTAATAAAATAAATTGGGATTTAAAGTGCCCTTTTGGGCACACTCCCCGCCCCGGCGGAAAAACATTTAGCGAGGGGGAAGGCGAGAAATGGTGGTACGAATGGATTTCAAAACACGTGTAATTCCTCCCTCTATTGCCAAAAAATCATGGATTGGCTCTTCTAATTTTTCTTGTTCCAAATCTGCAAGAGCTCGGCCAACTGATCGATTAAGTTGTTCTGCCTGGATACGCAGAGTTCGGAGGTGTTGGTCGACCAGTGGTGAACGACCGAGGGCCGGGCGAACAGGCCGGCCCCCAGCAGCTTCCCGAGCATAAGGAGTAGGGCGACGAGGATCACCTCGAGGGCCTACTTCCCCATGGTCCGTTTCTCCAACGCGAGACAATGGGATAGGTCGAGGAATCGCACCCTTAACCTCCGGAGGTGGGAAAGCGGTCGGTTGTTTAACGGACGGCATTGATGTTGGCGCACCATAAATTTGAGAGGTAGAAGCTGGTGGCGGAATAGCCACGGCCTTTTCAGTCAATTTACTGATGCAGGTAAGGAGGGCATTTGATATGCGCTCCTCGAGGCTGCAATCTGTATAAATGGATTTTGGGGGATTTTCAGGGTTTTCACTTATACCTCCTCCGCTTCCAATCGTAACTTGCCCTTCCATTTGTGATGATTGAGTGGGAGCAAGTGCTGTTGCCAATTTATATTGTAATGGCGGCTGGGTGGATGTCGTTAAAGGAATTGGAGGTGGTTGGTTTTGTTGCTGCTGTTGTTGTTTATTTTCATTTTCTATTTGTGTTGTCAAAGGTAAAATTGAAGCAGAAAAATCCTCTTCTGGATTAACAATTAGCGCTGTTTTTGGACTCTGCGAGTCCTTATTGCTTTCGATGAATTTTGTATTGTTGTCTGGACGTGGAATCTCTTCCATTGAATTAACCAAACGGTCCATTTCTTCTTGGTCCTCAATACTTTGAGGTTTTCCAAATGTTGCAATAAAGGCACTCTCACGAGCTTTTTTAATAATTCGTTGTTCCTTGACAGTAGCAGAGCTGGAACGTTTAGGCATACTAGAAATTAGTAAGTAATTGTTGTTAACAAAGGGCAAGAAACAACACGGAGCGCGAAAGAAAGGACAAAGTAAAAAACCGTTAAATTCTTGAGCGGGGACAGTGTCCGCGCCTAGAGCAAAAGCCAAAGCAATTATAGCAAAAATAATTGAGATGGATTTAATGGGGCGCCACGCACGAGGGATTATAATCTTTAGGGCTTCCTCATTCCCCTCCTCTCTTATCACCTCGGGCTCTCGAGGATTCCGAGCCGGTGGTGGTTGTGTGGTTGACGAACTCCCGACCCTAGAAGAGGGTCGAATATTGCGCCCTGTGGCGGAATGTCCAATCCTCGGTTCCGGGTATTCAACCGGGGTGTATATCAAGAGCTCCAGGGGTAAGTATTCTTCGTGGAGTTGGCCTGCTTTCCAGCAAGAGTGGCCAACCGCACGGACCCTCTGCCTACTCTGCCTGGAGGAGCCTCGAACTCCTCCCTTCAGGACCAGGCACGGGAGTTCGGGATACTCCAGTGGCTGACCCTTATCCCGGAAAAAATCCTCAACAGTCTGCCCCGGCTGAACATCGGTGATCCAGGCGGGGGGACTGAGGATTGGATCTGCCTGCGGCAGCCTCTTACCCTTATAGGTCAAATTCTCCCAAAGGAGGAGCAACAAACCCTGTGCTCGTCGGCGCGGAGTGTCATTGGTCCAGGTCGGGGGCCAAAAGCGCCCGACGGATTTGGGAATGTATTCGGCCATTGTCTGTCCTCTCCGTGGCCAGTCAGGAGTGTATCCTACCTCCTGGCATTTTAGAAAATATTCCCTATAGGTAGATCCTGGCTCGTACTCGGGGGGTACGAGGCAGGGTTGCGCTTGCATTTCTTGAAAAAGGAAAAGGTTTAGAGTCGCAATGGATGGAAAGGTCGCTTGGGAGTTTTGAATAAACTGCCAAGTGGAAAATGATTTTTCTTGGCTTTGCTGGCTATTTATAAAGCCAAACTTTTTTGGTTGAATGTTGGGCGGTGCGATGAGAAAGTTTTGGCCCAATGGCCTTGCCTTCTTTCTCCTTCGTGCACCGCCAATTTTTGGCATTCCAATAAACAATTCATCTTTCAGAGAATTGAAGAAAAAGATAGCCATCTGTGTGTTTCGATGGGTAAAGTTAATGTGAAGTAAACAATTATTCATTTTTACTTCCTTTTGTTTATTTGATTTAATGTGACGGACAGGCGCTTGTTGAATAATGCGCCATAGTGCGTCTTTAGAATTACAAAAGTTAGCTTTATTTTTGGCCTTTGCTAACTTTTCAAAAAGGGATGTGAAATGTGTAATTTGTGCAGATGTTGGACAGAAAAACATTTTTAAATGTTTAATTTGCACACAATTATTCTTTTGTATTTGCCAAATTTTTATTTGAAGTTTGGCCGATGTTTTATTCAATGGGCATATAGCCCCTTCCCCGCCGGCCAAAAAAATGGCGATAAAAATTGGGACAAGTTGAGTCGCAATTTTTCTAAAAAATTTTAATTTAAGCCGGAGGAAGAAATAGAACAAAATTAGAAGAGAAATTAAAACAAAGAGAAGAGATATGATAAATCCAATTGGTAGTGCGGGGAAAAGTGAGTACGGGCTGAAATTTGATAAATTCCAGACCGATGTCTTTTGCCCGGACATCGATTGTACTATCTCTCTTTCTTTCCACGGGAGAGGGATAAACATCAGCTCTCCTTTGAGATTAAATTCCGAGTCACCTCCCGGACATTTGGTCGTACAAATAGTGTCGATTCTCGATCTGGTGTAGGTAAAAGCGGCAATTCCCTCCGTTCCGTTTTTAGAGCAACGAGTAACGAAGTTAATGCCATCGGCACATCGGGTATAAGCGAGTGCCGTGCCAAAATCAGTCGTGCAAGTAAAATTTACTTGGACGCCCTTAAGGCACTTATAGCAACCTCGAACATTCTTGGCAGTGATTTTGCAGGACGACTCAGTGATTTCTGATATTAGTTGGAAATTTTTCATTTGTAAGTGAATTTGGATAGGGGTATAAGTTTGTTCAACATAAACTTGCTCTCCATCTGTTAGGAAGGTGTGCCGGCCGATGTTGAGGGGGAGACGTGCCTCTGGGTCGGCAAGAATCGCCTCCGCGTCAAACTCTCGGCATTGACACGTTACTGTATCATTTGCGTGGCGACAGTCTCGGCACGCCTCTTCAGAAATGCTACAGCCAAAACCTCGGGCACTTGGTAGATCGGGACATTTTAAGTCTCGAGGTACATCTTTTCCTAAAGCAACAGAAAAGCCATGCGTTAGGAAAGAGGTGCCTAAAATTGGTGCCGGAGGGTTAGAGACAGCTATTGGTGTTAATGATATGTTTGTTCCGTGATGGGTCAGTCCCGGTATTAAAGTCAAAAATTCCTCTAGAACATTATCATTGACTGTAATCGCGAGATCTGCTTTTATGTGGTAGTCCCATGTTGGACATTCAAATAGCTCGTAAACATCAAGGGACATGGGGACTGCGTACCAGCGGTAAAAGTGACAGCTGGCTGTAGGTAATCCGCATCCCTTACTCCACATAGCGGATGGCTCGAGGCATCCACTAGTGCCGACTTTATCCATTATTTCAACGAGTTCGGGGATATGCGTGTTTGGCCCGACTTGTGAGCAGAAGCTTCCTGAACAAGAGCCGCTAGTCGGACATCGCCAGACTGAACGGGTATTGATCTGGTAACTTCTTAGGTAGGCTATTGTCTTTGGATTGCAGACGAGAGTTAGTGCTTTTAGGGTCAACGTCAAAGCTCCTAATACTTCTCCAACTTTATTTTTTATTAGGAGAGTATTGGGCTGGCCAGCAGGCAACAAACTCAATGTTGTTGAGCTGGTGACCGAACAAAATCTAGTGCCATTATTGACTCGGCAACTCTCGGATTGTGATATTACAGCTACAGTATCAGAGTTGGCGAGTGAAAGGTTAGAAGCTAGGAAAAGAGAGAAGATACCGTAACGTGCGAGACGCATTAAGCTAGCTTGTCTCAGTTCCCTACCTTTCTTTTTCACCTCTTTTATGTTTCTGGTCAATTTCCTTATTGGTTCTTTAATTATTAATTTTCTTTTTATTGTTTTTGCACGTTCTCTTTGCCTCCGGAATGCTTTTCTCAATATTTTAAAAAGGAATCCGAAGGGCTTAATAAATTTTTGTATGGCTCCGAAGAGGCAGCTGAGTAAAAGGAGAATGGGAAAGAGAACGCTGCAGGCAACAATGGCTGCCATTTTCGGTTTGCATCTTGAGTTCAATAAAAGCTCTAGACAGAAGTTGCAATCTATTAATTGACAGGGGTGGAAGGCAGAACATTGGGCAGAGACCTCATATGGATTTTCTCTATTTGTATCCCAAAAGTTTGCCTTGCACTCATAATTATTCACTAACATTTCCTTGGGCAGAATGTGATTAAATTCTGGCTGTCCGGGAAATAAGTGACAATGTTCTGCACAACAGATTTGGATTTTACTTATTTTTTCAGGTGCAAAAATTCGTACTCCTCGATTATTGCAATGGACTAGGCATCCTCGACAAGAAGGACAACCAGTGCATTCAATAATCGAAACAGCTGAAATTGTTGAAAATAGTATTGAGGAGAAGCAAAGGACAAATAATGCAGCAGCCATTACTGTAGCTTTGCTGCGTGTAATCATTCGATGTTTTGGGGTAGTTGAAGGAATATCAATATTCCTTCCTTGTCTTAAATTGGTAGGTATTGGTGTAGGAGGAGGGGGATCTTCTTCCGCCTCTTCCTCAAACGGTGATATCTTTTTAGTGATTTTGATACCAGGGTCTGGTGGTTCCGTTTCTGAACCAGCAGAGTCATCTGGTTGTATGTTTTCTTTGTCATTCGATTCGGGTCCGGCCTCGAGTGGGTATATACGATTTACCGGCCTGGTAGTAATTCGACCATTTGGCATGCGAAGTTTTACACTTCGGATGGGTCCTGGTTGGCCGTTCAATTGCTCAACCCGAGCCATGATCCAAGTATTTCTCGGTTGCATAGAGTCTTCTACCAAAACAACGTCCCCAACTTCAGGAGATGATTTGGTCTGAAGGCGTGGTCCGGCGTGATTCCATTTGGAATTGTCACGGAGGAGCACCAAATACTCTTTTCTCCAACGTGTCCAGAGGGAGTCTAGGTTCTCTAGAGTCCCTTTCCAGTGGAGGAGTAATTGTTCGTGAGGTTGTAAATGTTCGTGTCGTTTTGGCTTATTGGCGGGGTCAAAATTTAGAATAGAGCCCGGTTGAATGAAATCTATTGGTCTGAGTGGTAACGGAGTACCTTCCCCATCTGAAACGTGGGTAAGTGGTCTAGAATTAAGAGCAGCTTCCACTTCAGCAACGAAGGTGGCAAGCTGGTCATAAGGTAGAATCTGCTTCCCTAGTGTACGCCTGAAGCATGTTTTGGCCAAACCGATCAATCTTTCGTAAATGCCTCCGGCCCATGGTGAAAGGGCCGGAATAAATTTCCATTCGATCTTACTGTCAGCCAAAAGCGGTGCTAAGGCGGCGCTAATTGCTTTCTCAGCGAGAACGAGATTTCTTCCGTTGTCGGTGAGAACTCTTTCCGGCTTGCCTCTCCGGCTAATAAAACGGCGGAAGACATTTATGAAGGAGGCTGCGGTCAGATCAAGTGTTGGTTCAATATAGACCGCTCTTGTTGTAAGGCAGGTTATAAGTACGAGCCAACACTTGACGAGCGCTCCGTTGACTTTGGTAAGGGTAGGCCCGGCATAATCGATTCCAATTGACTGGAATGGGCGCCTTTGTTGAACCCGGTCAGAAGGGAGCGGAGGCATTTCAGGTAAAGCGTATTTATAGGAATTCATTTTCCTACAGGCCATACAATCTGAAATAACACGGCGCACCGTCTGACGGGCTTTAGGTTGCCAATACTGATTAAGATATTCTGTAAGCGTCCAATCTACTCCCGCGTGGCATAATCCCTTGTGAATATGAGTTATCACAAGTTTGCCCACGACAGAATTTTTCGGGAGGAGAATTGGGTGGATCAAGCCCTCAGGGCTTTGACTATTAATCATCCGGGTTTGAAGGCGAATGATTTTATCCTTATCTATGATGTGTTTATATTTTAAAAGTTCTTCGGAACATTCATTTTGTTCCCATTTAATTAAATATTTTTCAGCCAAGGTGATATCCGAGGCTGTTGGAGGCCCATTTTTCGAGACCGATTTTAGGCCAATCGTTGGGGCTCCTTTTATCCCGAGTATAACATTGATGAACCTGAGTATGTAGAACATAATTCTTCTTGATTTGACCCAGGAGCTCGAGCGGATCAATCGCTGATGGCTTTCGCGCGAGGTAACCTGGGCTTGGAGAGTTAAAACTTGGTCACTGTGATTTTCTTCGGGTTCACTTCCTATAGCTTCCTTGAGGTTAAATGTCTCGAAATTGGGGTCCTCGGGCCAGCTGGAAGCACTTTCCTCCAACCAGTCTGGGCCGGACCACCACAGTCGGCTCTGATTTAGCTCTTGGGGTGTGAGGCCTCTGGTCGCTAAATCGGATGGATTTTCATTGGTACGAATATAGTGGAATGTTATGTTGGTATGTCTCTTTATTTCATCAAGCCTCCTTTGGACAAAGGATGGTTGGCTTTGGGGTGATCTAACCCATGAAAGGGCTATTTGGGAATCACTCCATAGGTGGATTTGAGTCAAAGGTACGCCTATCTCTTTCTTTACATAAGCCGTAGCTCTGACTCCGATAAGAATAGCAATTAATTCCATTCTTGGTATTGTTAGTGTTTTACCGCCTTTCTTTGGCTTGAGGCGATTTTTGGCAAATATCAATGAGGTGGAAATTGAATCATTGTTTACCCCTCTAAGGTAAACTGCGGCTGCATAGGCGCAGGAGGAGGCGTCTACAAATGTGTGTATTTCGGTTTCTTGAGGTGTAATTGAGAGCGCCCTCCGAGGAAGAGAAATGTTTGTGTGTTGCCACCCCTTGAGAAATTTTTCCCAAACGGATGTCTCTTCGTCGGATAGGGGGCTGTCCCAGTCGTGCCCCTCGTCCCAGAGCTTCTGAAAGAAAAGCTTTGCTGGGAGGACGGAGGGGGACAATAGGCCTAGCGGATCATATATGCCGGCTAGTGAGCTGAGAACGGCTCGCCTTGAGACGTTCTTTTTCATGGGTTCGTTGGGTAATTGGAAACTAAGACTGTCTGTATTGATGTTCCACCTCATCCCGAGAACCTTGGGCTCCTGTGCGTCCAATCGGTCTTTCTCGGGAATGGCATTCATCAATTTAGATGAATTGGATGAAAATTCTCGCAAGTTCATGCTTGCGTCAGAAAAAATCTCCTTTGCCCTTCGGCACTTGTCGAGGAGTTCGGGCCAGGTTTCAGCCCCTAGGTGTAAATTATCTACGTAGAGGCTGTTGGCTAGTTCGGAGGCAACTCCTGGGCCGTACTTGTCAAGATGGTGGCGAATAACTCCCGCTAAAAGATAGGGGGAACATATAACGCCAAAGGCCACCCGGGCGAAACGATAAACCTGAATGTTTTCGCCTACAGGGGGCTTTTGAAGTTCCTTCACCCACAAAAATTTGGCGACCTCTCGGTCGGCAGGGTGAAGCCCGACCATCAAAAATGCTGATTCAATGTCGGATATGGCGACATATTTGGGTTGGCGGAATCTGATAAGTAATCCGACAAACTCAGGAAGCAGGACCGGTCCCCGAAGCAGGCAATCATTTAATGATGGCTGCCCTCGGGGATGGGCGCTTGCGTCGAATACTGGACGTAATTTGTGGGTAATGACCGCGTGGTGGGCAAGATAATGTTCTTGGCCTTCCGGGTCCTTTTGAGCCGGTTCGATAATTCCTTGCTTGAGGTAATCAAGGAAGACTTTATTGTATTTTTCTAATAATTCTTTTGATCGATTAAGGTTGTTGTATGTTGAACATAGGCGGCTGTAGGCCATTCTGTAATTACTGGGTAATGGGGCTCTCGGTTCGCGCCATAGCCAGCTTACGGTATATCTTCCTTCCTTATCTTGAGTAATTGATTTCTTCAATTGATTTATGGCAACTTGGTCATCGTCGGAGGCTGGATTTTCTCGAATACCTATGCTCTCGAGATTCCAGAACTCCTCTATTGTGTTGGATTGAGGCATTTGGTCCACGCTGTCGTTGCTTACGGTAGCTAGAGAATGCGATAGTTTCCCTCCCTGAGGGCTCATATCGGATTCTCCCCCAACTACCGGACCAAAGGCTGTTTGAATGACAAAGAGCCCTGGGGCGACTTCAGTCCTTCCCATAAAATATTTCCAGAAATGACGGGTGCCGAGCATGATTCCCGGGACTTCCGTCGAAAGTTCTATTGCTTTCTGGACTTCAGGAAAATCGGCAACTTGAGTAGGCATTTCGGCTACCCAGTTGGCCATTTCGAATGAAGTGCTTATCTCTTTAGTCCAATTAAGCTCTACTTCCTCCCATTCGCCGTCCTCTCGTTGGATGGAAATAGCATAGGACGGGGAACGAATTCTAATCGGATCGCGTAACGTCCCGCCAAAGCCGTGAACTTCAACATCGTCACGGGCAATTTGGGGAGGACGTAATTTTTTCACTAATGACTTTACAATGTAGCTTAACTGGCTCCCTGGATCGAAAAATACAAATGCAGGGATTTCCTTGTTTGGCTCTCTAGGTGAGGCAATCGCAATCTTTCTTGTCATAAGATATGCGGTTGGCTTTTTGCGAAGATGGGAATAAGCCATTGCGGTAATTGATTTCTCTGGTTGTACTTTCTCGTTGTCGATTGAAGGTTCTGTCAAATTTGAACCTGTGGCGGGACCTTTCTCCGAGGTCGCGGCCATTTGGGTAAATTGTTTTTGTGGTTTCTGTTTATTTACTTGACGATAATTTGCTTGAGGCCCTTTGTCTTCTCGGCCTTTCGTACAGACTAACATGTGGTGACCGCCCTGGCATTGTCCACATATTTTAAAAGAGTGGCAATCCCGAGAGGTGTGACCTTCATTTAGGCAACGAACACATCGGTTCTGCGCCCTTAGGCGACGAAAGCGATCTTGCGGCGTGGGATATTTCGGGCATTGTGACGGAAGATGGCCGACAATATCGCACAATGAACAACGGCGCGGTCCTCTAAACAGACGGCGGTTTTCTTGTCTTGACTGTATAGGCGCCCCGAAAGAGCGCGTTAATTCAGGCGGTCTTCCCTTCTGGGCTACCTTGTTCCTCTGTACGGGAGGATTAGTTATTTCCTGCCGGACTCTGGTTACGGTAGAGCATCGTTGTACTTCTTCTTTGATCTCAACAATTTCGCGCAGCTCCTTTCTGAGCTGGGCACAGTTCCACCGTATTCCAGAACCACGTTCCTTCTCAACTAATTTCGCAACGATTTGCTGTGGTAACTTAGATTTAATAGCGGTCGAGACGAACGGGGACGAATCAACGTGCCCATACGCCTCGAGCTGGCGACAAATGCGTTCTATGTTGTCGACAAACCCGCGGAGAGAATAAGTACTCTCATTGGCGGGGTGCAGATTCATTAGCTCGGCTTCTAAAGCCTCGGTAATGGCTCTGCTGTCTCCATACCGAGATTTAAGCAAATCGAGAGCTCGCGTATAGTTCTCGTTCGAAAGAACGAAACCCGCGACTAACTCCTTGGCAGGGCCCTGGAGGAAGGTAAGCAGGTAGCTCATCTTCCTGATATTATCCATAGGACGCTGGTCAATGTTGGCAGAAAATAGCTGCCAGAAGGTTGGCCACTTCCTGGGATCCCCATTAAAAGGATCCAAGCGAAGTTCGGGCAACCTAATATCTGGCTGGAAACGACTTACTTGTTGCTGATTAAACTCCTGATTGACTTGTTGAAATTGTTGTTGATTGACTTGTGGATTGACTTGCTGATAAGTTTGTTGATTGAATTGCTGATTGACTTGCTGGTAAGGTTGTTGATTGAATTGTGGATCGACTTGCTGGTAATGTTGTTGATTGAATTGTGGATCGACTTGCTGGTAATGTTGTTGATTGAAATGTTGATTGATTTGCTCGTTGTGAATTGACTGATGTTCAAGAACAGACTGGTGCTGTTCTTGCTGTTCTGTTTCGGTTAAGGTTTGACGTGAACCTTGACTTGCTTGACTGCTCGCCTCATCAGGTTCGGCGAGGAGATACTCAATTTCGTTGAGGACTCCCCTAGCTTGTTCCGCAATTTCCATGAAATGCAGTTGTCTGACTTGTACTCCCTCTCCTGCTGCGGGAGGAGGGAAATCCTGGTAGGTTCGCTCCTCGGCCTCCAGAGATTCTCCCTCGAGCCGGTCGATGAGGTTCGACCATTTCTCGTTCAGGTCGTCGACACGGCTCAGGGTACGGCCGAGGTGATGGTGCTCACCTCGGAGTTGTAATAGGTCCCGCTCGGCGCCAGCTCTCAGTAGCTCGGTGGCGGCGGCGAGATGGTCCTTGAGGGCCTTAAGTGCCGGTCCTAATTGGCTTCTGATTGGACCGGATGAAGGCATAATGATTCTCGAACTTGATAGGCTAAAGCAGGATTAAAGGCCAAGTTTGGGCTTTAAAACTGGTTAGGCTGGAAAAAATATAAAAATGTTTTTAGGTTGAAAAAAGTGGAAAGTTAGCACTTTTTTATTTATTTTTGGTAAATATGTGAAAGAATGTGACTGCCCGTGCAAGCAGTGACAAAAGGAAGGAAAAAGAGCGATGTCCCGTGAAAAGGGATGAGCAATCGCTTTTGTAATTTGTGTAGTGGCTGGCTAGAGCCAAAAATGTAAAATGTGCAGCCAATAGGAAAGTTGACTGCAGGTGGTTATTTTTGCCACTTAGGGGGCAAAAAACTAGTGATCGCCTGAAAAGGGGAAAAGTCACTAGAAAAAACAATGGGCAACAAAAGTTGGCCAAAGTTAAATGAAAATGTGCAGTCAATAGAGAAGGTTGACTGCAAAAGTTGGTTTTGCCGCTTTGGGGGTAAAAAGGGCTAGTGTCTGCCTGAGAATAGCAAAGACACCAGAAAAATGTATTAGGCAACGATAAGTTGGCCAAAGTACAGTGACGGCCAAACAATGGCTACAACACTGACTGGAATGTATTTGGCGGGTAATCGGCCAAATAAATGTAAAGGCCCGGCTTGGGGCAAAAGATCACCGGGCAATAGGTATGAAATTGGCCGGATAAGGTAAAATTGGCAGGCTATTGGCCAATTAGAGTGACGGCCCTGCACGGGGCGGCAGATCACTCAAAAATGTGTTGTGGCCCGGCTTGGGGCGAAAATAAAGTAGAGCAACTTAAAAGTTGGTCTGGTTGTATAAGAGTACGGGGGCAGTGCGATTGGACTGCCAGGACCCGTACGGGGCTCCAAATTTAATGTGCTGAAAGGGTAGGTGCACAATACCTCGATAGTTCAATTGAGGAGGGACAGGAGGGATTCGATCAGAACGAATCAGCTCCTTAAGTTTTATGGTCGACGGAGATTTGCAATCTCCAAAAAACGAGTCCCTAAGAAAAAACACAAACGAAACACAAAACACAATTAAAAAATATTTATTTAATCAAAATAATATTATAATTGAAGTGCCTCGGGGGAATATAAGCCGAGCACAATTTTGGGGCTGCAGGTCAACAAAGCAGGCCCTTGTGGTCTTAAACAATATTAAAATGCGAGCAAGTTAAATAGGTTGGTTGGAATTGATTGGCAGGGCTCAAAAAGCGCTGGCAATCAAAAAGCAAGCAAGTGAAGAATGAATTACCAAACAAGTAAATGATGGGAACAACAAGTGATTAAAGGAAGTTGGCCAAAGCATTAAATAGGGGACAAAAAATGGGCGATAGAAAAATGTGAAATAGAAAAAAGTAAATTGTGAAAATGTGTTTTGGAGCGGGGAGAGATAAATAAATTTTAAAATATAGATTAATAAAATAAATTGGGATTTAAAGTGCCCTTTTGGGCACAGTTCAGTATTTTTAAAATTTTTTAAGGATAAATTTAAATAAAAAATTATTTCCTAATTTAAAAAGAAAAACCCTCTATATTACGTACTCCGATAATATATCGTTTTATGAGTGTTATAATACAGAAATGAATTTTTAAGGCTAATTAAATTGTTTACTGACAAAAAATATTTTTTTAAAGACTATCTAAATTAAGGATTAAACTGTTGAGAAAATCGCCCAATTAATTTTAGAGGCAAATGTCTAATATGACATACAATTAGAATAAAGATACTCATAAACAAAATAAACTCAATTATAATATAATAAGGGGATATTATTTTAAAGGAGTACGTAATATAGAGGTATGTATCAGGGATCCTGCCAACAAAAAATCATATTTCCCGATTTCGTGAATCAGGACGGTAGGATCTCTAGTGTGTATCAATGATGTTGCTAGAGTTGTAGGTATCTATGTATATTAAATTTATTTTACTTTATCTCGTTTGTTCCGCTATTTAAAAATTCTTTAGCAACATCAAGTGATACATAATAATTTTAAAAATTATATGAACTAACCTGATTAATTTCTCTAAGCTGCTCATCTTTGGTTCCCCAATAGGCAGCCTTCCTCCTGCCCCAACGTAGAAGGGTGCTCGATCAACGATGTCCACTGTTGTTCCACTACTTGTGTCTCTACTAAATTTTACAAAATAATTATATGTTTTTAAAGTACATTTTCATTACCCTCAATGAGGTTTTAGTGGTCGGCAAATGGATTTTTCTGTATTCGGTATACCAAAAAAATACCGATTTTTTCAAAAATTTTCCGGTTTGGTATCGGTATTTTTTACAAATTTTATTTTTGCCAGCTAATAAGTTTATATATCGAAAGATCAAGAGGGATTGGAAGAATCAAGATGGTTTTGAACCAATACAAATTGTTTTGGAAGGATATCAAAGGATATTAAGGGATTAAGTGTGGGTAAAATCAGCAAAAAGAGGGGGATAGAAGAGGCGGATCTCGTGATCAGCTTTCGACGATTTACCTGATCCGAGGATATTTCAATTAATCCCCCGAAATTCACAGATTTTGCTCTTAATACAACCAAATCTCACAATAATCAGCCCAAATACCTCTTAATCCCTTGATATGTATCCTACTCGATGCTCGACTTACTCTAGTCGATTACCGGAAGAAATATTTGAATCTTTTTTCTTTAATTTCTTAAGAAATATTTATTATTGATGCACTTTCCTTTCACTGAATATTTATTTGTTTATTAAATCATATTTTTAAAGTGCTTGAATATTTCTTAATTTGTCTGCCAATAGGCAATAAATAAAATACTCTTTGCGGCATTAGATAAAATTCTTATTGCGTCATAATTATTTTTTAAATAATTACATAATATAAGAATGTCTATTATTATATTAGTTACAAAAATTATAAATACAATAAAATTTTGAATAAATTTTTAAAATTAATTTAAAATGAAATTAATTAGTGTTTTAATATTTTTAATTTTCAATTCGATATTATGGAGTTTAATTAATTCTGTTAAAAATAATAAAAATCAAAACGAGTTGATTAGAGTTGAGGAAACCTCAAAGGATTTAAATGAAGGCTTAAATGAGAGTGTTGAATCATCTATAGATGAAAATCGAATAGAGACTTTAACTCAAGATTCTATCGATACAAGAAATACAAAAAAGAACAAAACTGGAAATAATGAAGCAGAGAAGAAGTTAAAGAAATCCGAGTATGATAAATATTACAACCAAAAGAGGAAAGAAAATGAAGCTTTCAAGGAAAAAAAGAGACAATATATGAAAAATCACAGAAGTACAAATGAATACAAAGAAAAAAATCGTCAGTATATGAAGAATTATCGCAAGAATAATAAAGAAAAGGTTAAAAAAATTGCGGCAAAATATAACCAAAATAATAAAGAAAAGAATAAAGAATATAAACGAAAATACTGGCTAAAAAAGAAAATTGAAAAACAAAATCTACAAAATGAAAGTTCAATACGAGTAAACGTTCAATCTGACAATCCAAAGACTGATAAAGGCAAATTGCCTGTTGTGTATGAAGGAAACATTGAGGCTGAAGACGGAAATATAATTCTTCAAGGCGAGGAAGAAAGTAATGAAGGCGAAACGGAGGAAACTTCTGTGGATGAGCAAAATCAAAATGTGGTAGAAGAGAAAGATAAAATTACTGAAAAAGACACAAATCAAATAAATTTAAATATTTATCCATTTGATCTTAACGAAAAACCTGAAAATGAGGAAGAGAATGATAAAGAAGTAGAAAATTAAAAAAGAAAAAATTGTTCATGAATAAAGACTTGAATGAAAATTTTTTATTACAATTGTTTAATGACGTTAAAGTAAATCGCAGATTTTAGAACAGTGTTTCTTTGTTCAGCTGTCGATAATATAATGATAATTATTATTTATAATAATTATAATTATCGATAATTATAATCATATTATAATAATTACTAGCTTGTCACCTTTTTCTGTTTCATATTTTCAGATTTGTATATTTTAGCAATTTATTCTAAGTTTTAAATCCACTCAGACTTTGGAACTTAATACAATGGAAAAACAAGTAATCTAAGTATTTCTTTGACGACACAACCCAATCTTTAACTTTTTGTTAGGTATGTGTGGGTCTAGTACAAAAGGAGTCGTTAGCGATCAGTCTCGGTGTCCTTAGTCATTCTCGTCTTTTGCCACCTTCATTATTATTGTATTTACCATTCGGATAGACGTTATAATCTATTCTTGTGTTATTCTGTTTGTCATTAGGTAAGACTGCTACCTAGGACATAACTCATTTTCGCTTTTACCATAATGATACCAGAAAAGTTAAAATACCTTCAGAATAGTTAAATACCTTCCAAAGATTTCGGAAACGGACTGATCTCGATTTTGTAAAAATTAAATTTACCTGTTTTCGTTTCCAAAACTATCAACACTACCAACCAAAGCCTCTGCGCTGTGTCGATCAAAAACGATTGAAGGGATATGTGTGGTGGTTGTATTTGATGATGAAAGAAAATTATTTTTATTAAATTTGGAGGGTAAAAGTATTGGAGGAGGGATATGGTCGTTGTTGTTGTTGCTTTCAGAGTGCTGATATGGAAAATACGTGAACAAAGGGGAGGATAATGAAGAGAATGAAGTAGCTGATAAAGAATGTGACTTGGATTCTTTTCTATAAAAATAAATTTTAAGAATTTTATTTAAAGGAAATTGGGTATAGGGAGATACAAAAAAGATAATTAATAAAAAGGGTTATTTAAAACACTTGTCTATACAATATACCAGACCTGTGCATGGACACGGATTTTCGTATCCATATCCGGATATTTACGGCGGATACAGGCGGATATCCGCAGGCATTTTGAACTCATCTGTATTCATATCCGTATCCATGCACAGGTCTGCAATATACTGCAAATCCTATATTAAGGAAAAGTGAAGATAGGGAGATAAAAAAAAGATAATTAATAAAAAGAGTTATTTTAAAACACATGTCTATACAATATACGGCAAATCCTATAATATAGCCGCAACCTTAATTACACCACGACTTTGGAATTAAGTTAAGAAATATAGTACTGGGATTTTATACCACATTAATGTATCAGTTTCGCTTATTTTAATGCCTTTTAAAATTAGTTCATTACCAACAGATTAAAAAATATAGAAAAATAAAGCAAGCTGTTCAAAAATCATATAATGAAACAATAGTTTTAAAACACAAATTGAAACTAAGAACCTATCCAATACACTGGGAATCTATCCGCTCAAAAAATCCCAAGCTTAAAAATGCTCAAATCATCAACTCGAGCGACCCAATTAAGGATTGTAAAAAATTAGAAATTAAGGAATTTAAAATTAAGAAATAGAAATTAAAGAAATCTTGTATAGAGAGTCTGCTCAATCAAAAAATCAAACTACTAATAGACTTAAAAATTGCCATTTTTCAATAAATATTTGAAATTTCCGGACAATAAATCCGTTGTTTTTAATATAAGTTAATCCTTTTGTTTTTATGAAAAAAGGACTTTGTGAAAGAAAATGGACATTTACATAGTTATTGACAAGAATTTTAATAATTTAAATTTAATAAGAGCACTGTATCTAAATATAGAAAAGTATTCCTAAACTGCTAGTAAGATGCATTTTTAATTAATTCTTAGACACTTTATACAATTTTTGGATGATTTCCAAAATATAAAATACTAAATTTAAAAATTGAATGACAAAAAGTCATTTAAAAATAAATGTATTTTTAAATAAGTAAAGCTTCTCAATGACAGCTGGACAATAAATGTGTTTTTAATTTTGAGAAAAATTTTAAGTAAAAATAAATAAAAAGGAAAAATAAATAATAAAAACATGTATAAAATGAGTAAAATAAAAAGGAGATTTCAAGTTTATAGTGTCAAAAAATTTTTTTGTGAAGAAATAATTGACAGATGGATATATTTCTAAATTATTATAATGACACCTTTTTTTATTATCAAAAAGAGAAAGAGGAATTTTGGTCGGAAGGCGATGAGGTTGTGTAAAATTGTGTAAAATTTAAAGAATGGACATTAAAGAAATTCATATAGGAAAATCAAACTTTTAATTATGTAGAAAGGGTCTAAATAATCTGCCATTACAGAATAATTAACAAAGGTTAAACAAAAAAACGTTAATTTAGAGAATCCTCCAAATCTCAGAGGTAAATCTCGAGGCAATCAAGGCAATTTGTCGAACCTGTAAAACTAGTTCGCGTCAAAATCATTGTTCGGATTCGAACCGGGACTTTTGATTTTATTTAATTGTATTTACTTTCTTTTCAAATTTCATCATCATTACTGCAATATTGTCCTTTTTTGTATATTACAAATAAAAATACCTTAAAAATATTTATCGAAAATGCACTTATGATTCAACGATATCTGTTATTTCCCATATCTTTAAAAATTTAAAAAGCAATGTCTAGCATTTGCCCTTTATGATTTTGAAAGATATTAAATAATATTTAGATATATGTCTGAATGAAATTTATATAAAATATAATTAAGCTTAGAATAAGAAACAATTACTTTATTCTTAAATAAATTTTTAAAATTTATCTAGGATGAATCTTTTGAGTGTTTTAATCCTTTTAATTTTCAATTCGATATTATGGAGTTTAATTAATTCTGTTAAAAATAATAAAAATCAAAACGAGTTGATTAGAGTTGAGGAAACCTCAAAGGATTTAAATAAAATATTAAATGATGAGGCTGAATCGTCTGTTGCTTCTCAAAATCAAAATTATAAAGAAATAGTAAAACCAAAAATTACTAAAATGTACAAGAATGACAATAAGTTGGCAGAAAAAAAGATGAAGAAAAAAGAATATCTTCGAAATTATCGACAAAAGAATAAAGAAAAACTGAAAGAAAAGAGAAGTTCTACAAATTTTAAACAAATTAGAAAAAAACATGATCGAAACTACTACTATAAGAATAAAAAAAAGAGGAGAGAAACTGCTCGAAAGTACCGAGAAAAAAAGAAAAATGAAATGGAAAATTTAATAAATGAAATTTCAAAATTAAGAAATATTCAATCGGAAATTAATGAAGGAACTTCTTTTGTTAATCCTGAGAATAATGATTTTATCAGTAAAGCTAAATCGACAAAATCCTCAGATAACTTAACTAAAATATTAAATGATGGAGCTGAATCATCTGTTAATCCTCAAAGTAAAAAATCTAAAGAAAAGGTAAAGACAAATAATAATTCTGAAACTAAAAATGATCAACCAGAAAAAAAGTTGAAGAGAAAAGGATATAATGAAAATTATTATCAAAAAAATAAGGAAAAAATATGTGAATATAAACGAAATTACGTCCGACGTATAAAAGAAAATTTAGAAAATTTACGAAAAAATAAATTAGAAATTGAGCAAAATATTAATTCAAAATTAATAAATATTCAGTCTAATGAAGGAAATTTATTACCTAATACTTGTAAAAGTAAGGAAAAAGAACCGATTGTTTCCAAAGAGAACATCCAGTTAGAAAAAGGAAAAGATGTGGATGTGAATGATAATGCTGAAGAAGGAGAAGAAATTCCTATTCAATCTTCTCATAATGTGGAAGGAAATAATAATTCTGAAGGAACTTCGTTTGTTAATCCACAGACGGATGATTGTGAAAATAATTTAACCTCCGATTCAATTGCTTGCCCTTATGGACAACCAAATAGTCAATCGGTTGATGGCCATCATACTCAACAAATGGACGATCATGATGATTTAATCGGTCAGAGTTTATTGGATGATTCGGATTTTTTGGATTATCTAAATTCTATTCTTAATTCCTGAACACATTTCAGATAAACAAGTGGATGGATTTTAAATAAGAAAACACAAAAAATATATCTTTCCTTTCTCTGGATTTAATTTTGCTTTCCTTAATTATTGCTGTATGGTACTATTCTACAAACAAAATTATGTCCAAATATTTTTTCATATTTATTTTTCTTTATTTAATTTTCCTTAAATTTTTAATTGTAATTGTTTAGATAGATAAGACAAAGAATTTTAATAAATTTTTAAATTAAATGTTTGTAATTTCCGGATAATATATCTGTGTTTTTAATAAAAGTTAATCTTTCTTTTTTTCTGAAAAATGCGGAAATATATAGAGTAAAAAATAAATAAGAATAATAATAAAAATAATTTTATTTTATTAAAATATTATTATTTTTAAATTTAAAAATAAAAATATTAATGACCATGATTATTTTTGAGTCTGTTAAATTGATTAAATTTGAGAAGTTTGACTTCCATAATAAGAACAATCAAAATTTTATTATCGTTTTTCATGAATCATTTAAACTTTGAGATAGATTTATTTTGACTTGAAAATTTTTGATTACAGAAAATTAATTTTATGCTCAGAAATAAGGATTTTTTGTAGATTAATATGCAAAAAATCCTATATTAAATCTGAGAATTCCTGTGTGTTTGTTTGTCCGCAGCTTTAAATTTTGCTGTGTTTGTTGGCATTTTGTCGATCGGAGCACTGAATTAAGGCAATTTGAGGTACCTGTAAAACTAGAGCCCGGCAAAATCATTATTTGGATTCGAACCGGGATTTTAAAACTTATTTGATTGTTCCTACTTTCTTTTCGAATTTCATCATCATTACAGCCAATTTTGTACTTTTTAGAAGGATACAAATAAAATCAACACATAAGTAATTATCGAAAGTGCACTTATGATTCAATTAAATTTTTTGTTTTTTCCCATATCTTTAAAAATTTAAAAAGCCATCCATGTCTAGCAGTTGCCCTTTATGATTTTGAAAGATATTAAGTAATATTTAGATATATGTCTGAATGAAATTTATATAAATAAAATATAATTAAGCTTCATTAAAGAAGAATAACTTAAATTATTCTTAAATAAATTTTAAAAATTTATCTCGAATGAATCTTTTGAGTGTTTTAATCCTTTTAATTTTCAATTCGATATTTTGGAGTTTAATTAATTCTGTTAAAGACAATAAAAATCAAAATGAGCTTGAGGAAACATCAAAGGATTTAAATAAAATATTTAATGATGAGGCTCATCAAAATCAAAAATATAAAGAAACATTAAAACCAAAACCAAAAATTACTAAAATGTTCAAGAATGAAAATAAGTTGGCAGAAAAAATGATAAAGAAAAAAGAATATCACAACGACTATTACCAAAAGAATAAAGAAAAGAGGAGAGAATCTGATCGAAAATATCAACAAAATAATAAAGAAAAAATAAAAGAAAGGAGGAATTCTGAAAATTATAAAAAATTTAAAAAAGAATATGATCGAAACTACTACTATAAGAATAAAGAAAAGAATAAAGAAAAGAAGAGAGCTTCGTGTCGAAAATACCGAGAAAAAAAGAAAAATGAAATTTCAAAATTAAGAAATATTCAATCGGAAATTAATGAAGGAACTTCTTTTGTTAATCAACAGACGGATGATTGTGTAAATAATTTAACTGGACAACCAAATAGTCAATCGGCTGATGGCCTTCATACTCAACAAATGGATGATCATGATGATTTAATCTATCAGAGTATGTTAGAAGATTCGGATTTTTTGGATTATCTAAATTCTATTCTTAATTCCTGAACACATTTCAGATAAACAAGTGGATGGATTTTAAATAAGAAAACACAAAAAATATATCTTCCCTTTCTCTATATTTATTTTTCCTGGACTACAAAATGATGTCCAAATACTTTTTCATATTTAATTTTCTTAATTTAATTTTCCTTAAATTTTTAATTGAAATTGTTTCGATAGATAAGACAAAGAATTTTGATAAATTTCTAAATAAATGTTTGCAATTTCCGGATAATAAATCCGGTGTTATTAATAAAAGTTAATCTTTCTTTTTTTCTGAAAAATGCGGAAATATATAGAGTAAAAAATAAATAAGAATAATAATAAAAATAATTTTATTTTATTAAAATATTATTATTTTTAAATTTAAAAATAAAAATATTAATGACCATGATTATTTTTGAGTCTGTTAAATTGATTAAATTTGAGAAGTTTGACTTCCATAATAAGAACAATCAAAATTTTATTATCGTTTTTCATGAATCATTTAAACTTTGAGATAGATTTATTTTGACTTGAAAATTTTTGATTACAGAAAATTAATTTTATGCTCAGAAATAAGGATTTTTTGTAGATTAATATGCAAAAAATCCTATATTAAATCTGAGAATTCCTGTGTGTTTGTTTGTCCGCAGCTTTAAATTTTGCTGTGTTTGTTGGCATTTTGTCGATCGGAGCACTGAATTAAGGCAATTTGAGGTACCTGTAAAACTAGAGCCCGGCAAAATCATTATTTGGATTCGAACCGGGATTTTAAAACTTATTTGATTGTTCCTACTTTCTTTTCGAATTTCATCATCATTACAGCCAATTTTGTACTTTTTAGAAGGATACAAATAAAATCAACACATAAGTAATTATCGAAAGTGCACTTATGATTCAATTAAATTTTTTGTTTTTTCCCATATCTTTAAAAATTTAAAAAGCCATCCATGTCTAGCAGTTGCCCTTTATGATTTTGAAAGATATTAAGTAATATTTAGATATATGTCTGAATGAAATTTATATAAATAAAATATAATTAAGCTTCATTAAAGAAGAATAACTTAAATTATTCTTAAATAAATTTTAAAAATTTATCTCGAATGAATCTTTTGAGTGTTTTAATCCTTTTAATTTTCAATTCGATATTTTGGAGTTTAATTAATTCTGTTAAAGACAATAAAAATCAAAATGAGCTTGAGGAAACATCAAAGGATTTAAATAAAATATTTAATGATGAGGCTCATCAAAATCAAAAATATAAAGAAACATTAAAACCAAAACCAAAAATTACTAAAATGTTCAAGAATGAAAATAAGTTGGCAGAAAAAATGATAAAGAAAAAAGAATATCACAACGACTATTACCAAAAGAATAAAGAAAAGAGGAGAGAATCTGATCGAAAATATCAACAAAATAATAAAGAAAAAATAAAAGAAAGGAGGAATTCTGAAAATTATAAAAAATTTAAAAAAGAATATGATCGAAACTACTACTATAAGAATAAAGAAAAGAATAAAGAAAAGAAGAGAGCTTCGTGTCGAAAATACCGAGAAAAAAAGAAAAATGAAATTTCAAAATTAAGAAATATTCAATCGGAAATTAATGAAGGAACTTCTTTTGTTAATCAACAGACGGATGATTGTGTAAATAATTTAACTGGACAACCAAATAGTCAATCGGCTGATGGCCTTCATACTCAACAAATGGATGATCATGATGATTTAATCTATCAGAGTATGTTAGAAGATTCGGATTTTTTGGATTATCTAAATTCTATTCTTAATTCCTGAACACATTTCAGATAAACAAGTGGATGGATTTTAAATAAGAAAACACAAAAAATATATCTTCCCTTTCTCTATATTTATTTTTCCTGGACTACAAAATGATGTCCAAATACTTTTTCATATTTAATTTTCTTAATTTAATTTTCCTTAAATTTTTAATTGAAATTGTTTCGATAGATAAGACAAAGAATTTTGATAAATTTCTAAATAAATGTTTGCAATTTCCGGATAATAAATCCGGTGTTATTAATAAAAGTTAATCTTTCTTTTTTTCTGAAAAATGCGGAAATATATAGAGTAAAAAATAAATAAGAATAATAATAAAAATAATTTTATTTTATTAAAATATTATTATTTTTAAATTTAAAAATAAAAATATTAATGACCATGATTATTTTTGAGTCTGTTAAATTGATTAAATTTGAGAAGTTTGACTTCCATAATAAGAACAATCAAAATTTTATTATCGTTTTTCATGAATCATTTAAACTTTGAGATAGATTTATTTTGACTTGAAAATTTTTGATTACAGAAAATTAATTTTATGCTCAGAAATAAGGATTTTTTGTAGATTAATATGCAAAAAATCCTATATTAAATCTGAGAATTCCTGTGTGTTTGTTTGTCCGCAGCTTTAAATTTTGCTGTGTTTGTTGGCATTTTGTCGATCGGAGCACTGAATTAAGGCAATTTGAGGTACCTGTAAAACTAGAGCCCGGCAAAATCATTATTTGGATTCGAACCGGGATTTTAAAACTTATTTGATTGTTCCTACTTTCTTTTCGAATTTCATCATCATTACAGCCAATTTTGTACTTTTTAGAAGGATACAAATAAAATCAACACATAAGTAATTATCGAAAGTGCACTTATGATTCAATGAAATTTTTTGTTTTTTCCCATATATTTAAAAATTTAAAAAGCCATCCATGTCTATCAGTTGCCCTTTATGATTTTGAAAGATATTAAGTAATATTTAGATATATGTCTGAATGAAATTTATATAAATAAAATATAATTAAGCTTCGAATAAAGAAGAATAACTTAAATTATTCTTAAATATATTTTTAAAATTTATCTCGAATGAATCTTTTGGGTGTTTTAATCATTTTAATTTTCAATTCGATATTATGGAGTTTAATTAATTCTGTTAAAAATAATAAAAATGAAAATGAGCTTGAGGAAACCTCAAAGGATTTAAATAAAATATTAAATGATGAGGCTGAATCGTCTGTTGCTTCTCAAAATCAAAATTATAAAGAAATAGTAAAACCAAAAATTACTAAAATGTACAAGAATGACAATAAGTTGGCAGAAAAAAAGATGAAGAAAAAAGAATATCTTCGAAATTATCGACAAAAGAATAAAGAAAAACTGAAAGAAAAGAGAAGTTCTACAAATTTTAAACAAATTAGAAAAAAACATGATCGAAACTACTACTATAAGAATAAAAAAAAGAGGAGAGAAACTGCTCGAAAGTACCGAGAAAAAAAGAAAAATGAAATGGAAAATTTAATAAATGAAATTTCAAAATTAAGAAATATTCAATCGGAAATTAATGAAGGAACTTCTTTTGTTAATCCTGAGAATAATGATTTTATCAGTAAAGCTAAATCGACAAAATCCTCAGATAACTTAACTAAAATATTAAATGATGGAGCTGAATCATCTGTTAATCCTCAAAGTAAAAAATCTAAAGAAAAGGTAAAGACAAATAATAATTCTGAAACTAAAAATGATCAACCAGAAAAAAAGTTGAAGAGAAAAGGATATAATGAAAATTATTATCAAAAAAATAAGGAAAAAATATGTGAATATAAACGAAATTACGTCCGACGTATAAAAGAAAATTTAGAAAATTTACGAAAAAATAAATTAGAAATTGAGCAAAATATTAATTCAAAATTAATAAATATTCAGTCTAATGAAGGAAATTTATTACCTAATACTTGTAAAAGTAAGGAAAAAGAACCGATTGTTTCCAAAGAGAACATCCAGTTAGAAAAAGGAAAAGATGTGGATGTGAATGATAATGCTGAAGAAGGAGAAGAAATTCCTATTCAATCTTCTCATAATGTGGAAGGAAATAATAATTCTGAAGGAACTTCGTTTGTTAATCCACAGACGGATGATTGTGAAAATAATTTAACCTCCGATTCAATTGCTTGCCCTTATGGACAACCAAATAGTCAATCGGTTGATGGCCATCATACTCAACAAATGGACGATCATGATGATTTAATCGGTCAGAGTTTATTGGATGATTCGGATTTTTTGGATTATCTAAATTCTATTCTTAATTCCTGAACACATTTCAGATAAACAAGTGGATGGATTTTAAATAAGAAAACACAAAAAATATATCTTTCCTTTCTCTGGATTTAATTTTGCTTTCCTTAATTATTGCTGTATGGTACTATTCTACAAACAAAATTATGTCCAAATATTTTTTCATATTTATTTTTCTTTATTTAATTTTCCTTAAATTTTTAATTGTAATTGTTTAGATAGATAAGACAAAGAATTTTAATAAATTTTTAAATTAAATGTTTGTAATTTCCGGATAATATATCTGTGTTTTTAATAAAAGTTAATCATTTTGGTTTTCTAAAAAAAGATTTTTGAAATAAAAGTATAATTTATTTACTATACAAATCCTTTTGCGGAAATATATAGCGTAAAAAGAGAGATTATGTATAATGAATATAATTTTATTTTATTAAAATATTATTATTTTTTAATTTAAAAATAAAAAGATTAATGACCATGATTATTTTTGTGTCAGTTAAATTATATTAGAAAAGTTTGATATTTAAGAAAAATTAAAATTTTATTATTGTTTTCCATGAATCATTTAAACTTTGAGATAAATTAATTTTGACTTGAGAATTTTTGGTCACAGAAAATTAATTTTATGCTCAGAAATAAGGATTTTTTGTTGATTAATATTCACAAAAATAAGAACAATATTGTAAAAATAAGCTAATTTTTAATCAAAAGGATAATAGAAAATTGTCAGAAAATTAGATGGAAATTGAAAAAAATTGAATGGCAAAAAGTCATTTAAAATTAAATGTATTTTTAAATAAGTAAAGCTTCTCAATGACAGCTGGACAATAAATGTGTTTTTAATTTTAAGAAAAATTTTAAGTAAAATAAAGGAAAAATAAATAGTAAAAACATGCATAAAATAAGCAAAATGAAAAGAATATTTTTAAGTTTATAGTGTCAAAAAATTTTTTGTAAAGAAATAATTGACAGATGTATATATTTTTAAGTCAACAGTGAAATATATAGCCAACTTTTATATAGTCAAAAAATTTATTTCAGATGGTTAGGTATTAATTCGGTTAGAGAGTTTAGATTGCAGACAATATGGAAGCTCTTAACTGCCAGCAAATTATTATACATAAGTTTTTTCGATGCGAATAGCCTGAGCAAGGGGAGGCCAATGAAAATGGAAGGTAATAGTGTTGGATTTGCCTGTTATCCCTAAGACACAGTTCGGTACTACCGATGTACTACCGATAGTACCGACTCAGTACTTTTCGGTACTACTGGTATTGGTACGGTACTGATGAGATTTTGGAATTTTCGGTACTCAATCAATACCAGTACATTTCGGTAGTACTGGCAGTCGTATTGAAAAAATCCATTTGCCGAACACAAACACTGAACTAAACTTTTTTGCTAAAAATAGGTAAAAATATTTTTAGTTAAACACAATTTTAGGTAAAAATTTTTAAGAAAAATAATAATAATAAATATATTTAAATTAAATATGTATGTAGACAAGTACAAAAATGTCCCCCAAATTGGGCCTTAGGGAAATTTGATATTTCTGAGTAAAAAAAAGGAAAATTAAAGAAAAATGAAAAGAAAACATGCAAAAGGCCTCAACGTGGGAAACTAACTAAAAAAATACATATTTCCAAAAAATTAATTTATGGACAATTTATAAAAATGGACATTTCGTCCCAAAATAATTTTAGTTATTTTACTCACAAAAATTTTGTTCCTTTATTTTTATGCAATTCAAAGCATTTTAAAGGAAAGTAAAAACAAGTGGCTCTCTGACCCTTTTTCTTTTTTTGGCTAGCAGCGCCTTTCCCGCGGGAAAACCAATTAAGGAGCGTCTTTGGATAACAGACCCAAAAAATTTTTTCCCTTTTTGCAAAAAGTGAAGTTTTGCATTGATCCAAAATTTTTGGCAAAATCGAAGAAAAAAAGGGGCTTTTTTGGGGTACGAATGGAAAAAGTGGCAATTAGCTGGAAAAAATGACAAAAGATCCTTTAAAGCAAAGGAAGTACAAAAAAGAAGGGAGGGGGATGGATAGCTTGCAATGTGAGGGAGTTGACGGAAATAAATATCTGTTGAGTCGAGAAAAGTAAAAAGAATAGAAATTAATAAAACAAGGAAAATAAAATGAGAAAAAGGACAAAAAATAAAATAAAGGCAACATTAAATGAGTAGAAGCTAATTTAAAATTTTTAACTGGAGAAAGAAGTAAGATTATTAAAGTTTTCAGGTATCATTAGAAAAGTAGTATCTAAATAAGATTGATAAATTTTAACAATATTGGTTTTTTGTTTCTCATAAGAAATTTGCTAAATCTAAATAAAATTGAATTTCCGTTGAAAATTTTTGGAAGTTCTTAAAATCTTGATAATATATTTATTTGTATATTCAGTTAAATAATGATAGTAACAAGAATATTTTAAATAAGAATATTATCAAAATATCAATATTCTCAGTTAGGTTGATCCGACAATATAAATATAGATTTAGCTTAAGCCATATACTAATTGACGTATTATTTAAGGAAGTTAAAACCCCCTATGAGCGAATATTCAAACAAACTTTTTTAGAAATGGAATTAACAAGTTATGAGAATAAAGTTCAAATAAAAGAATAATTGAATCTTTATATATTAAGTAAATATTATTAGCTTAAAATTTTATGTCTATCTAGGAATTCTTGAGAAGGAAATAATAGATTTTATTAAATTTACGAATCGTTGAAAAAAAATAAAAAAAAACATTCGTCGTGTGTATTTAGGGAGATACTCTCCCTATCCAAAAATACTACATTGCGCAGCTCGAGATAATATTAACATGTCATATAATTTTAATTAAAAGTTTTAATATAGTTTTGCATATTAAGTACTACTGCAATTAGCTAAAAATTTGCTTTAAAAATTTAAATGGGTCTTTAAACAAGGGCTATCGAAATTTGCAGCGCGTTTGATGGAAGGAAAATGTGGAAAAAACATTGAGGGAACGCCGAATAAGTAACAAAATAAGGTAGGGAAAGAAGGCTAAAATAGAAAAGTAAGGAGGGATATGATGTGATGTTAAATAAAAAAAGACATGGAAATTTTCGGCTAAATTAAATTTTCTTATTTAGCCCAGAACATAAGGCTAATTCCTAAATATCAACAGAGGTATGGAAGGGAAAAGTTGAAAGGTAAGGAAATGAAAGCTAAGGAAAAAAGCGAAGTAAAATAAAGCGAAAGCGAATGAATAATCCTCCTGTCTGGAACCTATTTCCCGCACCCTGTATTATTAATAGCGTTTATACATACGAATCTTTAATTTCTGAAATATTCTTTATTTCAAAAACATAGTTCTTTTTTCCTATTAAGGGCTGAATTGATTGTTTTACAAATAAAGGTTTTTAAGGGATTTTAAAGACAAACCAGAAAGGCTGAGAGAAAGGCTTAATTCCCCGAGGAGATAAGAAGAGGGAAGAAAGAGGGTGGAGAGGTTGTTTTGTTAAAGATTGATCGTAAAAATCCAAAGGTATTTTTTGAAGGACTATAGCAATAAAATTTATTCAACAAAAATTTTTGTTGAGTAGTGAAGTAACAATATTTACATTTTTTCTTCAAATTTTCCAGACCGAAAATCGGTATTACCGCGTTACTGGAAAACTTTCGTTAGTACCGCGGTAGTAACGAGAAGTGTTTGTAAAAATTATTACGGAAAGCCTTAGACTTTGTAGTTAATATATTTCATTTAATTCAAATTAAATGACAGATTAAGAAAAGGAAAAAAATATTTTAAAAATTAACAGAGAATAGAAAGATGTTTAGTTTTGTTTTAAAAGTTTGAAAAAATTCATTTTATTATAGGAAATTCTGATTATCCAAAAAATTTAGATTATACAAAAAAATTGAGATAATCCACATCATTCATGTAATTCTCTTGGTTAATATGCTCAGTATGAACATTTTCTTGTTCATAAGGGCAATTCATTGAATTATCTTCATTTTCAACCTTTTGCTGATTTCCTGAAATTCCTTCATCATTGTGAGATAACTGTATTGAATTATCTTTTTGTAGGGGAATATTTCCTTGATCTAACTGAACGTCCTCTTTTGTAGGTTCTTTTCCTTTAGATTCACAATCATCCGTCTGTGGAATATCAAATGAAGTTCCTTCATCATTATCGTTTCCTTTCTCATTATGAGCTGATTGAATTGGCGTATCTTCTCCTTTTTCTGACTGGATATTCTCTTTGGAAACAATCGGTTCCTTTTCCCCACTATCACACTCGTTATTTTGTGTATTAGGTAATAAATTTCCTTCATTAGATTGAATATTTATTAATTTTGAATTAATATTTTGCTCAATTTCTAATTTATTTTTCCGTAAATTTTCCAAATTTTCTTTCATACGTCGTTTGTAATTTCGTTTATATTCACATATCTTTTCCTTATTCTTTTGATATCTCTCTTTATCATATTTCTTTTTCCTTAGCTTTTTTTCGTCTCTATCAACTTTAGGTTCATTTTTGGAAGTTGTTTTTAACTTTTCTTTGTCTTTATGATTTTGATGAGCAACCGATGATTCAGACCCATCATTTAATATTTTAGTTAAATTATCTGAGGCTTTGGAAGAATTATCATTCTCAGGATTAATAAACGAAGTTCCTTCATTAATTTCCGATTGAATGTTTCTTAATTTTGAAATTTCATTTTTTAAATTTTCCATCTCATTTTTCTTTTTTTCTTGGTACATTCGAGCAGTTTCTCTCCTCTTTTCTTTATTATTTTCTCGGTATTTTCGAACAGATTCTCTCCTCTTTTCTTTATTCTTTTGGTTGTATTCTAGTTTCTTTTCTTTATTCTTATAATAGTAGTTGCGATCATATTCTTTTCTAATTAGTTTCGATTTTTCAGAATCTTTCCTTTCTTTTAGTTTTTCTTTATTATTTTCTCGATAATTTCGATCATATTCTTTCTTCTTTATAATTTTTTCTGCCAAACTATTATCACTCTTGTACATTTTAGTAATTTTTGGTTTTAATATTTTTTTATATTTTTGATTTTGAGGAGCAACAGACGATTCAGCGCCATCATTAAATATTTTATTTAAATCCTTTGAGGTTTCCTCAACTCTATTCAATTCGTTTTGATTTTTATTGTTTTTAACAGAATTAATTAAACTCCATAATATTGAATTGAAGATTAAAAATATTAAAATATTAATTAATTTCATTCTTAATTAATATAAAAAAATTTAAAATTAATTTTTATTAATTGACGTTAACTAATATAGTTAAAATAAAATGAGATAATAATGTAAATATAAATATAATAATTAGAGCTAGGATTTTTAGGCACGATAGCAATTTGGTGGAGAAAGTTAAAATAGGCAATTTTAGGCAATGATAAAAATAGTTTGAAAGCAGATATCATAGAAATAATGCCTGCTTTAGACGTTTCAGCATCAGGCCTATTTAGGAAAAAACAGGCATTTTGCCTAAAATCCTACATAGCTCCTATAATAATAATAATAAATAAATAATAAATACAAATAATATAATAAAAATTCACTTATATAAATAAAATGAATATAGATAAAAACACCCGGTGTATTTAGACATATATTTTGTAATAATGTACTTTTTTATGATTATATGAAAAAGGTCAATATTGCTAAATATCGTGTAAACAAATTTATTAAAGCCGACAGATTATGAAATCTCAAAGGGCATTCTCACAAACATTAAAGAAAATCTTTAAAATTAAAAAAATTAAAATTTATCATTGTCAAAAGAAACTGAAGTAAAAATCGGAATTCAAGGTAAATTATCGAATTAGAGCTGCTATATGTATTGTTAACTTAAGGATTCATGAGATTTTGGTGATTATGAGGGATATCAAGGTTTTTTGTGGACTAGGATGACATCAAGTGAGGATAAATTATATTATATATCGGAGGATAAATTATTTTCAAAATCATCCGCCTGTGGATTGACTAATGAAGTTTCTTCAGCATTATCATTTCCTTCCACATTATGAGAAGATTGAATAGGAATTTCTTCTCCTTCTTCAGCATTATTATTCACATCCACATCTTCTCCTTTTTCTAACTGGATATTCTCTTTGGAAACAATCGGTTCCTTCTCCTTACTTTCACAAGTATTAGGTAATAAATTTCCTTCGTTAGATTGAACATTTATTAATTTTGAATTAATATCTCGCATAATTTCCATTTTATTTTTTCGTAAATTTTCTAAATTTTCTTTTATACGCCGTCTGTATTTTCGTTTATCTTCACATATCTTTTCCTTATTTTTTTGATATCTCTCTTTATTATATTCTTTTTGCCTTAGCCTTCTTTCGTCTACATCAATATTATTTCTAATTTATTTTTTCGTAAATCCTCTAAATTTTCTTTCATACGTCGGTGGTAATTTCGTTTATCTGCACATATCTTTTCCTTATTTTTCTGATAGTAATTTTTATAATATTCTTTTTTCTTTAACTTTTTTTCGTCTTCATCAACTTTAGGTTCATTTTTGGAAGTTGTCTTTAACTTTTCTTTATATTTTTTATTTTGGCGAGAAGCCGATGGTTCAGCCCCATCATTGAATATTTTAGTTAAATTATCTAAGGCTTTTGACGAATCATTATTCTGTGGAAGCACAAAAGAAGTTCCTTCATTAATTTCCGATTGAATGTTTCTTAATTTTGAAATTTCATTTTTTAAATTTTCCTTCTCATTTTTCTTTTTTTCTCGGTACTCCCGAGAATATTCTCTCCTCTTTTCTATATTCTTATAGTAGTAATTTCGATCAAATTCTTTTTTAAGTTGTTTATAATTTTCAGAATTTTTCTTTTCTTCTCGGTACTTTCGAGCATATTCTCTTTTCTTTTCTTTATTCTTTTGGTAATAGTCTTTGAGATATTCCTTTCTCTTTATCATTTTTTCTGACAACTTATTGTCATTCTTGTACATTTTAGTAATTTTTGATTTTGGTTTTAACTTTCCTTCATATTTTTGAAGTTGAGAAGCAACCGATGATTCAGCCCCATCATTTAATATTTTATTTAAACCCTTCGAGCTTTCCTCAACTGTAATCAACTCGTTTTGATTTTTATTATTTTTAACAGAATTAATAAAACTCCATAATATTGAATTGAAGATTAAAAATATTAAAATATTAATATATTTCATTCTTAATTAATATAAAAAAATTTCTAAATTAATTTTTATTAATTGACGTTAAATAATATAGTTAAAATAAAATGAGATAATAATGTAAATATAAATAAATATAATTAGAGCTAGGATTTTTAGTCACGATAGGCATTTTGGTGGAGAAAGTTAAAATAGGCAATTTTAGGCAATGATAAAAATAGTTTGAAAGCAGGAATGTTGTGACTTATAGGGGGTTTTTTTTGGCTGGACCGATTTGGACAAATGAGGTGTCATTCGAAAGAGCTCGCCGAGCTGAGTCGATTGAGGGGCGAGTGGAGTCGATCCGACAACCAGGGACCGAGATACAGACCCCTGAAGTTTGAAAAAGAGAAGGGGGGAGTAAGCTCATTTTTGGGTGAAAAATTCGAAAATGCAAATAATAGCTCATTCGACTCAGCTCGTCGAGCTGAGTCGAATGACACCAAAATCAGCTCGATATCTTGATTCTGAGCCAAGATAAACATGTTCAAAATGGTCAACATAAACCTATGGAGCGTCGGCGAGGCGCTTGTGCGAAACCCCGCGCTTCGCGCGGGGTTTCGCGGCACGCGCCTCGCGGGGAGTCAACGGTCGCTGGGTCTGGGTCAGTAACATAACCCTGTTCCTATCTCACTTACTCTGGACGTACTTGGGGGCCTCTGTAGCAGCAAAAACCTCAACAATGACCATAGGTAAGGAGCGAAAACAAACGATCATAACTTTGTCAAATCACGTCGGATCTCGGTGATTTTGGTGTCATTCGACTCAGCTCGACGAGCTGAGTCGAATGAGCTATTATTTGCATTTTCGAATTTTTCACCCCAAAATGAGCTTACTCCCCCCTTCTCTTTTTCAAACTTCAGGGGTCTGTATCTCGGTCCCTGATTGTCGGATCGACTCCACTCGCCCCTCAATCGACTCAGCTCGGCGAGCTCTTTCGAATGACACCTCATTTGTCCAAATCGGTCTAGCCAAAAAAAACCCCCTATAAGTCACAATACCCGAAAGCAGAAATACCTGTTTTTTCCTATTTAGGAAAAAACAGGTATTTTGCCTAAAATCCTATATAGCTCCTATAATATTAATAAAAAATAAATAATAAATAAAAATAATAAAATATAAATTCACTCATATAAATAAAATGAATATAGATAAAAACACCCAGTGTATTTTGACATATATTTTTAATAATTGCACTTTTCATGATTATATGTAAAAGGTCAATATTGCTAAATATCGTGTAAACAACTTTATTAAAGCCGACAGATTATGAAATCTCAAAGGGCATTTTCACAAACATTAAAGAAAATCTTTAAAATTAAAAAAATTTAAACTTATAATTGTCAAAAGAAACTGAAGTAAACATTGGAATTCAAGGTATATTATCGAATTAGAGCTGCTATATGTATTGTTAACTTAAGGATTCATGAGATTTAGGTGATTTTGAGGGATATCAAGGTTTTTTGGGGACTAGGATGACATCAAGCGATATCCCTCTTAATCTCTAGGTTTCAACTTCCGTTTTGGTCTCGGTCTCGGGGTTGATTCTCGGTCTCGACTCTCGGCGTTTTTTGACTCTCGAACATCACTAATATTTGTTCTTTAGAGTAATTGGCGGATCCGGAAAAAGACCGGTTATCCGGAAATCTATGGTTCGGATACCGGATACGGATATCCATAAATTTCGGATCCGAAAATTGTCAGGATCAAACAAACCTACTTCAGTGCTATAAATTTTAATTTTTAATATTTTCTATAATGTTTGTAAAAACATCCTTTGAGATTTCATAATTTGTCGGCTTTAATAAATATGTTTACACGATATTT
Organism: Meloidogyne enterolobii; assembly: GCA_963681835.1. NCBI lineage: Eukaryota > Metazoa > Nematoda > Chromadorea > Rhabditida > Meloidogynidae > Meloidogyne > Meloidogyne enterolobii. The sequence goes on from CAVMJV010000007.1 coordinate 787,938, forward strand.
AGCAATATTGCCCTTTTACATATAATCATGAAAAAGTGCAATTATTACAAAATATATGTCAAAATACACCGGGTGCTTTTAACTATATTCATTTTATTTATATCTCCTTAGAGTGCCGAAACATGTTTAAAATATAATGAAAAGCAAAATTAATTTAAAAAAACGAAACGCTAAAAGCAAAGCTGGCATAACTCTGATTCAGAAATCGCATACCGTATATCCTTTAATAACTACCCTGGGTTTGCTTCGACCTTCCGCTGGGGAGAGTAATTAATCGAGGGAGGGTAATTATACGAATTTTGAAATACCGATACCGAAAAATCGCGTTTGCCTAACACTAGACTAAAGCAATAAAATTTATTCAACTAAAATTTTTTTGTGTAGTGAACAGTGATAGGATGGTTCCAAAACTTTTCTGGAATCGGTTCCAGTTCTGGAACCGATTTTTTAATTTTGCCGGTTCCAGTCCCGGTTCTGGAACCTTTTCCAAACCGGTTCCAGTTCCAAAATTTTTTAGGCTATTTTAATGAAAAAAATTATTTTTTTTTCATAGATAAGGGGTAAATTAAAAATTTATCAACTTTTAAGATGTATAAATAATAGTGTTTGTAGGTTTCACCAAATTCGCCAGTTAACCAAAGCGAACTGACAAACCGAACTGAAGCTTTCAGTCAATCGAAACCGAATTGAGAAACCGAACCGAAGCAGTAGCATAAGGAGGGATAAAGAGACTGGAACTGGAACTTTACCATCAAAGGTAGTTAAGTCATTATTGTTGTGTAGTGAAGTCACAATATATTCATTTTTTCTTCGAATTTTCCAAACCGAAAATCGGTATTACAGCGGTACTGGAAAGCTTTCGTTAGTACCGCGGTAGTACTGATAAGTGTTTGTAAAAATTATTACGAGAAGCCTTAGACTTTGTAGTTAATATATTTCATTTAATTCAAATTAGAAGACAGATTAAGAAAAGGAAGAAAAATATTTGAAAATTTAACAGAGAATAGAAAGATTTTGTTTTGTTTTGAAAGTTAAAAAATTCATTTTATTATAGGAAATTCTGATTATCCAAAAAATTTAGATCATACAAAAAATTAAGATAATCCACATCATTCATGTAATTCTCTTGGTTAAGATGCTCAATATGAACATTTTCTTGTTCATATGCGCAAGTCATTGAATTATCTTTACTTTGAACATTCTGCGGATTAACTGGATGTGCTGGATTTCCCTCATCATTATCAGATGGCTGAATTGAATTATCAATTTGTAAATGAATATTTCCTTGATCTAACTGAACGTCCTCTTTTGTAGGTTCTTTTCCTTTACATTCATAATCATTCCTCTGTTGATTAACAAACGAAGTTGCTTCTGCATTTACAATTCCTTCCTCATTATGAGAAGATTGAATAGGCGTATCTTCTCCTTTTTCTAACTGGATATTCTCTTTGGAAACAATCGGTTCCTTTTCTTTACTTTCACATTCATTATTTTGTGTATTAGGTATTCCTTCATTAGTTTGAATATTTATTAATTTTGAATTAATATTTTGCTCAATTTCTGATTTATTTTTTCGTAAATTTTCTAAATTTTCTTTCATACGTCGGTTGTAATTTCGTTTATATTCACATATCTTTTCCTTATTCTTCTGATATCTCTCTTTATCATATTCTTTTTTCCATAACTTTTTTTCGTCTTCATTATTCCTATTTGTAGTTTTGGAAGTTTTCTTTGGCTCACCTTCATATTTCTTACTTTGTCGAGAAAATGATGATTCAGCTCCATCATTTAATATTTTAGTTAAATTATCTGATGCTTTTGAAGAATCATTGTTTTCAGGATTAACAAAAGAAGTTCCTTCATTAATTTCCGATTGAATGTTTTTTAATTTTGAAATTTCATTTTTTAAATTTTCCTTCTCATTTTTCTTTTTTTCTCGGTACTTTCGAACAGATTCTCTCCTCTTTTCTTTATTCTTTTGGTAGTATTCTAGTTTCTTTTCTTTATTCTTATAGTAGTAGTTTCGATCATGTTCTTTTCTAATTTGTTTATAATTTGCTGAATTTCTCCTTTCTTTTACTTTTTCTTTATTATTTTCTCGATAATTTCGGAGATATTCTTTTTTCCTAATCTTTTCTTCTGCCAAATTATTGTCATTCTTGTACATTTTAGCAATTTTTGGATTTGGTTTTAACGTTCCTTCATATTTTTGAATTTGAGGAGCAACCGATGATTCAGCCCCATCATTTAATATTTTATTTAAACCCTTTGAAGTTTCCTCAACTCCCTTTAACTCGTTTTGATTTTTATTATTTTTAACAGAATTAATTAAACTCCATAATATCGAATTGAAAATTAAAAATATTAAAATATTAATATATTTTATTCTTAATTAATATAAAAATTTTTTCTCTTAAATTATCTTTTATTAATTGACGTTAAATAATATTGTTAAAATAAATGAGATAATAATGTAAATATAAATAAATATAATTAGTGCTAGGATTTTTAGGCACGATAGCATTTTGGTGGAGAAAGTTAAAATAGGCAATTTTAGGCAACGATAAAATTAGTTTGAAAGCAGATATCATAGAAATAACGCCTGCTTTAGACGTTTCAGCATCAGGCCTATTTAGAAAAAAAGGCATTTTGCCTAAAATCCTAGCTCCATAATAATAATAATAAATATAAATAATAAATACAAATAATATAATAAAAATTTTCTTATATAAATAAAATAAATATAGGTAAAAACACCCGATGTATTTAGACATATTTTGTAATAATGTACTTTTTCATGATTGTATGTAAAAGGTCAATATTAAACAAATTTATTAAAGCCGACAAATTATGAAATCTCAAAGGGCATTCTCACAAACATTAAAGAAAATCTTTAAAATTAAAAAAATTAAAATTTATAATTGTCAAAAGAAACTGAAGTAAAACTTGGAATTCAAGGTATATTATCGAATTAGAGCTGCTATATGTATTGTTAACTTAAGGATTCATGAGATTTTGGTGATTATGAGGGATATCAAGGTTTTTTGGGGACAAGAATGACATAAAATGATATCCCTCTTAATCTCTCGGTCTCGACTTCCGTTTTGGTCTCGGTCTCGGGGTTGATTCTCGGTCTCGTCTCGACTCTCGGCTTATTTTGACTCTCGAACATCACTAATATTTGTGCTTTAGAGTAATTGGCGGATCCGGAAAAAACCGGTTATCCGCAAATCTATGGTTCGGATACCGGATACGGATATCCATAAATTTCGGATCCGAAAATTGTCAGGATCAAACAAACCTACTTCAGAGCTATAAATTTTAATTTTTAATATTTTCTATAATGTTTGTAAAAAATCCTTTGAAATTTCATAATTTGTCGGCTTTAATAAATAAGTTTACACGATATTTAGCAATATTGCCCTTTTACATATAATCATAAAAAAGTACATTATTACAAAATATATGTCAAAATACACCGGGTGCTTTTAACTATATTCATTTTATTTATATAGGTAAATTTATTTATTATTATTATATTTTTTATTATTTATTTTCTATTATTTATATTATATTTTCGAATTTTAAATTATCTTTATTATTCAGCGTTAATTAATAAAAATTTATTACATAATATAATTTTTTATATTAATTTAGAATGAAATTTATTAATGTTTTAGTCTTTTTAATTTTCAATTCGATTTTATGGAGTTTAATTAATTCTGTTAAAAATAATAAAAATCAAAACGGTTTAGCTAGAATTAAGGAACCCTCAAAGGATTTAAATAAAAATTTATATAATGACGCTGAATCATCGGTTGCTCCCCAAATTGATGAATACAATAAAGAAACTCTGAAACCAAATACCAAAATTACAAAAAAGCACAAAACTGAAAATAAAGAAGAAAAAAAGTCGAAACGAAACGAATATATGAAAGATTACTACCGGCAACACAAAAAGGAGAGAAAAGATTATAATCGAAATTATCATCAAAATAATAAAGAAAAGATTCGCGAAATTAAACGAAAATACCGTCTAAAGAAGAAAAATGAACGTGAAATCCTAGATAAGGATATGTCAGAATTGGGAAACATAAAGAATAATAATGAAGGAACTTCTTTTGTTACTCCACAAAACGATGATTTTATTAGAAAGGAAACGACGGGAAATAATGAGAACGAAAAAAAGTTCAATAGAACAGAATATAAGAAAAATTACGATCAAAAGAACAAAGAAAAAATAAGAGAATATAACAGAAATTATCATTTAAAAAGAAAAAATAAAAAAGGAAATTCACAGAATGATACTATTAATAAAGGTAAATCACCTATTGAATGTAACGAGAATGTTCGGGTAAATAATAAAGAAGGTAATGAAAATGCTGAAAGAACTTCATTCGTTAATCCACTGCCGGATGATTGTGAAAATAATTTAGCTGACACAAATGCTTGCCCTTATGAACAACCAAATGTTCAACTGCCTGACAGCCTTCATATTCAACAAATGGATAATCATGATGATTTAATAGATCTGAGTTTTTTGGATGATTCGGATTTTTTGAATTATATAAATTCTTTTCCTAATATCTAAACACATTTCAGATAAACAAGTGGATGAATTATCGAAAATTTGATCATTAATCAACTCAAACATAATCATTAGAGTTAGGATTTTTAGGCACTAAAAAATTAAAAATAGGTGCCTATATAGTAGAGATGTGCGAGACCGAAATTTTTCCAAGACTCAAGACCCAAGACAAAATTTTTTCCAAGACCAAGACACAAGACCAAGACCAAAACTCCAAGACTCAAGACCAAAAATCAAGACAAATTTTTAAATCCCATAGGTCAAATTTTTGGTTTATTTTTTGTTATTTTGATACGATCACAGTCAACTTCAGCACAATTATCTATAATTTCGAAAAATTTATGCGAAATTCAAAGAATTTCGGGGAATTTATTCTGTGGAAACTCAATAAAATATATTATTTCAGAGGGTTTGGGTAAATTAACGGGATATTAGTGATATCAAAAGATTAAGAGGGATAGCCGTGGGATTTAGCGCCGCAAGCGAAAATTTTGGGAATTATGAAAGCAAAGAAGCCAAAAATCTTCCTTTTCCAGCGCCGCAGGCAAAAATTTTGAAAGGCCGTAGGCCAAAAAATTCATTTTCAGCGCCGCAGGCGAAAATTTTTTGAATTTTGGAGCTCAAGAAGCCAGATTCTTCCATTTTCTACACCGCAGGCGAAAATTTTGAGGATTTTGGATGGCCAAGCACTAGGTCCAAAAAGGCCAAAAAACCAAGACCAAAAAATAAAACCAAGACAAACACCCCAAGACCAAGACCGAAAAAAAACCAAGAAAAGTCTTGGTTCCAAGACCAAGACCAAGAGTCTCGCACATCTCTACTATATAGGCACTAAAAACTGCCAAAATAGGCACTAAAATCCGAAAAAAGGCAAAATATGCAGGATTTTTTTCGAGATTTTCTATTTAAATTTACTAAATTTATCAAAATTGATAAATCTAAACAATAAAATGTTAAATAAATTAATTTTGACGAACAGAGTTACGTTTAGATTAATTTACAATAATTATTCTGCTTCCAAAAATTTGATAAATTTTTCGAAAGGCAAAATAGAGCATTTTGCCAAAAAAGTTAAAATAGACAAATTTAGATAACGATAAAATTAGTTGAAAGAAGATTTCAGTAAAATAACACCTGATTTGGACGTTAAAGCATCTGGCCTATCTAGGGAAAAAACAGGCATTTGCCTAAAAATCCTAACTCTAATAATCATGTTCATTCATATTTTGATTTTTAAATTAAAAAATGATAGCATTTAATAAAATAAAATCATATTTATTCACGTTGTTGGGTGTATGTACTTAAGTATCGAATTCTTCCACTTTTTATAAAATCAACAGTCATGCCTACTTCCTTAAATAAGTCATTCTTGTACATTTTATTAATTTTTGGTTTTGGTTTTAACGTTCCTTCATATTTTTGATTTTGAGGAGCAACAGATGATTCAGCCCCATCATTAAATATTTTATTTAAATCCTTTGAGGTTTCCTCAACTCTATTCAATTCGTTTTGATTCTTATTATTTTTAACAGAATTAATTAAACTCCATAATATTGAATTGAAGATTAAAAATATTAAAATATTAATATATTTCATTCTTAATTAATATAAAAATTTTTTCTAATAATTTAATTTCTATTAATTGACGTTAAATAAAGCAGTTAAAATAAAATGAGATAATAATGTAAATATAAATAAATATAAATAAATATAATTAGAGCTAGGATTTTTAGGCACAATAGGCATTTTGGTGGAGAAAGTTAAAATAGGCAATTTTAGGCAACGATAAAATTAGTTTGAAAGCAGATATCATAGAAATAACGCCTGCTTTAGACGTTTCAGCATCAGGCCTATTTAGTAAAAAACAGACATTTTGCCTAAAATCCTACATAGCTCCTATAATAATAATAAAAAATAAATAATAAATACAAATAAGTTCACTTATATAAATAAAATGATTATAGGTAAAAACATTTTGTAATAATGTACTTTTTTATGATTATATGAATAAGGGCAATATTGCTCAATATCGTGTAAACATATTTATTAAAGCCGACAGACTATGAAATCTCAAAGGGCATTCTCACAAAAATTAAAGAAAATCTTTAAAATTAAAAAAATTAAAATTTATCATTGTCAAAAGAAACTGAAGTAAAAATTGGAATTCAAGGTAAATTATCGAAGTAGAGCCGCTATATATACTCTCGGCTTTTTTTGACTCTCGACATCACTAATATTTGTGCTTTAAAGTAATTGGCGGATCCGGAAAAAGACCGGTTATCCGGAAATCTATGGTTCGGATAACGGATACGGATATTCATAGATTTCGGATCCGAAAATTGTCAGGATCGAACAAACTTACTTCAGAGCTATAAATTTTAATTTTTAATATTTTCTATAATGTTTGTAAAAAATCCTTTGAAATTTCATAATTTGTCGGCTTTAATGAATAAGTTTACACGATATTTAGCAATATTGCCCTTTTACATATAATCATGAAAAAGTACATTCAACAAAATATATATTCAAAATACACCGGGTGCCGGGTTTATTTATACACCGGGTTTATTTATATAGGTAAATTTATTTATTATTATTATATTTTTTATTATTTATTTTCTATTATTTATATTATATTATCGAATTTTAAATTATCTTTATTATTTAGCGTTAATTAATAAACATTTATTACATAATATAATTTTTTATATTAATTTAGAATGAAATTTATTAATGTTTTAGTCCTTTTAATTTTCAATTCGATATTATGGAGTTTAATTAATTCTGTTAAAAATAATAAAAATAAAAACGTGATGATTAGTGTTGAGAAACCCTCAAAGGATTTAAATAAAATATTAAATGATGGGGCTGAATCATCGGTTGCTCCCCAAAGTGAAAAATATAGAGAAACTTTAAAGACAAATACCAAAATTACAAAAAAGCACAAAACTGAAAATAATGGAGAAGAAAAAAGATCAAAGAAAAATGAATGTATGAAGGATTACTACCAGCAACACAAAAAGGAGAAACAAGATTATAATCGAAATTATAAACAAAATAACAAGGGAAAGATTCTACAATATAATAAAGATTACTATCATAAGAATAGAGATAGAGTGTCTCAATATAAACGAATGTACAGTCAAGATAATAAAGAAAAGATTCGCGAAATTAAACGAAAATACCGTCTAAAGAAGAAAAACGAACGAGAAATACTACAAAATGACAGGTCAGAATTAGGAAATATTCAACCTGATAATAATGAAGGAACTTCTTTTGTTACTCTACAAAACGATGATTTTATTAGAAAGGAAACTACGGGAAATAATGAGGATGAACAGAAGTTAGCGAAAAAAGAATATAATAAAAATTACTATCAAAAGAATAAGGGAAAGTTAAAAGAATATTATAGAAATTATTATTTAAAAAGAAAAAGTGAAAAAGAACAGAATGATAATTATACTATTAATAAAGGTAAATCGCCTATTGAATGTAACGAGAATGTTCAGGTAAATAATATTGAAGGAAATGATAATACTGAAGGAACTTCATTTATTAATTCACTGACGGATGCTTGTGTAAATAATTTATCTGGACAACCAAATGTTCAACTGCCTGACAGCCTTCATACTCAAAAAATGGATGATCATGATGATTTAGTTGATCTGAGTTTTTTGGATGATTCGGATTTTTTGGATTATATAAATTCTGTTGATAATTCTTGAACACATTTCAGATAAAAAAGTGGATGAATTTTTAATACTAAAAAATATATGTATTTTTCCTATCTCTGTATATACTTTTTTCTCAATTATTGCTGTATTGAACAGTTATAAATATGGTTGTCGGTTCTTGAAATATTTTCGGATATCCGGAACCGAACCAAAAATATTTTTAGTGATTTTCTATTCTCCTTAGAGTGCCGAAATATGATTAAGATATAATGAAAAGCAAAATTAATTTAAAAAAACGAAACGCTAAAAGCAAAGCTGGCATAACTCTGATTCAGAAATCGCATACCATATATCCTTTAATAACTACCCTGGGTTTGCTTCGACCTTCCGCTGGGGAGAGTAATTAATCGAGGGAGGGTAATTATACGAGGTTTGAAATTTCAGCGTGTTTAAGGGCAATTGTAGGAGGCTAACTTTTGTTTCAATCCATCGCTGGATGGGGGTAAATAATAAAAGTGGGGTAATTATTTGAGAATTAACACAATTTATACAATATAGTAAAATTAAATGAATTAGTTATAGACTTACAACGATTTAAACAACACACGGGAGACAAACCAGGCAGCCAGCTTGCGTTAACTTTTTAATTTAAAGTTGCTTTGTGGACAAGAATTTTACAAATAATTTTTGAATAAAATAAATTTAATTTGTTGTATTACTAAGAATAAATTTTAAGGTTAAAATAAAGTAAATTTTGGTAAATAGCCAGTTAAAAATTAAATTAATTTGTGTAAAGTAAAATATCTCAAATTTTTAATTTTAACATTTCTTTATTGTATTTGATTCTCTTTGATAAAATGATAATAAAATTTGGTATAATCGGTCAAATAAAATCAAAAGTCTGATAACTTGTTTCAACTATGTAGTGGCTGTGCTAAAAGGGGTCTCGCATTTCTCAATCCTGGCATACATATTTCAAGGTTTACTGGATTTTTCGGTATGGGGAAAGGTATACGTTAAGTTTGTGTTACTCCTTTTTTCTTTCTTAATAATGTACATAATGGTCGGACTTTCTTCATTAATGTTTTCCAATTTTTCCTAAAATTACCGATGTTAATTCTATAGGTATAATGGATTTTTATAGTCCATTATTTCAATAAACTTTTTAAAATATCCAAATAAAATAAAATATGAATAAAAATTGTTTTAATAAATGAGAGGAAGGTGCACAAATTAATTGCCTCAAATGTTTGCGGAGGAAGCACCTTTTCACAAAAAGTCAACCTAAAAATGGCAGTGGCGGTTATGAGTGAAAAAAAATTTTTTTAAGTGAATGGGAAAAGCCAAAAAAGACTTTTTTAAAAAATAAAGGAAGGGACACACAAGTTTTTTTGGTAGGGAGGAAAGGGGAAATTCTTTCATTGAATTTTATTGGACTTTTAGCTTTAGAGTAGTAGTTGTTGTTAAAAATCGCCCAACCATGTAAAATATGCATACAACAACTAATGGTTATTAAAAGATAAAAAAATGTTTTTTAGGTAAAATAGATGGCAACAAACTAAAATTTTAGTTTATAAAATTTTTAGTATCTAACTCGAGTTAAACAAAAACTAGCCTAGGATTTAATTATTCTGGATGAGTGTGCGACCATATTGGGCAAATTCTGTAAGCGTTTGGACGCGTATATCTTGGCGGAGGGAGGACATTTTGAACATTTGTTATAATTTTTCTTTTCTTTAGGTATTAATGAACACATTTTATTAGATTTTATAGAATTTAAAAAATATTTGAAATAAATTTTATGCTTAATAAAAGTCTCTCTAATCTATGCCCCCAACTCTCTAATCTATACCCCTAATTCTTAACACAACTCGGTTTAAACTGTGATTTTATCCCTCCAAGTGGTTATTCAAGAATGGGACTTTCTGTATATGATTTGAGTTATGTTTTTGTTAAATTGTCTGGCCACTAGATGGGGTAGCTCTCAGAGTGACACACTCAATTTAAGATAAAGATTCTATGGGGCATTCAGAATCAATGGAGTATTTAAAAACCTATTGAATTTTCGAGATGATAGCTTTGAAGGCTTATTAATCGTCTAAAATACAGTATAATCTGGAGCTTAATATGAATATAATTTTAAGGAATTAAAGCAAGCTTATGAAAAATAACAAGAAAAAACTTTAAAAATTTAAAAAAAAACGTAAAAATGATTTTATATGTTTTTATTATTTACATATATCTTCTTCCTTTTACGGCATTAAATTAAAAAGAAAGAACCTTTCCAGCCAATATTTGCTCAGGAACGAACTAAAAAACATTTTTTCCCACAGCTACTAACGGAATAAGTAAGTGCTTGTCACTGGATAAACCGGAAACGGAATTTTTTGCTAGACATTAGGGATGTTACATAAAGAAATGGAATGAAATAAAAATAAAATTTAAATTGAATCATAAAAATTATGTAAAAAATTTCGAAAAAATGTTCAATAAATTCAAGCAGTTCATAAAAAATATTTCAAATAGTTAAAATAATATAAACTATTGGCTGAATAATAAGTTGTTCTAAAATTTTTTCTAACTCAAATTGTATCGAACTGCGGGGACGGAGCTCTAGAGGGGGGCCTCTATTCGTTTCCCGTGGGACTCCTTTCCTCTGAGATGGGGATCAAACCCTACTCTAAACAGAATAATTTATCGTCATTTAGTATAAACTAGAGTTGGACAAAACGATACTGGTATCGGCCAACCCGAGACCGAGATTGACCGTACTCAAGAACCCGATACCGAGACCGATACCATCATTTTGAGCCGAGACCGATGCGACGCGGCGAAAATTTCGAGAATTTTAAAAGCCCTAGTAGCCAGATTTCTTTCTTTTTCAGCGCCGCAGGCGAAAATGTTAGAATCCTGGAAGTCCAAACAGTAGATAGATACCGAAGATATCATAGGCCCGTACTTAGTTTGAGGCAAAATTTTTCAATTGTCCATTGTTTACAATTGTCACTTACAATTGCCTAGTCCGCACGATTGGTTCCTCAAATTTGACTCCGAACATTTGAGACCCTTGTACATAGAAGTTTGTTTCAATAGACAAAGGAAGGTTCTAGGTATTTCTAGCAATCGAATTTATTCCCAAAAAGTTGTGTGATTGAAATTTTAAAATTTATGCTTGCACAGATTAATTAAAATAATTGAAAGATAATTGACGTAAATAATTTAAATGATTAACGAAATAATTGACGAAGGCAAGTAAGCAAAATTAATAATTTTGTTTATTCAGAATTATATTTAACGTCAACCGCTTACCTTTTTTAGATTTTTAGAAAGCTAAAAAATTTTTTTTGGTGATTTTTAATTTTTTGGGCTTGTATATTATAAAATTAATTTTTCATTAGATATGCTTAAATCAATTATTTAATTTGTTCATTAGATAGAATTGAATTATAATTATTCATTAAATACAATTAAATTAATTTATACTATTAATTAATAAAAAAACGTCTCACAATCAGTGATTTGAAATTTTAGAACCCCTATTTTTGGTCTTGCACCTTATACACGCACCTCTTACTTGATAAATAAGCAGAAAATCTAAAATTTTTCGAAGTTCCTCGGCCTAGGTCAACAGAATTACTGACTTTTATTGCCGTAGACGTTTTTTTCAATTTTCCAAACTTCTATTATTCTCATTAGAATTGGCCCATATAAATAATGGGTTGACCCAAAAAGAATGTACCCTTGAGAAGAATGAGCCTCTTGATTGTACACTGGGAATTAATTCCTAAGGTCACTGGACTTAATGGAGATCTCTTTCGTACAATCCTAGACCGCGTTCAATTTGCCATTGATGGTTTCACAGTTCAGGGACGACGTTTGCATTATCCATAAAGGGCTCATTCTTTTTGGGTCAACCCATTACAATTAAGCAGATTTATATTAATTAATATAAAAACAATTATAACCATCAATTTGAAAATGAGATACCAAATATTTTTATTCGGATTTTTATTTACTGCATTAATTATTGGAACTAATTGTAAGTTTAAAGAATAATTCATAGAATATTTTAAAATGATATTTTATTTTGTAAATTGCGTGTCACGACACTTGCAGATATGACATTTGCAGACCCGACACTTGCAGACCCGACTTTTGCAGACCCGACATTTGCAGGTATGACACTTGCAGATCAGGCATTTGCAGATCCGACTTTTGCAGATTAGACCCATTTCGCTCGCTTCTTTACCTTACCTACATATACACCGTGGAGTGTTTGCTGCTGCGGAGGAATCCTGGGATGCCCATATCATCGATGATAGGAATAGGATCATGTTACGAGCCCAGAACCCATCGACCGTTGACTCCTCGCGAGGCGCGTGCCGCAAAACCCCGCGCGAAGCGCGGGGTTTTGCACAAGCGCCTCGCCGACGCTCCATAGGTCTACGTTGAACATTTTGAACCTCCGGAAAAAAAAAAGAATCTCCGGAAAAAAGAGTGGTGCCGTTCGACTCAGCTCGTTGAGACGAATTGGTATGGGTCATATATCAAAACCTTTCCACCGGTATACTATACTATACCCTTTGATTTTTTAAGATTTTTAAATTTTTTTTAAAATTTAAAATTTTTTTTCAAAAATTAATATCTGCAAAAGTCGGATCTCCAAATGTCTGATCTGCAAGTGTCATATCTGCAAGTGTCGGTATCTGCAAGTGTCGGTATCTGCAAGTGTCGGTATCTGCAAATGTCGGGTCTGCAAGTGTCGTATGACCTTCTAAAACTTCCCTGCTAAAATACTCAACCAAATTAATCCCCAAAAACAGAGTAAATTAAATTTAAAAAATTTAAGATGCCCGCAAATGTTGGTCAGGCGAATTTGGTAAGAATTAAAAATTGAAAATAAAATTAATAAAACTTGAATACTTTTATATAAAAAGTATAATTTTAGGTTCGAAAGACTGCGCGGATGGAGAAAAATGTTTTATTGCTTTCTTCGGAAACTCATGTAAAACAAATTTGTTTTTTAATTATACATATAAATCAGGGATCTAGCCGACCCGATTCCCGAAAATCGGGAATTGAATTTTTATGTCGGCTAGATCCCTGATATAAATCAAATAGTTGTTAGATAAATAATAAGCCCTTTGCGCATAAATAAAACAATTGCTTATAGAAAGCTAAGATATTCAGCGTTACTCCTATATTAGACTGAATTTTTACTTAAAATTTTTACCACAGGGTGAAAGAAAAATGAGGTAAATTTAAGATAAATTCAAAAATCTTCTTTATCATCTGTCAACCCTTATATGTATTTATTTAAAATTATTCAATTTAAAAATGCCAACTTTTAAATTACAGCCAATACTTATCAACGTGGTTGCACGTCTAACAACGGTATTTGTACGAATTATGCGTATAGGGGAACTAAAGCTAAAAGATGCTGTACGTGCGACAAAGATTTGTGCAATTATAAGAAAGTTAATGCTAAAGCCAACACCTGTCAGGATCCGAAATAAACATAGAAAATTTTCCATTTCACTGAATTAAAAATTCTTTTCTATCTCTTTGCTTTCAATTTTATAATTAAATTTTTCTTTCAATAAAATTAACGGCCTTTCTACTCAAAAAATTGTGTGACTCGGGATTGTACCGACCAAATATTATAAAATTTTGAGAAATAACATTAAATTTAATTAGAAACATCATTGTATCAGATACATTTGAAATTATTCAAATGTTTCAGCAAAATTTAAAATTTTCGAATTTTGGATTTTGTATTCCCAAAATTAGGAAAAATTTAAAAAAATTCCAATAAACTTATATATGATAAACAAATAAAAAGAGATCATGAAAAGATTGAAATGTAGTATCATTTAGCTGTTGAATATTTTCTTTGGGTTTTGTCACACTGATTGCCATTGAATGCAGCAAAAAATGGGTTTTGCAGAGTGACTTATGCGGGCATAAGACCACGATCTGGACATTTACCATAAATTTCATTCATTTTTAAAATTATGGAAGGAAAAATTACTGACCATTCCGTACTTCAACTGAATTACGGACTGGGGGTGGACGCAATAAGTACTGATTATTAGGGCTCGGATTTGTATTGAAATATATTTTTTTCCCTGAATATATTATGGTGAGAGAAGCTCAAATATGCCATTAGTTTTTCGATGGCATATTAGTTTTTCGATGGCCCACTAATTATTTCCTAGATTTTCTTTGTAACAGGACAAAAAATTCTCAATTAACAAAAATCTCAAAATGTGCAAAAACCTCAAAATTTGTTGGGCAAAACCTCAAAAATGGCACATTGAGCAAAACCCACTATATGTCCAAACCTCATTTTGTCAATAGCAAAATGTCCATGAGCGTAAAGTTACTTAATTCGTCGGGCTATAAAGCTAATGTGAAATTTTTTTTCATTTTTTTGTTAAATTTCAACTTTTTTGGGAGGTTTTCTAGTAAATAAACGATAATTTATTTCACTAATTTTTAGCATTTTTTGTCAATATTTTGCCCGCTTATTTCAATATTTTATGGCCATATTTTGTGATTTTATTTCAATATAAATCCGAGCCCTACTGATTATAACTAAAAAGTAGTCGTATGTATCTCCAAATCGGCTCTCGTGTTTTTCTAAATTTTGTTTTGTTTTTTAAATTATTAATTTCACTTAAGAAATCTCGCCTTATTTAATATTTTTAATAAATAATAACGCGTGATTTACTCCACGTAAAGTGCAAATAAATTTATTTTTATTTTCCGCTCATATAATTTTAAAATAAAAAGAAATAGCCGATTCGTAAAAGGGCATTTAAGCAAGACAAATTAAAGGGCAAGACTCACTATTTAATAAAATTAAAAAGCAAAACACACAACAGTTAAAATAAAATAATAAATAATATTTTAATTAACACAAATTTTAATAAATAATTTTAATTAACACACACAATGTTAAGAATAATAAACTTAATATTTAGAAAATATTAAGATTATTATTGTTGTTTCCCTATCAAAAATTTTCAATTCAACCTATTCCAACTCAAATAAAACTCATGTTTAATTTTATTTTTTTACTTTTTAAGCATTTTTTTAATATTGTTTTGGGTTTTTTGAAAATTATTCTTAAAATTTGAATATCTATACTTAATCAATTTTATGTCAAAAAAGTTTAGTCGTGGACCTCTCCGCAGCATTTTTCCATTCTTTAATTGGGAAATTACTGCGGACCGAGATAGTGTAAGTCCCTGAAAATTGAAAAACCATAAGGGGACCATAGAATTATACAGCGGAAACAACTATAGGCCGAGTTATAGCTCACTCGACAAGAACCAAATGACAAGCCTCCAAGCCTATGTACAACCTACTAGAACTTGTACTCGTACTTGATACAAATATTCATAAATTCTGGTTTAGCATAACAGAGCAAAATTTCAATCACTGCTCCGAATACATGAAAACACTTAAAAATGTGTTTTTACACCCTCATTAACAAATATTTTTCTCTCGTATTCTCCATATTTTTTCGACCTATTTTTCTAGCAATATTTTCTTCCCTGAAAATCTTAACTCTACTAATAAGCAGATTTAAATTTTCTAGCTAATGTTCAAAAAAATTTTATTTATTTTATTTTTAAATTATTGTTGGGCATTTGATGTTAAATTAAAAATTGAGGAGAATTACTTTGAAAGTCGCCAATTTGATTATTTAAATAATTCAAATCAACCATTTATTAAATGCTTTTTGTGGTATAAAATGAATGATAATGAAAATATAATTAACGGAGAATTGGAAAATTATAATATTTATTTATTTAAAAATGTTCCAGAATTGCTACATATTTTTAAAAATGAAAAAATTGTTGAAAAAAATGAAGAATATGAAGATGCAGAATTTCGTTGTAAATTTGAGAAGCAACAAATTTTGTCAGATATAATCCCTTGGAGAAAATATGGGGTAAACTTTAGTAACTAATGAAGAATTGAAAACAACTGGCCCTCCTCTAACTGACCTTCCGGCTGACCTCAAACTGACCCTACGGCCCTCTAAGGGCTGGAGAGATCTGTTGTGTCTCCCAGGGCTGCACGCAATTGCGGATTGCGTAAATTGCGCGGGTTTTTGCAATTGCGAGATGCGGATTGCGTCTGCGGATTTTTAAAATAAAATTGCAAGTTGCGGGTTGCGGAATTTTTTTTCCGATTGCGTGCAGCCCTGGTGTCTCCTCTGTATTTTAGTGATAACACAAAAAGAAGTCAGGGGCAAGCTTTAAAGACTCCTAACGAAAATACGCAAAAAAGTAAAGAAAAAATTGGACAAGTGGACCGCAAATTGGACCTCTGCCTTAGTTTCCCAGAGGAGTTACAAATTAGGTTGATAAAACACCTGGATTTCTGGGTTCAGATGCCTGTCCCTTGTAGCTGAACCTTCTCCGACGAAAATTTCCCTGCGTCGAAAATTTCAGATTTTTAGATATATGTCAAAAATTTAACCAACGAAGATATAAAATTTGAAAACAAGCAATATAAAATTTCAATAACGGGCAATAATGCTTTTATGCCTATACTATCGATAAATAAAGAAAAACAACTTGAACACATTAATGAAAATATAAATATTTATTATAAAATGTATTTGGAAAATAATTCGAAAGAAATGGATTTAAAAGCAAGAATGATTGTTTTAAACAATAAAATGAAACAACAAGTCCCATTGGATTCAAAACTGAATTTATATTCTAAAATTAAAAAGGAATATAGTGAAATGATACAGAAAGGTTAGTTATAAGTTTCTAATTTGGAAAGTCCCGTCCGTCCCTGTCCGAAAATTCCTGTCCGAATCCTGTCCGTTGGCTTAAGGATGATTCACCTAGAGCATTTAAAACGCTTAGGCGGGGGTTGAACGATCTAAAAAGGATGAAAGAGAAAGCATTAGTCGACGCCCCGGTGCTCATGAGAGCTCCTGTATGTGGTGAGCGAAAGCGCCTAGCAATAACTACGAGGAGTTCGCAGCTCGAATCCTGCCCTGTGGCATAACTTCTGTTAAACTCCTTTTGTATTTCGCAAACCGGTGGGGCCTTACCTCTCAACTATAGTTACTCCAAGGTAGGATTCAATTTAAGCATAGGCCTGGTTTCAAAATTATCTTTAGTGTAACTCGACTCATCCCTGATAAAACATATTTGATAACTTTTATTTTTAAAATGGACTTAAAATTAAACTAATATATTTTCAGAAAAATACATTTTCCGTTTGGGAATAAAAGAAGCAAATTGGTTACTAGTTGAAATTGCTTATATTATTAAAAGATTATTTCGTTACACGCATCAAGAAACTATTCTATCAGTTATTTATAAGGATAATTTAAACACATGTATCAAAGAAATGATTATTTCACTTGCCAATAAATATGGCAAATTGAATGCTTTACATGAAACTGAAACAGAAAATTTGTTTAAAGTTTTAGAAAAAGAAGGAGATAATTTATTGTCTTTAGGTAAGGTTAACTTTATTTACATGTATAACAATAATAAATGAAAACGGGCCAGACTAGTGATGTTCGGGAGAAGAAAAAACTCGGGAATCGGGAAACGGGAGTCGGGTCGGGAAATGACCTCGGGAGTCGGGATCGGGAGTCGGGAATTTTCAATTTAAAAAATTTAAAAAATTTTTGGCGCCTTCGGCGCCAAAAATTCTGATTTTATCGTTGCAGGCGTGAATTTTAAGAATTTTTGAAGGTCTCTGGTATTAAAATATTGCATCCATGGAAGGATAAATGTAGAGCGATTAGAAGTGATTAAGGAGCATCGAATATAATGGAAGGGAAGGGTTTTTTAAGAGGAGGGCATTGCTGAGATTGGCTAATTAAATTTTAAAGACCTCTCAATCTCACATCATTTGTCTGCACCGCAGGCGAAAATTTTCTAAAATTCATGACTATATTAATTTTTCCAGTTTTCTCAAGTTTACTAGTATTAAAAAAATATGTAAATTCACAATCTAAAAATTAAAATCAATGTTAAAAATATTTATTTTTGGAAAAGAAAAATTATTTAACTCACATTTCCCAACCACGGATTCGAACCCATCCCCATAAAATATCACATTGAGCGTGAAGTCACCAACCTAACCACTCAACCATCGCTCAACGAAAGACGTTTGGAATAAAAATTTAAATATTTTTCACCCTTTCCTTTTTCTTTTTTTATTTTCCCTTTCCCTTTTTTTATTTTTTTCAGTTTAAAAATAAAATTTTATCAGAAAAAGCCATTCTTAGGGGTGTAAAAATTTCCCGACTTAGTCGGGAATTGACATCGGGAGTCGGGGTCGGGATCGGGAGGCCAAAAACTCGGGAAATTTCCCGAGTCGGGTGTCGGGAGTCGGGATACCCGAACATCACTAGGCCAGACTTGACACCGCCGCAGAACAGACCGATAAAACATTTGCTTGAATAGTGCGGCTCCGAATTAAGTTAAGCCTGGCTCTTTGCTTAAATTCGATAGGGTCGGATCCGCAGCTACATATATAGTTTCCAGTACTCGCCAAGTCATAAACACACCCATGAAATATCTTAGGTAGAGCTAGGAATTTTGAAAAAACCGGGTCCGGGTCCGGGTAACGGGTTCTGAAAAATGGACC
The DNA here is from genome assembly GCA_963681835.1 of Meloidogyne enterolobii. Classification (NCBI taxonomy): domain Eukaryota; kingdom Metazoa; phylum Nematoda; class Chromadorea; order Rhabditida; family Meloidogynidae; genus Meloidogyne; species Meloidogyne enterolobii. The sequence goes on from CAVMJV010000007.1 coordinate 806,841, forward strand.
GGCCGGGTTTCGGGTCCGGGAAACCGGAAAACCCGTTCCTGGTTTCAACCCGGTATCTTTAAAAAACCCGGGAAAACGGACCCGGAAACCGGGAAACGGGTCCGGGTCCCGATCAGACATGCACGAAACTCCAAAATTTTTTCAGACGAAACGAAACGAAACAAAATTTTTTAAAAATCGTTTCGTTAACGAAACGAGACGAAACAGTATAAATTTAGCGAAACGAAACGAAACAAAACGACACATTTTAATTTTCAAAAAATCTAATAAAAACGGTTTTATTTTCTTAATTATTCGATTTTAGACACGTTAATAGGCCAGTTATGGCCTATAATTGATCTAATAGCTTAGTGGGACCTTAAATTTTGGTCCCAGGCTACTCATAATTCACTATATCAGCCTTAATTCCACCAAATCGACTTTAATCGAATTATGTGTTGAGAATATGTGTATATCAGGGACCTCCGACCCGTTTCCTGATTCCCTAAAATCGGGAATTAATTTTGTCGGAAATTACTGTCCCCTAAACCCGTTCCTGATTTCCGACATTTTCTAAAATTTTTTAAACCCTCCAAATCCACCGATACCTCTTTTACTCTCTCTCAATTTCCTATACCACCATTGCTCCCGCCAAATCCAATGTTTTTCTCAACTCAGATATTTTTGTTAATAACAACGCCCATGATTAGGGTTGCCAAAATGGACCGACTCGGACCAAAAGATCGAAGCGGGCTAAGATATTTGGCCCGAAAAGACTCCTCTGGCCCGACTCGATAGAAACAGGCCCGAAAAAAGACAACCATATTCATGATCATTGCCATCAGTTGCGTTTTCTTTTATTGAAACTAAACTTTATTGAAACTCTTGCGCCTGCTCTGAATGGTAGAGCTGTCCGAGACCAAAATTTTTCCAAGACTCAAGACTCAAGACCCAAGACAAAATTTTTTCCAAGACCAAGACTCAAGACCAAGACCAAAACTCCAAGACTCAAGACCAAAAATCAAGACCAAATTTTTAAATCCCATAGGTCAAATTTTTGGTTTATTTTTTGTTATTTTGATACGATCAGTCAACTTCAGCACAATTATCTATAATTTCGAAAAATTTATGCGAAATTCAAAGAATTTCGGGGAATTTATTCGTGTGGAAAATCAATAAAATAGGTTATTATTTCAGAGGATTTGGGTGGATTAACGGGATATTAGTGATATCAAAGGATTAAGAGGGATTGCCGTGGGATTTAGTGAATTATGAGGGATGTCGTGGCATTTTACGTCTGGAACGCCAAGGTAAAGCCAAAATTTTGGCGATACCCAACGTTAGCCCCCCCCCCATTCGAAATCGACACCCTGGCTACGCCCTTGGATTAAGGAGGATATCGAGGTTTAAAGGGGAATTTAAGTGGATTATGAGGGATCAAAAGGAATAGTATGAAGTTGGGGGGCCTGGGTGATTAGGTGATGGTGGCTGCTGATATCCATTCTCTATTTTATCCCTATCTTTTTGCGCGCATGCGAAAATTTGTACAATTTTGGAAGGCCAAGAAGCCAGAATTCTTTATTTTCCAGCGCCGCAGGCGAAAATTTTGGGAATTATGAAGGCCGAGAAGCCAAAAATCTTCCTTTTCCTGCGCCGCAGGCAAAAATTTTGAGAATTTTGGAAGGCCGTATGCCACAAAAATTCACTTTTTCAGCGCCGCAGGCGAAAATTTTTTGAATTTTGGGACTCAAGAAGCCAGATTTCTTCCATTTTCTGCGCCGCAGGCGAAAATTTTGAGGATTTTGGATGGCCAAGCACTAGGTCCAAAAAGGCCAAAAAACCAAGACCAAAAAATAAAACCAAGACAAGACCAAGACAAACACCCCAAGACCAAGACCAAGACCGAAAAAAAACCAAGAAAAGTCTTGGTTCCAAGACCAAGACCAAGAGTCTCGGACAGCTCTACTGAATGGCATTAAGAGGTAGATCATTCTATGCCTAATCTATCATATTAAAAAAACAAAATCAAACGAGAAATTCAAAAAATATAGTAAATTATGCGCCATAGGCGCTTAAAATCCAGATTTTAGCGCCGCAGGCAAAAATTTTTTGAATTTTGAGCATCAAAGGGGGAAATTTTTCAGTTTTTGGTAATATTTTGGTCTAAAAAATGGGTAATGTTTCGTTAACGAAACAGAGGTGTTTCGTTAACAAAACGAAACGAAACAAACTAAAAAGTGTTTCGTCACGAAACGAGACGAAACAGGAAAAAACATAACGAAACTAACGAAACAACGAAACGAAACGAAACGTTTCGTGCATGTCTGGTCCCGATCCCGTTCTTAGCTCTAATCTTAGGTCTATACAAGAGTCTCAAGGCCAATATAAAAGATAGATAGAGCACTCTCTGACATTAAGTGTCACTAATTTTTTAATTTAAAAATATTATAGTAAATTCATTTTTACTATTTCTCTTTCAGATAAAAGATTAAACAATAAAGAAATTCGTCAGAATAGTTTGATGATTTTATTAAATTTGCGAACATTTTTGGAACTGTACAAACCATTATCACATAAATTGGGATATTTTGATAGAAATTATGACGAAAAAATTGAAACAATAATTGACAAAATTCAACTGTGTATAAATGACCATAAAGATTGTATTAATCGCACAAGAAAATTTAATAGCCACAAATATATCAATAAAATAGATAAATTTGAAGGTGGATGGAATGGAATTATTAAAAAATTTGTAGAAGATAAAATTGGTATTGAAATTGTAAAAGTTTCAATAGTTGAAGGTCTTCAATACATTGGGGTTGATATGAAGATGTTCGATGCTTTAGAAAGGGAGGGGAAGAGGTATAAAACAAAAATGTTAACAGATGAAGTAAGCTAATTTATATGAAGTTCTTCAAAACTATACTTGAATTTCTCAAAAAATATAGAAAATAACCCTCTTAATCTCTCGTGTTCTTCTTAATCCTTACAATCGTCGATAACTATCACAGATTCTTTTATCACTATAACTCTTTATGTAAACTCATGATTTCACTCTTGATGATCAAAAGCCGAACGATATCCTTCTTAATCTTAAATCGGGAATCATGTGATTTTGAAGGATTGAGGAGCTTCTTTGCAATCATGGAAGGTCAAAAAGTAAACTTTTATAGAGCCGCAGGCGAAAATTTCTGAATTTTCATATGTCAATTGTAAAAAGATTGAAATTGGCCAAAAAATACTTCTTTTAATAAAAATTATTCCCAGCTCATAATAATTAGTATTTAAAATATTTTTTTAAAGGAAAGAAAGATAAGAGCCAAAATTATTGAAATGTTTTATTACGGGGATAAACCTATTGGACTTCAGTCAAAGATTGCACGGGATCTTGGAGTAGATCGAAAATATGTTTACTATACTATTGAAAGGTTTAAAATGTATGGAACAATAGAGAACATTCCATTACCAGATAAGAAATACCGTAGAAAAAAGATGAGATTTTCAAGTGATAATTAAAGTGATATTTTGGATATTTTTCGATAACAAAGCAAGTTAACCTATTTTATTTGTTGAACCGATTTTGATGTTTTTATAATTTTTTCACTTTGTTGTCGCCTATTTTGGATATTATTCGATAAAGTATTATTTGTAAGAAAAATTCTTAACAAACTTAAAAATTTCAAAAATTTTATCAATTATATTCTATAAACCCATAAAAATTTTGAAATTTTGGCAAATTAAAATATCTTGAAAAATTCAAAGCATAAATGATCTGAAAACTCATATCATCTTCAGAAATTCATCCAAAAAATTCGGATCATCTAAAAAACTCAAATCTAACTCATCCATATCATCCTCCTTTTGAATATGAGTTCCATCTTCTTCTTCTTGAATAATTCCTCGATCTAACTGCACGTCTTTTTTAGGAACACAAGGCTCTTTTCCTTTATCTTCACACTCATGCATCGAATTGACCAGAGAAGCTCCTTCCCCGCTATCAAATTGACTGTTTGCCATTTTAGAACTTTCATTTTCTGAAATTTCTTCAACATTCTTCTTTTTTAGCCGGTATTTTCGACTACGTTCTAGTATCTTTTCTTTATTATTTTGATAGTACATTTGATCATGTACACGCCTAGATTCTTTATTATTTTTATAATAACTTCTTTTATATCCTTGGAACCTTTCCTTATTCTGCTGGTAGTAATTTTTATTTTGTCCTTTTCTCGTCAACTTTTTTTCTTGATCATCAATTCCAATGATTTTCTTTCCTTTATCTAGTTGAATTTGAGGAGCAACTGATGATTCTGCAGCATCATTTAATATTTTATTTAGATCCTCTGAACTTTCCTCATTTCTTCTTGATTCATTTTCTAGCCGATTCTTCTGATTAACAAAAGAATTCGGAGGCGGTTGTGTCAGACTCTGCAAAAATAATTTGCTGCTACTATTTAAAAAATATAAACAAAATATTATTAAGTTTTCCCCTCTTAATCCTACAAAATCTCATAGGGTATTAAGATATCCTTCTTCACTTTTATTGCTTCAATCCACAGAATCTATTAGCAAATTACAAAATTATATTCTTTAAATTGTTAGTTAATTATCCTTAGTAAATTATCCGTAAATCAAAAAAATAATGACAAGGGCAGCAGTAAATGATTTTTGCAGAAATGCCTTTTGCGGACAGCGAGCTGGACTTTTACCGTCTGTGGAATATCAAATTCATTTCCTTCCTCTTTATCAAATTGTAGTTCTTTTTCTAGAATTTCTTTTTCATTTTTCTTCTTTAAACGGTATTCTCGTTGATATTCTAGCGATCTTTCTCTATTCTTTTGGTATTGCTTTTTTCTATATTGGATGCGCTTTTCTTTAAAAGTTTCAGTTTCTTTATTTTTTAAATACAAATTTCGTTGATCCTCACATATCTTTTCCTTATTTTTCTGGTAGTACTTTCTTATAGTTTCCTTTCTTTTTAACTTTTTTTCTTCTTCATTATTTCCAGTTGGTTTCTTCTTTGTTACTTTAGGTTTTATTTTTAATGTTTCTTCAGATATTTGAATTTGAGGCGCAACCGATGATTCAGCCCCTTCATTTAATATGTAAGTTAAATCCTTTGAAGTTTCCTCAACTCCCTTTAACTCGTTTTGATTTTTATTATTTTTAACAGAATTAATTAAACTCAATAATATCGAATTGAAAATTAAAAAGAATAAAACAGTAATAAGTTTCATTCTAAATTAATTTTTAAATATGGAGTAAATATAAAATTATAATATTAACATAAATTTTTTAACGTTTTATACAAAAAAATGCTAGAATTTGTTTTTAATTTAAAACGGATATGACTTTTTTTGAAAGACAAGACGCGCACTAAAATTATTTACATATATCTTTGTAAAGGTCAACAAATCTAGTTATAAAGTGAAGATAAATAAATTGAGAAATCGAATTACATCATGTCTAGCAAGCATTTAAGTATTACCCGGATTTAATTAAATCAGGAAAATAATAAAAACAAATTTAAGTTTAAATTGAAGTTTGAAATCAGTTATTACTATTGCGTAATTAAAAACCAAATTTAAATGAATTTTGCTCAGTCTAACAATTCAACCAATTGTTTAATCAAAATAAAATTTCTTAAAGTTTATAGACAAAATCTAGCTAAAAAATTTAAGAGTGTGTTTTTGGTCCTCACATGTGTTTTTAAAATTTTTAATTTATTTAAAATTTTAAAGTATTGTTGCTAAATAAAAAATAGTTCATTTAATTTCTCATGTTAATATTCTTTAAATTCAATGTAGAGTGAATAAAATCTAAATTATCCCTTCATAAGATTTTATATCAAAATGAATTTAACTATGTATTAACATTTAATATTTATAAATGAAAATGCTCTGATCGGAAATTAAAGAAATCATCCACTAATTGATAAAATTAAATAAGACACGCAGGGATATGCTAATTATAATAACTTTAAAATTTTAAAGTATTAGGATTTGTGTTTAAAATAAAAAATTGTATCTGTCGTCAAACATTGGCGACTTTAGGTTTAGAGTAATAACTTAGATTTAGTCGTAGACTTAGAAAAAAGTCTTAGACTTAGAATATAAATTGTCTTATTTTTAAAATTTAAATTTTATTTACTTTTAAAACTACATACTTTATAGAGTTTAATTAATTCTGTTAAAATAATACATAAAACTCAAAGGATTTGAAGAAAATAGATGTGGCTGAATCACTAAAGACCTTCAAAAAAGATGATTGTGAAAATAAAGGAAATGATCCGATTTTTTACAAAGATAACATTCAATTAGATCAAGGAAATCGTTTTCATCAAATAGAAGCTAGGTCTCCAATTGAAGCACAGTCCTTAATAGAAGCACACCCTACAAGAAGATCAAAAAATAGAAGAACGCGTGCTTCAATTAGAGAATTTACGGGGGTACACCCCAAGGTACCGCAAGGCCAAGGTACCGCCGAGCTATAACTTTGTTCAAAATTGTCGAATCCGGGACGCCGTGATATGGTTCGATGCGTCTCGACGAGCTGAATCGAACCATACCAGGGCGTCCCGGATTCGACAATTTTGAAAAAAGTTATAGCTCGGCGGTACCTTGGGCTCGCGGTACCTTGGCCTGCTCCCAATTTACGGTATACATATGTATTATTTTCTCAATATTAAACATATATATAATTTCGCCTTTTACACTTTTGGTGTGCCAAAATCAGATCCCCAAGCTTCAATCTTGCATTCATTAATTCCTTGGGCAATCATAAATACTCCATTCATTCCCCATTGTTTTCCCCATGAATTAATAGCAAGCCAAAATGGTTGAACATTTCCTGAACATGTTTGAGTTCCCCAACCAATTATACGAATTGAGTGTGATGATATAAAATTGCCATTAGTCCTCTTAAATTTAATTAATTGTGCTTAAATTTCACATAAAAATATATTTTTATTTTTACTAGCGAAGAGACTCGCCCTTCGAGCGAGTTTCTTCGCTAGACTAAAACAATGCAACCTCTTGCTATTTTATCAACTATTGCCGGAATTTTATCTAAACCATGATCTAAACCATAGTGTCATTAATCACGAAGCGCTTCTCACGATCAAGAGGAAATTTTTTTCTATCAAGAACTCTTTTCATTCAAAGGCAGCACATCTTATCTACACATTCCGGGGCTTTTATCTACACTTTGCTGGAACTATTATCTACCCATTGCCATTATCTACCAATTGCTACCCATTGTCTTAACTCATATAAAAATTGCCAGAATTTTTATCTACCCATTGGCAGGATAAGGCAGGTTAAGCAATATATTACCTTATATACTCCTTCTCCATAATGGTAGAAATCAGAATAAACATCAATCGCAGCCGTAATTGTACCGTTTGCTTTAATTTCATCTTGCATTGCCTTAACAACCTCAGTAATTTTCTTATCCCCTGGAATCCCTCCAGTCCATATTACTAAAGATATTTTAAGAATACGAGTGATATAAATAAATACCAAATTTTTTATCATTTTTATATGGAATTGACCATCCTGAATTGGTACATTGCGAGACACATTTAGGTGTAGGAACTGGACCATCAGTTTCTGGATTGATTGAGTAAGGCTTGCAACCAGTTTTTTCTTCAAAATTTGATCCAGAGACAACACCTTTATTTTTCATGTATTGCCATGCATCCCATGGAGCTCCTCCATTACACCTAAACATGTTTTTATTAAGTAAATTTTTTAAGCCTCTAACCCGTAATTTGGTAATGTACAGCTTAGTATTTCCTCATCAGATGATTGATTATCAGGATCAGAGACTGGCGTTTTTAAGCCTTTCTTAGCTCTCTCAATACAGTACCGATCAGTAAACACAGATGAACTTGCAACTGCCCAACACCCCGAACATTGGCCCTGTTCTCTAATAATGTTAATTATATCTGCACATTGTGGCCATTGTTTTCTTGAATCAAATTCGATATTGTATTTACAGGAGGGATTTGAACGCTTTGATCGTATTTTGCTCATTTTATTAAAATCCGGTATAGCTGCAGGAGTCTTGGGTGATTTTGACTTTAGACCACAATATAATTTTTTAACGTCTAATGTCATATTTGCAAATTTTTCGTTTATTTTTGCCTGAATAAAATATTAAATTAAAGCATTACTAAATTACCTTCCAGGAAAAATCGAGTAAATTAAATGATTCAACAAAAGATTCAAGATCTTTATCGATATCAAAGTCTAACTCAAAATTTTTTTCAAACATATCAAATTTATCAGATTGAAAAGTATCTTGTATGAGACAAAACAATACAAAGGTAAGAAGACAATGTTGTACATTCTGAAACAACTCGAATTTGTTATTTAATTGTAATCATTTTTAAACAGCTGTCAATAATTCCCTTTCTTAAAATACCAAATATGAGGATTGGCCAATCAAACCAAAAAACCACTTTTATTTTAACTTTACTTTTCCTTATCCCGTTTTTTTATTTGATAAGTAAATAAAGAAATTAATACATATATTTATATTTAATTTTTAAATAAGAGGTTTAGGGCATGTCGGATCCTCCATTCAGAGACGGAACCGACCCGATGCTCGGCGACAATAATGAATCGGAGCCGTTTAATTACAGAATTTTTAACAGGTAATCAATTTTAATAAAGCTGTTTAATTTATTCTATGTATAATGAGCTATAACGAGTATTAGATGAGGCTTGAGATTTTCACAGTATTTTAAAAAAATAACTAACCATGTTTTAATTTAATTAAGCAACAAATAATTAAATAAAGGTTGGGGTTATAATTATTTTATTCTTACAATGTATATTAAATAATCCATTTAAAGCTTAATGCACGTGGTTTCTACATGCAATTTTAAAAATTAAGTAAAAAGATGATCAAATAATAAACACAAGTTTCTATTAAATTATCAAACGCTTTCGATGCTAGCATATTCATTCGTGGCCTACCACATTTAAGGATTTGCGTCAGTGTAAGCGAAGGATTCCTTTTTTAAATATACCATGTAAAATAAGCAACGTCAAAGGAAAATATAGATTTGCCACATGTCTTTTAAGCATACGAAATATCATCGCTAATATGTATAGAATGGAATAACCCTTCAGCGAGTGAGATTTCCTCTCATTCCCGAAGCCAAGATATACCAAACTTTTGAGTTATTAAGCGAAGCGTTTGCCTTGGCTATAAATAAATAATCAAATTTAAGCTTATTACACCGAGGCTTATATGACTTATATGCCTCTTAAAAAAATTATAAACTACGAATCAAATAGTAAATATAAAAATTTTATAAAATTTTATTCAAGCTAAAAACTTTAATGGCTTTCCACTTATGCGTTAGCATGTGAAAAAGATTAATCAATATTTAATAAAAACCGAAATCCCAGTTTGGTAAAATATTAAGATGTTTATATAATATATCTAGCATGTGAATTTCACTTCATCTTAACATTTTGATGTGATGTGGATATCGTTTTGTACCGTTTGTGTGATTTCTGCTGTGGATGAGAATGAAAAAAAAGAAAAAGAAAAAAAAACTTTCATTCAAGAAAAAATGAATGAAGTATAGGGTATTTTTAAGAATTTGCATGGATTAATGGAAATTTGAGGAAATATTGGAGGATTTCGATGTATGTATCAAGCGTTATATTGGTATATCGGTGATTTGATATCTAGGGATCTGATGTTGTTAACGATACTTCGAAGAAATTCGGGGATCAAAGGGAACCATGACCGAAGCATGATTTTTCAATATTGTTTGTATATTTATATACTATTTAGCAATATTCTATTAATTCTATAAAATATATTTCTACCATAAATTGATAATTATTTATGTCTGTTTCGTTTAATTTTTGAAATAAAATATTTACTACCTACTTCTATTTTTAAAGATGCACTTAAAATGTTTGGGAAAATGTCCTTTAACATGATTTTCCCATATTTTGATATATCCTTTCGAGACGATATTTAGCAATATTGACCTTTTATTTACTATGAAATACTTTCATTATAAAATATTTACACAATACATACATAGATATATGGGAATATTTATATTTTTTAAAATTTTTAATTAAATTTACATTTATATTAAAATAATTTTTAAATTAATTTATGATGAAACTGATAAGTGTTTTAACATTTTTAATTTTCAATTCGATATTATGGAGTTTAATTAATTCTGTTAAAAATAATAAAAATCAAAACGAATTAAATAGAGTTGAGGAACCCTCAAAGGATTTAAATAAAATATTTAATGATGGGGCTGAATCATCGGTTGTTCCTCAAGTTCATGAATATAAAGAAAAGTTGAATTCTGAAACTAAAATGTCAAACAATGAAACTTCTGCAGATATTTATGAAGAAAAAAAGTTAAAGAAAAAAGAATATATGAAGAATTACTACCAGAATAATAAATCAAAGAAGAGGGTATATGATCGAAATTATAACCAAAATAATAAAGAAAAAAGACTAAAACTCAATGAAATTAATAAGGAAACGAAAAGAAAACACAATAAAGAATACTATCAGAAAAACAAAGAAAAGTTAGATGCAAATCGGAAAGCAAATCGGAAAAATAAGAATAATAAAGGAAGGAAAAGCGGTGAAGGAACTTCGTTTGCCAATCCACAGAATAAAGAATGGGAAAATAAAGGTAGAGAGCCGATTGTCTCGAAAGAAAACCTTCAGTTAGAGCAAGGGGTTATTCATGAAGGAGGAAATTCGTTTAATTTACAAGAGGATAATTGTGAAGATAATTCAATGAATTTCCATAATGTTCAAGAAAATGTTCATGATGGACATCGCAATCAACAAAATACTGATTGGAATGATTTTGATACTATGAATCTTTTAGAAGATACGAAATTTCTGGATTATTTGAATGAAATTCTTGGATCAAAAAGTGGTTGATAATTTTTATATTAATTAAATACATGAATCCTTTATTTTCTATAGTTATTTCTATTTAACATTTTCTTGCAGTAATCTTTAAGTAAATACTAAAAATATTATTTTTGATTCTTAATCTTAAAGTGAATGGAACTCCTTTTCTTTCTGTACACAATACATTGTAATTATTTCATTTTATTCAAATTTCTTAAACTTTAATAATTTTATATTGTATTTTTTAGCTTGTATGATTTAAATAAAAAAAATAAAATTCTTATCCTAGTAGTTTTTTGGCATCGTTGATATTAAAGTATAAGAACAGTAATAATTTTTTCGATTTAATTTGCCACAGGGATTTAATAAAGAAAAAGTACCGTATTTCCGTTAATAGAATGCCTGGTCATTCCTTCTTAAATAACCTTCCAATGGGGCTTTCTATTAGAAAGGGGAGACAAATCAAAGGGGTAAGGTATTTTTGATTAGTAAATTTAAAATTCGAAAAAATTTTCTACTATGTTTGAAAAATACTAGAATCGAATTCGAAATCGAAGATAATATTTTAGATTCGAGACATATTTTTCTAAAATAATCTAAAATTATTTCATTCATATCTTACTTTTATTATTTTTTATAATTTAAATTTGTGATATAGAGTGTATATTGAAAGAGAAAAACCGCATTAGTTTGTTCGATGTTTTTTAGCCGTAGGGATTGAATAAAGTGGATTTAGGGTAATGAGAAATTTTTTTCTTCGCGCATTACTGCGAGAAAGGAATAAAAAAAGGAAAAGTGGCTAAAATTTGTTCAAACGACGGCGGATTTGATCGACAAAAATTGAAGGAAGGCTTTTTCTTCTTTTCTCATTGATTTATTTATTAAGCTACCGGTCATTTCAAGGAGCCATTTTATTTAAAAAATAATTTATTTTAGTTTTAATTTAGTAAGCTAATTTAGTAAGCCCTCCCATAAGAAATCTGAAAATTTCTTTAATTATGACTTCATCTCCATGTTTTTTTGTTATTTCATCGCAACTGAATTAATAATATACACTGTTCCTTACCATATCTGAAACCAGGCAGAAATTTTTTTGATAAAACCGTTTCTAATCTACAGTAAGGATATGTCCTTACATATACACATGTTTTCACCTCGACAAAGCCCGTGCACGATTTTTTCAACCTCGACATGTTTAAGTCCATCTCCATCGTGATTTTAAGATTATTTATCTCCATCGTGATTTTAAAATTTTAGTTTATCTTACCTATTAGAAATTTAAAAAATTACTTCTACAGAAACATGTACCGAAATATTTTTAAAATTATTTTTCCGTTTATTATCATCGAGAACATATTTGCTTCATTTTGTGGCAAATCAGGCGTTCCCTACAGCCTTGAAATTCTCGCAAATGGAGCACCAGTTCTCGGCTGTGCCCAGCCAAGCTGTGTGATTTCTGCGGTGGATGAGAATGGAGATTTTCAAGAAGACAGTCAATTTCTTACGGATGCTAATGGACAATCTGATGGATTTTTCCGTGAAGGCGACAGGGCGGTGAAGCGTTATAGACATCCATCTGGTGCCAAAATAGTGGCAGTAAGTTATTGAAATATTAACTCTCATTCATTCAGTATTTTTGTGAAAAAAGAGCCTAAATTCGAAATAAATGTACCTTAGATTTTTAATTTCGAAATTTAATTGTAGACTAATAGGTTATTTTTCCCAATTTCGTTATTGGCTGATATCTGCTGCAACAAAAATTTACCGTTATAAAGAATCATTCAAAAATAACTCAATTTCCATATTCCTAAATTATTTACACATTGTTCGCCTACATTAAGTCTCTAGCGTAAGAGTTAAGCATTAATTACTAAGTGTTATTATTAGCGAAGTTTTCTAGTTTATCTTTGAATTATAGCTCAATTTATATTTCTATAGAATTGCTCTGGTCAATTCAACGAACTTTCTTGCCCACGCCGTAATCAATGGGTTGGAGGGATCGAATATATTGATCACCCAAGACAACCGTAAATTTTTTAAAAATTTTATTAGAAATCTGTAATTTATCTGAGATAAGTAAAATTGATATGGATAGATGGATAAAACAAAACTTATGAATACTTTGAATAATTTATCAGACTAGTTTTGCAATGCTGCACCTTTGAAGGCCTTCGCTTCTCACAGGAAGTAGGCTCGACAAGCATTGGTCCAGGTGAAGCAATTACTGGCGGAGAGGTTGTGAGGGGTGGAAGGCAAATTTCTTTCGATGTAATTGCTAATGTTAGAAAAATTGTTAAGCATGGAGAGGGACCGGAAGGAAGCAAGATGTCTTATGAGGTGTGTTTATATGAAAAATAAATAGGTGAATGGAATAATCTAATTATTTTTAATGTTTAATATTTTTCAAAAAATTAAAAAATACACCTTCTTAAGGTTACTGTACGCCGAATGAATTGTTTGCCTGATCCACCCGAGACAGAAGTTGAATGTAATTAATTAAAAAAATTCTTCTGTTATATTTAATAAAAATTACAGTTGATTTGGATGTTGCCGGTGAAGTTAGCAAGATTTTGGTTGGCGCTGGCAATAAAGAAATCACAGACAAATTAAATGAAGGAAAGAAACAACAACAAATCTCTCCCAAATTTAGAAATGAGAAACAAAAACAAAAAATTGAGAAATTGCCAGAAATTAATGGAGGGGAAAATAGGAAGTTTTTAGCCCCAAACAACGTCCATCCTCGCATAATGGCTCCATCTTCTCGAAATTTGCAACAATTTATTGGGCAAAATTTGGGGAATAATATTGAGGAATTACCTCAGTCTCAACAACAATATCAAAATTTAAATAATCAACAACAATTTGTTGAACAACAAGGATTTCAACAACAGCAACAACAATTCCCTCCTTCTCAACAATTTCCTTCTCAATTAGTTTCGGAGGGTCAAAGAGTAGGAGAACAAGTATTTCAAGTAAGGCATTAATAGTATAATTATTAGGGCTGTAATATTTGTGCGAAATTACAATATAGCTATAGGTATCAGGGTTGCCGCGGGTACAAAAAATCTTCGGGTACGGGTTTCGAGTATCGGGTTCGAGCGTTTTATTTCGGGTCACGGGTTGGAAAATTTTCTTTTCAGGTTACGAGTTCCGGGACAAAAAAGGCCGGGTATCGGGTTTCGGGCGGCAACCCTGATAGGTATAACGGTATGTTAAAAAGAACTTAAAATTGCGCGGACACTAAAAATTAATTAATTATGTCCTATTTATGCAAATAAAATTTAAAAATATTATCAAAAAATTTCAATATAAAGAAATTAAATAGAAGCTAGCATTGCAAGTTGAAACTCCGTTTCTAGAAGAATTCGCTTCCCTTATAAGGTGTCATGTCCGAGCTTTACCTTAGAAAACTAAATACTTAAGTGTATTAGATTTGTATCTCAGATTTACTGAGGATACCGTAGTGCGACACTTGCGGACCGACTTTTGCGGACCGACCTTTGCGGACGGACATTTGCGGATTGCGGATAGACATTTGCGGATCAGACATTTGCGGACGACATTTGCGGATTGCGGACCGACTTTTGCGGATCGGACATTTGCGGACCGTTTTTGGGAAAAAAATTTACAAAATTAAATTTAATTTTCGAAAACGAAAAAAATATTTAGGTAAGTTTATTTTAATATCTTTTCGATCTAACAAGTTAGACAAAGTTATGATCGTTTATTTTAGAAAAAAAAATCAAACTCTCAGATATACTGGGAAAAAAGCCCAAATAATAAATATAAATTTATTTTCTATAAATATACAAGCAAATGGTCAATGGAGAAAAGGGGCGAGAGAAAAGGTCTCTCACTAAGGGCGTCTCTCACTAAGGAGGTCTCTCGTTAAGGAGGTTAAAAATACGGAAATAAGTTGGGGTTTATATACAAGAGAAGAAGGGTGGAGAAGGTAAAAAAAGGGCAAAGTAAAATGATGATAAGCAATAGTTAAAAGTTGGGTATTTGAATATATAAAACGATTATAAAATGATGAGTGGTAAAGACAGGAAATATATGAATATGGCGTGAAAATGCAAAATAAATAAAATAAATATGTCAGACAAATTTAAATATATTTTTCTTAATCACGGACATTACACAAGGATTATACTCTCATAAACATTACCAAACATGAGATAGATAAATAATACCTAATAATCTCGAAAGTTAATCTTGTAAATTAATTCGACAATTTTTTTCAATAAACCTTGATAGAAAACAAAAAGAAACATGTTATTGAAATGAAAAATATTTCAGAAATTAAATGAAAAAATTTACATTTGCACAAAAATTTTGGAAAATTAAATTAAGAAAAATAAATATGAAAAAATATCTGTATATCATTTTATAGAACAGTTCCATAAAGCTATAATTATGTAAAGCAAAGATCAAATATAGAGAACGGAAAGATATATTCTTTGTGTTTCTTATTTAAAATTCATCCATTTGTTTATCTGAAGTGTCTTCAGGAATTAAGAATAGAATTTAAATAATCCAAAAAATCCGAATCATCCAATAAACTCAGATCAATTAAATCATCATGAGCATCGAATTGTTGATTATGAGGACATTAGCTGATTGAACATTTGGTTGTCCATAAGCGAAAGCATTTGTGTCAGATAAATTAGTTGCACCCTCATCCTTCTGTGGATTAATAAATGAGTTCCTTCAGCATTATCATTTTCTTCCACATTATGAGAAGATTGAATAGGAGTATCTTCTCCTTTTTCAGCATTATCATTCACTTCCACATCTTCTCCTTTTTCTAACTGGATATTCACTTTAGAGACAATCGGTTCCTTTTCTTTACTTTCACAATTATTATTTTGTTTATTAGGTATTCCATCGTTAGATTGAATATCTGTTAATTTTGAATTAATATCCTGCAGAATTTCCAATTTATTTTTTCGTAACTTTTCTATATTTTCTTTTATACGCCGTGTATTTTCGACTATCTTCACACTTCTTTTCTTTATTCTTTTGATAGTAATTTTTATTATATCCTTGTTCCTTAACTTTTTTTCTGGTCCATCATTTTTAGTTTCAATTTTATATTTTTCATTTTGAGAAGAAATTCCATTTTCATAAACGTTACTCTGTGGATTAACAAATGAAGTTCCTTCATTATTATTGGATTGAATGCCTCTTAACATTGAAATTTCATTTTTTAGATTTTCCATCTCACTTTTCTTTTTTTCTCGGTATTTTCGACTATATTGTCTATTCTTATCTTTATTCTTTTGTCGATAATTTCGAAGATATTCTTTCATCTTTTCTTTATTCTTTTGGTTGTAATCATTGTCATATTCTTTTTCCTTTATCTTTTTTCTACCAATTTATTTTCATTCTTGTAGATTTTAATAATTTTTGGTTTTAGTTTTAATATTTCTTTATAATTTTGATTATGAGGAGCAACAGACGATTCAGCCCCGTCTTTCAATATAAATCCTTTGAAGTTTCCTCAAGCTCATTTTGATTTTTATTATTTTTAACAGAATTAATTAAACTCCATAATATCGAATTGAAAATTAAAAGGATTAAAACACTCAAAAGATTCATCCGAAATAAATAATAAAAATTTATTTAAGATTAATTTAAGTTATTCTTCTTTATTCTAAGCTTAATTATATTTTATTTATATAAATTTCATCTAGACATATATCTAAATATTACTTAATATCTTTCAAAATCATAAAGGGCAACTGCTAGACATAATATCTTTCAAAAGCTCATTTTGGCTTTTAAAATTTTTAAAAATATGGAAAATAACAGATATCGTTGAATTGTAAGTGCACTTTTGAAAAATATTTTTAAGATATTTTTATTTGTATTATACATAAAGGGCAAAATTTGAAGTAATAATGATGAAATTTGAAAAGAAATGAAATACAAGTAAATAAAATCAAAAGACCCGGTTCGAATCCGAAGCAATATTTTGCCGCGAACTATGTGCCGCGAACCAGCTATAATTATGTAAAGAAAAGATCAAATATAGAGAACGGGAAGATATATTTTTTGTATTTTCTTATTTAAAATTCATCCATTTGTTTATCCGAAATTTCTTCAGGAATTAAGAATAGAATTTAAATAATCCAAAAAATCCAAATCATCCAATAAACTCATATCAATTAAATTATCATGATCATCCATTTGAGTATGAAGGCTGTCAGGCAGTTGAACATTTGGGTGTCCATAAGGGCAAGCATTTGTGTCAGTTAAATTATTTACACAATCATCCGTTTGTGGATTAACACATAAAGTTCCTTCAGCATTTTCGTTTCCTTCCTTATTATTTATCTGAACATTCTCGTTACATTCAATTGGCGATTTACCTTTATTAATAGTATAATTATCATTTTGTGTATTTTCATTTTTCGCTAACTTCTGTCCGTCCTCATTATTTCCCGTACTTTCCTTTCTAATAAAATCATCGTTTTGTGGATTAACAAAAGAAGTTCCTTCATTATTATCAGGTTGAATCTTTCCTAATTCTGTCATATCCTTTTGTAGGATTTCTCTTTCCTTTTTCTTCTTTAGACGGTATTTTCGTTGATATTCGTTAAGCTTTTCTTTATTATTTTGTTGGTATTTTCGTTTATTTTGAACCACTCTATCTCTATTCTTCAGATAGTAATCTTTACTATATTGTAGCTTCTTTTCTTTATTATTTTGGTAGTAACTTCGAACATATTTTCGACTTATCTCTTTTTGATTTGGAGAGCTCCTCTTTTCTTTTAATTTGTCTTTGTTCGTTAGCTTATAATTTCGATTATAATCATGTTTCTCCTTTTTGTGTTGCTGATAGTAACCCTTATTA
This sequence comes from Meloidogyne enterolobii, assembly GCA_963681835.1. Classification (NCBI taxonomy): domain Eukaryota; kingdom Metazoa; phylum Nematoda; class Chromadorea; order Rhabditida; family Meloidogynidae; genus Meloidogyne; species Meloidogyne enterolobii. The sequence continues at coordinate 824,602 of CAVMJV010000007.1, forward strand.
TATTCATTTTTCTTTAACTTCGTTTCTTCTTCATTATTTTCAGTTCTGTGCTTTTTTGTAATTTTGGTATTTATCTTTAAAGTTTCTCTAAATTTTTCAATCTGGGGAACAACCGATGATTCAGCCCCATCATTTAATATTTTATTTAAATCCTTTGATGGTTCCTCAACTCTAGTTAACTCGTTTTGATTTTTATTATTTTTAACAGAATTAATTAAAATCCATAATATTGAATTGAAAATTAAAAAGATTAAAACATTAATAAATTTCATTCTAAATTAATATTTTTATTAATTTTTAAAAATTAATTTAAAGAATTAACCTAAAATAATAAATTTAATTTGACTTTATGTAAAAGAAAATATAGTTAAAATATGTAATACAAGTAAATTATTATTTAATGACGAAATATTTTCAATTAATCCCAGACATTTTAATATACACTTATTCTAAGAGAGGAAAGTGCATTTCCTAATAATTTTTTAATCTGATGAAATCCATTTTCTATTGCCTTTTTATTTAAATATTTTTTTTCTTTCTTTAACTTGATTTATTTATCAAATATTGAAAGTAAATTTTAGAATTTTTGACTAAAGGGAATGAATATTCATGGATTGCTGTAATTGGAGAGCCTCTTTAAAATAGCACCAACTTTAGATTTAATGTATGTATTATGGGGCTAGATATATTTCAAAAATAATGTATCTTAGTTGATCTAATAAAGCAAATCTTTAAGGGGTTGACTCTTGGAAGAGTAAAAGCTTCGTTATCATTAAATTAAAATCATTTTCTGCCAAGCTCTTATTTAAATTCATTATTCTTCATTTAATTTGCTTTATTCAAAAAAATATTTGTCGGAAATGTACTTTCATTTCCATGAATATTAATTCCCTTTAGTCAAAGATTTTAGAATTTTTCTTTCAATATCTGATAAATAAATCAAATTAAAGAAAGAAAGAAAAATATATTTAAATAAAAAGGCAATAGAAATTGGATTTATCAATTTCATAAGCCTGATTGACCTTTATAACTATATAAATCTACATATATATTTTCTCTTATCAAATGAAATAAAGCTTTTTCAAAATTATATTTTTTAATTCAAAAGTAAAATTTTTGGGAAATGCACTTTCTTCTCAAACCGCTTTATAGAATAGTTGTATATTAAATTGTCTGGGATTAATTAAAAATATTTCGTCATTAAATAATTATTTACTTGTAAATATTTATTACATACATATTTTATATAGATTTTATTTAAATAAATTACATTTATTATTTTAGTTTAATTCTTAAAATTAATTTTTTAAAATAAAGCCTTTAAATTAATTTATGATGAAACTTGATTGTATTTTAATCTTTATAATTTTCAATTCGACATTATGGAGTATAATTAATTCTGTTAAAAATAATAAAAATCAAGACGAGTTGTTTAGAGTTCAGGAAAACTCAGAGGATCTAAATAAAATATTAAATGATGAGGCTGAATCAACGATTGCTCCTCAAATTGAAAAATATAAAGAAACTCTGAAACCAACTTCCAAAATTACAAAAAAGCACAGAACTGAAAATAATAAAGAAGAAGCGAAGTTAAAGCAAAAAGAATATAATAAGGGTTACTATCAGCAACATAAAAAGGAGAAACAAGATTATAATCGAAATTATAAACTAACGAACAAAGATAAATTAAAAGAAAAGAGGAACTCTCCAAAACAAAAAGAGAAAAGTCGAAAATATGTAGCAAAACACTACCAAAATAATAAAGAAAAGAAGCTTAAATACAATAAAGATTGCTATCAGAATAATAGAGATAGAGTGGTTCAAAGAGTACTAAAGTACAATCAAAATAATAAAGAAAAGATTCGCGAATATAAACGAAAATACTATCTAAAGAAGAAAAATGAACGAGAAATCCTGCAAAAGGATAGGTCAGAATTAGGAAAGATTCAACCTGATAATAATGAAGGAACTTCTTTTGTTAGTTCACAGAACGAAAAAGAAAATTCACAGAATGATAATTATATGAATAAAGGTAAATCGCCAATTGAAAGTAACGAGAATGTTCAGGTAAATAATAAGGAAGGAAATGATAATACTGAAGGAAATTCATTCGCTAATCAACAGATGGATGAGGGTGTATTAAATAGTTTACACAATTCCGAACAAGAAAATGTCCAACAATTAGATGATGGACATCCGATTCCAATAAATTGCGAAATGAATGATTTAGAATATCTTAAGTTTTTGAATGCTCTAAATTTTTTGGATAGTCAGAATTTCTTATTCTGAAGTGAAATTTTCAGATCACCAAATTTAATAACATAAAATGTGTTCTTCTTTCTTTACTCATTATTTAAGTAAATCACTTTCCACTTCTAATTTGTTTAATTAATGATAAAAATTTTATTTTCTATTCACTTTGTTGGGCTGTAACAAGTTTAAAAATTTGTGGGCGAAGGATTGTTGTCGAAGAAAAAATTCTTGTATGATGATAGGACCAGCGACGCGTTGTTCCAAGTTCCCCGGCATAAAAAGGCAGTAGTACAATTATTTTTATAATTCCAAACAAGAGCATTATCAAACTTTCTTACAAGGGTATCATCAGACTTAATGATTAACATTGATATTTTTAATAAATTATATTTTAATATCCCAAATTTTAGCCTCAAGATGGTCAACAATTCCCACAACAATTTCAGCAAACAAGCGGTGCTGGAGGCAGTTTTCCTCAAATTCCAAATGATTCTGTCACTCAATTGGCTTCAACACCAGCTCCGTTGTTTGGACTTATGTCAATGCCCACTCATTCTTTCCCCACTTTACCTCCACATACTTTCCCTCCAATGTTAAAACATTCATTCCCAACTTTACCTCCCCATACCTTCCCGACTCATTCATTCCCCACACTTCCTCCCCACACTTTCCCTACCCATTCTTTCCCCACACTTCCACCTCATACCTTCCCAAGCCTTCCAACTCACTCCTTCCCAACACTTCCCCCACATACATTCCCTCCCCACTCCTTCCCTACTCTTCCGCCCATGTTTGGAGTTACTACAGCTGCATCTCCAACATTTGGAGACTCCTCTGGTAGAGCTGTCGCTTTTGCTGCACCTTCTGTTTCTGCTAGTTCTTCTGCAGGGCGTACAACATTTGGACAACAATCAGATGGTTCTCAAGCTCATTACAACCCACACTCTCCAATGCGTCGAGACGTAAAATTTTGTTAAAAATTTTATTTGAGGAAAATTAAATTTAAAATTAATTAACTACATATAATAATTAAATATATTATTTGAAAATTCATGGGGTATTTTCGCTAAGTTAAAATAACTCATTAAAAGTTTCACTAAATTCATTATCTTTTCTTTAGCAATCAGGATTGCCTACCGGACATCAATCACCACCTAGAATGGCACCAGCAATGGGCACAGTATTAGCTGCAATGCAAGGGGATCGGTTTCCGATTATGCATCCCGTCCTTGGATTAATCGGTTATTCTAATGCTCCACAGCCTGGACAACAAATGGGATGAAAATTTAAAAAAAATTATTAGTTATTTATTGGGGTGGGACTTGAGTACTTTTTAATATTAAAATTTATTTGGTTTATAAATTTTTTTTAAAAATTAAATTTTATATATTCAAGCTGTCAAACGAAACAAACTGTAAATAAAATATTGTTTAAATTTATGGTAGTCTAAAATAGGAACATATTGAGACAAATTCGATTTAGATTAAATTTTTTGGTCATTATTTTTCAAAAGTTTGTCATCGAAAACTAGCAATTTCCGAAGGTAAGAAAATTAAAAACGAAGTCCACCCCTGTGTATCGAAACCCGATATATCGTCACCTTGTGTATAGTAGAGATCGAGCTGGACCTGGACCAAGGCCTGGGTTTTTCCTATACCCAGAGTCCAGGTCCAGGCATTTTTTGACCTTCCTGGGTTTTTCCTGGACATGTGTTTTTCCTGGACTACAGGCCCAGGATCCAGTCCAGGTCAAGAAATCAACCCCAGAGTCCAGGAACAGGTCCAGGCTTTTCAAAAATCTCGATCTCTAGTATAGCACCATTTTTATGGTTGACCCTTTGTATTGAATAGAAAATATTGGGAAATATTCAGATTAAAATTTGGATTATTTTAATAAACTTACATAAATCCCTAAATTTATTTATTTTGTGAAATTGAAAAAGTCAACATCTTAAAAAATGTTGATTCTATGCCTACAAAATAAGCCTACAAAATAATTTTCTTCTCTCCTTTCTTGATCACACAAATAGAATGATTTTGCGAATACAACTTGCGGACTTTCATGAGCATAAAATAAAATAAGCTTTAATCCCCTTTTGTTTCCGCTGCTTATCTTTTCCTTCTGCAGTCATCCGAGGCGAATATTTATTTATTGTCGCAAACAATTTGAATAATAATGTTTAATATATTTGGGTCATTCTCCATCGGTTTGTCCCCCAAAAACATTTTTTCTATTTTCTCTAAAAATTCCCGCAATTCTTTCAAAATATTCCAAACAAATATTAATCATTAAAAATGTCACCCCCGTTATGTGATAAATGTTCTGAACCCATTTCTTCATTAGAACAAGAACCCATTTCAACTGCTAGCAAACGATTGTTTCATAGAAAATGTTTTTGCTGCAGTAAGTTTTCTTTTAGTTTTTTTATTTGACTTAATACATACCGTATTTGCTAAAATAATTACCAAGGGTAATCATTGTTTCAACCTCTCGCTGGAGGGTGTAATTATTTGAGCTTTTTATTAAGGCTAATTATAACTATTTTCAAGAGGGGCAATTATTTTTTCGATCCCTGGCTGGATGGGATAATTAATAGGGCGGGGTAATTATTTGAGAGGGACATTATTTCAGCATTTACGGTATGCTACATTAGAATATTATTCCATTTAAATATTTCTCTGACAAAGTATTTTTTATGTGAATTTTATTACTATATGTAAATCGTGGTATCATGTTAAGTCAGGTTGCTCGAAATAGACCCGATTTTTCTCAATCCGGCCCATCTCTGATAGAAAAACTTTCTCCCCGATTTTTTCCTTAATCGAGAAATTTAATTAATGGACAGAATTTCTTCATTAATTTTCACAATCCTTATCATTTCTTAATCAAACGACATTAAAGAAATGAGAGAGAGATAAAAGATTTGAACTCCCATTCAAATCTTTTATCTAAGTAGATGTTGAGGGAAATTGAAGAAGAAATTCTGACCATTATTTGCCATCTGAGAAATAAAATAAGGGAAAGAGAGTATTCAAATAAAAATTATCCTTCCATTAATTAGGTAAACGTCAATGTGGAAAATTGCTTCAGTTGGAAGAATATGGCGTGCATCAGGGGCAGGTAGGAACTTGTTAAATTTAACTCTGAAAAACAAATTTAAGCCCATACTAGCTTTAATTGATTTTCCTCGATAACTGTTATTTCAGACTCTCTCATAGGGGAGTAATTTATTCAGTGAGAGATATATCACATGATATCAAATACTTAATCTGGGATGATTGATTGAAGAGGTATCGGAGAATTAAGGGGATTAAGAGGGATATAGGGAATTAATTGGAATTTGAAGTAAGATCAGAGAAATAATAGTCTTGGATTAATGGGAGCAGAATCAATTATTAATTTTGATTTTTTAAATTAATTTAAATATTTTTTACAAATAACGAATTACTATTACGAAATTTTTATTACGAAAACGATTACGAAAAATTTACGATTACGAAAAAAATTTTCGATTACGACGTAACTCTGCACAGCCGGTTATTTAGCTGTAGCCATGGTTTTCGGTTCTGCTTATAACCGTTGTGTCCAACCCTATTTAATAATCATCTTCAATTAATACTCATTTCTTTGAATGATTTCGTATAGTAACAATAATTTTATTATTTTAAATGTTTAATAAAATTTTCAATATTTTCCCGGTGTGCGGACATATCGAGACAGACAAATCGGAATTGGTGTGACAAAAATAATTTCTTGCGTGTTTATGTCTGTTCTAAAATAAGGTTGGCGGATCCGGATATCCGGATCCGAAAAAAGGCCGGATATCCGGAAATTTTCGGTTCGGATACCGGATCCGGATCCGGATATCTGAAATTTTCGGTTCGGATATCGGATCCGGATCCGGATATCCGAAAATTTCGGTTCGGATCCGGATCCGGATATCCGAAATCTTCGGTTCGGATCCTAGAATTAGGGAAAAATGGAAGAAATCTAGTCCATTGATCTTTCAAACTTCCCAAAATTTTTGCCTGCGGCGCTGAAAATTAAAGATTTTTGTCTTAAGAGCCTCCCAAATTTTCAAAAATTTCGCCTGCGGCGCTAAAAATTGAAGAAATCTGGCTTCTTGACCTCCAAAATTCAGAAAATTTTCGCCTGCGGCGCAGAAAGGGGAAAAAATCTGGAGCCTTGGCTTATCATAATTAACAAAATTTCCGCCTGCGGCGCTAAAAGGGAAAGAGTTGTAAACATTTGTAAAAATCACATGCGGGTTTACAACTTTAATGAAATGTTGATGTATATGGATGTCATATAGAGGGATCAAGAATGATGGGATTAGAGCGGATATAGGAAATTAATCAATAAGTGCCTCTATATCTCTCGTAATTCCCAACCCCAGCTCTTAACCTCTCTATCATCTATTGGGACTCAATTTTACAGCGCCGCAGGCTAAAATTTTGAAAATAAAAATTTCGGTTCCGGATCCGGATATCCGAAAATTTCGGTTCGGATATCGGTTCCGGATCCGGATATCCGAAATTTTCGGTTCGGATATCGGATCCGGATCCGGATATCCGAAAATTTCGGTTCGGATACCGGATCCGGATCCGGATATCCGAAGATTTCCAACTATCCGCCAACCTTATTCTAAAACATAAAAACTCTATTCCTTAATAGGACAATATACTACTATCCAAGACCCAGTGGCCGTGGTCACGAAATCAGTAGGGTAACTGTTCGTACATAGAAATATCCCGATATTCCCGTTCCGATATATCCGCGTGCCATTTTACCGTGGTTAATGGGAACGGTAACAACCCTTTTATACAGATTTTAAAAATATTTTTTATTAAATTACTAAACATCCCATAAATATTTTTAAAGTGCAAATGTACTTTAAGATTTCTTAATTTGTCGGGCGCTTGTCTATTATCGTTTATAGGCAAATAAATACATCGAATTACATAATCGAATAAACAAAAACAGTTTATTCTTTTTATGCCACTCATAGTCTTTCTTAATTAGTAAATAAAATTAATATTTATTAAATTATTAAATTAATTTTAAATGAGACTTGATAGTGTTTTAATCGTTTTAATCTGCAATACGACACTATGGAGTTTAATTAATTCTGTTAAAAATAATAAAAATCAAAACGATTTGATTAGAGTTGAAGAAAGTTCAAAGGATTTAGATAAAATATTAAATGATGGGGCTGAATCATCGGTTGTTCCTCAAAGTGAAAAATATAAAGAAACTTTAAAACCAAAACTTAAAATTAATAAAGAGGGCACAACAGAAAATATTAATGATAACAAAAAGTTAAAGTGTAAAGAACAAAATAAAAATTACTACAAGAAGAATAAAGAACGGGTGGATAAAAAACATAAAGAATACTATCAGAAACATAAAGAACAGATAAAAGAATATAATAAAAATTATTTTCAAAATTACAAGAAAATCAACAAAGAGAAGAAACGAGAATATAGACGAAAATATCAAGAAGCTAATAAAGAAAAGAATCGAGAATATAATCGAAAATACTATCTAAAAAGGAAAAATGAAAAAGAAATTTTAAAAAATGATAGTTCAAAATCTAGAAACGTTCAAGACGGTGAAGGAACTTCTTTTGTTAATCAACAGAATAATATTTGTGAAAATAAAGGAAAAGAACCGATTGTAAGCATTGAGAATGTTCAGTTAGATCAAGCAAACAATCATTTTCAAAATGTATCTCCAACTCAATCCTCTCATAAAGAGGGAAATTTATTTGTTAATTCACAGATGAATGACTGTGTACAAAGTTCAAAATTAGGGAACATTCAAACTGATAATAAGGAATCATTTAATATTCAACAGAATCACGACTGTGAAAATAAAGGAAAAGAGCCGTATGTTTGCAATGAAAACGTTCAGTTAGAGCAAGAAAGTAGTAATCAAGTGGAAGAAGGCAGCCTTATTCAACCACAAAATGAAATGAATGATTTGGATTATATACGTTTTTTGAATTACCTAAATTTTTTAGATAATCAGAATTTCTGATTATAATAAAATTTCCCAGATCAACAAATAAATTATCTGTTTTTAATCGGAAACATATAAAACACAACTTTCAGTAATGTAAATATTTTTATTCCTACTTTTATTAAAAATCTTCAGGTTCTTGTCAACAGTGATCGGAACGTAACGTACTATTTACGGCCTTTACAATCGGATACGGAAGACGATACGGTAAAATTTTGAATTGTATCAGCATTAGAGATCGGCACAGGACAGGATCCCGCACAGGGTTTTTCAGGATCCTGTCCGAAATCCTGCCTTTTTTTCAGTTTTCAGGATTATCAGGATTCCAGGATTTTCAGGATTAATCCCGCAGGATCCTGTCCTGTACGAAATTTTAAAACCCAATCCTGATACAGGATCCGTCCTGTTAATTTTCACGGTTCAGGATTTTATTTTGTCGCCTGCGGTGCTGAAAAAGGACGATTTTTGTCTTCCTGGCCTTCCAAAATCTTCAAAATTTTCGCCTGCGGCGCTGAAAAAGGAAGTAATCTGGCACCAAAATCCAAAAAGTTTTGCCTGCGGGGGCTTTAAAGGGAAGTTGAATGGTATATCAAAGGATTTGGACAGATTAAGGAGTATTTTGAGTTATATCGTTGAATGAAGTTACTGGATTTTAGTGATATTCAAATATTTGAAGGGATCTAAGGATATAGCGAGGGATTTGCCCTTTCGAAGCAGCATTACTTGAACTAGGTTTTTCCTATATTACTTGGTACTTGATTTATACAACTTGAAATACCAAACCTTTGACCCAACAACGGGGGATGTTGACTCAGTGATGGGGGAAGTTGTTTCAATAGTGGGGATGACGTTCCACTGATGTGAACAACTTTCAGCGAAGAGTTAGTTAAGTCATATTAGCCAAAAATTTTCATTTTCAGCGTCGCAGACATAAATTTTGAGAAATTTTGAGATTTTTTGAAAATCCTGAAATCCTGGACAGGATCCTGGAAAAAAAATGACAGGATTGGCAGGATTTCAGGATTTTCAGGATTAATCCTGCAGGATCCTGTCCTGTTCGAAAATTTAAAACCCAATCCTGTTACAGGATCCTGCAAATGCGATTTTGCCGATCTCTAATCAGCATCGGTATTACCGTATTTTCTCGATTAATTCACCCGGGGAATTATTTTTTCAATCCTTACTTGGCATGGTGAATTAATCGAGAGGGTGAATTATTCGAGAGAGGGGAATTATTCGAGGGAGGGGAATTAATCGAGAAAATACGGTATATAAAAACCGTATATTTTTAAAGAAAATACGGTTCGGAAGACAGTACTTTACGAAATTCTTTCTGATCACTGTTACCTTATTTGCATTATCCATAAAGGGCTCATTCTTTTTGGGTCAACCCATTATTAACTCAAAAATTGTTTTTAAATTTTCTTTGTGGAACTTTAAGAAACTTGTACATATGTTGATGAATTACATTAAATATTATAAAAACAAAAAACAGCTAGTTATTGTTTCAAAAATTTTTAATTCAAATTATTATTCTTCCCTTGATTTTCTTAATTTAAAAAACAAGTAAAAGTTATTTCCGCGTTTTAAATGTATATGTTAGTATTAGAGTAGCACAAAATCGTTTAATTTTGAAAAAACCGTATACCGTTTATCTGAGACCCGTATACCGTTTCGTTTACTTTTCAAGACCCCGTTTAATCGTTTATTTTAAAATTTTTTAAAAACAATTCATAATTCAAAAAAATCAATGAAAAATCATAATTACGATTATTCCTCTTTATAAAAATTATAATTTAACTATAAATTCATCATATCGATGGATTTAGAGGGATGAATTCTGGTTATTGGCCTCCGAATTTTTCACAATTTTCGCCTGCGGCGCAAAAAATGAAAGAAATCTGACTTAAGGATTCATCATATCGATGGATTTAGAAAAAAATTTTCATGATTTTCTCTCAAAATTTTTCAAAAAAATCTCAAAATTTTCACCTCCGGCTCAGAAAGAGATTTGATAGAAGAATAGAGGTTAGGGGCGTGTAAACCGACCAATCCTTGGAAGAAATATTGCTCCTTGGACATAAAAATGCTCAAAATTTTCACCTGCGACGCAGGAAATGGATCAAATAGGAGGATTTTTGGCTTCAAAGCATCCAATATTAAAAAATTATCGCATACGACGCTTTAAATTTAAAACTATATGTCCTGGACTCCAAAAAATCATGAAAATTTTAGATTTTTTGCTTTTTTCTCAAGTAGGAGTAAGTACGAGGTACGAGTACGAGGCTAAAAAAAGAGGGGTACGAGCGACGAGTACGAGCAAAATCGAAATTTCGAAGCACTGTCAGGAATTTTTTAGATTTAATACTTAAAAACAAACTTAAACCCATACTGTCTTTAATTAATTTTCCATAATACTTATTTCAGTCCCTCGCTGGAGTTAGTAATTTTTTCTGAGAGGGATATACAAATTAGAGGCCATCATAATAGAAAAATGGCTTTCCTTTGCTTACTAAACACATCCGCTTAAAGTTGTATTTGTTTTGCCTAAATAAATAAACAATTTTTAAAATAAAAAGGGCATATGCACTTTAGGATTTCTTAATTTATCAGGAGTTAAATAATTAATATCCTGTCTATGTACTATGTATATAATTTATTATCCTTATAACTATTAAATAAAAAATAATATTACATCAAGTCGTGAAATATAAAAAAGAATTTATCCTTTTTTAAAATTCTTACCCTTTTTGCCATTTATTATCCGAATTAATCAGAAAAGAAAATTATTTTTTAATTTTCCAAAATTAATCTAGGATGAAACTTATTATTTTATTGAGTAGGTTCATAGTTAGTGTCGCTTTCTCAGTTAAATTTTTAGCGGTGTTATTTTACATTTATTCTTTTTTCTTATTAACTAACATAAAGATCTGAATCTACTCTTCATTTTAATACCTCGTTCAGCTATATATTGGTGATATTGTAAAGTTATGATTTTTTAGACTTCACTACCTCGAAGAGAAATTCACAAGCATTTTCACCATGAATTTTAATTTACCAAAAATGGAAATTTAAATTTAAAACTTTCAATTTTTACTTAATATAAAATTAATTATTTAATAATCTTTTAGTGATTGATTTAGAATGAAACTTGATAATGTTTTATTCTTTTTAATTTTCAATTCGATATTATGGAGTTTAATTAATTCTGTTAAAAATAATAAAAATCAAAATGAGTTAACTAGAGTTGAGGATGATGGAATTGGATCATCAACCAATCCTCTAATTCAAAAATATGACTCATCTTTGAAACCAAAATCCAAAATTGCAAAAACTGAGAGGAATAATGAAACAGAACAAAAGTTGAAGAAGAAAGAATATAACAGAAATTACTATAAAATTAATAGAGAAAAAATACGTGAACAGAGGCAGAATGTTTATAAAAATAGAAAAGAAATTCTGATTGAAAAATCTAAGGAATATTATGAGAAGAATAAAGAGAAAATAAGAGAAAAAAGGAAAAATTATTATGAAAATAATAAAGATAAAAGTCTAAAATATGACGAAAAAAAGCGAGAATATTTGCGAAATTACTATCTAAGGAAGAAAAATGAAAAAGAAATTTTACAAAAAAATTCTTCGATTCATGATAGTAAAGAAGGAAATTCTGCTGATAATGCACAGATTAATATTTGTGAAAATAAGGGAAAAGAGCCGATACTTTCTAAAAAGGATGAGCGATTAGATCAACAAAACATCAATCAAATGAATATTGGACATAATATTCAACGAGAGGATGATTTGAATGATTTGGAAGATTTGAATTATTTCGAAGATTTGAAATTCTTTGATGAGTTAGATTTTTAATGAAGATTGAAGTAAATACAAATTGAAGTAAATACTATGATTATGCTGATATCTATTTAACACTATCTTAACATTTTAGTCAAACACATCTTTTCTCTCTTTTTTCACAATCATTCCTTAGTTAAACATCGATGTTGTGCTTATCCTGCGCTTATCAGATTTTGAAAAGTGCATTATGAAAGGCAAACATGAGATAAGATAGGGGTGGGTATAATAAGTTTCCAGATTTTTTAAAAAATTTTAAAGCGCAGAAAAACCTAATTTTATCACAATAATGAAATTCATACTCGAAGAAATGAATTTTATTTATTAACGCCTCAGTCAGAAAATTTCTGTTTACTAATGTGTCTGAAATTTTTATAATTGAATATATTGTAGGATGCCTTCGGCTTCCATTATAAAGATAAAATTATCCTTTAATTTTTATTTAAAACAAGTAAAGACTAAAATAATTTAATAAAGAATTAAAGAAATATTTTTTTGTTAACAATATATAATAGCTTCTTATAATAGATTGCTATTTTAAAAATCCATTTATCTTTAAAAATTCGGATCGTCCCAAAAATTTGAATCTTCCAAAAGACTCAAATTAGGCAAATTTTCCAGATCTTCTCTTTGAATAGAATTATTTTCGATTTGAGATTTTTCTTGTTTAGAAATGTCATAAATTGTGTCATCTAAATTATTTGTATTATCATTAGTCTGTAAATTAACAAATGAAATTCCTTCCTTATTATTAGTAGATTGGGAAGGAGTATCATTTTGTGGGTGAATATTCCCTTGATCTAACTGAACATTCTCTTTGGAAACAATCGGCTCTTTTCCCTTATTTTTACTTTTATTATTCTTTGGATTACTAAACGTTGTTCCTTCATTATTGACAGATTGAATGCATGTTATTTGTGGAATTTCACTCTTCAGAATCTCTTTTTCTTTATTCTTTCTTAGTCGGCATATTCTTTTATATTCACGATCATATTCTCTCAGCTTTTCTTTATTCTTTTTATTATAATCAAATTTATTTTGAATAAGTCTATTTTTATTCTTCTGGAAATATTCTTTTTGATATTCTTTCCTATCTGGCCTTTCTCTTTTTTTACTATTTGAAGCTTTTTCACCTTTTGTAATTTTTGGTTTTAACGTTTCTTCCGATGGTTCAGCCCCATCATTCAATCTTTGATCTAGATCCTTTGAGAGTAGGGTTGTCGGTTCTGGACCGAACCGAACCGAACCGAACCGAAGAACCGATGATTTTTCGGTTCGGATATCGGTTCGGTTCCGGATATCCGAAAATTTTCGGTTCGGATATCGGTTCGGTTCCGGATATCCGAAAATCTTCGGTTCGGATATCGGTTCGGATCCGGATATCCGAAAATCTTCGGTTCGGATATCGGTTCGGATCCGGATATCCGATAATTTCCAATTGAAAAAGGAAGAAATCTGTCTTATGGTCTCCTAAAATTCTCAAAATTTTCGCCTGCGGCGCTGAAAAAGGAAGAAATTTGTCCTTTGGTCTTCCAAAATTCTCAAAATTTTTGCCTGCGGCGAAGTATGTGGTATATCTGAGCATTTGCATAGATTAATGTGGACTTTGAGAAAATAGGGAGGAATTAAAGGAGAGATAATCAGAGGGCTTAAAGGGAATATTGAGGGATATGAGTGTGATATCGATGGATAGAGGTTTAAGTGGGACCCCTTGATCAAATCAGAACCCCTTTTATCACCCGATATCAAATCTCTTATATCCAACAAATTCTCTTATACCCACCACTAATCCTTAATAACACCTTAACCTCGAAAAAATTTTCGGTTCGGTCCCGGATATCCGAAAATTTTCGGTTCGGTTTCGGATATCCGAAATTTTCGGTTCGGTTCTTCGGTTCGGTTCCGGATATCCGAAATTTTCGGTTCGGTTCCTCGGTTCGGTTCCGGATATCCGAAATTTTCGGTTCGGTTCTTCGGTTCGGTTCCGGATATCCGAAGATTTTCCAAGAACCGACAACCCTATTTGAGAGTTCTTCATTTCTAGCTACCTCACTTTGATTTTTATTATTTTTAACAGAATTAATTAAACTCCATAATATTAAATTGGAGATTAAAAAGATTAAAACACTATCAGGTTTCATTCTAATATATTGCGTTACAGAGTTATAAAAGCCAGATACATAGAAAGATATAGTGCAGAATTATTCTTTAATTAATAACATGTATATAAGAACTCTAAAACAACCCTTTTATATTTTTAAATTAATACTTATTTAATGGCAAGTGCATACTTAACAAATATTTTTTGAACTAATTTATTAAAGCGATTAAAAACAATTTAAACAAAAGTGCATCTTTTTAAAAATAGTATTTTCATCAGGATCTGTCGGAAATGCAAAGGTCGGAAATGCAACACAATCGACCTTAGTAATCCTCAGTCTCGGTGTTTCAAAGAATCTCGACCTCACGCAACTCTACTTAGCGATCAAAACTCTGCTTACTCTTCATTTAATTTTAAGATATCCCTGCCTTGCAGTACAAAAGTCTAGGATTTTAAACAGCCGTAGTCACAGTCTTATTTTTACGATCGGATAACATTATCCTACAAAAGTATATTTTCAATTAGTCTGATATTCAATTATTCTGTGAACATTATTCTTATGTCCTAGGATGCGGTCTAACCTAGTGACAAACTTAATCACACAAGTATAGTATAAGATGTTTATCCGAATCGGAAATACAAGAATAGCGAAGGTGGTAGTTGACAAGATAACTAAGGACATGCGGTGACGGTCAGCCCAGGTGTCGGACAAGACTGATCGCCTCCATTTATATTATATTATACTAGACCCACACATATCTAACAATTACCACATTACGGGCAAGACATTTTAACAAATATTTCTTAAGATATTCTGCCCAAATTGCTTCATCAGCTTTTACAAACATGGAAATACGAATGGAAACACTAAAGAAAAATTTGGAGTTGAATTATCAACAAATAATAAACTAAAAAGTTATGAACATCAATTACGAACATTGCAACTACATGATGACGAGTATGATGAAGAAACCGATGAGGAAGATAAAAGGGAAGAGGGGAATGAATTAATTTTGGAAAATGGAGAAATTAGAAAAATTTCAAATGGAAAATTAAATTATTTAAATGAGATTTGCCCGCAGAGGAATACGTTGAGAAGACCTTTTGAGACTAGCCCGATACTGGAGGTTGATGATGAGAGAGAAAGCTTGCCTGTGAGTATTTTTGTTTAATCGCCTTTAAATTAACTCTCATTACAGGGAGTAGAATTTGTTGTCAGATTTTTAAATTATGAGGACACGTATCGTTTTTTATTGCATTGTTCGTTACCACAAAGGATTTCAAAAGATACCATCTCTGGTATCTTTTGAAACCTTTGGGTATAGCTGTAATCCACCTCAGTTTATAGCTTACAAATTTGAACTGGACTATGCTAATTATCCATATGATCTTCCGAATCTTTAAAATTTTCGGATTCTCAGATATTCACCTAAAGACCTAATAGAGTGACTCAACAAACATATTAAAGTAACTTTAGATGCAATACTAAATTTTCAGAGCCCAAAATCAGTGTCAGTCATTCACAGTCCTTCAACTTGGAGAGTTATAGCTTCCTCAAATGACTCTTTCTTTTCTCCTAATGGAAAAACTAATGGAACCAACATTGGGGCAAATATTGTCTGCTTCCGACCTTCAAATTGTAAAAGATGTACTGGTCGTGTTTATGAAGCAGAAAAGGTTGTGGCCGCAAGTGAAGTTTGGCATAAATGTTGTTTCCGTTGTTTGCGTTGTGGGCGGTCTTTGGAGCCCGGAAAATTTTCGGATAGAGCTGGAGAGATTTACTGCAATAGTATGGAATTCATGTTTTATTAGAGTCAGGAGGCTGGTATTCGCTATTTTAGGAACAATACAGTCAAGAATTTTTTTAAAATTCAAACATATTTCGATACTATACGGTTATCTCCCAACATTATATTTTTCTTCTTTATTAGCTATTCAAAGATACATATTAATTTGAAAGAATTAATTTGGATCTATGATGATAGATACCAATCTCTGCATGTTAAAACTTATTGTCTAGCATAGTGCCTGTATAATAGTGATGGTCGAGACTCTCGGTTCCAGAGTTGGAACTGACTCGGGAAGTCGGAACCAAGACCACTCTTCTTCTTTGAGCGTGGGAGAGAAAGGAGAAGATAATTAAAAGGGTGGGAGATAACCGAATTTTACCCTCATATTTTCAAATAAAGAAGAATATCATATAAAAATTTAGTATTTCAAAAAAATTAATAGACATAATTATTACAGGTTGCTATGCAAAAGAATTCGGACCTAAAGGTGTTGGATGTGGTCTAGGTGCTGGAATTTTACAAATGCATCAGTAATACAAAGAGAATAAATAAGCTAATTAATAAATATTTTTTATTTTATACCTCTGATATTGTTCCTCCAAAAAAATTTTTTGGAAATGAAATATGAATTATGTTTATGTACAGAATTCATTTTTAGTTTCAGGGCTGGAGATAGACCTTAAATTTTTAAAAATTTATATTCCTTTATTATTCATAGTCTGCCATTAATTATAAAAAATTATTTATATTTTTTTAAATTAATGACAGTCAAATTAAGAAATCACAAAGGGCATTAACTTATTCATTGAAATAAAAGTACATATTCAAAAATATGTTTTTGTATTTTGACTAAGCAAGTAAAATAAAAAAAAGTAATAATTTGTAAGAGAATATTAATATATATTCTGATTTCAGATTTTATTTCCTAAAGTTAAACTTCACTCGTAAATTTGGTCTTTGGAATTTTGTCACCGAAATGTAAGATTATATTTTGTAACTTGGATATTCACTTAATAAATTCATACGCCTTCAAGTTTAAATGTAATAATGGGCGTCAATATGTAACGATTGGAAGGTTTCAAAATTGAGGATAAAAGTGCTTTGTAGTTAAAAAAAATAAAAGTGCTTGTAGGATAAAAGTGCTTGTTTATTTACTTATATTTAAAAGAATATTTTATTTTCCCATATTTTAAACGATATAAAAAATTTTTAATAGTTGTCCTTTATGATTTCATAATTGTCTATCATTAGATAATAAATCGGTTAAAGCTTTAAAGTCATTTTTAAACAATAAAATAATATTAATTCAAATTAAAGAGGCCTTTTTTATTTTGTTTTTTCAATAAAAAATATTTTTAATTTATTTTAAAAATTAATTTAAGATGAAACTTATAAGTGTCTTAAATTTTTTAATTTTTAACGCGATATTATGGAGTTTAATTAATTCTGTTAAAAAATATAAATATTTAAACGAATTATCTGGAGTTGAAGAAACTTCAAAGGATTCAAATAAAATATTGACTAATGAGGCTGAATCTTCGGCTAATCCTCCAAATGAAAAATATAAAAATTTAGAACCAACGGGAGAAATAAAAAAAGAATTAAATAATGATAAAGAAGCTAAAAGATTAAAGATGAATGAATATAATAGAAATTCATATCAAAAAAATAGAAAAAGTATACTTGAAAAAAAGCGAAATTGGTATAAAATTAACAAAGAAAAGGTAATTGAAAAAAGTAAAAATTATTATAAGGTGAACAAAGAGGAGTTGAAAGAAAAATCTAAACATTATCAGGCAAATAACAAAGAAAAACTACGAAAACGAAACCAAAATTACTACAAAACTAAAAAAGAAAAAATTAAAGGAAATCAAACGAAGATACTAAAAAATGAGTCAAAATCAGAAAATGTCAATTCACTGAATAATGATAGCGAAAATAAAGGAAAAGAGCCGATTGTTGGCTGTACTTTAGCCGGTGGCCCACTCAGAAACGGGTCAAAATATATACCATTCGATTCGTCTCGGCGAGCTGAGTCGAATGGTACCATTCTTTTTTTGCGGAAATTCCTACGAGCCGAGATATAGGTACTTAAAAATCGAAAAACCATAGGGGGGACCAAGCACTTTTTTGGGGTAAAAATTCGAATACGCAAATAATAGCTCATTCGAAAGAGCTCGTTGAGCTGAGTCGATTGACACCAAAATCAACGAAATCCGACTTGATTTGACAAAGTTATGACCATTTGTTTTAGCTCCTTACCTATGACATCTGTGGAGATTTTTGCTGCTACAGAGGCCCCAAATACGTCCAGAGCAAGGGTGATAGGAATAGGGTTATGTTACAAGCCCAGACCCAGCGCCCGTAGACTCCCCGCGAGGCGCGTGCCCAAAACTCCGCGCGAAGCGCGGAGTTTTGCACAAGCGCCTCGCCGACGCCCCATAGGTTTATGTTGCTAGTTTTTTGTGTTGTAACTTTGTCTAAACTTGTTTAATCCCGGTGATTTTGGTGTCATTCGACTCAGCTTGTCGAGCTCTTTCAAATGAGCTATAATATGGTTAAAAAATTTTTAATTAAAAAATCTCCCTCTTGGATTAACAGTTTTCAGAAGTCTATATCTCGGTCCAATCAAGTCGGATTTCGTTGATTTTGGTGTCAATCGACTCAGCTCGACGAGCTCTTTCGAATGAGCTATTATTTGCATATTCGAATTTTTCACCCCAAAAAAGTGCTTGGTCCCCCCTATGGTTTTTCGATATTTAAGTACCTATATCTCGGCTCGTAGGAATTTCCGCAAAAAAAGAATGGTACCATTCGACTCAGCTCGCCGAGACGAATCGAATGGTATATATTTTGACCCGTTTCTGAGTGGGCCACCGGCTAAAGTATATCCCGATTGTTTACAAAGAGAATGATCTGCTAAACGAAGGGAATAACCAACAAGAAAGGGATATTCCAGCTAAAACTCCTCATAAAGGGGAAGGAACATCAGTAGTTAATCCACGGACAGATGATAAGTTAACCGAACCAGAAAATGATCTGGTAGAAGGAGGGAATATTCAACAAGTATCGGATATTCCAGCTCATACTCCTCATAAAGAGGAAGGAACATCAGTTGTTAATCCACGGATGGATGATAATTTAACCGAACCAATTGTTTGTCATTCTGAACAAGGAAAGGCTCAATTACCTATTCAACAAGCGAATGATATGAATGATGTAGAATATCTCAAATTTTTGAATTATCTAAATTTTTTGGATAATCAGAATTTCTTATTTTGAATATCTTTTAAAATTAAACAAAATTTTAAAAATTAAATTATTGCATTCTCCATTTATATGTATTTATTTAACATTCTTTTTTTATATTAAATTGTTTAATTAATAATGAAATATTATTTGAGTTAATCGTATATTTCAATTTCAAACAATATTTTTGTGTAAAATTAACTTTAATTAAAATAATGCCTTTATCAAATTATTATAAATTAAATTTTATTCATATTCACATCTTTATATTTATTCTTTAAGTAAATTTATGTATTTCTACAGGGTGACCCAAAAGTAATGGGACACATTATTTATGCTATAACTTTATTCAAATTTAAGATAATGAGATGTAATAAATGTTATATGATAGAGAATTAAATAAGGAACAAAAATAATCAGGAATTTTCGAAGTGCACACACCTTGCGTGGATGCAGAGATGATGGCGCATGGAAAAATTTTTGGCAAAAGATCGCACTGCATTGACAAAGGAGGGTGTTTGAGGTGTCCGTGCGACTTCGGGATGAAATTTGGTAGACAGATAGATCGTTTTTTCCTTACTTCTATTGAAAATTTAAGCATTTTCGCTGCGGTGTACCAGGGACCGAGTTATAAGCCACAAACGTTTTATGGTCCTCCACATATAAACAATTTCTATCTAGTTACTACTGTGTTCAGCGGTGGTGCAGTGGTAACGTTCTTGCACGTGATTTTTCCCCCAAGTTCGATTCCTGATTTGGGAAATTAATTTATCACATTCCCGATCGAATAACGGCCGAAGCAACCTCAAATTTTATGTATTGCATAAACTCACAATGCCTTTAATCACTTTAGTTATTTCCAGAGAGCAATAATTTTAATTTAAAAGGTCAATCGGGTTTTTAATAAAACAAACATAATTATTTCATAGCGGAGTAAAAGGGCATTCTTACCAAATATCGTGTCGAAATCTGTTTTGTCAGGCATTTATAAAAGTAGTAAAAACGTCTGAGAAAATGTCAGTAATGTCCTTTACTACGTAATGACCTTTACTACACTGTGAAATATATTTTTATTTTTTATTCCCTTCAATTTTTAATTAATATAAAATTAGTTATTTAATAATCTTTTAGTAATTAATTTAAAATGAAACTTGATAGTGTTCTAATCTTTTTAATTTTAAATTCGATATGTTGGAGTTTAATTAATTCTGTTAAAGACAATAAAAATCAAAACGAGTTAGCTAGAGTTGAGGAAACTTCAAAGGATTTAAATAAAATATTAAATGATGGGGCGGAATCATCGGTTGCTCATCAAATCGAAAAATATAGAGAAACTCTGAAACCAAATAACAAAATTACAAAAAAGCACAAAACTGAAAATAAAGAAGAAGAAACTAGGTTAAAGAAAAGTGAATATATGAAGGATTACTACCAGCAACACAAAAAAGAGAAACAAGATTATAAACAAAATTATCTCAAAAATAATAAAGAAAAGACTCTACAATATAATAAAGATTACTATCAAAAGAATAGAGATAGAGTGGTTCAAAGTAGCCGAGAGTACAGACAAAATAATAAAGAAAAGCGTCGCGATTGTCAACGAAAATACTATCTAAAAAAGAAAAAGGAACGAGAAATCCTGCAAAAGGGTATGTCAAAAATTGGAAACATTCAACCTGATAATAATGAAGGAACTTCTTTTGTTAGTTCACAAAACGATGATTTTACTAGAAAGAATACTACGAGAAATAATGAAGACGAAAAAAAGTTAGCGAAAAAAGAATATAATAAAAATTATAATCAAAAGAATAAAGAAAAGAGAAAAGAATATGATAGAAAATATCATTTAAAAAGAAAAAATAAAAAAGAAAATTCACAGAATGATAATTATATCAATAAAGGCAAATCGCCAATTGAATGTAACGAGAATATTCAGGTAAGTAATAAGGAAGGAAATGATGATGTTACTCAACAAAGCGATGATTTAATTAGTAAGGACACTACGGTAAATAATGAAGACAAAATAAAGTTAGCAAAAAAGGAATATTATAAAAATTACTATCAAAAGAATAAGGAAAAGAAAAGAGAATATAAAAGAAAATATAATTTAAAAAGAAAAAATGAAAAAGAAAATCTACATAATGATAATTATATAAATAAAGGTAAATCAACAATTGAAAGTAACGAGAATGTTCAGCTAAATAATAAGGGAGGGCATGATAATACACAAGAAAATTCATTTGTTAATCCACAGATGAATGATTATGTACTAAATAATATACAAAACCCAACACAAGAGAATGGTGGAGAGGATAATGTTCAAACAGCAAATGCAAATTTTATTCGACAGATTGAAGACAATAATGATGTGTCTGATCTAAGTTTTTTGGATGACCCAGATTTTTTGAATAATCTATATTCTTGAAATTTCAAATAAGCAAAAGAATGATTTAAATTTTAAATAAACAGAAATCATCTTTGCTTTCTCTCCTATAAAAATTTAAGTCATCGAACTATATCTTATTTTTTCTACATATTCTCCTTTCTCTACATATTTTTTTAATTAATTGTTTTTATGTTTAACACTTTTCGATAAATTTTCGATCATGTTTAAAAACATAACGAAATAAATTTTCGATTATTAGAATAATATCAATTCTGCTTCCAGAAGCTCATTAATTGTGAACTGTAAATTAGATCCTTCGTTATTTGTTTGTCCTAACGAGATGTTTAAAGCAGCTGACAATTTGTAGTCGAGGCGAAATAATGTAGTCAAGAGCTAATTTTAAATGTAATAAAATTATTTAATAATCAGATTTGAAGTTTTAAATTAGATTGGACATTTAAGAGTCCATTAAACGATTTAAAGAAATAAAAATGATTTACATAAATAAAATAATTATTTGAAAATGTACAGAATATCAAAATAAGAAATTCTGATTATCCAAAAAATTTAAATAATTCAAAAAATTAAGATATTCTACATCATTCAATTCATTCGCTCGTTGAATAGGTAATTGTGCCTTTTCTTGTCCAGTAGGGCAAACAATTGTTTCTGTTAAATTATCATCTGTAATTGGATTAACAACTGATGTTCCTTCCCCTTTATGAGAAGATTGAATTTAAATATTTTTTTCTTGTTGTTATTCCTTCGTTTAGCAGATCATTCTCTTTCTAAACAATCGGTACTTTTCCTTTATTTTCACAATCACTATTCCGCGTTCCAATATTTTTGGCAGATTGAATGCTTTTTAATTTCGAATCAGAATTTTGTAAATTTTTTTTCATTTTTCTTTTTTAGATGGTATTCTTTATTATCCTTTTTAATCTTTTCTTTATTAATTTGATAATACTTTGTTTATAATTTTTGTATTTTTCTTTATTATTTAAATAATAATTTTTTGCTTTCTCATTTATCTTATTTTTATTAATCGCATAATATTTTCTAGTTTTTTCTTTCAGCTTTTCTTTATTATTCAGGTAATAGTTTTTCTTTTTTTCTCGTAAACTTGAAGATTGACTTTGAAGATTGACCGCGATTCAGCCCCATCATTCAATATTTTAGTTATATCTTTTGAGGTTTCCTCAACTCTTTTTACATCGTTTAGATTATTATCTTTAACAGAATTAATTAAACTCCATAATATCGAATTGAAAATTAAAAGAGTTAAAACTTTAATAAGTTTCATTCTGAAATAATTTTAAGAATTAAAAAATTTAATTTTAATGTAATATTAAATTTTTCAGCGTTATAAAGGTTAATAAGGCTAATGAAATCTAATGAAATCCTTACTCTGTCTACTTTTTATTTAAATAATTTTTTCTTTCTTTATTTTATTTTATCATTATTTGTAAAATTGTGAAATACCATAATTAATTTCTCAGACACACGTTGTTTTTAAAGATATGTAATTAAAAAGGAAATAAATAAATTTTCATTGAAATTAAAGTGCATAAACAATGATTATTTTATTTTTTGTCTATTATAATAATTAATCAAGAAAGAAATTTTTAAATAAAAATGTCGAAAGAAGAAGGATTGTAGTAAATTATAGCCTTTGTCATTTATAGCCTTATTTACCTCTATAACATGTAAAACAGTTAGTCTCAAAAATATAAACAGTTACAGAGTGAGTGACCAGAATTTTATTCAACACTTCATTACATCCCAACTTTTTTCGTATTAAAGATAATGAGATCAATCTCAAAAATTTACTTTTTTTAATTTTTGAATTAATTTAGAAAAAGCTCATGGGAAAAAGCTCAAAAAAGCTGCTGGGACGCATGTCCTAAACTCGGCTAAATTGTTTCACAATATTTATTGCTATGCCCTTTATGAAATTTACTTATCTTAGCTATTTTATAATCTGTCTATCATGTAATAATAAGTATTCATATGCGAATATATTTTCCCAGAATTTTATGATATGAATGAATTAACTTGAAGCTAAATCTTTAGTTTATAATAAAGTTTAGAAACATTCAGGATCAAACCCCTCATTATTTTGATACTTTTTAATTTTCAATTCGAAATTATGGAGTTTAATTAATTCTTTTAAAAACAATAAAAATCAGAACGAGCTAACTAGAGTTGAGAAACTTAAAGTATTTAAATAAAATAATTAAAGTACATACTTAGAGGAGTTATTTTAAGATTCTGAATATTTTAATTTTTTTAAATAAAAATATTCTTTTATCATAACCCCTAGAGCTCAGACTTGGTACCGGATATCCCTGATCCTTTTGTTAAATCTATTTAGATTAATTAAAAGTTGATTTTGTGTCTCAAAGATATAGACGGATATAAGCACTTTCCTTTCATTTAATATTATTTCAAAATTTAAAACTTTAAAATTTCGCGGTCTGTCTGTCATTTATTAAGAAATGTTTTCTCATTAAATAATAAAGTAGTATTACTTACATATTTCTAATTAAATTCTCTCTTAAATAATTAAATTTTAAATTAAATTATTATTTTAGATTAATTAATAATATTAAATTAAGATGAAACTTGATAATGTTTTATTCTTTTTAATTTTCAATTCGATATTATGGAGTTTAATTAATTCTGTTAAAAATAATAAAAATCAAACAGAGTTGAAGGGAGTTGGTGAAGCTTCGAAGGATTTAAATAAAATATTAAATGATGGCGTTGAATCATCGGTTGTTCATCAAAGTGAAAATTATAAAGAAACATTAAATATTAAAGATGACAGAAATTTAAAGCGGAAAGAAATAAATAAAAATTACTACACGAAGAATAAGGAATGGCTGAAGGAAAAAAAGAAAAGGTACTATCAGAAAAATAAAGACAAGATAAAAGAATATAGCCGAAATTATTCTAAAAATTACCAGACAATTAACAAAGAAAAGAAACGAGAATATAAACGGAAATATGATGAAGCTAATAAAGAAAAAAGGCGTCCAAATAAACAAAAATACTATCTAAAAAAGAAAAATGAAAAAGTAATTCTGAAAAATGAAAGTCTAGAAGCAAGAAATGTTCAAGACGATAATGAAGGAACTTCTTTTGTTAATCAAAAGAATAATTTTTGTGAAAATAAAGGAAAAGAACCGATCAAAGATAACGTTCAGCTAGAACAAGGAATTGTTAATTGTGTGGAGGTTGAACATCTTATTAAACAAATAGATGATGATATAAATAAGGTGGGTGAGGAGAACTTTTTGGATGATTTGAGTTTTTTGGATGATCACTGAATTTCTCATAATAACAAAAATTTTCAAATCAACAAACAAATTATCTGTTTTTTAAATATGTAAACAGTTAAAATAAATTTTCCGTTCTTGTGCAAAACATCTTTTTATTTTTTTTAGATATCTTTATGAAAATCTTTTTTATATGTTTGTGATCACTACATATTGTCTAATTTTTTCTATTTAATTTACAAATTTATTAAAATATAAAGTTGTTCTTAAGTTTTCTTTGGTGAACTTGAGAAACTTTTATGTAAAGGAAGTATATTAGATTTTATAAAAAAGAAACATCTAGTTATTGTTTCAAAATAATTTAATTTGAATAATTTTTTGCCCTTGATTTTCATAATTTAAAAAAAAATCTAGTAAAAGCTATGTTTGGGGGTTATGTAGACACAAATACACACCACATAGATTAAAAATTAATTAAACGGACCTTTCTGCCCTCACCAAGAAGAGCGTTTTTTTACTAGCTAAAAAATTATTAAAAGATAAAATTGTTCTTAAATTTCTTCTAAAATTTTTTAAAAATAAAAGGGCATTACCAGAGCTGCGTCGAAATTTAAAACACATCGTAAAACACTTTACTTTCCCAAGGAAAATTTTTTAAAAATAAAAGGGCATTTTGCACTTTAAAATTTCTTAAATTGTCTGGGATTAATTAAAAATAATTCGTCATTAAATAATAATTTACTTGTATTAAATACTATTTCTATTTAAATTTTCTTTTAAATAAAGTTAAATTTTAAATTTATTATTTTAGGTTAATTCTTGAAATTAATTTTTTAAAAATTTGTAAAAATATTAAATTAAAATGAAACTTATTAATGTTTTAATCTTTTCAACCTTCAATTCGATATTATGGAATTTAGTTAATTCTGTTAAAAATAATAAAAATCAAAACAAGTTAAAGACAGAAGCACGGATATCTGATCCTGATATCCATAAATTTCGGATGCGAAAATTTCTCAGGATTAAACAACCCTACTTCAGAGCCACATTTGACAAAGATAATTTTAAGTATTTAATTTTAAAAATGTCCTTTGAAAATGTCCTTTGAGATTTCATAATAAATAATTAATAAGCTTTTTTGACGATATTTAGCAATAATGCCCTTTTACATATGTAAACCTAATCTTGGAAAAGTACAATTAGTAGAAATATGTATTTGTCAATAACCCTGGTTGTTTTTTACTATATTCTCTTTAAATTATCAGTATTATTTAGTGTTAATTAATAAATTTATTTATTAAAATAATTTTTAACTTAATTTAGAATGAAATTTATTAACGTTTTAATTATTTTAATTTTCAATTCGATATTATGGAGTTTAATTAATTCTGTTAAAAATAACAAAAATCAAAAAGAGTTAACTAGAGTTGAAGAGGATGTGGCTGGATCATCGACCCATCATCAGAAATATAAAGAAACGGTAAAACTAGAGTATGTCCGAGTCAAGCGAGTTCGAGTTACTCGACCATATCAATTGAGTTTTTTCGCCTTTACTCGGGCTTCTAGACCTTCCAAATTTCTCAAAACTTAAATGTATGGGTGGATTTGAATAGAGTTAGGTAGATTTATTGATATCCAGATATTTTAAGGGATCTATACACCGAATCCAACGATAATCAAATCAAATCCCGCTTGATCCTTTGATATCTATCTCATTCTCCTGTTATCACTCGTTATCCCTTTAATCTACACAAATCCCCCGAAATAATATTATTCATTGATTCCCAACCGGAGCCCGGAGCCAACATGGATAGTGGCCGATATCATGGAATTTCGGCGGATTAAGAGGGATATAGGTAGGTGATTAACGAAAATAACTAAAATTTGAATGAAAATTCATTGCATCAGTGCCAGCAAATGCCCAATACCCAGCGCTTATGATGAATATTTTTAGTAAAAGTACTCAAACTCGGCATAAAAAGTTGAACTCGTACTCGACGTTAAATAGTTTAAACTGAGAAATAAAATTACTAAAAAAGACAAATTAAAGCTTGGTAAAACTTATTATGAGAATAATAAAGAAAGGTTGAAAGAAGCAAATAAAAACTACTACCAGAAAAATAAAGAAAAGATAAATGAAGCTAGGCAAAATCATTACAAAAATAATAAAGAATATTATGTAAATTACCGAAAAATTAACAAAGAAAAGATCCGAGAACATAGACAAAAATACTACGAAACCAATAAAGATAAACTGCTTGAGAAGCAGCGTCAGAAATACAAACAGAAAAAAATAGATGGAAAGGAAATTTTACAAAATGATCGTTCAAAATTTAGAAACGTTCAAAACGATAAAGATGAAGAAACTCCTTTTGTTAATCAACAGAATAATATTTGTGAAAACAAAGGAAAAGGACCGATTGTAAGCATAGAGAATGTTCAGTTAGATCAAGCAAAACTTCATCTTAAAAATGCTACTCCAACTCAATCCTCTCATAATGAGGACGGAAATTTATTTGTTAATTCGCAGATGGATGACTGTGTAAAAAATTCAAAATTAGGAGGCATTCAAACTGATAATAAGAAATCACTTATTAATCAACAGAATGGCCTCTGTGAAAATAAAAAAAAAAGAACCGATTGTTTCCAAAGAGAACGTTCAGTTAGAACAAGGAATTGTTAATTGTGTGGAAGTTGAACATCTTGTTCAACAAATAGATGATGATATAAATAAGTTGGCTGATGAGAACTTTTTGGATGATTTGAGTTTTTTGGATGATATTTGAATTTATGATAATAAAATTAATTAAATATTTCTTTTATTAATAATTCTAAATATTCTAGTTCTTGTCCAATAGTTATCGGATCGTCTCGTACTAAAGCCGCATTTTTCGGTATTACAGTTAATAATAAGGTACGTTACGATCCCAATCACTAACGTCTAATTTAAAGTTGTAGTTATTTTAATTTACAAATTTATTAACTCATAAAATTGTTTTCAAATTTTCTTTGGTGTAACTTGAATAAACTTATACATATGTAGAGGAAGTGCATAAAATTTTATAAAAACAAAAGAAAAAGATGTATCGTTTCAAAATAATTTAATTAAAATAATTTCTCATTATACCGCCACTACCCGTTTACTCTATAGGTGAGAGAAAAGGAAAAGAACTACAACGTTCACCCTTTCAATAGGCTTAGGATTTTAGTTGTCGTGGGGCTTGTCTTTATGTCTCTCCTACGCCCACTTTACAACCTTAACTCATAGGTAATTGTCTCTGAGAAGGGAAATGATCTGTCGTGGCACATACCGTTAATTAGTTTACCGCCAAACTCTTCCAATAGGATTGGGATTTTAATGTCGTGGGCATTCACTTGTTTAAGCTTCTCCTCAGTCACTTTTATCGCAACTACCCATCAACTCGTTAGGTGAATGACAGGAAAGGAAACGTTGTGGCAGCCACTTTATTAATTTACAGCTCAAACCCTCGAGATTTTACTTAAAACCCTCCTTTAGGAGGGTTTACTTAAAACCCTCCTACCATTATTGGGTGGGTTAGACAAACGACCCATATGTTAAAGAACATGGGTGCGCACTCAACCCCCACCGAGTCAAGTAAGTTTGTTATTGCAATGGAGTCATCCGCCATTTTTTCTCATGGAAGTTTTTTGTTGATTCTGTCAAACCAGTCTCAACAACACTTCTTTCACGCTCTAACTCTTCTGCTGAAATAGTGTTTAATTTTGCTGCCTCTGAAAAATATCCATAAGGTTGTTTCTCTTGTTGTTTTTCTTTAGGTAATCAATTGATTTACTAAGTAGGTCAAATTGCTCAGTAAGAGTTTTAATAATGTTTAATAGAATTGGAGTTTGCTATGTTGTCAGAGTTGGAATAAAGGTATTGATTGTTATTAGTGTGCTTTCACTAAACTGATTTGAGAATCAATAAGAAAATTAAGAGAATTTGAATTTTCGTTGTTGTTGCTATTATTGGAGAGAGGCGAAATATAAGCCTCTGTTGCAAACATTTTTTCAGACATTTTTGCAGACATTTTTTCCAGACATTTTTGCAGACATTTTTTCCATTTTTTTAAATCTTAAAATTTTTAAATTTTAAACTTGCCGCCAAAACCCTCAAAAGGCTTGAGAAAGTGCGCGACAAAATGGCTGCCGCGACGCTCCCTTTGAACTTACTACTCAAAGGTCGTATGCACTTTCTTTTCAAAGAATATTCTTTAAAAAAACAATTTAATGTTTCCTAAATGGTCTGGGATTTATTAACAAATGAACAAATCTAATTTACGTAAACAACCTCTAATTTACAACCTCTAATAACAATCTAATTTACGTACTCTGAATCGTCCCCTTTTCCACGTACTCTGAATCGGCTACTCTGAATAGTCCCTACTCTGAATCGGCGGACTCTGAATTGTCCCTACTCTGAATCGGCTACTCTGAATTGGCGACTCTGAATCGGCGACTCTGAGTCGTCCCCTACCTTAAATAAAAGTACTTTTATTGAATTTAATTTTTAATTCAATCTAACATTTTAAAATAATTTCTTAAATTAATTTAGATGAAACTTATTAATGTTTTAATCTTTATAATTTTCAATTCGATATTGTGGAGTTTAATTAATTCTGTTAAAAATAATAAAACTCAAAAGGAGTTAATTAAAGTTGGGGAAGCTTCAAACGATTTAAATAAAATAAATTATGGAGCTGAATCATCGGTCAAACCTCAAAGTGAAAAAGACAAAAAAAACTTTAAAATCAAAACTTAAAATTACTAAAGAGAGGGGCACAACAACAAATATTAAAGATGGAAAAAAGTTAAAGCGGAAAGAACAAAATGAAAATTACTACAAGGAGAATAAGGAATGGCTGCAGAAAAAACAGAAGGAATACTATCAGAAAAATAAAGAAAAGATGAAAGAATATGGTCGAAATTATTCTAAAAACTACCAGAAAATTAACAAAGAAAAGAATCGAGAATATAATCGAAAATACTATCTAAAAAGGAAGAATGAAAAAGAAATTTTAAAAAATGATATTTCAAAATCAAGAAACGTGCAAGATGATAGTGAGGAAGGAACTTCTTTTGTTAGTCAACACAATAATATTTGTGAAAACAAAGGAAAAGGACCGATTGTAAGCATAGAAAATGTTCAGTTAGATCAAGCAACACTTCAAAATGCTACTCCAACTCAATTCTTTCATAATGAGGAGGGAAATTTATTTGTTAATTCACAGATGGATGACTGTTCAAAAAATTCAAAATTAGGAGACATTAAAAATGATAATAGGGAATCACTTATCAATCAAAAGAATGGCGACTGTGAAAATAAAGGAGATAAGCCGATTGTTTGCATCGAGAATGCTCAGTTAGACCAAGGAAATAGTAATCATGTTGGTGAGGAACATCTAATTAAAAATATGGATAATATAAATGATGTTGATTATCTAAATTTCTTGTATGATCTAAATTTTTTGGATAACCAGAATTTCTTTTGAGAAATTTTATAAAAGAACAAACGAACGAAGAGAATCTTTTAATTTAAGAAATAAAACATTTAATCCCTTTTTCTGTTGATATTTTAAATTTTAATCAAATATGTATTTTTCTGTTATTCTGAAGTCTAATAAATTCAAAAAAATCGAGATTATAAAACCAAGTTTTTCTTATGTTATTAAACTTTACCTCCACTAACGACTCAAATTTTTGATAAGTTCGGAAAAATCTCTAGTTGGAAATATATTTTAAAAATTATAGGAAATCGGAAATTTTTCCAAACTTTCGGAAATTGGAATTCCGACCGACCTCTGCTAACTACTAAAAAATACAGACATGTTTGTATGTACTTTCTTTCTCAGGAAAATTTTTTTAATGAAGTCATTTTGTACTTTAAAATTTCCTAAATTGTCTGAGATTAATTAAAAATATTTCGTCATTAGACGACAAATTAACATCCCTCGCTTGTGGAATAACTTCCCCATAGTACATAATTTGTGATGATTTCTGTTTTAAGATTTATTTATCAATATAAAAAAATGTCATCGAAAGGGCGTGCCACTTACTTCGACAACAATGTCGTAGTGTGGCACTTAAAAAATTCAATTTTACTTAATTAGGGTGTTTTAACATAAATCAAAAATCTGTAAGAAAGTCCATTCAATTTAATTTAAGTTAAGATTTTGTCAAAATTTAAAGAATTAATTTCTTCTACAATTTTGCTGCGTTTTTCATTGTTTGTAGTAATTGCTGCAAAATTTAAAGGAAAAAATTCTGGAGAATTGCGCTTAGACATTGTCTCATCAGAAATATTACCAAATTAAATGCATTTTTTAAAGTAAAAAGGCATTTTGCACTTTAAAATTTCGTAAATTGTCTGGGGTTAATTAGTTTATCTGAGTTGGTACCGGATGTCCCTAGTTCTTTTGTTAGATCTATTTAGATTAATTAAGAGTTGATTTTGTGTCTCAAAGATGTAGTCGGATATATGCACTTTCCTTTCATTTAATATTATTTCAAAATTTAAAACTTTGAACTTTCGCGAACTGTCTGCCATTTACTAAGAAATGTTTTCTCATTAAATAATAAAGTAGTATTACATATTATAATTAAAATCTCTTAAATAAATTTAATTTTAAATTAAATTATTATTTTAGATTAATTAATAATATTAAATTATTATGAAACTTGATAATGTTTTACTGCTTTTAATTTTCAATTCGATATTGTGGAGTTTAATTAATTCTGTTAAAAATAATAAAAATAAAAATGAGTTAACTAGAGATGAAGAGAATGTGGCTGGGTCATCGACCCATCATCCAAACCAAAAATATAGAGGAACGTTAAAATCAAAATTTAAAGATACAAAAAAGGACAAAATAAAACTGGCCAGATATAATAAAACTTATTATGGGAAAAATAAAGAAAGTTTCAAAGAAAGGAATAAAAATTACTATCAAAAAAATAAAGAAAAGATAAATGAAAATAGGCGAAATAACTATAAAAATAATAAAGAATATTTAAAAAATTACGAGAAAATCAACAAAGAAAAGATCCGAGAACGTAAACGAAAATACTACGAAAATAAAAGAGATAAAGTGCTTGAAAGAATGAAAAAATACAAACAAAAAAAGGAAAATGAAAAAGAAATTCAGCAAAATGATAATTTAAAATTAAGAAATGTTCAAGCTGATAATGGGGAAGGAACTTCATTTTTTTTCATAGGAAAATATTTATTTATTCTGAGCAACCACAGGTACAAATAATTGTACTCTTACGTGGAAATACAATAAAAGCGATAAAATTAATAAAAAAAAATTAAATTACAAAAAATTAAAAAAAATAAATTAAAAGGTAATTTGGTCAATGGGCTAAGTCAAATTATCATAAAATTATTAAAAAAAAAAAATTTATATATTAATAGTATAAGATAGGAGCCATTCAAAGTTAGTTACTGAACTAGGGTGTCAATACTTTTCTTAAAATTTTTAATGTTGGATAACTTTGTAATTTCTGCAGGCAAACTATTCCATTTAAGTATCATTCTAATAAAGAAATCTTGCTTATTTCTAAAATCATATTTTGAATTAAGTATAAAATGCGGTTTTCGGCTACAGCGCTTAGAAAAAGTAAAGAAATCGGTAGGAATAAGATTAGTGGTATTCTTAATAATTTTAAAGACCATGCATAAATCGGCAGACGCCCTTCTACTGCTCAACTGTCTAAGCTGGCAAACATTAAGTCTTTCTGGATAAGGTCGGGGTGCTAAGCCACATTTCTTAAAAATAACTCTCGTAAACATTTTTTGGACCTTTTCTATTTTAATTATCTCCTTATTATTTTGCGGACTCCAAACTTGAGATGCATATTCCAAATTTGGCCTAATATATATTTTATAGATGAGAACCCATATTTTTAATATTCGGACTTTAATAAATTTAAAAAATAGATGTATTAAGGAGTATGTCTTTTTAATTATGTAATCAATATGGAATGAGAAAGAAAAATTATTATCAATTATAACTCCTAAATCTCTAATGCAATCGGCTACCTGGATTACTTTATCGTTTAATAAATAAGATTGTGAAGAGTTATTGTTGCCAATATGTAATACCGAACATTTATTAATTGAAATTTCCATGTGGTTTTCTTTAGTCCAGGTTTCAATCGATTTAAGAGCCTTTTCTAAATAGTCCCTATTTGAGTCATTATTGTGGATAACATATAGTTTAATATCATCGGCGTACATTTTAATATGAACGTTTTCTGGTATATAATTTGGGAGATCATTGATAAATATTAGAAACAATAACGGACCTAAAACACTCACTTGGGGAACGCCTGATGGAACAGAAAAATAATCGGAAAATTTACTACCTATTTTGATCCGAAAGCTACGATCAGTAAGAAAATTATAGATAAATTTATAGATTTTACCACCAATTCCTAAGGAAGATATCTTTTCAAGTAATTTGCCGATTGGTACAGTATCGAATGCTTTAGATAGATCAATATATATAACATCGACACACTTATTTGTAAGCCTAGCATTATATAGCTCATGATACATAGAAAGAAGCTGAGTTGTAGTCGACCGACCTCCTAAAAATCCAAATTGATCCTTTGAAAAGAAATTCATTGAATTCAAATACTCTAGTATATTATACTTCAATATTCTCTCTAATGTTCTACATAGGGTCGAGGTTAAGGAATTGGCCTGTAATTTGATGGAAGACATTTATCTCCATTTTTAAATATAGGAATGACAATAGAAGTTTTCCATATAGATGGTATCTCCCCATTGTCTAAAATAATTCGAAAAATTTCACATATGATTGGTGATAAAGTATGAGCAGAGTTCTTTAATAGAGCATAAGGAATACCATCTGGTGAATTTGAGTCTTTAGAGGGATATTTAGATAAGAGTTTAGAAATCTGAAGAAAATCAAAAACTATGTCATTGAAATCAGAATCACGAGAATTGAAACAAGGAGTTTCGAGTGATGATTTAAAATGAGTTTTAAAATATTCGGCAAAAAGATTACATTTATCTAAGTCGGTCGAATAAATTTTACCAGATGTATCACACAATGTAGGGATATTATATGCAGTTCGCTTAACTTTGTTTTTAAAAAAGTTATATAATTTTTGCCCTCCTCTAGATAAAATATTAGATTGTGTTTCTTGATGATGAAGAGAAATACTTTTTTTATACTCCCTTGATAACATTCTATACTCAATCCTAAGTTTAATATCATTAGGTGTCTGTTGTAGTTTCTTGAAAATTGTTAGTTTTTTTAGTGAAATCGATTTGATGTTTTGAGGATAATTTATACTTAAGAGCTTCCCAATAGGTTTTAAAGGTACACATATATTGTATAAATCGGATATCTGGGCTATAAAGTTATTATATTTATTTTCTACATCAAAAAGACAATCTAAATTTTCACTCCAGTTAATCTTAGAATAACATATGTTTAGTAATGAAAAATTCTTTTTATTAAAATCCCTAAAATAGTTATAATCATTGTTATTAGAAATTGTTTTGGTATTTAAATAAAATGAAATAAGATTATGATCAGAAGTCGAGAACCTATCAGAAACAACTAAGCCCGTAACCAAGTAAGAAGGTTTTGTGATTACGAGGTCAAGTATATTATTATCTCTAGTTGAGTTTAGTACATGCAGTGTTAGGTCATTAGATATCAAAAATTGAGATATAATTTCATTTGGTAAAGGTAAATTAAAGTCCCCACATAAAATAGTTCTAGAAGTTTGATTTGTTTTGATAAATTTAAAAAGTTTTTTTGTATTAGAATTAGAGCAATTAGGCGGCCTATAAATCAATATTAATTTAACAGGGACTGGGAATAGCAAAGATAGTATAATTATTTCACATGAAAACTTAGTGTCTTTGAATCTTGTAATATAAGGTATTTCTTTTGATAATAATATGGAACAGCCGCCACCCCTTCTAGATGTACGAATTAAAGAAACGCATGAAAAATTTTTTGAAAATTGTAAATCTAATAATGCCGAATTAGAGCTTTTTAACCATGTTTCTGTTATTAAGATAATGTTATAGTTATCCTTAGATGCAATATAATCTAATTCTAATATCTTATTGAGTATTGACCTAGCATTTATGTAAAGGCATTTATAATTTTTATTTGGTAATTTTTGTTTTAAATTTCTGTAGTTGCCCTTTTTATCCTAGGTCATACTAACTTTGAATGGCTTGGGGTTAGACAACGTCTTGATACTTAAATCAACAACAACATATTTGTACAGTCCAATAAACTTGTTCGTATTAAATGCATTTTTACGAAGTGTATATAATAATTGTAATTCGGGTCTAGTTAAATCACGCCTAACAAAAACATTATGTGGTAAATTTGGGAAATTTTTCTTATTTTGTGAGAATAAACGAATGAACATATCACGACTTTTCACATCACAAAATGGAATTTTAAGTATCCTTGTTTTATTTATTGATTGACCTGACCGCGAAGAGTGTCGAAACATTTCTTTTTCTGCATTCAATTTGTCACCCAGTCCCAAAGAATTTACAATTTCAGTAATTAAATTTTTGTCGTTTTCGGGGCCGTTGTCGGGAAGACGCTCAATTACAGCAACATTAGACTTTTCTTTAATAATATCTGGATTAAGAGCAGCAAAATTAACGATGTCAAAGGAAAGAGAAGGGTCAAGTGGTGGAAGGGTGTCAGTTGTTGTTGATGAATTAAGATTGGGAATATTTGATTGTGTAGCATTATTGTTATTGTTGAGATTAGGCAATTTATTTAAAATTTCAGGAATAATTTCAGAAATACAAGTTTTAATAATTTCAACAATTGAAGGCTTCAGGAGATCTAATACTTTTTTAGATATGTCAGTTACTTGCTCCGTTGTCAAAATTATTGATGAACTACTACTTTCATTAAAATCGTCCGAATTTTTCCTTTTTTTATTGATATTTCTTTCTCCCATTTGTGAAAAGAAATTTAGGAATGAAAAGAAATTTAGGAATGAAAAGAAATTTAGGAATGAAAAGAAATTTAGGAATGAAAAGAAATTTAGGAATGAAAAGAAATTTAGGAATGAAAAGAAATTTAGGAATGAAAAGAAATTTAGGAATGAATGAAAAGAAATTTAGGAATGAATGAAAAGAAATTTAGGAATGAAAAGAAATTTAGGAATGAAAAGAAATTTAGGAATGAAAAGAAATTTAGGAATGAAAAGAAATTTAGGAATGAAAAGAAATTTAGGAATGAAAAGAAATTTAGGAATGAAAAGAAATTTAGGAATGAAAAGAAATTTAGGAATGAAAAGAAATTTAGGAATGAAAAGAAATTTAGGAATGAAAAGAAATTTAGGAATGAAAAGAAATTTAGGAATGAAAAGAAATTTAGGAATGAAAAGAAATTTAGGAATGAAAAGAAATTTAGGAATGAAAAGAAATTTAGGAATGAAAAGAAATTTAGGAATGAAAAGAAATTTAGGAATGAAAAGAAATTTAGGAATGAAAAGAAATTTAGGAATGAAAAGAAATTTAGGAATGAAAAGAAATTTAGGAATGAAAAGAAATTTAGGAATGAAAAGAAATTTAGGAATGAAAAGAAATTTAGGAAATGAAAAGAAATTTAGGAATGAAAAGAAATTTAGGAATGAAAAGAAATTTAGGAATGAAAAGAAATTTAGGAATGAAAAGAAATTTAGGAATGAAAAGAAATTTAGGAATGAAAAGAAATTTAGGAATGAACAGAAATTTAGGAATGAAAAGAAATTTAGGAATGAAAAGAAATTTAGGAATGAAAAGAAATTTAGGAATGAAAAGAAATTTAGGAATGAAAAGAAATTTAGGAATGAAAAGAAATTTAGGAATGAAAAGAAATTTAGGAATGAAAAGAAATTTAGGATTAGGAGACATTAAAAATGATAATAGGGAATCACTTATCAATCAAAAGAATGGCGACTGTGAAAATAAAGGAGATAAGCCGATTGTTTGCATCGAGAATGCTCAGTTAGACCAAGGAAATAGTAATCATGTTGGTGAGGAACATCTAATTAAAAATATGGATAATATAAATGATGTTGATTATCTAAATTTCTTGTATGATCTAAATTTTTTGGATAACCAGAATTTCTTTTGAGAAATTTTATAAAAGAACAAACGAACGAAGAGAATCTTTTAATTTAAGAAATAAAACATTTAATCCCTTTTTCTGTTGATATTTTAAATTTTAATCAAATATGTATTTTTCTGTTATTCTGAAGTCTAATAAATTCAAAAAAATCGAGATTATAAAACCAAGTTTTTCTTATGTTATTAAACTTTACCTCCACTAACGACTCAAATTTTTGATAAGTTCGGAAAAATCTCTAGTTGGAAATATATTTTAAAAATTATAGGAAATCGGAAATTTTTCCAAACTTTCGGAAATTGGAATTCCGACCGACCTCTGCTAACTACTAAAAAATACAGACATGTTTGTATGTACTTTCTTTCTCAGGAAAATTTTTTTAATGAAGTCATTTTGTACTTTAAAATTTCCTAAATTGTCTGAGATTAATTAAAAATATTTCGTCATTAGACGACAAATTAACATCCCTCGCTTGTGGAATAACTTCCCCATAGTACATAATTTGTGATGATTTCTGTTTTAAGATTTATTTATCAATATAAAAAAATGTCATCGAAAGGGCGTGCCACTTACTTCGACAACAATGTCGTAGTGTGGCACTTAAAAAATTCAATTTTACTTAATTAGGGTGTTTTAACATAAATCAAAAATCTGTAAGAAAGTCCATTCAATTTAATTTAAGTTAAGATTTTGTCAAAATTTAAAGAATTAATTTCTTCTACAATTTTGCTGCGTTTTTCATTGTTTGTAGTAATTGCTGCAAAATTTAAAGGAAAAAATTCTGGAGAATTGCGCTTAGACATTGTCTCATCAGAAATATTACCAAATTAAATGCATTTTTTAAAGTAAAAAGGCATTTTGCACTTTAAAATTTCGTAAATTGTCTGGGGTTAATTAGTTTATCTGAGTTGGTACCGGATGTCCCTAGTTCTTTTGTTAGATCTATTTAGATTAATTAAGAGTTGATTTTGTGTCTCAAAGATGTAGTCGGATATATGCACTTTCCTTTCATTTAATATTATTTCAAAATTTAAAACTTTGAACTTTCGCGAACTGTCTGCCATTTACTAAGAAATGTTTTCTCATTAAATAATAAAGTAGTATTACATATTATAATTAAAATCTCTTAAATAAATTTAATTTTAAATTAAATTATTATTTTAGATTAATTAATAATATTAAATTATTATGAAACTTGATAATGTTTTATTCTTTTTAATTTTCAATTCGATATTATGGAGTTTAATTAATTCTGTTAAAAATAATAAAAATAAAAATGAGTTAACTAGAGATGAAGAGAATGTGGCTGGATCATCGACCCATCATCCAAACCAAAAATGTAGAGGAACGTTAAAATCAAAATTTAAAGATACAAAAAAGGACAAAATAAAACTGGCCAGATATAATAAAACTTATTATGGGAAAAATAAAGAAAGTTTCAAAGAAAGGAATAAAAATTACTATCAAAAAAATAAAGAAAAGATAAATGAAAATAGGCGAAATAATTATAAAAATAATAAAGAATATTTAAAAAATTACGAGAAAATCAACAAAGAAAAGATCCGAGAACGTAAACGAAAATACTACAAAAATAATAGAGATAAAGTGCTTGAAAACGTACGTCGATACAAACAAAAAAAGGAAAATGAAATTCAGCAAAATGATTGTTCTAATTTAACAAATGTTCAAGCTGATAATGGGGAAGGAACTTCATTAGATACTTCAAAGAACACTTCTCGTTATAATAAAGGAAAAGAACCGATCAAAGAGAACGTTCAGTTAGAACAAGGAATTGTTAATTGTGTGGAAGCTGAACAACTTATTCAACAAATAGATGATGATATAAGAAAGGTGGCTGATGAGAACTTTTTGGATGATTTGAGCTTTATGGATGATATTTGAATTTTTGACGATAAATATTTCTATTAATTAACAGTTTTTAAATTCGGAAACATAAAAACATATTTTTAAAATTAAATCTTTATTTAGTGGGGTTCTTCTAATATTCTGAATATTTGAATGCATTTTTATTAAACCTAAATATTTTATCTTAATTCTTAGAGCTATCCTTTTGTTAGATCTATTTGGGTTAATTAAGAGTTGATTTTGTGACCCAAAAATATCGTCGCACTTTCCTTTCATTTAATATTATTTCAAAATTTAAAACTTTAATATTTTTTGAATTTCGCGAACTGTCTGTCATTTATTAAGAAATGTTTTCTCATTAAATAATAAATTAGTATTAAATATTTCTAATTAAATTCTCTTTTAAATGTATTAAATTTTAAATTAAGATGAAACTTGATAATCCTTTAATTTTTTAAATTTTCAATTCGATATTATGGATTTAATTATAATAATTCTGTTATAAATAATAAAAATCAAATTCGAGTTAACTAGAGTTGGGGAAGCTTCGAAGGTGCTTTCACCTAATCCTCCAAATCCCCTAATATCCCTCAATCCTTTCCTTATTCCCTCAAAAGTAAGATCCTTCCTTAAAACACTGATATCCCTTAAACCCGCCTTATCGTAGCGGATGATCATAGCTTATTACCAGAAAACCTCGGAAGGTTATAAATTCCTTTATCTCCATTTTTAAAAATTGCGGATTGCGAGTTGCGGATTGCGGGTGCGGATTTTTAAAAAGAAATTGTGAGTTGCAGGTGCAGATTTAAAAAAATTTTTTCGATTGCTTTTTTTTCTATTGCGTGCAGCCCTGTTGTGGAAGGCTTTATATTTAAACGTTCCATTTAATAACAATTTATGACACCTTGGAGCGAGATTCTGCTGCTTAACTCATGCCTCTTCAAAGATTATATTTATACCAGAATTAAAGATAAAATCGTCGAAAATGTCAAGGAACCCTTTAAAGTATTTTTTGCTGAAATAAGAACGGAAATAAATAATTAATTTTACCAAAATAAAAAAATCTTTCATTTTCCTCATTTATTCCTCCTTTCTTTACTTAAATTTATTAGATATTTTCAAGTTGTCATGGTAATGTGTGTGCTGTGATTCACTTTGGGACACTAAAAAACAACAGAAAATAGAAAAATGAAAGCAAGAACCGTTAAAGGCTTCTCTTGTTTTTCCCTCTCATTTCACTCAAATTTTAATCAGTAGTGCTTTTACTTGTTTTATAAATTTATTTTTGAATAAAAATAATATATATTTGTTAAATTTATACTGACAAATCTTGCTATTAGACACACCTTTGTGGGTATAAATTTTATCGTCTATTGAAGGTATCCTTAATGGAGGCTACTAATAAAGTCTCACAATCGCTTAAACAGATTGAAAATTCTGAAGTGTATTAATCATCAAGTGTGCCATATAGATACATATTGAGGTCTGATTGTAAATGTAACTTTTTTCAACACCTATCTATAAGCCTTCTACGACAGATCTAATACGAGGCTCTTACCGAAAATTTCCTTGTATTTTTTACCTTTTAAAAATATATTTGGGGGTAAATAATTAATCAAATATTTTTTGCGGAGGTTTTTAATTAGAGATGCCAAAATGGGTAGACTTTCATCGCGTGATTAAACAGGGAGTATGGTCAACTGCTTTTAATCAGTTATTTTAATCGTTTAATTTTTTAAATTTATGTCTTAAGAAAGATTGATCCCGCTCCCTCCTAACTATTTTAATTATACATTAGCCTTTTAGAAATTTTTAATTTTTTATACTCATTTTCTAAGCATTTTTACAAGTTTTTTAACTTCTCGAACAAATACATATAAAAAAATTCTCATTCAAAAATATCAAATTACCTCGGCTATAAAATATTATTTTAACAAATTTTAAAAAGAATCGTGTTGACGTCATAAAGGTAATGCTCTAAAAATGTTAAAGCGTAATTTTTCTTTTATTATCTTACTCTAACTAAATATTATTTTTACTTGCTCTACTAATTAAATAAACTTTTTTAATAATTTACATAATTTAATTGTTCAATATTATGTATGTATGTGGTATACTACATTTTTCCTCTAGTTCCTTTAGATTTAAGAATTGCCTTGGAAATACTTTAAAAATAAAATACCAACGAAAACAGCTCCATATCTGAAGGCTTGATACGAGTCTAGATTAGGTGTCGATTAAATCGCAATCCTGGGATCTTGTAATATGATTTGATTTCAAATGATCGATTTCATTTCTATTTTCCCCCACTCTATATTTTTATCACGAGGATAGTTGTTCGCCTTGTACATTTATTATAGACTTATTTTTCAGTTAAAATCCAAACTCCCTCGAAACCCACCAACGCAAATAAAAACCCTCTGAATTTCAAAAGATTCCAAAAAATTTCGTGTTGATTCCATCCAATACCAACCTCTCCATTTCTATTACTCTATTATCCTCTACTTTAATTAATTTTCACCATTTTCTCCCCCAATTCTCTTTTATTTCTCTCAAATATTTACATTTTTCTCCACTCACCTTCCCTCACTCATTTAATTTTTTTATTTTCTAAAAATTGTACAAAAAAGCTTTATTTTATTTCTTCACTCATTTGCTCGCGCAATTTCCACACACCGGCTTCGCACGCAATTAGCCCGAATCCCCATCTATTTTATTCATTTTTAGAGAGTTTTTGAGGGCTAACAACACATAAAAGTACAAAAAATTGTTTAGTCTATAGTGTGCATTTTTTACTAATTTTCTTCTCAAGTAGAAAAAATATAAAATTAATTTTATATTTGGTGGATATTTCAAAATAAAAAATTATTTTAGAAAAATCCCTGTTATAAATTATAAGTGGGTCAGCACCATTGGTATAACCTCTATTAAATTCAACACACAGTTACTCGCACCTGTACATATGCGACTTTTAATTTTTTAACTTCTAAAATCTTTTTTATTTTCTAAACCAACTTCGGCATTATTTTTTCTTTTTTCACCGTTTTTCACGTTAATTTGACTATATAAATTCGTTTTCCCTTCCTTTATGAAGGGGACACAAAACGTATTTATTTGGTCAGATTTTAGTCAATTTATTTAACATTTCAAAATATTTTTAATTTTCTTTTATATGTATTTAATGCTGACAGTTTATTATAAACAACCTTGAGTATTTTCTAGATAAACTTTGGATATATAAATTTTTAAAAATATTTTTATACTTTACTATAGAAAATTAAATTTGTTACAAAATAAGATACTAAGAAAATTTTAAGTTATTCACAGAAACTTAAAAAACACACTGAAAACTGATATGTTTTCTTACAGGTTTTCAGTTATCGCCCATCTTTAACCCTCGTGTTTTCGCTTTTCGGGTTCGTTTCAGTTGCCCTCTCATGCAAAACCCTACATTTAAATATTAATTATCAAATAAAAAGTCAAAACTTCTTTATCTTTATTAATTCGAAGGATTCCTCTATTATTCGGAATCCCTTTCTAAGATGAATAATTTTTATTTATTAACTGATTTGGTCATCGAATACATATTATTATTTTGTCAAAAATTTAATTTATCTCGTAAATCGCTCAATTCGAAAACCAAAAAAATTTAAAATACAAATTAAGAAAAATTCAATTTTAAAAATAGGGTGGGCTTTTATGCCTCCGATTTGAAAAACTGAGTACTTAATTAATAGAAATATTTATCGTCATAAATTCAAATATCACCCAAAAAACTCAAATCATCCAAAAATTTCTCATCAGCCACCTTACTTATATCATCATATATTTGTTGAATATTATTTATTTATTTATTTATTTATTTATTTATTTATCAGCAAACCACAGGTATTTTAAAATACATTAATGTGGTGCAAAAAAAAAACATAAAAAATAAATTAATGTCAAAAAAAAAATATATATATGTAGGAAACAACATCAAAAATAAAAATAACTTTAAAAATGAACAATAAAAATAAATGAATTTAATATTACACATAAAAAAAAAAAAAAAAACTTCCACACAATTAACAATTCCTTGTTCTAACTGAAAGTTCTCTTTGGAAACAATCGGTTCTTTTCCTTTATTATCACGATCATTGTTCTGTTGCTGATCAAATGAAATTCCTTCCCCATTATCAGCTTGAACATTTCTTAATTTTAAATTATCATTTTGCTGAATTTCTTTTCCATTTTCCTTTTTTTGTTTGTATCGACGTATGTTTTCAAGCACTTTATCTCTATTATTTTTGTAGTATTTTCGTTTACGTTCTCGGATCTTTTCTTTATTTTTCTCATAATAAGCCTTATCATATCTGTTAGTTTTTAAATTGTCCTCTTTTTTATTTTTAAATTTTGGTTTTAAAGTTTCTCTATCTTCTTGATTTGGAATATCATGCAAAAAACTCAAATCATCCAAAAAGTTCTCATCAGCCACCTTTCTTATATCATCATCTATTTGTTGAATAAGATGTTCAGCTTCCACACAATTAACAATTCCATCTTCATTATGAGAGGATTGAGTTCGTGTATCCTTTTCTAGATGAATGTTTCTTTGATCTAACGGAACGTTATCTTTGAATGAAATCGGCTCTTTTCCTTTGTTTTTACTATAATTATTCTGTGAATTCAAATATGTATTTCCTTCAACAGATTGACCGATTTTTAATTTTGAACTACCATTTTTGAGCTGTTCATTTGCTTTATCTTTTTTATTTTTGTAGTATTTTCGTTTACGTTCTCGGATCTTATCTTTGTTAACTTTCTGATAATTTTGAGCACGTTTTAGAATATATTCTCTATTATTTTTATAATAATTTTGCCTATATTCCTTCATCTTTTCTTTATTTTTCTCATAGTAATTTTTGCGTAATTTACTGAACCTTTCCTTATTGTTCTTATAGTAATCTCTATGATAACTGGTAGGTTTTAACTTGTCTTCTTTTGTATTCTTATATTTTGGATTTAACGTTTCGCCAACTTCTTGATTTGTATGATGGGTCGATGATCCGGCCACATTCACCTCAACTCTATTAAATTCGTTTTGATTTTTATTATTTTTAACTGAATTAATTAAACTCCATAATATCAAATTGAAAATTAAAAAGATTAACACACTAATTAATTTCATTCTAAATTAATATAAGAATTTATTCTATTAATTTAATTTTTATTAATTATGTAACTCTAACTAATACAGATAAAATAAAATGAGATAATATAAAAAACAAAAAATAAATATAAAAATAATATATAAATTTACTTTATAATTAAAATTAATATAGGTAAAAACACCCGGTGTATTTTAACAATATTTTGTAATAAATGCACTTTTTAATGATTATATGTAAAAGGTCAATATTGCTAAATATTGTGTAAACATATTTATTAACTATGAAATCTCAAAGGGCATTCTTACAAACATTAAAGAAAATCTTTAAAATTAAAAAATTAAAATTTATCATTGTCGAATGACAATCATAAAAATTTCCGGATTTCCGGTCTTTTTTCGGATTCGGATCCGCCAACCTTGCTCTGAAGAGCATTAAATATAAGGAAAATGGAACGTCTTTATATAATATTACAAGGCGATCAATTTAAATGTATTTGATTCAAAGGA
This sequence comes from Meloidogyne enterolobii, assembly GCA_963681835.1. Lineage (NCBI taxonomy): Eukaryota > Metazoa > Nematoda > Chromadorea > Rhabditida > Meloidogynidae > Meloidogyne > Meloidogyne enterolobii. Next base: position 869,215 of record CAVMJV010000007.1, read on the forward strand.
GAAAATTTGAAAGTTTGAAAATAAATTATTTAAATAAATTAAATAACATTCCAGCTTTCCCAGCTTTAATTTGATAATTACATCGAAATTACAATTTCTAAATTTTTAGTATTATTAATGAAAAAAATAATTAATTAATTTTATTATCATTAGAAATTCAAATATCATCCAAAAAACTCAAATCCACCAAAAAGTTCTCATCAGCCAACATATTTATATCATCATCTATTTGTTGCATAAGATGTTCAACTTCCACACAATTAACAATTCCTTGTTCTAACTGAACATTCTCTTTGATCGGTTCATTTCCTTTATTATCACGAGCAGCGTTCTGTAGCTTATCATATGAAGTTCCTTCCCCATTATTAGCTTGAACATTTTTTAAATTTGAACTATCATCTTGTCTAAGAAACTTTTCATTTCTCTTCTTTTGGCGGTATTCTCGCTTGTAATCAACCAATTTATCTTTATTATTTTTGAAGTATTTTCGTTTACGTTCTCGGATCTTTTCTTTGTTAACCTTTTGGTAATTTCGAGCATATTCTTTATTATTTTTAGTAGTTTTTAACTTGTCCTTTTTTGTATTTTTAAACTTTTCTTTATTCTTTTGATATCTCTCTTTATCATATTCTTTTTTCCTTAACTTTTTTTCGCCTCCATCATCTTTAGCTTCAATTTTATAATTTGTATTTAACGTTTCTTTAAATTTTTGACTTTGAGCAGCCACGGATGATTCAGCCCCATCATTTATTATTTTATTTAAAGCCTTTGAAGAATCCTCAACTATAATCAACTCGTTTTGATTTTTATTATTTTTAACAGAATTAATTAAACTCCATAACATCGAATTGAAAATTAAAACACTAATAACTTTCATTCTTAATTTAAAATTATTAATTGGTTTAAAATAATAAATTAATTTAAAAATTAATTCATTTAAAAGAAAATGTAATTAGAAATATTTAATACAAGAAAATTATTATTTAATGATGAATTTTAATTGATCCTAGACAATTTAAGAAATTTTAAAGTTTAATTTTAACGAATATAATTTTGTGATGAATTCCCGTTAAGATTTATGGATTCACACAAATTTTTCTTTTCTTCTTCAAATTTCTCTCACTCTCATTTTTATCTCTTTAATCCTCAGAATCTATTAACAAATTTTTTTGGAGAACACGTGAATCTTTGTGGGACTTCATAACTTCTGTGTTTTAAACTTGCAATTTAGGGATGAAATTTACAAAAGAAAATAAATTTAATTAAACTTGAATTAATATAAATAATTTTTTTAATAAATCACATAGATAAAGTTATTATTTAATGACAATATAATTAAATATAATTCATACATAAAAGTAAAATTTTGTTAAAATTGCCCTACATTATTAATTAGTGACAGACAAATTACAAAATTACTAAGAGCATTTCTTAAATCTTTTTAATTTTAAAACAAATTTTCATTAAAGCAAAGCGCATAGCGATAAATATTATTATTATTTTAAATAAACAGATTACGGGAAAAAATTTTTAATTAAATTATTTTGAAAATACATCCGCGGCTCTTTCTTAGCTAAAATTTTCTTGTTATTATTTTTTATGTTAATTAAAAAAAGTTAACTTTGACCTTTTTGATTTTTGTGTATTATTATGTCCTAATCTATTATGTGTTAAGAAATGATAATTCGAACTTTTTCTGTCTTCTAGTTTTCGCATGTCAAAAAATTTACGATAACCAATTTTTTTGGTTCCTGTTTCGGTACGCTTAACCAAATAGTTTCTTTAAATTTTCAACATCAAAGAAAATTAAAAAAACAATTTTATGTGAAAAAAGTTGTAAATTAAATTATAATATAAATTTTAATGGAAATGAGCTTATGTTGTAGTATTATCAATAAAAGAAAGATTTAATTATTATATAAATATTTAAAAGATGGAAAGTTATGTTTTCATGTCTCCAAGTTAAAAAACATATCAACTAATAGTTGATCTGCTAAATTGATACAATTTATTGGTCGAATAATCAGAAAAATACATATTTGAATTAAAATATCATCAGAAAAAGGGATGAAAGTTTTATTTGTTAAATTAAAAGATTCCCTTCGTTCGTTTTTTCTTTTAAAAAATCCCTCAAAAGAAATTATGATTATCCAAAAAATTCAGATCATACAAAAAATTTAGATAATCCACATCATTCATATTATCCACATTTTGAATAAGATGGTCCTCTTCAGCTCGAGTAATATTTCCTTGGTTTAACTGAGCATTCTCGCTGCAAACAACCGGCTCTTTTCCTTTATTTTCACAGTCATCATTCTGTTGATTATCAAGTGATTCCTTATTATCAGTTTGAATGTCTCCTAATTTTGAATTTTTTACACAATCATTCATCTGTGAATTAACTAATAAATTTCCCTCTTCATTATGAGGGGATTGTGTTGGAGTAGCATTTTGAAGATGAATGTTTGCATGATCTAACTGAACATTCTCAATGCTTAAAATTGGTTCTTTTCCTTTATTTTCACAAATTTTATTCTGTGGATTAATAAAAGAAGTTCCTTCATCTCTATCGTCTTGAACTTTTCCTGATTTTAAACTATCATTTTTTAGAATTTCTTTTTCATTTTTCTTTTTTTGACGGTATTTTCGTTTATTTGCGGTCCTTTTTTCTTTATTAGCTTCTTCATATTTCTGTCTATATTCTTTTATCTTTTCTTTGTTGATTTTTTTGTAATTTCGAGAATAATCTCGCCTATATTCTATTATTTTTTCTTTATTTTTCTGATAGTATTCCTTCTGTTTTTTCTTCAGCGATTCCTTATTCTTTTCGTAGTAATTTTTATTGAATTCTTTCTGCTTTACCTTTTTGTTTTCTTCAATATTTGTTGTTGTGCCCCCCTCTTTATTAATTTTAAGTTTTGGTTTTAACGTTTCTTTGTATTTTTCACCTTGAGGAGCAACTGATGATTCAGCCCCATCATTTAATATTTTATTTAAATCGTTTGAAGCTTCCTCAACTCCCTTTAACTCCTTTTGATTTTTATTATTTTTAACAGAATTAATTAAACTCCATAATATCGAATTGAAAATTAAAAAGATTAATACACTAATAAATTTCATCTAAATTAATTTAAGAAATTATTCTTAAATGTTAATTTAATTAAAAATTAAATTCATTAAATGAACTTTTAATTAAAAATAATTAACACTAAGTAAATAAATTTACATTGCTTAATGACAAATCATTTTTTACTTATTCCCAGACCATTTACGAAATAATAAAGTGTATTTTTTATTTTAAAAAAATATTCCTTGAAAAGAAAGTACATACGACCTTTGATATTTTTATCTTAGTTAAATGCCTCGTCTCTGAGTCTAAGCTCTGTACGTTATTTAGACAATCAAAACGACTATGGATATTACCAACCCAGATGCCGCGGGGTTCAAAATATGGAGAATTGGAGCTGTAGATTCGAAACAGCTCCGTTGTGTAGTTAGTCTAGTCCAATACCTTCTCGTCGAGGTCGGAAGCAGGGATGCCCGAAATAAAAAATTTCTATTTCGTTTCAGAGCGAAACGAAGAACTAAATATTGTAATTGTTGCTCTATGTCAGTTGTTAAAAGCTTAAGAAACCTTCATAATCTTATTGTGGTCCAATAATAAACAAAAATACATCTTTGTAAGCTAATGAAACATATTAATTTGCCTAAACTTGAAAAGTTCAAATATGTATTTAAATTTCCCCATAAAATTACTCATTAAGGTGTATTAATCATTAAAATTGTAAAAAAATTTCTTAAGCTCCTTTACTTTTGTCACATTCTTTTCTATTAATAGCTTTATTGAGTAAAATTTATTACAAAAATTCTATTTTTATTTTGCCCCCTTGTGACTCTCAAAATAATCTTTTGTCTTTTTATGTAAACACTATCAATTTATACAAACACGAGCTTTGCGGACAGAAATTTTGCGGACAAACGTGATTCGTAAATGTTAGTCTAATGATCCGCTTAAATAATAATCTTAGCTTGTTTATGCATTTTCCATTTTATAAATAAAGTTAATAAAGCATAAATGTAAAGACAGATCAAGGCGGCCCGATTAATTTAGTTATTAATCTCCCAGCTGTAGCCAGATTGAGAGCTTCTAAAATTATCTGATCCGGAGATTATAAAAAGCAACGTGGAGGAAGACGGGATTTAAGAAGGATGGATCTGGAGTCAGTCTACGGCTTTTTTATCTCCAGTAATGAATTACACAAATTGAAGGCATTTTTAACTTTATACATACCGTATTTCCTATATTAGAGCCCCATGGGGCTCTATTTTTCAACTATCCTCCAAGGTGGGGCTGTATTAAAGGGTGGGGCTCTAATTGAGGGTGGGGCTCTATTTTTCAACACTCTTTCGTGATAAAATCCCATTTATTAAATATCCATTGCAACTAGAGATAGGCTGGAGAGGTGGTCGTTAAAACCGAAAAATATCGAAAGAGAATCGAAATTTTCGATTTTCCACAAAAATTAAAACTTTATAAGCAATGAATAACAAAATAGTCGCAATAGTTCGAGAGTAAGATTACTAAGTATGAAATTCTGGTAGATTTTGACGGATTAAAGGAAATATTAGGGGACTAGTATTTGACATCGATGGATCAGAGGTATAAAAGTTGATTTCAAGGGATTATGGGGAATATATTAGGATTAAATTTACTAATTTAGGATTAAATTTTATTAATTTGTAAAAGGGATATTCTGGATTAGGAGGCATATAAAGCGATTTTGTTTGATGAGGCCTTGGAACAGGTTCCAGAACTGGAACTGAAGTAATTCAAAAAGCATTTCCAGAACTGGAACCGGTTCCAGAGAAATTGTGGAACTTCTCCTTCACTGATTATAAGCGAGATCCCTAATAGATCTCTAATAATCTCGCGAATCATCGTCAATTTTCTGGAGTGATTTGGAGAAATATAGGTGATATAAGAGTATTTGGACGGATATCGGGGTTATTTCCTCCTTTTCATCCCTATATCCCCATGATCCCTCCTCCTCCATGATCACAATATCACCAATATCCCCCTTTACTTCCTTAACTCTCGAAATACAGCTAAAAAGTTATTGGGGATATTTTTTCCTCCACTATTTTTAGTGGGGCTATATTTGGAGTGGGGCTCTAATTGAGGGTGGGGCTCTATTTTTCAACTATCCTCCAAAGTGGGGCTGTATTAGAGGGTGGGGCTCTAACAGAGGGTGGGGCTCTAATATAGGAAATACGGTAGTTTATGTTATTCGAAGTCAAATATAAATTTTTGTTCGTTATCCGCAAATGTTCGTCCGCATCTGAATCTTTCCCCATTTAAATACAAAATTTTCTCTTATTTTATTTTTAAATACTTTTTTTCTGTTTGTTATGGTCGAGGAGGAATGTGAGGAATTAAATGTACTCCAAAACACGAAAAATAAAAAGAATTGCCTCCCTTTTTCTTTCACTCCGTTTGTCAATTTTATATTATTTATTTATATAATCAGCCTCTATTTTGGTAGTCGGCTGAATCAACCTTTTAAGTGTGGTCAATTTAGTAGGGCCAAATAAGATTTTCAATCGAAATGTCACTTTCTAAAAGATCAACAACAAAAAATATATTTTAAAAATAGTCTGTATAATTTTTTGATTTGGAGCCCTGTGATAATCTGATCTGGAACTTACATGAGAATAAAAATCTGAGTCAATTCCCGAATACTATTTTTGTTCAAAACTCGATGTCGCACTAATTAAAACCGACTATCTAAAAAACAACCATTTTTACTTAATATCATTCTTTCTATTTATTTTTTTTATATTTAAATAAATTTAATGAAAGCCTAAAAATACAATATCACGATTATGTATCATTCTTAAGTATATAATCATAGTTATTTTTTCATACTCGCTTCCTTTTACAAAAAGGATAATTTTCTTTTATTTAAAAATTTTTCTGTTTCTAAAAAAATTAAAATCGTTCCAAGAATAAATTAATTATAATTATTCTCTTGATTTTTAAATTGTGCATGCGTCTCTTCTCTAATTTTCTTATAATTTTTGTTGGCCATTTTGATGACGTAAATCTAAACTTTCTATAAAATTCTATATTATATTTTCTTTTGTTAAATTGTTTATCTTTTGAAATTAGATCTTTTGGGTTTTACCCTCCCATTCCACTCTTCTCAATGGCAAAGCAAATGTATGCGCAAGTGTGTAATGATGAAAGGATTTGCCGCCATCGCTAACATTAATAAAAAAAAAATTTTGACGAGTCTGTGTGTGGCAAGGCCCGGCTGTCCTTTCATCATCCGGCTTATCCCTCCACTCAAGCACTCATCCTCTCCTCTCTCTTCATTTTTTAATTTTATTCCCTCTCATTCTCCCTATTTTTAATCGCGCATTTTATTTATTTTTTTAATATTTTTATATGTATACGTCGTGTTAGGGTAACACTTTATAACAAACAATTTCTACTAAATTTTTTGTTTGGCTTATTTATGGATATGCTATCCTCGATCATCGTTAATGGAAAAATTGAGGCCTGAAAATTATTAATTAAATAATATAATAAATAGTTTATCTTATTATCCCTGCTCGCCCCTCATTTTTTAAATAAATTTTAAATAATTTCTGAAGCCTTTGATTTTAACGATAGGGGCTTTTTAAGAAGATTAAGGCCGATAACCTTCATAATACAAATAATTCCAAAACCACAAGCTTTTCCAACCCAACTTCATTCCTAATTTCAATTAAATTTTAATTTTTTCAAATTATATAATTCATTTAATTTTCTATCTAACGAGACTTAAACCGTTTAAAAAGGTTTATCCATTCCAGAATTATTTCTCTTGGACTAGACCCCGTCTAGACTCTAATCATTTCATCACCAACATTCTCCTCTTTCATTATTTTGATTTCAAAATATTTTCTCGACATTCCCTTTCCTCTTTTCATTTATTCATTTCACAATCCTTTCTAAAAATTCTTTCATTTCTTATTTAAAAAAAGTTTTTTGGTCGTCGATCGGCGACGTTGACCGCAATCCTCTTTTCTCCCTAAAAACATATACATACATATATCAATGTTGCAAGTAAACATAAATACATATTTGTTTAGCTTTTTTTAAATATTACTTTTATCATAATAAATGTAAATTCTAATCCCTTTATTAAAAATATTTATTAGTTAGATATTTGTCACAGGTGTAGTAGAACATTTTTAGCAAACTCTTACTAAAAAATTATTTTTATTTGTTTGCTATAACTCTTTGAAATAAATTTTTGACTGACACTTTGCTAAAAATAGAAAATTGATTAAAAATATGTATATAATTTTTAATTTAGTAGATAAAATTAAAAAATTAAAACAATGGTGATCAACCACATCAATCCTTCTATTCAAGACTAATATACTTAATTTGGGGTATCCATACCCGTTACCGATCCATGTCAGTAGAGCCTTTGTAAGTATAGGCGTGAATGAAACGCCTAGCTGATAAATTTTTTCCTTAATGCTCTATATCCCTCGATATCTTTTAATCACCCTCTCAATCCCTAATATCATACTCATTCCCTCCTTATCCTTCTTAATCCATTTAAATCTTGTTAAAGCTATATTGTAATTGTTTGGTAAAAAGGTTTATTTCTATTTCTGGTGATAAATTAAATATTTTTAAAATATCGAAAAATTTTATCGAGATTACTGAGATATCCATCTCCATTCGTGTTCGACCCTCCCATTCCGGGCTCTAATTTGGAGCTTTCTAGGAACCACCTACACTACTCCAATACTTTTCAGATTTTGGAGCTAAATAAATTTGATATATATCTTCACTTTATTTTTGAGGGTTAGTATTTGTGTGTAACTAAAAAAAGAGATTCGTCTGCCCACTCATTTTTTTTACTTTATTCACATTTTATAACCTTTTTCTTTAATCAAATTTGTCTTTGCATGTTCGCTTCCTTTCACAAAAAAAATAAATTTTCTTAAAGTTCGGCTGTCCTTTCTTTCCAAATTTAAATTATTTTTACATTACTGTCCAATTAAATCCAAAATTTCAATTTCTTTTTCTCTTGGGGATTTTCTATATTTTCTCTTTTATTTATTTCCTAAAAGCATATCTCCCTCCAAAACTGCCTTTTCCAACTTGGATTACTTGGGGAGTAACCTTTTTTTCAAATTTATTGGCCACCCCTTTACATTTACATTATATAGCTGTCCACTATTTCCTATATCACCCTATTTTTTCGTATTCCTTCCTGAAAAGGATCGCCCGAAATGAGAGGTGAAAGGGAAATGGCAAGTTTCGGCGCGGTAATGTTTGGTCGAGATCTTCTCATCCCTTCTATATCTCTTTTAAGGGTACAGCCCAAGTAGGCGCACGGCCAAGTAGGTGCTAAGTCATAACTTGCTTCAGGATTTCTGAATCTTTCAAAATTTAGTAGTAAAAAATTCTCTCATCGAGCTAAAGAGATTGGTACCAAAATTGTTAAGGCCAAGAAATTTTACAACTAGTTATGGCTCTGCGCCTTCTTGGCCGCGCGCCTACTTGGGCGTGTCCCCTCTTTTAACAAAGATACCTTTGTCTCAAAAAATCTCAAAAATTTTTTTTCAAAAAACTGAAAAATTTTCTCTTACGAGATGTCTCAAAATATATCTCGTTTGATAACCTTATCTTCGGGATCTACTGTTCCTTAAAATAAAACTAGAAATATAAAAAAGCTATTTCTAACCATATCGCGCCAATTTTTACCTAAACGGAGATGGCGTTTAGGAGAGAGTTGAGAGGGAGAGAAACCTTTACTTCCCTCTCTCTCTCTTTTTCAATTCGTTTCCGTTACACCAATTCCTGTCATTCCCTTTTCCCTCATTCCATCCCTTCCCTCAAACATTGTTTTGCCTGCCAATTTTCGTAATGAATTTGCAAATAATTTTATACTGGTACAAAGCTGGATGAGTTTTTTGCCTTTTTTCTTATTAGTCATCCTCCGTCCTTATTCGAAAGAGCAGAGTTACTATCTTAATTAAAGCCAAACAAACTCGTTATAATTAGGGTTGTCGGTAAGGAACCTACCGAGGAAATCGGGATTTTTCGATTCTCTTTTCAGGTTCGGTTCCAAATACCCGAAAATTTTCTAAGAACCGGCAACCTTGACAGATAACACAGGTGCGGAAATATCGTTTGAGATTATGGTAGCCTCTGCTTTTCTGACACCTCAGACTTGACCTTAGGATACGAGCATTTCCGACAGGCCTTTAATTCAAATAGAAGATTGCCTAGGCTTATGTTCAAATTATAAATCTAAACTTAATCTCCTTAATTTATAAACAATTTCAATTTCTCTCTCAAGTATAGTTCAAAAACCAATTTAAAAAAATTTATTTTCTTCTAAAAGAGATTGTGTTACAATTTATTTTTCAATTTTATTTTCCATTTTCTAAGCAATTTAAGAAACGGGGGAGGACATTAATGTTTTGGGGAACGAAATCGATATGTTTTTACTGTTCTTGACCGGCTGGAAGGAGTGTAAAAGGAAGAAAAAAAGCAGATGGCGCATCAGAAACGACTAAGGCCAGACTATACTATTTACTATTTTTACTAAACAAAACGGGAAAGAAACAGGGAAGGTTATAGGGAAAAAGCTAAATAAAAAGAAAAAATGGATAAAATGCAAATGGACTGGCTGCTTTAGCTTTGGTCGTTTAGGCACCTAACATTTAGACGCGGGTTTAAAGAATTTTAACAGTAGAGAACAGTGCTGGGTATGGCTCCGAGTACACCTCCGTAGCTGGATTTGGATGGAGCCGGAGACATCTTGGAGGCAGTTGCTAGAAAACTAGTTTTTAGTGAGTAAAAGCACTCTCACTATTCAAAAATATCAAAACTTGGGATGGACCAGCAGTAATGCCAACGATCAAGAAATTTAAATAAAAGAAAATAATTTGATTTTTTTTATATTAAGTAAATTTTAATTAAAAATATTAGTTTTCATTTAATTATTATAATTAATACGGAGGTCCTACTGTATTCCCAACAGTTTCTGCTTTATTTTCGCGTCCCACCTCCTCACGCCCAAACTATCCCAATCCCCAAGCTTTAGCTTTATTTTCCTCTTTTTTATTCATTTATTCCGCTTTCGTCACGTTAAATTCATTCTTTTTAGTGCCCATCTGTTTAGGTAAAAATCTGTACATCCTCATCAAATTTTGTTTTGCCTTTCATTTCTTTTTTCATTTATTTATTTCAGTGATATCTTCTATATGTCATTTTATGTCACCCCTCTTATCCCTTTTTGAGTAACTAATAAAACCAAAATAAAAATATCCTTTTTTGAAGTTATATATTTTATTTTTCCTTGTTGCCACTTGAATTTATTAAAATTCATGTTAAAATTAAATTTGATAGGTCATAAAAATGCTAATTTTAGTAAGATTAAGGATTACTTGAATAAATAAAAAATTTCTTTATCTACTTCCAAGACATGTTTTACGATGCTACAACAATTATGTCTCGCACTCTTATATTGAACATTGTTATTTAGGGTTGTCTGTTTCAAACCGAACCGAATCGATAAAGATTCCCGTTTCGGTTTGTCTGTTCGTTTTAGGATGACCGAAAATTTTGGTTCGGTTTCGATTAACCAAAAATTTTGGGGCGATTTTTCGGTTTCGGTTAAGCGAAGAATTTGTTGAAACAGACAACCCTATTGTTAATGTTAACATTTGACTCTAAACTAGTCATGTCGGTTTCATCAAGTTTTTCCGATAACCGGAAGACTGACCCAAACTATTTCAGTTCGGTTTGAAACCTTCTTTAACCTCAATTACCTCAAACCTCTAAATAGAGAATTATACGAAAAAAATAAAATTAAAACCTCTCAAAAAAGAAAGAGGATATACCAGACATTGAAGAGGCTTTTTATAAATGCATTTTTATATTTTTTAACTCCAATAGCTCTCTCCTTTTTTGTAAATAAAAGTGCAGTTTATTGCCGTTTATTTAAGCTATTTTTTATCCTTTTTTACTAAAAACTCTCTCTCTCTTGCCTTTTTTGTAAGAAAATATCCAATATATTTATCCAACTTTGAAGATGTTTTTTAATAATATTTATGTTTACTTCTAAAGTAAAATTAAAATTATTTCTCTTCTCTCAAAAAATAACTATACACAAATATTTTTATTTAATTCCATTGCCCTCATTTTTTTGTTTGTTGGGAGGGAGGAAGAAAATTGTTTTTGGTAGGAGAGCTATGTTCTGTCATTATAAATATATCCTCGCTCTCATTGAGGATACCACAATTTTCTTTTTGGGTTTAATTCGTTTTATATAAAAATATTAAGGAAATATCTCTAAAGCATTTTTCCATGTTCAACCAGAAATTTAAAAAATATTGTATAGAATGTCAAATAAAAATTAATAGAGTGGCTGATAGGGGTAGCCAAAACTGATTTTAAAAGGCAAAACGGAACCCCTATGATACCCATTTCTGTATTAGAGCCAATTTTACTAGGTGATAATATGCGGAATATGAAGGAGATATAAATAAATTATTTTTCTCGTCTAGGCAATATTCACTGCTCACTCCTTCAGAGTGATTAAAACGGACAATGAATATTTTGTCATTATAAATATATCCGATCGGTCAATAACTACATATAAGACTTAATCTCCTCATTGATCATTTCCTTAATTTATTTTTTGGATTATATTAGTATTCTGAGATTATTATTCCTCTATCCTATTTCCACATTACAAGGTTTTTTGTGAAATTTAAAAATCAAAAACCAAATGTTTCATTAGAAACTACAAACCCGGAAAGCCTGATTTTAAAAATCGGATTACCCAAAAACATATAAAAAATCACCAATAATGTAAGGGATTAATCAGAAAGTTTTTTAGAACTTAAGAATTATTTTATTCATCCATATCTCTCTCTATTTTTCTAAGAAATCATTAAAATCTTCCACAAGAGAAATTTGGCGACAAATTATAATTTATATTATTGAGGGTTGTGTAAAGGTGTGAATTAACTTATAAAATTGACGGGAATGTTTACTTAATATATATTATTGACCGATTTTTTGGTATATAAAAGTCATCGCTGCCTTGTACGAAAAAAAGAACGCCGGATATAAAAATGGAACGAAAAATGTAAAAACATATTAAATGCGAGAGCAAAGCAATTTGCGCGAAAGAGGGAGTGTGAAGGGATTTTCCCATTCAAAATTGAATTTCTCGTCCTCTTTCACACCCTATTCAACCCCTATTTTGGTTAGTCGATGTTTGCGTACCGACATTTGCGAACCAGGGATGAACCCGAAATTCGGACATTTTCGACCCTAACCCCGGCCCAAGAAAATTTTCAAACCTCGACAGACTTCTTTCTTAGCCCGTGACATACTTGTTGAGGACAATACTGAACTCTATTGAAATAGGGACAAATGTTCCATTGCTTCTTGGATTTACAACATATTTTGGGACTACTGTACTTATCAAAACTTATCTAAAGCTTTAAGATCGAACCTTTAGAGAGTGTTCAAAAATGGCGGTACACAAATGTCATTCTGTCCTCATTTTCTCTCTTTTAGAGGACAAAACTCTTCCTCTATTCTTCTCCTATTATTCTTTTCTTTTAAGCTTTTTTTTCTTTTTAAACGTTGAAAAAATATTTTTAATATTATTTTCACGCCTCACTTCCGTCTACATAAGCTTTGTATGGATAAATTAAAATAAAATTTATAAAATTTAAAATAATAAATAAACTCTAATTGAAAGGGTGACAGTAGAAACCCTTCTCTTACCTGACAAATGAGAGAGTCCCTTGTGAGAAATTTCTTCCCTAAATGTTTAGTTAGACTTTTCGAGATACCTATTCTCTATTCGAATACATTTTAATTCCCTTTCCCTTATTAAAAATTTTTTGAAAATTTTCTTCTTTGGCATTTTTTTATTTTTCTTTATTCCCTCAGTTAGAGAAAATTCTCTTCAATTCCCATTGTCTCTCGTTGCACTTTTAATTTCTTTTAATATATCCTTTCCTCATTACCATTCCTTCCCAAAAATTAATTTTCTTCCATTTTTAAATAGTTTATTGTCTTCAAATGTTCTTTGCTTTTTATTCCCTTCCAGAAAAAGCTCATCACTTTTGTGCTCAAAAATAATGAAAAGCTTGTTTTTCCTGGCTACCCTCCTTTTTTCTTTCTTTTTCTTCTTCCGCTTCAAAAAACATTTTTCTTTTACCCTCATCATGCATTTTGCTCGGTCATCGTTCCTTCTCCTTTTATCCGCTTTCTTTGAGGATGTGTGGGAGTGGGGATGTGCGTAATTAAACGCCAAAAAGGACATCTAATTTTCAAAGTAGAAGGTGAACGTCATCTCATGCAGTGATGGGTGGGGTTAACCGAAACCCGGACTTCCTTACTTTTCTTGATCCATTACTGATCTTAAGCCTGTATCCCTGTATCCTCTTGAATAATTTATGAATCCGAACCGGCTTAGTATGATTAAAGTCATCTCAATGAAATGAATAAAGCTATACTATGGCGTTCATTTATCTAATTTTTAACTAATTTATACATAGCTCTAAAATGTGGTAGCTTAATGCAGTTCGTTTAAAATTATTTTTTTACAAATTTTTAATTATAATTCTTCTAAATATTTTTCTAATAATTATTACAGAATAAGAAAAATGTGATCTCAATATGTAATACTTAAAAATTTAAAAATATTTACATAAGAATTAATAATGGAATTTAGTTACTTAATATGCAAAAATACAATTATTATTTTTTATATATATAGACAATTCCGTTATGCTATGTTATTCATCGATCCAGAATTTTTTTCCGTTATCTTATTTTTGAATGGTGAATGTTGATTCGACAGATACGATAGTAAAGTGAGATTGAAGCTCAGTTTAGTAGTGGAGCAATCTAATCTTTTTTTATTCAAACCCTGTACCGGTTCTACAATTAATTATTTTTGTGGTTTTGGATGTTCTAATGATCCTTGTCTTAAATTTTATTTTTTTTCTTTGAGAGTGAGAAATTTTTAATATTCCCTTTAAGTATCTATTATTTGGTGTATATTAAATAGAGGTCTTTCCGTATTTTCTAAAATAATTTCTTAAGACACTCTATTATCCATTCTATCCCCAATTCCCCCCTAAATCTAACTTAACACATTTTCCTCTTTTGGCGTTTTTTGCGCACACCCTTCAATTTCCTCTTCTGTCGGTGTAATTTGCCTTTTCCTTCGTCTCGCTCCACCCAAAAATACTCAGTTTTTCTTTAATTTTTTCGTCTTAAATTTATTCCCTTCTCCTCGATATTCCTTTCTATTTTCTTCCAATTTCATTTTTCTTCTTAATCATGGCCTCAAAAATTGCAAAAAAAAACACATTTTTTGGGTCCTCCCAAAAATTAAAAAAAAACAAATTTTTTCGAAAAAACAGCTACTTGTTTGTAAATAAATAAATTGTGTCTTTTTTATCCTCTTTCTTAGAAAAATAAAAAAATAAATAGATTAATTAATGAAAAAGAAAAAAATTTTAACAAAAAAATGCGCACATTTACTGTCATCCAAAGAAATTTTAAAACAATAAATAGGCCAACATTGACCACAAAATTATTTTGTTAAAAATGTGTTAGTGTTCAAATTACATTTACAAAAAATATTTTTTAAAAATTGAAAAAAAAAATAAAAATTTTTAAATTTATTTTTAGCTATTTCCGCAAAAAAGACATAAAGTCCGCAAACATTCCTCGCAAAACAATCTACATATTTAAGCATAAATTCATTTAAAACATATTAAGGAATATATCGGATAGTATTTATAAAGTTAAGGTTATTCCTTAATTAAATTCTGTTTAATATGCAATAATGCAATTATGTTTTTATTAAAACATTTTTACATTTTCTTGTCATGTCATCTGGGTATATTGTTAGGTTTGTATTTTTGGATAGGGGATTTTGATTCCCTAAAAGACAAGAAAATATTTCTAAATAACAATTTAAATAAAATTTTGCTTGCTGATTAAATGTTTGGGCACTATATTTTTTTATTATGTTTCACTTTCGTCCACTTCTGATGTTTAGAATCGAGTGGGTCTGTCCCTACAACAAAATTTAGGATCTTACAAAAACCTCAAATTTTGTTAAATTATTAGTATTAATTATAAATTATTCCGCCAATTCCTTCCCATTCGCTTAATATATATATTCTACAATTTATTCGTCAATAAATTTTCAAAATCGATTTTTTATCTTTTTCTATAGCCCTCTAATACATTTTACTTATCCCTCATTTAAATATATTTAATTAATTTTTTTATTTGTTTATAGCTTTAAATTCTAGTCTCCAATTAATCATCAAAAAACAGCCTAAAAGTACTCAATTTATTTAGTACTTACTACATAATATTAAATATTTAATTATTGCTACTATATAAAGGTTACACTAAAAACATTAAAAAGTGCATTTTACTAAAAAGTTTAGAAATTTGTATCTTACATGGAACAAATGAATTTTATTTGAAATTTTGTAGTGATTGTTTTTGGGTTGGGTCTACCAATCCATCAATCAAAAATAAAAATTATTTTAAATTTCAAAATCTAAAAGATACATATTTGCTTAATTTTTTAAAGATGGGAGACAATCTTCTGGAATCATACAACCCTCTATACGAGTATGTTTTTATTTTGCCCTAAATTTTAATTCTAATATAATTTAAAGTGTCCATCTCCGACAGTATTTTGCTCTCCCTCATATGCAAAAACATTTGAGAAATCTTGGACTGGTCAGATTTTATTAATTAAAAACTGAATTTATAAAGTTTTTTGGATATAGTGTAGTTCATCGCAGGTAAAAGTTCGGGACGTGACATATGTCATTCGATTCGTCTCAGCGAGTCATTCGTCTCTCTCACTTTTACCTCCGGTGAACTACACTACAACCAGTTTTTTACATATCATGAGATATCTAGTACTTCAATTAAGATTTATGTGCATGTAGAATTTGCATACTAATATTAATTTTTATATCTCGCCCCAAAATAATATTGAAAATTACCTGCTCACGCCTCGTGAAAAGATTTTCCTCAAAATTGATCCGCTGTTAAAAATTATCGAAATTTTTAATCGAAATCAAAATCCTAATGCCAACCGTTTCCAATCAGTCAGTAATTATTTAGGAAATCAAAATTTCCTATTCAAAAATAAATTTCTTGCAACAATTGGAATACGACGAGATCTGAGAAATATGTATCTAAATAATATAATAATTGAATTTATACATATTAAGTAAATCCAATTTTTATTTTTTTATTTCTTTCCACTGTACCACCATTACAAAATCACTGATTATGATTTTATAAACCTACATATGCATCATTGATAAATTTTTATTTAAGCTCGATGGGTCTGCTGGACAAAGTGAGGAGTTACACGCCGGTCATTTACAAATGATGGATATGATGCTACGGAATAGGTTAACATTTTCTTAGATAATTTCTCATTCTTTGTCCAATCTAGTGAGTCATTAATTATTTTTTTCAAAACTTAAAGACCTTATGCTAAATCTTTGAATTTTTTAAAAACATTGGTACAGTATTTTTCCTAATTGAGCGACTGACTCTCCTTAAAGCACCAATTAAGGAGAGCTGTAAAGACATCCGCCAAATAGATGCTCGATTACAAAAACTCAATGGGCCTTCATATCAAATTCAAAATTTGAGGGCAATTTTTCTTTGTATATCCATATCCTACTTTTCTCCTGAATTTTTGGCAAGGGTTGTTTTTGAGGAGATAGCGTCATTTTAAATTGAGAGGTGTATCTAGTATTGGGGTATCTTATGAAGAGGATTTGTTACAGCAAAAACCATTCAAAATTTGAAAAATTTAAGAGAAAGAGTACTTCAACAATTAGTAGACCTTCAACGTAAACTGGATGCAGCTGAGAAAGTGGAGCTTTACAGACGCATTCGAGTTTGTTTTTTAATTTTTATTTTTTTATAAATTTTTATAATTAGAGTGGAGTTACAAATGCAGAAGAATTAGAACGTTCACATGTTTCACGTAGTCTTTCGCGTCCAGCTAGAAGTTTGTTTTTTTTTAATTTTATTTATGGTCGAGAACGCGTCACTGATTGTCATGCAATCATTAGTGCTTAACATTATTTAGGGAATAATATCCCTATCCAAAAATATGAAATAATGAGCAACACTTTACGAAGTGGAGTTAAAAAAAATCTAAATAAAATTCTAATTTAATTATTGCATATTAAGTAAATTCAATTATATAGGTATTGAATAGATAGTGATTCTACAATCTTATTTGAGGAATTAGATCCCACATTCAAAAATAAAAAACAGAGCCGACGAAATCAGCAGTTACACACTGTTGAAAAATTTAGATAAATAATAAATAATTGCTTTTTTATATATTATGTAAAATTAATTATTAGTTTTGTTAGTGATTTTATTTGTCAGTGAATTTTTGTAAAAACTTCTCGGCCAGTGAATATTCTTATTTCCCGAGTTGTATTTAAGTTGCATTTACTGAATAAAATTTTAAAATAATTTCTGACAACTTTTTGGTGCTATTCAAAAATAATTTAAAAAATATTTAAAGGCGCACTTGGAAATGGCCGATTTTCAAGGGAGGGAGGTGGTCATCGGCGTCAACAATCGCATAGCCCTGAAGCTGGGGATTTGATTAAACGGGTTGAGACAGATTATAGAGCTGACAGTGCCCCAATCAAAAATTCAAAAAGTATTTACAACAGATTGGCAGCTAATGCCTACAAATATCAATATTTACATAAGGTAATTAAACAAGTATTTTTGAAATAAATGGGGTAATTGGATAATTTAAATATAATTTACAAAGGAATTAACAAAAAGAATTTACGAACTGGAAATCAAGAAAAATAAATCACCTAAACTCCAAAGGCTTGATTTTTCCTTCTACGAATTTACACACCCACAACAATAGGACTTTAAGCCGTAACCGAGTTTTAGCCGTAACCGAATCTTTTACCCGAAACCCGATACAAGGAAAATTTTTATAACCTGATCCGAAATCCGACCCGACTTTTTCTTGATCCGACTCATCCCTGCTGTAGATATAAATAAGAGGAAGACCTCGTACCTCGTATTTTTTGATTTTATTTAGTCTAAGTTGACTCCCTCTTAAAATATTTATTTTCCTCAATTTATTTTTCAGCTCGACGACCGAACCCTTCGCAAATACATGAACTCTTTACGGAAACAATTGGCCAAACTCGAACGTTTCAGAGAAGTCTCTTTTGGCCCTCACACAATGGCTAAACACCAACCGGCGCAGTTGCAACAATCCTGGTTTTTCCGTCGCAGGTCCCTGCCCAGTTTGGAAGCCGCAGTCGGCGCTACTAATAACTCACAATCCCAACAAACTAACGGGGGTTGGAGGTGAAGGATAACAAAAAAATATTTAGGGGTTTAAGAAAAACTTTTCTGTACCTTTAATGGGTTTTTTTCAATTTTCGGGACAATACTTTCTTTGTCTTCTTTTCCTAAAAAATTTTTCTATTCCTAAAACTTCTTTTTTGGAAAAACCAGTTAGCGGGACATAATCTCATTCAAAAATTTTATGAAAATTTTTCGAGATTTTTGATTATCCTTTTAAAATTTACTTGGTTTATTTTAACTAGAGGTCGATCGAAATTTTGACTTCCGATTTCCGACGGTTTTTCCTTCTGATTTCCAATTTCCGAAAATTTTAGCTGATTTCCGATTTCCGACTTTTGAGTCATTTCCGATTTCCGGGACCTCCTCATTTCCGATCGGCTTCTGGTTTTAACTGGAGATTGGACCTGGACGAGATCTCGACAGCAATCTCAGTTATCGTGATCGATGTTTTCCGAGATATTTTTATATTCTCATATGACCCTCATAGTCCAGTCTTTAAATATTCTAGATCTTTCCCTTCTCTTTTCCTTTGCTTGGGTGCTTTAATAACAAAAAATATATAAAATACTTAACTAATTAATTTACTAACCTTTCTAACACTTTAACTGTCCTTCCTATTTTTAAGACTGATCTCTTTTGATAAATAGAGAGATGATGTCTTAAGTTATGAGGTAAAGTCCGCAAACAGAATTACAAATACAATCGAATTTCATTATATATACATATATAGGCACTATATGAAAGGAGGTCGATAATCGTTTTTTTTCATAACTTTTTTCTATTACTTTTTTCCTTCCTTAATTATAAATAATGGTCAGTCTTTTCTTCCTCGTTCAATTCCACTCTTTTTACCTGTGGCATATTCAAATGAGGACAGACAAAAACACACACACACGGACAGACAAAACACGAGTGTTTTCTGTCCGAGTCTGTCTGTGTTTGTCTGTCCGAGTCCGTCCGTCTTTTGTCCGTCTGTGTCCGTCCGTGTTTGTCTGTCCGAGTCCGTCCGTTTTTGTCTGTCCGAGTACGTCCGAGTTTTGTCTGTCTGTGTGTCGACACAAAAAGAAAACAGGAGACCCTTGAAAGTATTAATTGCCTGTATTGAGTCATTCTCCTTTCCATTAATTCTTTTCTCTATCATTTCTTTTGATTATGCCACAGGGAATATAATGGAATAGAACAAGGAGGAAAATGCTGACCATTCTGTCATATCAAGGAAGGAAAAAACTAATGGAAAAAAGTAATAAAAAAAAACGATTATCGACCTCCTTTCATATAGTGCCCATATATATATATACATACATATATATATACATATATATATACATTCATTATATATACATCTGGGTCTAAAATTTTATCGTCAATGAGAGAGTTTAAGGTTTCTTGGACAAGCATCTCTTAGAGTTATTGTACTGAAACCTTCGCTCACTTCGTACAGGTGCTAATACCGGCATGTTGCTTCTACCATCTCTTCTAATAGATCTTTTAACCCTCCGCCCAGTGAGCGTTTTAAATGTTAATCACTGGACCTTCTTTCTTCCTATAGTGAGGTTCATTTGAACTGTAACTACTAATATTTTATCCATCAAATGCAGATAACGTTTGCGGACTCTACCTTCAGAACTCAACTTTCATTTTCCTTTCCCTTTCCTTTCGAATTATTAATCCTAAAAGCAAACTCAATTCCTTATTTCAGAAGCCTCAAATCAGGCAGAAAATCACGAAGCGGCAAGTCACAATCTCCACGCCGTGCAGGTGCTGCGGCTGATGAACCTTTAACTAAAATGCGCAGAACTTCAATGTCACGCACTAGAGCAACTCAAAAACTTCCACCCTTGCCACAAACCTCAAAACGCTCTTTTACTGGAAATCGTTCTATGCCGACTCCAAGCAAGTCTATGGAGCAAAAATTGCCGCCAACAGGCATTACCAAGTAAGAAAAGATGATACTTCTTGGATCATAGCCTCTAAAAATTATTTTATCAGGCAAACTAAAAAGGCTCAAGAACGCCCTATACGTCGTTCTCAACCAGCTACAGTTCAAAAAACACCAGGCATTAAAACAACGCCAATTGGGGCTCGACCTCCTTCATCTAAAGGATCCATCACGCCTGTCAAAGTGCAGAAGCCTCCTTCCATGTCTGGAGCTTTACCGGTCATAGGAGCTGCTGTAGGTGCTGCTGGTGTTGCAGCAGTGGCAGCTACTATTGTAAATGATGATGAGCGTAAGGAGGAGGATAATAGAGAAAATGTGGTTAGTTTAATGAAATTGAAGAAGAGACGGATATTTGGAGGCAGATTTTTTAAGGACAACCATAGGAAAAAAGGCAGAAAATTCTTCGCAAACATATATCCGTCCCTTTTAATAGTACAAGAAAATCTTGGTTGAAAATAAATAATCTCTCCTTATTTCCAGGCCCCATCTCCTTCAATTTCCTTAGCCGCCTCACAAACTACTACAACCGATGGACAACCTGCAGGTGATTCTGAGTGGGAGGGAGATCAAGTCGAGGCTCCAGCAGAGGTTGTAAATGAGGAGGAGGCTAGGCCAACACCTGGGCCCTTTGAAGGAGAGGCAGAAGTAACAGAAAACCACATGGAAGGAAGTGATGGACAACTAACTGCTCGAACTGAAGTTAAGTCTGCTGCTAAGGAAGAGTTAATGGAAAGGCAGGATGAGGCGATGGAAGAAAATGAAAACGAAGAGAAAATTAAAAATGAAGAAGAAATTAAAAGAGAAGTGATATCGCCTGTTGGAACAGTAGCAGTGGGTTCTGGGATGGAGGAGAATGAATATAAAAATATTTCTTCATCGCCTAAAAGAGAAGGAATGGAGGAATCAGAAAAAATTCCACAAGAGCCAACTCAAGCATGTTCCCTTCAACAATACTATGAGCGTGTCAAAAGAGAAGCTGAAATAAAGGCAGAGGAAAAAGAAGATGAAGAAGTATTTGAACAACCTGTACAGAAGGAAGAAATATATGAAGATAAGGAGAATGAAGGAATAATCAGTCCTAAAGAAGAAATTGTTAGCACACAATCTCCCGTAAATATAATAATGAATGGAGGGCATTATGGGCATAATGAAGAGGTTGAAGGAAGCGAACGCTCTGTGGAAATTAAAGAAGAGAGTTTAAAAGAAGCTGAACCAATAAGTGATGAAGAAAAGAGAGTGACTGATTCTCGTGTTAGTTTTGCAAAAAGTGAAGATTCTATTGAAAGAAGGGAAGAATACCCGAGTGAAAGACAAAAAAGTGAAGAAGCGGTTGTTGAAATGGAAGAATTGTCTAATCAAAACGTGGAAAATGAAGAAAATATTCAGGAATCACCTGTAAAGGTTACGATAACTCCATCGCCAGAAAATAAAAGTTGGGGAGAGGAGGAAGAAATGAAAGAACAAAAAGAAGATGAAGATGAGGAAAAATTCGTTGTTATGGCTGAAAGCCCTGCAGTTGATGAGACTTCGATTTCTCAAAATTTTGAGGCTGGGAGAGATGAAGAAGTTGAATTGGAAGGCTCCCCAAAAGTGGAAGAGCAATTGGGACAAAGCGAATCGCCTTTAGATTCTACCCGTTCAGTAGTGAATGGAATAAATCATGGAGAAGGACAGGAAGCACAAAATGAGGAACATGAGGCTGAACGTGATTTAGAGCATCGTTATGAGTTGCCAGAATCTAAAACTGTCTCAGATTACGTTGAAGAGCCTTCTGAACAATATGATGAAAATAAGAATAACGAGGTATTTGAGGAAGGGCACAGAATGAAAAGAGATGTTGATGGATTTGGTGGAGGTGAGTGGTATTCTGCAGGAAAGGAGGAAGAACATTTTGGAGAGGAAGAGGGAGTGCACACTGGAAGAGAGGAGGAACATATTGGAAAAGACGAAAACGGATTTGGAAGAGAAGAAAGTCAGCATACAGGAAGAGAGGAAGAACATTATGGAGAGGAAGAGGAAGTGCACACTGGAAGAGAGGATGAACATATAGGAAGAGAGGAAAACGGATCTGGAAGAGAAAGAAGTCAGCATTCTGGAAGAGATGAAGAACATTTTGGAAAAGAAGAGGAAGAGTTCGAGCGATTAGAAAATAAGAATACTGAAAGAGAAAGTGATAAACATATCGGAAGTGAAGAGGAACAACTTAGAGGTAGAGAAGTTTACACAGAAAGAGAGGAACATACTGGAAGTGTAAAGGAGGAACATAATGAAGAAGATAATGGAGATTATAGAAGAGAAGAATTACATTCTGGAAGTGAAAATCAATATACTGAAAGAGAAGAAAGAATGACTGGAAGAGAAGATGTAGGAATAATTGAAGGAGAAGAGGAAAGGTTAAGAAGTGAAGATGGAGAGCAAGGAAGAGAAGATGAACATACAGGAAGAGAGGAGCATGAAGGAAATAATGAAGTAATGGTTGGAGGAGGATCAGAAAATACACGACTAGAACATGTCGGAGGAGAAGAGATTGTCGGAAGAGAAGATGATCACTTCGAAAAAGAATCTCAGCATACTGGAAGAGAAACTGTGGAACTGATTAAAGGTCCCGATGAGACAGAATTTGAACAGTTAGTTGAAAGCGAGTCTGTTCAACCTTCCAATGAAGATACAAGTAGGAAGCTTAGTGGATCGGAGAAGTTTATTCAGTTGGAGTCGGGCGATAGAGGTTCTGTGCAAGAAGATAGGCCAGAAACGATGATGAGTTTAGGAAATAATTCGCAAGTGTTGCCAGATGAAGCGTCGATAATGCATGGTACATCCGAGCTTGATACCCATTCCAAACGCGGAGAAGACGAAATTGATGAGACTAACTTGGTGCACTCGGAAGAGACTGAATACAATAGACCGGAAAGTAAAACTGAAGTGTCAGAGGTTAGACATGAAGATAAACCAGAATATGAACCTGAACATGAAGATATTTCTGCGTCTGGACATCAAGGGTTACAAGAAAATGGATCGGAAATACAACATGAAGAAGTTTCCGAAAGCAGACAAGAAGTTGAACCTGACATTATCAGTCGAAAATCTGAAGATATGTCTGAGATTGGACATGAAAACATTTCTGAAGTTAGACACGAAGATGTTCAAGAGAATATATCAGACGTTAGACCGGGAAGTGAGCAGGAAGTTAGTGACAGGAATGTTGAGGATCGGTCTGGATTTAGTCCTGAAGTTGTTTCCGAAGCTAGACTTGAAGAAGTATTTGGAGATGGGCATATCGGAGAGTTTGCGACAGATAAAGAAGGGTCCATAAATAATTTTGGAAGCCCTGCATCTAGAGAAGCGACAGAATTTTATGAGAGGAATGAAGATGAAACTCAACGCACAGAACATGAAAATGAACCCGAAACGTTTCGTTCGGAACACAGTGAAAAGCAAAGCTTGAATGAAAAGGAAGAACAATCTCTTCAGTTATCTGAATCACCGAATCTCTTAGCCTCTAGTTATGAGGATGATGCTCGATCAAATCATTCTAAACCTTTTCTTCAACAGCCTTCAATAGAAATAACGCCAGCTTCTGATCATAAATATGTTGGGGTGAGTACTTAAGTTGAACATACATATAAAATTGGATTAAGAAGATGAGCCCCAGTGAATACTCCCAAGATGGGATAACCCTTTGCAAAATACTATCTTTTTATCCCAAGAGTGGGTACCTTATATTGTGGTCTGATTGTAAAATAACCAATAAAATTTAAGACCAAATTTTAAATTAATATTTTAGCATCAAGGAGAAGATGAACCGAATAGTGAACATTCCCAGCCCATGTCGCCCGTTGGAGAAGAAAGTCAGCAACAACAACCACCCGTCGAATGGAGGAATTATGAACAACAAGACATTCATCAGGTTATTTGAAGAAAATTTTTCTATTAAAAAAATTTTTTTGAATTAAGGAGGAGAATCGCAACAACAATAACAACTATCAAGAACAACTTATCGACTTCAGCTCATCACCAACTGCTCAAGGGGATGAAATAATAGGTATTAGTCATCAAACACAACATTCCCCTCATCAAAACGGGCATCTGAAAAATTATGAGGACCACGAAAACGAAGATGACGAAAACACATCCTTGCTAACTTATAGAACTGAAAATGAAGACTCTCCTAGCAAAAAGAGTAATAATAACTACAAGGGAGAGAACGGTCATTTACTGATGGGGAATGGAGAGAATAGTGGGAGATTGTCATCTTCTTCAACAGAAACAGAGGGGGCAGATCATGAAAATAATAATAGTGATTCCTCTTCGGTTGTGATACGTCAAGGAACTTCTACTACTAGTTTGGAACACGGGCAACAACATTTCCAGAAATTGGAGAATGAGGGTAGAATTGAACAGTTGTGAAAAATAATGTAGTGATATATAAGAGGAATTAAAGTTGAGAGAGAATTAGAGATTGGACTAATAAATTAATGTTTCCTTCATTATAGCAAGGTTTTTCTGAACTTATTTCCTGCGGGAGACCCTACTACATTTGCACGCGGACATATCGGGACGGACATATCGGGATATTTCAATGTATGAAAGTTATCCTACTGATTTCGGGACCTACGGCCACTGGGTCTTGGATAGTATATTGTCCTATTGAAGAATAGTTTTTATGTTTTAGAACAAATGCAAACACGCAAGAAATTATTTTTGTCACCCCAATCCCAATATTAATTTTCCGGACACCACTACATTTGGATATCGCGCAGGCACACTCACCTTGATATTTCTCTCATTTTTAGTTTGGGACCAGGACCGATTTCAAAAATTTAAAAAGAATTCCCTTAAAATTCCCCTAATTTATTAGTCCAATCTTTAATAAAACATTTTTGTTTAATTTGCACGGGCACAAATGAATTTCTAAACTTTCGTTTTTGATTAATTAAAAACAAAACCATCCCTTTTTTAGTTAAACGCTTCAATTAAATCTTGCTTTATTTTAATTATTTAATTCAGAAATAGAGCCCTAAATTCGAGAACAAAAATTGTTTTTAACTTGGGTTGTTTTCGGTTTTAGCAAAAACCGAAACTGAACCAAAATTTTCTGTCCTATTTGATTTGAAACCGACAATCCAATTTTTGACTAGTGATAGAAAATTATGAACACATCTTTAATTCAGGGCTCTATTTGCGACGATAAGTTTTAACTTTGCTGCATTGTTTTAACGATTTTCCAACGATTTATTTTTTGGATAAATGCACATGAATTTTTATAAAATTATAGAAATAATCTGACAATATCGTTATTTAATATTTTCAATAAATATTATTTTTACATACTATAAGAATGCTGTGACAATAGTTCTTATTGTGTTTTAAATTCAAAGTCGTCAGCTGATCAGCACATGTCACACATAGATTAATATCATTGGATAATGCAAATTGACGAATCGTTGCGTTTCATTAGATTCATTATGTTTTCGCCTGCGGCGGTGACAAGAAATTTTTAAATCCTCATAAATAAACACAAAACATAATAAAATCAAATGTTAAGATGTACTAATAACTTTGCGTTTAAAAGTTTCTGCTTAGTGTGATTCATTATTCATTTAGTTGCCAAGCCAGCCAAGCTAATTACACTTTCAATGGGGCAGGAAATCTCGCCCAAACACCTCGGCATTTCCTTTAAATTGTAAACATATCTCATCGAATTTCAGCGCCGCAGGCGAAAATTTTTGAATATTGGAAGTCCAAGCAGTAGATTTCTTCCCCTTTTTGCGAATCCGGAAAAGGAAAACATTTATTTAAAAATTTATTGATTGTCTATAGAACGAAGCAATTTTAATTAAAAAATTAAAGAAAATTAAATTAAGAAAAATAAATATGAAAAAATATTTGGACATAATTTTGTAGAATAGTTCATATGTATGTACAGCTATAATTATGTAAAGAAAAGATCAAATATAGAGAACGGAAAGATATAGTATT
Organism: Meloidogyne enterolobii; assembly: GCA_963681835.1. NCBI lineage: Eukaryota > Metazoa > Nematoda > Chromadorea > Rhabditida > Meloidogynidae > Meloidogyne > Meloidogyne enterolobii. Next base: position 895,602 of record CAVMJV010000007.1, read on the forward strand.
CTTTGTGTTTTCTTATATAAAATTCATCCATTTGTTTATCCGAAATGTCTTCAGGAGTTATCAAAAGAATTTAAATAATCCAAAAAATTCGAATCATCCAATAAATTCAGATCAATTAAATCATCATGATCATCCATTTGTTGAGTATGAAGGCCAACAGAAGATTGAACATTTGGTTGTCCAGAAGGGCAAGCATTTGTATCAGATAAATTATTTACATAACTATCCATCTGTGGATTAACAAATGAAGTTCCAACAGCATTATCATTCACTTCCAAATTATGAGAAGATTGAATAGGAGTATCTTCTCCTTCTTCAGCATTATCAGTCACTTCCACATCTTCTCCTTTTTCTAACTGGATATTCTCTTTGGAAACAATCGGTTCCTTTTCTTTACTTTCACATTCATTATTTTGTGTATTAGCTAATAAATTTCCTTCATTAGATTGAATATTTATTAATTTTGAATTAATATTTTGCACAATTTCAAGTTTAGTTCCATTTTTGGAAGTTGTTTTTAACGCTTCTTTATATATTTGAATTTGAGGAGCAACCGATGATTCAGCCCCATCATTTAATATTTTAGTTAAATTATCTGAGGCTTTTGGCGAATCGTTATTTTCAGGATTAAAAAAAGAAGTTCCTTCATTAATTTCCGATTGAATGTCTCCTAATATTGAAATTTTATTTTTTAAATTTTCCTTCTCGTTTTTCTTTTTTTCTCGGTACTTTCTACTAGCTTCTCTCTTCTTTTCTTTATTATTTTGGTCGTAAATTTTTTTATGTTCTAGTATCTTCTCTCTATTCTTACGAGCGTTAGGACGCGCTTCGCGCGTCCTAACGCTCGTACAACACCTTTTAATTCTTCCTAGATCAACCTTTCACTTTGACGGGCTCAAACCCCAACATCTCACTCGTTTCTGGAATCTTCTCATCAATTGATGGGAAGAGTCTAATCTTTAAAAATATCTTTTAATCACACATCACAACTATCAACCTTTAACTTCAAAAAACTGCAATATACCTCTTAACCACCATCCTGTTAATCCCCTCTCTAATGTTCTGATATCTCTCTTAACCACCCCCCCCCCAAACACAGATATTACCATTTGTCCCCAAAAACCAGATATTATTTTTTTGGGCCCAAGTCATCTATATTTTTTCTTTGCTCCCCAAAATCTCGGATATTACCCTTTAGCCCCGAAATCCTTTGATATCCTTCTTAATCACCCTAAATCCCGTGATATATCACCATACGAATTCACTTTTCATACTTCCCAGTTATCACTCTGTATCTCTCAAAACCTATATATTAACAAAAGTCCCTAAATCCTCTGGCATCCCTCTTAACCCCTAATATCCCAAAATCACGTTATCACTCTTAATCCTCTGTTATTCTTCTCAATCCCCTATTATCTGAAAACGCATTTTATTCTCCAAAATACATATCGCCCATTATCCTCACAAAACATACAAAACTCTATTTCCAAACTCAGAGACATCACCATTAACACTTGTTCCATCTTATTCATACTCAAAACCCCCTATATCACTCATTATTTTTCAAGACGCAAATATTCCTCTTTATTTTTCAAAATCCCAGATATCACCATTTAAATCCCAGATATAAACTACTCTATATCACTTCTAGTCTCCCAAATCCTCCGATATCATCTTTTAACCCTCCATTTTCCCCAAATCCACCTATATCACTCAATTTCCATATCCCCAAATACATAATTTTATCCCTAATGCAACGATATCTTCCTAAATTCCTTGATATACATGTAACCATAAATACTCTTTAATCTTATAATCATATAAGATTAAAGATACCCTTTAATATATATTTTTATTTTTAATATATATTTTTATCTTTAAAATATATCCGCGACATCCCTCAAGTTAAACTAATCTAACCCTCACATTTTATTCGCCCAAACTCACGATATATCACTTTATTCATCAAATACCCGATATCCCTCTTAATCAGATCAAATCCAGGATATCCCTCTTAATTACCAAATCCTTCTCTTTATTTCCCGTAATCCTTCCAATAACTCCCCTTATTTGCTTCTTAATCCCTTAGTCTCTGATGATTAGGTTTCATAGGCTTTCACACATTTTTCTTATTTTTGTGTTGCGTATCACTCTAATCCTCAAAAGCATTCTTAATTACCCTAATCCCCGATATCTATATTATTCTTTGATACTTCTCTTTTCCTAATATCCCCAAAATCATATCTTAATCCACATCCCTCAATATCAATATTAAGCCCACAAAACTTTTGATATTCCCCAGTCACTCATCAGAGTCACTTTCAAACACTAATACCTTTCTTGTATTTCCTAAATACTATACCCCAAATAATAAAAATTAATAGTTTCCTAAATACTATACCCCAAATAATAAAAATTAATAGTTTCCCAATATCCGTCTTAATGTTCGGAATCCTCAAAATCCCTTCATTAAATCTGAATTTATCGTTTGTAACTAAAAGATCCCTTATATATCCCACTTTATATCTCAAATCCTCCATATCTTCACAGAACTTATGTTTTTAATATAAATCCCCCGATATCAATTCAAAGTACCGATATTCTCTTTAACACTCTCACTCGAAAGTTTCCAAAATAGTCTATATCAGAGATGGGCGAAAATAGAATTTTGCCCTCAGCGAAACGAAAGCGAAAAAAATAAAATCATCTGTGTGCGTAAAAAACGAAACGAAAAAATAACGGCATATGAATACCCGCCGAACTCCCTCCCAATATCTGCCAAAATTCCCTGATATCCTTTTTAATTCTCTGTTATCTATTTGCAATTACTACATTTTGATTCATAATTTAAAAAAATTATGAACAATCCACAATATACCGCTTCATAATCTAAAAAAATTATGAATCAAAGAACTATGTTGGACAATTTATTTGCCGTAGGCAAATTTTTTCTCTTAATTAGCGGGGTACGTCGCAAAAATATAGAAAATTCGTTATATTCGTCCGCGAAAATAACGAAACGAAAATTTTCGCCCATCTCTGGTCCATATCTCTATTAACTCTTCTTTATTTCTCTTTTTTTCTTCCAATCTCTGATATCCCTATTAATCCTCAAAATCCGCCATACATTTGCTCAAGTCACAATATTGCCTTAATTTCCCACAATCCACAATATCCGCTTTATCACTATCTTTTACCCTCTTAATACGTACATAAATCTCCGATATTCTTTACTATCCTCAAACCCCCAAACATCATTCTGCATAAACTCTCCCGAATCACAGTTCACCTCCGATATTTACTTAACCCCCTACAAATCTACCGTTAACTTTATTATCCTAATTCACCTTCATCTCTTCAAATACTTAGTATTCAATTAATCACCAAACACCCTTTAATAATTTTTAATCCTAAAATCCTCAATATCCCTTTTTGGCTCTAATAGTGTTTGCGGTTAAAAGGCTGCGATTTATTTTTAAAATTACTGCTTGCGAATAAAAGGCAGACGGCTGGTTACTGCCGCGTCTAAATGGCAGATGGCTGGTTGTTTTTGTTTACACTTAATTTTTTCATTAAAAATTAGAGAAAAACAAATTTTTCTCTCTTATTTTTAAAAAAGAAAATTTTCGTGTCAAAACAAATTTTGTTTTTCTTTTTAAAAAACGGCAAAAAGCGTGACGGAAAGTGTGAAATTATATAGTTAATTTCTGTAGTTCCGATCATGTTTTTTTCTAATTTGTTTAAAATTTGCAGAGCTTCTCTTTTCTTTTAATTTTTCTTTATTGTTTTCCCGATATATTCGATCAGATTCTTTCCTCTTTTCTTTATTCTTTTGGTAATAATCGTTGTCATATTCTTTTTTCTTTATCTTTTTTTCTGCCAACTTACTGTCATTCTTGTACATTTTAGTAATTTTTGGTTTTAATATCTCTTTATATTTTTGATTTTGAGGAGCAACAGACGATTCAGCCCGATCATTCAATATTTTATTTAAATCCTTTGAGGGTTCCTCAACTCTATTTAACTCCTTTTGATTTTTAGTATTTTTAACAGAATTAATCAAACTCCACAATATCGAATTGTAAATTAAAAAGATTAAAATACTAATTAATTTCATTCTAAATTAATATAAAAATTTATTCTAAAAATTAATTTTTTTAATTAACGCTAAATAATAAAGATAATTTAAAGTGAATAAATGTAAAAACAACCGGTGTTTTTTTACATATATTTTGTAATAATTGTACTTTTTCATGATTATATGTAAAAGGGCAATATTGCTAAATATTTTGTAAACAAATTTATTAAAGCCGACAAATTATGAAATCTCAAAGGGCATTCTCACAAACATTAAAGAAAATCTTTAAAAAAAATTAAAATTTATAATGGTCAAATAAGTTCTGAACAGGGTTTCGATCTTGAAATTTTAAAAATCCGCAATTTTGATCTAAAAAATCCGCAAAGAATTATAAACACTAAAATTGAATTAAAATTACTTTATACATTATAATTTATACATTATAATTTACTTACCGTATATACTCTATTAATTACTTGGGGTATTTATTGTTTCGACATTTCTCTTGAGAGGTTAATTAATAGATGCGGGGTAATTATTAATAGAATATATACGGTATATGTAAAACAATTTGGCTATTTATGTAATCTTAATGGATTTATTAGAAAAAAGTGTTAAAATTAAAAATTAAAAGAAAGTTGAAAAATATTTAGTTTTGTTTAAAATTTAAAAATTCAAATCATCTATTTGTTTATCAGATAAATTCATTTCTTTAAAAGAAATTCTGATTATCCATGAAATTTAGATCATACAAAAAATTAAGATAATCCACATCATTCAGGTCATTCTGTTGATTACAATGTTCAATATGAACATTTTCTTGTTCATTAGGGCAATTCATTGAATTATCATCATTATTGACGTTCTGCGGATTAACTGGATGTGCTGGATTTCCTTCATCCTTATGAGATGACTGAATTGAATTATCTTTTTGTAAACGAATATATACTTGATCTAACTGAACGTTCTCCTTGACAGGTTCTTTTCCTTTACATTCACAATCATTGTCCTGTGGATTAACAAAAGAAGTTCCTTCATTATTATCATCTTCAAGTGATTGCTTTTCATAATCTATTGGCCATTTACCTATATAGTTAAAATCATCAGTCAGTGGAATATGAAATTCATTTCCTTCCCCTTTATCCAATTGTAGTATCTTTTCTAGAATTTCTTTTTCATTTTTCTTCTTTAAGCGGTATTCTCGTTGATATTCTAGCGATCTTTCTCTATTCTTTTGGTATTGTTTTTTTCTATATTGGCTCCTTTTTTCTTTAAAAGTTTTATTTTATTTATTTTTTATATACAAATTTCGTTAATCCTCACTTTTCTTTTCCTTATTTTTCTGGTAGTGATTTTTATCATATTCTTTTTTCTTAAACTTTTTTTCGTCTTCATTCTTTACAATTTTATTCCCTTTTTTAATTTTAGATTTTAGCTTTAACTCTCTTTCATATTTTTGAATTTGAGGATTAACCGACGATTCAGCCCCATCATTTAATATTTTATTTAAATCCTTTGAAGTTTCCTCAACTCTAATTGTCTCGTTTTGATTTTTATTATTTTTAAAAGAATTAATTAAACTCCACAATATCGAATTGAAAATTAAAAAGATTAAAATACTAATTAATTTCATTTTAAATTAATTTTAAAAGTTATTTAAAATTAATTTTGTTTTGATTAACAAAAATAATAAATTTAATTTAAGGATGAATTCATACACTAAGCTATTAAAAATCTAGAATAACTCAACGACTTAAATTTATATTGAAATAAAATAAATAGACATAAAACAATCGTCATTTTAAACCTTTTTCAAAATCGTCATTTTAAACTAGAGTACGTCCGAGTCGAGCGAGTTCGAGTTTACTCGACTCGACCGCTCGGGTTTTTTGCGTCATTACTTGGCTCGGGGCTCGGGTTCATAATACTCGGCATTACTCATACTCGGAAACTTCAGATAGAGACAATAGTCAGATCTGTTTCCTAATTAATAACAGACAAATTATGAACTTTAAAACAACACTTTTATGTTTTTAAATAAATATTTAATGTTAAATGAATACTTTAAAAAATTTTTTGAACTAATTTATTAAAGCGACTGAAAAAATGCACCTTTTTTTAAAATGGTATCATTATCAGATGTCGATCGGAAATGACAAGATAACCAAAATTTTATTTTGTAAAAATATTTAGAGTTAGATTTCAAAGTCTCCCAGAAACGCCTAAATGCGCATAAAGTGTCCCTTAAGTTCGCACTGGAAAATTAATGTATCTCTCAATTAAATTTTTTACAGATTTTGTCTTGTAGCAAATTTCAAGGGCTTTCAAATAAGCCTAAAATGAAATTTCAAAATAATCCATAAAAAGGCGAAAATGTTTTTTAAGTTGCTTACCCCTGTTTTACGTTGATTTTCAGGGTATCAGGAGCTGGACCTTGGATAAAGATATGGGCCTAGTTCTTAATTATTTTTTTATAACATCAATATATATGTTTGATAGAATTTTTGTCTATCTCTAGCTTAAAATGAGTTAGAAAATTAAGGTCGTCTTATAATTTACGGACGGTTAAGAATTTACTAATTTTAAATCGGGATAATTTTTCACAGGAAGTAAATAGGATATTGAAGTGAAAATTTGCATAGAAATGTAAAAATTTTTACTAATTAATAAATAAAAGACATCAAATGAAAAGAAATAGTTTAACTCGAGATATAACAAAATGGGTAGTTGGTCATGTAATCTACGGACGACCGGGCTCATCAATGAATAAAAAAATGGATAATTAAATAATTTACTTTAAAAAAATAAATGAGAAAAAATTAGAATTTGTAAACTTAGTATCAGAGTTGTTTCGAAACAAAATTTTAAAAATCGGAAGTTTGTTATTTTTTTGTTAAAACTAATGACTAGAATTTTCCCTTTTCTGCGCCGCATGCGAAATTTTTGAGAGTTTTGGAATATCCTTAAGCCAAATATCTTCCTTTTTCTTTTTTAACATTATGATTAGGGTTGACGTTTTCGAACCGGGCCGACGTTCGAGTCATTTTTTTCGCGCCTCATTTTTATCAGTCCAGGCCGTTCGAGTCTTTTCTGGCCAAAATTCGATGCCCGGTTCGATCTATCGAAACGAACCGGGCCGGCAACCCTAATTATGATCGGAATTTCGAAACAACTCTGCTTGGTATATACCGTAAATCCTCCAATGCCCCTCCTAAAATAAACACCCCCATCCCTCCAAAATAAGCGCCCCAACTCGAAAATAACCCCGTCTATATTTGATAGAAAAAATAAGCCCCCCCCCCCACTCCAAAATAAGCCCCTCTAGGTCGATCGGAAAAAATAAGCCCCTCCCCCCTCTAAAATAAGCCCCCTTAAATTAATTTAAATTGTAAAAATATGAACTAAAATATTTAGTAATGGAGTATAATAATTTTAGATTTTCCTTTCCCCCTAACATAATAATTCATCTCGAATTTGCTGAAAATGTTTTCACTCATTGTTAAACATTTTATTCTTCCCTTTATCTGTGTGTCGAATATTGCTAACATGAGAATGCCCGGTTTTATGTTGCTCACCCATTGTTCTTTCATTCCAATCTTCCCAATAATTGTCCTCGTCATCTTGCTCATCTAAATTATTTTGGGTTTCTTCTTTTGGATAACTCAAATAACTATTAGAAAATTCCTCATCATTTATGTTTCCGGTATTTATATAAAGTTTTTTAACAGCGTCCAGATCCACTTTACATTCCTCCAGTCCAACATCTATTCTCTTTGCTAGCATAACTAAATCCCAATTATGTTTATTTTCAGGATTGTAGTATTCAGAGCTTAAAAATTTTAAAATTGTTTTACTAAGATAATTGTTTTTATTACAAGTTGACCCAGGCCGGCATTTCCGAGCCAAAAACCTCTAAAACCCGAATAAGCCGGATTTTATCAAAATACCAGGTTTCCGGGCTACCGGGCGCGGTAACCTGTGCCCGACCCGAGGCTGAGCTCTAATAATAAGTAAATATCCTTAACAATTTCCCCTATAAATTACTAAAGAGACAATATCCCTTTGTGGTCCTTTTATAGTTTAAGCTGGGCTCGGATACAAATCATAAATATTACCGATTAATATATTTATCCTCAAAAATTTCATCAGAGCAATTAGGATGTAATTGAAGAACATTTCTAATAAAGTTCGTGTTAATTTTAAATCTTGTCGTTGATACTCTACCATATTTGTATAAAATTATTAATCCTCGTATATATGCATACTAAATTTTATTTAAATTTTGAAAAGTATTTAAATATTAGCTACAGAAATTAAGCAGGGATCGGATTCTTTAGTATTTACAGTACGCACAAACCGGTCTTCGTACTTACAAAATTAACAATGTATTTATTTATAAAACTTACTTATAAATAGACTTAAGCTTTCAAGAAATTTTTAATAAAAAAAATTGAAGAAAAAATTTTAAGTTCAAGAGGATGTTCCGTCTTAGCAGTACTTTGCTAATATTTTTAATAGTTTTTGATTTTTGAAGGGTCTTGACTGCTTGATAGATTCTTTTTTAATAAAATCTAGGACTTATTTTAAAAATAGTTATTCCTCAGAATAATTCATTAAAATATTTATATTTATTTTCAATATTATTTGAACAAAACCTTTAGCTCGTCTCCAGCAAGACGATCAAGTATGTTGCTTCGATCCTTCGCGTCATCGACTAGTTTTTTTGCTATTTTAAAAGTTGGATCCTCTTTTTCATAATATTCAATTAATTTTTCTTGTACATCTACAATTGGAATTTTTTTATTTTTTGCTTCCTTGGAGCGTCTAATTTTCTTTTTTTCGCTTTGCAAGCTTCCAGTCATGTTTATATCATCATTCCCGGCAGAATGACTTGTTGAGAGTTCCGAGTATGTTTTATTTTTATTCATTGTCATAATAAAATTCAACAATGTTACATTGATGATAATTATTATGGGAATAAAATTTAAATTAATTTGCATACTAAAAATTTTTTTAAATTAAATAATTATGCAATTGAATGTTGAAAATTTTATAAATTAAATTAGCAATATCGAGAAAAAATTTAATAAAATAAAATAATAAGAAGAGAATTTTAGAATGATTGAATAGGGCTATATGTAATTCAAAGAGCCTGGCTCTCCCTTCCTGACCTTCATACACTTAGAATTTTGTAAATGGATTTAAGCCAAATTGGTTTTTAAATTTCTTCTTACTGCCTATCACACTCTCTGCAATGCGAGTTTATAGGAAAGACTTAAAGAGAGATGAAGAGACTCTCTCAATATATTTATCTCTATCCAATTTTTGTAAATCTAATATTTCCCCATACTTCTTTAAGTCATAAGCTGCACTAATAACCTCTAAAAAATGCCGAGTTTCTTTATCGACTTTTGCTTTACATCTTGCCGTTTTGTTAGGGGATGTTTATTAGAATGTTTAGAGGGAATTCTTATCAGAGAATGTTTGTTTTAAACATTCTTGTGTGAAATTTCAAAACAAATATTGATGAAATATATTGTGCTGCTTGTGGTTCTCTGGTCTCGAGTCGAAAAATTTCTCGGATTTTTGAGCGTCCCCCACAGAATTATCATAATAAGAGGTCGGATTTTTATTGAAATATTTTTTGCAAATACATTTTGTCGCAGAAAGCCCAAACAAACAAAGCCCAAATTTACTTGATATTATGATTTGTGAAAAAATAATTGTGGAGCTAAACATTGTAAGTTTCGATGTAAAGTCCGTCGCGCTTTGGTCTGGGCCTATTCAACGATAGTTGCGCTATATTGTCTCACATCTAATGAATTCTTCCGAAACATTATCATAATAAATTGTAAAAATATTTTATTTAAAAAATTGAAAATTAATGTTAAATAAAAATTTAATAAAATAAAAAAGCGAATTTTAGTGAAGCATTTAAAAAAATATTTAAAAAATTATTTAATTAAAATAAATATTTATGATGAAATGACAGAGTATTCAACACTCTTGTTAATTAATGAGCGGCAACACAAATAAATCACGTGTTGCACTTTATCAAGACGTGCAACTCTAATTGATTTGAATTTTTGAAAAAACTGCAAAATGCCGACTTTTTTAAAAATAATTTATAATTATTTGAGTAACAATTGAAAAGACATTAATGACAGCCCAACAAATGTTCAATTCTATTGATATTAAAAATTACTTTTGTTCTAAACCATAAACTCCATTCCACAATATAATATCCAAGAATATACCTATCCCGATATCCCCGTACATTGAAATATCCCGATATGTCCGCGTGCCCATCGAACACGCAAATAAATTAAAAATAATAAAAATTTGACAAATTATTTAACCTTTTTTATATTAGACATATTTTCTTAACATTATTTTACATTACATATTAACACAACAATAATAAGCGTTTGGACGCTAATATCTTGGCGGAGGGAGGACATTTTGAACATTTGTTATAATTTTCATTTTCCTTAGATATTAATAAACGATTTTTCATGGATTTTATAAAATTCAAGAAAATATTTGAAATAAATTTTATGCTTAATAAAAGTACGGGAACTTTTGCCGCACCCTGTATACTCGACTCTATAAAATCTCCATTCTTGCTTAACATTTATGCATTACAGACAGATTTTTCATCCCTGATTGCCTCGTTCAAATTAAAGTTTAAATTTTTTAGATAATTTTTAAAGGTAATAACATAAAAAATAAAATGTTAATATACTATTGAATACTTTTTAATTATATGTATTTATATACATATGTATTTTCATTTTCTTTTTTGGCGGTATGTTAAAGTAAATAACTGTACATTAAGTATTAAAACAGCAAACCCTTAGGTACTCAATGTTATCGCAGCAAAATATCTATGTAAATAAATGAGGGTTGTGGTTTAGTTTTTCCAACTCCTCTGCATTCATTAATTCTCCTTACTTTTGGACATTTTTCCAATCAATATGTATAACCAAAAAATATTTATTCAAAAAATAATTTATTACTACAAAATATTATAATTTTAATTTTTTAAAACTACATTTACATAACTATTACATTATAAATTTAAATTAAAAATATTTATAAAATACATATACTCATAAAAATTAATATTAAATTTTTTAGATTTAAAAAAATTAAGCAATAAATTTAATTTTCAAAAAATTAATGTTTGAAAAAATCAAATAATTATATAATGATATTCAATAATTATATAATATATCAAATAATCAACCCCCAGGTCTCGTTTGAGACCTGGGGTGAACCCAACGGATGGAGTCAGATAATTAACTATTATAAACATATTTTACTCAAAAACCTTTAAGTTGGATGAAGAAAATGATAAAAATATTTATCAATTTTTAAAATTTAAAAGGAAACTTAAATAACATTGTGATAGCAACAATAAAGAGCAGCTTTCACAAAACACCTTTTACCTCACCCAAGATTTTTCTATTTTCATTCGTATAATTTTAATCCCAATCTTCCCCAAAAGAATAAATATCTTTGTTAAAGAAAGAGTTTTAAAAAGAAAGGCCGCCGCGCTCCCCCAGGTCTCGTTAGAGCGTTCCCCCAGGTCTCGTTTAGTATTTAATTAAAATTACTCATATGTATTATACATATTTATTATAATATGTTATAAATCAACAAAATGTTATAAATCATTTTGATTCCTACAATATAATTTAAATATTTAAAGATAAATTGAAATGTAAAGCTAGAAAGGATCTCAGAAAAGACCAATTGCAGCACGGCAATGAGAATAAAATAATATAAATAACTTAAATAAATATTTAGGTATTGTAAATTAATTGTAAAAATAATGTTATATAAATAATTGGAAAAATCATAAATTAATTATTAAATTTTGTGGAAAAATAATGCGAAAGAGAAGAGCTGTTTAGTAAGATATATAAAGTTTTTAAGAAGACATATTTATGTACATATGTAGTATTGAAAAATAAATCTTCGCCTCAATAAAATAATTGAGATTAATCTAAAATAGATTAATTAAAAGCAATTAATACAATTTCCCCAACTTAACTTAAATTATGATTTTCAAAACATAAAAATACTAATGTATTAAATATTTGTCTTCTTTAATTAAAATTATTTTAAGAATTTATTTAAAAAATTATATTTGGTAAAAATTAATTAAATAAATTTTGATTATTGATAATAATCAAGTTTAATTGGCCAAGGTATACTGTAAACTATATAACTGTATAACTGTAAACTTTAAAAAATCGATTTTTATGATAAGAAATATTTCAGTTATCTTTGTAAAATAAAAATTTGTTATTTTTTTAAATTTTTATATTTTTCATCTATTTTTAATGTATAGTTTTTCCTTTATAACCAAGAAACTAATTATACATTTTTGGTCGCTGTTATTGTTTTTTAAATAAACAAATATTTTTTTAATAAAATTCTATTTGATTGAATAGAGTAAATTGAATTAAAATTAATTTTATGTGAATTATAATGTATTATTTAAATTAAATTATAAAACGACTACAGAATGCTATTTTGCAAAATATTTAAATTGGCCTCAATAAAATAAATGTTTAAAAAAGATGTTTACATAGCCCACAAAGAAGTAATATTTAGTATTAAAAGCTATTTATAATGTTATAATAATACGTGTTAAAAATGATAATGCGAAGAACAGATCTTTCAAAAATGCATTAGTCGCTTATACTTTTTATAAAAAAATTGATCAAAATCTTTTGTTCATTCATGAATTATATAGTAAAAAGTTAAAATTTTGATTATAAAAAATAAATTTGATTATAAAAAATAAAAATATTTAAATTTATTAAATTATTTAATATATTTTTTAAAATTATTTAAATTTAATTTTAAATTACTACAATATAATTCAAATATTTAGAGATAGATTAAAATACAAGGCTTGTAATAGAACAAACAAAGAACGATTGCAGCAGAAAAGGAGACAAATATATAAACTAAAATAATATAAATAACTTAAATAAATATTTAGATAATGTATATTAATTATAAAAATATAAATTTAATTATTAAATCTTTCTGACAAAATAATGAGAAATGAGAAGAGTTTAATTATTAAGCTATAAAATTATATAGCTTAAAAATTATTTAAAAAAATTAAATAGTACCAGATATTATCGCATGAAAAACATGTACAGTTATTTTATTGTTCTCTATATGTATAAGATGTTTTCTACACATTCTATTTTATTTTTTAAAAGTATTTTATATCGATTTCCTATATAAATTTTATAATATTTGTGTTTGAAAAACAAAAGTTTTTTATGCTTATTCATGTAAAAGAGCACTAAATTTGAATATTATTTGTTTAAGATGATTATCAACTTAAACAAAACTTAATTAATGCTTAATGTATTGACCACGTTCGTCAAAAAAACTAAACAATAATCGATAAATTTATGGACAGCAAATTTAATATAAAAATTAACAGAGATGTACGATGTATAATAATTAAAAAATTTACACTGAAAAGGAAGTAAAAATAAAAAAACAGAGCTCCAGTGAAAATTCTGAGAAATTTTAAAAATAAAAAAATATATTTAAAGATAATTTATTTGAGATGATTATTAAATCATATGAAAATAAATATGTAGATATACTCTTTATCTAATCTACCCTACAATAAACCAAAAACAATTTTCCCAAATCTCACAAAAGAACAGAAATCTCACAAAAAATAACATCAACTATCACATAAACTTGTCAATATTAATTATTGATTACTCGACAATTCTTATTAAAAAATAATAAAAATAAACGTCATCGAAAATTAAAAACAAATTTATTAATAAATTTAAAATTCAATATCTGATATAAAAATAGGCACAATATACTACATATTATTACAGAATATTTTTACTAATGAAAACTACAAATAAGTTAAAATATTTTAAAATTTAAATTAAAATAATGTTGTAGAAGAATTACTTAACAATATTTTAAATTATCATTAAAAAGATGTTAATGAACGAATTGGAAGTAATTAAATAAGGACATAGTACATACATTCAAGGATTTATGTTTATCCGAACAAAACTTTTAAAAGAGCATATAAAATTAATTGGTCTGTTATTAAATGTTAGAAAGACAAATAATAAATATAACAATATTACTTAAAATAAACAAATGTTGATTCTAGGTTTTGCGATAAAATAGTTATGTAATATTAAAAAATAAAATCAATTATATAAATGTATAAAAAGACTAATAAATGTAGTAAAGTGATGACATTGTAGTTAAAAGATAAAATTTTTAAATAAAATTACAGTTTTTAAAAATTAAATAGGATGATAAAAAATAAAAATAAATATTTAGTATTCAAAATCCTTTTAAAAGTAAATATAACATAAATAGTCAATGGAAACGGAATTGTTCACCTTGTTTAATGATACAAATTTAGAAAAATTAATTTTTGTTCAATTTTTTACTATTAAATGATTTAAAATTAAGAATAAAATTAAAATACGAAGATATACATATGTATTTAGAAATGACAACCCGAAATTTATCGTTTGACTATTAGACACCAAGTTTATTGATGTAATTTGCAGAAAAAATGTTGTAATTAGTTTTAAAATGATAAATATGTTAATGCAATTATTTTAAATTTAATAATCATCTCCATAAAGTTAAAATAAGGAGATAAATTAAAAATACAATTTTTCCATTACTAATAAAGTATTGAAAATAATTAGCAAGTAAATTATGTTTAAATTAATTTAAACTCCCAAGCAAATGCATTTAAATAATATTAATTTATAATTTTAATTACTTGAGAAAAACGCAATAGATATTAGAGAAAAAGGCCTATCAGCTGACCGACAACACAATTCTGGACTTGCACTAGAAAGAACTGTAATGGAAGAGCACACAGTTAAATTAATTTAAGAATAAAGTGTTGTTTAATGAAAGTAATGCATTGGACATGTGTTAAAAATAAAATTTTTATCAAAAGAATTTTTATTAAAATTATATTTTGAGTGAAATTGAATGGGATTTTATTTTTGAATTGAAAATTTATTGATCAAATTACGATGAAATATATTAAATGAAAATTTTTTTATGAATTTTTTTAAATTAGTTAATATGAAAATTTTTATTAAATTGATTCATAAAAATAACAATTGATATAAAAGTTTAGATAATTGAAATTTAATAAAAAGTATTCTGGAAATTCTGGAAAATAAATATAAACAGAATCCGCTGTTGCTGCACCGCTTATTTAAAAATAATTTTTCATTTTAATAAATGTAAAAATAAGCGGAATTCTCTATACCAACTCTAACCTACAAATAAGGAAGTTTGGTGTAAATAGACGAGAATGGCTGGCATTTTACGAAAGATTTAAATGTGCCGTGGACAATTCTGTTGCACTATGCAAATTTAAATGAGTGGCACAAAGAACAATTGTAAAAAATCAAGAAAAAAAGGAAAAAGAGAAATGAGGAAAAGAAAATAAACTCTACATTTATAGGTCGCAAGAAATTAGAAGGCGGGAAATATACTAAAATTGGAACAATATACAAAAAGCCTAAATTACAAACGTCAAATAAAAAATATCCAAACATCAAATAAAAGCAACAAAAACATTATAACCACAATATACTAAAATTGGAACAATACTATAGTGGGGGCCACATCTTGGTATGGTGGTGATGGAATGTAATGATGAAATAAATAAATAAACATTTAATTAAATAAAAAATTAAATTAATTTTATTTTATATAAAATTAATTTCTTTTATTTGTCATCAGAGGAAAATGTCACCATTCTTCATAAGATTCATGAATAAACTATAATATTTTAATGAAAGATGTGAGTATCCAGTAACATTTTGAGAAATTTTGAAAATTATAATATTTTATTTAAAGATGATTTATTTGAGATGATTATTAAAGTATATAAAAATAAATTCTTAAATTGCTGCATAACTATATAAATACCTATGTATTTTAAAAATATGAAGGGATTCCCGAAAAATAAAATATTTAATGGGAAAATTAAATTTATTAATTTTTTGTAGTGAAAGAAGGTAAATTTTGTTAAATAAAAATAGATGATGGAAACAATTAAAAACTATTATGAGTAATTATATTAAAAGAATACAAATGAAAAATTGTAAGATATCAAACAACAAAACGGGAACCAATTAATTGGAACCCGACAACAAATTTGGAAGAAAGTGGGGACAAAACCAAATTGTTAGCAAGAACTATAAAAGTAAGTTAAGTTTAAAAACCAAAATAAAAATCCATGCTCTATTGAGCCAGGATAAAATTATTTAAAAAATTTTGTGTAAAATAAAATTAAAATAAATAATATAAATAAATAAATAAAATGTCTAAAAAATGATAGATTTTATTGTTCAAGTTTAAGTATAAAGATTAAGTATAAATTCAAAAATAAGTTCAAATAAACTCGAAAAAAATATACAGATTGATTTTTAATTATTTTAAAAAGAATCGAAAATGTTTTTATAATGTAACCAAAGTAAAAAGTGAAAATTTAGGCGGATTTAAATAGTAATGAGAAAAAATTCTAATGATCATGAAATAATTAAATCTTAATTAAACAAAATTTATCAATAGTTTAAAATTGTGTTTAGAAAATTTATATTCTTCCTTAACACTTGAATTAACACGCAAATTATCTTTCTTTAAAAAAGTCCTTCGGTAGAAATAATTTATAGAATACTACCAAACATTAAAAATAATTTAAACTTGTATGTATTTAAAAAGAAATTTAAATTAAATTATGTTTCAATGACACGACGCAAAAAATATTTAAATCATGAAATATAAATAAATAATGCTTGTTTTAAATGAAATTAATTAATATAAAATAAATTGATTCAGCATTAAACAAGCAGTAATATATAATATTAGAATTGGAGAACTCAGTATTGGACATACCCTTCTAAACAATTTGGACCATCAAACAGAATAATTACAAGTAGTGAAATTTAATAGTTAAGTAAGGTATAAATCAAAATGAGAGAAAGAGTTATACAATTTTAATAGATATATTCTTATAAAAGAATTTAAGAGGCCGAGATATTACAAATGTAGCATATGTAACTTTTGGTTGATCAAAATGTTTATATCGAGCTTTAACTTTATAATAAATTTAACAAAAACATATAACGATGAATCAAAAACATAAAAACTTCTCTTTTTTTCACTTTTTCGAGATAAATCGATTAATTTTGTATAATAAGTTTTTAACAGAAAAACTACAATAAATTTTTTATTTATTGAATAAAATAAATTTTTAATTTTGTTATATAATGTACACTTCAAATTTTAACAATTTTGCACTTATTATCAGTAAATATTTTTAAAATACACATAATAATTGTAGTTTTTATCAGTTAAAAATAAAATAAATTTTAATAAACTTTTAATTATAAAAAATGAAATTTCTATAAAAAATTAAATTCTTTAATTCAAAAAATTATTTTTTAAAAAATCTTCAACAATCAACTGACTCAATAAAATGCTGAAATTACGAGTCCCATTATATAAAATTAATATATCAAAACATTTGATTAATATTTAAAAAAATTATTTTTAACAACGAATTACATTTGTATTAATAACATCATAGAAAGCACATCTTATAAGATTCTATATTAGCTAATAAATTAGTAAAAATCATTTTAAACATAGACAATATTTAAAAATTGAAAAAAGATGCAATTCTATATAAAAATTTTATTTAATTTTATAAAAATAACTACCAAAGCTAGAAACGTAATGTAATACCTTAAAATTTAATCAATGTCTTCATCTTCGACTTCTATATTTTTAATTGTATGTGACAGAAATTGCATAATTTCCCAACTGAAAATTTTGTCTGGTGATGCTCACTGAGGCGAAAAAATTTCAACAAAAAATATTTATAGAGCTTCTTGATTTTGAATAAATTAAGATGTTTTATATTATAATGTGTTTATTGCTTTAATATTTAAATAATGGAAAGGTTTAAGTATATTTTAATTGATTATCATAAGAAATGTATTTAATTATATACGAATGTAAAATGTTACTAATTAACGCTACAGTCTGTACAGCAACAAATGCAACAAATTCAAATTTAAAAAAAGTATGAAAACTGTTTTTTTGATAATATAAGATAATATAAAATTATTTGAATATTAAATTGACATATATAATAAAAAAGCGGTGAATTCTACAAAGAAATATTAACATTATTTATTATTTAAAAAATAGTAATTGAAATTTAAAAATTATACTTACGAGTAATAATACAAAAATATTTTTTAAATTAAATAATAAATATATAATTGTCTAAATTTTCTAATTTCTAACTATTATTTTTATTTTATAAAGCTTTATTTAATAACAATCGTAAATGTTGATATAAACGACAATTTCAAACTATATCACAAAAGTCATGTTTTCTTTGCATAGTGCCAATATATTACACAGAGAAGGGTGTAAAAACGAATTTATCACAACGGAGTTCGCACAAAGATACTGAAATGAGCATATTTAAAAATTAATTAGAAAAATTTTTTAAATAAATAAATTTTTGTTGTTTTTGTTTGCCTCGGGAATGTTGCAGCGCCGCTTATTTCATATAAACTTCTGTTTTATAATAATAAATAAATGAAATTGATGACTTATAATGAAATAATTTAAATAAAAAATTGTTATACATTTTTTAAATTAGTTAATCCGAAAATCGATTTAGAAAAATAAAATATGAAATAAAAGTACAATATATATAAGGAAGTTTTATGTAAGGAAGCTACAAATAAGAAAGTTTGGTGTAACTAGACGAGAATGGCTGGAATTTTATGAAAGTTTTAGATGTGCCGTCGACAATTCTTTTGCACTATATAAATATGAATATAAATACAAGTATGTATAAAGCAGTTAATATTATACTATTATAGTTATATGTATTTATTATGTATTAATATATTATTATGTATTAGAAATACTTACATGTATTTACTAAAAAATTATTTATAGATTTAATATAAAAAAGAAAATAAATTTTAAAAGGAAATGAATTTCGTAAATACTACCGGACAGGTTTTTCGGAGATTTTACAAGATAATGAGATTTATTCAAAAATTAAGAATAAAACTCTTTGTATAATTTAAAAAGAAAACTTATTCTACACGTTAAATGGAAAGATCTAAAAAATTTTAATTGGTCTAATAATTGAGAAATTCGGTAACAAATTTGTTTTCTAAAAAAACTATAGATTGTATTATCACGTTTGAGTACAAAGTTTAAGTATAAACTAAATTTCAAAAATAAAGTTGAAAAAATATAATTTTGATTGATTGCTAATTATATTTATAAAAAGAATCTTAAATATATCATTAATATAATTAAGTAAAAAGTGAATTTTAGTTGGTTTTAAAGCTAATGTGAAAAAAATATCATGATAATAAAGCAATTAAATCAGAATTAACAATTTTATCAATAAATTAAAATTAAGTGTAATAAATTTTATATTCTCCTTTGATAATTTGAACTAATGAAACATATTTTTTTTCTTTAAAAAAGACCTTTGAGAGTAATAATTAATAATATACTACTAAATTTTAAAAATAATTTGAACGAGATTAATCTAAAAAAATTTAATTTAAATTTTGTTTTAAACAAAATTATTATATCAATGACTCGATGCAAAAAATATATACATATTAATGTCAAAGTTAATCAATGAGAAAAGGAAGAAAATATTCTTGATAATCTCCTTTAATAACTTGACTCAATGCACAATAATCAAACAAAGAGCGATCTACTGGACTAACATATTAAACGATCCATTCACGGAATACAGTCAAGAGCTCATCAATCTCGAAAGAAGATTGGTGGAAATTTATCAGTCTATTTTTTTAAACACTTATCTTTTTTAAAAAAATATATTCTTTTTTACAAAACATAAAAAATATATATTTGAATATGTTAAAAAATTTTGAATATTTAAAAATTTGAATATATTAAAAATAATTTAGTTTATAAAAAAGAATTAAAATAATATTTTTATATTTTAGTATTATACAACCTTCTTGTCACTATGAGAAAAATCCAACTAAAAATGAACAAAAAAACCATATTATTTAAAATCCTTATTTTACTACTTATTGATCAAATTATTTGGATAACACTAAAAAAATTTTTTAATTAAAATTAATGTTTAGAAAAATTAAAATTTAATGTTTATCTAAGGAAATTAAGGATTAATGCTTGTTAAAGATTTAATCAAAATTTTAAAGTTGGGAATAATTTATAGTACAATACTAAATGTTAAAATATATGAATTTAAATAAAGTTAAATAGAAATTCAAATTTAATTTTAAACAAAATTATTATATCAATGACTCAAAGCAAAAAATATATACATATTAATGAAACATTAAAGTTGTGAAACATTAAAAAAATTTGTAAAACATTAAAACATTTTTCATAAGTTTAAAATTAATTATGAGGGTTTATTATTTATTTAAATTGATACGTTATAATTATATTTTAACTAAGATTAAAAAACATTTTTTGGATATATTAAAATATTTCGGAATGCTATTTGTCCAATTTTTGATATAAAAATTGCATACAAGCTAACAACAAATTAATTTATAATATTGTAATGATTTATTGAAATATTTAAAATAATTCATAATGTATATTTTATAAAAATGATTTTGAAATTTTAGTTGATTAAAATTGTATTTATTGAAATATAGTAAACACAAATTTGTTAAAATTTTTAGATTATCAAGAAAAATATTTGAAGTCTGTAGTGAACAATTAATACAAATAGGAAATAAAATTTTATTTATGTACAACAACCAATAAACTAAAATGAATTATAAAATAGTCACAGAAATTAAATTTTTGCAGCATAATAAAGAAAATATTAGACAAGATAAGAAGAAGAACCATTTAATGCCTTTGAAGCAATATTGGAAAATTGGATGGCTCCTCGTCCCTCAACTCTAAAATTATTTACATATCTAAAATTACCTTCAATATAAAAATAACGAAAAGTTATTCGTTATTATTTGCAATTCTTACAAATCTTAGTGCTTAAATAAAAAAAGAAGACATCCATTTTCTATACAATAAAGTTAAAAAAATAAATAGATAATCAAACTTTAATTTACGTTTTAAAGAGAAAAAGGTGCCTTTTCCTAAGAGAAAAAGGCAACTTTTTAGACGAGGAGCCCGTAGAGTCTACACTGCAGTGCCGATTAGATAAATCGAAAAAATAGGAAAAATTTAAAAATAGACGTTCTAAAAAATAGCCTAACATAAATTGACCCTTTTTAATTTTGTCACTTTAGAATTTTTTTCTGTGGAAACAAATTGATACAAATAAGAAATAACATCTTATTTATGTATGAGAAACAAAAACACTATAATAAACTATAAAATAGTTTTAAAAACATATATAAAATTAAAATAATATCAAAAATTATTTGAAAAAATTAGCAGACCATAATTTAACAAATTAAGATTTGAAAAAATTGAAACTGTAGACTTGAACTGATGAAGAATTCCTGAGAAGTCTAGATGACCTGAGAAGTCTAGTTGAATTTAAAAACTTTCCGAATTAATATTTAAACATAATTTACCAAAACAATAATTATTTAAAATAATCTAGAATAATTATTAATAAAATTCAGTAAATTTTGTTTAATTATTTTAAAATTAGTTTATAAATTGTTTTAAATTCTTTGAAATAAAGGACAACAAAATGTACAAATTGGGAGCAATAACAATAATTTTTCAAAATTGGTAAAAAATCATAAAGCTATCCACAAAATACACGACGTACTTGACCAGTTCAGAATTTTAATAAATTAATATTTTATTAAAATATAAAAAATATTTAAAAATATTTTTTAAATTAAATTTATCTATACATACATATGTATTTTAAATTCTACTTAAATAAAGTTTGCATAATATACCATATTTAGATTAATTGTAGATTGTAATTCTACTGATTACAAAATATTTATAAATTGGTTCTGATTAGCATAAGAAAATGTATTTAGTGCTATGTATACAAACTATGTAAGTGATCAATCAAAAAATTAACCCTCAACCTTATGATTCACCAAATGCACATTTTAAAAAAGTTTAAAAAGATTATTATTTTAACACTAAATTAAATTTCTTTTAATAAAGATTATCAAAAGAACATTAATAAATTCTACAAAAATTGAATTATAAAACATTATTTTAAACAGAAAAATTTATTACAACTAAGAAAAATCCCGTGATGATTAAATTATTAAAAGAAGAACCATGTAAAAAATTTTTGATTGTTAAGTAGCGTTGTAATCGCTGCCGTCACTCATTAGATGAACAAATATTAGCACGATATAGCTCATTCTTTACAAACTCTAAAATTTCAATAAATCAAGATTTGTGACTTACCTATTATTGGTCAACACATCCGACAAGTACAATAGATAAAATTAAAGTTATTATACTAATTTAGAATTTTTTATTTAAACTAAAATAAAGACAATATACATGTAACAAGAGACAACGGATCCTAAATGATATTAAACAATTGCAATTAAAATATTAAAGCCATTAAGTTATTAATTATATTTTAATAAAATAACTTTAGATCACTCTAGCTTTTACTTTAGCTATACTTTTAGTTTACTTTAGCTTTTAATTTAGCTTTAAATTAAAAGATAAGCAAAATTTCTATATTTTCGGTAAAATATTACTAATGTATTTTTAAATAAAATATAAATTTCAGTCAAATAAATTTAAATAATAAACTAAGCATATATTTAACAAATGTAAATATAATTTTAAAAAATTTTCATGTGTTGAATTTAGCCAACAATTTGCAGAAGGGAGTAAAACAATTTGCAGAAGGGACCTCAGCACCACCAACAATAGAAGCAAACACTCCGACTCACCCCACATGGACGGTGAAACTGCTACAGTAGACATTCCACTCCCTAAAGGTCCACCTCCTTTGACTGCTCTTAAACTCCCACAACGCTACAACATTATCTCACGAGTGCGCATACGGGAATCCGGAGCAATAGAAGCCCTGCCCATTCATGGCCACACAATAAAAAGAATTTAATAATGAAGTGAAAAAGAACCCGACAGAAGAAACGAATAAGATTCAATTTTTTCTCTTAAAATGCAGAATTTTATTATTTATAATAAAAATAAAATTATAAAATATTAATCTACTCACTCGCCTTACAAAATAAGAACTTGCTCGACTATTGGAGACGTAAGCAAATTCTCCTTTGACTAAATAATTATTATCAAACTTTTATATTTATAAAATTTTGTACATAAAAATGTTACTACATAATTATGGTTATATTGAGAGATAATAATAAATGTCTAACAACGATGATTCAAACATATCAAACTGAATTGATAACAATGAAATAGTATCCAGAATTATCAGAAATATGCTAAAAATCATACTAAATTAGTTGCACATTAATTTAAATTAATTTGGCAAATTTAATTAAATTAATTGACAACATATCAATTAATTAAATTAATTGCAATCCAACTGAAGAACTTTGGAGATATTGTAATATTATCACTCCATTTAAATAAATAATTAGACAAGAAATTATTTTTAACAACAAATTACATTTCTATTAATAATACTCATAGAAAGCACAACTTATTAGATTCTATATTACTTAATAAATTAGAAAATCATTTTAAAATTGAAAAATCATAACAATTAAGAAAAATCTCTTCAAACATGCAGACCGTTGCTATATAATCCAGAATTTATTTTTTTATTTATAAATAAAAACAATAAAGAACATGAAAAAAGGAGTAGCGGATCCTAGACAATAATGAACAATTGAAAAAAAGATGCAATTCTGTTTGTAAATTTTATTTAATTTTATAAAAATAACTACCGAAACTAGAAATGTAATGTAATACCTTAAAATTTAATTAATGTCTTCATCTTCGAATTCTCTATTTTTAATTGTATGGGAGAGAAATTGCATAATCTCCAAACTGAAAATTTTATCCGGTGATGCTCGCTGAAGGCGAAAAAATTTCAACAAAAAATATTATATTGCTTCTTGATTTTCAATATGTTAAGAAGTTTTATATTATAACAAATTAAATAAGATTAAAAAATTTAAAATAATTGAAAATAAATTAGAATATTAATCTACAAAATAATCTACAAAAAAACATAATTTGCTCTACCTAATTAAACTTTAATTTACATTTTAATTATAACATAAAAACTCTAAAAATTTCAACATTCCTTTCCTTTATAATCAAATACATTAAATTGTTAAACTTTTTCTTAAAAAGTTGTAAGAAATTATAAGTAAACGCAGAAAAAACTAAAAAAAGTTTTACTTACTAAAAATAATTTAAATTAATGTTTAACAATAATATCTTTTTTAAGATTGCGGAAGCATAAAAAATATTTATTTAGAAAAAATATATTTTTTATTTTAAATATATTTTTTATATAAAAATATTTTAAAAACTTAACGGCCGAAGAAGAGAATGGCCATGTAATGCGGCCGTTGAGCCGCGATATTCTCCTCTTTGTCAACGACAAAGATATTTTCTCTCCGTTTTTTGACATTAGTGTAATATTTTATATTTTATTTTTTAGAAGCCAAGCGCTCGAAGGAATGAGAAGAGAGAATAAAAGAACGAACCAACGAACACTACATATTCATTCTTCATTCAACAATAAAATAAATTATATATTTAGTTAAATAAATTTTTGTATTTGAGTATGTTTTTATATTTAAATAGATCAGAAGATATCATTACTTAAATTCTATAAAATATATCATAAGTAGCTATAAAATATACAAATTCTCCAGTTTGAATAAAATGTAGAAGAAATGAAGAAGAAACCCCGTTTAAAAATAAAGTTTAAAAAATTAAATAAATACTAATCCAGGTAGATAATTTAATATTAATAAAATTTATTTATTGAATGAAACATAACTTAAAATCACATAATTTCTCATAAAATAAATTCCATTGGCATATTTAAAAATTATAAAAAAACTATAAAGAAATTACTGTATAATATTTTGGAATTAAATTCTTAAGTAGATTTCTGAAAAAACAAATTTATAATAAAAAATATTTCAGTTATCTAGCTCAATTCTTTATGTATAATTTAACCAAGGGACAAATTATACACTTTTTACAAATAGTGCAAATTGTTATTGTTTTTTAATAAATAAATAAATTTATTTTTTTATGAAATTTTATTTGTTTGAATAAAGTATATTGAGTTAAAGTTAATTTAAACTGAATTATTATTATTAAAATTAAATTATAAAATGAATACAAGATTCTATTTTGCAAAAAAATATATTTAAAAATAATCTAAACGAAAATAACTTAAATCATCATTTTAGAATAATTAACACCTTAATCGGCAAGAGAAGTTGTAAATTATCTTGGCACACGAATCAAAGAAAGCCAAATTAATAACTATAAAAAATATTCATTTAGCGTCTAGACTTCAAATAACTTGCTATATTTATATGATAATAAAATCAAACAAATAAGATTAAATAATTAAATTTTTAATTAAGTAGTAATAGTTATATTATAACCTTAAGTAATTAATAATAGTAATTAATAATAATAGTAAATATTTTGTTATCTGAAAAAGAAAAAATTTTTAATTTGAGACTTGAAGGTAAAATTAACCAACGTTAATTAACTCAATGTATAATTAACTCAATGTATAATAATGATAATAAACAACAACAACAATGGCCGACGTCCTATTGTGGGACACTCCGTAAACGTGTACCCCATTTACAATGTTTATACTTACAATTAATTAACCTTATTGGTTACAGCAAAATTATAAATAACATAAAAACTATCTAAAATTACAAAAAAAAATTAAAATAAATGAAGTTAATAACTAGTATAAAATAAATTGAACATAAATAAACATACCTAGATAGAAATAATAATTTTACTAATAATTTTACATATTTACTAGTAATTTTACATTAGATTTTTCAATATCCACTTTACATTAAAAGCTTTCTCACCAAATGTAAAAAAAATTTTTTTTCATTATTTACAAATTATTTTTATTAAATGAAGATGTTTCCTTTCTATTTTTTTAATTTATTAAAAAAATATTTTTTTATTCTACTAGAGAAATTTAACAAATTCAGCAAAAAATCTTCATTTTCAACAAATTCTATTTTTATTCATAGAAATCAAGCGTTTCTACAGAAATCTCTTTAAAGAGTATTAAATCACAATTGGTTATATAATATTTAATCAAAAAATATTGTATGGATAACGAGAATGTGCTTGGGTTAAAAATAAAATTTTTATTAATAGAATTTTTATTAAAATTATATTTTGAGTGAAATTGAATGAAATGTCACGCATCCATATATTTTTAAGTTTTTTATATAATTTTTTGCATAATTTTTCCTTTAAAGACAAAGGAAAAATAACAGTTTGTTTATTCAGGTATAAATTATTTAATATTTTTAATCATTGGAATTTGAGTTATAAACTAAAATAAATTAAATAATTAAAATTATTTAATTTGAATTAAAATTACTTTCAACAATAGGACTACAAATTTTTTTGAAACAAAAATTTATTAATAAAATTATGAATTAATATGTTAAATGAAAATTTGCTAAGAGCTTTTCATTAAAATTGAATTTATAAAAATGAAAGATGATAATGAAAATACCTTGTATAAAATCAAAATATAGTTAAAATTTATTAAGACATTTATACACATTAAATTATTACAGAAAATAAATGCCCAGCAGATAAGTTTGGCCGAAATACAATCGAAATACCTCATTAAAATAAATGTTTAAAAAAGAGGTTTACATAGCCCACAAAGAAGTAATATTTGGTATTAAAACTATTTATAATGTTATAAATAAGACGTGTTAAAAATGATAATGCGAAGAACAGATCTTTCAAAAATGCATTAGTCAATTATACTTTTTTTATAAAAAATTAATCAAAATCTTTTGTTCATTCATATATTATATAATAAAAATATTTAAATTTATTAAATTATTTAATATATTTTTTAATTTATTTATATTTAATTTTAAATTATTACAATATAATTCGAATACTTAGAGATAAATTAAAATACAAGGCTTGTAATAGACTAAAAAAAGAATGATTGCAGCAGAAAATGAGACAAATATATATAAACTAAAATACTATAAATAACATGAATGAATAATTAGATAATGTATAAATATTAATTTATAAAAAATAAATTTAATTATTAAATCTTCCTGACAAAATAATGAGAAAGAAGAAGAGTTTAATTATTAAGCTACTAAATATATAGATTAAAAATTGTTGAAAAAATAAAATATTACCAGATATTGTGGCATGAAAAACATGTACAGTTATTTTATTGTTCTCTATATGTATAAGATGTTTTCTACACATTCTAATTTTATTTTTTAAAAGTATTTTATATCAATTTCCTAGATAAATTTTCCAATATTTGTGTTTGAAAAACAAAAGTTTTTTATGCTTATTCATGTAAGTAAAAGAAAAATAAATTTGATTTGAGATGATAACCAACTTAAATAAAACTTAATTAATGCTTAATGTATTGACCACATTCGACAAAAAACTAAATAATTGATAAATTGATGGACAGTAAATTTAGAATAAAAATTGATAAGAATTTAAGAGTTATAATAATTAAAAAATTTACACTGGAAAGGAGGTAAAAATAAAAGAATAGTGTCTCCAATGAAAATTCTGAGAAATTTTAAGAATAAAAAAATATATTTAAAGATAATTTATTTGAGATGATTATTAAATCAATGAAAAATAATAGACTTACTCTTTATCTAATCTTAATCTTGGCAACAATAAAGTCAAGATCAATCACTTTCTAACAAGATCCACACACAACAATAAATTCACACATAAATCAACAATATTAATTATAAGTTAGAAACTCGACAATTCTTATTAAAAATAAACTCCATATAAAATTAAAAACAAATTTTTTAATAAATTTAAAATTCAATATCTGATATAAAAATAGGACATAATATTTCAAAATAATTTTAGTAAACAAAACTACAAATAAGTTAAAATATTTTAAAATTAAAATAAATAACGTTGTAGAAAAATTACTTAACAATATTTTAAATTATCATTAAAAAAGATGGTAGTGAATGAAAGAAGTGATTAACGAGGAAAGAAAATATAAAATCACATAAAATGTGTAAAGAATTACTTTTTTAAAATAATACTATTTAATAACAAATTTAAATAACAGTAATATTATTAAATATTACTGTATTAAAATAAAACAATTTAGTCACAAATAAAACAATTTAGTCAAAGGAAACGGAATTGTTCACGTTGTACTGCTACAAATTTAGAAAAATGAATTTATGTTCAATTTTTTACTATTAAATGATTTAAAATTAAGAATAAAATTAAAATAGGAAGATATACATATTTAGAGATTATGTACAATCTAAAATTTATCGTTTATTATATACATACAATAAATTATATATAAAAATAATAAAAAATAATAATAAAAATTTATATAATATTATATCACAAATTAATTTATAGATAACGAGAATGTGCTAATACTAGAAATTGACATTTACTTGATGAAAAAATCAATCTAATGTAGTTAAATAATTTGTTAGTTATTTTATCAATATTATATTAATTTATGTATTTTAAAAATTTAAAATAATTAAAGTTTAAAATAATTAAAAATAATTTCATAAATAAGGAAAAATAATGAATATAATGTGAATCGGTCATCTTCAGTGAACAATGTCGAAAATGATTAAGGATAGGATACATAATATAATAAATAAAACAGTACCAAAATTATTTATATGTAAAATATAAAAATTTACATTAATATAAAATTAAGTCAAAGAATAATTAAATAATTATTAAGACATCATTTATTTATAATGTCAGTATGTTGAACTAGCTACGAACAATATTATTGTTATCACAACAAGAAAATTAACCATAAATAATAATATGAGATACAAAAAAGAAATTTTATAAAAATATTAAAAATATAACTAAAAACTATAAATTCATAAAATAAATTAGTTGTTTGCACTAGTACATAGAGGTATTATCAAAATTTAAGTGAAACATATAAGTGGAAACTCGGTACACATATAAAGTGTTAAGAAAAATTGTTAACAATTTTAATTGTTAACTAAATTATTCAAATTGTTAACAATTTAACATAGTGTTAACAACAAATTAATCAAATTTACTACACATCACGAACACAACAAATTGTTAACAACAATTAAATTGTTAACAATGTAACAAAGTGTTAACAACATTTAAATAAAAAATTATAAATATAGTAGTTTTGATTTTGATATGGTTTAAAACCGAAAATGGAAAAGTCGATTATGTGTAAAATATTGACAAGAATTTATTAGTCAATTATAAATATGTATCTTGAAGAATGTTTTATTTAAAATTAATTCTATTTTATAGTTAGAATTTGTGCTAAAAGAATATGTTGAAAAAAATAAAATAAAATATTAATCATGAAATTGGCGCAGGTTTATCACCCTTGTAGTGGACAAAGGATACTTGGAAGTAATGGATCTTCCATAGTATTATTACATCTAAAATATTTTTAAATCTTTAAAATTTATTAACATAATTAAGAAATGCAACATTCAGTCACTACAAATAACGTATTAAATGAATAAATTTATTAGAGGTGTTAACCTATCACTATTTTATAATAATATTTTTAGTTATTATTTTCTCGTTATTCTAATAAAATAAATAAAATAATAAAGTTTACATAACGTCAATTTATTAACTAAATATCTAATAAATTCCTTACGATTAAGTGGTATTTATTGTATACCTAAGTATTTAATTAAAAAGTATATTTACCTTATTATTTATTTTATCTAAAGATTTAGATTTATTATTTTTTGAATTTTATAAAAATTTAGAATAGTAAATTGAATGAAATTTCATTTTTAAATTGAAGATTTATTGAACAAATTACGATGAAATAAATTAATGAAAAATTGTTACGAATTTTTAAAATTAGTTTATATGAAAATTTTTATTAAAATGTGATTTATAAAAATAACAGATGATATAAAATTTTAAATTAATTAAAATAATTTTTATCAAATTCGTAAAGAGAAGAAAATCAAATAAAATGTGTAAAAATACCTAATCTGGAATGTTGCAACGCAGCTTATTTTATATATGTACATTATTCGTTTGATAATAATAAAGGAATTGCTATTTAATTTTATTATTTGTTATTTAACTTTAATAAAAAGGAAGGAAAAATTAAATGCTATGTATTTAAAGATAAACTTAAAATCAACAATACTATGCATATTTAAATCATATTTTTGTTAAATTTGTTATTTATTATTTTAAAAATCTTTGTATTAATTATAAAAAGTTAAATAATTCGAAAGCAAAAAATATTAATATAAGAAGAGATTAAAATGAATCTCTAAGAAGAGTTTTAAATGAAGGTATTAAAATTTAAATGTTCTAAAATATAATTTAAAGTCACTCTCTTTGATGAAGATTTTTGGAGGGCCATGGATGAGACCGAAGCTGAGAGAGCTTTGAATATGGAGCCCTCGTCAGATGATCTGATTAGGAAACATTAATTAGTGTCCAGGCGACGTAATAATGAAAATCTTTTATAAAAAAATTTTTAATAAATTAAAATTTAAAAGGGCTCCACAGCGAACACTGAGCAATTGAATCCGGTGTCTAGAAATGTTGGAGGTACTTATTTTTTAATTATTTTTAAATTTAAAGAACAATAACAACTGACGAATTAGTTAAGAAATTAAATTTAGCAAAACAAGGTGAAGGTTTTCTAGAAGTATCTACGTTTCAAAGTAATAATTCAAAGAAACAACGTACTGAAAAATACTCAATTGAAATTGAAAGAAAAGATGGAAAAAGGGAAATTATTGAGACATTGAGTATTAATAGAATATCTAACGAATTACAATTCATTAATATAAATGGAAATAATTCTAATGTAAAAATTAGGGAGATGAAAAATAATTGAAATACTAATTGTCAAAACCAGATTATTAATAGGAATAAAAGATTTTTGGAGATTTTTTAATGGAAAAACAGAGGTTTCAAAAGGATATTATTTGATAAAGACTACTATTGGTAATGTTCTTTGTGGTGAAAATCAGAGAAACTTGAAAAAGTCAATGCTAGTATTTTGAAAAGATGTCGAATAAATCTGATGTTAAATCCTGCCGAGATTTTAAAATGTTAACATAAAAGAAAAAGATAAAATTGTTCAGAAAGTAATTCCGCAGTAAAACAAATTACGAAACGATCAAATTTATCGTCTATATTATAGTGTTGTTATATTTTCACAGATTCTTACATACAGAAGACATGGGTTAAAAATAAAATCTTTACTAATAGAATTTTTATTAGAATAATATTTTGAGTGAATTAAATGAAATTTTATTTTAAAATGAGAATTTATTTATTAAATTACGATGAAATAAATTAAATAAAAATCTGATATGAATTTCTTAAAATAATTAAATTAAAAAACAAAAGTGATATAAAAGTTTGAATTATAGATATCAATTTTTATAAATTTGTTGACAATATAAAAATTATATAAAAATAAACTTTTTATTTTAATTGAATCATTTAAATAATACCACGAGTCTTGTATAAGCCTTTATTGAAATTTATAAAATTTATGTTTTTAGCTTGATGTACAGTATAAAACTAAAAGAGAGGCAGATTTATAAAAATCTTGAAAAAAAATTTTTTTACTTTGGTCTAAACACTAAGATAATAAGAAAATTGAATAAAACATTTTTAAATTCGAAATAGAATTCGAATTATTTAAAATTTAAATTATTCGAATTATTGCTGATTTGACTAGTGAAGAGAGGTTTTTATTTCATATTCCAGAAGGCCTTTCGACTTATGGTGTTAATTGTCCATCAATGAACATGGTTCATAAACAAATTAAGTTTATTTAACAACGATGAAATAAAATAGCAATAAAATTTTTAAAGATATTTATAAATGACACATATTCGCATATATCAAATGTAAAATTTAAATTTTTAAGCAGATTTAATAAATAAGTTAATTTTATAAAAATGCCTCAGTAAAATACATGTTGAAAATGAGATTAATATAAACAATACAATTTCGAAAATTATTGTCATTTTCTCGAAATATGATTGTCAAGATATAAAAATACTAATGTATTAAATATTTGTCTCTGATGATTATAAAGGTTCATTGGCCAAGTGTGAACTGTAAACTGGGAGTTAAATGGAACAATGGAAGAACGAAATAAATTTTAAATAAAAATCTTATTTGATAAGATTATCATAATATTAGTTTAACTCAATTAATAAAATAAAATAACGACAAATAAAGTAATTAACAGCAAATTGTTCAAATGATATGAAAAAATTAAATTGGAAATTATGTTAAATTATATTGAATTTGCGTGTTAACGCTAAATTATTATTAGAAAAAAATGTCATCATTTTTTATAAAATTCGTGAATAAATTATTTTAATGAAGGTACGTGTTTAATGAAAAGATGGCAAAAGACATCAGTATAAGAATAAAATTTTTTATTAATAGAATTTTTATTAGAATTATATTTTGAGTGAAATTGAATGAAATTTTATTGTTTAAATAAAAAATCGAATTATGATGAAATAAATTAAATAGAAATTTGATATAAATTTCGGAAATTAGTTAAATTAAGATTTTATTAAAATTTGATTAATTTTAAAATTGATTTTTTTAAATTTAATTCATTTTCTAATAAATTCTCTCATTCTATAACAAAAGTAAGATTAAATTTTTAAGTAGATTTATAAAAAATCAAGTTCATAATAAAAATTAATTCAGTTATCTAGTTAAATTTTTTATGTATAATTTAACCAAGGGCAAATTATACATTTGTTGCAAATTGTACAAATTGTTATTGTTTTTAAATAAATAAATAAATTTATTTTTTTTCTGAAATTTTATTTGTTTGAATAAAGTATATTGAGTTAAAGTTAATTTAAAGTGAATTATTATTATTAAAATTAAATTATAAAATGAATACATAATGCTATTTTGCAAAAAATATATTTAAAAATAATCTAAACGAAATAACTTATAATCATCATTTTAAAAGATTTAGCACTTTAATCGGCAAGAGAAGTTGTAGAATTATACTTGGCACACGAATCATAGAAAGCCAAATTAATAACATAAAAAATATTTATATAGCGTCTAGCTTCAAATAACTTGCTATATACACTCTGTCAGAAAACTATAAACGCAGGTCAAAATTTTGTCTTAAAACCTATTTCTCTGTAGGAATATTTAAATTTCTATTTTAAACCTATATAATAAAGTTAAAAAAATAAGTTAAGTTACTTTTTACATGAAAATTTGGTGTTTTTCGGCATATTTTTCTACCTTTATCAGAATTGACCGTCAGAAATCTATAAACGCACTCGTAGACCCATATCTCACATCAATGTCGAGATCCAGATACATCGAAAATCAACGTAAATGGGGGGTAATGCTCTTTAAAAAATATTTTCGACCCCTTATGGTTTGTTTTAAATTTCTATTTTGGGCTCATTCGAAAGCCCTTAAAATTTGCTATAAGATAGCATAAGTTTAATTTTATAGAAAAAATATTTCAGAAAGTTATTAAGTCTTAAATTTCTAAAGCAGAGTAAAACACCTAAATGCCCCATAAAATTAGCTCCGGAAAATTAACGTCCTATATATCTCTATTGAATTTTTTCTGAGTTATAAGAGTTTTGATATCTTACAGCAAATTTTAAGGGCTTTCGAATGAGCCCAAAATAGAAATTTAAAACAAACCATAAGGGGTCGAAAATATTTTTTAAAGAGCCTTACCCCCCATTTACGTTGATTTTCGATGTATCTGGATCTCGACACTGAAGTGAGATATGGGTCTAATTCTTTTTTATTTTTAATAAGGGAGGGATAACTCATTAAAGAAATATAAAATTATCCATATTTGATTGTTTGTAGTTATAAAAATCACGAGTGCGTTTATAGTTTTCTGACGGTCAATTCTGATAAAGGTAGAAAAATATGCCGAAAAACACCAAATTTTCATGTAAAAAGTGACTTAACTTATTTTTTTAACTTTATTATATAGGTTTAAAATAGAAATTTAAATATTCCTACAGAGAAATAGGTTTTAAGACAAAATTTTGACCTGCGTTTATAGTTTTCTGACAGAGTGTATGATAATAAAATGAATTAAATAATATTAAATAATTTAATTTTTAATTAATTAGTAATAGTAATTATAGTAATTAACAATAATTAATAATAAGTTAATAATAAGTTTAATAATAAGTTATATTAATAACCTTAAGTAATTAATAATAGTAATTAATAATAATGTAAATATTTTGTCATCTGAAAAAGAAAAACTATTTAATTTAAGATTTCAAGGTAAAATTAACCAATGTATAATTAACCAATGTACAACTCAATGTATATTAATAACAACAACAAAAATGGCCGCCCTTCTATTGGGGGACACTCAGTTAACGTGTACCCCATTTATAATGTTTATAATTACAATTAATTAACCTTACTGGTTACAGCAAAATTAAAAATAAAATAAAAACTATTAAAATTTAAAAAAATTACAATAAAGACAATCTTGAAGTCAATAAAAGTCAATCAGTCTTGAAAAAGTCAATCAATTTTTTGAATTAATTGATTTTTTGGAAATTTTTCTTAAAATTTCTTGAAATTTTCTGAATCATAAAATTATTCCTCCATTCAAAGTATTAAAAAATATTTTTCCAGTTTTAATGCCTCATTCCAACTGATCCAAAACTCTATTTGTAATAATAACAGCAAGCTAAATTATAATTTAAATAAAGATGATTAATGATAATAAAATTTAGAAACGTAACAATTAAAAAGTAAAAAATTCTATAACATTTATTATAGTTGGTTTAATCAGCCAAGTTTTAATTTAAGGTGTTAATGAATATTATTCAATTATTTCGTTTTATTCAAAAATTATCGATAACTGAGGAGCGTTTTTGATAATATATTAATGTTTCATAAATTAAATCTTGATTAAATAAACCAATATCAAATTAGATTTTTGATTTGGGTAAAAAATTAAAATAGATTACCTTGAGAGTAATTTATAAAATAAAAATCTAGAAAAAACTTTTTGTTATTAAAAATATCAACAGCTACTATTGTTTTTGATAAAAGAAATCAAAACATAGAAAAATTAAAATATTATGATCCTTGATATGTATTGGTGTTTGAAATGTATAAGTAATTCTTTAATAGTTTGTTAATAAATTTAAATTGGTATTTTTTGAGTATTATAAATTTAAAATAAAATTACAATTTTAAAATAATTCAAAGTAATAATATTGAGGATCAAACAAAATATTAAAAATTGAGTTTTGAATAAATAAATTATTATTCACACAAAAAATTTTTATTATTATTCATATTGAGCTTTTTAACTTTAAGATTAATCCATCGAAAATCTTTTACTATTTTGGGAAAAAGGAACTGAGGGCTGAACAAAATATAAAAAATTGAATTTTGAAAAGAATAAAAAAATAAAATAGCATGCGAAATAATTAAAATAAACTTGTCATTATTTAATATTTATTAATATGTAAATAAATATTTTTTAGAAGCCAAGCGCTCGAAGGGATGAGAAGACCCTTCAACATTCTCACCTTTGCTTCAACATACTCCTCTCGCTTCTCAGGCACATCAATAAATAGAAAATGGAAAATAAAAATTTATATTTTTTATGTTAAATCTTTAAATGTTCACCTTTAATTTATTTTTTAATTTAAATTTTATTGGCTTTGATTTATTTAAAATGTAATTTTAAGTATTTATTTTTAAAATAAACATTTTTATTCTTTTAAATTTATTTCTTTAAATATTCTAAGCTTTAACTTTAAATTAGGTCAATTTTAGGTTTGTTTCTTAAATAAACAATATAATTTATTCTTTTTAAGTTAATCTCTTTCAATTTATAAATTTAGAAAATTTAAGTTTAATTACCCAAGTTTAAGGCTTTTTCTTCTCCTTTTCCTCTTAGGCTTTTACCTTTTAATGCTCTAGGCAATTTTATTAATTTTAATTATTTTTTTCGAAATGTATTGTTTCGAAATGTACGTAAAATTATAAATAATTTAACGTTTATAATAAAAATTTATTACTATTAGGTCCAAAGGCTTCTGCTGGATGACGCCGGCATTCTGAGGTACCAGCAACCCTATACTAAAATACGGTCGTCCTCTCACAGAGAGGACGACAAGGTTTCCACCTTAAAATATAAATTTTAATTAAATTTATTCAAATTTTTTCTTTACTAGACATCAAATCAACAAAAGGTGGACTTCAAATTCTTCATAATTCTTATTCTAATTTATTTAATTCTAGAACTTAATTATTCAATTTGCTAATGTATGTTTATTTTGATGTAATGATAATAATATAAAATTAAAATTTAGTTAAAATTTATAAAATGTTCACATACAGACCATAAATTATTTTATTAAAAGCAATGCTCAACAGTAAAGAAAAATCAAATGTCTAGTCAAATTACAAAATAACTTAACAACACAAATTAATCAGCTCTGCAACAATTATACATAAAACTTTTTATTGATATTTTAATAAATTGCTAAACTATGACATCACTATGACATCAAACAATCTTACAAACTGCGGATACTACATTTTTAAATAAAAATTTATTATTTTTATGGATTATTTTTATAGATAATGTTCTACAAATAAATTTATCTATTAAAAAATTATCATTAATAAATTATCTGCCTACTATCAAAATGCTATTAAATTCTTAACACGATATAAAGCAAATTTAAACTAGATAATAACGTATATATTAACTGAAATAATTAACTAATTGAACATTAAGTTACAACAAAAATTGTTTTAAATAATGCTTTATTTAAATAATTAAGAAATGCCACATTAAGCCACACAGCCCACTAGCCACAAAAGACATGCCAATCTTAGAGCTAGCGTCAACAAATAAAATTATTTTTTCCAGCAACCTCAGCAATTTGTCCATTTAATAATTTAATAAACAAAATATTAAATATTTGTTTTAAAAATTAATAAAAAAATGTCTCATTTTACATATTTCTATTAATTCGTATAGTTAACAAACTTAAATATAATAAAATGAAATTAATTTAAATATGTAAAATATAATTAATATAATAATTTTATAAATAATCAAATTAACCTACCATCAATAACAACAATAATTCAAATGTTGGCTGAGCTCTTCCTACATTTATCCAAATCAGTGAGTGACTGAACTTTTCTGTGCGCGGAGTTTTGAATAGATGTCAGTTGACTTTTTGGGTCGATTCCATTTTCTATAAAAATTTTATAGAAGAATGGATGAAGGATCATCATCATCAACAAATGTTGACAAATAAGGCAATGTTAACTGATTTATAGATTCTAACATATTAAAATGAATGATAATGATAAAATATTGGCAAAAATGATTAGAAATATATTAAAAATTATTTTAAATAATAGAGATAAACTATTAAATTCATTAAATTAAATTTTTTCAAATAAGTCAAAATTTTAAAAAATATAATTAAGTTGCAAATATTATGAAATAATATGACATCGATAAGAATGTATTTTCAAAAAAAATTAAATTCTCCAAGTTTAAAGTAGTAAAAACACCCTGTGACAAATAAAGCTGAAGAAATTAAATAATTAAACTTTATTTTAATTTTTATTTATAGCAGTTAAAAAATTCCAAATATTTTTATCAACACAAGCAAAGTAAAAAGTTATAAATAATTTAATATTTGTATAGAATTAAATTATATATCTATGGTCATAAACAATAAAAATCAAATACCAAATCATGGTAAGACACAGAAAAACAAAAATGATAAATTGTCTGCAGTGTTAAAATATTTCAGGAATAATTGTCCAACTTTGGTGAAAAAAAAAATATTTGTTCAATTTTGATTTAAAAAATTAAATACAAGCTATCATAAAGATAATTTATATTATTGCGATGATTTATTAAATATTTAAAGTTATATGAAATATTTTAATTAAATTTTTTCAAATGTTTACTGCTTAAAAACTTAAAAATCATCTTACAATAATCATTTCAATTTAAATAAAACATGTTGTAAAATATATAAATAGGATTAGTATATATTTTAAATCAAACTTGTATAAAATTTTTGCAACAAACCAAATTAATTACATTCGATTTTATGGAAGACATGATTATATAAAAAAATATATTAGTATAAATAATTATTTATTATATTATGTATTACATATTTTAATAAATTACTTTATTAAAAATATATCTAAATTAGCATAGAATATATTCGAATAGACATTAATTTTAAAGATGAGCACGACTGAATTCATGCTTCTCGGTCTAAGATATGCTCGATTATATTTGTGATAAAACTTTATACAATCGTTAACTGGATTGAATATAAATAAAAGAAAATCTTGAAAAAATATTGTTAATTTACGAAAAAACAATACTCCACTTCTGATGTTTAATAATTATTAAAAATGATAGTTAACATAAATTTTTTTAATATATGCATATATTTAAGCTTTAAATTTAGAAAATATACTTATTTAAATAAGATTATAAAATATTGTTTTATTTAAAAATAAAAATCTCATAATTCGTGGGATGAATGTATGTTTAAAACATAATTTAAAAAATACTAAATTTTAGTGAAGAGTGGCTAGAAGATATCTTGTTAAATTTCATCCTGATAAGGCGTGCCTGGCGGATTAGATGCTTGTCAACTAGTCAACTTTGTTAACCATTAACCACAAAGTTTAAACATGATTGTAAACTTAATTTAAACAAAATTAAAATTAGATATGTATAGATTTGCCAAGAGCATATATAATAATAAATTAATAAATAATAACAAAATTATTTAATTTCTATAGAATATTTAAAAGCTACTATTAAAAATTTATAAACGAATTATTGTATAATATTTTGTAATTAATAAAAAACTCTAAAATTTCAATTAATAAAAACTCTAAAATGCAAACTAATTAAATTTTATTTATCGTAATTAATAAAAAAACTCTAAAATGCAAACTCTAAAATTTCAATAAAACAAGATTTGTGAGGCAACACATCCGACAAGTACAATAGATAAAATTAAAGTTATTATACTAATTTAATATTTTTATAGTTATATTATAGTTATATTGAGAGATAATAATAAATTTTTAACAACGATGATTCAAACATATCAAACTGAATTGATAACAATCAAATATTATCCAGAATTATCAGAAATATGCTAAAAATTATACTAAATTAAATGATAGAGATAACTACATTTTAAATTCAAGTAATTAAATATTTTTAAATAAGTCAAAATATTAAAAAATATAATTAAATTTCAAATAATTGTTATATCGTTAAAATTGTATTTTTTAAATAATTCTCCAAGTTTAAAGCAGTTGAAACACGTTGTTTAAGACAAAGTTGAAAAAATTTACTAAATAAACTTTATTTTAATTTTTAATTATAGCAGATAAAAATTCAAAATATTTTGTTGATATAAGCATCTTAAAAAGTATCATATTTAAGGAAAATGTAAACAAATAAATTTATCTATTAAAATAATTATCATTAATAAATTATTTGCCTACTATAAAAATGTAATTAAATTTCTAACACGATATAAAGCAAATTTAAACTAGATAATAACGTCAAAATTTTCCAGCCATACCAAAAATTTGTCTATATAATAATTTAATAAAAAGATATTGAATATTTGTTTTAAGAATTAATTGCGAATTATTGTAATTCTATTTAGATAAATATATTTTAAATCAAAATCTAATGACACATTCTGTTTCAATTGATTTGTATGGAATTCAAAATTAAATATAATAAAATGAAATTAATTTAAATTAGTCAACTATAAGTATCGTTTCTGTGAGTGGATAAATTATTTTTTAAATAAATCTAAATTAGCATAAAATATATTCAAATATTACATTTATGTTAACTTTAAAGTAACTTATGTAAATTTTAATAAAATAATTATTTGTTAAACCGAAGATTAAAAAGTGAAATTTTAATGATACTCTTTCTCTAAAAAAATTAATAAAAATTGTTTTCTTTAAAAAATAAATTATTCTTTTGAATTAAAAATTTTTTGAGCTTTTGACTGTAAGATAAGTTTGATTGGAGTTAGAATTTATTTTAATTCTGATAAATTAAAGTAAAGTTCCGAACTTTCAGATTTGGTATTTGGAGAAAGTCGATCTTTGTTTTATTGGCGAGTGCTCAACGTAAAGAACTTGCAATCTTGTGCGTAAATAACTTGTAAAGAACTTGCAAATTTGTTTCCTACAATGTAATATAAATATTTAAAGATAATATAAATATTAAAGATATATAAATTAAAATATATGTATAAAGCTAGCAAAGAACAATTGTGGCAGGACAAGGATACAAATTTGAATAAATTAAAATAATACAAATTGTATTAAATTCTTATCGTAGAGTGGTGGAAAATATGAAGTTGTCTCTATTATACCTTCTTGTTCTTTGGAGAAAAAGGAATACAATTAATCAAAGTATATTTATATTATTCGATATGGACTATATTTTAGCATTATAAATATAAAAATATTAAATTAATATTAAAGAAAAAAGAAAAAATTTGAAGAAAAATTGTACATATTTTCCTTTGATTACTCAAATTTAAGAAATAAAAACTATAAACTCTGTGATTATAAGTGTTTAATTTGGGTAGTATTAGTTGGTCTAAAATTTCTATTAAATCTGAATTAAGAAAAAAATTAAAATAATTTTAAATATGAAAATAATTTTAATTGATTTAATTAAATTCTTATCGTAGAGCGGTGGAAAATACTAAGTTGCCTATATGCGAACTTCTTATTCCTAGTTGGTGGAGGGTGTGGAGGGAAGACAACATGTTTAGGGAATGCTCCTGCAACTGGTAGAAAATATTCTATTTGTAATTTTAGCCATTGATCTTAATGTTTTAATTACAGGTACAATGACCATGTGTCTTGTGTATTAAATTAAAATTGGAATTTATAATGCAAAATTTAATAAAAGTATGTATTAGTTTTATATACAGCATTAATAGACTAAAAGATTTGACCGATTTATAAATAACCTTGAAGAAAACAATTTTTACTTTGA
Organism: Meloidogyne enterolobii; assembly: GCA_963681835.1. NCBI lineage: Eukaryota > Metazoa > Nematoda > Chromadorea > Rhabditida > Meloidogynidae > Meloidogyne > Meloidogyne enterolobii. Next base: position 937,073 of record CAVMJV010000007.1, read on the forward strand.
TATAGGACGTTATGATAATAAGAAAATTGAATATATCTTTTTAAAAAATAATTCCAAACATTTTAACATGAAATATTTTTAATTAAATTTTTGACTATATTTATTGCTTAAAAAAGTAAAGATTATTTTAAAATAATCATTTCAAATTAAATAAAATTTGTGGTAAAATATATAAATTAAATTAGTATATATTTAATTCAAAAATCTTGTATCAAGTTCTTGTATCAAATAAGATTCTATTACATTTAATTTGTATGTAATTTACATTTAATTTGTTACATTTAATTTGTATATAAAAATATAATAAAATTAATTATATATAATATTTATTTAAAATAAATTGCTTTATTTAAAATATATCTAAATTATCATACTAAAGACCAATACGTCAACGTTCTTAGAAATTGGAACCAAAATAGATTTCGAAGCAAAATACGGCACTCAAATAATTTTAAATGGGTGATCAACGATGTGATTGCTTATCGTATCGATCTTGGGTAATAATTTATTAATTACAATAATGGAAATTATAAAGAAGAAAATGCTAAAATGTCATTTAAAAAAGTATTAAGTTTAAAATTTATAAAATGTTAATTTTTTTATTAAAAAGAAATTTTTCTAATTTAAAATTTAAATTATTCAAATTTTCGAAAAGTTTAAGGTTCTTTTAGAAAAGTTCTTTTAGAAAAGTTTAAGGAGCGGTCGTTTCCCCTTCCACTCCCCATTTTTATTCACATTTTATTTAATTAAATAAACGTTTAAAAAGTAATAGTAAATTTATTAGTCAAAAATTAAGAATAAAAATCTTTGTATAATTTAAAATATTTAAAAACTAGAAAAAACTTATTCTACACGTTAAATGGAATGATCTCAAACAAATTTTAATTCGTCTAATTATTGAAAAATTCGGTATCAAATTTGTTTTCTAAAAAACTATAGATTGTATTTTCCACGTTTCAGTACAAAGTTTGAGTATAAACTAAATTTCAACAATAAAGTTGAAAAAATATAATTTTGATTTATTTCTAATTATAATTTTAAAAAGAATCCCAAATATATCATTAATATAACTAAAGTAAAAATTGAAAATTTAGTTGGTTTTAAAGCTAATGTAAAAAAATTATCATGATAATAAAGCAATTAATTCAAAATTGACAAAATTTATCAATAAATTAAAATTGTGTGTAATAGATTTTATATTCTCCTTTGATATCTTGACCTAATGACACATATTTTCTTTCTTTAAAAAAAGACCTTCGAGGGTAATAATTTATAGAATACTACTAAATTTTAAAAATAATTTTAACGAAATTAATTTAAAAAGAAATTTAAATAAAATTGTGAACAAAATTATTAGTTATATCAATGACTCGATGTAAAAATATATATACATATTAATATGTCAGTTTATAAATGAGAGATGGAAGAAAATAGTCTTGATAATCTCCTTTAATAATTTGACTCAATGCACAATTATCAAACAAAGAGCGATCAGTTGGACTAACATATTAAACGATCCATTCACTGAATACAGTCAAGAGCTTCTCAATCTCGAAAGAAGACTGGTGGAAATTTATCAGGCTATTTTTTTAAACACACTTATCTTTTTAAAAAAATATATTCTCTTTTTACAAAAAATAAAAAAATATATATTTGAATATATTAAAAAATTTGTATATTTAAAACCCAAATATATCATTAATATAACTAAAGTAAAAATTGAAAATTTAGTTGGTTTTAAAGCTAATGTAAAAAAATTATCATGATAATAAAGCAATTAATTCAAAATTGACAAAATTTATCAATAAATTAAAATTGTGTGTAATAGATTTTATATTCTCCTTTGATATCTTGACCTAATGACACATATTTTCTTTCTTTAAAAAAAGACCTTTGAGAGTAATAATTTATATTATACTACTAAATTTTAAAAATAATTTTAATTTAAATAAATTTAAAAAGAAATTTAAATTCCATTTTTTTAAAAAAGATTATTTATCAATAAAAGATTATATATAAAATAAAAGATTATTTATTGTTTTAAAAAGACTAAGCAAAAACATATACATATTAATATGTCAGAGTTAATGAATGAGAAAAGAAGAAAATAGTCTTCATTGAGATGAGAAAAACAGACCTTCTTCTAAGTTTAATAACAAGTTATTTTTCACGTGAAGCAAATATATCAATTATTTGTTAATTAATATCATAGGCTCCGCCCCTTTTTACTAGATGGCTGTTCGGAATAAGCCACACCCAGGTAGACCTGCCAGTCTCTTATTTAAATCCTTTTTTCGGAGAATTTTATTATTAATTCATTAGTTATTATTGTTCTCAATACTCTTCTCCATTTTCGGTCCTTGCAATTATTTGTTAATTAATATATTTTGCTGAACTATAATATTTGTGCGCTTAATTATTTTAATACTACTTGACTGCAATAAATTTAATTTGTTTCGCAACCAACTATGTTTAATTTATGTGTCTTTTCCACGAGAGTTGGTAACATAATAATTGAAATTTATTTTGTTAAGACTTTTGTTTAAAGAATTACTTATTTAAACACAATTATCTTAATAATGCGGGAAAAAGAATATAAATCAATATAAAAAATTGATTCAGCGTTAAAAAACCGAGATATATTGTAGTAGAATTTTTGAACACTTCAATAACGAATATATTTTTCAGAACATTTTGACCATAAATTAGAATAATAGCAATAAAATTTTTAAAGAAAAATATACATGCAAAATATTCTTATATATCAAACGATTCTTCCATAAGAAGAATCGTTTTACGCATTTGAAGAAATATTGGAAAATTGTATGGCACCTCGTTCCTCAAAATCAACAACCGCGGCTACTACTAATATTATATTTATAATTCTAAAATAATAAAATTACCTTCAATATGAAAATAAAAAAGGTTATTCGTTATTATTTGCAATTCCTACAAATTTTAGAGAATGAAAAAGAATTAAATTGTTATACTTTTTCTTAAAAAGTTGTAAAAAATTATAAGTAAACGCAGAAAAATATATTTTTTATATTAAATATATTTTTTTATATAAAAATATTTAAACAAAAAAATACAGTTGCGAATCAAATAAAAATTTATTGCAGTCAAGTAGTATCAAAATAAGTAAGCGCACAAATATTATAGTTTAGCAAAATATATTAATTAAAAATAATTGCAAGGACCGAAAATGGAGAAGAGTATTGAGAACAATAATAACTAATGAATTAATAATAAAATTCTCCGAAAAAAGGATTTAAATAAGAGACTGGCAGGTCTACCTGGGTGTGGCTTATTCGAAACAGCCATCTAGTAAAAAGGGGCGGAACCTATGATATTAATTAACAAATAATTGATATATTTGCTTCACGTGAAAAATGACTTGTTATTAAACTTAGAAGATAACACTTGTTTCGAAGCCGAGTTCGTAAAGAGACTGCGGGGCGTCCGCAAGAACCCCCGCCTCGACCCACACCTGTGAGTGGAAGCCATTCCACTTAATCAACACTTCAGTCAATTCACCATCATCATTAACCTTCTTATCAAATGGTCCTGTAAACCCCCAAAAAGCTTTTCCATCTATTACAGAATCCGGTACAATCGTATCCTGAATTTATAAAAATTTTAAAATTAAATAATTAGAATTTTTTAACTAAAATTTTTTTAATTTCTGAGCATTATCAGCTATTAAATTATAATCAATCCGACCCGCGCCAAAGGCTCGTAATCAGAAATGATTAATAATTTAATAACTAAATATGCAAAAAAAGAATAGGAATTTGAGGGACAATTTGAAGTTGAGGGATTAAAAGTTGAAGGAGCAGAAGAAGTTGAAGGAGGAGCAGAAGTTGAAGGAGGAGCAGAAAGATCACGAAAAATTTGTTCGACTAAAAATAGTTTATAATTTTGGTATTAATATAGAATAAGATAATTGACAATACCAGTAGATATTAAAGCAGGATTTGGCAAAACTAATAAATAAAAATTTTAGAAATATAAACAAATATAATTGTTCAAACCTGAAGAAGAGGAGGAAGAAGAATTTTTTGGTAAATCTAATAAATAAAAATTTTAGGTATATAAACAAATATAATTGGAATTACCATAATTAGCATTTGATGGAGGATTTTGTTTTTGTTTTGTTGTTTTGTTTGGGTTTGTTTGTTTTATTGTTTTGGGGTTGGTAAGTCGAACTAAACAATTAAAATTTCAGATTTCATACAAAAAAATTACCCGGCAATGGTTTGCGTTTTATTTTTGGCCTGTCTGCTTTTAATAATTTACGTGCACCTTAAATAATTAGGTTTTTTTTCAAATAAAAATAAAATTACTTCTGATAATAATGGAAAAGCTTACACGGGGTTTCTTAACAATAGGAGGTGTATCTTCAACTTAAATCACAATTCATAAAAATAAAAACAAAAAAAAACAAACTTTCTCCGTCTGTTGAGTCCACTTCCAGTAGTTCTTCATCCTCTCCAAAAAAGTTCTCATCACTGTATGTCAAGTAGAAGATGAAATCCTCTTCGTGATGATGCTATTATTTTAAAAATTTTATACCAACAAAGATCAGGGATTGACCGGGTTACGCTTACTTTATACTAGTAGTAACACGCTTATAAAATATTAAGAACCTTGTCACCGTTTTGTAATTTTTTGAAAAATAAAATTTTTAAAGACCTGATACAGTTGCCCCATTGTAGTCATAGTCTGTAAAATTGGGGATCTGAAATGTAAAATTAAAAAAAATAACTTGCGGTATAAGAGAGTTAACAAAGAAGAATAGCATTTGTTCAGGACGAAGATGAATCCTTCAATAAAAAAATTTTCAATTGTGTAAAAGTTAGAAGGATGATAATATTTAGTTTGGCCCGTATAGTTTTGTATTCCCTCTGTATAAAACACTCATTACCCAAATATTTAATAAGCCCAAAAAAATTTTGTAGTAAACTAACCTTTTATGGATTAAGAAGTAAAATTGTCCAACAGTAAGCTCTGAAGGAACCAGGTACTTTTTCTTATCCAAATCACGTAAACGAGACTTCGGCGACTCGATTTTAAAATGTTTTTTGAAAAAATTTAAAAAAAACCTTCTCAACAATAACAGGAACCCGATTGGTAAATTTACGTTTAATCTTCTCGACCACAGCACGGCGCTTCTCAAACTTATTTTCCTTCCAGTTCATACTTTTAAACATAATTTTAAATAAAATTAATAAAATTGTAAAAGCGATCATCTATAAATAAAAAATGTTTAAAAATATTGGATAAAACTGAAAAATTGGGAAAAAATAACTGCCGTTAAAAAAGTAATCAATAGAAGAGAAAACGGACAAGAAAGAATCAATAAATGACCATTTACTCTTGGTTTTTAGCGTTGAGTCTCATCGATTGAGTCCACACTGTTTTTTAAACATTTTCGCCAATGTACATTTGAGTCTTACCATTTTTTACTCGCCAAAAGAAAATTAGCAATTTGTACTTATTAGTTAAAGCGGAGGGGAAAAAAACAAAAAGAAGGCATCGTCATTTACAAAGAGAAGGCATCGTCATTTCAGGCATCGTCAAAGATGCCTGAAATGAGCTATGGAAATTATGAATTTAAATTAAAAATATTTATAAAATATAAGCAAAAATAATTATGAGAAATAAATTTATTAAAAATTATATCATCACAAAATACATAAATTTTAGATTTAGTATACATATTTCGTTAATAAATAAAGCATTAAATTTAATTTTTAAAATATAATTTTGCTAAAATCATATAATTATAATAATAAATTTAATGAAGGCTTTGTGTGAATAAAGAAAATGTTAAAAATATTTATTAGTTTTTAAGATTTAAAAGGAAACTTAAATAGCTAATCTGACTTAAAAACTTTTAATGGTATTTAGAGTAAAATTACAACTATTTATTATTACAATTGCTTAGGCATATATTTTAGAAATAAATTGGTTTACTACAATATACATAATTTAACTATTTAAGATAAATTTAAATATAAAGCTAGCAACGGACTCAGAAAAGAGTATTTGCAGCAGGTCAATGAGAAAAATATTTAATTTATTAAGTAATATTTAAATTATTAAGTATTAATTGAACAAATTATGTTATATAAATATTCGAAAAATTTATAAATTAATTATTAAATTTTATTGAAAAAATATGAGAAAGTAGAAAATAATTAAAAAATTACAAATTGATAAAAAAATACATTTATTACGTTAATTGTTCTAATACAAGCACATGCCAATCCGAGACAAAATTGAACACCTTTTTTGTTTTATTTAAAAATAAAAATGAAGCTAGTAAAATCAAGTAAGTTATAAGAGAATGGTAGATTTAAATAAAATTAACAATTGTGTAATTTTACACAGCTAATCAATTTTCAATTAAATAATTCTAAACAGTTTATTAAATAACAGAGTTGACTTAAAACTTCAAAGATATTTAAAGTAAAATTAAAAATATTATTATAATTGTTTCGACATGATATGATAGAAATAAGTTTGTTCCCTACAATGTAATATAAATATTTAAGGATAATATAAATATTAAAGAAATGTGTACAAAGCTAGCAAAAAACTATTGTTGCAGGACAACGATACAAATATGAATAAATTAAAATAATATAAATTGTATATTAATTGTAAAATAATGTTATTTATGTATTCGAAAAATTTATAAATTATTTACTAAATTTTCTAGACAAAATAATGAGAAGAGTTTAATTATTAAGCTATCTATATAAAAATAAAAAAAATTAAAAGTGTTTATTATGTTTTTACGAAATACATAGTTAATTAATATTTAAAAATAAAAATCTTCCTCAATAATATAAATGTTTAAAACGAGATTAGAATATAAAATTACAAATAAAGTTGAAATAAAATTATATCGGTCAAAAAGCTGTAGTATTCAGTTATGACTACTATACATAAAGTTATATAAGTAATATATGTTAAAAAATAATAAATTCAACAAGATTTTCAAGCCTTCTTTGGCCAATTATCCTTTTTTATAAAATAAATTAATAAAAATCTATTGTTTATTCATATATGTATTACATATATAATAAAAAGATACAATTTTTAACTTAAATTACAATTTTCAAAAATTTAATTGTATAATAAAAAATATTAATATTATAATTTTCAAAATTCTTCAAATAACAAAGAAAATATTTAAATTTTTAAAGAATTACAAAAAGTTCACAAATAAAACAAGTTTCTCATCACTTTTATAAATAAATTTAACTCTTCTTTAAAAAATAAATTTGTTGTGCAAAAGCACTTGCTTATTTTGTTTGTGTTTGACAAGGAAAAATAAAGCCAAGCCTACTATGCTTAGGTCAAATAAACTGAATGGGTAAAAATTTAAATTCAGTAAAATAATTAACTACAAAATTGTATTAAATAATGAATAAATTAATTTAAGATGTTAACCTCTCTGCCAGTCAGCCTGATCTGCTTTTATTAGATATTTTTAGTTAATGTAATTATTTTCTATCTTTTCTAAATAAACATAAATAATAAATTAATTTAAGATGTTAGCCTCTCTGCCAGTCACCATGATCAGCTTTTATCTATGTAGATATTTTTAGTTAATGTAATTATTTGCTATCTTTTCTAAAAAAAATAAAATAATATATTTAAATAAATAATTGTGAAAAAAATTATTAGAATTTATTTGATTATTCTCATTCAATTTATAGAAATGTTATAAATTACTACGTATCAATCGGTACATTATTAAAGCTAGCTAAACAAATAAATTTATCTATTAAAAAATTATCATAAATTATTTCCTAATATCAAAATTTAATAAAATTTTAAATATTGAAATAAAGCAAATTTTAAATTATAGCTAATAACGTTATAAGTAATTTTTTGATAAAAAAATGTTGTCAAACAATACAGCAATTTACCAGAATTTCCTCAACAATCTTGCAATATTCCAGCACTCAAAAATTTGTCCATTTAATAATTTAATAAAAAATATTAAATATTTGTATAAATAGTATTTGCTTTAAAATTCAATTAAAAATTATTGTAATTCTATTTAGATAAATACATTTTAAATTAGAGATCGGAACGGGATCGGGACCCGGTCCCGTTTCCCGGTTTCCCGGTCCTTTTTCCCGGCTTTTTTGAAGATGCCGGGATGAAACCGGGATCGGGAATTCCCGGTTTTCCCGGTCCGGGTCCCGGCCGGTTAATTTTCATTTCCCGTTTCCCGTTCCCGATCCCGGCTTTTTTTGGACCGGGAAACCGGGAAAAATTCTAGCAGCTAATTTTAAATATTTTTGCTTGGCGTTTTGATTTTTGACTTAAAAATATTGGAGATCTTACAAAAATTCTCAAAATTTTCGCCTGCGGCGCTGAAAACGGAAGAAATTTGGCAGTTTGGCCTTCCAAAATTCTCAGAATTTTCGCGGAAGAATTTGGAATGGAGAAATTTGGAGATATTATTGTAGGAAAAGTTGAGGGAAGTTAGTGTATTAAGTCATCTTTATCCCTCTAAATCCATTAGATCTGCCTTAATCATCTGATAACATTGCCTTCCATTTGAAGGGATTTGAAAAGATATCAGGTGATATAGGTGGTTGGAGGTCTTTCTCCACAATCTCTCTCAATGCTACCCAACAAATACTTGAATCTCTCGATGTCTCTTTTAATCACTGATATCACTATTGCACAGAGAAGATCAGAGTGGATTTGGAGGGATTAAATAAAAATTAAATTAAATAAAAATTAAATCAGCATCAAGGTGGATTAGGAGGAATTAAAGGGAATCAGATGAGGAATACATATAGGCGATATAAAAAATTAGGGGAGGCTATCGGGAGATCCTCAACTCGAAAATCTCCTAATATCCCACAATCCTTCTCTAGCCTCTCAAATCCCTTCAGCCCTACGTAATCCGCTTTATGTTTTAATTTATTGTAATTTACATTTGTTTTATTGATTTATTTTACTGATTTATTAAATTCTTCTATTTATAAATCAGATTTTTCAATAAATAACTACTCCCACAACTTTTTAAAATTTTTAAATGGATTTAAAATTTTTTTTTAATTTCCCGGTTTCCCGGTCCGGGTCCCGGTCATTTTTGACCGGGATGAAACCGGGAACGGGAATTCCCGGTTTTCCCGGTCCGGGTCCCTCCCGGTCGACCTTCAGAACCCGTTTCCCGTTTCCCGGTCCCGGTTTTTTCAAAATTCCGATCTCTATTTTAAATCAAAGTTTAGAGTCTCATTTTATTTCTATTGATTTGTATGGAAGTCAAAGTTAAATATAATAAAATGAAATTAATTTAAATAAGTAAAATATGAGTTTATTTTTTTATCAAAAATCTAAATTAGCATAAAATATATTCGAATATTACTTTTCTGTTAAAAAACGATCAAGATAATATTAATAAGTTTAAACATAATATTTGATTAAACAGAAAAATTAAAAGTTAAAATTTTAAGAAGGGATACAAAGAAGAACTTTTCAACGTGTTCAATCTGTTTATAATTCAGGGTTAAAGTGAAATTAGAAAAGAAAAGGGCAAGAACTAAAGAAAAAAAAGATAAAGATTATTAAATTTTTTTAATCACTTTATTGTATTAAATTAATCAGACACATGAACAATAAATTTTAAATAAAAAATTATTTGATGGAAATAAAAAAATAAAACAACAAAAAAAGTAATGAACAGCAAATTGTCAAATGTTATGAAAAAAATAAATTAGAAATTTCGTTAAATTAAATTGAATTTGCGTGCTAACGCTAAATTCTTATCAGAGAAAACTCATCATTCTTTATAAATTTATTAATAAATTATTTTAATTAAAGTATGTGTTAAATTATGTAAAGTATTGCAGAAGACTTGGGTTCAAAATAAAATTTTTATGAATAGATTCTGATACTCCGGGTCAACACTTGGTAAACTTTCATAAATTTTAATAAAATCCATAATACATTATTTCGATTTATTTAATTAGAGGAGTCTCGACGCTAACGGATTTAAAATACGTCGGTGTAACCAGAAAAATACATGAACGTTTCAGATTACATAAACATACAAAAACATTTAAAAATATACAGAATGCGGAACTTTAATACAAAATTTATCCTTAAAAAATGAAAAGTTTTTGGGTAAAATTTTCACGTCTCCTTTATAACTAACATTTAAGAAGGTATATGCTTCTATCTTCTCGACTAGGATATAATTTACTTAACAATAACTTTAGTTCATGTGTTACTTATCAATAACTTTAGTTCATTGTTAACAATAAAATTAATAAAATTAATTTTTAAGATTAAAAACTTTTAAATTTACTTCGTTACGAAAACGTATTAAGAACAATTTAATCACATTTGCTACACAATCACAACAAATTCTTAACAACAATTTAAGTGTTAACAACAATTTAACAAGGTGTTAAAACATTCAGTAAATATAGTAATTTTTATATGGTTTAAAAACAAAAATAAAAAAATCTATTATGAAAAATATTCAAAAAATATATTAGATATGACATAAAAGAAACTGCATAAAAATTATAAAAATTAATTAAAAAATGTCTTATTTAAAATTAAATTTATTATCTACCAACTTCCAATCTATACCAACATCCAACCCTACAAATAAGGAAATTTGGTGTTAATAGACGAGAATGGCTGGAATTTTATGAAAGTTTTAAATGTGCCGTGGACATTTCTGTTGCACTAAATAAATATGAATATAAATACAAATATGTACTATAAAGCGTTAATATTTTACTATTATTGCTATGTGTATTTATTTATTGATATATTATTATGCATTAGAAACTTACATGTATTTATTAAGAAATTCTTTATATATTTAATATAAAGAAAATAAATTTTAAAAAGAAATTAATTTCGTAAATACTACCGGACTTATAGAGAAATTCACCAACAAATATGCTTTTTAAAAAATGATTGCTTTTATTGTTCAAGTTTTAGTATAATCTTTGATTATAAACTGAATTTCAACAATGAAGTTGAAAAAATATAATTTCGATTGATTTCTAATTATAATTTTAAAGAGATTGCAAAATATATCATTAATATAACTAAAGTAAAAAGTGAAATTTAGTTGGTTTTAAAGAGTAATGCGAAGAAAATATCATGATAATAAAGCAATTAAATCAAAATTAACAAAATTTATCAATAATTTAAAATTGTTTGTAATAAATTTTATATTCTCCTTTGATATCTTGACCTAATGTCACATATTTTCTTTCTTTAAAAAAGACCTTCGAGGGTAATAATTTATAGAATACTACTAAATTTTAAAAATAATTTTAACGAAATTAATTTAAAAAGAAATTTAAATAAAATTGTGAACAAAATTATTAGTTATATCAATGACTCGATGTAAAAATATATATACATATTAATATGTCAGTTTATAAATGAGAGATGGAAGAAAATAGTCTTGATAATCTCCTTTAATAATTTGACTCAATGCACAATTATCAAACAAAGAGCGATCAGTTGGACTAACATATTAAACGATCCATTCACTGAATACAGTCAAGAGCTTCTCAATCTCGAAAGAAGACTGGTGGAAATTTATCAGGCTATTTTTTTAAACACACTTATCTTTTTAAAAAAATATATTCTCTTTTTACAAAAAATAAAAAAATATATATTTGAATATATTAAAAAATTTGTATATTTAAAAATTTGAATATATTAAAAAATAATTTATTTTGTGAAAAAGAATTTAAAATAATATTTTTATATTTTAGTATTATAGTAATTTATGACAATTATAACTTCTTGTCATTAAAAGAAAAATCCAACTAAAAATTAACAAAAAGACCTTATTAATTAAAATCCTTATTTTACTACTTATTGATCAAATTACTTGGATTACACTAAAAAAATTTTTTTAATTAAAATTTGATGTTTAGAAAAATTAAAATTTAATGTTTATCTAAGGAAATTAATGATTAATGTTTGTTAAAGATTGAATCAAAATTTTAATGTTGGCAATTATTTATAATACACTACAAATTTTAAAATATATTAAATTTAAATAAAGTCTAAAAATAAATTTATCTATTAAAAATTATCATTAATAAATTATCTGCCTACTAGCAAAATGATATTAAATTCTTAACACGATATAAAGCAAATTTAAACTAGATAATAACGTATATATTTATTGAAATAATTAACTAATTTAACATTAATCACTACAAAAATTGTTTAAATAATGCTTTATTTAAATAAATAAGAAATGCTAGCCACGAATGACATGCCAATCTTAGAGCTAGCGTCAACAAATAAATTTATCTTTTAAAAATTGTTATTAATAATTATCTACCAACTACCAAAATGTTTAAAATTTTTAACAACGATATAAACAAATTTTAAATTAGATAAAAACGTTATGAAAAATTTTTAATATACATAAATCATTTTGATAAAAAATGATGTACTGCAATTTGTCTATTATTTATTTATACAATTTATCCATCAATCAAGCAAATTTCCAGCAACCTCAGCAATTTGTTCATTTAATAATTTAATAAAAAAATATCAAATATTTGCTTTAACCAAGGAAAGGATAAAAAAGTTAATAAATTTTGAATCAATTTATTATGTTATTTTTTTCTTGGAGCTAAAATAACTCTGGAGATTTATATACATAATTATTTAATCATATGATGTTAAATTGGAATACTATTAGTAATGAAAAATTGTAAGTATAAAGGAGAAATTCTCTATTTAATACTATAATTTGATATTAAAAAAATGTCAAGAAAAATTTAATCATAGAAGGTTTCTTTTCCTCCCTTTTTAACAATTATCTTTAATAAATAATTGACCAGTTCGGCCCATTTTTTGGCGGATGCACAAATGGTTGGCCATCCCATTCTCTTTACCGGATGATCCTGACCCGACATAAGAACCTTATCATTTTATCACACTCGCGATTTAAATGATTTCACATTTAAATTTCGTTCACATTTTCATTGTTTTTCGTTTAATTACTCAAGTGAAGTTTGAGGTGTAACAATAAATATAATCTCAATCGGTAAATATAAACAGAATCCTTACTTTAAATTTTGTGATATTATCAATAAATCTATTAATTAATCTTTTATAAAAAAAGTCTATTACATATGTATATTTTCAAAACAAGTAGATTGATGCAAAATAAACGATATTTATATAAAGAAATTAGGCACTCTTTATTTTCTTTAAATATTATGTTTAACTGTTTAAGTCATCATAAAAATAGATAAATCGAAAAAATAAAATAATATAATTATACGACATGGCGCAACTTGTTCATTTACTTATTCTTTCTACTAATTTTCTAAAATATTGAATAATAAAAGCATGGCTTGAAAAATTTATTTGTTGTACTTTAAATTAGTAATAATAATTTTTATAAATTAAATATAAAAAATTTATAAATTAATTATAAAATTAAATATGGTTATCGATAATAAAATGAAACATGTATAAGTACAGATCAAGGATTCTATAAGAATGATTAATAAAGGATTAATAATCTAATTGTAAAGTTATCGGGAGAATTTTAAACGAGACTACTATCAGTTCAGTGCTCACATTTTTACTAATTTTATAAAATATTCATGGAAAATGGCTGGGTTGCTTTAATAAAACAAATGTTTAAAAAGAGAGGTTTACATCGCACACAAAGAATTATTATTAGCAAATAACTGCTAATACAATAACTGCTAATACATTCAACAAGAAGATATTTTCTAGAATTCTTTAGCCTATTAAATTTTTTATAAAAAAATTAATAATAATCATTTGTTCATTCATATTATATATTAAAAGATTAAATTTTGAAATAAAATTTTTTAAAAATTTAATTAGAAAATAACAAATAAAAATATTTAAATTTTCAAAATTCTTTTAAAAATATGTATAGCAAAATTAATTTAATAACAAAGAAAATATTTACATTTTTAAAGAATCAAAATTATATTGACAAGATTGTTTAAATTTTGAATGATTTGTTTATTGCTACAATAGTCGGATAAATTAAATGTGCTAAAATTTTAAATAACATTTAAAAGAATACCTTTAAAATGCGATGCAAGTTTTCTAAAAGATTTTTCAATTGATGGAGTATATGGCATTGAATAGGAGAGTGTGATCACAATTGGAGTGCTCATACAAAAAATATCAAAAAGTTCAAAAGAATATGCAGAACAAAATTGAGACTATAAATCACGAATTTTTTATATTATAAAAATAAAATTCTAATAATTGAATTTAAATTCTTATTAATTAATAAAAAATAATAGAGTAAGGAAAAATTACACTTAATATAATTTTTAATTATAACTTGAATTATAAAAATTTAACCAACATATAAAATAACAAATTAAATTATTATTGTTTTAAGAGTTATTATAACGAATTATGTAATTTTCAAATATTTGCATTAAGTTTAACCGATATTTAACATTTTGTGGTAAATTTTCTTCATTGTAAAATTTACTAAATAAGATTAAATAATTTGAATTCTTTAATTAAGAATAAATACAAGGTTAATCTAAAAAAGAAAAACATAATTTGCACTAAATTTTTAATTAATGATTTACCAGCTGATCCGGAACTACATTTATAAGAACAGCGGTCTAAATTTCAAATTTAAATAAATATGTTTAACTATTATAAAATATACTCATGTAATAAGTAAAAAATAAAAGATTCTATAAAAATTGTAACAATTATTTAAATATGCAAAACTATAACAATAAACAAAAATTTCACCATAGTACCGCTTCACTTCTCGTTCCTCGGGACAAACAACAAATGAATTTAATTGAAATTTAAGAATTTGTTATGCAAAATTAATAATACTTAACTATATTCATAATAATTATTCCAATTTAAATAAAATTTGTTTTAATTTAGATAAATATGCTTTAAATATAAATATCTCTCACAAGTGTATCATTATATCAAATTAATATTAGGAAAAAAAACAAGAAAGAATTGAAGAACTATACAAATATGAATATAAATACAAATATGTAGAATTTTTTTAATATCAAAAAGAATAAATATAAAGTATTTAAAATTAAATATTATTAATAATAATTATTTAATAAATATTATTAAATCTTTTTAATTTTAGCCAATCAAAGAATGCGAATGCGCCACCAATTAAGAACCACCCATTAAAAGAAAAAATTTAATCTTGTGATTTTCTCTCATCCGTTTTATAAATATATTTTTCTCTTCTTTAAAAAATAAATTTGTTGTGCAAAAGCTCTTGCTTATTTCGTTTGTGTTTGAGTGGGAAAAAGCAAGCCAAGCCTACTATTCTTAGGTCAAATAAACTGAGTGGATAAAAATTTAAATTTAGTGAAATAATTAACTACAAAATTGTATTAAATAATGAATAAATTAATTTAAGATGTTAACCTCTCTGCCAATCACCATTATCAGCTTTTATACATATAGATATTTTTAGTTAATGTAATTATTTGCTATCTTTTCTAAATAAAATAAATAAAATAATATATTTAAATAAATAATTGTGAAAAAAATTATTAGAATTTATTTGCTTATTCTTATTCAATTTATAGAAATATTATAAATTACTACGGATCAAGAGGTACATTATTAAAGCTAGCTAAACAAATAAATTTATCTATTAAAAAATTATCATAAATTATTTCCAAATATCAAAATTTAATAAAATTTTAACTAACGAAATAAAGCAAATTTTAAATTATGGCTAATAACGTTATAAGTAATTTTTAATATATAATAAATTTTTAATAAAAAATTGTTGTCCAACAATACAGCAATTTATTAGCATTTTCGCGATAATCTTGCAATATTCCAGCAATCAGAAATTTTTCCATTTAATAATTTAATAAAAAATATTAAATATTTTTATGAATAATATTTGCTTTAAAAATTAATTAAAAATTATTGTAATTCTATTTAGATAAATACATTTTAAATCAAAGTATAGATTCTATTTTATTTCTATTGATTTTTATGGAAGTGAAGAGATTAATCAACATGAGCAATGGAAAAACGAAATAAATTCTAAATAAAATTTAAATAAAAATCAGATTTGCTGAAAATATAATATTAGTTTAACTCAATTAATAAAATAAAATAACAACAAATAAAGTAATTAACAACAAATTGTTTAACTGTTATAAAAAATATATATTAGAGATTTTGTTGAATAATAACACATTTTCCTCCAAAAATAAAATTTTTAAAAAAATATTGTTTGATTTAAAATAGGAAAAAAGGTTTTAAATCTTGAGAAACACTCTACAATTGGTGCCCCCTGAGAGGATTATTTAAGTTTGAAACAATAATCAATTAATCTTTTACTAAACAAGAACAACCTCTATCTAAATTTAGTTAATTTTAGCTAAAATTAATGAAATTTGATTTTATAAAATTTGAATTATAAAGATAAAAGTTGCTATAAAAGAATAGAATTTTTGAAAACATTTTTATAAAATTATAAAATGTATATGAATTTTTAATTTTAAATAATATATATAAAATTGCAATTTTTATCAGATACTAATAAATTAAAAATTTAATAAAAAATCTTCTTAAATATCAATTAAAAAATAAAATTTATTAAAAAATTTTTTAAAAAATAATAAAATTAATTTCTTTTATATGCTATCAGAGGAATTTGCCACCATTCTTTACTAAATCAGGAATAAATTATTTTAATAAAAGTATGTGGGTCTCCAGTAAAATTTTGAGAATTTAAAAATTAAAATTTCATTTAAAGATAAATTATTTGAGAAGATTATTAAACTAAATAAAAATATATTCATAATTTGCTGCATAACTACTGTTTAAAAATATGAAGGGATTCCCTATAAAAATAAAATATTTATGTAATGAAAAAATTAAATTTATTAATTCTTTGGATTAAAAGAAGGAAAATTTTGTTAAATAAAAATAAATGACGAAAAAAATTATTGTGAGCGATTTTATTAAAAAAACTGACACAATTCTTTTATACTTTTTGAAATTGATGAAATCAAGATGATAAAAAGCATGTTCTTAGTTTTATATAATGAAAATAATATAAAATTAAAATGTAGTTAAAATTTATTAAAGCATTTATACACCCTAAATTATCTTTTTAATTCACTGCCCAACAGTAAAGAAGGATCAAAAGACAAGCCGATTTATAAAAAATTTAGCTGAAACGTTTTTCTTTGGTATCAACTAGGATAACAAATTAATCTAAATTAAATAAAAAATGAGAAATTTTTCACTGAAAATTCATTAATAAATCATTATACCCTTTGTCTTTTTCTATTACTTTTAGTTTTTTAACAGTGTATTAACTTTCAAATAGATTTAATAAATTTTCAACCGTTTATCTGAATTTTTTGAAATTTTAATTTTTAAATATACAATTCATCGAAATGGATCGATTATAAAAAGATTTGCAAGTAGAATACAAAACAGGTAGCTTGATGAACCTTTGACTCCAACATCGAAACGTTTACTGTATAAAATAAACAGGCAAATGAAAACTAAAAAGCGAAATAAATTTAAATATGTAAAAATCTTATTTGATTAGAATAAATATAATAATATTAATTTAAATAGATTAATAAAATTAAATAACAACAAATAAAGTAATTAACAGCAAATTGTTTGAATGTTATGAAAATAATAAATTAGAAATTTTGTTAAATTATACTGTTTTAGCGTGTTAACGCTAAATTGCTATTAGAGGAAAATGTCACCATTCTTTGCAAATCTCAAGAATGAATTATTTTAATGAAAGTACGATTTAAATTTAATGAAAAAAATGCGGAAGACTTGAGTTAAAAATACAATTTTTATTAAAGAATTTTTATAAAATTATATTTTGAATGAAATTGAGTGAAATATCGATGTTTAAGAAAAAATTCATTGATTAATTATTCATACAAAAAATTACCGGCTTCAGTAAAATTACAAATGAGATAAAAACTAACAAATAAGTTGAAATTATAAAAAAAAATAAAATTCTTTCGGAATAATTAAAAATACACTTGTCATTATTATAGAAATATTTTTATATAACCAATTAAAATAATTAAAGTAGTAAAATTCATTGGTTAAGCTTTAAATTAGTAAAAAAATTAAGTTAATTTAATAACGCTAAAATACAATAGCAACAAATTTTTTAAACAAATATATGTATACATAACAACTATTTAATTTATATATGAATAATTTTATAATCTATAATTTTAAAATATTTTAAAGTAAATATAATAAACTCTTGTATAATGATAATTTATTACAATATGTAAATTGTAATAAGGCATTAACCAGTAGATAGTTTTTTAGCAATTTTTCCGCGTCGTGGAATGGGGTTCCACTGTGGAATTGTGTTACCAAAGCACCAGCTGCAGATCTACATAAATACCTATGTATTTTAAAAATATGAAGGGATTCCCTATAAAAATAAATATTGAAAAAATTAAATATATCAATTCTTTGAAATAAAAGAAGGAAAATTTTGTTAAATAAAAATAAATGATGGAAAAAATTAAAAATTATTATGAGTAATTTTATTCAAGAAAACTGACACAATTCTTTTACACCGATTGAAATTGATGAATGAAATTGATAAAAAGTATGTTCTTAGTTTTATGCAATGATAACAATATATAATTTAAATATGGTTAAAATTTATTGAAACATTTATTAACCTTAAATTAATTATAAAAGCAATGTCCAATAGTCAAGAATGAACTAAGACAAGCCGAGCTATAAAAAAAACTTTCGTCAACATTTTTATTTTGGTAAATTAAGATAATAAAGAATTGTAAATTAGATAAAAAAATAAGAAATTACTCATGAAAATTCTTTTAAACAAAGTTCATACAGTTCATAATGTTTATATTTAGCTTTTTAGCTTTAACCAAAAGCCGTTTACTATTTCTGGAAAAAAGAAATGAGGATCGAACAAAATATAATGATTGATTTTTGAAAAAAATAAATTCGTATTCATGCAGAAAGTAAAATAACAATAAGATAAAAACTGATCTAAAATTATAAAAAAATAAAAATAACCTTCAGAATAATTAAATATAAATTACATCCGAGTTTAAATCATGAAATATAAATAAATTATGCTTGTCTTAAATGAAATTAATTAATATAAAATAAATTGATGCACATTTAAACAAGCAGTAATATATAATTTAAGAATTGGAGAATATTGGATATACATGCAGAACAATTTGGATGAACAATTATAATAATTATACATAGAAGTAGTAGAATTAATTAATAAATTTTAAATTAGAAAAAAATTAGTTTATTTATAACGCTAAAATAAAATAGCAATAAATTATTTTAAAGAAAAATATACATAAATATTTAATTAATATATAAATAATTAAAAATATTAAAAAATACTTTAAAGCAAAAATAATAAAAATCTTGAATTATAATAATGTATAACCAATTATTGAAATATATAAAAATATCGTCAATTTTTATATTTTATCTATGTTTTATGTATATTTTTCCTTTATAATCAAATTCAATAAAGTGGGAACCACACCAATCACAGAGAACAACAATTAGTAACCAAAAAATAATATTTAGTTATATAGCATCTTGAATTAGTTGAGATGCTTACATATATTATAATAAATAAAATAATATTAAATAATTTACATTTCAAATAATTGAAAATAATTTCGAATAATAATCTAAGCAAGAAAATCATAAATTGCTAAAATTTTCTCATGAAATCTATTACAACTGATCCAAAACTCTATTTGTAATAATAACAGCGAACTAATTTATAATTTAAATAAATATGATTAATTATAATGAATATACACATTTAATAATTAAAAAGTAAAATATTCTATAAGAATAATTGATAAAATTAATTTTAAATATGCAAAATTATAACAATAAAAAACAATCTCAACAGAGTGAAACACTTTTAAATTATAATTTAAAGTATATTAGAAACAAAAAAAAATTTTGATATATTTTTACACATTTAATTGTTCGTTCACATTTATTATAATTGGTTTAATCAGCCAAGTTTTAATTTAAGGTGTTAATGGATATTATTCAATATTTCATCTTATTCAAAAATTATCGATAATTGAGGAGCGTTTTTGATAATATATTAATGTTTCATAAATTAAATCTTGATTAAATAAAACAATATCAAATTAGATTTTTGATTTGGGTAAAAAATTAAAATTGAGATTACCTTCAGAGTAATTTATAAAATAAAAATCTAGAAAAAACTTTTTGTTATTAAAAATATCAACAGCTACTATTGTTTTTGATAAAAGAAATCAAAACATAGTAAATACTTTAATATTTCATCAATTAACTTTAATTTATATTTATTTGAATATATAAATTTAAAATATAATTACAATTTTAAAATAAGTCAAAGTAATAATATTTGATAGTAATAATATTTGATATATTTGCTAGGAAACATGGTTTTCTAGGTGTTGTCACTGAGCAAGGTACAAGTTATATTCTATTGATCAAACACCGTTTTTGAAAGTATCTATAGAGACATTTATTTTAATAATGATTATTTTTAATTAAACAAATGAAGTTATAAAAAATATTTTTAATTAAATTTTTTTTCAATAGTTAATGCTTAAAAACGAAGGAATATTTTTAAATGATAATTTAAATTTAAATATAATTTGTGGTAGAATATATAAATTAGATTATATATATTTTAAATAAATTATATTTTAATTTTTATTTAAATTTTAATAAATTTCTATTATATATATATAGATTAGCATAAAATAAATTCGAATAGACATTAATTTTAAAGATGATCACGTCCGAATTCAAGCTTCACTCGGTCTGAGATATGCTCAATATATTTGTGATAAAATTTTATACAATTGTTAAATGATTGAATAGTAATAAAAGAAAATCTTGAAAAAATATTGTCAATTTACAAACAAACAAGACTACAATTCTGGTGCTTAATAATTATTAAAAATGATAGTTAACACAAATTTCTTTAATATATGCATAATGTTTAAGCTTTAAAATAAAAAAATATTCTTATTTAAATTATATTATAAATTATTGTTTTATTTAAAAATAAAAATCTCATAATTCGTAGGATGAATGTATGTATAAAACAGAATTTTAAAAATAACTAAATTTTAGTGAAGAGAGTGGCTAGAAGAGAGTGGCTTATTTTTAAGTTAAAATATATTGATGAAATTATGATGAAATAAATAGAAACGGTTGTCGGCCCGAAAATAGGTAATTAAATATAAATGAAAAAATAAAATACAAAAAACACAAAAAAACAAAAAATAAAAAAAATAAAAAGAAGGAGAAAAAAATAATAATAAAATTTATAAAAATTCAGGAATAAATTTAAAAAAAGAAGATTTTAGTAAAAATAGAATTAAATTGAATAAAAAGAGGAAAACAAACCAATTAATTAAGGATAAAAATTTCAAAGCCCACTCAAAAGTTAAAATTATATAATTTCTATGGACAACTGCTCTAATTGAATGACTCGGAAAATAAAGAAAAAGAAAAACAATAGATTTTAATGGGAGTATAAAATTTTAAATATGTATATCCTTTTAATTGTTACACACTTTCCTCCATAAATAAAATTTAAAAAAATATTGTTTGATTTAAAATAGGAAAAAAGGTTTTAAATCTTGAGAAACACTCTATAATTGGTGCACCCTGAGAGGATTATTTAAGTTTGAAAACGACAATCACTTACGTCTTCTACTAAACAAAAACAACATTTATCTAAATTTAGTTAATTTTAGTTAAAATTAGTAAAATTTGATTTTATAAAATTTGACTTATAAAAATAAAAGTTGATATAAAAGTTTAGAATTTTTGAAATTTTTGATATAAAATTATAAAATGTATATGAATTTTTTATTTTAAATGATAAATATAATCGATCTCTATTACATATCTCCTTTGCTAATCTCCTTTGCTAATTTGACTTAATGACACGAATATTCTTACTTTAAACAATAAATCTTTCATTAAATTCGGCGCAGATATTAGCGCCGACAAAGATAAGTAAACTATTTATTGTGGAAACAAACGCAAGCATCGTAGTAATTGCAGGATGTTTTTTACAATTAAATAATAAGGATGATAAATTAAAATTATTTTAAAGTATTTATTTTAAAAATTATATTTGGAAAAAATTAATTAAATTTTGATTACAGATAATAATAATGTACAGCCCAAAAAATGTAAAATATAAAAAGATTAAAAATTCTTTTAGTCAGAAATATACATATTTCATAATTAGAACATTTTCTCTGATATATTTTATAATTCTTGTAACAAATAATTTGAATAAAGCATATTACTGATCAAAAAAAAAGAATGAATAAATATTAGGAAAGTTCAATGAATATTGCACAAGTCTAGAAGTTGGCAAAAATAAAACGATTGAAAAATGAGCACGACAACATTAGTTTAATAAATATATATTGTAATATTAACATAACATTTATACAATAATAAAATAATTAATAAGCTTTTAAACAAATTTCTTTTAATAACACTCATAAAAAGCACGTCTTAATAAATTTTATACTAATTAAATTCGTAAAACTCATTTTAAACATGAAAAATCCTAACAAATAATAAAAATCATTTCAAACATGCAGACCGTTGCTATATAAGCGAGAATTTAATTTTTTTTATTTACAAATAAAAGCAGTAAAGAACATGGAGAAAGAAGCAGCGGATCTTAGACAACATTAATCAATTGAATAAAATGCAATCATATGGCAATTTTATTAATTTTATAATACTTTAATATTTTTTAATGCAATTTTGCATGACCTATGCAATAAACTAAAAGTTAAAAAAATATAAAATAAAATAATAATAAAAAAATAATAAATAAAAAAATACATTTGTAATAATAGCAGCGTGCTAAATTTATAATTTAAATAAATATGGTTAAGTTATAAAATGTAATAATTAAGAAATAAAAGTAAAAGATTTTATAAGAAGAATTGATAAAAATTATTTTAAATGTGAAAAATAAAATTAACAAAAAATAATCTAATCAGAGTACAACTTCATTTCTCATTCCTACTTGGGACAAACACATCTACTAGTTGCCCTTATTATCAAAAATTTAGAAATATTAAATTATATAAATTAGTAAAAGATAATTTGCTCTAAATTTTTAATCAAAGATATTCCTACAGATCCAGAACTACATTTGTAATAATGACAGCGGTCAAAATTTATAATTTAAATAAATATGGTTAACGATAATAAAATGTAAACATGTAAAGGTAAAAAGAAAAGATTCTATAATAAAAATTGATAAAGATTATCACTAAATACATTAATAGAAATTATCTCCATATTATTATTGAATAGAATTGATAAATATATCACTAAATACATTTTTCCTTTACCTCGATTTTTCCAAATTCATTCATAAAAAATTTTTTAAAGTACCATTTACAGCTTTAATAAATAATTTAATAAGTAATATTATCAAAAATTTATAAAAATAATTAAAAAAAAGTTATTATTTTTAATGAAAAAATAGAACACTAATAAAAACCTCCCATCCTTTTGACTCTCACTTTATAAATAAATTAAACTTTTCCCATTTTGGTATTTCTATAGAGAAAAGATAAAAATTAAAAAAATATACATTTTTTCTTTAAAAAGAAGATTTAATTACCCAAGTTGAGTGTTTTATTTTTGAAGAAGAGGAAATTTAGGACACCGAACAATGTGGAAATTTTCTTAGTGATCAAAATAAATTTATTAATATATTCTTGTTGAAAAATATAAGTTTATTAATAATTAAAATTTAAATACAATAAAAATACATAAATGTATAATAAAAAATATAATTTTAGTTCTTTGTTAACAATAAAATTAATTTTTTAAAATTAAAAACTTTCAAATGTACTTCGTTACGAAAACGTATTAACAACAATTAAATCATATTTGCTACACAATCACAACAAATTCTTAACAACAATTAAAGTGTTAACAACAATTTAACAAAGTGTTAATTAATATTTCTATATAAATATTAATTTTATTTCAAAACAAATATGTAATTTAAATTATTTATTTAATTTATAAAATTTATTGAAATAATTAAGCAATGCCAAATTCAAGCACTACAAAGATTGTATTAATTAATGAATAAATTAATTAGAGGCAATTTATAATCTATGATATCATCTATCTACAATGCTACAAACTACTGGACACTACATATTTAAGGAAATGTAAACAAATAAATTTATCTATTAAAAAATTATCTTTAATAAATTATCTTCATACTATCAAAATGAAATTAAATTTCTAACACGATATAAAGCAAATTTAAACTAGATAATAACGTCAAAATTTTCTAGCCATTCCAAAAATTTGTCTATATAATAATTTAATAAAAAGATATTGAATATTTGATTTAAGAATTAATTGAGAATTATTGTAACACTATTTAGATAAATATATTTTAAATCAAAATCTAATGTCACATTCTGTTTCAATTGATTTGTATGGAATTCAAAATTAAATATAATAAAATGAAATTAATTTAAATTAGTCAACTATAAGTATCGTTTCTGTGAGTGGATAAATTATTTTTTACATAAATCTAAATTAGCATAAAATATATTCGAATAGACATTAATTTTAAAGATGAGCACGTCCGAATTCATGCTTCACTCGGTGTGAGATATGCTCAATATATTGGGATAAAATTTTATACAATTGTTAAATGGATTGAATAGTAGAAAAAAATCTTGAAAAAATATTGTCAATTTACAAACAAACAACACTACAATTTTGATGCTTAATAATTATTAAAGATGATAGTTAACATAAATTTCTTTAATATTAATATGAATTATGCTTAAGCTTTAAAATAAAAAATTTTCTTATTTAAATTAGATTATAATATTATTGTTTTATTTAAAAATAAAAATAATAACTTTAGGAATTTAAAAAATTAACAAAAATTTATAGAAGTATGCTAATTAAATAATAATTATAATAATTACAAACTCAATAAATAGATTTAATTAAGAGACCACACTAGTAATCACATAATTACTCATAAAATAAATTTTTAAAATTAACGAGTAGGGTGAAAAAGAAGTAGAAGATTTCGTTAGAACCAAAATAAAAATTACTTAGAAAAATAATAATTTGTTAAAGATCGATGAAAATTCGAACTAAGGCAATATTTGCTCAGGTTGGACAAATAAAAGACAATCCGCTAGTCAGAATAATAATCAGTCCTATCAAATACATTCAACAAATCAAGAAGGAAAACAGAAAATTACGATATCTTTTTGAAGAATGGTTTGTACTCGTGAAAAATATAAAAAAATTTTCCTGTAAAAAACAAAGGAGGCTCATATTGAGTGCTTTATCATAAACAACAAATTTAAGCATGTAGAAATGATGATAAAAATATAAATATATTTTATTATTGATAAAAGATAAATTTACAAAATTGTCGAAGAAATTTGAGATTAATTTTAAAATAATAAATATATTGTTACAATTATTTTAAATTGTATAATCATCTCCATTTAAAATAAGAAGACTACAACTTATTTTTCTCTGTGCTTCGGCAGTCTTCGGATCTTCTACAAGTCTAAACGCAACAAGAACATGTTGCACTTTATTTTGTGAGTGTTCTTCAATTGTTTGTACTTATTTTGGTCTAGGCCTTTTTTTGGATTTTTTTACTACAATTGTTGGAGGTAAATATTAAAAAAATATTAAAAAGTTTAAATAAATTAAAATAATTAAAAATATATAAATATCAGATTCAACACTAATAATAATAAAGTAAAATTTAAAAAAATATACATACCTATATATAATTTGAGAAGCTAATTTAAAATATAAATAAAATATATGTATAACCTTATTTCAATGAAATAGTTAAAAAATATATTTAAAAAAAGAATTATTTTAAATGGATAGATATACGGATATAAGTGTCGTTGATAAGAAGTTATTTGAAGACGAGTTTTGAGTGGGCCTAATGAAACATATTTTCTTTCTTTAAGAGAGAAACCACAATTAGAGAAAACCACAATTAATAACAAAAAATATATTATTTAAATAGCATCTAGACTTGGATTTGCTCATTTGTTGAGATTAACATTATATTGATTTCACTAAATTAATAAAATTAAATAACAACAAATAAAGTAATTAACAGAATTTGTTTAATTGTTATGAAAATAATAAATTATCAATTTTGTTAAATTATAGTGAGTTCGTCTATTAGCCCTAAATTGCTATCATAGGAAACTGTTAACATTCTTTACAAAATTCATGAATAAATTATTCTAATAAAAGTATGTATATGAATTTAATGAAAATATGGCGAAATACATCGGTTAAAAATAAAATTTTTATCAATATACTTTTTAATAAAATTATATTTTGAGTGAAATTGAGTGAAATTTTATTGTTTAAATAAAAATTCATTGATCAAATTATGATGAAATAAATTAAATAGAAATCGGAAATTAGTTCCATTAAGATTTCATTAAAATTTGATTTATAAAGATAAAAGTTGATATAAAAGTTTACAATTATTGAAAACATTTTTATAAAATTTTTAGACAATAGAAAAATCCTATAAAATGTATATAAACTTTAGTTTTTATGATGAAATAATTTGCCCGTCCTGTTGACAAGAAAATTATTATTGTGCCAAATTGGCACTTTTTAAATTCCATTTAAAAATTAATTTTAATCAATTTTTGTGTTTTGATGTTTAGTGTCTCCCCGCCTATTTTTTCTTTCTTCTAAAAAATACAACTTCGGGCGGGGAGACACACTCACAACAATTTTTACATTCTTGTTCACCACTCTGTTTTTTGGCTTGTTTATTCTCTTGACTTGCCAGTATTTTTTCTCTTATTTAATCCGACCACCTATTTTTACTTATTTTTTGTTGTGGAGTAAAAAATTTGTTAGTTAAATAAACATTTGATTTTGGACTGTGTTTTTTGTGTAGTTTTAACCAATTGCCTCAGACAAAGGCATTTTTCACAATTATGTAAAATGTGACATTCAACAATTGGAAAGAAGTAACACATTTGGACAAAGCAAATTATTACTCAGACAATCTTGTATTAAATTTTATAAATAATTCTTGTACTAATATAAATGACGAGGATCGAACATTATATAAAAAATTAATTTTGAAATTATGGATTGACACAAAAAATTGACACAAAAATTCATGGTTTTATCAAAATTACAAATAAAATAAAAACTAATCTAAAATTATAAAAAAATTAAAATAGCTTTCGAAATAGTTATGAATACACTTATCATTATTATAATAATATATTATTGAATTAAAATATAAATTACCAGTGAGTGAATCATGAACTAGAAATAAATAATGGTTGTTTTAAATGAAATAATTAATATGTAATAAATTGATTCAGCATTGAACAATCCGAGATATATATTAGATGAATATATACTTCGTGATAGATATACCTTTCGAATAATTGGCCAATCAATTAGAATAATTACAAGTAGTGAAGTTTATTAGTTGATTTTTAAATTAATAAAAAATTTGTTTATTTAATAACGCTAAATTATTAATAACGCAGTATTTTTATTTACTAACGCTTTATTTAATAACAATCGTAAATGTGGATATAAACGACAATTTCAAACGATATCACTAAAGTCATGTTTTCTTTGCAGTATTCCGCAGCTTTTGGCAAAAGACTGACCATTATCCAGCAACAATAATTTAAATTAACAAAATTTAAATCAACAAATCAACAAAATATATAATATATAAATCTACAAAAATTTTTGTTGTTAAAGATATCGTCTACTGCCTAATATTATTATGATAAGAGAACACATGTAAAAATAAAATAATATGAAGATGATATTGATATTCAAAATATTGATATTCAAAATATTAAAAATCTCTTCAAACAGGCAGACCGTTGATTAATCCAGAATTTAATTTTTTATTTAAAAATAAAAATGAGGACAATAATAATTATTGAAAAAAGTAGCGGATCTAAACAATATGGAATAATTGAAACAGGATGAAATCTTTTTGGCAATTTTATTTAATTTTATTAAACAAAACTACTAATTCTAGATATATAATAATATAACAAATGATTACTACAAGAAAATTAACCATGAATAAAAATATAAAATGCAAAAAAAAATTTGTATAAAAATAATTAAAAACATATTTGTTAACTAAATTCATAAAATAAATCGTGGACACTCAACAAGTGTTTTGATACAATGGAGGAATGTGAATCTAGATTTACATCCTATGATACTGCTTACTTCTGTATGCTTACAACTCTATTAATAACACTCATAAAAAGCACATCTTAATAGATTCTATACTAATTAAATTAGTAAAAATCATTTTAAACATGAAAAATCATAAAAATAAGAAATAAAAAAAAAGCAGCGGATCCTAAACAACACTAAACATTGAATAAAATGCAATTCTAGCTGGCAATTTTATTACTTTTATGATATTTAAAAATCTTTAATGAAATATTGCATGACCTCTATGCAATAAATTAAAAGTTATTGAATGAATCAATTTAATGAATTTCTTCATTTTAGTGAACAAAGCCGAGACTGATTAAAGGTAGGATACATACATAATATAATAAATAAAAAGAGAACAAAATGATTTAAATGTGAAATCTTTAGATTTACATTAATATAAAATTAAATCAAAGAATAATTGATAATTACAAAGCTTCGATGAATATTATTGTTATAACAACAAAAGAATTATCCATAAATAATAATATAAAATGCAAAAAAGAAATTTTATAAAAAAAAATTCGTTAAACATATAAAGTTGTAAGAATAATTATAAATAATTTTTAAAGTTCTCATTTTATATTTATTTTAATTTTTTGCTTATTCTTAAATTGCAAGACAGCTTCTCTTTCTTCTAAAGGTTCGTCATAAATAATATAATCAATTATATCAAAAAATACGCTAATTTAAAACAATGAATTGTTTTTTATGATAATTTACAATAGTATAATAGCAACCATAGTAGATAACAAATAATAAATTATAAAAAACTGTTCAAATAATGTCGTAAGCACTAAATTTAAGTGCTATAATACTAATAAGTAATTCTAATATCGATTCATTTGGAAATCCACTGATCATAACTCGAAGACTTCAAATTTAAAACTAAATAATAAATTTTATAAAAATTTCATAGATTAGTAGATATCAATAAATTGTGTTTTTATTTAAAAATTTGATTTAGAAAATTTATCTTCAATAACTGAGAATAATGTAGCCTGCGGGCAACTACTAATCGATTAGAGAGAAGGTTGATTTCGACATTAAAAGAAATAACGACTTGTATATAGTGTAAATACAAAATGAGTACATTACTTTAATAAAAATTTAATAACAAAAATTATAAAATAAATAAAATACCAAAAATAATATTCATATCTGAAGTAAAGAAATAGAGACGCACTATATAAATAAAATAAATATAAAAATTGATTAATTATTTTATATTAATCAATACATCATTATAAAGATTTGTTTAAAAGGGCTTTAAAAAGGGCTTGGAAGTCAAAAATTATTTTAGACTAAGTAACTAAAAAATTTTCAATAAATTATTTTAGACTAATGTTTGTTAAATTAAAATATAAATTGCATCAATAAGTCTAAATAATAAACTAAAAATATACTTAACAAATGTGAATAGAAATTAAAAATTTTGTACAATGAACTTACCCGACTATTTGCATATGCAGATCTACTATTCAAATTAAAAAATTGTAAAATAGTAATTTTGATATGCTTTAAAAACAAAAATAGAAAAGTCAATTCGTGAAAAAAATATTCACAGAAATTTATTATTTAATTATAAAAATTAAAAAAATGCTTTATTTACAATTAATTTATTATATATTAGAATGTTACATAGGTAATTACAATTATCAAATTATGTAATATTAAAAAAATTATGTATTTTCAAAAAATTATATATATTTTTAAACAAGAAGAGTAAATAAATATTATAAAAATTTCATAGAGATTAGTAGTAATAGGAATTAAAAACTAAATCGAATTAGATTTATTTGATTTACTTACATATAAAATGGATGATTATGTAATAGCAAAAAACGTATAACAAAAATTAATAAATCAGTGGTTTGTAATATAGAATATGCTAACTTTGATATAATATTATAAAAAATAAAAAATATATATAATTAGGTATATTAAAATAAATCTAATTATACGACATGGCGCTCCTGGTTTCGAATCACCGCCTTTATAATAAATTATATCATTTACTCAAATATCAATTTTAATATCGTTAAATATTAAGCTTAATAATGTTGAATCTCAGTAATTAAAATATTAAATATATATATATATATATATTTATAATTATAAAAAAATGTTGGAATAATGTCGTCAGAAAAAGAAATAAAAGTGGAATAATTCTAATAAATAATCCTAATATCGATTCATTTGGAAATCCACTGATCATAACTCGAAGACTTCAAATTTAAAACGTAGCCCTTCAAAAATTTTATATAAGAGACTTTGGAGATTTTTATTTTTATTAAAATAAATTAGAGAATTAATTATTTTATCAATAAATTATCAGAATTAAAAAATTTTACTAATTTAATAATTTAAATTTACTAATTTAAATATAAATAATAATTTATTTTTATAATAATATAATTGTTGCAGAATCAAAAAATTGTTTTTGCTATTTGTATTTTGTAGATAAAATATAATTTTTATTAAAAAATCATTTTTTACAGAAAAAACCCGTTTTTGTTTACATTACTTTTTAGGGTCAAATTCCTTTCTTCCTATCTTTTTTGGCACAATTTCTCCTATTTACAATTTTAGGGCCAGATCTATTTACTATTTTTAATGTTAATGTATTTCAATGAAATTTGGGCCACTATTTGCCACACATAATAAAATTAACAAATAAAGCCAAAAAGTGGCCCGACCTTTAAATATATATTTTAATTTGTGTTTGAACTATTTATTGTGTTCCCTCCCAATTTCTGGCCTATTTAATAAAATTAAGTAATTATAATTGAAACGGTAGAAGACGGTTCGCACAATCCCTTAAAAGTTTAGTCGACTTTAAAAATTATCAAATTTAATATTTAAAAATAATTTACAAAACAATAACTTTAGAAAATTATTAGTAAAAAATCAGAAAGCAATGCCGAAAAAAGAACCCAGTTCCCTGATCTGTTCGGAATTTTAATATATAAATAACTTAATAACTTATTTAAAAAATATTTTTTAAAAAATTTTAAATTAAATTTAACTATATTATTTCAAATTCTAATTAAATAAAGTTTGCATAAAATATCTTATTTTAGATTAATTATAGATTACTACAAGTAATTCTACAAATAATAATTCCCCTAAAAAACGCCATAATACCATTAAGGCTGATCAATAATTGAAGTAAAATTAAAAATTTTAACAGAGTTATAAATTATTAAGTTATAAAAACTAAAAATTTTTGTTATATCTTTAAAATAATAAATTGTAATAATATAAGTATTATAATATAAATAATTATTCTTAATATTGATTTATGAAAAGATCTAAGATCATAATCCGAAGATTTCACATTTAAAAGTAGCAACTAAAGTCAAAAAATTTTATATGTTAGACTATCGGGATTTTTATTTTTGTTAAAATACATTATAAAATTATTTTAAAAAAGCCGAACCAAACGTTTAAGTATATTGCAATTGTCACAAAAGTAAATTAAAATAATTAAATGTAATTTTTGTAAGAATAAAAAAATGTATTTAAATGAAAATTCATTCTATTATTATTGAGTAAATTTTGTATAGTTATTAGGTGACTGTTTGTTTTAGATGACTGTATTTGACAAATTAAAATTTGAAAAAATGAAATAAAATTAAGTAATGTTTATTGAAGAATTCGCAGAAGTGCTGAGAAGCCAACTTTTTTGTTGACTTCAATGATTAATGAATTAACATTTATGGATTCTAGAATAATTATTAATAAAATTCCATAAGATGAAGAATCGTTTTACGCATTTAAAGAAATATTGGAAAATTGGATGGCTCCTCGTCCCTCAACATAAACAAACGGGACAACTACTAATATTATTTATAATGCTAAAATAATAAAATTGTCCTCTAATATGAAAATAAATGCAAAGTTAATCGTTATTATTTGCAATTCTAACAAATTTTAGAGTTTGAATATGAAGAAGAAATCCATTTTCTACAAAAAAGTTAAAAAAATAAATAGGTAATGAAACTTTAACTTACATTTTAATTATAACATAAAAACACAAAAAATTTCAATATTCTTTTCCTTTATAATCAAATACATTAAATTGTTAAACTTTTTCTTAAAAAGTTGTAAAAAACTAAAAAAAAGTTTTAAATACTAAAAATAATTTAAATTAATGTTTAACAAAGATATCTTTTTATGATTGCGGAAGCATAAAAAATATTTATTAGAAAAAATATATTTTTTATTTTAAATATATTTTTTATATAAAAATATTTTAAAAACTCAACGGCCGAAGAAGAGAATGGCCATGTAATGCGGCCGTTGAGCCGCGATATTCTCCTCTTTGTCAACGACAAAGATATTTTCTCTCCCTTTTTTGACATTAGTGTAATATTTTATTTTTTAGAAGCCAAGCGCTCGAAGGAATGAGAAGAGAGAATAAAAGAACGAACCAACGAACACTACACATTCATTCTTCCTTCTTCATTCAACAATAAAATAAATTATTTATTTAGTTAAATAAATTTTTATATTTGAGTATGTTTTTATATTTAAATAGATCAGAAGATATCATTACTTAAATTCTATAAATTATATCATAAGTAGCTATAAAATATACGAAAAAAAATGTAGAAGAAATGAAGAAGAAAACCAGCTTAAAAATAAAGTTTAAAAAATTAAATAAATACTAAATAAATACTAATCCATGTAGATAATTTAATATTAATTTATTTATTGAATGAAACATAACTTAAAATCACATAATTACTCATAAAATAAATTTCATTGGCATATTTAAAAATTATAAAAAAAACTATAAAGAAATCACTGTATAATATTTTGGAATTAAATTTTTAAGTAGATTTTTTAATAAAACAAATTTATAATAAAAATATTTCAGTTATCTAGCTCAATTCTTTATGTATAATTTAACCAAGGGACAAATTATACATTTTTTTCAAATTGTACAAATTGTTATTGTTTTTAAATAAATAAATTTATTTTTTTATGAAATTTTATTTGTTTGAATAAAGTATATGAGTTAAAGTTAATTTAAAGTGAATTATTTCAAAATTCTCTTCAAAGTAATTATTTCAATTGGTGGAAAATAAATTGAGCACACTAATTGGGAAAGAAAAAATAAATTCAACAAAAATATTGTTTGAACAAGGACAGAAAAGGTAGATTAAGTGTCCCTTCAAATAAAATAGAAAAATTAAAATTATTTTGAAAAATTTAAAAAGAGAAATTTAAATAAAAATGAGTAAACCGCTGAAGCTTTTCACAAAAAGAGCTTCGGAAACAGTACAAACGCTACTTGAGCGTGAGGTTCCAAGAACGATAACAAGTATTACAACGTAATATAAATATTTAAGGATAATATAAATATTAAGGATATATAAATTAAAATATGTATAAATCTAGCAAAGAACAATTGTGGCAGGACAAAAATAAAAATATAAATAAATTAAAATAATATAAATTGTATATTAATTGTAAAAATAATGTTATATACATAAATATCGAAAAAAGTATAAATCAAATATTAAATTTTCCGGACAAAATAATGAAAAGAGTTTAATTATTAAGCTATATAAAGCTATAAATATTAACAAGTGTTTATTCTGTTTTTTCGAAATACATAGTTATTTAATATTTAGAAATAAAAATTTTGCCTCAATAAAATAAATGTTTAAAAAGCAAATAAATTTATAAAATTACAAATAAAATTGAAATAAAATTACAACGTTCAAAACGATGTAATATTCTGTAGTAGCTAATAATACATGTTAAAAACAATAGATGCAACGAGAAGAACATGTTAGAATTCTTTAGCCTATTATACTATTTAAAAAGAAAAAATTAATATAAATCTTATGTTCATTCGTATATTATATAATAAATAGATAAAATTTTGAAATAAAATTACAATTTTTAAAAATTAAATTGGATATTAAAAAATGAAAATATTTTGATTTAAAGATTCTTTTAAAAATATGTATGTAGTAAAATTAATTTAATAAAAAAGAGTAGTAATAATCAACAAAATCAACAAACAAACACCAATAACTCTGACATGCAATTTCTTGGATATTGGAATAATTAACGCTCAAACCAGAGACAGTATCGCAACCAATTTAATCGTCAAAATGCGCGAGGGGGCCTACTCAAAAATATTGTTAAGCAGATTTAAATATTTTTTTGTTCATTGTTCAATCACTATAGAGAAAGATATAAAAATAAGATAAAATTACAATTTTCTTTGAAAGTTTAATTACACAAGAATAATTTATTATTTGAGAAGCAAAAATTTAAATTCTCAATAAAGAAGAATTGTAGGTTTTGGATGTATTCCGAAAAATCGTCTGAAGAGTTTTGATTCTTCAAAATAATTTATAAAAATTAATTAAATTTAAAAACGTATGTGTTTTAAATCAATTTTTTGAAAGAGTTCGTTGATCCGAAAGCAAGAAAATATTAGTAATTTAAAACAAGCATCGAAGATGGAAACTTTTCAATAAAAACAATTCTATTAAAATTAATAAAAGTAATTAAAATAGTTTTTTTCAAAACAAATATTTAATCCCAGTCGCTAGCAAAATTGTATAAATAATCTAAAAATTAATTAGATTTTTTAACCTCTCTGCTATTTTATATAAATTTTTTTATAATTTTTCGCTCTTCTACATATAAGTAAATAAATAAATAAAATAATATATTTTATCCAAAGCAATTTATAAATTAATTTTCAATTTACTGAAAACTAACTGCTAAATTTTAAAAATTAGCGTCTAAATTTATCTACTAAAAAATTATCATCAATAAATTATCAGCCTACTATCAAAATGTAATTAAATTTTTAACACGATATAAAGAAATTTGAAATTATAGATAATATCGTTATAAATAATTTTTAATATTAATACATTTATATGAAAAAATGATGTCCAACAATATGTATATTAATTATTTATCACAATTTATTAACTGCAATCAAGCAATTCTACAACAATTCTAACAATTGTCTATATAATAATTTAATAGAAAAATATTAAATATTTATTTTAAAAATTAATTGAGAGTTATTGTAATTCTAATTAGATAAATATATATAAATTAAAATCTAAAGTTACATTCTATTTCCATTGATATGTATGGAACTCAAAATTAAATATAATAAAATGAAATTAAGTTAAATGTTCAAATAAAAGTATATTTTGCGTTAAATTATAAATTATTTTTTTAAATCTAAATTTGCAAAAATATATTCGAATCTTACATAATTTTATGTTAATAAACGACCAAGTTGATATATGTAAATTTTCTTAAAATAATTATTTGATTAAACCGAAAAATTAAAAGTTAAACATTTCCGAAGATAAGGGCTAGACTTAAAAAATGTCAAATCTGTGTCAAAACTGTGTATAATTCAGGGTTAAAGTGAAATGTTAATAGTAAATCAAAAGCAAAGTTAAAAAATAAAAGAAAGCCATCGGATGATTTCACTGGGGCAGAGTTACTTGTAGAAGCCTTCCTCCATTTAGGCTTCCTCCATTTAGAAGGCCAATAAAATCAGCAGTAATTTTGAGAAAATAATGATAAAATTTATTCTCAAGCTTTATTCAGTAAAAATCACATATACCCCACAAAACCAAATAAATTTCAGTTCAACATTTAAACACATTTAAATTCACAGTAAAAAATACTAGAAGAGAGATAAACTAGAAGAGAGAAATAATAGAAAGAAATAAATCTGCCTAGGACATAACCATCTTTTTCAATGTGCTATTTTTAACTTAAAAATGGCTTCATTTTTGCCTTTTTTATTTATTTTCACAGCCAATAATACTCCGATCGCAAAAAATTAGCATTTAAAAAAGAAAATGCTAGAGCGTACCACAATTTTACTTCTTTCCACTAAATCACGCCACTCCTATTTCAACACAAAGATATACTCTCTCTTCCTCCGCCCTAGTCAACACACTAGGCAAAATTAATCGGCATACATTATTTTTATTCCATTATTTTTATCCCACTCCCATTATATTTTTAATACATATATTTTTCAAAACTGTTTTTATTAAAAATAAATTTTACTCCTTTTCATTAAAAAAATGAAAAAATGATCTTTCGCCCATAAAATCCTAAATAAAATTTTAGTGTAAATGAAGTAAAGTTCTAATGCATAAAAATAGTAAAAAATTCAGAATAATTTACAGAACAATTTGTCAGGAAACCAATCTCAACAATTAAGTTAATAGAAAATATTACACTCCAATGAATGCTTAATTATAACTTGAAAAATCACAAAATTTCAATAATCAACATTAAATGATATATTAAATTATCAATTATCAAGGATTCCCGTAAAAATTAAAAATAATATTTAATAAAAATATTAAATATATTATATGCTTGGAGGGATAAGAATTTTTGTTAAAATTAAAAATAAGTAATTTGGAAATTTAATTAATAATGAAAATATTAAATAAGAAGTACAAATCCGTAAATAGAAGAACTTTGTACCTTATAGAATTTTAATAATAAACAAAGATTAAATGAAATTAATCGCTTTGTTATTAATTTTAAGAAGAGGAATGAAAATAAATGCTTTTATTTTAATACTTTTTATTTTAACTTTTTATTTTAATTGAAAAAGCCTTTATTAAAATTGAAGTTTAATAAAAAGTATGTTTTCAGTTTTATGAAAGCAAAAATACTGCCGTCTAAACTGACATAAAGCAGGAAGAATAGATATTATTAATTAATTAAACAAATTACACAATTATATTTTATTATCAATGGTCAATTTACATTTGATCGGAAAAAAAAGAAAGTCCCCTGTGATAGAATTCGCAGAGAGGAATGAGTAAATATCAATTGTGGGTTTAAAAATATTTAAATTATCAGGAATTGTTAAGCTATTGTGGATTGGCCCAGGAGGAAAGATATGATTAGAGTCCGACATTTTAGGTTCCGACCTATTTTTTTTGCAACCTTGTAATGTTGAGTAAAGCTCAAAAAACACTTATTTGGCACGGTACCATGCTCCTACATTGGACCTATTTGAGCCTAAAAAACCTATTTTGGCTTTTTTGGACCTAAAACCTATTTGAACCTATTTTGACATTTTTTGGACCTATTTTAGGTTTTTTGACGATTTTTATCAAAATTAGACTATTTTCTGTAAATTTTGTCAATTTTCTGTTAATTTTTTGTTTGAAATGAAGATAAATATTAAAGATTCATTCAAAAAATTACACTTAAACATGAATTCGAGGTAAATCTTTGCCTATATTTCCTTTGATTGGTTGACAGCTTAGCGTGCTTTCTTTGTGGGGTAATTCATGAAAAGATCGGCTCAACGAGCTCACCAGAAAGAGCTCGTCAAGCCAAGTCGAATGACAACAAATCAGCTCGATTTGATGAGTCTTAACAAAATTATAACTAAGTAAATCCTGGGGGTATCAAATACTGGGGGTATCGAATAAGCGCAAGAGTTGTTTTTTAGCGAGATTCAAATGTACTCCCACGAATTTTATTCATTATTCAAAAAAAGAAAAATTTTTTTCAGAAAAATTTTTTTATTTTATCAATATAGTAACCCAAAATTTGAACCTATTTGGTCAAAATTTGGACCTATTTTGGCATTTTTCGGATTTTTTCGAGCCTATTTTGCTATTTTAAAAACCTAAAATAGGAACCTATTCCTCACTTTTTCGGACCTAAAATGTCGGACTCTAGATATGATATATTTACTGTATATGTATTCAATTAAAAAGTATATTTACCTTCTTATTTATTTAATCTAAAGATTTAGATTTATTATTTTTTAAACTTTATGAAAATTTAGAATGAAGAATTGATTGAAATTTTATTTTTACATGAAAATTTATTGATAAAATTATGATGAAATAAATTAAATGAAAAATTGCTACGAATTTTTTAAATTAGTTTATCTGAAAATTTTTATTAAAACGAGATTTATAAAAATAACAGATGATATAAAATTTAGAATTAATTAAAATAATTTTAATAAAATTCGTTGAGAGTAAAAATATATAAAATGTATATAAACACCTAATCTGGAATGTTGCAGCGCAGCTTATTTTATATACATTATTCGTTTATAATAATAAGTAATTGCTATTTAATTGTATTATTTGTTATTTAATTTTGATAAAAAAGAAGGGAAAATTAAATGCTATGTATTTAAAAATAAACTTAAAATCAACTATGCATATTTAAATCATATTTTTGTTAAATTTGTTATTTATTGTTAATTTCAAAAATCTTTGTATTAATTATAAAAAGTTAAATAATTCGAAAGCAAAAATATTAATATAAGAGAGATTTAAATGAATCTCTAAGAAGAGATTTAAATGAAGGTATTTAAATTTAAATGTTCTAAAATATAATTTAAAGTCACTCTCCTTTGATGAAGATTTTTGGAGGGCCATGGAAATAATTGCTTTTTTGGAGGGCCATGGAAATAATTGCAATTAAAATATTAAACTCATAAGCTTATTATATTTTTAAAAGTTTTTAATACTATATTGCATGACCTATAAATAATATATTCTAATAAAATAAAAATAATAAACTAATAAAAGTTATCGAAATAAATTAATATAATGCAT
Source organism: Meloidogyne enterolobii (assembly GCA_963681835.1). Classification (NCBI taxonomy): domain Eukaryota; kingdom Metazoa; phylum Nematoda; class Chromadorea; order Rhabditida; family Meloidogynidae; genus Meloidogyne; species Meloidogyne enterolobii. The sequence continues at coordinate 976,105 of CAVMJV010000007.1, forward strand.
GCCATCCTCTCGAGTCACTAACGGTGACCTATGATTTATTATATTATTATATTCTGAATACATTTTAATAAGAGACTAACACAATACGGCGTGGACCCTAAGATCCACCACATGACGGCGTAGATAATAAGAAATTTGAAATAAATACAAATGATAATCTAAACAAGGATAATTTATTAAATTATCCACGTAGATAATTTAATATCAATAAAAATTTTTTTATTGAAAGAATCTTAACTAAAAATCACAAAATTACTCAGAAAAAAATTCGTTTGGCATATATAACAACATATTTTATATTTAATTACTTCTAATTATTCAAGCTTAAGTAGTATAAACTCTATATAGCAATACTTTTGAAAAAAAACTAAAATAAACTCCCAAATATTTTATTAATATAACAGAAATATAAATTTATAGAATTTAGCTAGTTTATATTTATATTTCTTTATAATTATTTAGTATTGAACTAAGTTTGTTTTGGCTAAAATATTAGGCTAAATTGTTAAGAAATTGAAGGAGCTTGTAGACGTGAGCTGAAGCACTATATTTTTATAAGATTAATTAATTTAATTTTAAAATTAATTAAATTTTATGCACTATTTATATTTAAATTAAAAATTTAAAGAAGTATACTATTGAGAATAAACGATTACTAATGTAAAATTAAGTAAATAAAATAAAGCCTTTAAAGCAATGATTAATGTGAATATAAATAATCATAAAAAACAAAGAATACATACATAATTTTAATATAATTTTAGAGCTCTAAAATAGACAAATATTTAAAGTAAAGGAGGGAAAACTACATGTAAATTGAGTAAATACAAAATGAGTAGATTAGAGTAATGAAATAAAATATATAAAATAATTAAAACCCCAAAAAATAATGTTATAACTGCAGTAATAAAATGGAGACGACTATATGCATAAATAAAATGAATATAAAAATTGATTAATTTTTTAAAATTATTATTATCTATCCAACCTTTAATCATACTTCAATTGCAAAAAAATACCTTTGGACATTTTAAATTTTTTCTTTTGTCTTTATCATAAATTAAAAAAAAGTTTGCTCATCCATTACACATTATTTCAAAAAATAATAAATTATTAATATGTATATAATAATAGTCAAAAGATAAAATCAGGCAAGAATAATGTAAAAAAATAACGTGAAAAGCTTTTCCACAATTAAACTATAAACTTTTCAATATCCACTTTACATTAAAAGCATTCTCACCAAATGTAAAAAAATAATTTTTTTTTCTTTTCACATTATTTACAAAGTATTTTTATTAAATGAAGATTATGTTTCCATTCTACTTTTTAATTTATTAAAAAAATATTTTTTAATTCTACTCTTTGTGTTATTATTTTTCGCTTTAAGACCATCCTGTATATCCATATGAAATAATCGAACAAGACATGACATTGATATTTATTAATAGAATTTTTATTAAAATTATATTTTGAGTAAAATTGAGTTAAATTATGACTAAATAAATTTTTATTATCAAATTAGATTAAATAAAATGAATAAAAATTATTATAAATTTTATAACTTAGTTAATCAAAAATCTTTATGAAAATTTGATTTTAAAAATAAAAGATGAAATAAAAGTTTAAAATAATTTAAAAATTTGGAGAAAATAGAAAGATTATAAAGATCTTCTGTAAAGTCAAACAAATGCGGAGATTTTTACCTATAATTATTTTATTAATTATATAAAATACTATAACGATGAATTAAAATACATACTATTTATAATGGATAATTGTAAAATATGCAAAAATGATGAAAATAAAATTTAAATAAGTTATTTTACGAAATAAACCGGAAATTACTGATAGTGTTGTGCAGCTTTCATAAAGAATTAAATATTTTGTGCCTAGCACATTTGTTTTAGTCGTGTTTTAACTAGGGGGAACAAATAATAAATTAAAATATTCACAAATGTTGAAATAATGAAATATAAATAATGCTTGTTTTAAATGAAATTAATTAATATAAAATAAATTGGTCCATCATTAATAATAAATAATAAAAAACGAAAAAAGAAGCATCGTGGAAAAAAAGATGCAATTCTATATGAAACTTTTATTTAATTTTATAAAAACCAAAGCTATAAGCGAAATGTAATACCTTAAAATTTAATTAATGACTTCATCTTTGACTTCTCTATTTTTAAATGTATGGGACAGAAATTGCATAATTTCCCAACTGAAATTTTTATCCGGTGATGCACGCTGCATGCGAAAAATTTTAACAAAAAATATTTATATAGCTTCTTGATTTTTAATAAGTTAAGATGTTTTATATTATAACAAATTAAATAAGATTAAAAAATTTTAAATAATTGAAAATGAATTCGAATATTAATCTACAAAATAACTCTGTGATTAAAAAGTTTGATTTGGATAGTAATAGTCAGTCAATAATCTCAGTCAGTCAATAATTTTCTAATTTCTCAAAATAAAGAAAAATAAAAAAAAGTAATCTTGAATATGAAGATAATTTTAATTGATATAATTAAATTCTTATCGTAGAGTGGTGGAAAATATCAAGTTGCCTCTATTCTACCTTCTTGTTCTTTAGAAGATTTTAAAAATAAATATAACATAAATAATATTTGATCCGCTAGTTAAAAATTTTATAAATTAAAATATTAAACTCTGTGATTATAATAAAAACAAATAAAACAATTTAGTCAAAGGAAACGGAATTGTTCACGTTGTTTACTGCTACAAATCTAGAAAAATGAATTTATGTTCAATTTTTTACTATTAAATGATTTAAAATTAAGAATAAAATTAAAATAGGAAGATATACATATTTAGAGATTATGTACAATCTAAAATTTATCGTTTATTAGACACAAAGTTTAGTCAAGATAATCGGTAAAGAAATTTTATGATTAATTTTAAAACAATAAATATATTAATGCAATTATTTTAAATTGAATAATCACTCCATACATTTAAAATAAGGCGATAAATTAAAAATACAAATTTTGAATTACTAAAAATGTATTGTCGAAAATTATCAAGTAAATTACGTTTAAATTAGTTTAAACTCCCAAGCAAATGCATTTAAATAATATTAATTTATAATTTTAATTACTTGAGAAAAACGCAATAGATATTAGAGAAAAAGGCTATCAGCTGACCGACAACACAATTCTGGACTTGCACTAGAAAAAACTGTAATGGTCGAGCACACTGTTAGAAAAATAAAGTGCTGTTTAATGAAAGTAATGCATAAGAGATGAGTTAAAAATAAAATTTGTATTAATAGAATTTCCATTAAAATTATATTTTGAGTTAAATTGAATGAAATTTTATTTTTGAAATGAAAATTCATTGATCAAATCATGATGAAAAATATTAAATGAAAAGTTTTTATGAATTTTTTTAAATCAGTTAATGTGAAAATTTTTATTAATGTGATTCATAAAGATAACAGATGATATAAAAATCTAGAATAATTAAAAACAATTTTTATAAAATTTGTAGACTATAGAAAAATTATATAAGATGTATATAAACTTTTTATTTTATTTGAATCATTTAAATAATACCACGATTTTTTTTTTATCTAAAAATAAATCAGTGTTAAGCATATATTACTCATTTTTATACATTCATAAATTTTTAATCTTCTGAATAAATGTAAACAAATTGTTCTAATATTTTTTATTTCTGTTTTAACATTTAAATATTTTTATAAATAATATTTTAAAAATTATTTAGGGCTAAGAAATGGTTAAAAAAAAGTGTGAAGACGCTTTATTCTTCTACAGATACAAAAGTGAAAAATGCTATATATATTTTAATAAAATAAATTAAGTAATATTAAATAATTTAAATTTTAAATAATTGAAAATAAATACGAATATTAATTTGCAAAAGACAAATTTTTTTAAATACAATTAATAATTATTAAAAATAGTATTTATATATCATCTTGAGTTAGAATAGTTAAGATGCTATATATTATAATAAATTAAATGAGATTAAATAATTTTAATTAATAGAAAATAAATACGAAAATTAATCTACAAAATACATAATATTATAGCTCTAACTTTCTTATTAACCCAGAACTACATTTGTAATTTAAAATATTTAAAAAACCAGAAAATAGAACTTTCTGAATTATTAAAAAATACACTTGTCATGAATATAATAAAATATTTTTTAAATTAAAATATAAATAACCACCGAGTGAGTTTAAATCATGAAATATAAATAAATAATGCTTGTTTTAATTGAAATTAATTAATATAAAATAAATTGATTCATAATTAAGCAAAAGTAATATACCGTATTTATTCTAAATGAATGGCCCCTCTATTTGAATGGCCCCTCCAATTAAATGACACATTTTTGAATGAATGAAAAACTGAATGGCCACCTCCATTTGAATGGCCCCCCAATTGAATGGCCCTTTTTAACTACAAACTACCTAACTCGTATTTCTTTAATCCCTTTACTAATTTAATTTTTTACTAGCTAATTGATATTTTTGAGAAGGTTTAGAGTCGAAAAAGGGATTAAAAGTGATATCGGTAGATTTGGGATGATTAAAAGAGATATCGATCGATCAAAAGGATTTGGAGAAAACATCTGTGAATTAAAATAATTATGGGAGATATCAGGGATTAGTTGAATAAGAAAGTTTAGAGGGTTTTTGGATTCGGAGTGATATTGAGGAGTTGGAGGTTATCGGGGATTTGAGGATTTGTAAAATAACGTGGATACTAGTTAACCTGAATCTTATCAGGAATTATTGATGGATATGAATGTATTTTTGAAATATGGATGATTTTAATATTTTTTGAAAAAGAAAGGATATTTATTTTCAAATTACATAATACTCCACTAAATCCTCAAAATTCATTATATCCTCTTTAACCACTTGATAAATCCCTCCAAATTGAATACTCTTGATCCGTCTATATCTTGCCCAAATTACTCAATACCATAAAATATTAAGACTAACTGTACAGGAAATTTTTATTTTTTAACTTCGAAGTTAATCAAAATTTGACTTTATAGCCCGGGAGGCTTAAAACATGAGTTTTATAGTGAGACTGAGAGAAAATACACTAAACAAATTCAAAATATCGAATTTTAACAAAGAAAAATTCGGTAAAATTTCGGATTCTGAAAATATTAAGTCGGATATTCGGCTCAATTAATTTCGATTTTTAACCTATGAAAAATAGAATGGCCACCTCCATTTGAATGGCCCCTCCAATTGAATGACAATTTTTTGGGGTATTGAAAAATAGAATGGCGGCCATTCAATTAGAATAAATACGGTATAATATAATAAGTAAAAAACTTCGATAACGATTCTAAGCAATTTGGCACCAATCAGAATAATTATAAGTAGTGAATTTAGTTGTTTTAAAGAGTAATATAATGAAAAAATTAAAATATTAAGAATAAAAATCATTGTATAATTTAAAATCTTTAAAAAACCAGATAAAATTTATTCTCCAAGTTTAAGTGGAAACAGATTCTCAAGATCTTTTTAAACTGAATCTAATTATTGAGAAATTCAGTAACAAATATGTTTTCTAAATAATGATAGATTTTATTGTTCAAGTTTGTATAAAATTTAAGTATAAACACAATTTCAACATTAAAAATGAATAAATTTGTGAAAAATTTTTGATTGATTCTTAATTATAATTTTAAAAAGAATCACAAATGTTTTGATAATATAACCAAAATAAAAAGTAAAAATGTAGTTGGGTTTAAAGAGTAATGTGAAAAATGTATCATAATCATAAAGCAATTAAATCATAAGTAAAGACACGTTAATAATCACAAAAATATGCATAAAATTTGCCATGAAATTTAAATAAAAATTATTTTATGAAAAGAAGTGGAATTACGAATGGTGTGAAACAACTATTGTGGAAATGAAGAAGAAGAAGAAATGTTTAAAGAGGAAAAGGAGAAGAAAGAAGATCTGAAGTTTGCTTGCTCTGATAATGGTCAATGCTCTTGGTGGTAAAATTAAGAAAAAGAAAAATAATTTTATTATGAAATTAAAATAATCTTTACTAATATTTTTTTAAATGTCAACTCTAACTCTTCTTTCATTTAATTTCTTTTTTAAATTAATTTTCAAAAAATTAGAGTTGACAAAAAATATATATTTTTTAATTCTTTCTTTGTATACCTACATTCGTCCCTATTTAGGTTTTTTCTTTCGGCCCGGGAGAACTGTGGGATTCCCATTTAAATAATATTTAAAAAAAATATCAAAATATCTTGCTTGGAGTAAAAAAAATGGTAAATAACGGAAAAATACAGGTACGCTACAAAAATACAATTTGGAAATTTTGGAAGGCAAGAAACCGGAGTCATAAAAATAATGAAAAATAAATAGGTAATTGTATTAAAGGAAATGGATTTGGAAGTAATTAAAAATATTGAATATAAAAATATATATTGATTAAATAAAAATAAATTAAATTAAAAATATGAAAATTATACATATAAAAAGTTCAAAGTCCTTCCAAAATAATAAAAAGTACAATCCCATTATACAAGATTAATAGGTCTGGAATAAATAAAATATTTTTGGCAAATATACAACCAGAAAAATAAAAATATTTTTTGGATTAAAATAAATATAAAGTACAAAACAATTAGATTAAAATTGTTTTGTTTCATTGAAAACAAAGGAACAACAGTTGAAATACACACCAATTTCTATTGTTTCCAGCTTTAAAATTTAAATAATTGGGAATGTAATGACGGATTAAATTAACATTTAAAAATAACTTTTAAAGTTTTCATTTTATCTCCATTTAATTTTTCATTTTATCTCCATTTAATCATTTTATCTCCATTTAATCTCCATTTAATTAAATTGTAAAACAAATTATCTTTTTATAAAACGTTTATCAGCAATAATTTAATTAACTATAACAAAAAATACGCTAATTTAATTGAAGATATGAGATGAGTACAAAGTGGAAAAAATATTGGAAAACAAATTAGAAAAATGGCTGTGAAAAATTCTTGATAAAATGGCAAGACTTTGGGCGGAATGGAGTATTTTTTAAATTATAAATTTTTAACAAGCTTTTGTTTAGATTTTAAATTTAATTAATTAATTAATTTAAATTTAATTAATTGAAAATAAATTCGAATATTAATCTAAACAAGAAAAACATATTTTTTTCTAAATTTACGATAAAAGTGTTACCAACCGACACAGATCTACATTTGTGATGATAACAGCGGTCTATATTTATAATTAAAATACATATGACTAACGTTAATAAAATTTAGATAAGTATGTATGTATAAATTAAAAGTACAAGATTTTATAAAAAGAATTGATTCAAATTATTATAAATATGCAAAACAATAACAATAAAAACAATTTCATCAGAGTAACATTTCATATCTTCTAATAAAAAACTTCGCATTCCTCCGTGGGTCAAAAACAATGAATCAACTGTTTGCTCATATTATCAAAAAATTAAAATATTAAATTATTTAAATTAGTTGATACCAAAATAAAAATTAATTTGAAAAATAATTTGATAAAGATAGATGATAATCCTAACTAAAGTAATATCAAATTTTAGCAAATATCAAATAATTCTACGATATATGTATTTTATTGTATATGTATTTAATTAAAAAGTATATTCAGATGTTTATTTATTTTATCAATTATAAATTTTATAAAATTTAAAATAATACCGAATGATAAATACAATAAAAGATTCCCACAGCTAATTTGACTCAATGACAATAATCAAACAAAGACCGATCTATTGGACTAACATATTAAACGATCCTTCCACTGAATACAGTCAAGAGCTCATCAGAGTCTCGAAAGAAGACTGTATGGAAATTCATCAAGCTATTTTTTAAACACACTTATCGTTTTTAAAAAAAATATCCTCTTTTTACAATATATTAAAAATTTTTTGAATATTTAAAAATATGAATATATTAAAAAATAATTTAGTTTATAAGATAGAATTTAAAATAATATTTCAGTATTATAGTAATTTATGACAAGTATATTTAAATATAGAATTAATTGATAAGAAAAAATTTTTTAATTATTAAAATATTTTTTATTGGTAAGTCAAAATGTTGAATATATACACTAAACATTTTAAATCGAAGTAGATAAATTAAATTTTTAAATCGAAGTAGATAGACTAAATTTTAAAATATATTAAATTTAAATAAATTTAAATAGAAATTTAAATTTAATTTTAAACAAAATTATTATACATATCAATGACTCGAAGCAAAAAGTATATACATATGAATATGTCTGAGATAGTGGTTAATAAAAAGAAAATAAATTTTTCACCATTAAAATTAAAAATAGACTGACTTTACTAACTTTTTGCACAATAAGCAAATTCCTTAACTGGCAAATTTTGAAGATTTTTATATGTTATACTCAGATAAATGCATCGAATTTTTTGATCAGACTATAATTTCAATAAAACTTTTGATAATGGCTCATAAAAATATCTAAAAACATAGAATCATATAATAAAGACTTTGAAAAAGGAAAAATCAAAAATAAAAAGTAAAAACAAATCTTACAGTTGATAAATAAAATGTGCCAAAAATTATATAATGCTTGTAAATTTAATAGAAAATTATTATAGACAATACTATTCTCCCCGAATTTTTGTCTGTTTCTCAAATTATCGTTGACAACACATAAAATATATAAACTTTCAAGCCAATCATAAAGTTATCTACAATTGATTGACCCCACCCCCTTTTTAGTATATAAGTTAAAAATTTACAATTTCAATTTGCCAATCATAAAGTTATTAAAAATAATAATTTTTGATGGAAATATTATTTATAAATAATAAAATTGTCCTCTAATATAAAATTAAAACAAAGTTATTCGTTATTATTTGCAATTATTACATACTTTAGAGTTTGAATAAGAAGAAGAAGGAAGAGAAGTAAAAAATTACTATACCTCTGTTTCAATAACAAAGTTAAAAAAATAAACTAAATATTAAGTAAACTTTAACTTAAGTTCGAATTATAACATAAAAAACACAAAAATTTCAACATTCCTTTCCATTATAAACAAACTAATTAAATTGTTAACTTTTCCTTCAAGAGCTGTAAAAAACAATATAAATAAAATAAACTTTCTTTACCCTTACATCAATGTAACAACTAAATATCCCATTGGCCATCCAAAGGTTCATATTTTGAACAAAAATGTTCACAGATAAGAAATTTGAGCTGTCTATTTTTAAAGTAATTAATATTTTAAATTTTAAATTAGAATTATTATTTAAGGTTTTTGTTATCCCTCCAAAGAAAAAAATTTAATAAAAATCTATAAAGAAAAAAATTAATCTAAATCTATATAATTAAAAAAATTTAAAAATAATTAAATATACATTATCATAATAATATATTTTGTTAAATTAAACTACAGATTATCACCGAGTGAGTTTAAATCATGAAATATAAATAAATAATTCTTATCTTAAATGAACTTAATTATTATGAAATAAATTGAATGAGTATTAAACAAACCGAGATATATAATTTTAGAATTGAAAAACTTCAGTATTGTATATACCCTTCCAAACAATTTGGACGATCTATCAGAAAATTATAAGTAGTAACATTTGTTAATAAATGAAGTACAAATCAAAATGTGAGTCAAGGATATGCAATGTAAATAGATACATACTTTTATAAAAAATTTTCAGTGCGAGATATTACAAATGTAGCTATGTAACTTTTGATTGATCAAAATATTTATATAGAGCTTTTTAACTTTATAATAAATTCGCCAAAAATAGTTTAGTACTATCAGAATAATTATATAACTAGTAAAATTTATTAGATAATTTCTAAATTAATAAAAAAATTTAGTTTATTTAATAACACTAAAATAAATAGTTGTTTTAAGAAAAAATATAATGACAACTAGTTAATTAATAAATAGATAATTTTATAAATATTTTAAAATATTTTAAAGTATTAAGTATAATAATTTAGTACAATAGATAAAAATGTAGTTTTATGTGTAATTATAATAATTGCGGAAGTTACGGGGAGTGTGGTTATTTTTGTGATAAAGAATTGCAGTTATAAAAGAAAATATTCAATACTATATAATAATACAATTTGATGTTAAATAAAAAATTTCAAAAAACCATTTGTCACGCAAACGTGTGAACAAAAAATATATATTTATTAAATTAATATGAAGTAACCAAATTGTGGTGATTGTGTAAATTTTAATGTTTTTAAAATATACAAATATGTTTAAATAAAATTCTATTTGTTTGGAAGAATTAGATTGAAATTAAATTAGAATATTAAAAATATATAATTTGAATCAACTTAATAAAAATAAATTATTTGAAAACTGAACTTTAATCATCTAAAATATTCGTATAATCATTTTAAAAATAATAATTTAAATATACAATTTTATTATATATGTCTCTCATTATCTCATTATACGTCTATCATTATATCAAATTTATATAAAATACAAATCATTTACAACTCTACAATCAACAAATCATTTTTGATAAAACTAAATTAGCATGGACTTTTCACATTTTTATCTCCTGATATCCCTCTTAAGCTCAAATCCCTTTCTGCGCCGCAGTCAAAAATTTTGAGAATTTTGGATGTCATTACGTCAGATTTTTTCCATTTTTCCGCCGCAGGCGAAAATTTTCAAAAATTTTGAAGGCCATGAAGCCAGATTTCTTGCACTAAGTACGAGAAGTACGAGCTCGTACTTAGGCCTCGTACCTCGTACTTTTCACTTTTTTGGCCTCGTACTCGTACTTCGTACCTGCCCAAAATTTTTGCTCGTACTCGTACTCGTATTTCGTACCAGATACGAGTACGAGGTACGAGTACGAATTTTGGTACGAGCTTCGAAGCACTGTACGGGTAGTAAACATAATATATGATGAATTTTATTGTTATAAAAATAACAATGATTATTATAAAAATTTACTAGTCATATAATTCGAGGACTAACGTTCGAGGACACCCAACATTTGTTTCAAAACATGGAGGTCCTATGGTAATGCTTACAACTGAATGGATTCTATACATACTACTTATTTTAAAATTGCGGACACATAGAAAATTTTGTTTAAATTTCACGCAAATAAATTGAACATATTAAAAAATAATTTATTTTATAAAAACCAATTGAAAACAATATTTTTATATTTTAATATTATAAGTTCTAAAAATAAAAAATAATTATTTAAATTAGATTTTAATTAATCGGAAAAATTTTTAAATTATCAAAATACTTTTCCATGATTAGTCAGAATATTGAAAAAAAATCTGTGAATCAATGTAGATAATTTAATAATAATAAAATTTATTTATTTAAAGAAACTTACTAACTAAAAAACATAATTACTCATTAAATAAATTCCATTGGCATATTTAAAAATATTCCATTTAAGATATACATATATTTAAAAATAAAAATATATTTAAAAATAACTAAAAAAAAGAATGGACCACTTTTTCTGCTATTATTTATTTATACAACGGTTTTAAAATTTTTTTGTAAAAAAATGTTGTAAAACTCGAGTATATACTACTCAGACCGAGATAGAGATTGTTTCATCCTGTGATTCAAGGAATTTGGTGCCGCTTTAATTAAAATATAGTTTAAAAATTAATATTAGAAACGAAAGAAAGAAGGAATTAAATAACCATATAAATGTGAATATAAATTACAAATATGTATAATTTTTTCTAATATTAAAAATTATAAAATAAAAGATATTAAAAATTAAATACATATTATTAATATTAATTAATATATAAAACCCAATATTCACATACAAGCTATTTCCAATTTGAGAGAAAAACACCCCTTTGTAAGCATATTAATTCAATATAAATAAAAAAGATTACTTTAATTTTTAGTGGATTACAACATTAAAGCTCAATGAGGAGATTGACTACATTTAAAAATAACGATTAAATTATAAATTTAAAAAAATTTATAAAATATCATCATAAAAATTAAAGAAAAATAAATTTATTAAAAATTATATCTTCAATAAATATATAAATTTATTAGATTTATATTGTGTTAAGAAATTACCATTAAATTTAATTTTAAAAAATTAATGTTTAATAAAAATCAAATAATAATAAATTTAGTGAAGGCTTTGTGTGAATGAAGAAAATGATAAAATATTGACTTAAAAACTTTTAGGAGTATTTAGTACCATTCTTTACAAAATCATGAATAAATTATTTTAGTGAAGTATTTAAGCCTCCAGTAAAATTTTGAGAAATTTTAAAAAAATTAAAAAATACAATGGCTTTGAATATAATTAGTTTGAGATGATCATTAATGTAAAGAAAAATAAATTCATAAATTGCTGCATAAAAAATTTATAGATTAAAATTAAAAGATTAAATTAAAAAAAGTTTAAATTTAAAAAAAAATTAAAATAATTATTTTAAAATTAAAAAGCAATAATATTAATGCAAGATTTATGATAATTTAAAGGATAGAAAAATTTTATTAGAGAAGTTGTAAATTATATACTAAAATGTTTAACTAATTAATAATTAAAATAATTACTTAAGTATTAATAATATAACATATAAAAATATTTATTTAAATTAATTAAACCATTACTTAAAATTAATAATTCTGCAACACGACCACTCAAGTGATCCAATAATTAATAAAAATTTGATATTAATAATATATTATATCCTAAATAAAAGATGCATTATAAAAATAAATATGTAATTATGAACATTCTATAATAAACTACATTCTAATCTCTGCAAATCATTTAAATTATAAAACTATCACAAGTAAAACAATGTAGCTCAACATCAATGAAAATGACATTGTCATCTTGTTTTCTGCTACAAATTTTAATAATTATTAAACTTGTTCAATTTTGTTGTTCAATTTTTGTTTAATTTTCCGGCGCTGAAAACGGGAGAAATTTGGAGGCTTTAATGGAGATATAGCGGAGGGATATTAGTATATAGTGGGATTTTATTAGGGTGGGATTTTACAAATATAGTGGGATTTTAACAGGATATCCCTCTTAATCCCCAAATCCCACAATGCCTCTTTAATCTCTTCAAATTTGCCTATCACTATATCACCGAAAATCCTATTATGTAACATAGCTTGGCTCCTTACAATTTATTTCACTAATACCACCCGAACACCCGAAAATAACCTGAATTTTTCGCCAAACCAGAAACGCGTACCTGAAATTTTTGCCAACCTGAAACCCGTGACCCGAAATGAAAACGCTCCGACACGAAACCCGTACCCGAAGATTTTTTGTAACCGCGGCAACCCTGAAATGAATACAATTATGTTAAATTGAATAATCATCTATAAATAATAATGTGTTGAAGAAAATTATTAAGTAAATTTTGTTTAAATTATATAAATGCCGAGCAAATGAAATTAAATAATATTAATTTATAATTTTAATTACTTGAAAAGTTAGTTACTTGAGATTTTATTTATTATGTTTAACAAATTAAAATTTGAAAAAATTAAATAAAATTAAGAAATGTTAATTGAGACGGTAGAAGAGTTCGCACAAACCCTGAGAAGTCTTGTTGACCTCAAAAATTATCCTAATTAATATTTAAAAATAATTTAATACAATAATTATTTAAAATATTCTAGAATAATTATTAAAAAAATTAAATAAATTTTGACTAAATATTTTTAAATTAGTCTTCTATAAATTGTTTTAAATTCTTTGAGTTAAATTCTTTATAAAGGAAAAATTATTTCTTTATTCTGGTTGGGTTATGAATTTATTGTTTAAAATAAATAATTAAAATAAATAAATATTTTTAAATATTACTCCTTTGTTTGAATTGGGCCGAAGTTAAAATTAAATTGAAAAATTTAAATTAAAAAATTTTAAATATTTTATCAACACTAGCAAATAAAAAGTTGTATAATTTTGTATCTTTATAGAATTTAATTATAACTAGCTTTAGAAAATAAAAGTTTAAATTTATTGTTATTTTTTAATTTTAAAAACCATAGTTGGCGAACTCCACAAGAAATTTCAGGATGAAAATGTTAGTAATTCTTTTTTTCTTCTTCAATTTCATCTGGTTTATTATTTATTCTATTTTAAAATTGAAAAAATGATATTTATGAATCTAGAAATAGTCAATGGCAGCAATTGTTCTGTTATCAATCTTTTCTCAAAAAAAGAAAATTATGATTGTATTAAATAAGGAATAAATAATTAGAGACGAAACTAATATAAGTTCATCAAGAATGATTGGCGGCGACGGGTTCTATAAACAAGAGCAAATTATACATTCTTGGTTCGAGTGTGAATTGTTATTGTTTTTAAACATGTAAACATTTTTTAATAAAATTCCATTTGTTTAAATAGAGAAAATTGAGTTAAAATTAATTTAAATTGAATTAAAAATATCAAAAAACGACTACATTATTCTATTTTGCAAAAATATATTTAAGGAAAATTTAAATGAAAATTACTTATAATTCATTATTTTTAAAAAATTAAACATGCATTGGCAAGGGAAATGTTAGAATTTTATTTATTCAATCAAAGACAACCACAATTAATAACCAAAAATAATATTACGAAAATAATATTTATAACTTATTCAACAATAACCATCTTGACTTAAGATAGTATATTATAATAGATTAAATAGATTTAATAATTTAAATTTTAATTAATCGAAAATGAATACGAATATCAATCTAAACAAAAAACATAAATTGTTCTAAATTCATCATTAAGGATATTGCAACTGATCCAGAGCTACATTTGAAATAATAACAGCTAAATTTGATTAATAAACATTATTAAATCTTTTTAATTTTAGCCAATAAAAGAATGCGCCACCAACAAATAAGAACCGCCCATTAAAAGAACAAAATTTATTTTAGTGATTTTCTCTCATTACTTTTATATTTTTTTCTCTTCTTTAAAAATAAATTTGTTGTGCAAAAGCACTAGCTTATTTTGTTTTTATTTGGACTAGGGGAAAAAGCAAGCCAGGCTTAGTTTACTATAAAATGATTGAAAATTAAGAATAAAAATAAAATAGGAAGATATAAAAAATAGGAAGATATCTCCCTTTGTTTAATTATCAACGAACCCGTCCTGCGCCACCCAAAAATATGAAATTCCTTACTACTGGGTGGCGGTTCCGCCAATTTTGGCTCTAATTAATTGTATTTTTTAATATTATTAAAAAATAATTTTTAACTTTTTATATTATGTCGTTGTGAATAATTTTTCCTTATAAATAGTGAATAATTTTTCCTTATAAAGGAAAAATTATTCTCTAAAATTTCGCTGCTGTTCTTTGTGATAATTTTGTTGGGTTGGATTTTAAAATAAATAAATAAATAAATATTATTAAATATTTCTATTGTTTGAATTGAGTAGAGAATTGAGTAAATTAAAAGAAGAAATTTAATTATTAAAATAGATTAAATTTAAATTCATCAAAGCGGCACAAATATTTGTAAAATTATAGAATTATTTGGTCATTAAATATAAAATAGAGATATTAAATTTTGAGATTATCTGGAGAATTACTTAACTTCTGTGGAAAACAATTAATACAAATAAGAAATAACATCTTATGTACACTAAAAATAAATTATAAAATAGTTTTAATTATATAAAATTAAAATAATATCGAAATTATTTGAAATTAAAAAAATTATATATAGAAATTAAATATTTTAAAAAATCACAGAAATTAAATTTAGAGCATAAAAATATTAGTAAAGAAGATAGGAATTATGTAATAAAATTTATTCTATAAAATGAGATAAAATATAGAAGAGTGTTGGAAATTAGTTAGAGAAGGAAAATTAGGAGGCATTAATTTAACAAATTAAAATTTGAAAAAATTAAATAAAATTAAGAAATGTTAATTGAGACGGTAGAAGAGTTCGCACAAACCCTGAGAAGTCTTGTTGACCTCAAAAATTATCCTAATTAATATTTAAAAATAATTTAATACAATAATTATTTAAAATATTCTAGAATAATTATTAAAAAAATTAAATAAATTTTGACTAAATATTTTTAAATTAGTCTTATAAAATGTTTTAAATTCTTTGAGTTAAATTCTTTATAAAGGAAAAATTATTTCTTTATTCTGGTTGGGTTATGAAATTATTGTTTAAAATAAATAATTAAAATAAATAAATATTTTTAAATATTACTCCTTTGTTTGAATTGGGCCGAAGTTAAAATTAAATTGAAAAATTTAAATTAAAAAATTTTAAATATTTTATCAACACTAGCAAATAAAAAGTTGTATAATTTTGTATCTTTATAGAATTTAATTATAACTAGCTTTAGAAAATAAAAGTTTAAATTTATTGTTATTTTTTAATTTTAAAAACCATATTTGGCGAACTCCACAAGAAATTTCAGGATGAAAATGTTAGTAATTCTTTTTTTCTTCTTCAATTTCATCTGGTTTATTTTTTATTCTATTTTAAAATTGAAAAAATGATATTTATGAATCTAGAAATAGTCAATGGCAGCAATTGTTCTGTTATCAATCTTTTCTCAAAAAAAGAAAATTATGATTGTATTAAATAAGGAATAAATAATTAGAGACGAAACTAATATAAGTTCATCAAGAATGATTGGCGGCGACGGGTTCTATAAACAAGAGCAAATTATACATTCTTGGTTCGAGTGTGAATTGTTATTGTTTTTAAACATGTAAACATTTTTTAATAAAATTCCATTTGTTTAAATAGAGAAAATTGAGTTAAAATTAATTTAAATTGAATTAAAAATATCAAAAAACGACTACATTATTCTATTTTGCAAAAATATATTTAAGGAAAATTTAAATGAAAATTACTTATAATTCATTATTTTTAAAAAATTAAACATGCATTGGCAAGGGAAATGTTAGAATTTTATTTATTCAATCAAAGACAACCACAATTAATAACCAAAAATAATATTACGAAAATAATATTTATAACTTATTCAACAATAACCATCTTGACTTAAGATAGTATATTATAATAGATTAAATAGATTTAATAATTTAAATTTTAATTAATCGAAAATGAATACGAATATCAATCTAAACAAAAAACATAAATTGTTCTAAATTCATCATTAAGGATATTGCAACTGATCCAGAGCTACATTTGAAATAATAACAGCTAAATTTGATTAATAAACATTATTAAATCTTTTTAATTTTAGCCAATAAAAGAATGCGCCACCAACAAATAAGAACCGCCCATTAAAAGAACAAAATTTATTTTAGTGATTTTCTCTCATTACTTTTATATTTTTTTCTCTTCTTTAAAAATAAATTTGTTGTGCAAAAGCACTAGCTTATTTTGTTTTTATTTGGACTAGGGGAAAAAGCAAGCCAGGCTTAGTATTCTCAGGTCAAATAAACTGAGTTTATTATAATATGTGTGTAAACATACTATTGTAAAATATGTGTAAACATGTAAGAAATAAAAGTAAAAGATTCTGTAAGAAGAATTTTAAAAAATTATTTTAAATATGCAAAATTATAAAAATAAATAACAATTACATCAGGGTAAACCCGATATTTATTTAATTAAAATATGTTTTAAAAAATAATATTAGAAACAAAAAACAAGAAAGAATTAAAAAACTATATAAATGTGATATAAATATGTATAATTTTTTTAATATTAAAAATTATAAATTAAAAGATATTAAAAATTAAATATTATTAATATTAATTAAATATAAATATATTTTATAATGAAATTATCTGCCCATTTTTATTTGGAAATTATTTGCCCGTCCTGGGCATTGTTGTATAATGATTAATTAAATGTTTATACATGTAAAAAATGACAATGTGGAAACCCGATAAGTGGAACAATGATTGCAAATAACTTTTTTAATTGAATATAATTATTGAGAAATTCAGTAGCAAATGTTTTTTTAAATAATGATAGATTTATTGTCAAATTTGAGTATAAATTTTGACTATAAACTAAATTTCACAATAAAGTAGAAAAAAAATATTTTGATTGATTTTTAAATATAATCTATAGAAAATCCCAAATTTTTTATTAATATAACCAAAACAAAAAGTATATTAAATATCTTATACAATTTAAATTCAAATTTAGGAATTTGTTATGAAAAATTAATACTATTTATATATCATAATAATGAAAACTTTTAAAAGTACGGTATTTTAATTAAACATTCATTATTACAATGTTTTTGGCGTGATAGTATATTTGAATTTAATTCGGTTCATGCAATATAATTTAAACATTTAATGATAAATTAAAATCTAAAGCTAGGAAAGCACATATAAAGGATCAACTGCGGCAGCCAGAGAAACAAATTAAAATAAATTAAGTAAATTTTACAATTGAATAATAATTAAAAAATAATGTTATATAAAGAGGAATTTCATGCCAAAATAATGTCTCAGGAGATTTCCTATCATCCATTTTCATACAAAAATTAAATAAAAATCTTTTGTTACTTCATATATAATATTATATATAATAAATAGATAAAATTTTTAAATAAAATTACAATTTTCAAAAATTAAATAGGATAATAAAAAATAAAAATATTTTAATTTTCAAAATTCTTTTAAAAATATGTAGTAAAATTAATTTAATATAAAAGAAATTATTTAAATTTTTAAAGAATTAAAAGTATATTGGGAGAATTTGTTAAATTTTGGAATTATTTGTTTATCGCTACAAATATGTAGTCGGATAAATTAAAAGGCTAATATTTAATTAATATTTTAATATCCCCAAAATGTTTTGCCATGTTCTGCGAAGTTCTTTCAATGATGGAGTATATGCTATCGATATTGGAGATGAAGAGGAGTACTAATGCGCAAAAATATTAAAAAATTCTAAAGAATATATTGCATTTGAGTGGAAGCAATCTCAAAAAGTATGTTAATAGAAAAAAGTACACTTCAATGAATTCTTAATTATAACTTGAAAAATTACAAAATTTAAATAACCAACATTAAATTGATATATTAAATTATTAACGCATTAAGCGATGTTATAAAAAATTACAATAATTTTAAAACATTTAAGTTTACACAATATTTAGAACTTTGAATGTGGTACTTTTCTCTATTGCCAAATTTATTTATTAATTAAAAAATATATTTCAATGATAAATAATAAAAAATAATGAGAAAAAATTGTAAGGATTCCCGTAAAAAATAAACATAATATTTAATAAAAATATTAAATATATTAAATGCTTAGAAGGAAAAGAATTTTTGTTAAAATTAAAAATAAGTAATTTGGAAATTTAATTAATGATGAAAATATAAAATAATAGTACAAATCCGTAAATAGAAGAACTTTGTAGCTTATAAAGATTTTAATAATAAACAAAGATTAAATGAAATTAATCGCTTTGTTATTAATTTTAAAGAAGAGGAATAAAAAAAATGCTTTTATTTTAATACTTTTTATTTTAACTTTTTATTTTAATTGAAAAAACCTTTATTAAAATTGAAGTTAATAAAAAGTATGTTTTCAATTTTATAAGAGCAAAAACTGCCGTCGAAACTGACATTAAAGCAGGAAGAATAGATGTTATTAATCAATTAAACAAATTACACAATTATATTTTATTATCAATGGTAAATTTACATTTGATTGGAAACATATACAATCTTATTATATATGTCTAAATTCTCATTATACGTCTATCATTATATCAAATTTATATAAAATACAAATCATTTACAACTCTACAATCAATAAATCAGTTTTGCTAAAACTAAATTAGCATAGAATATATCCGTGAAAATGAGCATGATAACATTAGTTAAAAAAATATAAATTATTAATATTATCAAAACTTTCATATAAATAACTAAATTAATTAATAAGCCAATTAAAAATCTTATTATTTTGACACAAAATTACATTTATTTTAATAAAAATTATCAAAAAAACATTGATTAATTCTACTACAATTAAATTATTAAACATTATTTTAAATTAAAAATTTATTAAACTAAGAAGAATCCCTTGATGATAACATTATTATAAGAAGAATCCTGTAAAAAATTTTTAATTGATTTTCATTTTTTAAATCTATTATACATTTTTTCTTTTTTATAAATTTTTTATTTTTCAGTTATGGTATCCAACAAATATAAACATATTTACAAAAAAGCTATGGACATCAACAAAGGCTCAGGCCTTATTGGAAACCCACAAGTACCGATAAAATTTACAAAGAAAATTACAATTTTCAAAAATTAAATTTAATGATAAAAATATTTACTTTTCAAAATCCTTTTAAAAATATAAAATAAATAGTATTCGATTCACTAGCTAAAAATCTTATAAATTAATATACATATTATAAATTAAAATATTAAATTCTGTGATTATAAGTGTTTAATTTGGGTAGTATTAGTCGGCAAATTCTGGATAAATCAGAATTAAGAAAAAAATAAAAATAATTTTTTATATGAAAATATTAACCATTAATCAGTGTATATTTATTCTATTCGATATGGACTACTATTTTAGCATCTATTATAAATATTAAAAATAATAAATTAATATACCTAATGGAAACATCAATGAAAATTGTTCATCTTGTTTATTGCTAAAAATTTTAATAAATTATTAATTTTTGTTAAATTTTTAAATATAAAATGATTGAAAATTAAGAATAAAAATAAAATAGGAAGATAAAAAAGCTACACATTTAGAAATTATGATCTAAAATTTATCGTTTATCCAATAGTCATCAAGTTTAGTCAATACATGAAGATCAATCTCATGAAAAATATAAAAAAAACTTTTCATGTAAAAAATAAAGTATGCTCATACATATGTGATTATAACAAACAACAAATATAATAATGAAGAAATAATGATAAAAATATACGGTCGTGGAAAAAAGTATGGAAGCGCTAGAAAAAGTTTTATAAATTCTTAATTTTTTATTCAAAAAATACGTTCTATATACCAATCGAAAGCTCTATTCGTATCTCAGTTGACATGTTTCTGCATTTTTCATGAAAATTAAAATTTGCCGAGATAATCCGGATCTACCGGATATACCAAATCCCATTTTTTCGGAAAAATTTTTCGGAACAAATTTAACAAACCCAAATGATAAAGCATATTTTTCTGAGCATTTACCACAAAACCGCTTAGAAATATCTTTTTTCGGAACAGAGATATGATTTTTTGAAAATCGTATTTTTGGTCGTTTTTTGCAAAAAATTCGATTTTTAAGGGAAAAATGCGATTTTCAAAAAATCATATCTCTGTTCCGGGAAAAGATATTTCTAAGCGGTTTTGTGGTAAATGCTCAGCAAAATATGCTTTATCATTTGGGTTTGTTAAATTTCTTCCGAAAAATTTTTCCGAAAAAATGGGATTTGGTATATCCGGTAGATCCGGATTATCTCGGCAAATTTTAATTTTCATGAAAAATGCAGAAACATGTCAAATGAGATACGAATAGAGCTTTCGATTGATATATAGAACGTATTTTTTGAATGAAAAATTAAGAATTTAAAAAACTTTTTCTAGCACTTCCATACTTTTTTCCACGACTGTAAATATATTTTATTATTAAAAAAGAAAAATTTTGACAATTGGCGAAGAAATTTTGTGATTAATTTATAATTATAATATCGTCTACAATTACCCACAGCAACAAATCATCAATCAAACAAACTAATCAATATTAATTATAAGTAAGAAATCGACAATTCTTATAGAGCAATTATAAAAATAAACGTCTTCGATAATTAAAAACAAACTTTTATTAAATTTAAAATTTAATAACTGATATAAATTATGGCAAATATACATAATATTCCAAAATATTTTTATTAAAAAAAACTATAAATAAGTAAAAGTATTTTAAATTTGTAAATTAAAATAAAGTTTCTCAAATTATGATTTTCAAAGCATAGAAATGTGTATTATACTATCTTTTCTAATTAAAATTATTTAGAAGAATTTATTTAAAAAATTATATTTAGTAAAAATTAATTAAGCTTTTTATACTATGTAATGAACTAATTTTGATTTAACAAATTCTTAAAGCTAACGCGTATTATAAACAATATTATTAATAATCTAAAATAGAAATATATATATTTAAATTAATTCAAGCAAGCTAACATCAATGAATATGGCACTGTTAATCTTGTTTACTGCTATAAATTTTAAAAAATTATTAATTTTTGTTCAATAATGATTGAAATTAAGTGATTGAAAATTAATTGAAAATTATGAATAAAAAATATAAAGATATACATATTTAGAAATTACAACATCTTTAACTATTAAACACCAAGTTTAATCAAGACATTTTTGTCATTATATTTTCATAATTTGTCAATTGCGGAAGCGCAATTGCATCAGCAATTGCAGACACGACTAATGTGAAAAAGGAACTGAAGGCTGATCAAAATATAAAAAATTGAGCCTTGAAAGGATTGAATATAGCTCATTATATATTATAGCTATAGCTCATTTTTTGCAAACTCTAAAATTTCAATAAATCAAATTTTAGACTTGCTTATTATTGGTCAAGATAGATTTAAAATAGAACAAATATGGTTAACGATAATAGAATGTAATAATGTGATAAACAAAGATTAAAAGATTCTACATATAAGTAAGATTGATAAAAATAATTTTTTTAATATCAAAAAGTATAAATTAAAGGAACTCAAAAATTAAATATTAATAATATTAATTAAATATTGTCGCTATCTAGCGAATTTTGATTAATTAAGATTATTAATTCCTTTTAATTTTAGCCTATCACAGAATGCGCCATCAACAATTAAGAACCGCCCATTAAAAGAACAAAATTTATCCTAGAGATTTTCTCTCATCACCTTTATTATTTTTCTCTTCTTTAAAAAATAAAATTTTTGTGCAAAAGCACAAGCTTATTTTGTTTGTGTTTGGACTAGGGGGAAAACAAGCCAAGCTTACTATTCCTAGGTCAAATAAACTGAGTGGGATTTATTTCTCCTCTAAGGCCCAATAAGTTTAATTATCCAAGATTAAGTTAATTATTTATCACTGCCTATCGAGTGATAAAATAAAAATATATAAATTTATCACTTCCTATCGAGTGATAGAATAAAAAATATATAAAATATAAATATAGTTTTTGGTTGTTTCGTTGATTTATCAATAATACCCCTAAATTCAGATCAACTTTCATCGCAAACCAAATCAACCCAATTTTTCAAGTGTTTATTTCAATATTAATATATTTAATTATGAAATTAGCCCGTTTATCTCCGTGAATCTCAACGTGGTGTAGATATCGAAACTCTGGAATAAATTGTAGGGATTCCCATAAAAAATAAATAATATTTTGTTAAATTTTAAAAATATTTGTGATTTAAATTAATTATAAAAGTTTAATGATACTAAAACAAAAAAAATATTTATAATTTTAAAACTAAAGCTGCAATGAATTGAAGGGAAGTTAGTATATTATAAAATATTATATTAATTTTGTTTCTTAAAAACATCTAAATAAATGTAAAAGTAAATTTAAAATTTATTGAAATAATTAAGCAATTCCACATTCAGTCACTACAAAAATTGTATTAATGAGTAAATTAATTTTAGGTGTTAATCTCTGCATTTTATATATTTTCCTTTGTCTTTTTCTAATACTTTTCGTTTTTTAACATTGTATTAACTTTGAATTAGATTTAATAAATTTTCAGCCGTTTATCCGAAATTTTTTTGAAATTTTAATTTTTAAATATACAATTCATCGAAATAGATCGATTGAAGATTTGCAAGTAGAATACGAAACGGGTAGTTGATGGACCTTTGACTCCATCATTGAAACTTTTATTGTATAAAATAATCAGTCACATGAAAACAAAAAAACGAAATAAATTTAAATATGTAAAAATCTTGGCTTCAACTTGCCATCCTCTACGTTGTCGGCCCTCGAGTCGGCGACAATAATAATAAATTGGATGATAAAAAATAAAAATATTTAATGGTCAAAATAACTTCAAAAATATAACATAAATAGTATTTGATTCACTAGTTAAAATTTTTATAAATAATATATTATAAATTAAAATATTAAGCTCTGTGATTATAAGTGTTTAATTTGGATATTAATAGTCGGTCAAAAAATTTCTATTATATCAGAATAAAAAATTAAAAATGAAAATAATTTTGAATATGAAAATAATTTTAATTGATTTAAGTAAATTCTTATCGTAGAGTGGTGGAAAATATCAAGTTGTCTATACTCTACGTTCTTGTTCTTTAGAGAAATCGGAATACCATTAATCAGGTATATTTACTCTAGACGATATGGACTACTATTTTAGCATTATTATAAATATTAAAATAATATAACAGATAAAAAATAAAAATTTGAAGAAGAAATTGTATTTTTCTTTGATTACTCAAATTTAAGAACATCTAATTTTTAAAAAGTTTTTGTCGAAGTTTGATATGAATTATTTTTATTATAAAAGAGAAGGTAAAGTTTATTTAAATTTTCAATAAAAAAAGATATAATTCATTATTTTAAAAGTATTAACACTTTAATCTGCAAAAGAATTGGTATAATTATATCAAGACACCAATGCAAGAAAAGCTCGATTAGCAACAAAAAAAATAAAATTTATATAGTATCTTGACTTAGAGATGCTATATATAATTAAATAAATTAAATTTTTTATATAATTTTTGTTATTAAAAAAAGGAGGATTTTTTTGTTGTTGAAGAAACGGGATAAGGAAAAAATATATTTTTTGAAGAAATTCTTTTGTTAAAGAATTTTTAAAAACTTTTGAGTAATTTTTGATGTTGAAGGATTTTAAAACAAAAATTTTGAAGAATTATAAAAAGAAATTACAAATTGTAATAAATGGGTTTATGAGAATGATTTCTTTTTCGTAAATTTTCACTAATTTTCTTATTTGAATGAGAAAGTTGAACACTAATACATAGTTTACAGTGAAGTTGTGATTAGTAAGCTTTAGTGAATAAAATCATTAAAATAAAAATATTTCGATATATGTATATAGAATAAATATATTCGAAAAATGATATTATATATCGAGTTTTAAAAATGAGCATGATAACATTATTTTAATAAATATATAGTATTGTAATTATCAAAACATTTAGATAAATAATTAAACAAAAAGTTATTATTTACATTTCTATTAATAAACTCATAGAAAGCACATCTTATTAGATTCTTTATTTATTACCTAATTAAATTAGTAAAAATCATTTTAAACATCAAAAATCATAACAAATTAAAAAGATCATTTCAAACATGCAGACCGTTGCTATGTGATTCAGAATTTAATAATTTGTTATTTAAATTACAAATATGTAATTCAATTTTTGAAATAATTAAGCAATGCCACAGTCAATCAACAACGTGTCACATTAAGTCACTATCAAAATAGTCACTATTAATTTTTAAAATATTTTTATAATTTCTGGTAAAATAGAAACAAAAATAGTAATTCCTAGAAAAATAAAGTAAATTCTACAACAAAAACTATATTATTTAAATTTAAATAATAAAAGCTAATGTTGATCAAAAAAATTGTAAAAAATTTCAAATAATTGTAATAATCGTTTTTAAATTTTATATTATTAAAGAATGTGACCCTAATTTTAATAATGAAATTTTGGAATTAATTAAAATTAAAAATTATCAAGTGTTTAATTATAATTTTTAAATTATATTATCGAGGGATTATTTAGATATAAATCCTAGACGAGGTTCTAATCAGGGGTGGGCGCATTGCGTTTTGCGTTGATTTTTGGCCTTGCGTTGCGTTTTGCGTAAATTTGGCCAAAATTAACGCAAAAAACCGCAAGAGATATACACAATCTGAGGGCAAAATCTGAAGGAAATCAGGCTTATGACTTTCCAAAATTCTTAAAATTTTCGCCTGCGGCGCTTAAAAAAGGAAGAAATTTGGCTTCTTGGTCCCAAATTGATATCCGCGGTATCAATTGAGAATTACAGATAGGCATTTATCCTCCGCTAACTCCCCAACCCATCCGACATTCATCAGAATCGCATGCTATCTTTTTAAATTTACTTGATCCCTCCAATTTTCCTCAATCCCTCCTTCATAATCGCTCTAAATCCTCTAATATCCTTCAAAATCCCATTGTATCCCCTTCAAATCATTACCCATCCAACTTAATTGTATCACAAGATCAACTATGACTCGCTGACTTATAGTAATACTTCTATTTTAACTGAAAAATGGCTAATACTCGATTTAAAATTTTTTTCAGAATTTTGCGTTCTTGCGTTTTGCGTTTTTTGCGTTTTGCGTTGATTTTTGGCCTTGCGTTGCGTTTTGCGTTTTTCACGATTGCCTCTTGCGCCCACCCCTGGTTCTAATGAAACAATAAGAACCCAAGCGACGGCTCGATTGGGGAGAAGGATGATATTTCAATCGTGATCGCATTAAAAAAGGATAACTACTTGTATATAGTGTAAATAGTGTTATAGTACATTAGAGTAATAAAAATTATAAAATAAATAAAACCCTAAAAATAATATTCATATCTATGGTAATGAAATGAAGACGCACTATATAAATAAAATAAATATAAAAATTCATTAATTAAAATTAATCAAATAATTTATTGATTAATTATTTTATATTAATCAATACATCTTTTTAAAGATGTGTCTACATAAAAAGAGCTTGGAAGTCTAAAATATTGTTAGTTTAGACTAATGTTTGTTAAATTAAAATATAAATTGCATAAAATGTCTAAATAATAAACTAAAAATATACTTAACAAATGTGAATAGAATTTAAAAAATTTTTGAACTTAGAAGAGAAAGAACTTAGCCGACTATATGCAGAAGGGCTAAAAATCTCTTTAAACAATTCAGATAGTGTAAGGATTATTCTTTGTTTGATTTAAATATATTTATATTATTATTAAAAATACATAAATTTATAATGAAAAATATATAATTTAGAAATATTGCTTTTTATAAATATTTGCTTTAAAAATTAATTGAAACATATACTAATTTTATTTAAATATATTTTAAATCAAAGTATAATGTCTCCTTTTACATATATCTTTTGATTCGTTTAAGAGTCAAAATTAAATATAATAAAATGAAATTAATTTAGATATGTCAAATATAAGTAATAAAAAATAATAATAATATAATAAATTATTGTATCAAAAATCAAATTAGCATAAAATATGTATATTCGAATATCACTTTTATTTTAAAAAACGGGCAAGACAATATATGTATTTTAATAAAATCATTATTTGATTAAACCGAAAAACTAAAACCTAAACTTTTACAAAGATAAGGTCTAAACGAGAATAGTCTAATCATCGTGTCAAATCTGTGTATAATTCAGTGTTGAAGTGAAATTTCAATGTAAACCATAAGAAAAATTAAAAAATAAAAGAGGAAGAAACAAAGAAAAGATGAGAAAGATTATTAATTTGTTAAATCACTTTATTGTATTAAAATAATCAAGTATATGAACAATAGAAAAACGAAATAAAATTTAATAAAAATCTATTTTGATGAGAATATAATAATACATAATAATTTAAGTATTAATAATCTAAAATAGAAAATATATTTATTTAAATTAATTGAACCTAGCTAAACATCAATAAAAATGGCATTGTTAATCTTGTTTACTGCTATAAATTTTAACAAATTTTAATTTTTGTTCAATACTTTACTATTAAATGATTGAAAATTAGTCATAAAAATAAAAAAGGAAGATATACATATTTAGAAATTACAACATCCAACAACTATTAAACACCAAGTTTAATCAAGACATTTTTGTCATTATATTTTCATAATTTGTCAATTGCGGAAGCGCAATTGCATTAGCAATTATTAAAATTTATTATTAAATTTTTTGAATCCCTTTATTGTATTAAAATAATCATGCATATGAACAATGGAAAAACGACGTTAAATTTTAATAAAAATCTTATTTGATGATATCATAATATTGATTTAACTAAATTAATAAAATAAATAAAATAATTAACAGCAAATTATTTTATTAATATTTAAATTTTATGAAAAAAATAAATTAGAAATTCTGTTAAATTAGCGCTAAATTGCTACATATTAGAGGAAATTGTCATCATTCTTTATAAATACATGAATAAATTATTTTAATGAATGTGAGTATTAACATTTTGAGAAATTTTAAAAATTAAAAAAAATCATTTAAAGATAATTTATTTGAGGTGATTATTAAAGTAAATAAAAATAAATTCATAAATTGCTGCATATTTACATAAATATGTATTTTAAAAATATGAAGGGATTCCCTAAAAAATAAAATATTTAATGAAAAAATTAAATTTATTAATTCTTTGGAGTAAAAGAAGGAAAATTTTGTTAAATAAAAATAAATGATGAAAAAAATTAAATATTATTAGGAGTAATTGTATCAAAGGAAACTGACACAATCTTTGTACACTTATTGAAATGATGAAATGAAAATAATAAAAAATTTTTCTTAGTTTTATGCATTGATAACAATATATATTTTAAATATAATTAAAATTTATTAAAGCATTTATTAGTCTTAAATTACTTATTAAAAGGAATGCCCAACATTAAAGAAGGATTAAAAGACAAGAACAACTGAAGTTGAGATAAGTCCTGCTGTTAGAAAATCAATTAAGGGTTTTTTGTAATAATTTTAAATAGCTTTAAATTTCTCTAGTATAAGAGAAAATTCAAAAGAGTTCGCCAACTCTCGAACTCGATAAACAAAAGCAATCTGTCTCTTATGATAAAATTAAGGAGTTCGGATTCAAAACACCAGCCTTTATAATAATTTTTATATCATTTAATCAAATATCAATATTAATTGTCGTTAAATATTAAGCTTATAATGTTGAATGTTAATAATTAAAATATTAAAATTAGATATAAAATTATAAAGAAATGTTGGAATAATGTCGTCAGAACAATAAATTTAAGTGGTATAGTAATACAAATAAGTAATCCTAATATCGATTCATTTGGAAATTCATTGATCATAAATCGAAACTTCAAATTTAAAACGTAGTCACTAAACTCAAAAATTTTACATGAAAGAATTTAAGGATTTTTATTTTTATTAAAATAGATAAAAGAATTATTTATTTCATCAATAAATTATCAGAATTAAAAAATTTTAATAATTTAAATTTACTAATTTAAGTATAAATTATAATTTATTTTCACAATAATTTATTATAATTTTTTAAATTTACTAATTTAAATTTCATAACGAAAAATCCAATATTTTTGTGTTCCCATTCCTAGCAGCTTTCTTAACTGCTCAACCAAAGTATTGTATGAAGCAGAAAATTGACTTCTATTCAGAATTTCCTCTACATCACTAATCATAGGAACGGCATCATAGTAAAAAAATAAAAACATAAATATGAATATAAAAATATATAAAATAAAAATATAAAGTATTAAATATGAAAAATATGATCAATACAAAATAAAACTATAGTTGCTTTCAATTTTATAATATTAAGCAATATAATTTTCAGCAATTATAGACAATAAAGAAATAAAATTCTTAATAAACTGTAAAATTATAAATTATAAATATATGTATTTGTGTATAAGATTTCATCTGTTAATTGCATTAATATTCAAATAAAAAAGCCACACATGAAAAGGTTTAAATATATTTTAATTGTTACGAAAGTAAATTAAAATAATTAAATGTAATTTTTGTAAAATAAAATGAATATTAAATGCAAATTTATGCTATTATTAATAAATTTTATATTGTTCAATTAAAATTAACCAATAAAGCCAAAAAGTGGCCCGATATCCAAATATATATTTAATTTGTGCTTTTATAATTTAATGTGTGACTGAAAATCATAACTGAAAATCATATAATTACTCATAAAATAAATTCCATTGGCAAATTTAAAAATATTTTTTATTTTATAGCTATATTCTTCAAGTTTAAGTAAAGAATAAACTCA
Source organism: Meloidogyne enterolobii (assembly GCA_963681835.1). Lineage (NCBI taxonomy): Eukaryota > Metazoa > Nematoda > Chromadorea > Rhabditida > Meloidogynidae > Meloidogyne > Meloidogyne enterolobii. Next base: position 1,006,226 of record CAVMJV010000007.1, read on the forward strand.
ATACACATAAAGACACATAAAAGAAGCACCCGTAAAAGCATTTCGAGACAAATTCTTAGCGGATATCATAGCCAAAAGTCATTGTAGATTTTAAAAAATTCAATTTAAAATTTTTGAAACTAATTTAAAAAGATATGTTATAATAATAATAAAAATGTAATCTTCATTTAAAAAAATATATAAATTTGTATTTTTTACTATAGAATGATAACTATGATATGATATTATAAAAAATATAAAAAAAAGAAAATCTAATTATATTATAAGAAATCTAATTATACTACATGGCGCTCCTGGTTTCGAAACACCGCCTTTTTAATTATTTTCATAACATTTAATAAAATATAATTTTAATTATCGTTAAATGTTGTTGGTTAATAATGTTGAATGTTAATAATTAAAATATTAAAAACACATATAAAAAAAAATGTTGGAATATGTCTTCAGAATAATAAATGTAAGTATGAATTATAATATAATAAGTATTCCTAATATTACTCCATGTGAAAACCCATTGATCATAATTCGTCAATTCAAATTTAAAACGTAGCCACTAAACTCAAAAAATTTATATGAGACTATGGGGATTATTATTAAAATGAATTAATAAAATGAATAAAATGAAATTATATAAAATGAAATACAAATAATTTAATTTAATACAATGTAATTATTTGTATATCATTAAATTATCATTATTATAAAAAATCCTAGTAACTTAATAACGATCAATAAAAATTAGAATTTTAATTGCTTTCAATTTTATAAATTTAAACAAGCAACAGATAATTTGCAGGAATTATAGGAAAATATCAAGTTAAAATTATTTTTAAAATGTAAAATTATACATTAAATATAATAGATTTCATGTAGTGTTTTTATACATAATTTAATGTGTTCCCTCCCTATTTTCTGCCTATTTAAGCCCACATTTCACTTGTGTATTTGTGTATTCATTATTAATTGCCTTTGAGTTCGCCCTCTGCCCACCCAAATTTATCACAAAATTTTCAAATATTAAAAATAGATAAATATTTTAAATAAATTCTCTTAAACTTCTATCTGACAACCAACAAAATCCCTATTCATTAAAATCCACTAGACACTACTTCTAGAAGAAGAAGAACTTTTTCATAAATTCAGATAGTGTAAAGAATATTTTTATTTATTTCAAATAAATTTAATAAAAAATAAATGCAAAGTTATTCTTTAATATTTGTAATTCTTAATAATTTTAAACAAATATGTCACTTAAAATGCAGAATTTTACAATTTAAAAAGTAAATAAAATTACAGAAAAATTAATCTACACATATTAATACATTTTTAACAACGACGATTCTGCCATTTCAAAAGAATAGATAACAATAAAATATTAGAAAAATTATATAAATTAAATAATATAGAGAAAATATTAAATTCAAGAAATTAAATTTTTTTAAATAATTCAAAATATCAAAAATAATTAAAGTTGCAAATAATAAGAAATTATATGATATATAAAATTCTATTTTTTTTAAAATAATTTTCCAAGTTTAAAGTTGTAAAAACACATTTGTCACAAATAAAGTTGAAAAAATTAAATAATTAAACTTTATCTTAATTATAAAAGTTAAAAAATTCCAAATATTTTATCAACACAAGCAATATAAAAAGTTGTATAAATAATTTTGTATTTTTATAGAATTAAATTATAGATGTATCTTTGATCCTAAACAATTAAAATTAAATGCCGAATCGTAACAAAATACAGAAAAGCAAAATTGAAAAAATTGCCTGAAATGTTAAAATATTTCAGAATTCTAATTCTCCAAATTTAAATAAAAAAAATTAAATATAAGCTAACATAATGTTGTTATAATAAATATTGTGATGATTTACTAAAATACTTAAATTAATTCATAATGTAAAATTTATGAAAAATGATTTTGAAATTTCAGTTAATTAAAATTTTATTTATTGAAATAAAAAAATGAAATAAAATGCATACATCAAAATGCAAGGTCGATTAAAAATAAAATTAAAGAGCTAGATTTAAATTTGCCAATGAAAATCCAAGCATAATTTTTAAGCGAAACGTGGCTCAATGGAATTGAAATAGTAAACTAAAATTTGTTAAAATTTTGAGATTATCAGGAGAAAATACTTTAGGTCTGTGGAAAACAATTAATACAAATAAGAAATAACATCTTATTTATGTATAAGAAACAAATAAACTAATAATAAATTATAAAATAGTTTTAAATATATAAAATTAAAATAATATCATTAATTATTTGAAATATAAAAAATTAAATAAAAGAAATTATATATTAAAAATCAAAGAAATTAAACATTTTCAGCATAATAAAGAAAATATAGACAGGAAGATGAATAATTATGTAAAAAATTTATTTATATTGTTTATTCTATGTATAAAGTGAAATAAAATATAGAAGAGTGTTGGAAATTGATTAGAAAAGGTAAATTGGGAGACAGTAATTTATCAATATAAATTTGAAAAAAATAAATAAAATTAAGAAATGTCAATAGAAACGGTAGAAGAATTCGCACAGGCGCTGAGAAGTCTAGTTGACTTTAAAGATTTTCCTAATTAATATTTAAAAATAATTTAACAAAACAATAACTATGTATTAAAAATATTCTAGAAAAATTATTAATAAAATTTCATAGCTGTTGACAAATATTTTAAAATTTGTCTATAATGTTGCGAATTGCGAGAAGGGAAAATTTTTTTTAAGAATTATTAATTTAATTAATTTATTTCCATTTAATAATTTAAAATTATTTATTTTTATTCAATTTCTTATTTTTTCCACTTTTAATTTTCCCACAAACATTACACAGCATAACATTTCTTTTTTTTCTTCCTCTTCACCTCAGACACAATTTTACTCTCGTTATTAAAAGCCAAGCCATTTTCCTTTATCTGTTTTCAGTTTTACATCTCTTAGCCTTTCTACGCTACACTAAAGCCATTTAATATAAATTTATTTTCTGCAATAAAATTGAAAAAATAAATTCAAAGAAATTTTTCTATATTGAATTAGAAGCAAAATATCTAATTAAATTGCCGACAACACATAGACATTCTATTATAGCCGAAGCTCTGGACTGTCAAATCCGTTTAAGTGTGGGTTTAGAAAGAACTTGAAAAGGCAAGTTAAAGTTTAGAAAAATAGATAAATTTTTAATTTGGGGAAAACCCCTAATTAATTATCCTAAAGCTTGTGTTTAAATAGTCTTTGTCTAGGAATTCAAGTGGCATAGAACGGTTACTGTTTAAAAAGTATTATAGATAGTTAAACACATTTATTAATGTTGCGAATATAGAATTATGTTTAACAAATATTTAAAATCTTTAAATTGAATGTGGTAAATTTCTTCATTACCAAATTTATTTAGTAATTAAAATTATTTTTCAATTATAAAAAATAGTGAGAAAAATTGTAGGGATTCCCATAAAAAATCAAAAGGTTATTTAATAAAAATACAAAATATATTAATAATTGCTATTTAATTTTATTATGCGTTATTTAACTTCATAGAATAGGAAGGAAGAATAAGTGCCATGTACATATTAATAATAAATTAAAATCAACAATTGTTTACATAATATGTACTTTGCGTATTTAAAAAATATTTTTGTTAAATTCTTTAAATATTGCTAAATTTTAAAAATATTTGTGATTTAAATTAATTATAAAAGAGTTTATGATTCGAAACAACAAAATATTAATAATGTTTTAAAACTAATGTTACAATGAATGAAAGGGAAGATGTAAACTTTTCACATAGAAACAATTACATACCTACATATATTGAATTAATGAATGTTTTATAAACTATTATTTTGTTTTAAAACAAATATTTAATTTAAACTTTTTAAAACATTTCTAAATGTAAAAATAAATTTAAAATAAATTGAATTTATTAAGCAATGGAACATTCAGTCACTACAATAATGGTTTAGAGGTGTTAAACTCACTGCATTTTTACTATATCAATATTTTTAGTTAACTTAATTATTTTCTCCCTCCGCTAAACAATTAATAATATAATATTTTTAAATAAGTACAATGAGAAAAAATATAAATAATTGAGAAAAAAATTATTATAATTTATTTGATAATTTATAAACATCTTATAAATTCGATAGGATCAAATGGTACAACATGTAAAAATTTAGCGAAACAAATAAATTTATCTTATAAAATTTATTATTAATAAATTATCTGTCTACTATCAAAATGTAATGAAATTTTTAACAACGACATAAAGCAAATTTTAAATTATAGATAATAACGTTATAAGTAATTTTAATATACCTAATACATTAATAAAAAATGTTGAAAAGCATTATCCTTCTCCAGAATGCCTTTAGGCTAATAAAGTCCGCTTTATTCTTTATCTAAATTTAGTTAATTTTGGTTAAGATTAGTTAATGCGGATTTTATTAAATTTGACCTATAAAGTTAAATATTATAAAAGTTTATAATTTTTGAAAATAATTTTTATAAAATTTGTAGACTTTAGAAAAATTACATAAAATGTATATGAATTTTCCAGTTTAAATGATAAACATAGAAGTCAAACTTCAATTGTAATTTTTTATTAAAATATCATGAAAAATGTTCTTTAATTTAAATTTTAAAAAAATATAATTAATTAAAAAATAATTTTAAAAAATAATAAAATTAATTTTATTAAAAAGCAATAATATTAAAACAAGATTTATAATAATTTAAAGGATAGAAAAATTTTATTAGAGAATTTGTAAATTATATACTAAAATGTTTAACTAATTAATAATTAAATTAATTACTTAAGTATTAATAATATAACATATAAAAATATTTATTTAAATTAATTAAACCATTACTTAAAATTAATAATTCTGCAACACGACCACTCAAGTGATCCAATAATTAATAAAAATTTGATATTAATAATATATTATATCCTAAATAAAAGATGCATTATAAAAATAAATATGTAATTATGAACATTCTATAATAAACTACATTCTAATCTCTGCAAATCATTTAAATTATAAAACTATCACAAGTAAAACAATGTAGCTCAACATCAATGAAAATGACATTGTCATCTTGTTTTCTGCTACAAATTTTAATAATTATTAAACTTGTTCAATTTTGTTGTTCAATTTTTGTTTAATTTTCCGGCGCTGAAAACGGGAGAAATTTGGAGGCTTTAATGGAGATATAGCGGAGGGATATTAGTATATAGTGGGATTTTATTAGGGTGGGATTTTACAAATATAGTGGGATTTTAACAGGATATCCCTCTTAATCCCCAAATCCCACAATGCCTCTTTAATCTCTTCAAATTTGCCTATCACTATATCAGCGAAAATCCTATTATGTAACATAGCTTGGCTCCTTACAATTTATTTCACTAATACCACCCGAACACCCGAAAATAACCTGAATTTTTCGCCAAACCAGAAACGCGTAACTGAAATTTTTGCCAACCTGAAACCCTTGACCCGAAATGAAAACGCTCCGACCCGAAACCCGTACCCGAAGATTTTTTGTACCCGCGGCAACCCTGAAATGAATACAATTATGTTAAATTGAATAATCATCTATAAATAATAATGTGTTGAAGAAAATTATTAAGTAAATTTTGTTTAAATTATATAAATGCCGATCAAATGAAATTAAATAATATTAATTTATAATTTTAATTACTTGAAAAGTTAGTTACTTGAGATTTTATTTATTATGTAACATCAGTTTTATTTGTATTTAAGAAATGTTTAATATAAAGCTCCCATGCGTAAAGGGTCATGAAGCAAGACGATCAAACGAGAAAAACAGTTAAAGCGGACAAAAAAAGCATCCGAGACCAGGAAGAGGTGAAATATAATATATAGAGGTGAAATATATATATATATTTTGTTTAAAAACAAAATAAACCATATATTTTATTGTATATGTATGCAATTCAAAAAAATATTCAGATTCATTATAAAAATACATTATAAAAAACAGATTTCATTATAAAAAAATGAGATAATTTAAAATTTGATTAAAATTACAAAAATTGTTTAACTTTTATAAATATATCTATAAGTTATTATTAAAAATTTATAAAAAATTATTTAGTTTGTAATTATATATTTTATAAATAAATTTTCTCATAATCAAAATATAAAATAGATATAGACTTTGAATAATTTAGATTAAATTTTAATTAATTGAAAATAAATACGAATATGTAATAATCTAAAAAAGAAAAATCTAAAAAAAAAAACAAAGCATGTGAATAATACGCACTTCCAGGGATACATAAAAGAAAATTTTCCATGGAATTTTTCATTTTTTAACTTTTTTATTTTTTCATTTATGGTACCAGCAAATATAAACATATTTACAAAGAAGCTATGGACATCAACAAAAGCTCAGGCCTTATTGGAAAACGTTTGTATAACGAACTTGTGCATTTATATGTAAAGAAGCTCCTTGCCTTAGCACATTGCAACGCTTACATTAATAAAATGTCAGTATGTTGAAAGTACCTACGATAAATTTTATTTTATAAAAAATAATATTAAATCAATTAGTTACAACAACAACAATAATATAAAATCATTTGCATATTAGATTGACAATTCCAATGAAAAATTAGTGAATTTTACAAAAAAATTATATTTATTTATATTATTAAAAATAGTTATTGAAATTTAAATATTTGAAATTTAAAAATTTTATTACATTAATATTTATTATTATTTTAATATATATATTTAAAAGTTTTTATTAAGACAAAAAAATACAAAAAAATTTCCGAATTAAATGTTAGATATATAATTTTATTAATTGAAAAACTCACAAAGTCCTAAATATAATTATCTTATGTCGTTTCAGTATAATATATAAAAGCTTATAGGAAAATGTCAAATAATTTATTAATAATTTTAAAAAATTTGTTTTTTAGAAATTACGTAGAAAATTGTGAAAATTAATAGAAATAGAAAAATAATAGAAAATAGATTAATTCAATTAATAAAAAGCGTGTCTTATTGAAATAGAACATTTAAACAATGAATAAGTTTTATTGTAAATCAAATACTTTTATCCCGATTCTTTACAATGGTCAGTATAAATACTGTCCGAAAAGCTTTAGGCCAAAATGCAACAAAATAATAATGTTTTAAAACCAAGGCTACAATGAATTAAAGAGAAGATGTAAACTTTCATTTAGAAACAATTATATTGAGATTAATGCAAGTTTATAAAATAGTATATTAAGTTTGTTCCAAAACAAATGCAAAAAATAAATTTAAATAATTAAGCAATTCCACATTTATTCACTACAAAAATTGTACTAAATAATAAATAAATTAATTTGAGATGTTAACCTCTCTGCCAGTCAACCTGATCAGCTTTTCAATAAATATTTTTAAAAACGTAATTATTTTCTCCCTCTTCTAAAAAAATAGAAAAAATAATATATTTAAATAAATAATTATGAAGAAAATTATTATAATTTATTTAATTATTCTGATTCAAATTTCTAACAAAAAATTATAACAAATATTATAAATTACTGTGAAGCATCTGGTACATTTCTAAAGCTAGCTAACAAATTAATTTATCTATTAAAAAATTATCAATAATAAATCTGTCTACTGTCAGTATTTAATAAAATTTTTACAACGACAAAAAATCATAGATAATAACGCTATGAGTATAAAAAAATGTTGTTCGATAAAGAAATGTTGTCCGCAATTTGTTTATTATTATTTATTTATTATATTTTATCCAATTATACAGCTATCATGTAAGAATAAAAGGAATAATTAAATGAAAATTCATGCTATTATTAATAAGTAAATTTTATATTGTTATAAATTAATTATTATATTTTCTAGTGATTCCAAAATATTTATAAATTAGTTCTGATTATCATATGAAAATGTATTTAGTGCCATACAGGCTATGTAAAATGTTACTCAACAAATTAACGCCACAATCTGTACAACACATGCTACAAAAAATGCAGATTTCAAAAAAGTTTGAAAATTGTTTTATTGTTAAGTTAAAATAATATTAAATCTTTAGAATATTAACTTGTCATCTCTAATAAAAAAGCTGTGAATTCTATAAAGAAATGTCTATAATATTTATTAATAAAAAAATAGTAATTGAATTTTAAAAATTATACTTTTAAAAATTATATTGAAATTTAAAAATTATAATATTAATGTGTAATTTTATATTTATAGTTAATAATATATTATTTGCTAGTGATTCCTATTTATAAATTGGTTCTGATTATCATAAGAAAATGTATTTAGTTGAGTTATAAAATTATTGTTTAAGCTCGACATTTCAACATTATCCAATAATTAATAAAATTAGATATCACTAATATAGCATTGCTAATAAAAGATGTAATATAAAAATATATTCTAATCACTGTAAATATATATTCTAATCACTGTAAAAAAATCACAAATATAAATACAATTTAGCTCAACATCAAAGAAAATGACAATGTTAATCTTGTTTAGTGCTACAAATTTTAAAAATTATTAATTTTTGTTCAATTTTTTACTATAAAATGATTGAAAATTAAGAATAAAAATAAAATAGGAAGATATAAAAAATAGGAAGATATCTCCCTTTGTTTAATTATCAACGAACCCGTCCTGCGCCACCCAAAAATATGAAATTCCTTACTACTGGGTGGCGGTTCCGCCAATTTTGGCTCTAATTAATTGTATTTTTTAATATTATTAAAAAATAATTTTTAACTTTTTATATTATGTCGTTGTGAATAATTTTTCCTTATAAATAGTGAATAATTTTTCCTTATAAAGGAAAAATTATTCTCTAAAATTTCGCTGCTGTTCTTTGTGATAATTTTGTTGGGTTGGATTTTAAAATAAATAAATAAATAAATATTATTAAATATTTCTATTGTTTGAATTGAGTAGAGAATTGAGTAAATTAAAAGAAGAAATTTAATTATTAAAATAGATTAAATTTAAATTCATCAAAGCGGCACAAATATTTGTAAAATTATAGAATTATTTGGTCATTAAATATAAAATAGAGATATTAAATTTTGAGATTATCTGGAGAATTACTTAACTTCTGTGGAAAACAATTAATACAAATAAGAAATAACATCTTATGTACACTAAAAATAAATTATAAAATAGTTTTAATTATATAAAATTAAAATAATATCGAAATTATTTGAAATTAAAAAAATTATATATAGAAATTAAATATTTTAAAAAATCACAGAAATTAAATTTAGAGCATAAAAATATTAGTAAAGAAGATAGGAATTATGTAATAAAATTTATTCTATAAAATGAGATAAAATATAGAAGAGTGTTGGAAATTAGTTAGAGAAGGAAAATTAGGAGGCATTAATTTAACAAATTAAAATTTGAAAAAATTAAATAAAATTAAGAAATGTTAATTGAGACGGTAGAAGAGTTCGCAAACCCTGAGAAGTCTTGTTGACCTCAAAAATTATCCTAATTAATATTTAAAAATAATTTAATACAATAATTATTTAAAATATTCTAGAATAATTATTAAAAAAATTAAATAAATTTTGACTAAATATTTTTAAATTAGTCTTCTATAAATTGTTTTAAATTCTTTGAGTTAAATTCTTTATAAAGGAATAATTATTTCTTTATTCTGGTTGGGTTATGAAATTATTGTTTAAAATAAATAATTAAAATAAATAAATATTTTTAAATATTACTCCTTTGTTTGAATTGGGCCGAAGTTAAAATTAAATTGAAAAATTTAAATTAAAAAATTTTAAATATTTTATCAACACTAGCAAATAAAAAGTTGTATAATTTTGTATCTTTATAGAATTTAATTATAACTAGCTTTAGAAAATAAAAGTTTAAATTTATTGTTATTTTTTAATTTTAAAAACCATAGTTGGCGAACTCCACAAGAAATTTCAGGATGAAAATGTTAGTAATTCTTTTTCTTCTTCTTCTTCAATTTCATCCGGTTTATTTTTTATTCTATTTTAAAATGAAAAAATGATATTTATGAATCTAGAAATAGTCAATGGCAGCAATTGTTCTGTTATCAATCTTTTCTCAAAAAAAGAAATTATGATTGTATTAAATAAGGAATAAATAATTAGAGACAAAAGCTAATAAAAGTTCATCAAGAATGGTTGGCGGCGACGGGTTCTATAACCAAGAGCAAATTATACATTCTTGGTTCGAGTGTAAATAATTATTGTTTTTTAGATATTTAGACATTCTTTAATAAAATTACATTTGTTTGAATAGAGAAAATTGAGTTAAAATTAATTTAAATTGAATTAAAATTATCAAAACGACTACATTATTCTATTTTGCAAAAAGTATATTTAAAAAATTTAAATGAAAATTACTTAAAATTCACTATTTTTAAAAAATTAAACATGCATTGGCAAGGGAAATGGTAGAATTTTATTTATTCAATCAAAGACAACCACAATTAATAACCAAAAATATATTACGAAATAATATTTATAACTTATTCACCAATAACCATCTTGACCTTGTGTAAGATATTATGTTATATATTATAATTGATTAAGTAGATTTAATAATCTAAATTTTAATTAATCGAAAATAAATACGAATATTAATCTAATCAAAAAATATGAAGTGTTTTAAATTCATCATTAAAGATATTGCAACTGATCTAGAGCTAAATATGGGATAATAACAGCGAGCTATATTTATAATTTAGGTAAACAAATATGGTTAATTATAATAAAATGTTAAATTGTAAGAAAAAAACAGAAATTTAACAATGTCTCACTGATATAATTACTCATTGTTTTATAGCTTTAATTAAATAACTATATGCATTACAAAAATAAAACTTTTGTCGCCCTCGACTAGAACTTTATATTAAATAAAATTTTTCTTATCTTGTGCACATCCATAGTGAAATATTATTAAAAATTTTGAAATGAATTAATACTTTTGAAATTATAAAATTAGTTGGTTGTTAAATCACAAAATAAAGATATATATTAAATCACAAACTATTTATATAATATTAAACCACAAAATATTTTATAAATAACGAAAATGTGCTAATAATAGAGATTGACTATTTCTGGATGAAGAAATAAATCTAATTAAAGGTGACGATCCCTTTTAGAATATAAACAGATATAAAAGGCTGAAAAAATTTTGTAGTTAAAGATATCGTCAACTACTAAAACATGAAAAAATAAAATAATACAAAGATGATAAAAGTATTCAAAATGTAATATATAAGTTATTTAATTAGGTATTTTATCAATATTTAAATTTATATTAATTTATGAATTTTAAAAATTTAAAAGAATTAAACTTTAAAATATAATTATAAATAATTTCATAAATAAAGACAAATAGTATGTAATAATTATAACAAATTAATAAAAATCATTTTAAACATGAAAAATATAACAATAAACAACACTAAACAATTGAATAAAATTCAATAAATAAATTAGTTGTTTGAATTTGTACAAACAACTAATGTATAAGTATTATCAAATTTTAAGTGAAAAGTATAAGTGGAAACTTGTTAAAACTATAAAGTTTAAAAATAAAAATCAAAAAGTAAATGTCATGTAGCTGTACATTTATATTGCCTGAGAATTACATTTTAATTATAAATTGTAATTATAAAAAGTAATTATAATTAACTATAAATTCAAAAAAAACAGTCATATATAAATGTGATGAACGGATTAAATTAACATTTAAAAATTACTTTTAAAGTTTTCATTTTATCTCCATTTAATTAATTCGCTAATTTTTAAATTGTAAAACAAATTATCTTTTTATAAAATTGAAGATTTAATTGAAGATGAGAGATGAGTCAAAGTGGAAAAAATATTGGAAAAAAATTAGGAAAAATTGGCTGTGAAAAATTCTTGATAAAATGGCAAGGCTTCGGGCCGGAATGGAGTAATTTTTTAATTATATAAATTTTTAACAAGATTTTGTTTAGAATTGTCTGAGTATTTTGTTTGCCAATTTGTCTGAGTACGATATAACACAAATTATAATGACGTGGAACAAATATATATAGAACAAATATATATTAATAAATTAAAATTTTCATTTCAAGATGTAAATGACATCCGATATCAGGCAAAAATTCCAACATTTGATGCTACAAAATGTGGGTATCTTTTTAAAAACGTCAAAGAAGAACATGAAGAGGAAAGTGAATTTTAAATGAGTTTATATTCAATTAATTGAAAATAAATTCGAATAATAAACTAAGCAAGAATATCATAGATTGTTAAAAAAATTTTTCATGAAATCTATTACAACATCCAAAACTATATTTGTAATAATAACAGCGAGCTAAATTATAATTTAAAATAATAAAATTTAAACACGTAACAATTAAAAAGTAAAAGATTCTATAAGAAAAATTGATAAAAATTTATTTTAAATATGCAAAATTATAACAATAAAAAACAATTTCGTAGGAGTAAAATATTTTAAAAATATACCTAATTTAAATTAATATTAGAAACAAAAAATTAAATTTTGATATATTTTTTACACATTTAATTTTTCGTTCACATTTATTATAATTGATTTATTTAACCATGTTTAAATTTGAAATGTTAATAATATTATTCAATTATCTCGTCTTATTCAAAAATTATCGAAAACTGAGAAGCGATATGATAAATTAATGTTTTATAAATTAAATCTTAATTAAATAAAACAATATCAAATTAGATTTTTGATTTGGTTAAAAATTAAAATTGAGATGACATTCTGAATAACGTATAACATAAAAATCTAGAAAAAACTTTTTGTTATTAAAAATATCAACAACTACTATTGTTTTTGATAAGAGAAAAGAAAACATAGTAAAAATAAAATATTATGAAGAATGATATTGGTATTTGAAATGTATATGTAAATACTTTAATATTTCATCAATCTATTTAAATTTATATTTATTTGAATATATAAATTTAAGATGTAATTACTATTTTAAATTAATTAAAAGTAATAATATTTGATAGGTACAATGCCATATGATTTTAAACAATTTAAATTTAGCTTATGTTAATATTTATATAGTTTTTATATTATGTATGTATATTTTTTATCAAATTTAATTTAAACAAAATAGAAAATGTTTTAGTTTATATAATAAAAAAATTTTTAATATTATTTTATTAAATTTGATTAATAAAATATTAATATTTTAAATATAAAAAACAAATTTTAGAATTATAATTATTCAAAATTCTTAAAAGTCATTATAGTCTATACAAATACAATTTTATTTCGTTAAAATTAATGTTCATAAGACTAATTTTTAATTAAGTTGTTTAACTAAAAATAAAATGCCTAAATACTTAAAATATATCATAAGTAGATAATAAAATAAGAATTTTCGAGTAAGAAGCGTCATAGAAGAGGAAGAAGAAACCATCGTCAAAAATTATGTTAAAAAATTGAATAAATACTAATTAAACTTTAATTTAAATTCTAATTATAACATAAAAACACCAAAAAATTTCAACATTCCTATCTATAATAAACAAATAAATTAAATTGTTTACTTTTCCTTGAAGAACTTACAAAATATAAGCAAGCGCAGAAGAACTAAAAAAAATTCCAAACTAAAAATATTTTAAATCAATGTTAAACAATGGCAATCTTTTTTAAGATTGCGGAAGTATAAAAAATATTTGTTTAAATTTCACCGCAAATAAATTGAACATTTAAAAAAAATTATTAAAATTTATAACGATGAAAAATATTTAAATTAGATGTTAATGTTATTTATTTACAATAAATTTAGTAAATATAATTTTAATAATTGAGTATTTATTAGGTTTACAAAATAATAAATGTTCGAACTTTAAATTGTTCCAAATAAATATAATAAAACGCGTTGTCGACAAACGTCAGTTCCGGAATCAATCAATTTATACAGGACAACAATACGACAAAATATAAGCTAATGAAAAAATAAAATTTCAATTGTATACAATATTTAAATATAAATATATTCGAATATTATATTCGAATATTTCTTTTCTGTTAAATAACGAGCAAGATAATATTAATAAGTTTAAATAAAATAGTTTTTTGATTAAACAGAAAAATTAAAGTTAAATACAATAAAATTAAATGCAATAAAATAAATAATTGTGAAAAAAATTATTAGAATTTATTTGATTATTCTCATTCAATTTGAAATTATAAGAATGGATACAAAAAAGAACTACGCAACGTGTTTAATCTGTGTATAATTCAGGATTAATGAAATTAAAAAAGAAAAGAGTAGAACTAAAAAAATGATTATTAAATTTTTAAATCACTTTATTTTACATATTAAATTAATCAGACACATGAACAATAAATTTTAATTAATAAAATTGTGATATAATAAATTTAATTTTAATATTATTGAAAAATAATTTTGAATAATTTATATAATTTTTTAAATAATTTTTCCTTCATAAACAAAGGAAATTTATTGTTTTGAAATAAATAAATATATATTTCAATATAATTTTCTTCTATTTCGCTTGAATTTATGTTATAAATTAAATAAATCGAATACTTACAATTATTTAATTTGAATTAAAATTAAATTCACAATATCACTACAAAATTATATTTTTAAAATGAAAATTTATTGATAAAATTATAAATTAATATATTAAATGAAAATATGTTATAAATTTTTGAATCAGTTAACTGAAAATTGAAAAAATTAAATATATTAATTCTTTGGAATAAAAGAAGGAAAATTTTTTTAAAGTACAAAATAAATGATGGAAAAAATTAAATGAGAAACAGATTCTCTTTCATCGAAGGGTTTATCATCAATAATATAATTAATTATGTATAACATAAAATACGCTAATTTAAAACGAACAATAAATAATAGTAATTAATAATAATAGTAAATATTTTGTTATCTGAAAAAGAAAAAATTTATTAATTTAAGATTTTAAGGTAAAATTAACCAATGTATAATTAAATCAATGTATAATAATGCCTCATACCAACAACCGCCGTCCTATTGGGGGACACTTCGTAAACATGTACCTCATTTATAATGATTAATTAACCTTACTGGTTATAGCAAAATTAAAAATAAAATAAAAACTATTTAAAATTGCAATAAATGAAATTAGTAAATATAAAATAAATGGAACATAAAGAAACATAACTAGATAGAAATAATAATTTTATTAATAATTTTACATACAAATATAAAAAATACTTTAAAGTAAAAATAAAATCTCTTGAATAAAAACAATTTATAATAATTTATTACAATACATGATAATGTAGTAATGCATTAAAGGAAATTTCTTGGAGGTAAAACAATTCTGAAGATTTTTATACATAATTATTTTAATCATAAGTATGATGTTGAATTATAATAGTTTTGTAATGAAGAATTGTAGGTATAAAAGAGAAATTCTCTATTTAATAATAAAATTTGATATTAAATAAAAAATGTCAAGAAAAGTTTAATTATAGAAAGTTTCTTTTCCTCCCTTTTTGGCAATTATCCTTAATAAATAATTAACAAGTTCGGCCCATTTTTTGGCGGAAGCAGAAATAGTTGGCCATCCCATTCTCTTGACCGGGTGATCCTGACCCAATATAAGAACATTATCATTTTATCACTCTCGCGATTTAAAAATTAAATTTAAATTTCTATTAATTAATAAAAAATTTAATTAATAAATAATTTAATAATTTAATTAATAGATGTACGCCTATTATAATGACGTGGAAATTAGATCACAAAATTGAGTAAGGAATTCAATTCTTTAAATCAAAAAATTATTTAAAAAATATTTCTTCATTAAAAATTGTTTGAGTCTCATTGGAGTGCACAATTAAAAATATTAAAATATTCAAAAGAATATACAGCACAAAGTTGAAAGGAAACCAATCTAACAATTAATTTGCTAAAACATTACTCTTAATTTGATTTTTGATTATAAATTGAATTATAAAAACGGTGAATACTGCATTTTTAAAAGAATCACAAACAAATAAATTTATTTATTAAAACATTATTTGAAATTTAATAAAATTAATTTAAGTAAATTTAATAAAAAATAAAATGTTCAATTAATAACAAGCATTTGTTATTATATAACAAGCACTTGTTATAAATAAATTTATTTATTAAAACATTATAAGAAATTTAATAAAATTAATTTAAGTAAATTTAATAAAAAATAAAATATTCAATTAATAACAAGCCGTGTTATTATTATAATCGTTATGGTTATTTCAACAACGAGGTTACATTGAAAACAAATTTAACATATATTAAGTAGCTACAGAATTATTAGTTTTTAATTACGTCTAATAAAATTTTTAAATACGTCAAAATATTAAAAAATATAATTAAAGTTGCAAATAAAAAGAAATTATATGATATCGATAAGGTTTTATTTTTTTAAATAATTCTCCAAGTTTAAATATAGTAAGTAGAAACACGTCTTTCCAAACAAAATTAAAAATTAAATAATTAAACTTTAATTTAATTTTTAATTTTATAAAGCAGTTAAAAAATTCTAAATATTTTATTAACACAAACAACATTAAAAGTTATATAATTTTGTACTTTTATAGAATTAAATTATAAATGTATCTATGATCCTAAACAATTAAAATTAAATCCCGAATCATGACAAAATACATAAAAGCAAAATTGAAAAATTGTCTTAAAAATTTCCTGTAGTGTTAAAATATTTCAAAAAGCTAATTGTCCTATTTTAATAAAAAAAATTAAATACAAGCTAACATTAATTTAATTTGTAATATTGTAATGATTTATTAAAATATTTAATTAATTCATAATGTAAAATTTATAAAATATTATTTTGAAATTTCAGTTGATTAAAATAATATTTAAACTGGTAAACTAAAATTTTTTAAAATTTTAGAATTATCAGGTGAAATATTTAAGATCAGTGGAAAACAATAATACAAATAAGAAATAACATCTTATTTATGTTTAACTCAAATACACTAATAATAAACTATAAAATAGTTTTAAATACATATATATAATTAAAATAATATCAAAAATTATATTTAAAAAAATCACAGAATTAAATAATTATAGCATAATAAAGAAAATATTAGACAAAAAGATGAAGAATTATGTAATAAAATGTAATTCTTCATTAACAACAATATTTTGCCATCCCATTTGCTTTGACGAGTGATCCTGACCCGACACAAAGACTTTATCATTTTACCACTATCGCGATTTAAATTAATTTCACATTTAAATTTCATTCACATTTTTAATTATCAAATTATTTTTTCTTGATAAGTCAAAATTCTAAAATATATACACAAAATTTGTAGACCGAATTAAAATAATATAAATGTAAATATATTAATTTATATAATAAAAAATATATTAATGAAAATAAAAAAAATTTTTGATTTAAATTAATTATAAGAGTTCAATGATTCGAAAACAACAAAATATTAATAATGTTATACATCTAAAATTACAATGGATGAAAGGGAAGATATTATAAAATCTATATAAATATTAATTTTATTTCAAAACAAATATGTAATTTAAATTATTTATTTAATTTATAAAATTTATTGAAATAATTAAGCGATGCCAAATTCAATCATTACAAAAATTGTAATAATTAATGAATAAATTAATTAGAGGCAATTTATAATTTATGATATCATCTTTCAACAGAGCTACAAAATTCTGGACACTACATATTTAAGGAAAATGTAAACAAATAAATTTATCTATTAAAAAAATTATCTTTAATAAATTATCTTCTTACTATCAAAATGTAATTAATTTGTAAACAACAATATAAAGCAAATTTAAACTAGATAATAACGTTATAAATAATTTTTAATATAAATACAAACAATATGTATATTATTTATTACGAATTTTAAATTACAATTAAGCAGTTTTACAGGAATTCCAACATTTTTTCTATATAATAATTTAATAGAAAAATATTAAATATTTGTTTTAAAAATTAATTGAGAATTATTGTAATTCTAATTAGATAAATATATTTTAATCAAAATCTAATGTCAGATTCTATTTCCTTTGATTTGTATGCAATTCAAAATTAAATATAATAAAAAGAAATTAATTTAAATTAGTCAACTATAAGTATCGTTTGCGTGAGTGAATAAATTATTTTTCAATAAATCTAAATTAGCATAAAATATATTCGAATATCTTTGTCAACGACAGATGTTTTCTCTCCCTTTTTTAACATTAGTGTAATATTTTATATTTTACTTTTTAGAAGCCAAGCATTCGAAGGGATGAGAAGAGAGAATAAAAGAACGAACCAACGAACACATTTACACATTCATTCTTCCTTCTTCATTCAACAATAACATAAATTATTTATTTAGTTAAATAAATTTTAGTATTTGAGTATGTTTTTATATTTAAATGAATTAAAAGATATCATTACATAAATTCTATAAAATATATCATAAGTAGCTATAAAATATACAAATTCTAGAGTCTGAATAAAATGTAAATAATTCGAAAACAAAAAATATTAATACTGCCTTAAAGCTTAAGTTGCAATGATTGACAGGAAGATAATATGTATGTATATTATAAAATATTTTTAAATCTTTAAAATTTATTAAAATAATTAAGCTACATTCAGGCACTACAAATATTGTATTAAATGAATAAATTTATTAGAGGTGTTAAATTGTCTACTATTTTATACCAGAAATAATTTTTAATTATTTTCTCATTCTTCTAAGAAAATAAATAATATAATATAGTTAACCTAACGGCAATTTATAAACTACATATCTTATAAATAGGGATCGGATTTGTATTGAAATATATTTTTTTTCCTGAATATATTATGTCGAGAAAAGCCCAAATATGCTATTAGTTTTTGAATATTATGATTTTGAACAAAGATACATTTCAATATATTTCAATATTTTGCCAATTTTTCAGTTATCTCAATATTTGGCACTTTTTTCAACTTATTTCAATATTTTCGCATAATTTTACTAAAATTTTGGGATTTTTCATAAATTTTAGGAAAAAAGTTAAGAAATCTAGTCATTTGTCAACCAAAATTCTCAAAATTTTCGCCTGCGGCGCTGAAAAGGACATATTATGGCCTATTATTCTCTACAGTGCTGTTGCCTTTCATTAATTATTCCCTAAATGGCGCTCAGTCCTTATGAAAAGGCGCCTCCACAATTCCTCAATTAACAAAAACCTCAAAATTTGTAAATGAACAAAAGTCCCCATAAAGGCCCATTCCAGAATGTTCCGCCCTCAAAATGTCCCACTGGGCAAAACACAAAATGGCACATCGAGCAAAATCCACAAAATGTCCCATCCACATTTTGTCAAGTACAAAATGTTCAAGAAAGTAAAAATACTCGATTCGTCGAGCTATAAAGTCAATTTTAAAAACGTGATTATTTTTTTTTTGTTAAATTTCATCTTTTTTTAGGGTTTTGCTAGTGAATATACAATAATTTATTTCAATATTTAGCTAATTTTTCCCATTTTTTGTCAATATTTTGTCACTTTATTTCAATATTTTATGGCCATATTTTGCGATTTTATTTCAATATAAATCCGATCCCTACTTATAAACTCCTTCGGATTAAGTGGTACATTTAAAAAGTTGTGAAACAAATAAATTTATTTATTAATAAATTATTATTAATAAAAAAAATAACATAAAAGTAAATTTTATAAATCTGTCTACTATCAAATTGTAATAAAATGCAAATTTTAGATTATAGATAATAACGTTATAAGTAATTTTTAATATAATACATTTCTGATAAAAAATGTTGTCCAGCAATTTGTTTATTATTGTTTATATTACTTTTATGTTATTTTTTACTTTTATTTTATTTGTAAATAAATTATATTTTTTAAGAATTAAATAGGATGATAAAAAAAATAAAAATATTTAGTTTTCAAAATCCTTTTAAAAATAAATATAAAATATCATAGTATTTGATCCGCTAGTTAAAAATTTTATACATCAAATTATTAAACTCTGTGATTATAATAAAGACAAATAAAACAATTTAGTCAATGGAAACGGAATTATTCACGTTGTTTAATGCTACAAATTTAGAAAAATTAATTTTTGTTCAATTTTTTACTGTTAAATGATTTAAAATCAAGAATAAAATTAAAATAGGAAGATATAAATATTTGAGATTATGTACAATCTAAAATTTATCGTTTATTAGACACAAAGTTTAGCCAAGATAATTGGTAAAGAAATTTTGTTATCAATTTTAAAATCATAAATATGTTAATACAATCAATTTAAATTGAATAATCAACTACATTTAAAATAAGATGATTAGTTAAAAATACAATTTTTGAATTATTATAATGTGTTTAAGAATATTATTAAGTAAATTATGTATAAATTAATTTAAATTCCCAAGCAAATGCGATTAAATAATATTAATTTATAATTTTAATTACTTGAGAAAAAGGCAATAGATATAAACGAAAAGGATTATCAGCTACCGACAACACAATTCTGGAATCGTACTAGAAAGCCCTGTAATGGACGAGCACACAATTAAATTAATTTTAAAATAAAGTGCTGTTTAATGATATGTAGTAATGCATAAGACATTGGTAAAAAATAAAATTTTTATTAAAAGAATTTTATTAAGATTATATTTTGAGTGAAATTGAATGAAATTTTATTTTTGAATTAAAAATTTATTGATAAAATTACAATGAAATATATTAAATGAAAAATTTTTATCAATTTTTTTAAATCAGTTAATGTGAAAATTATTATTAAATGTAATTCATAAAAATAACAGATGATATAAAAGTCTAGAATTATTGAAAACAATTTTTATAAAATTAGTATACAATAGAAAAAACCTATACAATGTACATATATAAAACTTTTTATTTAAATTGAATCATTTAAATAATACAACGAATCTTGTATATGCCCTTATTAAAATTGAAATTTATTATATAATGGAGAAATTTAATGAAAGTATGTATTTAGTTTTATGTATAGCATTAAATGTTGCTTAAAAAAGTAAAAATTATTTAAAAATAATATTTAAAATTATATTTTAAATATATTAAATATTTTAAATATTTTAAATCAAAATCATATATAATTTAAATATTTTAAATATTTTAAATATTTTAAATCAAAATCATATATCAAGTTCTTGCATCAAATCAAATTCTATAAAATCTAACTTTTACGTAAAAGTAATAACTAAATAAAATATATTCGAAAAGAGATTAGTTTTAAAATGAGCACGTCCGAATCATGCATCACTCGATCTGAGATAAGTGTAAATATCGTTGAGATAAAATTTTATATAATTGTTAATGGATTGAATAATAATATAAGAAAAAAATATTGCAAATTTACAAAAAAAATTTACTTCATACACTAAAGAAACATGCGTACATGGCCATGAAGCAAAAAGAAACAAAAGAGAAAACATTTAAAGCGGACACAAAAAGCATCCGAGACAAGGAAGAAAGGAGGTTTTTTGTTTATTTTCTAATTTTTAATTAAAAAGATTTTAGATTTATAATTTTTTAAATTTTAAAAAATTTAAAATAATACCGTATGATAAATACTATAAAGAATACCTACAACTAAAACGAGTTGTTCAGAATTAAAAAATATGCTTCGCAAAATGAACAAAAAATTTATGTAGAAATGCTAATAAAAATATAAAAAATATTTAATTATTACAAATGCGAAGTGTATCTAAAATTTTACTACAACATTACTATTTTTCTGATTGAATCAACAAATTTTTAGATACTAACACAATTTTTGTATTTTTAAGTAATTATTTAAATTGATGAAATGAAATTTAATTAAAGTATGTACATAATATGTACATAATAATAAATTGATGAAATGAAATTTAATTAAAGTACATATGTACATAAAAAAAATTTAATTAAAGTATGTACATAATAATACATAATATAAAAAGTAATAATATAAAATGAAAATTTTGAAAGGTCGAAAATATTTAAAAAATATATAAATTTAATAAACATTATTTGATAATGTAAATATAATTTAAAGGTACAAAGTACCAATGTTTGTACTTTTAATGAAAAATGTAAAAAATTCATTTTTTGAAATAATATTATTAAATATTAATAAATTTAAAATAAAGTAATATTATTTAATATTACTGTTTTTGTTATTTTTAATTAAGTTTAATCTTTACTTCTAAAATCTTTTCTCTTTTAATTATTCAAAAAACTTTTTTATTTTAGTAAACAACTTTACAAAATTTCTTTGGCTCAGAAAATGAACAAAAGAAATTTTTGACAGATGTGTTAAAACACTTATTTTCTTTAATTTTTTAAATTTCTTTGATTCATTCTATATTTTTTCTATCAACTTTAAATAAATAAATATTCTAATTTAAATAAATTTGTTTTTAATTTTTTATTAAAAAAAAAAAAATAAAATCTCGATTTTTCAGTGAGAGATCGCCATTTTCTTTAGTGGCGAGCACATCAACTTAATAAAAGAACTTGCTTTCTTGGTTGTGAATTTTATGGTTGGATTTACAATTTTTTGGAATTTTTGGTGAATTGAAATTTTTGGATATTGAAAAAAAAAATTGTTGGAAAAATAACGTAAATTCAATTTCTAAAAATAAAAAATTTCAAAAAAAAATATATAAAAATATAAAAAATATTTAATATTACAAATGCGGAGTTTATGACAAATAGTGGAAAAATAACGTAAATTCAATTTCTAAAAATAAAAAATTTCAAAAAAAAATATATAAAAATATAAAAATTATTTAATTATTACAAATGCGGAGTTTATGACAAATAGCGAATAAATGTTGTAATTAGTTTTAAAAAATAAATATATTGATAGCTTGATGTACAGCAGCATAGAAGAACTAAATATAGGCAGATTTATAAAAATTTTGACAAAAACATTTTTTACTTTGTTCTAATAGACTAAGAAAAAAAAATTGTTGGAAAAATTGCACTTGGATAACGTAAATTCAATTTCTAAAAAATAAAAATTTCAAAAAAATATATATAAAAATATAAAAAAATATTTAATTAGTTTTAAAAAATAAATATATTGATAGCTTGATGTACAGTAGAATAGAAGAACTAAATATATTTACACATATTTATAAAAATCTTGACAAAAACATTTTTTACTTTGTTCTAATAGACTAAGATAATAAGAAAATTGAATATAACTTTTTTAAATTCGAAATAGAATTCAAATTATTTAAAATTCAAATTATTCGAATTATTCCTGAGTTGACTAGTAGAGAGAAGTTTTTATTCCACATTCCAAAAGGCCGTTCGATTTATGGTGTACGTTTTCTGTTGATTTTAAATTATTTTTACCTTTTTGAATATAAACATGTATAAAATAAAAATCTTAAAGATTTTTGATATAAAAATATCGTCAACTGCCTAGTATTATGATTTTCAAGACAAAATAATGAGAAGAGTTTATTTATTAAGCTACCTATATAAAAATAAAAAAATTAACAAGTGTTTATTATGTTTTTACGAAATACATAGTTAATTAATATTTAAAAATAAAAATCTTCCTCAATAATATAAATGTTTAAAAAGAGATTAGAATATAAAATTCAAATAAGATTGAAATAAAATTATATCGGTCAGAAAGCTGTAGTATTCATTTATGACTACTATATATAATGATATATAAGTAATATATTTTAAAAAATAATAAATTCAACAAGATTTTCAAGCCTTCTTTGGCCAATTATCCTTTTTTATAAAATAAATTAATAAAAATCTATTGTTTATTCATATATTACATATATAATAAAAAGATACAATTTTTAACTTAAATTACAATTTTCAAAAATTTAATTGTACACTGCGTTCCAAAATGATACGCACCCCTAGTTTTTTCATGTTTTAGGAATTTTCCTTCGTCATTTTATTCAGATATTTTATCTATTGATTCTACATGATAAATGAAATGTTTAAACAAGAAAATAAAAAAATCCTTAAATTATTTTCCGTTTTATGGCAATTTACTTAAAATATTAGTGTTCCAAAATTATACGCACCCCCCTCATAAAATTTTTGTTTAACAATATAAAAATTCACAAAAAATTTTCTGAACATGTCTATCAATATAGATAGGAAATACAAAAGAAACGAAGTTCTGATGTACTTCCATCATCGAGATCTTGAAACCCTAAAATCAACGGAAAACCGGGGGTAGTCGTCTTTAAAAAATATTTTCGACCCCTTACAGTTAAAATAAAAATTTTATTTTGGGCTTATTTGAAAGCCCTTGAAATTTGCTACAAGATAGCATTAATTTTATTTTCCTAAAAAAATTAACATTTAAGACAAAATATGACAAACTTTCATGTCGTAAAAATCACTCAAACGCCCCCAAAAAGTAATGAAAAGGAAAAGTAATGAAAAGTAATGAACTAGGGGTACGTATCATTTTGAAACGCAGTGTATAATAAAAAATATTAATATTTTAATTTTCAAAATTCTTCAAATAACAAAGAAAATATTTAAATTTTTAAAGAATTACAGAAAGTTCACAAATAAAACAAGTTTCTCATCACTTTTATACATATATTTTTTTCTTCTTTAAAAAATAAATTTGTTGTGCAAAAGCACTTGCTTATTTTGTTTGTGTTTGAGAAGGAAAAATAAAGCCAAGCCTACTATTCTTAGGTCAAATAAACTGAGTGGGTAAAAATTTAAATTCAGTAAAATAATTAACTACAAAATTGTATTAAATAATGAACAAATTAATTTAAGATGTTAACCTCTCTGCCAGTCAGCCTGATCTGCTTTTATTAGATATTTTTAGTTAATGTAATTATTTTCTATCTTTTCTAAAAAAATAAATAAAATAATATATTTAAATAAATAATTGTGAAGAAAATTATTAGAATTTATTTGCTTATTCTCATTCAATTTATAGAAATGTTATAAATTACTACGGATCAAGAGGTACATTATTAAAGCTAGCTAAACAAATAAATTTATCTATTAAAAAATTATCATAAATTATTTCCTAATATCAAAATTTAATAAAATTTTAAATATTGAAATAAAGCAGATTTTAAATTATAGCTAATAACGTTATAAGTAATTTTTAATATATAACAAATTTTTGATAAAAAAATGTTGTCAAACAATACAGCAATTTACCAGAATTTCCTCAACAATCTTGCAATATTCCAGCAACTCAAAAATTTGTCCATTTAATAATTTAATAAAAAATATTAAATATTTGTATAAATAGTATTTGCTTTAAAATTTAATTAAAAATTATTGTAATTCTATTTAGATAAATACATTTTAATCAAAGTATAGAGTCTCATTTTATTTCTATTGATTTGTATGTAAATCAAAGTTAAAAAAATGTTGTCCAACAATACAAAAAAACTGAGTGGGTAAAAGTTAAAATTTTAAGAAGGAAAAGAAAAGGGCAAGAACTAAAGAAAAAAGATTATTAAATTTTTGAATCACTTTATTGTATTAAATTAATCAGACACATGAACAATAAATTTTATATAAAAAATTATTTGATGGAAATAAAAAAATAAAACAACAAAAAAAGTAATGAACAGCAAATTGTCAAATGTTATGAAAAAAAATAAATTAGAAATTTCGTTAAATTAAATTGAATTTGCGTGCTAACGCTAAATTCTTATCAGAGAAAACTCATCATTCTTTATAAATTTATTAATAAACTATTTTAATTAAAGTATGTGTTAAATTATGTAAAGTATTGCAGAAGACTTGGGTTCAAAATAAAATTTTTATGAATAGATTCTGATACTCCGGGTCAACACTTAATAAACTTTGATAAAGTTTCATAAAATCCATAATACATTATTTAGATTTATTTAATTAGAGGAGGCTCGACGCCAACGGATTTAAAATACGTCGGCGTAACCAAAAAAAATACATGAACGTTTCAGATTACATAAACATACAAAAACATTAAAAAATATACGGAATGCGGAATTTTAGTACAAAATTTATCTTTAAAAAATGCACAGTTTTTGGGTAAAATTTTTACGTCTCTTTTATAACTAACATTTTTTAGAAGGTATACTGCTTCTATCTTCTCGACTAGGATATAATTTACTTAACAAAAAGTATGAGTTAAATATGAGTTTAGCAATAAGTTTATTTAAATAATTAAATATAGTTATATGAAATATTTTCAATTAAATTTTTTACAATTTTTAATGCTTAAGAAGTAAAAATTATTCTGAAATAATCATTTAAATTTAAATAAAACTTGTGGTAGAATATAAAAATTAAATTACTATATATTTAAAATCAAATCTTGTATAAATTTTTGTATCCAATAAAATTCCTTACTTTTCATGTGTATGGAACAGAACTTCACACCGCATTATTTATTAATCACCTTAGAATCTAATTAATATAAATAAATTATTTTAATATTAAAATTGAAGTTTAATAAAAAGTATGTTTTCAGTTTCATGAAAGCAAAAAATTTTGCCGTCGAAACTGACATAAAGTATTAATAATGTCTTAAAGCTAAATTTGGAATGATTGACAGGAAGATAGTATATACGTAGATAAAAATTAAAATAGTATTTAAAAATAATACAATTTAAAAAATTAAAAATAAGTTTTTTTGAAGTTTGGAATTAAGTTTTAAATACCCGCTCTTTTAATATTAAATGAGTGTTTAAGTGAAATGGGTTTCAATGAGTGTCCCCCCTTTTTTCAAGGCCAAAATGTGTAATATATTATATATTACCTGTATATATTACAAAATAGTATATTAATTTTGTTTCAAAACAGCTATGTAATTTAAATTTTTTAAATGTTTAAAATTTATTAAATTAATTAAGCAATCAACATTCAATCACTACAAAAAATGTATTATATAATGAATAAATTAATAGAGTCAAGGATCAAAATGAGAATCAAAATGAGAGTCAAGGATATGCAACGTAAATAGATACTTTTATAAAAAAATTTCCGAGCCAGATAATACAAATGTAGCATATGTAACTTTGGTTGATCAAAATGTTTATATACTATCGGAATAATTATATGTATAACTAGTAAAATATATTAGTTAATTTTTAAATTGATAAAAAATTTAGTTCACTTAATAGCGCTAAAAAAGAATAGGTAGTTGATTTAAAGAAAAATATAATAACAACTATTTGATTAATATATAAATAATTTTCTAAATATTTTGAAGTTTAATGTAGTATAATAATTTAGTACAATAGATAAAAATGTAGTTTTAAGTGCAATTATAACAATTGCGGAAGTTGCGGCGAGTGTGAGTATATTTGTGATAAAGAATTGTAGTTATACATAAAAGAAAAAATTCAATACTATTTAATAATACAATTTTATGTTAAATAAAAAATTTCAAAAAACCATTTGTCACGCATATTTGTGAACAAAAAATATATATTTATGAAATTAATAGGAAGTAATTTCATACAACCAAATGTGGTTGTTTTTTAAATTTTAATATTTTTAATATACAGGGTGCGTGAAAAGTTCCCGGAATTTTTAAAATTTCAATTATTGGGGTGAAGCATTGATTATTACAACAAAATTCGTTCATAATCATATTTAGCACGATTTTTGGGTTCAGAAAACATTTAGTCTATAAAAAATTTTCAGAGAATAGATGTAAAAAAGTCCTCTCGAAAGTCCCTCAAAAATGTCGTTTCATGAAGCGCTTGGTCGCAGCTGGTCGTCTAAACGGGTTTTGTTTACTTAAGTGAAAATTTTTACCGTTTAACGCTTTCACAATACCCATAATTGTCACCAGTTAGTCCGAAGGACTAATTGGTGTGCAAAAAAGACTTTTCCCACAATCTGTGATGGTTCGGGGAGGAATTTGTGCCACTGGGAGACACCGGGTATTCATCGCCAGTAACGGCAAAATCTATGCTTATGTCTATCAAAATGAAATTTTGTGGAGTGTTTTACTTCTCTGGGAACAGCAACATGTTTGTGAAAATCATTTTATTTTACAACTTGACTGGGCTCCAGCACATGGAGCTAGAACAACAATTAACCTCGTGAAAAGTTGTTTTATGGATTTTGGGGAAAGGATATTTGGCCCAGTAACTCACGGTTCTCAATCCAATGGATTTTCGGCCTGGTCTATGTTGGAGCAGAGACTCACCTGAACACGATAAACATCAACAGATTGATGGAAATAAAAAAATAAAACAACAAAAAAAGTAATGAACAGCAAATTGTCAAATGTTATGAAAAAAAATAAATTAGAAATTTCGTTAAATTAAATTGAATTTGCGTGCTAACGCTAAATTCTTATCAGAGAAAACTCATCATTCTTTATAAATTTATTAATAAACTATTTTAATTAAAGTATGTGTTAAATTATGTAAAGTATTGCAGAAGACTTGGGTTCAAAATAAAATTTTTATGAATAGATTCTGATACTCCGGGTCAACACTTAATAAACTTTGATAAAGTTTCATAAAATCCATAATACATTATTTAGATTTATTTAATTAGAGGAGGCTCGACGCCAACGGATTTAAAATACGTCGGCGTAACCAAAAAAAATACATGAACGTTTCAGATTACATAAACATACAAAAACATTAAAAAATATACGGAATGCGGAATTTTAGTACAAAATTTATCTTTAAAAAATGCACAGTTTTTGGGTAAAATTTTTACGTCTCTTTTATAACTAACATTTTTTAGAAGGTATACTGCTTCTATCTTCTCGACTAGGATATAATTTACTTAACAAAAAGTATGAGTTAAATATGAGTTTAGCAATAAGTTTATTTAAATAATTAAATATAGTTATATGAAATATTTTCAATTAAATTTTTTACAATTTTTAATGCTTAAGAAGTAAAAATTATTCTGAAATAATCATTTAAATTTAAATAAAACTTGTGGTAGAATATAAAAATTAAATTACTATATATTTAAAATCAAATCTTGTATAAATTTTTGTATCCAATAAAATTCCTTACTTTTCATGTGTATGGAACAGAACTTCACACCGCATTATTTATTAATCACCTTAGAATCTAATTAATATAAATAAATTATTTTAATATTAAAATTGAAGTTTAATAAAAAGTATGTTTTCAGTTTCATGAAAGCAAAAAATTTTGCCGTCGAAACTGACATAAAGTATTAATAATGTCTTAAAGCTAAATTTGGAATGATTGACAGGAAGATAGTATATACGTAGATAAAAATTAAAATAGTATTTAAAAATAATACAATTTAAAAAATTAAAAATAAGTTTTTTTGAAGTTTGGAATTAAGTTTTAAATACCCGCTCTTTTAATATTAAATGAGTGTTTAAGTGAAATGGGTTTCAATGAGTGTCCCCCCTTTTTTCAAGGCCAAAATGTGTAATATATTATATATTACCTGTATATATTACAAAATAGTATATTAATTTTGTTTCAAAACAGCTATGTAATTTAAATTTTTTAAATGTTTAAAATTTATTAAATTAATTAAGCAATCAACATTCAATCACTACAAAAAATGTATTATATAATGAATAAATTAATAGAGTCAAGGATCAAAATGAGAATCAAAATGAGAGTCAAGGATATGCAACGTAAATAGATACTTTTATAAAAAAATTTCCGAGCCAGATAATACAAATGTAGCATATGTAACTTTGGTTGATCAAAATGCTTGGTCGCAGCTGGTCGTCTAAACGGGTTTTGTTTACTTAAGTGAAAATTTTTACCGTTTAACGCTTTCACAATACCCATAATTGTCACCAGTTAGTCCGAAGGACTAATTGGTGTGCAAAAAAGACTTTTCCCACAATCTGTGATGGTTCGGGGAGGAATTTGTGCCACTGGGAGACACCGGGTATTCATCGCCAGTAACGGCAAAATCTATGCTTATGTCTATCAAAATGAAATTTTGTGGAGTGTTTTACTTCTCTGGGAACAGCAACATGTTTGTGAAAATCATTTTATTTTACAACTTGACTGGGCTCCAGCACATGGAGCTAGAACAACAATTAACCTCGTGAAAAGTTGTTTTATGGATTTTGGGGAAAGGATATTTGGCCCAGTAACTCACGGTTCTCAATCCAATGGATTTTCGGCCTGGTCTATGTTGGAGCAGAGACTCACCTGAACACGATAAACATCAACAGAGGCACTTAGGACGGTATTAGAATATTCCTAGACATCAATAACAGAAGAGGGTTGCGCGACCATAGAAGGTATTTTTCGGAAGCGTTTGGATGCGTGTATCTCAGCGACCGGATCTCATTTTGAAAATTTGTTTTGACCATTTATTTACAAGATTCTTATAAATGTTTTGTATGTGTAAACTTATTTTTATATTTATATAAGAGAAAATAAATCCGTTTTGATTAATTCCGGGAACTTTTTACGCACTCTGTATATAAATTTAAATAAAATTCTATTTGTTTGGATTGAATTAGATTAAAAATTTAATTGAAATATTGAAATTATTTAATTTGAATTAAATTGATAAAAATAAATTATTTGAAAACTACACTTTTTTATTAAATATATTTATATAATTATTTAAAAATTACTAATTTAAATATACAATTTTATTTTAAAATAAATTTTCAGTAAAACAAAAAATTTTCTATAAGAAGTAAATTACACAATTTTATTTCAATACAACGAAAATGCAGTGGATTTGAGAATGCAGCACAATTTTATTTAGTTGAAATTAATGTAGTACTTAAGTTTAATTTTAAAAATATGTTATTTAACAAGAAATGAAATGACCCAAATTCTATAAAATATATCATAAGAAGATATTTAAAAAATAGGAATTTTTGAGTAAGAAGTATTATAGAATATGTAGTAGATTAACAAGAATAATGCTAATTAATTAATGATTACAACTATTACAAATTCAACAAAATGAATTTGATTAAATTAAACCACATTAGTATACAAATTACTCATAAATTAGACGAACAACTAAATTCTTTTTTAAATTGACAAGCAGTGGGAGGAAAAAAGTAGAAGATTAAATTTAGACCAAAAAAATTATTTTGAAAAATTTGAAGATCAAAAATGAAGATCGAAGAAAATGAAGATCAAGAAAATCACAACTAAAATATTTTAAACTGATTAGAAACATTTGAAATCTTTTTAAGTTTTTTGGAAAAATCAAAAAATATTTGTTTAAATTACAAAGCAAATAATTTGAACATATTAAATAATAATTTAACTATTTATAAAAATAATATTTTCATATTTCAATGTGAAAATATGCCTGTCCCCGGCACAATCATACCCAGCCACGAGCCAGGTATCTTTTTTAGCGCTGCAGGCGAAAATTTTGAAAGTTTGGAAGGCCGAAGGCGAAAAAATTCAGTTTTTGGCACCGAAGTATAAAGGCCAATAAACAGAATTATTCCTTTTAAGCAGCAATTACAAAACTTTTGAGAATGTTTAAAATAAAAGTTAAATCTTAAACGATAAATATTTATTTTTTGAGAAACATGATATCCCTTATACTACTGTTCTAGGATTCGAACCAAACACTAAGAAAAAGCTTAATCAATCAACTTAACCAATCAACCATACATATACACATCCTGATATAGGAGAATTAAAGAAATTATATTTATCGAAAACAATTTGAGAAAAATATTTTGGCAAGATGTGTTTTGTGAATTCAAATAGCCGAAAAATTTCCAAAAAATTCCATCCTTAGGGGTGTATATTATAAACCGAAAAACCGGTCGGTTTAGGCCACCGGTTTTCGGTTTCGGTTCGGTTAACCGACCGTGATCAACCCTACTAATTAATTAATAATTTAAATATTACAAACTCAGCAATTTGATTTGATTGAATGGGACCCACTGAAGATGGAAAAAGGGATAGGTTTATGTTACTGTTGTAGAAACCAGCGACCGTAGAAAGTTTGAGTATAAACCGTAGAATTTTTTATGAGTCCAATCGAAGTTTATGAGTCCAAACGAAGTTTATGAGTCCAATCGAAACCCCCGCGCGAAGCGCGGGGTTTTGCACAAGCGCCTTGCCTACGCTCCATAGGTCTAGCAACTAATTCAATTCATTTTTAATGTATTATTTAATAAACGTATTATTTAATAAAATCTAATAAAATGTGATTGGACTCATAAATTTTGTTTGGACTCAGAAAGTTTTGTCTGGACTCATAAATTTTGATTGGACTCAGAAAGTTTTGTTTGGACTCATAAATTTTGATTGGACTCAGAAAGTTTTGTTTGGACTCATAAATTTTGTTTGGACTCATAAAGTTTTGTTTGGACTCATAAATTTTGATTGGACTAAGAATGTTCGATTGTACTCATAAAGTCAAGTAGAACCAAATTTTTAAATAATATTTTTGAAATTATAAAATTATTTGATTGTTATATCAAAAAGAGAGTATATTAAATCACAAAATATTTTATAGATATGAGAATTATTCTGTATGAAGAAATTCTGGATGAAGAACAATTTCTGGATGAAGATCCTTAGAATATAAACAGTCCTTAGAATATATAACATGAAAAATCATAACATATAAGAAATAGAAAAAGAAGCGTAAGATCCTAAACAACACTAAGGATAAAATAAAAATCTAAAAAAATTTTGTTGTTAAAACAATTGTAAATGACCTAATGTTTTCGAGTGGAGAAGACATGTAAAAATAAAATAATATGAAGATGATATAAGTATTCAAAATGTATTATATAGGTATTTTATCAATATTTAAATTTATATTAATTTATGCATTTTAAAAATTTAAAATAATTATACTTTAAAATAATTAAAAATAATTTCATAAATAAAGACAAATAGTAGTAATTATAATAAATTAGTACAAATCATTATAAACATGAAAAATCATAACATATAAGAAATAGAAAAAGAAGCGGAAGATCCTAAACAACACTAAAAATACTAACAACACTCTAAATTAAATTTTATTAATTTTATATTTAGGATGTCAGTATGTTGAAGTAGCTACGAGCAATTTTATTGTTACAACAAGAAAATTAACCCTTACAATAAATACTTTTAGCATTGACCTTCGTTCGCTCACCTGCATATAAAATGTATAAATCGCCCCTTAGAGGCTTGTTCTCTCCGGTCATTCACTTTTCAAAAAACATTCCTTTTTTATAAGAAAAAATAAATCTTTGTCTTTAAATTGATTCACCTTTCATTTCTAATAAATAAAAATAAATAAATATGTTTTATTGGATAAAATTTGGAAAGAAATTAATTGTATCAAAAATTAAATTAATTTCAAAGGAAGAAATATATAAATTTAGCACCATAATAAACAGCACTATATAAATAAAATAAATATAAAAATTGTTTAATTATTAAATTTAATCAAATAATTTATAAATAAGACTAATGTTTGTTAAATTAAATTAAAATTTTTAATCAAAAAATTTAAAATTAACTTCTTACGAAGACACTCCTTATTATCACAGCAAATACTACAATTCAAATAAAAAATTGCGTAGTAATTTTGATATGGTTTAAAAACAAAAATTACAATGTTTGCTAAAAGAATACTTTTAAAAAATTTAAATATAAATCTAAAAAAACGGAATAATTTTTTATAAATTATTGTCAAAATCATAAATAATATCCTCAGCTAAATATCTATATTATGTAATATTTTTCAACAAAAATTGTAAAAAATAATAAATATTATAATAATTTCACAGAGAAAATTTATTTAAAAATAAAAATATATACATACTTATGTAGTGAGCAGATTGGAAACAGAAACCTTGGACTTGCACACAACTGTGTGTTTAGCCGTTCTATCGAGAATGACAAAATAGTATAATAATATATTGTGTTTTTATTTAAAAAATTGATTTAGAAAATTTACTTTTCAAGTTACTATTACTATTTTTATTACTATTATTATCACTATTATTAAGATTTACTAAATATTACTATTTTCAAGTGATTCTTAAAATATTTATAATTGTTTCTGATTATAATAAAAACTTGTATTCAGTAATATAATAACTGCTTTACGAACTATGTAAATACTGATTCAACAAGTGCAAACAACAAACGCAAATTCAACAAGTGCAAATTTCAAAAAAGTTTGAAAATTGTTTTTGTTAAATTAAAATAATATTAAATTATTTGAATATTAAATTGGCATCTCCAATAAAAAAGCAGTTAATTATACAAAGAAATATTAATATTATTTACTATTTATGAAATAGTAATTGTAATTTAAAAATTAAACTTAGGAGTATTTAGATTTATACTTAGGACTTTATATATGTATAACAAACAAATACACTTATAATAAGTTATAAAATAGTTTTAAATATATAAAATGAAAATAACAACAAAAAATAATTGAAAGTTATGATATATAAAGTGAAATAAAATATCGAAGAATGTTGGAACTTAATTAAAAAAGGAAGATTAGGAGAGAATATTTAATTTAACGAATTAAATTTGGAAAAATTAAATAAAATTATGAAATGTTAATTGAGACTGGAAGAGAGTCTTGTTGACTTTAAAGATTATCCGAATTAATATTTAAAAATAATTTAACAAAACAATAATTATTTAAAATATTCTAAAATAATTATTAATAAAATTCCTTAAATTTTGATTAAATATTTAAATTAAATATTTAAATTCTTTGAGTTAAAGTGCAACAAAACGTACAATTGGGAGCGATAACAATAATTTTTCAAAATTATTAGTAAAAAATCATTATTATTATTATATTTAAGATTTTATATAATTTTTGTGAATAAATTTCCATTATAGGAAAAATTATTCCTTTATTCTGGTTGGGTTATTAAATTATTGTTTAAAATAAATAATTAAAATAAATATTTTTATACTCCTTTGTCTGAATTTGGCCGAAATTAAAATTAAATTGAAATTATTTAAATAAATTAAAAAAACAATAGCGGCAACATTTTCTGGCGGGATAATAATATATAGTTAAATTAAAATATAAATTACCAGTGTGAGTTTAAATCATGAAATAATAAAAAACACTGAAAATTAACAATATAAAAATGATACGCACCCCTAGTTTTTTCATGTTTTAGGAATTTTCCTTCGTCATTTTATTCAGATATTTTATCTATTGATTCTACATGATAAATGAAATGTTTAAACAAGAAAATAAAAAAATCCTTAAATTATTTTCCGTTTTATGGCAATTTACTTAAAATATTAGTGTTCCAAAATTATACGCACCCCCCTCATAAAATTTTTGTTTAACAATATAAAAATTCACAAAAAATTTTCTGAACATGTCTATCAATATAGATAGGAAATACAAAAGAAACGAAGTTCTGATGTACTTCCATCATCGAGATCTTGAAACCCTAAAATCAACGGAAAACCGGGGGTAGTCGTCTTTAAAAAATATTTTCGACCCCTTACAGTTAAAATAAAAATTTTATTTTGGGCTTATTTGAAAGCCCTTGAAATTTGCTACAAGATAGCATTAATTTTATTTTCCTAAAAAAATTAACATTTAAGACAAAATATGACAAACTTTCATGTCGTAAAAATCACTCAAACGCCCCC
Source organism: Meloidogyne enterolobii (assembly GCA_963681835.1). Taxonomy (NCBI): domain Eukaryota; kingdom Metazoa; phylum Nematoda; class Chromadorea; order Rhabditida; family Meloidogynidae; genus Meloidogyne; species Meloidogyne enterolobii. Next base: position 1,041,906 of record CAVMJV010000007.1, read on the forward strand.
AAAAAGTAATGAAAAGGAAAAGTAATGAAAAGTAATGAACTAGGGGTACGTATCATTTTGAAACGCAGTGTATAATAAAAAATATTAATATTTTAATTTTCAAAATTCTTCAAATAACAAAGAAAATATTTAAATTTTTAAAGAATTACAGAAAGTTCACAAATAAAACAAGTTTCTCATCACTTTTATACATATATTTTTTTCTTCTTTAAAAAATAAATTTGTTGTGCAAAAGCACTTGCTTATTTTGTTTGTGTTTGAGAAGGAAAAATAAAGCCAAGCCTACTATTCTTAGGTCAAATAAACTGAGTGGGTAAAAATTTAAATTCAGTAAAATAATTAACTACAAAATTGTATTAAATAATGAACAAATTAATTTAAGATGTTAACCTCTCTGCCAGTCAGCCTGATCTGCTTTTATTAGATATTTTTAGTTAATGTAATTATTTTCTATCTTTTCTAAAAAAATAAATAAAATAATATATTTAAATAAATAATTGTGAAGAAAATTATTAGAATTTATTTGCTTATTCTCATTCAATTTATAGAAATGTTATAAATTACTACGGATCAAGAGGTACATTATTAAAGCTAGCTAAACAAATAAATTTATCTATTAAAAAATTATCATAAATTATTTCCTAATATCAAAATTTAATAAAATTTTAAATATTGAAATAAAGCAGATTTTAAATTATAGCTAATAACGTTATAAGTAATTTTTAATATATAACAAATTTTTGATAAAAAAATGTTGTCAAACAATACAGCAATTTACCAGAATTTCCTCAACAATCTTGCAATATTCCAGCACTCAAAAATTTGTCCATTTAATAATTTAATAAAAAATATTAAATATTTGTATAAATAGTATTTGCTTTAAAATTTAATTAAAAATTATTGTAATTCTATTTAAATAAATACATTTTAAATCAAAGTTTAGAGTCTCATTTTATTTCTATTGATTTGTATGGAAGTCAAAGTTAAATATAATAAAATGAAATTAATTTAAATAAGTAAAATATGAGTTTATTTTTTTATCAAAAATCTAAATTAGCATAAAATATATTCGAATATTACTTTTCTGTTAAAAAACGATCAAGATAATATTAATAAGTTTAAAGATAATATTTGATTAAACAGATAAATTAAAAATTAAAATTTTAAGAAGGGATACAAAGAACTGCGCAACGTGTTTAACTGTTTATAATTCAGTGTTAAAGTGAAATTAAAGAGCAAGAACTAAGGAAAAAAGATAAAGATTATTAAATTTTTGAATTACTTTATTGTATTAAATTAATCAGACACATGAAAAATAAATTTTAAATAAAAAATTATTTGATGGAAATAAAAAAATAAAACAACAAAAAAAGTAATTAACAGCAAATTGTCAAATGTTATGAAAAAAAAATAAATTAGAAAGTTCGTTAAATTAAATTGAGTTTGCGTCCGCTTGCGATAAATTGAGTTCTTATCAGAGGAAAATGTCATCATTCTTTATAAATTTATTAATAAATTATTTTAATGATTGTATGTGGTAATTATGTAAAGTATTGCAGAAGACTTGGGTTAAAAATAAAATTTTTATGAATAGATTCTGCTACAGCGGGTCAACACTTGGTAAACTTTCATAAAGTTTCATAAAATCCATAATACATTATTTAGATTTATTTAATTAGAGGAGGCTCGACGCCAACGGATTTAAAATACGTCGGCGTAACCAAAAAAATACATGAACGTTTCAGATTACATAAACATACAAAAACATTTAAAAATATACAAAATACGGAATGCGGAATTTTAGTAAAAAATTTATCTTTAAAAAATGCACAGTTTTTGGGTAAAATTTTTACGTCTCTTTTATAACTAACATTTTTTAGAAGGTATACTGCTTCTATCTTCTCGACTAGGATATAATTTACTTAACAAAAAGTATGAGTTAAATATGAGTTTAGCAATATAGTTTATTTAAATAATTAAATATAGTTATATGAAATATTTTCAATTAAACTTTTTACAATTTTTAATGCTTAAGAAGTAAAAATTATTCTAAAATAATCATTTCAATTTAAATAAGACTTGTGGTAGAATATAAAAATTAAATTACTATAGTTTTAAAATCAAAATCTTGAAAAAATTTTTGTATCCAATAAAATTCCTTACTTTTCATGTGTATGGAAGTCATAATTAAATAAAAAATATATTAATATAAATAATTGCAGAGAGTATATAGATCGAGTAAAGGTGGATCACCTCCACCATTATATTACATAGAAAAGGATGTAAAAGACGAATTTGTCAAAAGCGGATGTCGTCAAATATGCCGAATGAGCATACTTAAAAATATATTAGAAAAAAGTTTTTTTAAATAAATAAATTTTTGTTGTTTTTGTTTCCTGTAGAAATTGCTCCGCTTATTTTATATTGATTTTTCTTATAATAATAATAAATATAAAAATGCGGAGCTGAAATCATGCTTATGTGAAAGACATAAGGCTAAAAAGTCAGATTTTATATCGAAAAATTGTGATTCTTGCACTTCTGCTAACTATGTACGTTATAAATAAATTTCCTTTATTTATATAAATATTTAAATAAATAATAAATTGCTTTATCAGAAATATTTAAATTAGCATAAAATATATTCGAATAGTGAAAAACTACCATAATTTTTTAAATATCTGCATAATTTTTAGCTTTAAAATAAGAAAAATTGAAAGAAACAACTTTGTTAATTTATATAGTAAAAAGATAAAAGATTTAAAAAATAAACATTTTTTCTTTAAAAAGAAAATTTTATTACTCGAGTTGAGGTTTATTTTTGAAGAAGAGGAAATTTAGGAACCCGAACAATGTGGAAATTGTTTTTAATGATCAAAAATAAATTTATTAATATATTCTTGTTGAACAAATTATAAGTTTATTAATAATTAAAATTTAAATATAATAAATACATTAATTTATAATAAAAAATAAATAACTTTAGATCATTGTTAATAATAAAATTAATAAAATTAATTTTTTTAAAATTAAAAACTTAAATGTACTTCGTTACGAAAACGTATTAACAACAATTTAATGATATTTCTACACAATCACAACAAATTCTTAACAACAATTAAAGTGTTAACAACAATTTAACAAAGTGTTAATACATTCAAATAAATTGTAAATATAGTAATTTTGATATGGTTTAAAAACAAAAATAGAAAAATCTATTATTAAAAATATTCACAAAAACATATTAGATAATTATAAAAATTAATTAAAAAATATCGATTTAAAATTAAATTTATTATATACCAATTTCCAAGCTATACCAACTTCCAACCCTGCAAATTAGGAGGTTTCATGTAAATAACGAGAATGGCTAGAATTTTATGAAAGTTTTAAATGTGCCGTTGACAATTCAGTTGCACTATATAAATATGAATATAAATACAAGTATGTATAAAGCGTTAATGTTTTACTATTATTGTTATATATATTTATTTATATATTTATTGATATATTATTATGCATTGGAAATACTTACATGTATTTATTAAGAAATTATTTAAAAATTAATATAAAAAAAGAAAATAAATTTTAAAAAGCAATGAATTTCGTAAATAATACCGGACTTATTGAGAAATTCAGTAACAAATATGCTTTCTAAAAAATGATAGATTTTACTGTTCAAGTTTTAGTATAATCTTTGACTATAAACTAAATTTCAACAATAAAGTTGAAAAAATATAATTTTGATTGATTTCTAATTATAATTTTAAAAAGAATCCTAAATATATCATTAATATAAAAAGTAGAAAGTGAAATTTAGTTGGTTTTAAAAGTAATGTGGAAAAAATATCGTGATAATAAAGCAATTAAATCAAAAATCTAACAAAGAGCAATCTATTGGACTAACATATTAGACGATCCTTTCACGGAATACTGTCAAGAGCTCATCAGAGTCTCGAAAGAAGACTGTATGAAAATTTATCAGGCTATTTTCTTAAACACACTTATCTTTTAAAAAAAATATATCCTCTTTTTACAAAAATTAAAAAAATATATATTTGATATATTAAAAAATAATTTATTTTATAAAAAAGAATTTATAATAATATTTTTATATTTTAGTATTATAGTAATTTATGACGATTATAACTTCTTGTCACTAAAAGAAAATGACAAACTAAAAATGAACGAAAAGACCATATTAATTAAAATCATTATTTTACTAGTTATTGACAAATTAATTGGATAACACTAAAAAATTTAAAGTTTAACTAATGAAATTAAAGTTGAATTAAAATTTTAAGTTATTTTTAATTTTTTTGAAGTAAAAAATATATAAAATAAAAAATAAATGAAATATGAAAAATATAGAATTAGAATATGTGAAAAATATAGAATATTAAAAAAATATTTTCGCCATGTGTTGACAATGAAATAAAGCAAATTTTAAATTATAGTTAACAACGTTATAAGTAATTTGCAAGATATATTACATTTATATGAAAAAATGATGTACAACAACATGTCTATTATTTATTTATTGCAATTATACAGCAATCAAGCGATTTTCCAGCAATTCCAAATCAATTTAATATGTTAATAAAAGATTTAAATATTTGTATTAAAATATTATTTAAAAATACTAGTTGTGAAATATTATAAGTGAAATTAGTTTTTATGATAAATAATTTGCCGTCCTTAAAAAGATTAAAAACAAATTTAAAAATAAATATTAAATAACGCCAAAATAAATAGCAACAAATTTATTAAATAAAACGAAGCGAGATATATTTATACTTCAGTAATGGATATACGTTTGCAACAATTTGGACCATCATTAGAATAATTATAAGTAGTAAAATTTATTAATTAATTTTTAAATTAATAAAAAAATTTAGTTTAATAACGCTAAAATAAATTGCAATAAATTTTTATAAAGAAAAATATATATAACAACTATTTAATTGATATAGAATATTTGCTATGAAAAAGTTTTCTAGGTGTTGTCACTGAACAGGGTGACAAGGTATAAGACATTAAGGAGTAAGACAATTTGATATCTCTTTTTTAAAAATATTTTTTTATTCTATTGATCAAACACAAGTTATAAAATATTTTTAGTAAAATTTTTTCCAATATTTAATGCTTAAAAACGTAAAATTATTTTAAAATAATCTTTTCAATTAACATAAAATTTGTAGTAATATATATATAAATTGAATCAGTATATATTTTAAATCAAACTTGTATAAAGTTTTTGTAACGAACCAATTCAATTACATTTAATTTTACGGAAGATATGATTATATAAAAAATATATTAATATAAATAATTATTATATCTATATTTTAATAAATTTCTTATTAAAAAAATATATAAATTAGCATAAAATATATTCGAATAGACATTAATTATAAAGATGGGCACGACTGAATTCATGCTTCTAGCTCTGAGATATTCTCGATTATATTTGGGATAAAATTTTATACAATTGTTAAATGGATTCAATATTAATAAAAGAAATATTGAAAAATATTGTCAATTCACAAAAAAACAACACTACAATTCTGATGCTTAATAATTATTAAAAATTATAGTTAACATAAATTTCTTTGATATTCATATGAATAATGTTTAAGCTTTAAAATAAAAAAATATTCTATTTAAATTAGATTATAATATTATTGTTTTATTTAAAAATAAAAATCTCATAATTCGTGGGATGAATGTATGTTTAAAACTGAGAATTTTAAAAATAACTAAATTTTAGTGAAGAGAGTGGCAGAAGATGTCTTGTTAAATTTCATCCTGACAAGGCGGGGGCTGGCGGATTAGAGGCTTGTCAACTAGACAACTTTATTGTTTAACCATTAAAACCCAAGTTTAGTCCAGACATGAAAATAAAAACGTGAAAAAATGAAGAAACTTTTCCTGAAAATAATAAAGGAGGCTCATAGATAAGTGCTAATATAGCAGACAACAAATTTAAGCAAGTTGAAATAATGATAGAAATATGTATAAAATGATGATAGAAATATGTATTTTCTGGTTGAGGTTCGGGTTTCTTTTAATAAATTTAAAAAATTTAAATTAAATTTCGTTTTGTATTTTCGTTTTAAACAAAATTACTATATCAATGACGCTAAGGAAAAATATATTTATTAATAAGTCAAGTTAATGAATAAGAAAAAGGTTAAATAACGAATGTTAAATTACAAAATAAAGATGTACATATAATATTAAATCACAAAATATTTTATAGATTACGAGAATGAACTAATTATAGAAATTGAACTAAAAGATATGATAGGTGACTAATTTTAAAATTTATGCATCACACGATATGAGATATGCTCAAATATAATTAGGATAAAATTTTATACAATTGTTAAATGAATTAATTAACTATAACATAAAAAATTTGTAAAATATTGTAAATTTAAGAAAAAAGAACAATACAATTTAGTGCTGTTTACTAATTTTTGAAAATTATAGTTAACATAAATTGTTTTAAATTTTAAGCTTTATGCAGACCACTTAATAAAAACAACCAAGCAATGTCTTAATTAAAAATTGAACAAAATTTTTATAGAGAAAATATTTATAAGTTGACTAATTTAAGGCATATTTCTGTAGTTAAATTTCAAAATTTTATAAACATCCAGTTAATTCATATTAAAGTTGTTTTTATTCAGTTTTTCTAATAAAAGTTTGGTTGTAAGGGATTAATTTTGATTAAATAAATTCTTAAAGCTAACGTATTATAAACCCTAATACGTATTAATAGAAAATATATTTATTTAAATAAATCAAACAATTTCTCAAGTGTAATCAATCTGGAACACATTTCAACTTTATCCAATAATTAATAGAAATTTGAAAAATAAAAGATGTGATATAAAAATAATGTGATATAAAAATAAATAAGTATTAGCATTTTGTTTCAATCTAATCCCTACAAATCATTTAAATTAAAAACTATCACAAATAAAACAATGTAGCTCAACTTAATGAAAATGACATTGTTTAACACAACAAAAACTTGTTGCACTTTATTTTGTGAGTGTTCTTTAATTGTTTGTACTTATTTTGGTCTAGGCCTATTTTTGGATTTTTTTACTACAATTGTTGAAAGTAAATATTAAAAAAATATTAAATAATGTTTAACTAAATTAAAATAATTAAAAAAAATTATATATATCAGATTCAACAATAATAATAATAATAAAGTAAAATTTAAAAAATATACATACCTATATATAATTTGAGAAGTTAATTTAAAATATAAATAAAATAAATAAAATATATAACCTTAATTCAATAAAATAGTTTAAAAATATATTTAAAAAAAGAATTATTATAAATGGATAAATATACGGATATAAGTGTCGTTGATAAGAAGTTATTTGAAGGGCGAGTTTTGAGTGGAGCTGCCAAGCTAACATATTTAGAGAAAATCCATTAGGACGCCATCTATCACTAATAATGTGTTGTAGAAAATTATTAAGTAAATTCTTTTACATTAGAGTAATAAAACATTAGAGTAATAAAAATTATAAAATAAAAAACCCTAAAAATAATATTCATATCTGGGAAATGAAATGACGACGCACTATATAAATTAAGATAAAATAAATAAAATTACTTTTAATGATCAAAAACCTTTAATTTTACTTCGTTTAATTTTACAATTTTAATTTTACAACGGCCTTGTAAAGCGGCCTTTGAGCCGCGATATTCTCCTTTTTGTCAACGACAAGGATGTTTTCTCTCCCTTTTTAACATTAGTGTAATATTTTATATATTTTTTAGAAGCCAAGCGCTCGAAGGGATGAGAAGAGAGAATAAAAGAACCAACGAACACATTTACACATTCGTTCTTCCTTCTTCATTCAACAATAAAATAAATTATTTATTTAGTTAAATAGATTTTTGTATTTGAGTATATGTTTTTATATTTAAATACCGTATTGTCTCTAATAGAAGCCCATCTCCAATAGAAGCCCATGCCCTATTAGAAGCCCACTCAATAGGGGGTATTGAACAATAAAGGCCCATGCCCCAATAGAAGCCCATGCGCTAATAGAAGCCCATCTGATTTTTTACTATCTATTTTTCTATTACTCGTGTTATAGTCGACTAAAGGTATTGATAACAAAATTCCAGACTCCAAAAATGAGTATAGAAGGATTTGATGGAATATCGGGAGATTTGGATGAGTTAAGTACAATTTAAGGTGAATTAAGAGAATTTGGAGAAAGATAGATGCAGGTTTAAGAAGGTATATAAGGAATAGTGGTATAGAGACTATTGTATGAATGAGTGGGATATCGTTGGCTATCAACGAATTAATAAGATTATTCAGAGATTGAATATTGAGAGATTTGGTCGAATCCTCAAGGATTCAACTCCTTCCGTGCATATACCTCGGTCCACCCAAAAAGTTCAATATCGAGAGATCCCTCGATCGATAGAGGTATCAATAATCCTTCCATATTTTTCCATTGAAATGGGGAAGGGATTAAGAAATTTAGACGCTTAAGAAGGAGATTAAGTGTACTAGAAGAAAGAACATATTGGAAGATTAGAGTGGGATATTGTTAAAGATAAAAGGATCAATCGGGATATTGAAAGTTAAGGTGTAAAATTGATTTAAGAGCAAGGTGGATATAGAGGAATATTTTGGATTTAAAGTTTAAATCCAAAATATTCCTCTATATCCACCTTGCTCTTAAATCAATTTTAAAAAAATTTTAAACGGATATTTAAAATTAAGATGGATTTAATAAAGATGGATAGGTAGCTTAATCTGATTATTCAGGAGTTCATAATAGTGATTTGCGGGATTAGAAGGGATTTACTCATTACTAAGTTGAGGAAAAGGAGTTTTAGTGATATTTATATTGATTTTGATATTTAATTTTTACATTCTTTTCTGTTTTCTTCCTGCCAAGCAGTTAATTTCTGTTGCTTTTATTTTTGATCTTCTATAAAATTTCGTTATTGAAAAATAAAAGCCCATGCCCTAATAGAAGCCCATGCCCTATTAGAAGCCCAGTCAATGAGGGGTATTGAAAAATAGACGCCCAGGGCTTGTATTAGAGATAATACGGTAGATTAGAAAATATCATTACCTAAATTCTATAAAATATATCATAAGTAGCTATAAAATATACAAAATCTCCAGTTTGAATAAAACTTAACTAAAAATCACATAATTACTCAGAAAAAAATTCGATTGGCATATTTAACAATATATTTTATATTTAATTACTTATGATTATTCAAGCTTAAGTAGTATAAACTCGATACAGCAATAATTTTGAAAAAAACTAGAATAAACTCCCAAATATTTTATTAATATAACAGAAATATAAATTTATAGAATTTAGCTAGTTTATTTATATTTATTTATATTTATTTAGTATTGAACTAAGTTTGTTTTGGTTAAAATATTAGGCTAAATTGTTAAGACATTGAAGGAGCTTGTAGATGTGTGCTGAAACACTATATTTTTATAAGATTAATTAATTTAATTTTAAAATTAATTAAATTTTATGCACTATTTATATTTAAACTAAAAATTTAAAGAAGTATACTATTGAGAATAAACGATTACGAATTTAAAATTAAGTAAATAAAATAAAGCCTTTAAAGCAATGATTAATGTGAATATAAATAATCATAAAAAACAAAGACTACATAGGTATTTTAATATAACTTTAGAGCTCTAAAATAGACAAATATTTAAATTAAAGGAGGGAAAACTACATGTAAATTGCGTAAATACAAACTGAGTAGATTAGAGTAATGAAATAAAATATATAAAATAATTAAAACCCAAAAAATAATGTTATAACTGCAGTAATAAAATGGAGACGACTATATGCATAAATAAAATTGTAGGACTTAAAGGGTTATGTCCTTACCCTTTTTACTTAATTTCACAAACACACAAATAAACTCTTTTACTTTTCCTTTAATAAAATAACAACAGACAAAACATAAAAATGGGGAATGTGGGGTTTACAATATAAGGGGAGGAGAAATTAATATATGGGGTCAAAATAAGGGTAGAGAAACGAGAGGAAATATAACACTATTTCTTTTTCGGCATGACATCCCGCCCGCTTCAGATGACGGCGTCTTCGACGTCATTCCGTTAAGATTCGAGCTGTTACGGCTGATCCGAATAGGCTTGGGGTGGCGAGAGTTAGTCCAAAGATGTAATCTGAGATTGTATCTGAAATTCCTTCAAAAAAACCCAGGTCGCCGAGACCGGTTTTAACTTTCTTAATTCTGATGGGTACTCTTGCCAGATCGATGGAAGTCATTGCCATTAGGGATGTCTGGATAACTTGCTTTGTCTCCGGGACAAAATACAAGTCTATCTTTGGTCTTAAATTCTTCATAAGTCGTCGTTTCTCTTTCAACGAGTTTCTAAATTGTCTAGAGGCTCTGATCAGCGTGATCAGTTTTTTCAAGTCAAAGCGCCTCCGAACTCCTTGCAAAAATCGTCCCTTGATTTTTCGTTTTTTCCATCCAAATTTTTCTTGTTTCATTGCTTTTCTTTTCATTTTAGCATTGATTTTCTTCAGAACGGAAATTTTTAGAAGCTTCATCTTTGCATTAATTCTTTTCAAAATGGAATATTTCTCGGCAAAAGAATATTCCTCCAATTGTTTCATCCAATTTAACTTGAAATTTTTCTTAAAATTTCCTTTTTTCTTAATACATTTCTTCCTGATTTTCTTTTCTTTCACCAAAAATAATCTCTTTTTCTTCATTTTGGATAAATTCAAAACTTTCATAAACTTTAAATCAGAAGAAGTTTTACTGAACTCTTCGCTTTCCATAATATTTTCCTTTTCACTAAATTCCTTCAGTAACACTGATTCCATTTCAGAGTTCTCAAGATCTTCACTTCTAATTTCCAAAACATTTTTGTCAATGAACTCATAATCAAACTTCATTCGACTCAATTCAGATGCCTTCTCCTTTCTTTTCTCCTTAAAATTTTTCTCAATACTAGGGTCCAAAACTTTCTCAAAATTCTCAACATTTTTCTTCTCAATTTCCTTTCTTTTAATTTCCAAAGAATTTTCTTGCTTACAAAGATCACGATTAATTTTCATTCGGCCTAACTCATTGGCCTTTTCTTTCCTCATTTCCTCAAAATTTTTCTCAACCGGTTCAGCTTCCTTAGCAATTTGAACCATATTTTCACATATAATTTCTTCAATAGTTTCAGCCTTACTCTGATCTTTTTCAGACTCTTTAAATTTATTTTCAGCCCTTTCTTCAAATAAATTCATAGGAAGTTCAATATCAGCTTCCTTTTCTTGATCCAATGCCAAATTCTTTTTCTTTTTCATAATTTCCTTCATAATAGTCTTTTTGGGAAAATTAGTCGGGGTAGGATTTTTCAATTCATCAAGCAATTTAAATTCTTTCTTTTCTTCGAACAGATTTATAGGGAACTCAAAATCAGTCTCCTTATCAAGATTCAATGCTGAAGTCTTTTTTGTAATTCCTGTTTTGATTTTCTTTTTGCTGTTAAACTTAGTCGGGACATAGTTTTCCAATTTTTCAGCTTTCTCAAAAGGCTTAACCTCTTTCCTGTCTTCTGGTTCCTTTTTAGTTGGTCCTTCAAAGAATTCCAGAATTTCAGAAGGGTATGAGACTTTTTCGAAAGGAATGCTAATTCTGTTGGGTGATTTGGGCCTAACATTTTGACTATTAGCTTGAGGTAAAAGTTTTTCCTTCTCCTCACAATTCTTTTTCGAATGCTCAAATTTTGTGTCGGTTTTCTTTTTAATTGGATCGATAGGTTCTTCGACTTTGTACTCAGAGGGGATGAGTTGACAAAGGATGAACTACTTAATCGATTTATAATTGTAATGTTTTGACTTGATTGCCAGAATAAAGCAACTTTTGGCCTTTCCATACAACTTGGATTTTAGAGTAAAGATTTTCTTTTTCTCTGCCCAGTCGTATAAAGATGAATCGAATTTCTTGAAAAACTTTTGAATCTCAAAATTGTTTTCAGTCCCATCTAAATCAGGTATTGTGTCGAGCAGAAGCTTTTCGATGTTAGCTTGTGTCGTATCTTCAGAAATGAAATTAGCATTTTGACAATTTTGTTGAACTGCTTGTGATGAATTAAATTGGTTGGGGTACATCATTTGTTGGGAAAATGCAGTAGGGCATCCGAAGAAGAAATTTGGGACGCCATAATTTTGAATGTACATTTGCCCTAGTTGCTGATTATTCGTGGGAAAATTCATCATGGTAGGAGAATAGGCTGGGTAAAGTTGAGGAAGAAAATATTGATTTACATTTTGTTGAGATGAAGATTTCATTTTTTTTGTTGAGCCAAACCTAATTCAAATTTTATCCACCGGGGCTAAAATTTGATACGAAGAGAATTCAATCCACCCGCCGAGGGAAAATTGAATAAGATTTTTTTTAGAAAAAATCTCAAAAAAAAGTTGTCAACCGAAAACTATTCCACCGGGGAATAACTTTTCAAAAAAGATAAATATTTGTTGTTGTTGTTGCAAAAAATTAAATTCCTGGTCCACCGGGGGCCAGCGAAGATCAATAATAAAACAAATTCAAACAAATAAACAAAATAAAATCAATCTTTGGACTACTCTCTAGAACAGGAGCGCCATGTAGGACTTAAAGGGGTTTTGTCCTTACCCTTTTTACTTAATTTCACAAACACACAAATAAACTTTTTTACTTTTCCTTTAATAAAATAACAACAGACAAAACATAAAAATTGGGAATGTGGGGTTTACAATATAAGGGGAGGAGAAATTAATATATGGGGTCAAAATAAGGGTAGAGAAACGAGAGGAAATATAACACTATTTCTTTTTCGGCATGACAAAATGAATATAAAAATTGATTAATTTTTTAAAATTATTATTATCTATCCAGCCTTTAATCATACTTCAATTGCAAAAAAATACCTTTGGACATTTTAAATTTTTCTTTTGTCTTTATCATAAATTAAAAAAAGGTTTGCTCATCCATTACACATTATTTCAAAAAATAATAAATTATTAATATGTATATATTTAGTCAAAAGATAAAATCAGGCAAGAATAATGTAAAAAAATAACGTGAAAAGCTTTTCCACAATTAAACTATAAACTTTTCAATATCCACTTTACATTGAAAGCATTCTCACCAAATGTAAAAAAATAATTTTTTTCACATTATTTACAAATTATTTTTATTAAATGAAGAATTATGTTTCCTTTCTATTTTTTAATTTATTAAAAAAATATTTTTTTATATACTCTTTGTGTATTATTTTTTCGCTTTAAGACCGTCCTGTAAATCCATATGAAATAATCGAACAAGACATGGCATTGATATTTATAAATAGAATAATTATTTTATTAATTATATAAAATACTATAACGATGAATTAAAATACATACTATTTATAATGGATAATTGTAAAAATGCAAAAAAGATGAAAATAAAATTTAAATAAGTTATTTTATGAAATAAACCGGAAATTACTGATAGTGTTGCGCAGCTTTCATAAAGAAATAAATATTTTGTGCCTAGCACATTTGTTTTGGTTGTGTTTAAACTAGGGGGAACAAATAATAAATTAAAATATACACAAATGTTGAAATAATGAAATATAATAATGCTTGTTTTAAATGAAATTAATTAATATAAAATAAATTGATCCATCATTAAATAAATTTTTTAAGTCACTATATATTTTAAAGTAACTAAATTTTTTTAAGTAAAAATAATTTAAAGGTACAAAGTACCAATGTTTGGACTTTTAATGGAAACAAAGACATTAAATAGGATTAATTACTTTGTTATTTTCTTGTGGAAGGAAAAATTATTGAAAACAATTCTTATAAAATTAGTAGACGATAGAAAAATATTTATATAAATTTATTATTTTAATTGAATTAATATACAGGGTGCGGCAAATTGGCGGCCGCTTTTCTTTTTGCTATAACTTTTTAAATTTTTAATGAAAATCATTAATTCTTTTTTTACTGGATTCCCAGCACTCTAAGAATTTTTTTGGTACTAAAAATGAGAAATTTGGTTCACAGATGGTAAAGATAAGCCGGTCCAAACATTTAAAAGCATCAAAAAACATTTTTTCTAGCCAAATTTTAATTGATCATAACTTCGTCAAAAATGATTCAATCCCGATGATTTTAGTACCAATCGACTCGTAATGTTCAGGCGCATCGAAATAGCTTATAATTTCATTTTTGAAAATTTTATCCAAAAATTTTGTATTTGCTAAAATTATTTTAATAAATCATTCATTAAGCCATATCTCGGTTCATTTACGTGATAGACACCTGATTTTGGTGTCATTCGAATCATATTGGAGAGCTGATTCGAATGATATATAAATTTCTCATATCAAATTAATAGCCTTGAATCCAGGCGAGCTTTTATCCAAAAAATTCAACTTAAACTTTGAGAGATGATTAATCAGACTAAATTATAAAATTTAAAGGCGATTTTGCTATCAGAAAAATTCTTAGAGTATCAGGAATCCAGGAAAAAAAGAATTATCGGTTTTCATTAAGAATGAAGGAAGTTATAGCCAAAAGAAAAGCGGCCGCTAATTTGCCGCACCCTGTATTATTAAATACTGGCACAATTCTTGTATATTTATTAAAATTGATGTATTAAATCTGATAAAAATTTCGAATACCAACATTTACCACATAAATTTTTTGGTTTCACATTTTTTGTAAAAGGTTTAATTACACAAGGTATTAATTATACAAGGTAATCAATAATATTCTTTTTATTTTTAAAATTATTGAAAACCGAGAAGTAGTGTTTCAAAACGATAAACTACAATGGAATTAAATAAAAATTAAATTTTGTTAGAATTATTTTTAGTTAAGTAAACAAAAATAAAAATATTTTCCTAAATAAAAATATTTTGTATTAAAGTTAAACAATGTCAATCTTTTTTAGGATTATGAAAGCATAAAAAAATTTGTTTAAATTTCAACAAAAATAAATTACACATATTTAAAAATACTTTATTTTATAGCAACGAAAAATAATTATTTAAATCATATTTAAAAATATATTTTATTTTATAGTTATATTCTTCAGGTTTCAGCATTCACGCCAAACACTCAATCAGAAATTTCTGGCGTATATAATCACCTTAAAATGTTATCATTGTAGGTTTAAAAATATCTTATTAAAATTTTAGAAAGTAATTTATAAAGATATGATTTTAATAAAAATTGTCTCGCCATTTCAAAATATATGTAAACTCGCTGTTTTGCCTGTTCATATTAGGGTAAGACTCTTTTCCGGGCCTTATTTTATTTTTCAATTGCTTTTTTTTTTATCATGTGCATATTCATAGTGAAATATAAACAATTTTGAAATAAATATTTTTGAAACTATAAATCTATTTGGTACTTAAATCACAAAATAGTTAAAATAAAATTTAAAGTTGCTACAACGACACAATATTAAATAAAATTAAATATTACAAACGTGTTGAAAAAATTTATAAAAATTAAACGTTTTTAAAATTATTCTTTTGTCCACGGCATTATTTAGTCTCACTAGTCATCATAAATATATTTATTCTATTCATTATCCTTTAAATTTTTAGTTGCTTTCGTCCGTGTCCTATATTGTTTATGATAACATGTATTACACAAATCATTTTCAGTAATTGAATCACGGTACCATTGTGACGTTTGTTTTATACCGCAATTACAGCAACTTCGATATTGTGTATATCGCTAAAATATTTATATGGAAAGGATTGGAACTTAAATATTTAAATTATAATTATAAATACTTTACGAAAATAAATTTTCGAATATCTTTAGGTATAGTCCATTACCTCATGATACTATTTATTAGAGACAGGATCGATACGATATATCGATAAAAAATATCAATATATCAATGTCTACTATAAAGTATTTGCATTAGGTAATGCATTCAACTAGCTAATTTCTTTCTGTATAAAAGGATAAATACTTTTCTTTCTACTTTTCTATAAGTAAATTTATATAACAGAATTTACAAAATAATCTTAACTCAATAACAATTTTTAGATAATTATTGATCCCCTTACTGAACATAATTCAGAAATCTTTATACTTTATTCTATTTCTTTTTGTAAAGTTCTTATTAAGTTTTTTTATTTAAAAATCTAATGAACCTGGTTAGCTCTAAACCACTTTTCTTTTGGTCTAAATTTTCCATAATTATATTGTTTATATGATTTGCATACATGGCATAAATAATAATCTTGCATGTAAATATACCAGCTTTTATCTTGTGTATTTCTACAATTGAAACATTTTCGTTTATTTTGTTCATTATTTTCACCTAAATTTTTTAATGAGTCTTTTTTAATTGACAATGAAATAAATAATGACAGAATAAACTATAATAAAATTATAATTACTTATTTCAATGCCGATGTATATACTTCTACTTTTTAATTCTTTCGGATATTCAAATTTTTGTTTTTTTAATAATTCAATTTTATATCCAATTAAATTAATTTCATTCCAATAACTTGACAAAAGTTTGTTATTATAAAATTCTATATTTTCTTTTAATAATTCTTTTTTATTTATTTTTGTATTTTCTAAACTCTCATCTAATATAGAAGTTTCATAATATTTATTACTTATATTTTTGATAAAAGTATTATTTAGGCGAATCTTAAACATATAAAATTTGTGTGTTATTGACGGATTAAATTTCGAATAATCAAATATTAAATACCTGTTTTCCGAAGTTTTTCAAAAATTTATTAACAATTTCATTATTAGCAATTTCAATCAAAATTCTCATTTTTAATTGAGAGCTAAATTTAGACCCATGATTTAGTTTAACAATAAATACTTTATTATTAGGATTTACTTTAATTTTACAAAACGATTCAGTATTCTTGTAGTGATAATCAACTATTCTACTTTTTTGTTTTACATTCATTATCAATACAAAACGTTCCTTTATTTCAATATTTTTTAAATAAATAAATTCTCTTTTTTCTTCCCAATCTTCTTTTATTTTTAATCCAACCTCAACCATTTTACCCTCGATTTGGATTTTCAACAAAACAACCAAATATGAGAGAAAAATAATAATAAATTTATTCATCTTAAATATAAATATTAAAAATATTTTATAAAATACAAATAAAAGCTTAACATATTTAACATAACTGATAGTAATTATCTTTTTATAACAAGAGAAGAGTCATTTGACGAGATCAAAACGAAACAATTTTTGAATAGAATTCTAATAAAACGTCAAAAGCTAGTAAATATTCTAATAATTTAAATAAACATGTTTAAAATCTATGAAAATATTATAATAATTTAATTTTTTGAGACAATATAAATAAATAGTCTCATTTTGACATTTTCATCATATGCTAAGTTAATAAGAGCTGTTCGAAATTTCGATTTTTGACATTGGCAATCAAGATTTCGACCAAAGTATTTCGAAAAAAGTCTTAAAGACAAAAGAGGGTACAAATCTGACCAAACTACAAAATATTATTTACTAATTATATTAACTAAAGTGCAAATTTAAAATTAGTCGGTGAGAAAATAAATATAAAATAACGTAAATACATTTCATAATTTACCGCTTATTTTTAATTAATTTATTTAGCCATATAGTGCATTTTTAAAATTTGCACTTTTTGTTTGTTTTTTATTTGTTTATATTTTTACATACCATATGACTTTCAAACTGTATGAAAATATTTGGTTGATTCAGAATATGGTAAATACCGTAAAATATGTCCGAAGTACGGTTCGGGCTTAGCTTTATTGAATAGAAGAAAAAATAGGAAAAACTAGAGGTAAAATTCTAAATAAAATAGCCAATTTTAAAAGGCTATTTCATTTAGTATTTTAAATAAATTTTAAACAAGTCTACCAGGGTCGGTCACAACAGTGATAATAGATTCTAAAAATGGTAAATTACATAGATAATAATTAGTGAATTGGAATATAAATCGGAAGAGAACATCTCGATTTAATTATTTATGTTCAACCATTTGTTAAATATTGTGAAAAGTATAAGGGATTACCGTATATACTCTATTGACTACCCTGGATAATTATTGATCCGACCTCTCTCTTGGGAGAGCAATTGATAGAGGTGGGGTTCTACCGCCGGTTTTCCGTCAAAATTTTGATTTTCAGATCTCAATGTGGAACTTCGTTTCTTTTGCATTTACTATAGATATCAATAGTTATGTCTCATGATTAAATAGTCTCATGATTAAATAAATTATTATAATAAATACCCCGGATTTTAAATCGGGTTATTCTAATTGTTACAATATTCATCGCTTTATAAAATTTTTAGTCGAATTCTATTTAAAAATTGTATAAATTTCTAACTTTTGTTTATGAATTTTAGTGTTTTAAAAATTGCACTTTTTATCAAATACCGCGGTTTTCATTAAAATAAGACTTTATAAAGTTCATTTCATAATTATAAGAATAAGTGAAATTAGTTTTTATGATGAAATAAATTGCCCGTCCTGTGTACATGAAAATTATTTTTATAATGTGACATCCAACAATTGGAAAGAAGTAACCTCATTTGGACAAAGCAAATTAATGATTCACTCAGACAATCTTGTATTAAATTTTATAAATAATTCTAATACTAAAATTATTATATCTAATTTTACAAATTTTTATATAATAATAATTATCTTTAGGAACAACACTAAACACTAATTGGGAAAAACTATAAATTATTAAAACAAATTGTAAAAATAACTATTAAATAACGCCAAAATAAAATAGCAACAAATTTATTAAATAAAACAAAGCGAGATATGGACTTCAGTAATGAATATACCTTTCTGAACAATTTGGACCATCATTAGAATAATTATAATTAATTAAATTTATTAGTTAATTTTTAAATTATTAAAAAAAAGGGCTATTTCCTGAGGGCTGGCGGAAATAGGCTTGTCAAATAGATATCTTTATTGTTTCACCATTAAACACCAAGTTTCCTGAAAAAATTATTATATCAATGACTCGATGCAAAAAATAATACATATTAATATGTCAGAGTTAATGAATGAGAGAAGGAAGAAAATAGTCTTGATAATCTCCTTTAATAATTTGACTCAATGCACAATAATCAAACAAGAGCGATCTATTGCAGAGTTGCGTCGTAATTAAAAATTTTTTTTCGTAATCGTAATTCGTAATTCGTAATTTTAAAAAAATTTTCGTAATCGTAATTCGTAATTCGTAATTTTAAAAAAATTTTCGTAATCGTAATTCGTAATTTAAAAAATTTTTTCGTAATCGTAATTCGTAATTCGTAACTGAAAAAATGCCGTAATTCGTAATCGTAATTCGTAATCTTTCAAAAATATTTAAATTAATTTTAAAAATCAAATATCTATTAATAATTGCTGCTTCTTCCATTAATCTCTCCAAGTCCTCTTATTTCTCTGATATTATTCAAATCCCAATTAATTCCCTGATATCCCTCTTAATCCTAATAATCCTCCGATATCTCTTCAGTCAATCATGCGAAATCATGGTCCCAGATTAAGTTTGATATCATGTCAAATCACTCTCACTTAATCTGAGCCAAAACTCTTATATTTTCAGCGCCGCAGGCGAAAATTTTTAGAAAATTCATGACTAAATTAAAAATTTTAAAGTTTTTCAATTTTAAGATATAAAAAAAAATAAATTTACAAATTTAAATCAAAATCAAAATTTAAAAACATTTATTTTTGAAAAAAAAAGTTGCTAAAACTTTATTTCACAATCATGGATTCGAACCTAGCCCCACAAAATATCACATGGAGTGAAGCCTTACTCCTAAACCACTCAACCATCGATAAACAAGAGGGAAGATGAGAGAAAATATAGATATTTCTTTCCCTTTTCCTTCAAAAAATTATAGTTAAAGTACGAGAGGGTACATATTAATATATATATACTTTTTGCTTCGAGTCATTGATATGTATAATAATTTTGTTTAAAATTAAATTTAAATTTCTTTTTAACTTTATTTATATTTAATATATTTTAAAATTTAGTCGTGTACTATAAATTATTCCCAACTTTAAAATTTTGATTCAATCTTAAACATTAATTCTTAATTTCCCTAGATTAACATTAAATTTTAATTTTTCTAAACATTAAGTTTCAATTAAAAAAATTTTTTTAGTGTTATCTAAGTAATTTGATCAATAAGTAGTAAAATAAGGATTTTAAGTAAAAAGGTCTTTTTGTTCATTTTTAGTTGGATTTTTCTTTTATTTAGTGACAAGAAGGTTGTATAATACTAAAATATAAAAATATTATTTTAATTCTTTTTTATAAACTAAATTATTTTTTAATATATTCAAATTTTTAAATATTCAAAAAATTTTTAATATATTCAAATATATTTTTTTTAATTTGTGTAAAATGAAGATATATTTTTTAAAAAAGATAAGTGTGTTTAAAAAAATAGCCTGATGAATTTTCATAGTCTTCTTTCGAGACTCTGATGAGCTCTTGACTGTATTCCGTGAATGGGTCGTTTAATAAGTTAGTCCAATAGATCAGGGTTGCGTCGTAATTACGAATTACGATTACGAATTACGAATTACGGCGTTTTTTCAGTTACGAATTACGAATTACGATTACGAAAAAATTTTTTAAATTACGAATTACGAATTACGATTACGAAAATATCGGGAAAAATTACGAATTACGAAAATAAAAATTATATTTCAAAACAGCCCTCTCGTACTTTAACTATAATTTTTTGAAGGAAAAGGGAAAGAAATATCTATATTTTCTCTCATCTTCCCTCTTGTTTATCGATGGTTGAGTGGTTTAGGAGTAAGGCTTCACTCCATGTGATATTTTGTGGGGCTAGGTTCGAATCCATGATTGTGAAATAAAGTTTTAGCAACTTTTTTTTCAAAAATAAATGTTTTTAAATTTTGATTTTGATTTAAATTTGTAAATTTATTTTTTTTTATATCTTAAAATTGAAAAACTTTAAAATTTTTAATTTAGTCATGAATTTTCTAAAAATTTTCGCCTGCGGCGCTGAAAATATAAGAGTTTTGGCTCAGATTAAGTGAGAGTGATTTGACATGATATCAAACTTAATCTGGGACCATGATTTCGCATGATTGACTGAAGAGATATCGGAGGATTATTAGGATTAAGAGGGATATCAGGGAATTAATTGGGATTTGAATAATATCAGAGAAATAAGAGGACTTGGAGAGATTAATGGAAGAAGCAGCAATTATTAATAGATATTTGATTTTTAAAATTAATTTAAATATTTTTGAAAGATTACGAATTACGATTACGAATTACGGCATTTTTTCAGTTACGAATTACGAATTACGATTACGAAAAAATTTTTTAAATTACGAATTACGGTTACGAAAATTTTTTTAAAATTACGAATTACGAATTACGATTACGAAAATTTTTTTAAAATTACGAATTACGAATTACGATTACGAAAAAAAATTTTTAATTACGACGCAACTCTGCAATAGATCGCTCTTGTTTGATTATTGTGCATTGAGTCAAATTATTAAAGGAGATTATCAAGACTATTTTCTTCCTTCTCTCATTCATTAACTCTGACATATTAATATGTATTATTTTTTGCATCGAGTCATTGATATAATAATTTTTTCAGGAAACTTGGTGTTTAATGGTGAAACAATAAAGATATCTATTTGACAAGCCTATTTCCGCCAGCCCTCAGGAAATAGCCCTTTTTTTTAATAATTTAAAAATTAACTAATAAATTTAATTAATTATAATTATTCTAATGATGGTCCAAATTGTTCAGAAAGGTATATTCATTACTGAAGTCCATATCTCGCTTTGTTTTATTTAATAAATTTGTTGCTATTTTATTTTGGCGTTATTTAATAGTTATTTTTACAATTTGTTTTAATAATTTATAGTTTTTCCCAATTAGTGTTTAGTGTTGTTCCTAAAGATAATTATTATTATATAAAAATTTGTAAAATTAGATATAATAATTTTAGTATTAGAATTATTTATAAAATTTAATACAAGATTGTCTGAGTGAATCATTAATTTGCTTTGTCCAAATGAGGTTACTTCTTTCCAATTGTTGGATGTCACATTATAAAAATAATTTTCATGTACACAGGACGGGCAATTTATTTCATCATAAAAACTAATTTCACTTATTCTTATAATTATGAAATGAACTTTATAAAGTCTTATTTTAATGAAAACCGCGGTATTTGATAAAAAGTGCAATTTTTAAAACACTAAAATTCATAAACAAAAGTTAGAAATTTATACAATTTTTAAATAGAATTCGACTAAAAATTTTATAAAGCGATGAATATTGTAACAATTAGAATAACCCGATTTAAAATCCGGGGTATTTATTATAATAATTTATTTAATCATGAGACTATTTAATCATGAGACATAACTATTGATATCTATAGTAAATGCAAAAGAAACGAAGTTCCACATTGAGATCTGAAAATCAAAATTTTGACGGAAAACCGGCGGTAGAACCCCACCTCTATCAATTGCTCTCCCAAGAGAGAGGTCGGATCAATAATTATCCAGGGTAGTCAATAGAGTATATACGGTAATCCCTTATACTTTTCACAATATTTAACAAATGGTTGAACATAAATAATTAAATCGAGATGTTCTCTTCCGATTTATATTCCAATTCACTAATTATTATCTATGTAATTTACCATTTTTAGAATCTATTATCACTGTTGTGACCGACCCTGGTAGACTTGTTTAAAATTTATTTAAAATACTAAATGAAATAGCCTTTTAAAATTGGCTATTTTATTTAGAATTTTACCTCTAGTTTTTCCTATTTTTTCTTCTATTCAATAAAGCTAAGCCCGAACCGTACTTCGGACATATTTTACGGTATTTACCATATTCTGAATCAACCAAATATTTTCATACAGTTTGAAAGTCATATGGTATGTAAAAATATAAACAAATAAAAAACAAACAAAAAGTGCAAATTTTAAAAATGCACTATATGGCTAAATAAATTAATTAAAAATAAGCGGTAAATTATGAAATGTATTTACGTTATTTTATATTTATTTTCTCACCGACTAATTTTAAATTTGCACTTTAGTTAATATAATTAGTAAATAATATTTTGTAGTTTGGTCAGATTTGTACCCTCTTTTGTCTTTAAGACTTTTTTCGAAATACTTGGGTCGAAATCTTGATTGCCAATGTCAAAAATCGAAATTTCGAACAGCTCTTATTAACTTAGCATATGATGAAAATGTCAAAATGAGACTATTTATTTATATTGTCTCAAAAAATTAAATTATTATAATATTTTCATAGATTTTAAACATGTTTATTTAAATTATTAGAATATTTACTAGCTTTTGACGTTTTATTAGAATTCTATTCAAAAATTGTTTCGTTTTGATCTCGTCAAATGACTCTTCTCTTGTTATAAAAAGATAATTACTATCAGTTATGTTAAATATGTTAAGCTTTTATCATCATCTTAAATATAAATATTCTTAAATATAAATATTAAAAATATTTTATAAAATACAAATAAAAGCTTGTTAAATATGTTAAGCTTTTATCATCATCTTAAATATAAATATTCTTAAATATAAATATTAAAAATATTTTATAAAATACAAATAAAAGCTTAACATATTTAACATAACTGATAGTAATTATCTTTTTATAACAAGAGAAGAGTCATTTGACGAGATCAAAACGAAACAATTTTTGAATAGAATTCTAATAAAACGTCAAAAGCTAGTAAATATTCTAATAATTTAAATAAACATGTTTAAAATCTATGAAAATATTATAATAATTTAATTTTTTGAGACAATATAAATAAATAGTCTCATTTTGACATTTTCATCATATGCTAAGTTAATAAGAGCTGTTCGAAATTTCGATTTTTGACATTGGCAATCAAGATTTCGACCCAAGTATTTCGAAAAAAGTCTTAAAGACAAAAGAGGGTACAAATCTGACCAAACTACAAAATATTATTTACTAATTATATTAACTAAAGTGCAAATTTAAAATTAGTCGGTGAGAAAATAAATATAAAATAACGTAAATACATTTCAAAGTAAACTAACCTTTTATGGATTAAGAAGTAAAATTGTCCAACAGTAAGCTCTGAAGGAACCAGGTACTTTTTCTTATCCAAATCACGTAAGCGAGATTTCGGCGACTCGATTTTAAAATGTTTTTTGAAAAAATTTAATTAAACCTTCTCAACAATAACAGGAACCCGATTGGTAAATTTACGTTTAATCTTCTCGACCACAGCACGGCGCTTCTCAAACTTATTTTCCTTCCAGTTCATACTTTTAAACATAATTTTAAATAAAATTAATAAAATTGTAAGAGCGATCATCTATAAATAAAAAATGTTTAAAAATATTGGATAAAACTGAAAAATTGGGAAAAAATAACTGCTGTAAAAAAGTAATCAATAGAAGAGAAAATGGACAAGAAAGAATCAATAAATGACCATTTACTCTTGGTTTTTAGCGTTGAGTCTCATCGATTGAGTCCACACTGTTTTTTAAACATTTTAGCCAATGTACATTTGAGTCTTATCATTTTTTACTCGCCAAAAGAAAATTAGCAATTTGTACTTATTAGTTAAAGCGGAGGGGGAGGGGTCGACAAATTAGTTCTTAAAAAATTCCCCTTCCTCCTACCACACACTCGTTCAATATGAAGGCTTTGTGTGAATGGAGAAAATGTTAAAAATATTTATTAGTATATACATAATTTATACATAATTTAAATATACATAATTTACTTATTAGTTAAAGCATTTATAACACAATATATATAATTTAAATATTTAAGATAAATTTAAATATATGTAAAGCTAGCAACGGACTCAGAAAAGAGTATTTGCAGCAGGTCAATGAGACAAATATAAATTGAAATAT
Organism: Meloidogyne enterolobii; assembly: GCA_963681835.1. Classification (NCBI taxonomy): domain Eukaryota; kingdom Metazoa; phylum Nematoda; class Chromadorea; order Rhabditida; family Meloidogynidae; genus Meloidogyne; species Meloidogyne enterolobii. Next base: position 1,066,927 of record CAVMJV010000007.1, read on the forward strand.
AACATATTTATAGTAAATAATAAATAAATATTTAAATTATTAAGTATTAATTGAACAAATTATGTTATATAAATATTAGAAAAATTTATAAATTAATTATTAAATTTTATTGAAAAAATATGAGAAAGTAGAAAATACTTAAAAAATTACAAATTGATAAAAAAATACATTTATTACGTTAATTGTTCTAATACAAGCACATGCCAATCCGAGGCAAAATTGAACACCTTTTTAGTTTTATTTAAAAATAAAAATGAAGCTAGTAAAATCAAGTAAGTTATAAGAGAATGGTAGATTTAAATAATATTAACAATTGTGCAATTTTACACAGCTAATCAATTTTCAATTAAATAATTCGAAACAATTACTTAAAGAACATAGTTTACTTAAACTTTTAAGAGTATTCAAAGTAAAATTACACATATTTTTATAATTATTTTTGCATGATATGATAAAACTAAATTTGTTTCCTACAATGTAATATGAAAATTTAAGGATAATATAAATATTGAAAACATATAAATTAAAATATGTATAAAGCTAGCAACGAAAAATTGTCGCAGGACAAAGATTCAAATATGAATAAATTAAAATAATACAAATTGTATATTAATTATTAAATAATGTTATATAATAAATATATTCGAAAAATTTATAAATTAATTCTAAATTTTCTGACAAAATAATGAGAAGAGTTAATTATTAAGCTAAAAAAATTAACTAGTGTTTATTATGTTTAGACAAAATACATAGGTATTTAATATTAAATATAAAAATTTTGCCTCAATAATATAAATGTTTAAAAAGCGATTAAAATTATAAAATTACAAATTAAAATAAAATTACAACGTTCAAAAAGAAGTAATATTAGTTATAACTACAATATATATTGTTATATGTGCAAGTAATATACATATGTTAAAAATAATAAATTCAACAAGATTTTAAGCCTTCTTTGGCCAATTATCCTTTTTTATAAAATAAATTAATAAAAATCTTTTGTTCATTTATATATTATATGATGAAAAGATAAAATTTTTAAATAAAATTACAATTTTCAAAAATTAAATTGGATTAAGAAAAATAAAAATATTTTAATATATAAAATTCTTCAAATAACAAAGAAAATATTTAAATTTTGAAAGAATCTAAATTATGTTGGAAGATTTTATTAAATAATGAATAAATTATATATAAAAATAATAAAAAATAATAATAAAAATTTATATAATATTAAATCACAAAATAATTTATAGATAACGAGAATGTGCTAATACTAGAAATTGACATTTACTTGATGAAAAAATCAATCTAATGTAGTTAAATAATTTGTTAGTTATTTTATCAATATTATATTAATTTATGTATTTTAAAAATTTAAAATAATTAAAGTTTAAAATGATTAAAAATAATTTCATAAATAAGGAAAAATAATGAATATAATGTGAATCGGTCATCTTCAGTGAACAATGTCGAAAATGATTAAGGGTAGGATACATAATATAATAAATAAAACAGTACCAAAATTATTTATATGTAAAATATAAAAATTTACATTAATATAAAATTAAGACAAAGAATAATTAAATAATTATTAAGACATCACTTATTTATAATGTCAGTATGTTGAACTAGCTACGAACAATATTATTGTTATCACAACAAGAAAATTAACCATAAATAATAATATGAAATACAAAAAAGAAACTTTATAAAAATATTAAAAATATAACTAAAAACTATAAATTCATAAAATAAATTAGTTGTTTGCATTAGTACATAGAGGTATTATCAAAATTTAAGTGAAACATATAAGTGGAAACTCGTTACACATATAAAGTGTTAAGAAAAATTGTTAACAATTTTAATTGTTAACTAAATTATTCAAATTGTTAACAATTTAACAAAGTATTAACAACATTTAAATAAAAAATTATAAATATAGTAATTTTGATATGGTTTAAAACCGAAAATGGAAAAGTCGATTATGTGTAAAATATTGACAAGAATTTATTAGTCAATTATAAATATGTATCTTGAAGAATGTTTTATTTAAAATTAATTCTATTTTATAGTTACAATTTTTGCTAAAAAATATGTTGAAAAAATAAAATATAAATCATGAAATTGGCGCAGGTTTATCACCCTTATAGTGGACATAGGATACTTGGAAGTAATGGATCTTCCATAGTATTATTACATCTAAAATATTTTTAAATCTTTAAAATTTATTAAAATAATTAAGCAATGCAACATTCAGTCACTACAAATAACGTATTAAATGAATAAATTTATTAGACGTGTTAACTTTCACTATTTTATAATAAAATTTTTAGTTATTATTTTCTCGTTATTCTAATAAAATAAATAAAATAATAAAGTTAACATAACGTTAATTTATTAACTAAATATCTTATAAATTTCTTACGATTAAGTGGTATTTATTGTATAGGTATGTACATATTTAATTAAAAAGTATATTTACCTTATTATTTATTTTATCTAAAAATTTAGGTTTATTATTTTTTGAATTTTATAAAAATTTAGAATAAAGAATTGAATGAAATTTCATTTTTAAGTTGAAGATTCATTGAACAAATTACTATGAAATAAATTAATGAAAAATTGTTACGAATTTTTAAAATTAGTTTATATACAAATTTTTATTAAAATGTGATTTATAAAAATAGTAGATGATATAAAATTTTAAATTAATTAAAATAATTTTTATAAAATTCGTAGAGAATAGAAAATCACATAAAATGGTTTAAACTTCTAATCTGGAATGTTGCAGCGCCGCTTATTTTATATACATTTTTAGTTTAATAATAATAAAGTAATTGCTATTTAATTTTATTATTTTTTATTTAATTTTAATAAAAAGGAAGGATAAATTAAATGGATTAAATGGATAAATTAAAAATAAACTTAAAATCAACAATACTATGCATATTTAAATCATATTTTTGTTAAATTTGTTATTTATTATTTAATTATAAAAATCTTTGCATTAATTATAAAAAGTTAATTAATTCGAAAGCAAAAAATATTAATATAAGAAGAGATTTAAATAAATCTTTAAGAAGAGATTTAAATGAAGGTATTAAAATTTAAATGTTCTAAAATATAATTTAAAGTCACTCTCTCTGATGAAGATTTTTGGAGGGCCATGGATGAGACCGAAGCTGAGAGAGCTTTAAATATGGAGCCCTCGTCAGATGAGTCTGATGAGGAGGCATTAATTAGTGTCTAGGCGCGATGTAAACTGGGAGTTAAATGGAACAATGGAAGAACGAAATAAATTTAAAATAAAAATCTTATTTGAGAAGAATATCATAATATTAGTTTAACTAAATTAATAAAATGAAATAACGACTAATAAAGTAATTAACAACAAATTGTTCAAATGATATGAAAAAATTAAATTGGAAATTGTGTTAAATTATATTGAATTTGCGTGTTTACGCTAAATTATTATTAGAGGAAAATGTCATCATTTTTTATAATATTCGTGAATAAATTATTTTAATGAAGGTACGAGTATAAGAAGAGATTTTAATGAATCTCTAAGAAGAGATTTAAATGAAGGTATTAAAATTTAAATTTTCTAAAATATAATTTAAAGTCACTCTCCCTGATGAAGATTTTTGGAGGGTCATGGATGAGGCCGAAGCTGAGAGAGCTTTAAATAGGGAGCCATCGTCAGATGTTCTGATGAGGAAACATTAATTAGTGTCTAGGCGACGTAATAATGAAAATCTTTTATAAAAAAAATTTTTTATAAATTAAAATTTAAAAGGGTTAAATTAAAATTAAAATTTAAATAACAAAATAAAACTATGGAAAACGATATAAAACATATGTATATTTTAAATATCATTGACATAAGTAAAATAAATTCGCCAAAATCTTTTACTACTTCGGTAGAAAAGAACGAACGACTGAAAAAATATTAAAAATTGAGTTTTGAAAAAATAAATTCTATACACACAATGAACAATGCTTTTAGCAAAATTAAAATAAGATAAAAATTAATTTAAATCTATATAAGTAATAAAATCATAATATCTTTACAATATAAATTAAAGTTAGGAATATGTTATACAAAATTAATAATTACTCCGACTTTAATAAGATTCATTTTAAACCAGATGGATCTTCATTTAGTCAAAATATCTCTCAAATTTCTCATTATATCAAATTAATACATATGTATAACCTACAAATCATTTAAAATTTACATTCAATAAATTATTTTTGCTAAAACTAAATTAGCTAGAATAAATCCGTGAAAATGAGCATGATAACATTATTTTTAAAAATATAAATTATTAATATTATCAAAACTTTTATATAAATAACTTATATAAATAACTGAACAATTATTAATCTAGTTAAAAAGCTTTTTATTTTAAAACTAAATTACATTTATTTCAATAAAAATTACCAACAGAACATTTATTAATTATACAACAATTAAATTATTAAACATTATTTGAAACATAAATATCATTACAACTAAGAGAAATCCCTTGCTGTTAACAATATTATAAGAAGAATATCATGTATAAAATTTTTGATTGTTAAGTAGAGTTGTAATCGCTGCCGTTACTCATTAGGCGAGCAAATATCAGCAAGATATTCTGTACGCTATAGCTCATTCTTTGCAAACTCTAAAATTTCAATAAATCAAATTTTAGTCTTGCCCATTATTGGTCAACACATCCAACAGGCTAATGTAATCCAAAATTTAAAATTGTTTTATTTAAAACTAAATAAAGACAATATACTTGTAAAAAAAGACAAAGGATCCTAAATTATATTAAATAATTGCTAGTAACTAATAAAAGTTATCAGAATAAATTAATATAATGCATGCCATCATCTTGAGTCACTAACGGTGACCAATCCTTTATCATATTATCATATTCTAAATAACATTTTAATAAGAGACTAACACAATACGGCGTGGACCCTAAAATCCACCATCTAAGACGACGTGGATCCTATGAAATTAGAAATAAATACAAATAATAATCTAAACAAGGAAAAATAAATTGCTCTAAATTTATAATTAAAGACATCCCGACAGATCCAGAATTACATTTGTAATAATAATAGACAGCAAATTTAAATAAATATGCTTAAAGCTAATAAAATTGGGTCGAAATCTTGATTGCCAATGTCAAAAATCGAAATTTCGAACAGCTCTTATTAACTTAGCATATGATGAAAATGTCAAAATGAGACTATTTATTTATATTGTCTCAAAAAATTAAATTATTATAATATTTTCATAGATTTTAAACATGTTTATTTAAATTATTAGAATATTTACTAGCTTTTGACGTTTTATTAGAATTCTATTCAAAAATTGTTTCGTTTTGATCTCGTCAAATGACTCTTCTCTTGTTATAAAAAGATAATTACTATCAGTTATGTTAAATATGTTAAGCTTTTATCATCATCTTAAATATAAATATTCTTAAATATAAATATTAAAAATATTTTATAAAATACAAATAAAAGCTTGTTAAATATGTTAAGCTTTTATCATCATCTTAAATATAAATATTCTTAAATATAAATATTAAAAATATTTTATAAAATACAAATAAAAGCTTAACATATTTAACATAACTGATAGTAATTATCTTTTTATAACAAGAGAAGAGTCATTTGACGAGATCAAAACGAAACAATTTTTGAATAGAATTCTAATAAAACGTCAAAAGCTAGTAAATATTCTAATAATTTAAATAAACATGTTTAAAATCTATGAAAATATTATAATAATTTAATTTTTTGAGACAATATAAATAAATAGTCTCATTTTGACATTTTCATCATATGCTAAGTTAATAAGAGCTGTTCGAAATTTCGATTTTTGACATTGGCAATCAAGATTTCGACCCAAGTATTTCGAAAAAAGTCTTAAAGACAAAAGAGGGTACAAATCTGACCAAACTACAAAATATTATTTACTAATTATATTAACTAAAGTGCAAATTTAAAATTAGTCGGTGAGAAAATAAATATAAAATAACGTAAATACATTTCAAAGTAAACTAACCTTTTATGGATTAAGAAGTAAAATTGTCCAACAGTAAGCTCTGAAGGAACCAGGTACTTTTTCTTATCCAAATCACGTAAGCGAGATTTCGGCGACTCGATTTTAAAATGTTTTTTGAAAAAATTTAATTAAACCTTCTCAACAATAACAGGAACCCGATTGGTAAATTTACGTTTAATCTTCTCGACCACAGCACGGCGCTTCTCAAACTTATTTTCCTTCCAGTTCATACTTTTAAACATAATTTTAAATAAAATTAATAAAATTGTAAGAGCGATCATCTATAAATAAAAAATGTTTAAAAATATTGGATAAAACTGAAAAATTGGGAAAAAATAACTGCTGTAAAAAAGTAATCAATAGAAGAGAAAATGGACAAGAAAGAATCAATAAATGACCATTTACTCTTGGTTTTTAGCGTTGAGTCTCATCGATTGAGTCCACACTGTTTTTTAAACATTTTAGCCAATGTACATTTGAGTCTTATCATTTTTTACTCGCCAAAAGAAAATTAGCAATTTGTACTTATTAGTTAAAGCGGAGGGGGAGGGGTCGACAAATTAGTTCTTAAAAAATTCCCCTTCCTCCTACCACACACTCGTTCAATATGAAGGCTTTGTGTGAATGGAGAAAATGTTAAAAATATTTATTAGTATATACATAATTTATACATAATTTAAATATACATAATTTACTTATTAGTTAAAGCATTTATAACACAATATATATAATTTAAATATTTAAGATAAATTTAAATATATGTAAAGCTAGCAACGGACTCAGAAAAGAGTATTTGCAGCAGGTCAATGAGACAAATATAAATTGAAATATAACATATTTATAGTAAATAATAAATAAATATTTAAATTATTAAGTATTAATTGAACAAATTATGTTATATAAATATTAGAAAAATTTATAAATTAATTATTAAATTTTATTGAAAAAATATGAGAAAGTAGAAAATACTTAAAAAATTACAAATTGATAAAAAAATACATTTATTACGTTAATTGTTCTAATACAAGCACATGCCAATCCGAGGCAAAATTGAACACCTTTTTAGTTTTATTTAAAAATAAAAATGAAGCTAGTAAAATCAAGTAAGTTATAAGAGAATGGTAGATTTAAATAATATTAACAATTGTGCAATTTTACACAGCTAATCAATTTTCAATTAAATAATTCGAAACAATTACTTAAAGAACATAGTTTACTTAAACTTTTAAGAGTATTCAAAGTAAAATTACACATATTTTTATAATTATTTTTGCATGATATGATAAAACTAAATTTGTTTCCTACAATGTAATATGAAAATTTAAGGATAATATAAATATTGAAAACATATAAATTAAAATATGTATAAAGCTAGCAACGAAAAATTGTCGCAGGACAAAGATTCAAATATGAATAAATTAAAATAATACAAATTGTATATTAATTATTAAATAATGTTATATAATAAATATATTCGAAAAATTTATAAATTAATTCTAAATTTTCTGACAAAATAATGAGAAGAGTTAATTATTAAGCTAAAAAAATTAACTAGTGTTTATTATGTTTAGACAAAATACATAGGTATTTAATATTAAATATAAAAATTTTGCCTCAATAATATAAATGTTTAAAAAGCGATTAAAATTATAAAATTACAAATTAAAATAAAATTACAACGTTCAAAAAGAAGTAATATTAGTTATAACTACAATATATATTGTTATATGTGCAAGTAATATACATATGTTAAAAATAATAAATTCAACAAGATTTTAAGCCTTCTTTGGCCAATTATCCTTTTTTATAAAATAAATTAATAAAAATCTTTTGTTCATTTATATATTATATGATGAAAAGATAAAATTTTTAAATAAAATTACAATTTTCAAAAATTAAATTGGATTAAGAAAAATAAAAATATTTTAATATATAAAATTCTTCAAATAACAAAGAAAATATTTAAATTTTGAAAGAATCTAAATTATGTTGGAAGATTTTATTAAATAATGAATAAATTATATATAAAAATAATAAAAAATAATAATAAAAATTTATATAATATTAAATCACAAAATAATTTATAGATAACGAGAATGTGCTAATACTAGAAATTGACATTTACTTGATGAAAAAATCAATCTAATGTAGTTAAATAATTTGTTAGTTATTTTATCAATATTATATTAATTTATGTATTTTAAAAATTTAAAATAATTAAAGTTTAAAATAATTAAAAATAATTTCATAAATAAGGAAAAATAATGAATATAATGTGAATCGGTCATCTTCAGTGAACAATGTCGAAAATGATTAAGGGTAGGATACATAATATAATAAATAAAACAGTACCAAAATTATTTATATGTAAAATATAAAAATTTACATTAATATAAAATTAAGACAAAGAATAATTAAATAATTATTAAGACATCACTTATTTATAATGTCAGTATGTTGAACTAGCTACGAACAATATTATTGTTATCACAACAAGAAAATTAACCATAAATAATAATATGAAATACAAAAAAGAAACTTTATAAAAATATTAAAAATATAACTAAAAACTATAAATTCATAAAATAAATTAGTTGTTTGCATTAGTACATAGAGGTATTATCAAAATTTAAGTGAAACATATAAGTGGAAACTCGTTACACATATAAAGTGTTAAGAAAAATTGTTAACAATTTTAATTGTTAACTAAATTATTCAAATTGTTAACAATTTAACAAAGTATTAACAACATTTAAATAAAAAATTATAAATATAGTAATTTTGATATGGTTTAAAACCGAAAATGGAAAAGTCGATTATGTGTAAAATATTGACAAGAATTTATTAGTCAATTATAAATATGTATCTTGAAGAATGTTTTATTTAAAATTAATTCTATTTTATAGTTACAATTTTTGCTAAAAAATATGTTGAAAAAATAAAATATAAATCATGAAATTGGCGCAGGTTTATCACCCTTATAGTGGACATAGGATACTTGGAAGTAATGGATCTTCCATAGTATTATTACATCTAAAATATTTTTAAATCTTTAAAATTTATTAAAATAATTAAGCAATGCAACATTCAGTCACTACAAATAACGTATTAAATGAATAAATTTATTAGACGTGTTAACTTTCACTATTTTATAATAAAATTTTTAGTTATTATTTTCTCGTTATTCTAATAAAATAAATAAAATAATAAAGTTAACATAACGTTAATTTATTAACTAAATATCTTATAAATTTCTTACGATTAAGTGGTATTTATTGTATAGGTATGTACATATTTAATTAAAAAGTATATTTACCTTATTATTTATTTTATCTAAAAATTTAGGTTTATTATTTTTTGAATTTTATAAAAATTTAGAATAAAGAATTGAATGAAATTTCATTTTTAAGTTGAAGATTCATTGAACAAATTACTATGAAATAAATTAATGAAAAATTGTTACGAATTTTTAAAATTAGTTTATATACAAATTTTTATTAAAATGTGATTTATAAAAATAGTAGATGATATAAAATTTTAAATTAATTAAAATAATTTTTATAAAATTCGTAGAGAATAGAAAATCACATAAAATGGTTTAAACTTCTAATCTGGAATGTTGCAGCGCCGCTTATTTTATATACATTTTTAGTTTAATAATAATAAAGTAATTGCTATTTAATTTTATTATTTTTTATTTAATTTTAATAAAAAGGAAGGATAAATTAAATGGATTAAATGGATAAATTAAAAATAAACTTAAAATCAACAATACTATGCATATTTAAATCATATTTTTGTTAAATTTGTTATTTATTATTTAATTATAAAAATCTTTGCATTAATTATAAAAAGTTAATTAATTCGAAAGCAAAAAATATTAATATAAGAAGAGATTTAAATAAATCTTTAAGAAGAGATTTAAATGAAGGTATTAAAATTTAAATGTTCTAAAATATAATTTAAAGTCACTCTCTCTGATGAAGATTTTTGGAGGGCCATGGATGAGACCGAAGCTGAGAGAGCTTTAAATATGGAGCCCTCGTCAGATGAGTCTGATGAGGAGGCATTAATTAGTGTCTAGGCGCGATGTAAACTGGGAGTTAAATGGAACAATGGAAGAACGAAATAAATTTAAAATAAAAATCTTATTTGAGAAGAATATCATAATATTAGTTTAACTAAATTAATAAAATGAAATAACGACTAATAAAGTAATTAACAACAAATTGTTCAAATGATATGAAAAAATTAAATTGGAAATTGTGTTAAATTATATTGAATTTGCGTGTTTACGCTAAATTATTATTAGAGGAAAATGTCATCATTTTTTATAATATTCGTGAATAAATTATTTTAATGAAGGTACGAGTATAAGAAGAGATTTTAATGAATCTCTAAGAAGAGATTTAAATGAAGGTATTAAAATTTAAATTTTCTAAAATATAATTTAAAGTCACTCTCCCTGATGAAGATTTTTGGAGGGTCATGGATGAGGCCGAAGCTGAGAGAGCTTTAAATAGGGAGCCATCGTCAGATGTTCTGATGAGGAAACATTAATTAGTGTCTAGGCGACGTAATAATGAAAATCTTTTATAAAAAAAATTTTTTATAAATTAAAATTTAAAAGGGTTAAATTAAAATTAAAATTTAAATAACAAAATAAAACTATGGAAAACGATATAAAACATATGTATATTTTAAATATCATTGACATAAGTAAAATAAATTCGCCAAAATCTTTTACTACTTCGGTAGAAAAGAACGAACGACTGAAAAAATATTAAAAATTGAGTTTTGAAAAAATAAATTCTATACACACAATGAACAATGCTTTTAGCAAAATTAAAATAAGATAAAAATTAATTTAAATCTATATAAGTAATAAAATCATAATATCTTTACAATATAAATTAAAGTTAGGAATATGTTATACAAAATTAATAATTACTCCGACTTTAATAAGATTCATTTTAAACCAGATGGATCTTCATTTAGTCAAAATATCTCTCAAATTTCTCATTATATCAAATTAATACATATGTATAACCTACAAATCATTTAAAATTTACATTCAATAAATTATTTTTGCTAAAACTAAATTAGCTAGAATAAATCCGTGAAAATGAGCATGATAACATTATTTTTAAAAATATAAATTATTAATATTATCAAAACTTTTATATAAATAACTTATATAAATAACTGAACAATTAATAATCTAGTTAAAAAGCTTTTTATTTTAAAACTAAATTACATTTATTTCAATAAAAATTACCAAAAGAACATTTATTAATTATACAACAATTAAATTATTAAACATTATTTGAAACATAAATATCATTACAACTAAGAGAAATCCCTTGCTGTTAACAATATTATAAGAAGAATATCATGTATAAAATTTTTGATTGTTAAGTAGAGTTGTAATCGCTGCCGTTAATCATTAGGCGAGCAAATATCAGCAAGATATTCTGTACGCTATAGCTCATTCTTTGCAAACTCTAAAATTTCAATAAATCAAATTTTAGTCTTGCCCATTATTGGTCAACACATCCAACAGGCTAATGTAATCCAAAATTTAAAATTGTTTTATTTAAAACTAAATAAAGACAATATACTTGTAAAAAAAGACAAAGGATCCTAAATTATATTAAATAATTGCTAGTAACTAATAAAAGTTATCAGAATAAATTAATATAATGCATGCCATCATCTTGAGTCACTAACGGTGACCAATCCTTTATCATATTATCATATTCTAAATAACATTTTAATAAGAGACTAACACAATACGGCGTGGACCCTAAAATCCACCATCTAAGACGACGTGGATCCTATGAAATTAGAAATAAATACAAATAATAATCTAAACAAGGAAAAATAAATTGCTCTAAATTTATAATTAAAGACATCCCGACAGATCCAGAATTACATTTGTAATAATAATAGACAGCAAATTTAAATAAATATGCTTAAAGCTAATAAAATGTAAACATGTAAAAATAATAAATAAAAGATTCCATAGAAGAATTGATAAAAATTATTTTAACTAAATCAATATTAGAAACATTAAAAAAGAAATAAAGAACTATATATATGTGAATATAAATACAAATATTTATAATTTTTTTTAATATTAAAAATTATAAATTAATTAACTTAGACTGGACTTCAAAACAATGGGGTAATGTACTTTGAAGTATTGAATCGAAGTTAAATTTATGTAATAATGATGGTATGTATAAATATTATGAAATTATTTATAGATTAATATTAAAAAAGGGAAAAAATTACATTTTATATGAAAGCGTTATTGGACAACATTAAAAATTATTAATTAAAAAGATTTAGTTGGTTGTAAAGAGTAATATATTCTAAAAAATTAAAAATATTAAGAATAATAATCATTTAAATTTAAAATATTTAAAAAAACCAGAGAAAATTTATTCACCAAGTTTAAGTGGTAGATCGTTTGTTCAAGCTTGAGTTTAAATATATTTTATTATTAATAAAAGATAAATTTACAACAATTGGCAAAGAAATTTTGAGATTAATTTTAAAATAATAAATATATTGTTACAATTATTTTAAATTGAATAAACATCTCCAATTAAAATACGAAGACTACAACTTATTTTTCTCTGTACTTCGGCAGTTTTCGGATCTTCTACAAGTCTCAACACAACATGAACTTGTTGTGCACTTTATTTTGTGAGTGTTCTTCAATTGTTTGTACTTGTTTTGGTCTAGGCCTATTTTTGGATTTTTTTACTACAATTGTTGAAGGTAAATATTAAAAAAATATTAAATAAAGTTTAAATAAATTAAAATAATTTAAAAAAATTATATATATCAGATTCAACAATAATAATAATAAAGTAAAATTTAAAAAATTATACATAACTATATATAATTTGAGAAGTTAATTTAAAATATAAATAAAATAAATAAAATATATAGCCTTAATTCAATAAAATAGTTTAAAAAATATATTTAAAAAAAGAATTATTTTAAATGGATAAATATACGGATATAAGTGTCGTTGATCAGAAGTTATTTGAAGAGCGATCTTAAGTGGAGCTGCCAAGCTAACATATTTAGAGAAAATTCATTAGGACGCCATCTATCACTAATATTGTGTTGTAGAAAATTATTAAGTAAATTCTTTTAATTATTTAAGGTGCACAGAAATTGCAATTAAATAATATTAATTGAAAATATCAATTACTTGAGAAAAAACGTAATAGAAACATTAAAATTATATTGTATTTAATTTTATTCAATTATTTATAACTTTAATATGGATTTTAAAATAACTAAGAACTATGTTACGAAACGATCAAAGTCATAGTCTATATGATAGTACTGCTATATTTTCGCAGATTTTTACATGCAATAGACATGGGTTAATAATAAATTTTTATAAACAGAATTTTTATTAGAATTATATTTTGAGTGGAATTGAATGTTATTTATGAAATGAAGATTTATATTCGAAATTACGATGAAATGAATTAAATAAAAGAATTTTTCAAATTGATTATATTAAGATTTAATATGATTTATAAAAATAAAGTATGATATAAAAGTTTATAATACTTGAAAACAATTTTTATAAAATTTGTAGACAATAGACTAAAAACGAAATGGAAATTTAAATGCCAATTTTATTAATTACAATATTAATTACAATAATTATTAATTACAATAATTTATTAATTACAATTTTATTAGTTACAATATAAAGAAGAAAATTTAAAAATGTCCTATAAAAAGCATTAAGTTTTCAATTTATAAAATGTTAATTTTTTTAATTAAAAAGAAATTTTTCTATTTTAAAATTAAATTTTTGTAATTTTTTAAATTTTTTTTTTAATTTTTTAACTTTTTACGCCAATATATAATGTTTAAAAATATTAAAATAATTTGGTGTAAAATAAAATCAAAAATAGCAATTGCCGTCACAATTGTAGATCGAATTAAACCCATCGTAGATCGAATTAACGGGAATATCTATTTATATATAGTGTAAATACAAAATGAGTACATTAGTTTTATAAAATATTGAATTCTTCATTTCTGGTGCTCCCAGGCGGCAACCTTTACGTCAAATTTCTTCAAACAATTAAAATATGTAACATAAAATTATAAAAGAAATAAAACTCCAAAAATAATATTAATATCTGTAGCAATTAAATGCATACGCACTATACAAATAAAATAAATATAAAAATTGATTAATTAATTAAAATAAATCAAATATTTTGTTGATTAATTATTTTATATTAATACATCTTTTTAAAGATGTGTCTACATAAAAAAAGGCTTGGAAGTTTAAATTACTATTATTTTAGACTAATGTTTGTTAAATTAAAATATAAATTGCATCAAATAAGTCTAAATAATAAGCGGAAAATATGTATACTTAACAAATGTGAATAGAATTTAAAAACGTTTGTATAATGAACTTAGGCGATTATATTCAGAAGGGCCAAAAATTTCTAAACAATACAGATAGTGTAAAGAATTATTTTGTGTTTGTTTTAAGTAAATTTATATTATTATTAAAAATACATAATTTTATAATGAAAAATATATAATTTAGTTCATTGTTAAGATAAAATAAATAAAATTACTTTTAATGATCAAAAACCTTTAATTTTACTTCGTTACAAAGACAATCCATCTAGTATATCTACTATTCAAATAAAAAAATTGTAAAATAGTAATTTGATATACCTTAAAAACAAAAATAGAAAAGTCAATTCGTGAGAAAAATATTCGTATAAAAATTAAAAAAATGCTATATTTAAAATTAATTTATTATATATTAGAATGTTATATAGGTAATTACAATTATCAAATTATGCAATAGGTATTCAAAAATTATGAATTTTCAAAAAATATGTAATATTTTTAAACAAAAGTAAAATAAAAAATTATAAAAATTTCATAGAGAAATTAATTTAAAAAAAAGCCGCGATATTCACGTGAATGGCATGGCCATTCTCTTTCGATTTTCCGAGGAATAGAATGGCCATGTAAAGCGGCCTTTGAGCCGCGATATGCTCCTTTTTAGCAACGACAAAGATATTTTCTCTCCCTTTTTAACATTAGTGTAATATTTTATATATTTTTTAGAAGCCAAGCGCTCGAAGGGATGAGAAGAGAGAATAAAAGAACGAACCAAGGAACACATTTACACATTCGTTCTTCCTTCTTCATTCAACAATAAAATAAATTATTTATTTAGTTAAATAGATTTTTGTATTTGAGTATAAGTTTTTATATTTAAATAGATAAGAAGATATCATTACCTAAATTCTATAAAATATAGAATAAGTAGCTATAAAATATACAAATCTCCAGATTGAATAAAACTTAACTAAAAATCACATAATTACTCAGAAAAAAATTCGATTGGCATATTTAACAATATATTTTATATTTAATTAATTATGATTATTCAAGCTAAAGTAGTATAAACTCGATACAGCAATAATTTTGAAAAAAAACTAGAATAAACTCCCAAATATTTTATTAATATAACAGAAATATAAATTTATAGAAGTTTATTTATATTTATTTAGTATTGAACTAAGTTTGTTTTGGTTAAAATATTAGGCTAAATTGTTAAGACACTGTAGGAGCTTGTAGACTTGTGCTGAAGCATTATATTTTTATAAGATTAATTAATTTAATTTTAAAATTAATTAAATTTTATGCACTATTTATATTTAAATTAAAAATTTAAAGAAGTATACTATTGAGAATAAACGATTACGAATGTAAAATTAAGTAAATAAAATAAAGCCTTTAAAGCAATGATTAATGTGAATATAAATAATCATAAAAAACAAAGACTACATACATAATTCTAATATAATTTTAGAGCTCTGAAATAGACAAATATTTAAAGTAAAGGAGGGAAAACTACATGTAAATTGTGT
Organism: Meloidogyne enterolobii; assembly: GCA_963681835.1. Lineage (NCBI taxonomy): Eukaryota > Metazoa > Nematoda > Chromadorea > Rhabditida > Meloidogynidae > Meloidogyne > Meloidogyne enterolobii. The sequence goes on from CAVMJV010000007.1 coordinate 1,082,953, forward strand.
AAATACAAAATGAGTAGATTAGAGTAATGAAATAAATATATAAAATAATTAAAACCCCAAAAAATAATGTTATAACTGCAGTAATAAAATGGAGACGCTCTATATGCATAAATAAAATGAATATAAAAATTGATTAATTTTTTAAAATTATTATTATCTATCCAGCCTTTAATCATACTTCAATTGCAAAAAAATACCTTTGGACATTTTAAATTTTTTCTTTTGTCTTTATCATAAATTTAAAAAAAGGTTTGCTCATCCATTACACATTATTTCAAAAAATAATAAATTATTAATATGTATATAATAATAGTCAAAAGATAAAATCAGGCAAGAATAATGTAAAAAAAATAACGTGAAAAGCTTTTCAACAATTAAACTATAAACTTTTCAATATCCACTTTACATTAAAAGCATTCTCACCAAATGTAAAAAAATAATTTTTTTTCTTTTCACATTATTTACAAAGTATTTTTATTAAATGAAGATTATGTTTCCATTCTACTTTTTAATTTATTAAAAAAATATTTTTTTATTCTACTCTTTGTGTTATTATTTTTTCGCTTTAAGACCATCCTGTACATCCATATGAAATAATCGAACAAGACATGACATTGATATTTATTATTGGAATTTTTATTAAAATTATATTTTGAGTAAAATTGAGTTAAATTACATGACTAAATAAATTTTTATTATCAAATTAGATTAAATAAAATGAATAAAAATTGTTAAAAATTTTATAACTTAGTTAATCAAAAATCTTTATGAAAATTTGATTTTAAAAATAAAAGATGAAGTTTAGAATAATTTAAAAATTTGGAGAAAATAGAAAGATTATAAAGATCTTCTGTAAAGTCAAACAAATGCGGAGATTTTTTCCTATAATTATTTTATTAATTATATAAAATACTATAACGATTAATTAAAATACATACTATTTATAATGGATAATTGTAAAATATGCAAAAATGATGAAAATAAAATTTAAATAAGTTATTTTACGAGATAAACCGGAAATTACTGATAGTGTTGTGCAGCTTTCTTAAAGAAATAAATATTTTGTGCCTAGCACATTTGTTTTGGTTGTGTTTTAACTAGGGGGAACAAATAATAAATTAAAATATACACAAATGTTGAAATAATGAAATATAAATAATGCTTGTTTTAAATGAAATTAATTAATATAAAATAAATTGATCCATCATTAATAATAAATAATAAAAAACATGAAAAAAGAAGCATTGTGGAAAAAAAGATGCAATTCTATATGAAACTTTTATTTAATTTTATAAAAACCAAAGCTAGAAGCGAAATGTAATACCTTAAAATTTAATTAATGTCTTCATCTTCGACTTCTCTATTTTTAAATGTATGGGACAGAAATTGCATAATTTCCCAACTGAAATTTTTATTCGGTGATGCACTCTGCATGCGAAAAAATTTTAACAAAAAATATTTATATAGCTTCTTGATTTTTAATAAGTTAAGATGTTTTATATTATAACAAATTAAATAAGATTAAAAAATTTTAAATAATTGAAAATGAATTCGAATATTAATCTACAAAATAACTCTGTGATTAAAAAGTTTGATTTGGATAGTAATAGTCAGTCAATAATCTCAGTCAGTTAATAATTTTCTAATTTCTCAAAATAAAGAAAAATAAATAAAAATAATCTTTAATATGAAGATAATTTTAATTGATATAATTAAATTCTTATCGTAGAGTGGTGGAAAATATCAAGTTGCCTCTATTCTACCTTCTTGTTCTTTAGAAGATTTTAAAAATAAATATAACATAAATAGTATTTGATCCGCTAGTTAAAAATTTTCTAAATTAAAATATTAAACTCTGTGATTATAATAAAAACAAAAAAAACAATTTAGTCAAAGGAAACGGAATTGTTCACGTTGTTTACTGCTACAAATTTAGAAAAATGAATTTATGTTCAATTTTTTACTATTAAATGATTTAAAATTAAGAATAAAATTAAAATAGGAAGATATAAATATTTAGAGATTATGTACAATCTAAAATTTATCGTTTATTAGACAAAGTTTAGTCAAAATATTTTTTAAAGAAATTTTGTGATTAATTTTAAAATAATAAATGTATTAATAAAATCAATTTAAATTGAATAATCAACTACATTTAAAATAAGATGATTAGTTAAAAATACAATTTTTGAATTATAATAATGTGTTGAAGAATATTAAGTAAATTTTGTTAAATTTATTTAATAATAAATTTATTTAATACCGAATGCAATTAAATAATATTAATTTTATTACTCTAGACAAAAATGTATCAGAAACTAATGAAAATATTTTGTATTTAATTTTAAGTATTATGCAATATCAATTATTTATGGTTTTAATTTGGATTATAAAAATAAATATGATCTTGATGCTGTGTTTTACAGATTTTTCCATCGAGAGCACATGTATGTAATTATTAAATGGCATCGGTTATAAATAAAATTTTTATCAATAAAATTCTTTTAGAATTAAATTTTGAGTGAAATCTAATAAAATTTTATTTTTAAGTGAAAATCTATTGATTAAAGAAATATGTTCTTATATTTATGTACAGCATAAAAGGACTAAAAGACAAGACAATCAATTGAAAACTCAACGAAAACATTTTTTAATACTTTGTTATAAGATAATAAGAAAAAAATATTTATCAATTTATTAAAAAATATTTATCAATTTTTAAAATTTAAAAAGAAATATAACAGATTTACTTAATTTTAAAAGTATTTAGGCATATATTTATTATTATAATTGTTCTGGCGTGATACGTAAGAAATAAATTTGGTTCCTACAAAATAACATAAATATTCAAAGATAAATTAAAATATAAAGCTAGGAAAGCACGATGTAGCGGGCCGACGGTTGTCGGCCCGAAAATAGGTAATTAAATATAAATGAAAAAAATTACAAATACAAAAAAACACAAAAAATAAAAAAATAAAAAGAAGTAGGAGAAGAAAATAAAAATAATAAAAAATTAAAACAGTTGTTTCATGAAAGTGCAAAATAATAAAATTCATAAAAATTAGAATAATAAATTCTAAAAAAGAAACATTTAGTAAAAATAGGAATTTAATTGAACAAAAAGAGGAAAAAAACCAATTAATTAAGGATAAAAATTCCAAAGCCCACGCAAAAGTTAAAATTATATAATTTCTAGGGACAACTGCCCTAATTGAATGACTTGGAAAATAAAGAAAAAAGAAAAACAATAGATTTTAATGGTAGTATAAAATGTTTAATATATCCTTTTAATTGTTACACATTTTCCTCCATAAATAAAATTAAAAAAAATATTGTTTGATTTAAAATAGGAAAAAAGGTTTTAAATCTTGAGAAACACTCTACAATTGGAACCCCTGAGAGGATTATCTCTATTACATATATCTCCTTTGCTAATTTGACTTAATGACACGAATAATCTTTCTTTAAACAATAAATCTTTCATTAAATTCGGCGCAGATATTAGCGCCGACAAAGATGGGTAAACTATTTATTGTTGAAACAGACGCAAGCATCGTAGTAATTGCAGGATGTTTATTTCAATTAAATAATAAAGATGATAAATTAAAATTATTTTAAAGAATTTATTTTAAAAATTATATTTGGAAAAAATTAATTAAATTTTCATTACAGATAATAATAATGTACAGCCCAAAAAATGTAAAATATAAAAAGTATTAAAAATTCTTTTAGTCAGAAATATACATATGTCATAATTAGAACATTTTCTCTGATATATTTTATAATTCTTGTAACAAATAATTTAAATAAAGCATATAACTGATCAAAAAAAAGAATGAATAAATATTAGGAAAGTTCAATGAATATTGCACAAGTCTAGAAGTTGGCAAAAATTAAACGATTGAAAAATGAGCACGACAACATTAGTTTAATAAATATATATTGTAATATTAACATAACATTTATACAATAATAAAATAATTAATAAGCTTTTAAACAAATTTCTTTTAATAACACTCATAAAAAGCACGTCTTATAGATTCTATACTAATTAAATTAGTAAAACTCATTTTAAACATGAAAAATCCTAACAAATAATAAAAATCATTTCAAACATGCAGACCGTTGCTATACATATAATCGAGAATTTAATTTTTTTTATTTACAAATAAAAGCAGTAAAGAACATGGAGAAAGAAGCAGCGGATCTTAGACCGATCTTAGACCGAAACCCAAATATATCATTAATATAACTAAAGTAAAAAGTGAAATTTAGTTGGTTTTAACGAGTAATGTGAAAAAAATATCATGATAATAAAGCAATTAGATCATAATTAACAAAATTTATCAATAAATTAAAATTGTGTGCAAAAAATTTTATATTCTCCCTTGATAACTTGAACTAATGAACATATATTATTCTTAAAAAAGACTGAGGGTAATAATTTATTGTATACTACTAAATTTTAAAAATAATTTAAACGAAATTAATTTAAAAAGAAATTTAAATTACATTTTGTTTTAAACAAAATTGAGAAAAGGAAGAAAGTAGTCTTGATAATAATAACTTGACTCAATGCACAATAATCAAACAAAGCGATCTATTGGACTAACATAATAAACGATCCTTTCTCGGAATACAGTCAAGAGCTCTCTCGAAAGACTAAGGAAATTCATCAGGCTATTTTTTTAAACAAACTTATCTTTTTTTAAATATATCATCTTTATATACAAATTAAAAAATTATATTTGAATATATTAAAAAATTTTTGAATATTTAAAAATTTAAATATATTAAAAAATAATTTAGTTTATAAAAAAGTATTAAAATAATATTTTTATATTTTAGTATTATACAAACTTCTTTGTTGTATAACTTCCTAAAAGAAAAACGCAGAAGGTAATGGCGCACAGTTATTTTTTTCTAGAAAAATCAACTTTTATATTTTTTTCAAGAAAAGAACTTTCTCAGATATTATACAAAGAAGTGCAAAAAATTTTGCTTCCTGCCTAGGCAAGTCAGCGTCTTTCAAACTTCGATCTTTTGCTTTTTCGATTGTTCTTTTCGTTAAAAAGCTTGGGAACCTTCCGTTAAAAAAGCTTGAGAAATTATTTTTATTCTTGCAATAAAACAAAGGATTAATGTGTCATCCCTCTTTTATTTATTTATTTTATTGTTCTAAATTATTTATAAGTAAATTTTATTAAAAAATATTTCAGTTATCTAGCTCAATTTTTTATGTATGATTTAATCAAGGGACAAATTATACATTTTTTGCAAATTAAATTGTTATTGTTTTTAAATAAATAAATAAATTTTTTTATGAAATTTTATTTGTTTGAATAAAGTATATCACGTTAAAGTTAATTTAATGTGAATTATTATTACATATTACAATTAAATTATAAAATGAATAAAAAATGCTATTTTGCAAAAAATATATTTAAGGAAAATTTAAACGAAAATAACTTATAAATCATCATTTTAAAATAATTAACACTTTAATCGGCAATAAATTCTCTCATATATCAAAAGTCAGAAGTTGTAGATTTATTCTTGGCACATGAATCACAGAAAGCCAAATTAATAACTATAAAAAATATTTATATAGCATCTAGACTTCAAATAAATTGCTATACATAAATGATAATAAAATAAATTAAATAAAATTAAATAATTTAATTTTTAATTACTTAGTAATAGTAACTATTGTAATTAATAATAATTAATAAGTTTAATAATAAGTTAATAAGTTATATTATAACCTTAAGTAATTAATAAAAGTAATTAATAATAATAGTAAATAATTAATAATAATAGTGGTATAATGTATACCTTTGGTATGAATAAAATTTATATACATATAAAAAAATTTTCCCGCAACAAATCCTGCAACAAAAAAATTTTTAACAACTGTTTTTATTAAATTATATTATAAATTAATTTTATTCAGAATATAATAAAAAAATTTTTTTTAATTAAGAGAAAGGCTTAATTAAGAGAAAGGACTGACGAACACAATTTTGGAATTGCATTTGAAAGTGATGTAATGGAAGATCCAACAGATAAATTAATTTAAAAATATAGTGCTGTTTAATGAAAGTAATGTATTAAGGCATGTGGATATATATTAGAATAATTATATAACTAGTAAAATATATCAGTTAATTTCTAAATTAATAAAAAATTTTAGTTTATTTATTAACGCTAAAATAAAATAGTCGTTTTAAAGAAAAATATAATAATAACTATTTAATTAATATATAAATAATTATATAAATATTTTAAAATACTTTGAAGAATAATAATTTAGTACAATTAACCAATATTTAAAAATTTAACCAATATTTAAATTTAACCAATATTTAAAATTTTGAAATTGATTGTGGTTGAATCAACTAATTTTTAAATACTGACACAATTCTTGTATACTTATTGAAATTGATGAAATGAAATTTGATAGAAAGTATGTTCTTAGTTTAATGTAATGATAAAAATATAAAATTAAAATTTAGTTAGTTAAAAGTTAGTTAGTCCAGTAGTTAGTCCAGTTAAAAAATAACTTGACCAACACATTTTTACTTTGTAGTATAGGACATTAAGATAATAAAAATTAAATATATCTTTTTAAAAATATTTTATTATAATATTTCCCATACACCAATGGGGAGGAAAAAGAAGAAGATTACACACTATAAATCAAAATAAAATAAAAAAAATGGTAAAACAAGCTAAAACTACAACAAAAACAATCAAATTTAAATGGGAATTTTGTGCAACTTCATTCAACAAAAAGTTCAATCAACAGCGTCATATGGAAAAAAAATTGTTAATTTTAAAACTTAAATTTTTTTTATCAATATCAGGTCCAAAAATCAAAAAAAAGTAAAGAAGAAAAAGATAAATAATTTAATAAAGATATAATAATAATATATAGCAAAATTAAAATATAATAATAATGTATAATAATTTAATACAATATATAAAAAGTAAAGCCTTCTGTGATGTTAAACTTTCTGTGATGTTAAAACAAGTGTGGTGTTTTTTAACTATAATTATTTTATTGACAAATGTTAAGAAACCTTTAATCATTGAATATATTTATATAATTATTTAAAACATACTGATTTAGATATAAAATTTTATTAAAAATTTTTTTTTAATATTTTCAAAAGAAGTGAATTAAACCATTTCTTTCTCAATACAACGAGAATGCTAAGGGCAAATTATACATTTTTGGTTCGAGTGTGAATTGTTATTGTTTTTTTAAATAAATATTTTTTAATGAAATTCTATTTGTTTGAATAGAGTAGATTGATTTAAAATTAATTTAAATTGAATTATTATTATTAAAATTAATTTATAAAACGACTACAAAATGTTAATTTTAAAAATATATTTAAGTAAAATTTAAATGAAAAGTACCTATAATTTATCATTTTAGAAAATTTTCACTTTAATTGCAACAGAAAAATAAAAAAATTTTTTTTGCTCTAAATTTTTAATTAAAAATAATAATAACAGCGAGCTATATTTATAATCAAAATAAATATGGTTAAAGATAAATATGGTCAAAATAAATTCGTTAAAGATAACTTCAACTACCAAGTATTATTATGATAAGATAAGACATGTAAAAATAAAATAATATGAAGATAATATAATTATTCAAAATGTATTAAATAAATAATTAATTAAATTAGGTATTTTATCAATAATTAAATTTATATTAATTTGTGCATTTTAAAAATTTAAAATAATTAAACTTTAAAATAATTAAAAATCATTTCATAAAAAATAAAAAGCATGTCTTATTGGAATAGAAAATTTCAACGACAAATATATTTTTCGATACCTATTGAAACAATAATTGGTTATTAAAGAACAATTAGTTTTTAACTATAACTTATAAAGATAATTATTTATTCGTTAATTTAGAATTGATAAATAAACCTAGATGTAGTTTCGGCATGATATGTTAAAAATAAAGTTGTTTCCCACAATGTAATATAAATATTTAAAAATAATATAAATATTAAAGATATATATATTAAAATATGTATTAAGCTAGCAAAGAATAATTATGACAAGGATACAAATATGAATAAATTAAAATAATATAAATTGTATATTAATTGTAAAAATAATGTTATATAATTCGAAAAATTTATAAATTATTTACTAAATTTTCTAGACAAAATAATGAAAAGAATTTAATGATTAAGCTACATATATAAAGCTAAAAAAATTAACAAGTTTTTATTATGTTTTTACGCTATAAATATGTATGTAATATTTAAAAATAAAAAATCTGCCTCAATAATATAAATGTTTAAAAAACGATTAAAATTATAAAATTACAAATAAAGTTAAAATAATATCGTTGAAAAAGAAGTAATATTCTGTTATAAGTGCAATATATAATGTTATATAAGTAATGTATGTTAAATAATAATAAATTCAACAAGATTTTCAGCCTTCTTTGGCCAATTATCCTTTTTTATAAGATAAATTAATAAAAATCTTTTGTTCATTTATATAATATATGATAAAAAGATAAAATTTTTAAATAAAATTACAATTTTCAAAAATTAAATTGGATAATAAAATAAAAATATTTTAAAGTTCGAAATTCTTTTAAAAATATGTATAATTAAATTAATTTAATAAGAAAGAAAATATTTAAATTTTTAAAGAATTAAGATTCTATTGGAAAAATTTGTTAAATTTTGGATTATTTGTTTATCGCTTCAATAGTCGGATAAATTAAATGGCTAAATTTTAATTAACATTTAAATGCATACCTCCAAAATGCCAAGCAAAGTTTAGAAAAGTGATTTCTATCGATGGAAAATATGCTATTGATATTTTAAAATGTGAACGATGGTATCTAAAATATAGAACTAAATAAAGAATAAATTTTTATTTATGTAAGATGACTCTAATAATTAATTAAATATGATTTTAATAAATTAATAATTATTTTGCTTATACAATAAAAAAATCTACGATATATTTTATTGTATAGTATGTATGAATTAGAAAGTATATTTAAATTTTAATTTAATTTATCTAATGGGTTTAGAATTATTTTTCTTTTGATACCGTAAGATAAATATTATAAAAGATGCTTACAAATAAAACGAGCTGTTTACAAATAAAACAATTTGATTAGCATAGACGAATAAAAACATTTATTTTAATCATCAATATGAACTATTCTGAAAAATATAAACAGAATCTTTTAATAAATATAAAAATAAACGGAATTCTCTATAGTAACTTCCAACCCTACAAATAAGGAAATTTGGTGGAGAGTGGCTAGATTTTTATGAAAGTTTAAAATGTGCCGTCGACAATTCTATTGCACTATATAAATATGAATATAAATACAAATATATATAAAGCAGTTAATATTCTATTATCGTTATATGTATTTATTATGTATTTATTTATTTATATATTATTATTATGTATTGCAAATACTTACATATATTTACTAAGAAATTATTTATAAATTTAATACAAAAAAACGAAAATAAATTTTAAAAAGCAATTAACTTTCGTAATTGCTACCGGACCGTTTTACGGAGATTTTGCAATGATAATGAAATTTATTCAAAAATTATGTTGGAAATAATGTTAAATTACAATCAAAATATGTGTGATTTATTTTCCATGATTAATTTTAAATTCTTTATTTTTAAATCCAAAATTGTCCCTTTTTAAATATATTTTCTTATTCATACATTTTCTTAAACTTTATTTTTATTTAACATTCTTAATCATTATTGTCATTTCCCTGTTTATATAAGCTCAGCTAATTCTGTTATTTTATCTTCAGCTTCAATTCACTTTTAAATTCCCAAAAACCCCCTTAAGCTTAATTGTAAAATTATTATTAAACTGAATAAATATTAATAAAGAAATATTCTTTTCCTTGGATAAATTTAGAAGGGCTAGAAATAATAAAAAGAGATTGTTTCTAACATTTGGTGCCACTCGGTCTAATTGTTCAAACTGAGCTCATCGGAGCGTTCAATTTTTGAACGTGTTGGAATCGCTCAACGTGTTTCTTCGCGCCCAAATCAACAACCAAAGACATCAATTCAAAGGAAAGTTTTATTAAATAGAAATCGGGTAGCTCAAAATTTATTAAATAGAAGTTTAAAGGTTGTTCGGCAAAAACCAAGCGAATTACAGCCGGATCAAATACAACAAGCTGCTAATTCACAACCTTTAATTATTCAAATACAGCCTCAACCCGCTCCAAACGCTCAACAGCAAGGAAGCAGCGTGCAATTAAATAATAGACAAAATTACCAACAGCCCCGACGTTATTGGAGGCATTGGCAACAAAATCAGAGGCAACAGAACTACCGACGACCAAGAAATCAAAGAAATTTTCGTGGGCAGCATAGGAATTTTAGACAACACCGCAGAAACTACCGATTTGTGAGAGGCCAACAAACCTTCCGTGGTCAACAACAAGCTTATAGAGGTCAAATTTACCGAGGTCCAAGGACATTTTACAGTAGGCAATCTTTTCAAAGGGGATATGTCAGGAGTAATACAAGAGGCAATCAATGGGCTGAAAGAGCGCCTCATCAGATACAATACAGCGGCTACAGACGCCGATTTTAGAATTGCTGCTGATTTAGGTATGGAAGAAAAAATTTTAACGGCCAAAAGAATGATAAAATATATAACTTTAACTAAAAAGAAAATTAGTAATTTATTAAATGATTTAGACGGCCAGACAGTCAATTATGTAAATCTTTTCCCTACTTTAGACAGAGAAGAAAAAATAGAGGAAAAGAATGAATATAAAAATTTCGCAAATGGGCCCGAGGGTTATCTAACTATTATGGAAGAAGCTCGGGAAATTATTGAGGCCCTAAATGAAAATGAGTATATTTTAGAAGAAATTTTAAATAATAATACAGGGCAGGCACAAAGTCAGGCAAATGAAATGAATGTCAAATTGCCAGAAATAAAACTGCCAGAATTTTCGGGGGATACTAAAAATTGGCAAAGTTTCTTCGAAGAATTTAAAGCGGCAGTAGATGAGCAGCCAATTCCTGATAAAAGGAAAATGCAGTATTTAAAAAGTGCCTTGAGAAATGAAGCCCTAGAAATTGTCGAGCCATATCCGTTGGAAGCGGGTAATTACAAGCTCGTTTTAGATCTCCTAAAAAATAGATTTGGGGATAAAATAACAATCAGAAGCAGCCTGCATTCTGAATTAAGAAAATTGCCCAGGGCGAACCAATTTGTGCCCGAAATTAGAAAAACTTTAAGAAAAATTGAGGCAATTATAAATCAGTTAAAATTAATGGGCGAAAATACTGAGCACCAACAGCTAATTTTAGAGGTGGAATCAAAAATGCCCAAAAAGATACTGACCGAAATATTTAAGAGAAAAAGAATAGATCCACTATGGTCTTTAGAAAAATTATTAAAATTTTTAGATGAATATTTAAAATTAGAAGAAGACGTGCACATGCTCCATAAAGATTTCGGTTCAGAATTAAATGAAAGGCCCTATCAGAAAAAAGAAAATAGAGAGCCTGAAAAATATAAAAACAGAGAGCCTGAAAAATATAATAATAGAGAACCTTATAAAAAATTCAAAGGAACAGCTTTGTATGCGTTCCAAAAAGAGCAAAAGCACGCATGTAAATTTTGTTCTCTCTCTCATTGGGAAGATAAATGTGAGAAATATAAAACTAAGGAGGAGAGAATAAAAAGAATAAAAGAGCTAAAAATTTGTTTTAAGTGTTTAAGAAATAATCATCGCTCTATAGATTGTAAGGCCAATACATTTTGTTTTAATTGCAAGAAAAATGGCCACATTTCTGTTTTTTGTCATAATTTATATACAAAAGGGCAAAAAAAACAATACCCCATGAAAAATTTTGAAAAACAGGGAAACGAATTTAATAAAAGAAAACAAATGTGTTTGACCGTCAGAGAAAATTCTGATAATTCTGAAAACGAAAATGATATATTAATTCAAAATTTTGCAAATAAAAAAGAAATTAAAGAAAACAATAATGAAAAGACACTTTTACAGGTCGCACAAGTAAAAATAAAAAATCCCACAAAGAAGAAGTTTTTAAATGTGGAAGCATTTTTCGATTCTGGATGCGAGATCACCCTCTTACATAATTCAACTGCGGTAAAACTTGGATTGAAACCCATTGGTCATAAAGAATTTAGAGGAATTGGACTTTTCAATAAAACAATAACTGTTAATGCGCCTATTTATATTATTGATTTAATTTGTTTAAATAATGACAAAATAAATATGATTGTTAGAGGCACTAATGACATGGTCGAATTTTTAGAAAAAATTAAAATAAATAATAGAATTGACCAAATGTCAAAAATAAACATTGGGCAATTCGAAACGGTAAAACCCGAAATATTAATAGGTGCCGATTATTACGGATTAATTTTTGGAAATAAACAATTAAAATCTGGATTTTTAACTGTTGATACAAAAATTGGAAATATAATTTATGGAAAGGGAAAAATTTCAAAAGGCCCTGAAAATACAAAAATTTGTCAAATGGTAAATACAGACCTTTGGTGGGAATTAGAGGGATTAGGCATTGATATAAAAAAGGAAACTGAAGACGATAAATTTGCTATTGAACATTTTAAATCAAATATAAAAAGGGAAAATAACGGTCGATATATTGTTTCCTGGCCCATCAAAGAAAATCAAACTTTAGCTGACAATTTTTGGATTTCGATGAAACGTTTACAAGGGGTTTGGAATAAATTAAATAAAAATCCTGAAATATTAGAAAAATATAATCAATTATTTGTTGAACAGGCTAAAAATTGTATTATAGAAAAATGTGAGAAAGAAAGTGAGATAGCCCATTATATACCCCACCATTGCGTCATAAATGAAGAAAAGAAGAAAGTAAGAATTGTTTTTGACGCTTCTTGTAGGACAAAGGATGGATTGAGTTTAAATAAAATAATATTGAGGGGTCCAGTCTTATTGCCTGATATTTGTGGAATGCTTTTAAGACTTAGAACCTTTAAAAATTTGATTGCGGCTGACGTAAAGGGGGCGTTCCATCAAATAGCAATCAATGAAGCACAACGTGATTTAACACGATTTTTATGGATTAATGATATAAAGTCACCCCCAACATATGAAAATATTGTTAAATGGAGATTTGCCAGAATGCCCTTCGGGGTAATCGCCGCTCCATATTTGTTAGCAGCCGTAATTAATTACCACATTGAAAATTTAAATTCACCATTGAGTGTTGAATTAAAAAGGGGTATTTATGCGGATAACGTTTTTCTCTGTGCCGAAAATGAAAAAGAGGCAAAACAAAAATGTCAAAAGGTATCCAAAATATTCGAAGAGGCGAAAATGAATTTACACGAATTTTGTAGCAATTTGAATGAAATAAATAAAACATTTGGAAATAAAGAGCAAAAGAACCCTATAAAACTTTTGGGTCTCAATTGGAATTTAGAAAAAGACACAATCTTAATTGAACTGAAAGAAATTAAAGAAACGAAATGGACGAAAAGAAGTGTCTTAAAATCTTTAGCCAGCTCTTTTGACCCACTTGGATTTTTAGTACCCGCTAATTTGCCTCGAAAATTATTCTTCCAAAGTTTGTGGAAAACAGATAAAACTTGGGATGAAGAAATTGAAAAGACTGAATGTGAGGATTGGAATAATATTAAAGTAGATCATGGTAATTTTCAAATCAGACGAATTTCAGTTAATAAACAAAAGCCAACAGAATTACACGTTTTTGTAGACGCTTCGGGTAAAGCTTATGCAGCAGTCGCTTATTTGAGACAATTAGAGAAAAATGGGGTACAAACTTCTATAATAATGTCTAAAGGAAAATTAGCCCCAATAAAAAATAAATTAACAATTCCCCGATTAGAATTAATGGCAAGCGTTGCTGGAAAAAGAATGTCAGATTTTATAATAAAAGAAATTGATATTAAATTTACAAAAATATATATCTGGACGGATTCTAAATGTGTACTTTCATGGATTTTATTGTCAAACATCGATAAATTACCAAAATTTGTAAAAAATAGAATTAAAATTTTGAGAGAAAATAAAGAAATTGAATGGAAATACGTTCCCACAGAAAAAAATCCGTCAGATATTGCGTCACGTGGTTGCACTACAAATGAACTGAAAAATTACAAAGAATGGTGGAAGGGTCCGCAGTTTTTGAAAGAGAGTGAAGAAAAGTGGCCCCAATCACCAAAGTAAAAAAGGAATGAAAAAGAATGGAGTAAAGATTTGGAAGAAATAAAAATTGAAATGTTGACAAAGGATTTAATCAATACGGAATTGCGTAATGAATGGCCTAAACTTGTCAATATTTCTACCGCGTTTTGTAAAGCAATAAAAAATTTTGGAAATAAAATTAAATTTAAAACAGAATTCGGGTCAAATTTACAAAAAATTAAAAATAAAGTAGATTTAAGAAAAATGGGTGAAATATTGTTAATAATAGAAGCCCAAAATAAATACCCGCCAACTGAAAAAGAAATACAGGAATTAAAAATGAAAAAAGAAAATTATAATATATGGACATGCCCAGGGCGTTTAGGGAACTTAAACACAAAAACGCCTATTTTTATTTCAAAAGAAGCCCCACTGGCAGAAAAAATTGCGTTAGAAGCTCATTTGCGCACATTACATAGTGGAATTAATCAAAGTTTAATTGAATTGAGACAAATGTTTTGGGTACCAAGTGGCCGACAATTAATAAAGAAAATAATAAATCGATGCTTACATTGTAAAAGAGCGAAATTATTGCCATATTCTATTCCAAAAATGCCAGATCTCCCAAAAGAAAGAATTTTGCGTTCAAAGCCATTTCAAAACACAGGCCTGGATTATGCCGGCCCTTTTGAAGTTAGAAATAGCATTTGGAATTGGTACCAGAAATTGTTAAAGTTTGGATTGAAATATTTTCTTGTATGGCCACAAGATTTACGCATTTGGAATTGGTACCCAGTCTATCAGCTAAATCTTGTATACAGGCCATGAGAACATTTATATCCGAATACGGCAAACCAAAATATTTTATTAGCGATAACGGCACGCAATATAAATTAACATGTAAAGTAATACAAGAAATTGAACAAAAAACAGAAAAAGAAAAAATACATTGGCAGTTTATCCCAAGCCTTAGCCCATGGTTTGGCGGCTTATATGAGGCTATGGTAAAAATTATGAAAAATTCTTTAAAGGCTGCTATAGGCCGAAAAATGTTAAACTATGAGGAGTTGAGAACAATACTTTCAGAAATAAAAACAATTATGAATAAAAGGCCACTAACTTATGTATATGAAAATTTCGACGACGCCTATACCGTATTGCGTCCAATTGATCTTATTTTACCATCACGTAATGAAGAAAATATTGAGTTAGAAATTTCAGATGAAAAAGAATTTTTAGAAAAGGAAACCCAAAGAGAGACATTAATTAAGGAATGGGAAAATTCAAATCAAATGTTAAATCATTTCTGGCAAAAATGGGAAAAAGAGTATTTAAATAAATTAAAAGAAAGGGCAGATAAACATAATCAAAAATTGTATAAGAAAAATTACATCCCCGAAATTGGTGAAATTGTATTGATACAAAATAAACAGGTGCCCATACAAGCTTGGAATTTAGGTAAAATTGTTGAATTAATTAAAAGTAAAGACGGGTTAATAAGAATTGCCAAAGTTCGGGTTAAAGGAAAAATAATTACCCGCGCAATTGCCTTATTATATCCCATGGAATTAAAAGCAGAAATGCCCGCAAAAATGATTGAAAATGAAAAGGCAAAAATTGAGGATAAGGAATTAAAAAATGAAAACCAGAAAACACACAAAATGGAATTGAGAGCTAAAAAGAAAATAAACTATAGAGAAATAGAAAGCGAATCAGAAGAAGAAAAGCAAAATATTGAACAGGTAAGAATAGCAATGTTCAGACAAGAAATGAAATGTTCAATATGTGGCAGATCCGGACACCCCTCACAAAAATGTTGGTATAGAAGGAACGAATTTGTAAACCAAAATAATCAAAATTTAAATGAAAAAGAGAAACACTCTTCATCAAAAGTAGAGACGGATTGGCAAGAGTCATATAAAAAACTAGAAGGGAAATATTTAACGCTAGAGGAAAAATTAAATAGCGTTGAAAATGATTTGTCAAAGGAAAAAATTGAAAAAGAAGCTATGGGTAAAGAACTGAAAAAACAAGAAAGAGAGATATTAGAAATTAAAAATTGTTTAAAAGAATTGGCAGAGAAAGAAAAAGCTAAAGAGGAGTTAAATAATGAGATAGAGAGGCATAAAAATGATTTAATAAGAATTAGAACCGAATTTTGTACCCCTAAAAAGGAAAAGGAGGATAAAGGGTCTAATCAAAAATCAAAACAAACTAGCGCGTTAAAAGTTTTAGCAAAAAGTTCGGTAACGCTTCTCACAATGTTAATAATTTTTTTCCTGACTTTCGGTCAAGTAGCTCAAGTTCAAAGTATACGCTGCGCACAAAATGAAAATTTAGTTTTGAAACATTTAGAAGAATGTAAATCGAACGGTTTAGTTATTTTTGAAAGAAAAGACAAGTCACTTTGCTGGAAAGAAATAGGCTGCAACGATAAAAATAAACACATACGTTGTCCAACTAAAAATATCAAGTACCTCTGTGATGAAAAATGCACGTGTCCCGGCTGGGCAGAACAATGTACTTTCTTTAAAGGCCAAACGGAAGATAAAAGTGAAAAAATAAAAGAAATTTTGGAAAACAATAAACCAAAAATTTGTTCTACTGAGGAAGATAAATCATGAGCAAAAACATTTGAAATAAAGGAATTTAACCAAATTGAATTGATTTCTGGAGAAAAATATTTAGTGAATGAATTAAAAATAGAACTGGAAGATGCAATAAAAGAATTTGTTTGTATTGGAAAAGGAAAGGAAATTACGGGTTCCCCAAGATATTGTAGTAAATACCATTGTTCCGAAAAGGGAACTAGATTTTGTTTTTACCCCAGGATTGAAAAAGCATTTTTTGTCGCTCCGGAGGGAAGAGTAGCGATACAGGCATGGGGAAGAGTTAAAATAAAAGTTTATGGCTTTCCGAAAAAAGAAACGTCACTTTGTAAAGGGTGTGAATTAAAATGCACAAAAGAAGGAATACAAGTAAAAACAAATGAAATGATAGGTGGAATAGAAATTTGTAATGAAAAGAAATGTTTTTATAGAGCCCTCCCCGAAAAAATCGAAAATATAACATTGGGCCATGAAATTATTTTAGATAAATACAAAACTGACGTTCAATTTTATAAAAACGGAGAGTTAATAAAGAAAATGAAAATTGAGTGCGAAAAATTAAATATTTGTGAAATAATGAATTGCATTTTTTGTTTTGAACGTTTAATGAACCCGCATTGTTTCCCCGAAGTTTCCATGATATTGTTTGTGATTTTAGTTTACTTTTGTTCTAACTTAATATACATTGCCATTAAAATAATAATTTTGATTTTGAAAGTGACATTCTGGGTAATAAAACATAAAATAAAACTTATTCGATTCATCGCAAGAAAAAGTAAAAGAGAAGAGGAAATTAAAAACGAATCAAAGCCAAAACCAACTAAACCATTAATAATAAAGAAAAAACGTCCGATGAAAGTGATTGTTGCTCTATTATTTTTAATTAATTTATCTAAATGTTTTTGCCTCACAAGTTTACAAGCAACTGAAGAAAGTTGTGTTGTGAATAAACTCGGTGAAAGAAGCTGCTCGTTTGAAAAAATAATTGTTTTGACATTTAATCCCGAAGAGCAACAAATCCAAGTTTCTTTAAACGATCATACCGGAAAAATATTAGGGACTTTAACAATGGAAATTCATAAAACAAAGGCTTTTTGTACTAAAAGTTTAAAATATTTTTCCCGATTTTTCCACATGCAAGTTGAATCTTCAAAGAGATGCGCTGAAACAGGAAGCTGCTATGATTTAAAATGCAGCGAAATAAAATCGTATGAAAAATTAATTGAATTTAATGCCACGAATGATTACCCAGGAATAACACAATGTGTAGAAAGTAGCGGTGGTTGGTTTTCCGGATGTTTCTATACAACCCCGGCTTGTACTTTCTATAGATTTTATGCCACTCCTGTTGATGAAAGAATTTTGGAAATTTTTGAATGTCCTAAATGGGAGCTAGGACTAAGTATGAATTTAACAATTGATACACATGAAGGAAAGTGGGAAAGTGCCTTTAATCTAGTACCAGGAATGGCATCAAGACAAAGTAAAAATAAAATAGAAATCACATTAAAAAGTATAACCACTCCCATACTGCCTGTTTTAAATAAAAATTTTGTATTTGATGGAAAAAAGGCAGCAATGCTAGATTATGAAATTGAAACGCAATTGCAAAAATTTAAATGCGCAAATAAATACCAAGCAGGCAATTTTAATTGCACTGTAGATCCACTTACCTGTTCATGTCGACCAGCTGACGATAATGTAAATTGTCTTTGTACAGAAATTATTAAAGATGAACAAATTTTTCAAGAATCGAATAATCTCCCTTTCAATCATAACGGAATATTAGTAAAAGTCGATCATGGAGAAATAACAGCCTTTCCCGATTTAACGTCAGCTGAAGTTCAAATAAAAATTCCTTAATAGTACCAGAAAATCTTGGTTGAAACGAATAATTTTTCCTTATTTCAAGGCTCCCTCTCCTTCAATTTCCTTAGCCGCCTCACAAACTACTACAACCGATGGGCAACCAGCAGGTGATTCTGAGTGGGAGGGAGATCAAGTCGAGGCTTCTGCAGATGTTGTAAATGAGGAAGAAGCTAGGCCAACACCTGGGCCCTTCGAAGGAGAGGAGAAGCAACAGAAAACCACATGGAAGGGAGTGAAGGACAACTAACTGCTCGAACTGAAGTTAAGTCTGCTGCTAAGGAAGAGTTAATTGAAAGGCAGGATGAGGCGATGGAAGAGAATGAAAACGAAGAGAAAATGAAAACTGAGGAAGAAATTAAAAGAGAAGTGATATCGCCTGTTGGAGGAGAGGAAGTTGGTTCTGGGATGGAGGAGGATGAATATAAAAATATTTCTTCATCGCCTGGAAGAGAAGGAATGGAGGAATCAGAAGAAATTCCACAAGAACCAACTCAAGCATGTTCTCTTCAACAACACTATGAGCGTGTCAAAAGAGAAGCTGAAATAAAGGCAGAAGAAAAAGAAGAGGAAGAGGTATTTGAACAGCCTATCCAAAAGGAAGAAATATATGAAGATAAGGAGAATGAAGGAATAATCAGTCCAAAAGAAGAAATTGTTAGCACACAATCTCCCGAAAATATAATAGTGAATGGAGGGCATTATGGGCATAATGACGAGGTTGAAGAAAGTGAACGCTCTGTGGAAATTAAAGAAGAGAGTTTAAAAGAAGCCGAACCAATGAGTGATGAAGAAAAGAGAGTGACTGATTCTCGTGTTAGTTTTGCAAAAAGTGAAGATTCTATTGAAAGAAGGGAAGAATACCTAAGTGAACGACAAAAAAGTGAAGAAGCGGTTGTTGAAATGGAAGAAATGTCTAATCAAAATGTAGAAAATGAAAAAAATATTCAGAAATCGCCTGTTAAGGTTACGATAACTCCATCACCAGAAAATAAAAGTTGGGGAGAGGAGGAAGGAATGAAGGATGAAAAAGAAGCTGAAGATGAGGAAGTCGTAGTTATGGCTGAAAGCCCAGCGGCTGATGAAACTTCAATTTCTCATCATTTTGAGGCTGGAAGAGATGAAGAAGTTGAATTGGAAGGCTCTCCAAGAGTGGAAGAGCAATTGGGACAAAGCGAATCGCCTTTAGCTTCTACTCATTCAGTAGTGAATGGAATAAATTATGAAGGACAAGAAACACAAAATGAGGAACATGAGGCTGAACGTGATTTAGAGCATCGTTATGAGTTGCCAGAATCTAAAACTGTCTCAGATTACGTTGAAGAGCCTTCTGAACAATATGATGAAAGTAAGAATGATGAAGTATTTGAGGAAGGGCACAGACTGAAAAGAGATGTTGATGAATTTGGTGGAGGTGAAGAGTATTCTGTAGGAAAGGAGGAAGAACATTTTGAAGAGGAAAAAGGAGTACACACTGGAAGAGAGGAAGAACATATAGAAAGAGAAGAGAATGGATTTGGAAGAGAAGGAAGTCAACATACAGGAAGAGAGGAAAACGGATTTGGAAGAGAAGAAAGCCAACATTCTGGACGAGACGAAGAACATTTTGGAAAAGATGAGGAAGATTTCGAACAATTAGAAAATAAGAATACCGAAAGAGAAAGTGATAAACATATCGAAAGTGAAGAGGAACAACTTAGTGGAAGAGACGCTTACACTGAAAGAGAGGAACATACTGGAAGTGTAAAGGAGGGGCATAATGAAGAAGATAATGGGGACTTTAGAAGAGAAGAATTACATTCTGGAAGTGAAAATCAGTATACTGAAAGAGAAGAAAGAATGACTGGAAGAGATGATGTAGGAATAATTGAAGGAGAAGAGGAAAGGTTAAGAAGTGAAGATGGAGAGCAAGGAAGAGAAGATGAACATACAGGAAGAGAGGAGCATGAAAGAGACTATGAAGAAATGGTTGGAGGAGGAGAAGAAAATGCAAGACTGGAACATGACGAAAGAGAAGAGATTATCGGAAAGGGAGAAGAAGATTACTCCGAAAAAGAATCTCAACATACTGGAAGAGAGACTGTAGAACTGATTAAAGGTCCCGATGAGACAGAATTTGAACATTTAGTCGAAAGCGAGTCTGTCCAACCCTCTAATGAAGACACAAGTAGAAAACTTAGTGGATCGGAGAAGTTTATTCAGTTGGAGACGGCCGAAAGAGGATCAGTACAAGAAGATAGGCCAGAAACGATGATGAGTTTAGGGAATAATTCACAAGTATTGCCAGATGAAGCGTCGATAATGCATGGTACATCAGAGCTTGATACTCATTCCAAAGGTGGAGAAGACGAAATTGACGACGCTAACTTGGTGCATTCGGAAGAGACTGAATACAACAGACCGGAAAGTAAGACTGAAGTATCAGAGGTTAGACATGAGGATGAACCTGAAAATGATGATATTTCTGGGTTTGGACATCTTGAGGTACAAGAAAATGGATCTGAGATACAAAATGAAGAAGTTTCCGAAAGCAGACAAGATGTTGAACCTGAAATTACCAGTCGAAAATCTGAAGATATGTCGGAGGCTGGACATGAAAACTTTTCTGAAGCTAGACACGAAGATGTTCAAGAGAATATACCAGAAGTTAGACCGGAAAGTGAGCAGGAAGTTAGTGATAGAAATGTTGAGGATCGATCTGGATTTAGTCCTGAAGTCGTTTCTGAAGCTAGACTTGAAGAAGTATTTGGAGATGGGCACATTGGAGAGTTTGCGACAAATCAAGATGGATCCATAAATAATTTTGGAAGCCCTACATCTAGAGAAGGAGAAGGGACAGAATTTTATGAGAGGAATGAAGATGAAAATCAACGCATAAAACATGAAAATGAACCCGAAACGTTTCGTTCGGAACACAGTGAAAAGCAAAGCTTGAATGAAAAGGAAGAACAATCTCTTCAGTTATCTGAATCACCGAATCTCTTGGTCTCTGGTTACGAGGATGATGCTCGATCTAATCAATCTAAACCTTTTCTTCAACAGCCTTCAATAGAAATAACGCCAGCTTCTGATCATAAATATGTTGGGGTATGTACTATAGTTGAACTTATTTATAAGATACCCCCAGAATAAGATAATCAGTTCAAGTTACCTTTTTTCTGAATTTTCAAAATAGAGATACGATTTTTCGGTTATCTCGTAATGAGGTCTGACTGTATAATAGTGAAATAAAATTTAAGAATTAACCAAATTAAAGTTAAATTATTTTAGTATCGAGGAGAAGATGAACCGAATAGTGAACATTCCCAGCCCATGTCGCCCGTTGGAGAAGAAAGTCAGCAACAACAACCACCCGTGGAATGGAGGAATTTTGAACAACAAGACATTCACCAGGTTAATTGAAAAAAATTTTTGGATTAAAAATTTTTTTTGGAATTTAGGATGAGAATCGCAACAACAACAGCAACTACCAAGAACAACTTATCGACTTCAGCTCATCACCAACTGCTCAAGGGGATGAAATAATAGATATTAGTCATCAAACTCAACATTCCCCTCATCAAAACGGGCATCTGAAAAATTATGAGGACCACGAAAATGAAGATGACGAGAACACATCCTTGCTAACTTATAGAACTGAAAATGAAGACTCTCCTAGCAAAAAGAGTAATAATAACTACAAGGGAGAGAACGGTCATTTACTTTTGGGGAATGGAGAGAATAGTGGGAGATTGTCATCTTCTTCAACAGAAACAGAGGGGGCAGATCATGAAAATAATAATAGTGATTCTTCTTCGGTTGTGATACGTCAAGGAACTTCTACTACTAGTTTGGAACACGGGCAACAACATTTCCAGAAATTGGAGAATGAGGGTAGAATTGAACAGTTGTGAAAAATAATGTAGTGATATACAAGAGGAATTAAAGTTGAGAGAGAATTAGAGATTGGACTAATAAATTAATGTTTTCTTCATTATGGAAAGATTTTGCAGAAATTATTTACTTGCGGAAGACCTTATCACATGTGGATCTCGCTCATGCACACTCACCTTGATATTCCTCTCATTTTTAGTTTGGGATCAGAACCGGTTCAAAAATTTAAAAAATTATCAATAATAAAGAATTCCCTGAATTTATTGGTCCAATCTCTAATAAAATATTTTTGTTTGGTTTGCACGGGCACAAATGAATTTCTAAACTTTCGTTTTTGATTAATTAAAAACAAAACCATCCCTTTTTTAGTTAAACGCTTCAATTAAATCTTGCTTTATTTTAATTATTTAATTAAGAAATAGAGCCCTAAATTCAAGAACAAAAATTGTTTTTAACTAGGGTTGTTGATTTCACCAAAATTTTCGACTGCCAAGTTTGGCTTGAAACCAACAATCCTATTTTTGACTAGTGATAGAAAAATTATAAATTATTAATGCATCTTTAATTTAGGGCTCTATTTGCGTCGATAAGTTTTAACTTTGCTGCATTGTTTTAACAATTTTCCAACGATTTATTTTTTGGATAAATGCACACGAATTTTTATGAAAATATAGAAATAATCTGACAATATCGTTATTTAATACTTTCAATAAATATTATTTTTACATGTATGTAAGAATACTGTCTTATTTTGACAATAGTTCTAATTGTTTTTTCAATCAACTCGGCAGCTGATCAGAGCATGTCACAGATAGCTTAATATCATTGGATAATGCAAATTGGAATCACGGATAGAAGCAACCTGCACGAAACGTTGCGTTTCATTAGATTCATTATGTTTTCGCCTGCGGCGGTGAACACTAAATCTTCAGGCGTCTTCGGTGCATATCACAATATTTTTTAAATTTCCCTCTCGAATTCTTAATCTTATGTCAGATTGAGCATATATAAAGGGTCCAACACATACTCTCTATGACCTCATAAATGAACACATAACATAATAAAATCAAATGTTAAGATGTACTAATAACTTTGCATTTAAAAGTTTCTCCTCGGTGCGATTCATTATTCACTTAGTTGCCAAGCCAGTCAAGCTAAATACACTTTCAATTGGGGCAGGAAATCTCGCCCAAACCCCTTGGCATTTCCTTCAAATTATAAACATATCTCATCGTATTTCAACGCCGCAGGCGTAAATTTTTGAATATTGGAAGTCCAAGCAGTAGATTTCTTCCCTTTTTGCGAATTCGGCAAAGTCAAACATTTATTTAAAAATTTATTAAAAATTTATTAATTGTCTATAGAACAAAGAAATTTCAATTAAAAAATTAAGGAAAATTAAATTAATCAAAAATAAATATGAAAAAATAATTGGACATAATTTTGCAGAATAGTTCATATGTACAGCTATAAATCTAAAGAAAAGATCAAATATAGGGAACGGAAAGATTTATTTTTTTGTTGTTTTCATATTTAAAATTCATCCACTTGTTTATCCAAAATGTATTCAGGAATTAAGAAAAGAATTTAAATAAGCCAAAAAATCCGAATCATCCAATAAACTCTGACCGATTAAATCATCACGATCATCCATTTGTTGAGTAAGAAGGCCATCAGATGATTGAACATTTGGTTGTCCATAAGGGCAAGCATTTTTGTCAGATATATTATTTAGATAACTATCCGTCTGTGGATTAACAAATGAAGTTCCTTCAGCCTTATCATTCACTACCAAATTATGAGAAGATTGAATAGGAATTTCTTCTCCTTCTTCAGCATTATCATTTCCTTCCACATTTTCTCCTTTTTCTAACTGGATATTCTCTTTGGAAACTATCGGTTCCTTTTCTTTACTTTCACATTCATTATTTTGTGTATTAGCTAATAAATTTCCTTCATTTGATTGAATATTTATTAATTTTGAATTAATATTTTGCACAATTTCAAGTTTAGTTCCATTTTTGGAAGTTGTTTTTAACGCTTCTTTATATTTTTGAATTTGAGGATTAACCGATGATTCAGCCCCATCATTTAATATATTAGTTGAATTATCTGAGGCTTTTGGCAAATCATTATCCTGTGGAAGAACAAAAGAAGTTCCTTCATTAATTTCCGATTGAATATTATTTAATTTAGAAAAGACATTTTTTAAAGTTTCCTTCTCGTTTTTCTTTTTTTCTCGATAATTTCGAAAATATTCTTTCCTCGTTTCCTTATTGTTTTGGTTGTAAATTCTTTTATTTTCTAGTATCTTCTCTCTATTCTTATTTCTGTAGTTCCGATCATGTTTTTTTCTAATTTGTTTAAAATTTGCAGAATTTCTCCTTTCTTTTAGTTTTTCTTTATTGTTTTCCCGATAACTTCGATCATATTCTCTCTTCTTTTCTTTATTCTTTTGGTAATAATCGTTGTTATATTCTTTTTTCTTTATCATTTTTTCTGCCAAATTACTGTCATTCTTATACATTTTACTAATTTTTGGTTTTAATATTTCTTTATATTTTTGATTTTGAGGAGCAACAGACGATTCAGCCCCATCATTTAATATTTTATTTAAATCATTTGATCTTGAAATTCGATCTTGAAATTTTAAAAATCCGCAATTTTGATCTAAAAATCCGCATTCTATATCAAAAATCTGCAAAAAATTATAAACACAAAAATTTAATTAAAATTACTTTATACATTATAATTCTGAAGCAATTTTTGTTACAATTATTACTAATTTCTTCCATTTTCTGCGCCGCAGGCGAAAATTTTGCGCATTTTTTAAAGAAGTAAGAAAAATGACAGTTTATCGTAAAAACTACAAGAAAATATAAAAAATACTTATAATCTTCAAAAGACCACAAAAATCCGCTTATCCGCATTTTTAAAAATAATCCTCATTAACATATCAAAAAACCACAAAATGAGGAAAAATCCGCACATATCGAAACCCTGTTTAATGTCATAGGAATTTTTACACACACTTATTAAACAAAGATTTATTAAATAAAGTTAATTTACAATTAAGGGGATATTGTTTGATTTGAATTTATTAATATAAGAGGATTTGGGATGAATTTTTTATTTTATAGAGCGAAGGCATAAAATTTCAGAATTTTTAAAAGAGAGAAAGATTCTATGTATATTTTGTAAAATTTTGATCTACTTACCGTATATACTGTATTAATTACCCTGAGTATTTATTGTTTCAACATTTCTCTTGAGAGGATAATTAATAGAGGCGGGGTAATTATTTGAGCGAGTGTAATTAATAGAGTATATACAGTATATGTAAAGTAATTTGGCGATTTATTTAATCTCATTGGATTTATTAGAAAAAAGGTGTTAAAATTAAAATTTAACACAAAGTTGAAGAATATTTAGTTTTCTTTCAAAATTTAAAAATTCAAATCATCTATTTGTTTATCTAATAAATTCATTTCATTATAGAAAATTCTGATTATCCAAAAAATTTAGATCATACAAAAAATTAAGATAATCCACATCATTCAAGTCATTCTGTTGATTAAGATTTTCAATATGAACATTTTCTTGTTCATAAGAGCAATCCATTGAATTATCTTTATTATCAACGTTCTGAGGATTAACTGGATGTGTTGGATTCCCTTCGTCCTTATGAGACAAAAATAATATTAACATCAATATATTATATATTTGATGGAATTCTAATTTATTTCTAGATTAAAAATACTAGAAAATTAAGGTTGTCTTATAATTTACGGACAGTTAAAAATTTACTAATTTTAAATTTGGCTAAATTTTCACAGGAAGTAATTAAAATGTTAAAGTGAAAATTTGCATAAAAATGTAAAAATGTTTACTAATTAATAAATTAAAGACATCAAATGAAAAGAAACAGTTTAACTCGAGATATAAAAAAGAGTATTTGGTCAAATAATCTACGGACGCACTGTGGCTCATCAATGAATAAGAAAATGGATAACAATAATAATTTACTTTAAATAAAAATAAATATGCAAAAAATTAGAATTTGTAAACTTAGTATCAGAGTTGTTTCGAAATAAAAATTTTTAAAATCGGAAATTTGTTATGTTAGGTCATACAATCAGTTGGAACTTTTGCTTTAACTCTAAGAAATTGGGAAAAACTAATGACTAGAATTTTCCCTTTTCTGCGCCGCAGGCGAAATTTTTAAGAGTTTTGGAAGATCCCTAAGCCAAATATCTTCCTTTTTCTTTCTTAACATTATATTAGGTTTGCCGTTTTCGAACCGTGCCTACGTTCGAGTCATTTTTTCGGGCCTCATCTTTATCAGTCCGGGCCGTTCGATTCTTTTTCTGGCATCATTTTTCGGGCCGGACCGGTCAGTCTTTTTCGGGCTTCATTTTTATCGAAACAAACCGTTCGAAGGCCGGCAACCCGAATCATGGTCGAAATTTCGAAACCACTCTGTTTGGTATATACCGTAAATCCTCTAAAATAGCCCCCCCCTAAAATAAGCACCCCCACCCCTCCAAAATAAACCCCTCCCCCTAAAATAAGCACCCCCACCCCTTCAAAATAAACCCCTCCCCCTTCAAAATAAGCTCACCCTCTAAAATAAGCCTCTTTAAAAATAACCCTCCCCCACTCCAAAATAACCCCCCTCCATAATAAGCCCCTCTAGAGGTCGATCGAAAAATAAGCCCCCCCCCACTCATAAGCCCCCTTAAATTAATTAAAGTGGAAAAGATATGAACCAAAATATTTAGTAATGGAGTATAATAATTTTAGATTTTCCTTTATCCCTAACAAAATAATGCATCTTGAATTTGCTGAAAATGTTTTCAATCTTTATTGTTATACATTTTATTCTTCCCTTTATCTGTATGTCGAATAGACATACCATCTTCCCAATAATTGTCCTCGTCATCTTCCTGATACAAAATATTTTTGTATTCTTCTTTTGGATAACTCAAATGATTAGAAAATTCCTCATTATTTGTTTTCCCGGTATTTATATAAAGTTTTTTAACAGCATCCAGATCCACATCACATTCCTTCAGTCCAACATCTATTCTCATTGATAGCATAACTAAATCCCAATTATGTTTATTTTCAGGATTGTAGTATTTAGAGCTGAAAAATTTTAAAATTGTTTTACGACAGATAATTGTTCTCTAAACTCGCTGACATCTTTAATACCCTCGACAAAGTAAAGGGTAGAGATGTCCGAGCCCGAAATTTTTCCAAGACTCAAGACCCAAGACAAAATTTTTTCCAAGACCAAGACTCAAGACCAAAACTCCAAGACTCAAGTATATCCTTAACAATTTCCCCTATAAATTACTAAAAAGACAAGATGTGTTTGTGTTTAATTAACAAGTCATATTACCTATTAATATATTTATCCTCAAAAACTTCATCAGAGCAATTAGGATGTAATTGAAGAACACTTCTAATAAAATTTGTGTTAATTTTAAATCTTGTCGTTGATACTCTACCATATTTGTATAAAATTATTAATCCTCGTATATAGGCATACTAAATTTTATTTAAGTTTTGAAAATTATTTAAAAATTAACAGTAGGAATTAAGCAGGGCTCGAATCATTAAGTATACATATATTAAATGTAATTTAATAATTACATTAAATGTAATCTAATAATTTACTGTATTATGTAATTTGAAGATAATTATTTCTCAGAATAATTCATTAAAATAATTATATTTATTTTCATTATTATTGGGTCAAAACCTTTAGCTCGTCTCCGCCAAGACGATCAAGTATGTTGCTTCGATCCTTCGCGCCATCGACCAGTTTTTTTGCTATTTTAAAAGTTGGATCCTCTTTTTCATAATATTCAATTAATTTTTCTTGTACATCTACAATTGGAATTTTTTTATTTTTTGTTTCCTTGGAGCGTCTAATTTTCTTTTTTACGCTTTGCAAGCTTCCAGTTATGTTTATATCATCATTCCCGGCAGAATGACCTGTTGAGAGTTCCGAGTATGTTTCATTTTTATTCATTGACATAATAAAATTCAACAATGTTACATTGATGAAAATTATTATGAGAATAATATTTAAATTAATTTTCATCCTAATAATTTTTTTAAAATTTAAATAATTATACAATTGAATGTTGAAAATTTTATAAATTAAATTAGCAATGTCGAGAAAAAAATTTAATAAAATAAAATAATAAGAAGAGAATTTTAGAATGATTGAATAGGGCTATATGTAATGCAAAGAGTCCTAGCTCTCCATCCCTGACCCTCATACACTTAGAATTTTGTAAATGGTTTTAAGCCAAATTGGTTTTCAAATTTCTTCTTACTGCCTATCACATCTCTCTTTAATGCGAGTTTATAGGAAAGACTTATGGAGAGATGGAGAGACTCTCTCAATATATTTATCTCTATCCATTTTTTGTAAATCTAATATTTCCCCATACTTCTTTAAGTCATAAGCTGCACTATTAACATCTTAAAAAATGCCGAGTTTCATTATCGACTTTTCCTTTACATCTTTTTAGAGGGATGTTTATAAGAATGTTTAGAGTGATTTTTTTATCAGAGAATGTTTGTTTTAAATTTTCGTTATTATTTATATTTCGATAACTTTTTAAGAAAAAATCTTGTCTGAAATTTCAAAACAAATTCTGATGACATATATGTATTGTGCTGCTTGTGAGTCTCTGGTCTCGAGTCGAAAAATTTCTCGGATTTTTGAGCGTCTCCCACAGCATATTCATAATAAGAGGGTGGATTTTTATTGAAATAAATATTTTTTGCAAATACATTTTGTCGCAGAAAGCCCAAACATGCCATTAGTTACTCGATATTATAATTATGAACAAAGTTGCATTTCAATATTTTGCCAATTTTCCAGTTACCTATTTAAATATTTTTGCATATTTTTATCAAAATTCTGTGTAATTTATTAATTGTAGAAAAAAATTGAAGAAATCTAGCAGTTGAACCTCCAAAATCGTTAAAGTTTTCGCCTACGGCGCTGAAAATGGTGAATTCTTGCTTATAATGGGGGAATTATGGCGGGAGATGGGAGAATTTTATTAAGAGGGGGGGGGTGTCCAACAGAGCAAAAATACTCGATTCGTCGTTCAATAAACATAATATGCAATTTTAGTTAGTGAATAATTTTTTTCTTAAATTGCAACTTTTTTTTCATTTTTGTTAGTGAATAAACCATAATTTAATTCAATATTTCACTAATTTTTAGCAGTTTTTGTCAATATTTCGCCAATTTATTTCAATTTTCTATGGGTGCATAAATTAATTGAAAATGTAAAAGATATGAGCCAAAACATTTAGCAAGGGAGTATAAAAATATAATTTTTAGATTTTCAATTATCACTAATATAATAATGTATCTCGAACTTTCTCAAGATGTTCTTAATTTTCATTGTTATCCATTTTATTCTTCCCTTTATCCGAATGTTGAATATCGCTAACATGAGATGGCCCGGTTTCATTTTGCTCATCCATTGTTTTTTTATTCCAATCCTCCCAATAAGTATCCTCCTCATTTAATGGAATTTCTTTCGTTTTTTCATACTTCTTTAAAGTTTTCGTCAGATTATTCTGCTCCTCCTCGTTTTGCTCCTCCATTGTTCTTTTATTCCAGTCTTCCCAATAATTGTCCTTCCCATCTTGCTGATACAAAATATTTTGGTATTCTTCTTTTGGATAACTCGAATGATTTATACTTTTAGAAAATTCCTCATCATTTATTTTTCCGTTATTTATATAAAGTTTTTTAACCTTATCTAAATTTACTTTACATTCCTTCAGTCCAACATCTATTCTCATTGATAACATAACTAAATCCCAAAGATGTTCATTTTCAGGATTGTATTCAGAGCTTAAAATTTTTTAAATTGTTTTACGGCATATAAGTGTTCTCTATATTTAAACTAGGGTTGTGCGAGGTCGAAGCTTCGACCATTTTTCAATCTCGGTCTCGGAGCAATCGGGCTCGGGTCTCGGAACCCTGGTATTGTTTAATTGAAGAGTATAAGTCATATTACCGATTATTATATTTGTCCTTAAAAACTTCATCAGAGCAATTAGGATGTAATTGAAGAACATTTCTAATAAAGTTGGTGTTAATATTAAATCTTGACGTTGATACTCTACCATATTTGTATAAAATTATTAACCCTCGTATATATGCCATCTAAATTTTATAAAAGTGAAATTATTTAGAAAACAGCTGTAGAAACTAAGAGTGGCTCAGATTCTTTAAGCATCATAGAGATTCTAAGCCTAATAAAATTAAGGGTAGTTTAGAGGACTAGGATGTCCATTTTTATAAATAGGTATTCATCAAAATAATTCATTAAAATAATTATATTTATTTTCATTATTATTGGATCAAAAAACCTTTAGCTCATCTCCACCTAGACGATCAAGTATATTGCTTCGATCCTTCGCGTCATCGACCAGTTTTTTTGCTATTTTAAAATCTGGATTTATTTTTTCATAATATTCAATCAATTTTTCCTGTACATTTACAATTGGATAAAAATTTTTATTTTTTATTTCCAAATTGCTTCTAATTTTCTTTTTTCCTTTTTTCAAATTTCTTTTCCCGATATTAACTTCTTTCTCGGGAGAATAACTTGATGAGGATCCTGAATGTGTTCCTTTCTCATTTAAACTGTTTATAGGTTCCTTTCGTTTCATTGATATAATAAAATTCATTAATGTTAAATTAATGAAAATTATTATGAGAATAATAATTAAATTAATTCTCATTCTAAAAATTTTTTAATTTAAATAATTTTTTTATTTAATAAATAGTAAAGCAGCTGGGCTATAGCTATTTTCTCCTTTAGCTAGTGCAAAAGTTTAATCGGCGGCTGGGAGCGAACCAGCATCTTCAGTAGACCGGACTGATGTGTTAGCCATTACACCACGCCGCCTACTGCTCAGCCTTAGGAAATTAATAGCTATATGCTTTACAAAATTTTATAAAAAAATTAACAATTTCGTGAAAAAAATTTAATAAAATAAAATGTTAAGAAGAGAATTTTAAAATGATTGAACTGGGGAAGGGGGTATAATGAAAAAGTCCTGGCTCGCCAGATCCCCGTACCTAACCATCATTACGAAGAATTTCTTAAATTATATGTATATAGAGAGACTCTCAATATACCTGAATTTTTTGAATTTTTTTGGACAGTGCTTTTTTGAAACTAGGGAGGAGATGAAATTTTGCGAACGCTGAATCTCATGGAAAAAGCTTAGTAATGGAACCGGACTTATAAGCTCTGAAAGAGAATTGTTTGGGCTTTTTTTCATAGAATTGTTTGGGCTACAAAACAATTCTCTTTCAGAGCTTATTTGTTTGGGCTACTCTATAGTAGAGTTCTAAAGGCCATTCTAATTTTATAATCATTGAATTATTAGACATACTCATTAATAGGTGTATGTAAATAAATTTCCCAATATTTTTTAAAATCATAAGCTGCACTTTTAACATCATAAAAAATGCCGAGTTATCGACTTTTCCTTTACATTTTGCCTTTTTGTTAGGGGAATGTTTATTAGAATGTTTAGAGGGATTTTCATCAGAAAATGTTTAAATTTTTGTTACTATATTTCAGGCAACTTTTTAAATAAGTCTGAACTTTTCGAACAAAACTTTCCGAACATCTAGTGCTGCTTGTGAGTCTCGGTCTCGAGTCGAAAAATTTCTCAGCTCGGTAATAATATTTCACCATATACTATTAACATCCTAAGAAATACCGAGTTTTATTATCAACGTTTGTTTTTCATTTGTTGTTAAATTTAAGATAGTCAATGTTATACGGAATGTTTATTAGAGATGTTCTAGGTCCGTTAATATATTTCAGTCAACTTGTAAGAAAATGATTTGAAAAAATAATAATGGAGCTAAAAATTTTAAGTTTTGATAGAAACCCGGTTGTGTTTTCGTCTGGGTCTGGGCTCTATACTGTCTCCCATCAAATGAATTCTTCCACAACATTATCATAATAAATTGTAAAAATTGTTTATTTAAAAATTGAAAATTAATAATTTAAATATAATTTAATATAATAAACGAATTTAAGTGAAGCATTAAAAAAATATTAAAAAAATTATTTAATTAAAATTAATATTTATAATGAAATGACAGAGTATTCAACACTCTTGTTAATTAATGAGCGGCAACACAAATAAATCACGTGTTGCACTTTATCAAAACGCAACTCTAATTGATTAAAAATAAATTTTTAAAAAACTTCAAAATGCCGACTTTTTTAAAAATTATTATTAGAGTAACAATTGAAAAAAGACATTAATGGCAGCCAAACAAATGTTCAATTCTATTGATATTAAAAATTATGCAAAAAAATATAAAGCATATCGAACGTTGTGCGGCCATAACGGGGCAGTCAAATCGGGTTTGGGGTGATAAAAATAATTTCTTGCGTGTTTAAATTTGTTCTAAAATATAAAAATTCTATTCCCAATAGGGCAATATACTATCTAACACCCAGTGGCCGTAGGTACCGAAATCAGTAGAGTAACTGTTCGTACATTGAAATATCTGCATTCTTGCTAAAATTTATGACTAGGGAATGGATTTATATGGATTTCCATATTTTTTCCTGGCCTAGTTGGGTTCTGAAAAGTCCAAAAAATATAGTACTTAATTAAATTTTGATGCTTAAAAATGAATATTTTCCGTTAAAAATTTTCAGTTTTCGGTCCATATTTGATCCATATTTTAGATTTTAGTTTATATTTCAGTCCATATTTTAAAATGTTTAGTTATATGTCCATATTTTTCGATTAATAGTCCATATAAATCCGTTCCCTATTTATGACATTACAGACTGATTCTTCATCCCTGATTTCCTCGTTCAAATTAAATTTTCAAATTTTTTTAGATAATTTTTAAAAATTAATAACAAAAAATAAAATGTTGATATACTATTCAATACTTTTTATTATAAATAAACATTTTCATTTTTTTGGCGGTATGTTAAAGTAAATAACTAACAATACATTAAGTACTATTAAAACAGCAAACATTTAGGTACTTAATGTTATCGCAGCAAAATATCTAAATAAATGGGGGGTTGTGTTTTACTTTTTCCAACTCCTTTGCTTTCATTAATTTTTCCTACTTTTGGACTTTTTTCCAATCAATATAACAAAAAAATATTTATTCAAAAAATTATTATTACAAAATATTATAAATTTTAGTTTTTTTAATATTTAAATCTAACTATCAAATTATAAATATTTATAAAATATATTCATAAAAATTAAAATAAATTTATTATAAATTATATCTTCATTAAAATATACATATTAGATTTAAAGAAATTAATCATTAAATTTAATTTTAAAAAATTAATGTTTAATAAAAATCAAATATTATAATAATAAATTTATGAAGGCTGTCGCGGAATAAAAATTAATAAAATAAATTAATATAACCCTTTAAAATTTTTATTCCGCGATCATATGCCTAAAGCTATTTGGTCTTTTAACCATTATTAATCAAATTCGTCAGTTTCTCCTCCTTTTTGCACTTTAAGCAAATTTTCATTAACCCAATATTAATAATTTGGAACGGTTTTAAAAAATAGAAATATATTATTATTGACCCGATCATAACAAGGCTTTGTGTGAATCAATAAAATATTTATCATTTTAAAAATTTAAAAAGAAACCTAAATAACTAATTTGACTTAAAAACTTTTAAGAATATTTAGAGTAAAATTACACATATTATTATAATTATTTGGCATGATATGTTATAAATCAATTTGATTCCTACAATGTAATTTAAATATTTAAAGATAAATTAAAATATAAAGCTACAAAGGACTCACAAAAGAGCATTTTCAGCAGGTCAATGAGACAAATATAAATAAATTCAAATAATATAAATAAATTAAATGAATATTTAACTTAAATAAATATTATAAATTAATTGTAAAAATAAAGAAAATTCCGTCAGTTTCTCAAATTAATATTTTCAAAACATAAAAATACTAATGTATTAAATATGTATTTTTTTCAATTAAAATTATTTTGAAGAAAATTATTTTGAAGAATTTATTTTAAAAATTATATTTGGTAAAAATTAATTAATTAAAATCTGATTACTACATAATGATTATAAAGTTTCACTGACCAATGGGTAGAGATCAGTTTGGAACAATCACAACGAATTAATTAGCATGTTGTTTTTTATGTCACTGACCCATCCTAGAATTAGATATTGTAATTAAATGATAATGTTATATAAATATTCGAAAAAATCGTAAATTAATTGGGTAATCTTCCTGACGAAATAATGTGAAAGGCAACGATTTTAATTATTAAGATATATAAAGATAAAAAAATCAACAAGTGTTGATTCTATATTTTTAAAAAATACATAGGTATGTAGTATTGAAAAATAAAAATTTGGCCTTAATAAAATTAGTGTTTAAACAGAGAGATTTACATCGCCCACAAAAAAGTAATATTTGGTATTAAAAGCTATTTATACATAATATTATAATACATACATGTTAAAAATGATAATTCGAAGAACAGATTTTTCAAAAATGCATTAGTCAATTATACTTTTTTATAAAAAAATTAATCAAAATCTTTTGTTCATTCATATATATAATAAAAAAATGAAATTTTGAAATAAATTTTACAATTTTCAAGAAATAAATTGTGTATCAAAAAATAAAAATATTTAAATTTATTAAATTATTTAATATAATTTTTAAAATTATTTATATTTAATTTAAATTCTTACAATCTAAGTTATAGATTAAAATACAAGGCTTGTAATAGAACAAACAAAGAACGATTGCAGCAGAAAATGAGACAAATACATATAAACTAAAATAATATAAATTACATGAATGAATATTCAG
Organism: Meloidogyne enterolobii; assembly: GCA_963681835.1. NCBI lineage: Eukaryota > Metazoa > Nematoda > Chromadorea > Rhabditida > Meloidogynidae > Meloidogyne > Meloidogyne enterolobii. The sequence continues at coordinate 1,118,472 of CAVMJV010000007.1, forward strand.
ATAATGTATATTAATTGTAAAAATATAAATTTAATTATTAAATCTTCCTGAAAAAATAATGAGAAAGGAGAAAAGTTTAATTATTAAGCTATAAAAATATTAAATATAAAAATATATATTGATTAAATAATAATAAATTGAATTAAAACTATAAAAATTATCTATGAAAGGTTCAAAGTCCTTAATGAATAATAAAAAGTACAAAAACATTAATTTAATTAATGAGGCTGAAAAATATTTTTTGGCAATTATATAACCAGAAAAAACAAAAATATTTTTAGATTAAAATGAAAGGTACAAAACAATTAGCGTATAATTGTTTTGCTTCATTGGAAAATAAAGAGACAGCTGTTGAAATACATGCACCGAATTTCATTGTTAAAACTTATTGGACAGCATTTTGGATTTGTTGTTTCTCTATCGCAATCTTTCTCGGCCAATTTTAAACACCCCCTCAAATTTTTTCTCTCTATATTAATTGTGCTTCATTTTAAAAGTAAATTGGATAAAAAATTTAAAATATTAAATCTTTGTTTATTTGCCGAAGCTTGAGTTATATACCTAGTATTAAGAATTCATTCAAAGAAGAAGAAAAATTTAAATTAAAAATTACAAAACAACAAAAATTAAAAAGGAAAAGAAGAATTTTTGGAGTATATATATTTTGAAAAATATTTTTGAAGCTCTGAAGTAATTTTGAGAACCTTCACTATAACCAGATATCTGGTTTTCAAACCAGATATATCTGGTAAATAAAATTACCAGGTAAAAGAGCACTAAATTTGAATAATATTTGTATTAGATTATTATCAAATTAAATAAAACTTAATTTATTCTTAATTTATTGATCACATTCATCAAAAAACTAAAAATAATTGATAAATTGATCACAGCAAAATTAAAATGAAACATTGATAGAAATGTACTAATTATAATTATTAAAAAATTTACACTGAAAAGGAAGTAAAAATAAAAAACAGAGCTCCAGTGAAAATTCTGAAAAATGTGAAAAATTTCATTTAAAGAAAAAATATTTGAGATGATTAATATATCATATAAAAATAAATATATCTTCATTCCTTCAATACGCTTCTCATCATTATTGGAAAAAATAAAAATTTTTCTCCCCTCCTTTATTATTGTTCCATAAATAAATATTTTTTAATTTATGTATTTTTTAATGTAATTTAATTTAAATAATATACTGAAAAGGAGGCAAAAACAAAAAAGTCTCGAGTGAAAATTTTAAGAAATTTAAAAAGATCAAAAAATTTATTTAAAGATAATTTATTTGAGATGATTATTAAATCAATGAAAATAATTAGATATACTCTTAATCTAATCTTAATTTTGGCAACAATAAAGTCAAGCTAAATCAACTTTCTATCAAGATCCACTCACAACAATAAAATCACACATAAATCAACAATATTAATTATAAGTAAGAAGCTCGACAATTCTTATTAAAAATAAATCCATAAAAAATAAAAACAAATTTTTTAATAAATTTAAAATTCAATATCTGATATAAAAATAGGAACAAATACATAATATTCCAAAATATTTTTATTAAACAAAACTACATATAAGTTAAAATATTTTAAAATTTAAATTAAAATACCGTTGTAGAAAAATTACTTAACTATATTTTAAATTATCATTAAAAAAGATGGTAGTGAATGAAAGAAGTGATTAACGAGGACAGAAAATATAAAATTACATAAAATGTGTAAAGAATTACTTTTTTAAAATAATACTATTTAATAACAAATTTAAATAACAGTAACGTTATTAAATATTACTGTATTTCTCTCTTTTTCATTTATTTTCAATCATTCGACTTTTAAAAATTTATATTTAAAATTCTTTATTTTTTAGTGTTTAGTGCCAGATTACCAAAATTGTCCGCGCGTCTTTGGAGAATTTTATAGAAAAATAAAAAATATGTTTATATAAAATTTTTTAAATAAAATTACAGTTTTTAAAAATTAAATAGGATGATAAAAAATAAAAATATTAAGTTTTCAAAATCCTTTAAAAATAAATATAACATAAATAGTATTTGATCCGCTAGTTAAAAATTTTATAAATTAAGATATTAAAAACAAATAAAACAATTTAGTCAAAGGAAACGGAATTGTTCACGTTGTTTACTGCTACAAATTTAGAAAAATGAATTTATGTTCAATTTTTTACTATTAAATGATTTAAAATTAAGAATAAAATTAAAATAGGAAGATATACATATTTAGAGATTATGTACAATCTAAAATTTATCGTTTATTAGAAAAAAATGTATCAGAAACTAATGAAAATATTTTGTATTTAATTTTAAGTATTATGCAATATCAATTAGTTATGGTTTTAATTTGGATTATAAAAATAAATATGATCTTGATGCTGTGTTTTACAGATTTTTCCATCGAGAGCACATGTATGTAATTATTAAATGGCATCGGTTATAAATAAAAACTTTATCAATAAAATTCTTTTAGAATTAAATTTTTAGTGAAATCTAATGAAATTTTATTTTCAAGTGAAAATCTATTGATGAAAGTGAAAACTATTGATTAAAGAAATATGTTCTTATATTTATGTACAGCATAAAAGGACTAAAAGACAAGACAATCAATTGAAAACTCAACGAAAACATTTTTTAATACTTTGTTATAAGATAATTAGAATATTTATCAATTTCTTAAAAATATTTATCAATTTTTAAAATTTAAAAAGAAATATAACAGATTTACTTAATTTTAAGAGTATTTAGATTAAAATTAGACATATATTTATAATTATAATTGTTCTGGCGTGATATGTAAGAAATAAATTTGGTTCCTACAAAATCACACAAATATTTAAAGATAAATTAAAATATAAAGCTAGGAAAGCACGATGTAGCGGGCCGACGGTTGTCGGCCCGAAAATAGGTAATTAAATATAAATGAAAAAAATAAAAATACAAAAAAACACAATAAATACAAAAAATAAAAAGAAGGAGAAGGAGAAGAAAATAAAAATAATAAAAAATTAAGACAGTTGTTTCATGAAAGTGCAAAATAATAAAATTTATAAAAATTAGAGTAATAAATTTTAAAAAAGAAGATTTTAGTAAAAATAGGAATTTAATTGAATACGAAACAGATGATTGATGAACCTTTGACTCCAACAACGAAACGTTTATTGTATAAAATAATCAAGCACATGAAAACTATAAAGCGAAATAAATCTAAATATGTAAAAATCTTATTTGATTAAAATATAATAATATTAATTTAACACGATTTTTAAAATTAAATAACAACAAATAAAGTAATTACTGCAAATTGTTTAAATGTTATGTAAATAATAAATCAGAAATTTTGTTAAATTATAATGAGATCGCGTGTTAACGCTAAATTGCAATTAGAGGAAAATGTCACTATTCTTTGCAATGAATTATTTTAATGAAAGTACAATTTAAATTTAAAATAAAATAAAGATGGTTAACGATAATAAAATGTAATCATGTGATAAATAAAGATTAAAAGATTCTATAAGAAGGATTGATAAAAATTATTCTAAATATGCAAAATACTCAATAAAAACAATTCCATCTGAGTAATACTTCATTTCTCATTCTTCTTGGTACAAACAACAAATGATCTAATGATTGCTCTTATTATCAAATGATCTTATTATCAAAAAATTACAAATATTAAATTATCTAAATTACTTAATGACTCAATATGTTTAATATTTATGTATTTTTAAATAATTATTTTTATAAATCTTATCATTACAATATACGCCAAACGCCAAACGAAATTCTTTATATTATTAAAAAAGAAGAAATATCTGAAGAAGTAAGAAGACCGTTGTAGTAAAATCTGCAATTGGAATTGGAATATATTTCCTAATTGTTTTACAGCTTTAGTTAAATAGCTATATGCATTACAAAAATAAAACTTTTGATGCTCTCGACTAGAATTTTATATAAAATAAAATTTTTCATATTATGTGCACATCCATAGTGAAATAAGTATAAAAAATTTTAAAATACATATGTACTTTTGAAATTATAAATTTATTTGGTTGTTATATCACAAAATAGAGATATATATCAAATCACAAAATACTTTCAATTTTGTGAAATTATCAATAAATCTATCAATTAATCTTTTATAAAAAAGTTTATTACATGTGTTTTCAAGACAGGCAAGTTGAAGTATCAAAATAAAAATCTAAAATATAAATAAATTCAATTCTATATGTATCTTATTTTCGTATGAAAATATAACGTAATGCTTGAAAATTTTAACACCGAGTTCATGTTCAAGAACACGATTATATAATGGAATAAAATAAAAATGAAATTTAGTTAAAATATTTTTAGTGAATTTGTTTATTATTCTACTTACTAATTTATGTTAAAATAAAATATAAAATTCAGTCAAATAAGTCTAAATTATAAACAAAAATATACCTAACTAATGTGAATAGAATCAACAAAAATCTTTCGCAATGAATTTAATTTAACTTTATTTCTAAATCGGTGAAGATTTTTGTTAATAATTTTAGAATGAGTATAAACGATTATTTTGTGTTTGATTAAAATAAACTTAATTGAATAATAAAATGTTTCAATTAATAAAAAGCATGTCTTATTGGAATAGAACATTTCAACAATTAATTTATTTTTCAAGACATATTCAGAAAATAATTGGTTATTCTAGAGTCATCAGAATAAATAAAACCCCAAAAATAATATTCATATCTGTAGCGATAAAATAGATAAACACTATATAAATAAAATAAATATAAAAATTGATTAATTATTTAAATTTAATCAAAGAATTTATTAATTATATTGATCAATACATCATTTTAAAGAAGTGTCTACATAAAAAGAGCTTGGAAGTCGAAAATATTATTATTTTAGACTAATGTTTGTTAAATAAAATATAAATTGCATCAAATAAGTCTAAATAATAAACTAAAAATATACTTAACAAATGTGAATAGAATCTAGAAAATTTTGTATAATGAACTTAGGCGATTAAATGCAGAAGGGCCAAAAAACACTAAACATTACAGATAGTGTAAAGAATTATTTTGTGTTTGTTTTAAGTAAATTTATATTTTTATTAAAAATACATAAATTTATAATGAAAAATATATAATTTAATTCATTGTTAAGATAAAATAAATAAAATTACTTTTAATGATCAAAAACCTTTAATTTTACTTCGTTACAAAAACAATCCATGTAGTATATCTACTATTCAAATAAAAAAATTGTAAAATAGGAATTTTGATATACCGTAAAAACAAAAAAAAAGTCAATTCGTGAGAAAAATATTCGTATAAAAATTTAAAAAAATGTTATATTTAAAATTAATTTATTATATACAGGGTGCGCCAAAAGTAACCGGAGGAATCTAAAGTGTCTAAAGGAATCTAAAGTGATAAGGAATCTAAAAGTGTCCGGTTACTTATGGCGCACCCTGTATTAAAATGTTATATATGTAATTACAATTATCAAATTATGCAATAGGTATTAAAAAATTATGAATTTTCAAAAAAATTTTGTAATATTTTTAACAAGAAGAGTAAAATAAAAAAATTATAAAAATTTCATAGAGAAATTAATTTAAAAATAAAAAAAATGCAATGTAGTGAGCAGACTGGAATCGAAACCTCTAGATAGGAACACGGCCTTGTAAAGCGGCCTTTGAGCTGCGATATTGTCCTTTTTGTCAACGACAAGGATGTTTTCTCTCCCTTTTTAACATTAGTGTAATATTTTATTTTAGAAGCCAAGTGCTCGAAGGGATGAGAAGAGAGAATAAAAGAACGAACCAACGAACACATTTACACATTCGTTCTTCCTTCTTCATTCAACAATAAAATAAATTTATTTAATTAAATAAATTTTTGTATTTGAGTATAAGTTTTTATATTTAAATAGATTAGAAGATATCATTACCTAAATTCTATAAAATATATCATAAGTAGCTATAAAATATACAAAATCTCCAGTTTGAATAAAATGTAGAAGAAAATGAAGAAGAAACCAGCTTCAAAACTAAAGTTTAAAAATTAAATAAATACGGAAGATATAAGTATTATAAAATCTATATAAATATTAATTTTATTTCAAAACAAATATGTATTTAAATTATTTATTTAATTTTTAAAATTTATTGAAATAATTAATCAATGCCAAATTCATTCACTACAAAGATTGTATTAATTAATGAATAAATTAATTTGAGGCAATTTATAATCTATGATATCATCTATCAACAATGCTACAAAATCCTTGACACTACATATTTAAGGAAAATGTAAACAAATAAATTTATCTATTAAAAAAATTATCATTAATAAATTATTTGCCTACTATAAAAATGTAACTAAATTTTTAACACAATATAAAGCAAATTTAAACTAGATAATAACGTCAAAAATAATTAGTAAAATAAATACATTTATATGAAAAAATGATGTCCAACAATATTTACATATATTATTTATTTATTTATTGCATTTTATAAATTGCAATCAAGCAATTTTACAGCAATTCCAAAAATTTGCCTATATAATAATTTTATAAAAAGATATTGATTATTTGTTTTAAGAATTAATTGAGAATTATTGTAATTCTATTTAGATAAATATATTTTAAATCAAAATCTAATGTCAGATTCTATTTCTATTGATTTGTATGGAATTCAAAATTAAATATAATAAAAAGAAATTAATTTAAATTAGTCAACTATAAGTATCGTTTGCGTGAGTGGATATATTATTTTATCAATAAATCTAAATTAGCATAAAATATATTCGAATATTACTTTTATATTAACTTTAAAGTAATTTATGTAAATTTTAATAAAATAATTATTTGTTGAACCGAAGATTAAAAGTTGAAATTTTAAGAAGAGCTTTATTAAAAATATATCTAAATCAGCATAAAATATATTCGAATAACATTAATTTTAAAGATGAGCACGTCCGAATTCATGATTCACTCGGTGTGAGATATGCTCAATTTATTTGGGATAAAATTTTATACAATTGTTAAATGGATTGAATAGTAGAAAAAAAATCTTGAAAAAATATTGTCAATTTACAAAAAAACAATACTACAATTCTGATGCTTAATAATTATTAAAAATGATAGTTAACATAAATTTCTTTAATATTCATATGAATAATGCTTAAGCTTTAAAATAAAAAAATTTTCCTATTTAAATCAGATTATAATATTATGGTTTTATTTAAAAATAAAAATAATAACTTAGGAATTTAAAAAATTAACAAAAATATTATAGAAGTATGCTAATTAAATAATAATTATAATAAATACAAACTCAATAAATTGATTTAATTAAGAGACCACACTAGTAATGACATAATTACTCATAAAATAAATTTTTAAAATCAACGAGTAGGGTGAAGAAGTAGAAGATTTCGTTTAAACCAGAATAAAAATTAATTTGAAAAATAATAATTTGTTAAAGATCATGAAAATTCGAACTAAGGCAATATTTGCTCAGGTTGGACAAATAAAAGACAATCCGCTAGTCAGATTAATAATCAGTCCTATCAAATACATTCAACAAATCAAGAAGGAAAACAGAAAATTACGATATCTTTTTGAAGAATAGTTTGTCACACGATTAGAGGCAATTTAATGACATCTATAAACTATCTTATAAATTACTGCGAATACTACAGTTTCAAACGAAGCGTAAACAAATAAATTCATCTACTAAAAAATTGATAAATTATTATATGATTTTTTAAAAATATTAAATATTCAAAGATACTACATTTAGATTAGATCATTTGACACCACCACTTAATAAAAACAAACAAGCAATGTCTTAATTAAAAATTTAATAAATATTTATAGTTAAAATATTTATAAGTTGATTAAGTTAAAGCATATATCTTTGTTGAAATTTCAAAATTTTATAATAACCACTAAATTCATATAAAGTTGTTTTTGGTCTGTTTTCATAATAAAATTTGATTGTTGTGGATTAATTTTGATTAAAAAAAAATTTTAAATCTAACGTATTATAATAATTTAAAATAGAAAATATTTTATTTAAATTAATAGAATCATTCATTCCTTAAAATTAATCAGTCTGCAACACGACACTTTCTCTTTATCCAATAAATAATAAAATTTGATATTACCAATATATTATATGCTAAATAAAAGATGTAACATAAGAATAAATAAGTATGAATTTTGTAATAAACTTCAATCTAATCACTGCAAATCATTTAAATTACAAAACTATCACAAATAAAACAATTTAGCTAAACAACAATGAAAATGACATTGTTAATCTTGTTTACTGCTACAAATTGAAAAAAAAAATTTTTTTTTCAATTTTTTACTATTAAATGATTGAAAATTAAGTATAAAAATAAAATAGGAAGACATAAAACCTAAACATTTAAAAATTATGATCTAAAATTTATCGATTAAACATTAAACATCAAATTTATTCAAATCATGAAAAACTCGTGAAAAATATAAAAAAATTTCACTGTAAAAACAAAGGAGGCTCATACTGAGTGCTTTATCATAAACAACAAATTTAAGCATGTAGAAATGATGATAAAAATATAAATATATTTTATTATTAATAAAAGATAAATTTACAACAATTGGCGAAGAAATTTTGAGATTAATTTTAAAATAATAAATAGTATATTGTTACAAATATTTTAAATTGAATAATCATCTCCATTTAAAATAAGAAGACTACAACTTATTTTCTCTGTGCTTTGGCAGATCTTCTACAAGTCTCATCACAACAAGAACTTGTTGCACTTTATTTTGTGAGTGTTCTTCAATTGTTTGTACTTATTTTGGTTTAGGCCTATTTTTGGATTTTTTTACTACAATTGTTGAAAGTAAATATTAAAAAAATATTAAATAATGTTTAACTAAATTAAAATAATTAAAAAAATTATATATATCAGATTCAACAATAATAATAATAAAGTAAAATTTAAAAAAATATACATACCTATATATAATTTGAGAAGCTAATTTAAAATATAAATAAAATAAATAAAATATATAACCTTAATTCAATAAAATAGTTTAAAAAATATATTTAAAAAAAGAATTATTTTAAATGGATAAATATACGGATATAAGTGTCGTTGATAAGAAGTTATTTGAAGGGCGAGTTTTGAGTGGAGCTGCCAAGAAAACATATTTAGAGAAAATCCATTAGGACGCCATCTATCACTAATAATGTGTTGTAGAAAATTATTAAGTAAATTCTTTTAATTAATTTAAGGTGCCCACAAATTGCAATTAAATAATATTAATTGAAAATATCAATTACTTGAGAAAAAACGCAATAGAAACATTAAAATTATATTGTATTTAATTTTATTCAATTATTTATAACTTTAATATGGATTTTAAAGTAACTAAGAACTATGTTACGAAACGATCAAAGTCATAGTCTATATGATAGTGCTGCTATATTTTCGCAGATTTTTACATGCAATAGACATGGGTTAATAATATAATTTTTATTAATAGAATTTTTATTAGAATTATATTTTGAGTGAAATTGAATGTTATTTATGAAATGAAGATTTATTTACGAAATTACGATGAAATGAATTAAATAAAAGAATTTTTCAAATTAATTATATTAAGATTTAATATGATTTAAAAAAATAAAGTATGATATAAAAGTTTATAATAATTGAAAACAATTTTTATAAAATTTGTAGACAATAGACTACAAAACGAAATGGAAATTTAAATGCCAATTTTATTAATTACAATATTAATTACAATAATTATTAATTACAATAATTTATTAATTACAATTAATTACAATTTTATTAGTTACAATATAAAGAAAAAAATCCTAAAAATGTGCTTTATAAAGCATTAAGTTTATAATTTATAAAATGTTAATTTTTTTAATTAAAAAGAAATTTTTCCATTTTAAAATTAAATTTTTTTATGTTTTTTTAATTTTTTTTAATTTTTTAACTTTTTACGCCAATATATTTATAATGTTTAAAAATATTAAAATAATTTGGTGTAAAATAAAATCAAAAATAGCAATTGCCGTCACAATTTTAGATCGAATTAAACCCATCGTAGATCAAATTAAAGGGGAATATCTACTTATATATAGTGTAAATACAAAATGAGTACATTAGTTTTATAAAATATTGAATTCTTCATTTCTGATGCTCCCAGGCGGCAACCTTTACGTCAAATTTCTTCAAAAAATTAAAATATGTAACATAAAATTAAAAAGAAATAAAACTCCAAAAATAATATTCATATCTGTAACAATAAAATAGAGACCACTATATAAATAAAATAAATATAAAAATTGATTAATTAATTAAAATAAATCAAATATTTTGTTGATTAATTATTTTATATTAATACATCTTTTTAAAGATGTGTCTACATAAAAAAGGCTTGGAAGTCTAAATTACTATTATTTTAGACTAATGTTTGTTAAATTAAATTATAAAATGCATCAAATAAGTCTAAATAATAAGCGGAAAATAAGTATACTTGACAAATGTGATAGAATTTAAAAAATTTTTGTATAATGAACTCAGCCAACTATTTGCAGAAGAAATAAAAATCTCTTTAGCAATACAAATAGTGCAAAGAATTATTTTGTGTTTGTTTTAAGTAAATTTATATTATTATTAAAAATACATAAATTTATAATTAAAATATATATGTATGACTTTAGTTCATTGTTGGCTTTCAAGAATAAAATAAGACCAATCCCCTTAAATCGTTTATCCCACCGCTAATCAACTCTAGATAATGATAACAGTTCATTTATGCGGTGGCACTGTGCATTTTGCAAATTTTAAATTAATTATTTTTTCACACATCTTTTAAAAGATGTCCATAAAGATAAAATCCTTATAAAATCTTCAATAAACTTTCCTTCACATTCCTTTTCTCAATTACTCATTTTCTATTCGACTTTCTTCTATAGCTCTTTGCCTTATTCTCCGATCAATCACATGTTCGTTTTAGATAAATAAAATTATTAAAGTGTTTTGTGTCGAATTTTTACTGATCTTAGGGTTTTTTCGGAAATAAAATTCTTTTTCCGACAATATTACTTAAAATCAACAAGTGTTATTTATTAAATTTTCCAGACAAAATAATGAGGAGTTAATTATTAAGCTAAATAAAGCTAAAAAATTAACTAGTATTTATTATGTTTAGACGAAATACATAGGTATTTAATATTAAAAATAAAAATTTTGCCTCAATAATATAAATGTTTAAAAAGCGATTAAAATTATAAAATTACAAATTAAAATAAAATTACAACGTTAAAAAAGAAGTAATATTCAGTTATAACTGCAATATATATTCTTATATAAGTAATATATGTTAAAAATAATAAATTCAACAAGATTTTCAAGCCTTCTTTGGCCAATTATACTTTTTTATAAAATAAATTAATAAAAATCTTTTGTTCATTTATATATTATATGATGAAAAGAAAAAATTTTTAAATAAAATTACAATTTTCAAAAATTAAATTGGATAAAGAAAAATAAAAAGTTTTTAATTTATAAAATTCTTCAAATAACAAAGAAAATATTTAAATTTTTGAAAGAATCTAAATTATGTTTCTTAACTAATGAATAAATTATATATAAAAATGATAAAAAATAATAATAAAAATTTATATAATATTAAATCACAAAATAATTTATAGATAACGAGAATGTGCTAATACTAGAAATTGACTTAATAAATATCAGAGATTGGGATATAAATAGTTGGGAATTTTATACTAAGAAACGTTTAAAGAATTAATCGAGAAATGTCGAAGGATTGTAACTCATTTTATTCATTCAAATTTGGCGAAAGAACGTCTAGAGGAAGCACAAAAGCTAACGAAAACTCCACAAAACAATTGTATTCAGTTAATTAATACGATCCATATAATCTAATGACTTATATTCAGGACGTTAGAACCAGATGGAACGCTACTTTTTTTATGTTTTGTCGCTTAATCGAACAAAGAAAGGCATTGGAGTTGTAAATAATTTGTTAGTTATTTTATTAATATTATATTAATTTATGTATTTTAAAAATTTAAAATAATTAAAGTTTAAAATAATTAAAAATAATTTCATAAATAAGGAAAAATAATGAATATAATGTGAATCGGTCATCTTCAGTGAACAATGTCGAAAATGATTAAGGGCAGGATACATAATATAATAAATAAAACATTACCAAATAGCTACGACCAATATTATTGTTATAACAACAAGAAAATTAACCATAAATAATAATATGAAATACAAAAAAGAAATTTTACAAAAATATTAAAAATATAACTAAAAACTATAAATTCATAAAATAAATTAGTTATTTGCATTAGTACATAGAGGTATTATCAAAATTTAAGTGAAAAATATAAGTGGAAACTCGTTAAACATATAAATTGTTAAGAATAACTAAAAATTCCATATAATTACTCATAAATATTCAATTAAATGCTTACAACCGGCCTCTCCTACACTTTTGACTCCCTCCTTATAAATAAATTAAATTTTTGCCATTGATTTTCATTCATATATAGTAAAAAGATAAAAGATTAAAAAAATAAACATTTTTTAAAAGAAGTATTAATTACCCAAGATGAGAATTTTATTTTTGAAGAAGAGGAAATTTAGGAACCCCAGCAATTTGGAAATTGTTCTTAATGTTCAAAAATAAATTTATTAATATATTCTTGTTGAACAAATTATAAGTTTATTAATGATTAAAATTAAAATACTATAATAAATATACATAAATGTATAATAAAAAATTATAACTATAGTTCATTGTTAACAATTTATAAATAAAATTATTTTTTAAATTAGAAACATTTAATCTTTACTTCTTTACGAAAAATTATTAACAATTTAACAAAGTGTTAACAACAATTTAATCAATTTACTACACATCACGAACACAACAAATTGTTAACAACAATTAAATTGTTAACAATTTAACAAAGTGTTAACAACATTTAAATAAAAAATTATAAATATAGTAATTTTGATATGGTTTAAAACCGAAAATGGAAAAGTCGATTATGTGTAAAATATTGACAAGAATTTATTAGTCAATTATAAATATCTTGAAAAATGTTTTATTTAAAATTAATTCTATTTTATAGTTACAATTTTTGCTAAAAGAATATGTTGAAAGAAATAAAATAAAATATAAATCGTGAAATTGGCGCAGGTTTATCACCCTTATAGTGGACAAAGGATACTTGGAAGTAATGGATCTTCCATAGTATTATTACATCTAAAATATTTTTAAATCTTTAAAATTTATTAAAATTAATTATTAAGAATTATTAAGAATTAATTATTAATTATTAAAATTAATTAAATTAATTATTATCTTATTAAGCAATGCAACATTCAGTCACTACATATAACGTATTAAATGAATAAATTTATTAACTAAATATCTTAGAAATTTCTTACGATTAAGTGTTATTTATTTTATATGTATTTAATTAAAAAGTATATTTACCATGTTATTTATTTTATTAAAAATTTATATTTATTATTTTATGAACTTTATAAAAATTTAAAATAAAGAATTGATTGAAATTTTATTTTTAATTGAAACTTTATTGAACCAATTACGATGAAATAAATTAAATGAAAAATTGTTACGGATTTTTAAAATTAGTTTATCTGAAAATTTTTATTAAAATGTGATTTATAAAAATAACAGATGATATAAAATTTTGAATTAATTAAAATAATTTTTATAAAATTCGTAGAGAATAGAAAATCACATAAAATGTCTATGAACTTCTAATCTGGAATGTTGCAGCGCCGCTTATTTCATGTACATTTTTCGTTTGATAATAATAAAGGAATTGCTATTTAATTTTATTATTTGTTATTTAATTTAAAAAAAAAGGAAGGAAAAATTAAATGGTATTTATTTAAATATAAACTTAAAATCAACTATGCATATTTAAATCATATTTTTGTTAAATTTGTTATTTATTGTTTAATTTTAAAAATCTTTGTATTAATTATAAAAAGTTAAATAATTCGAAAGCAAAAAATATTAATATAAGAAGAGATTTAAATGAATCTCTAAGAAGAGATTTAAATGAAGGTATTAAAATTTAAATGTTCTAAAATATAATTTAAAGTCACTCTCCCTGATGAAGATTTTTGGAAAACCATGGATGATGCCGAAGCTGAGAGAGCTTTAAATAGGGAGCCCTCGTCAGATGAGTATGATGAGGAAGCATTAATTAGTATCTAGGCGACGTAATAATGAAAATCTTTTATTAAAAAATTTTTAATAAATTAAAATTTAAAAGGGCTCCACAGCGAACACTGTAGCAATTGATTCTGTGTCTAGAAATGTTGGAGGTATACAAAATAAATTTGTATATATAAAAATCAAAATCTTGAATTAACTTCTTGTATCAAATAAAATTTTATTACATTTAATTTGTATGGAAGACATAATTATATAAAAATATATTAAAATTAATTATATATAATATTTATTTAAAATAAATTGCTTTATCTAAAATTTATCTAAATTATCAAACTAAAGACCAATACCCCAACGTTCTTGGAAATTGGAACCAAAATAGATTTCGAAGCAAAATACGGCACTCAAACAATGTTAAATGGGTACTTCAACGATGTGATTGCTTATCGTATCGATCTGGGGTAATAATTTATCAATTACAAAAATGGAAATTATAAAGAAGAAAATGCTAAAATAACTTCTAAAAAAGTATTAAGTTTAAAATTTTTAAAATGTTAATTTTTTTAATTAAAAAGAAATTTTTCTAATTTTAAATTTAAATTTTTGAAATTTTAATGTTTTTAAAATTCAATTAAAAAATTTTAAAGATGATTTTTTTGGATCTCAAATCTGCTTCCAAGCAATGCATTATAAAATATATTTACAAGAATTACGAAATGCATTTAAATTATAGAATTGTTAAATATTTTATATTAAAAAAATTTTTCACAAATTTTTTAAGTTAATACTGGTATAAATAAAATCTGTTTACACCATAATGAAAAAAAAGGATTTGTGGCCGTCCAACAAAATTATTGAAAATTAATCAAAAATGAAAAATTTTTTGAAAAGTAAAAATTGATCTTGAAAGCAAATTTCATTAAATTAAATAACAAAATAAAATAATGTAAAACGATATACAACATCAATTAAAAGGTTAAATAGCATTGACACAAGTAAACTTAAAATTAATTTTTTTCAACTAATTAAAATTTTAAAATATTAAATTTTAAAATATACAATTTTATTATAAAATAAATTTTTAGTAAATAATTTAGCTTGGAATAGTAATAATCTAGCTTGGAAAGACACACAAATATGCATAAAAATGAAAATAAAATTTAAATAATTTATTTTATGAAATGAACCGAAATACAGATAGAACCGAACATCAACTAGTTGTGCGGAGAAACGGATTCCATTATTAAAAAATTTATTTAATTTTATACTTAATTTAAGCAAAATACAAATATTTGCTATGTATAAGCATATACAAAATAATAGATAATATTAAAAAAATAATTATTTAAATTGTAATTATTATAATAACAAAAATTGTTTAACTTAGTAACTATATTTAAAAGTTATTAAAAATTCATAAAGAATTACTGTATAATATTTTGTAATTATATATTTTCTAAATAAATTTTCTCATATAGCTAAATTTAAAATTTAAAAAAAATCTAGACTTTGAATAAGTTAGATTAAATTTTAATCAATTGAAAATAAATACGAATATGTAATAATCTAAAAAAGAAAAACTTAATTTGCTCTTTATTTCTCATTAAGGATATTCCGGATGATCCAGAACTACATTTGTAATAATTAATTAATAATAATTAAAAAAATTTTTTAATAATAATTAAAATTTGTCTCTGCCATTTGACAAGGCTACCACAAATGATTAATAAATTCAATTTTAAAGATGCGGAAGGAAAAAAAATTAAAAATAAAAATAAAATAGCATAAATTTATTTAATTAAAAATAATAATTTTCCATTGAAATATTATGTGTTAATCTTAAATAATAAATATTGCTTTCAATGTTGTAAATGCAATGTTGTTCGCAAATATTTGCAATTCTTAAAATTTTTAAATAAATAAGTCAATAAAATGCAGACTTTTACAATTTATAAGTAAAATAAAATTATAGAAAAATTAATCTACAACATTTTATTTTTGCCATTTTTTCAAACTCCTCCGATTTTTCTAATAATTTAAATCAGGTATATAAAGGATTAAAAATTAATTTTCAATTTAAAGCATTAAAAAATTCTTTTTCCAGCATCTTCGCGTCCATTAATTTTTCCTACTTGTGGACCTTTTCTCAATCAATATAACCAAAAAATATTTTACTTAATCAGGAAATAGTAATTTATTACTACATGATATATGTAAATTTTATATGTAAATTTATTTAAAAAATCTTAAAAGTAAAGTATCATAAGTAAAGTTACACATTTATTATAATTGCTTCGGAATGTTATTTTAGAAATAAATTGGTTTGATATAGTGTAATATAAATATTTAAAAATAAATTAAAATAAAAAGCTAGCAAAGACTCAGCAAAGAGCCATTGCAACAGGACAGTGAATTACCCCCCTCACCCAAAAACAACAAATTCCCCAAAATAAAATTCCCCCAGAGTAATTAAAAGAAATTAATACAATTCCCCAAAATTATTATAAGTTTCTCAAATTATGATTGTCAAAACATAAAAATACTAATGTATTAAATTTTTGCTTACTTTAATTAAAATTATTTTGAAGAATTTATTTAAAAAATTATATTTAGTAAAAATTAATTGATTTAATTTTGATTATTGATGTTAAAAAGTTTTATTGAGAACTGTAAACTGGTGTCAAATGAAACTGTGAAATGTCGAAATAAATTTTAAATAAAAATCTTATTTGATGAAAATATAATATTATTTTAACTAAATTAATAAAATAAAATAACGACATATAAAGTAATTATACCAAATTGTTCAAATGTTATGGAAAAATAATTTATAAATTAAGTTAAATTATATTAAATTCGCGTGTTAACGCTAAATTATTATTAGAGGAAAATGTCATCGTTTTTTATAAAATTCGTGAATAAATATATTAAAGGAAGTATGAAAGTTCAATATACAGGATATAAAAGACATTGGGACAAAAATAAAATTTTTTATTAATAAAATTTTTATTAGAATTATAGTTTGAGTAAAATTGAATGAAATTTTATTGTTTGAATAAAAATTCATTGATCAAATGATGAAGAAATAAATTAAAAAGAAATTTGATATGAATTTCGGAAATTAATTAAATTGAGATTTTATTAAGATTTGATCAATAAAGATTTGATTAATAAATACATGCACCAACTCTTTGTACTCAGAGAGAAATTTTGAACGGCAATTTTGGCCGGCTGCCTCCTTTTCCTTTTGGCACACTCCATTTTTTATAAGCTGATTATTTCTCCCTCACTTCGTTCAGTTCTTGAATTTTAAAATTAAAAAATAAAAATTTTTAACAAATATTTTGTTCTTTAATAAGTAGGGAAATTTAAAAAAAAGTGTTTCATTTGGAAAAAATTAAATGAAGAAAATTTTTTTGAAGAATTTTATTTGAATTCTTCAATCAAAAGAACTTTTATTTAGTGCCATACAAACTATGTAAAATGTTACTCAACAAATTAACGCTACAATCTGCACAACAAATGCTACAACAAATGCAGCTTTCAAAAATGTTTATAAATTGTTTCTTTGTTAAATTAAAATAATATTAAATTATTTAAATATTAAATTGGCATGATCAATAAAAAACCGGCGAATTATACAAAAAATATAATTTTACATATTATTTTAAAAATAATCATTGAAATTTTAAAATTATAATTACGAGTATTTAGCCAAAAAATTTTATATTAAATGATAAATATATAATAATTTTTTAATTGAAATCTTTTGAGCCTAAATTGATTATACTGAGCTTCTTCCAGTGCAATATAAAAAAACAGGAAAATTTCAAATAGTAAATTTATTAATTAATAAATAAAAAATATACTTAACAAATGTGAATAGAATTTTTAAAAATTTTTGTATTTGCAGAATGGAGTAAAATATCTCTCAACAATTAAGATAGTGTAAAGAATTATTTTGTGGTTATTTTAAAAAAATATAATAAAAAATAAAATGTTCATTTAATAATAAGCACGTGCGATTATATAATCGTTCTGCAACTGTCAAAGAATTTATTATTATAAAAGAAATATACTAGTTCTATACTAGTTCTTTCAAGAATATACTAGTTCTTTCAAAGAATATACTAGTTCAAGAATTATATTTTTTAATTATAACTTATAAAGCTAAAAATAATTATTTAATCGTTATTAAATTTATAAACAAACAAAGATTTAGAATAATTTATTAATAAAATATAAAAAATAACTAGTTATAAGAATAAAAATACTTATGTTCTATTTTTAGAAAAAAATTGAAAAATCCACATAGTATTCCATATAATTATACTAGTTCATTATTATATATAAAAACTTATAGGAATCTATAGTTCATTATTATATATAGTTCATTATTATATATAAAAACTTATAGGAATCTATCTACTATTGATTTATCCCGCCCCTTTCATAGTATTTAAGCTGAAAATTTGCAATTTTAATTTACCAATCATAAAGTTATTAAAATAAAATTTTCGATGGAAATATTATTATAAATAATGAAATTGTACTCTGATGTGGAAATAAGAACACAGTTATTCGTAATTATTGCAATTCTTACAAAATTTCGAGTTTGAATAATAAGGAAGAGCTGAAAAAAATATTATGCCCCTGTTTCAAAAACAAAGTTAAAAATATTAAATAAGTAATCAAAATTTAATTTATGTTCTAATTATAACAACATAAAAACACAAAAAATTTTCCTAAAATTATAAATAATTTAACGTTTATAATAAAAATTTATTATTATTAGGTCCAAAGGCTTCTGCTGGATAGCGCCGGCTTTCTGAGGATAGCGCCGGCTTTCTTTTTTTCTTTTTCTGCTGGATAGCGCCGGCTTTCTCAAAAACAAAGAAATTGATGAAATGAAATTTAATAGAAAGTATGTTATTAGTTTTATGAAATCGTAATAATATAAAATGAATAAAATTTATTAAAACATTTATAAACGTTAAATTATCTTATTAAAATCAATGCTCATCAATAAAGAAAGATTAGAAGACAAGTCGAGTTATAAAAATCTTGAGCCGGAAATTTTTTTTACCTTAATTAAGAATTTAAGATAATAAAGAAATCTAAATTAAATGAAAAATGTTATTTTTTTCATTTAAATGAAAAATGTTACAATTTTTTAGCCGAGGCAAATCCTTTAGGCAATTTGATCGCGGAATAAAAATTGTAAAGGATATAAAAATTTATTTTTATTTATTTTATTATTAATTTTTATTCCGCGACAATATTTATTGACACCTTATTGGGTAATTAAAGCTTTTAAGACAATAAATATGAAACCAGTAAATGACCATTTTATTAATTTTATTAGTTAAATTATTAATTTATTAACTAAATTATTAATTATATATTTAATTCTAATTTTAGAAATAATTAGGTCGCAAAACTTCTTTAATAATAAATTCAAAGCTATTTTTCAATTGTTCAATATATACTATACAACAATGAGATTATTTTTTTATATTTTGTATAAATATTAATTTTTGTTGCAAATCGTGCTTTTCTTTGATTGTTGTTATGACACACAGTCGGATCTGTTTATATTTTCAGATTCTGTTTATTTTTTAGCAATTTATGAATTTATTTTTATTTACTTTAATAATAATCTCTAATAAATTATCTCTAAATAAAATTTTTTAATTTTTACAATTTCTCAAAATGTTACTGGAGACCCACATACATAAAAAATTAAATAATTTTTTCCAGATTTTGTAGAATGGTAACATTTTCCTTTAATAGAAATTTAGCGCTAATACGCAAACTCAGTATAATTTTACAGTATTTAATTTATTTTTTCTCATAAATGTAAACAATTCTTCTCATTAATGTAAACAATTTAAACAATTTACTTTATTTGTTGTTATTTTATTTTTTTAATGTAGTTAAATTAATATTATTATATTCTCAACAATTAAGATTTTTATTTAAAATTTATTGAGATTTTCCATTGTTCATGGACTGATTAATTAATACAATAAAGTGATTAAAAAAATAAAGTGATTAAAAAAATTAATAATCTCTTTAATCTTTAATAATCTTTTATTAATCTTGATTTACTTTGACCATTTCACTTACAATCTGAATTATACACAAATTTGACATGTTGCGTAGATTTTTTTTCATAGCTCTTCTTAAAATTTCAAGTTTATTTCGGTTTAATCAAATAATTATTTTAATATTTCTCGTTTTTTAAAATAAAAGTGATATCCGAATATATTTTATGCTATCTAGATTTTTTGATAGAAAAAAATTTACTTATACATATTTGACTTATTTAAATTAATTTAATTTTATTATATTAAATCTTGACTTCTATTTATTATATCCTGCTTATCCCTGCTTATACGGATGAGGCTTATACGGAGAGTTTCGGCTGTTAACCGAAAGGCTGGTGGCCATGTCTTATTTATTGGGGGAGTAG
This sequence comes from Meloidogyne enterolobii, assembly GCA_963681835.1. Lineage (NCBI taxonomy): Eukaryota > Metazoa > Nematoda > Chromadorea > Rhabditida > Meloidogynidae > Meloidogyne > Meloidogyne enterolobii. The sequence continues at coordinate 1,139,246 of CAVMJV010000007.1, forward strand.
AAGAATTTGTTGAATTAAATTTAATTTAAAAGAATTAATACAAAATTAAATCAGAACACAACTTTTATTTTTTACAAAAATTAAATAAATTAAAGAATGAATGGTGAAAAAAGCAATTTTGGGGAGGGGATGGAAGCTTTTATAGCACTGAGTAAAGTAAAAAGGGAAACAAACGAAATATATAAAGACAAAAGGGTACATTTCAAAAGGGTCAAAATTATTTTGTCATTGGTACGACAATATTAAATTTTATATTTTTTATTAGATTGTAGGACAACATTTTTTATCAAAAATATATATTAAAAATTACTTATACCGTTATTATTTATAATTTAAAATTTGCTTATGACGTTTTTAATCTTTATTTAATTTTGATATTAGCCAGAAAATTTATTCATTATAATTTTTTAGTAGATTAATTTATTTGTTTAGCTAGTTTTAAAAATGTTCCAGTTGCTTCAAAGTAATTTTCATATAATATTTTACAAATTTCTGTTAGGAATTTGAATCAGAATATTGACAGCGAAGTGGGTCAAAATGGGATGGGCCAAAAAATGGATCTTCAAAATAATTTTAATTAACGAAGACAAATACTTAATACATTAGTATTTTTATGTTTTGAAAATTTTAATTTGAGAAACTTAAATAAGTTGTCGGAATTGTATTAATTTCTTTTAATTAATCTCTTATATTAATCTCAATTATTGAGGCGAAATTTTTATTTTTCAGTACTACATTCATATGTATTTTTTAAAAATTTTATATATATGTCTATCTTAATAATTGAACTCTTCTCGTTTCGCACTATTTTCACAGAAAATTTTTTTCATAATTAACTTATAGTTTTTTCGAATATTTATATAACATTATTTTTACAATTAATACACAATATCTCGATATTTATTCAAGTTATTTATATTATTTTAATTTATTTACATATATTTGTTTCACTGTCCTGCTGCAAATACTCTTTTCTGTGTCTTTGCTAGCTTTATATTTTAATTTATCTTTAAATATTTATATTACATTGTAGCAAACAAATTTATTTCTAAAATAACATTCAGACGATAAATATGTGTAATTTTACTCTAAATATTCTTAAAAGTTTTTAGTACAAATTAGTTACTAGTATTTATGTTTCTCTTTAAAGTTTAAAAATTCATAAATATTTCAATATTTTCTCCATTCTGAGAGAATTATCAATTTGCTTTGTCCAAATGGGGACACTTCTTTCCAATCTTTGAATGTTACATTATAATGATAATTGTCAATTAATTGTTTTTATTGATATTTTACAATAATATAAAATCATTTGGATATTATATTGACAATTCAGATGGAAAAGTAGTGAATTTTACAAAAAAATTTGTCGGCCCGAAAATAGTTAAATATACTAGATGGAAAATTAATTTAAAATACAAAAAAATACAAAAAACACTAAACATACAAAAAAATAAAAAGAAGAGAAATTAAAAATAATAAAAAATTAAAACAGTTGTCATGCAATGTGCAAAATAATAAAATCAGGGAAAATTAGAGTAATAAATTTTAAAAAAGAAGATTTTTAGTAAAATAAGGAATTTAATTGTTAAAAAGAGGTGAATAAAGGAATTAATTAAGAATAAGCTCACGCAAAAGTTAATATTACATAATTTTCAGTGTCAGATGCTGTAATTTACTTTGAAAATAAAGAAGGAAAAAGAAAAACAATAAATTTTAATGAGAGTATAAAATGTTAAAAAAATATTATTTGTTCAAACATTTTCCTCCAAAAATAAAAATTTAAAAAGAAAATATTTGTTGATTTAAAATAGGAAAAATTTTGAGAATTTAAATTAGAGAATAAAATTTTGAAAATTAATTGAGAAACTTCTACAATTATGTTATATACTATCTCAAATTATGATTTTCAAACCTTAAAATACTAATGTATTAAATATTTGGCTTTTTTAATTAAAAATAATTTATTTTAAAAATTATATTTGATAAAAATTAATAAAAATAAAATTTTTATTAATAGAATTTTTATTAAAATTATATTTTAAGTGAAATTAAGTGAAATTTTATTGGTTAAATAAAGATTTATTGACCAAATTATGATGGAATAAATTAAATAGAAATCAGAAATTAGTTGAATAAATATTTTATTAAAATTTTATTTATAAAGATAAAAGTTGATATAAAAGTTTACAATTATTGAAAGCAATTTTATAAAATTTGTAAACAATAGAAAAATCCTATAAAATGTATATAAACTTTAATTAGTTTTTATAATGAAATAATTTCCATGTCCTGTGCATATGACAATTATCATTATAATGTAACATTCAAAGATTGGAAAGAAGTGTCCCCATTTGGACAAAGCAAATTGATAATTCTCTCAGAATGGAGAAAATATTGAAATATTTATGAATTTTTAAACTTTAAAGAGAAACATAAATACTAGTAACTAATTTGTACTAAAAACTTTTAAGAATATTTAGAGTAAAATTACACATATTTATCGTCTGAATGTTATTTTAGAAATAAATTTGTTTGCTACAATGTAATATAAATATTTAAAGATAAATTAAAATATAAAGCTAGCAAAGACACAGAAAAGAGTATTTGCAGCAGGACAGTGAAACAAATATATGTAAATAAATTAAAATAATATAAATAACTTGAATAAATATCGAGATATTGTGTATTAATTGTAAAAATAATGTTATATAAATATTCGAAAAAACTATAAGTTAATTATGAAAAAAATTTTCTGTGAAAATAGTGCGAAACGAGAAGAGTTCAATTATTAAGATAGACATATATATAAAATTTTTAAAAAATACATATGAATGTAGTACTGAAAAATAAAAATTTCGCCTCAATAATTGAGATTAATATAAGAGATTAATTAAAAGAAATTAATACAATTCCGACAACTTATTTAAGTTTCTCAAATTAAAATTTTCAAAACATAAAAATACTAATGTATTAAGTATTTGTCTTCGTTAATTAAAATTATTTTGAAGATCCATTTTTTGGCCCATCCCATTTTGACCCACTTCGCTGTCAATATTCTGATTCAAATTCCTAACAGAAATTTGTAAAATATTATATGAAAATTACTTTGAAGCAACTGGAACATTTTTAAAACTAGCTAAACAAATAAATTAATCTACTAAAAAATTATAATTAATAAATTTTCTGGCTAATATCAAAATTAAATAAAGATTAAAAACGTCATAAGCAAATTTTAAATTATAAATAATAACGGTATAAGTAATTTTTAATATATATTTTTGATAAAAAATGTTGTCCTACAATCTAATAAAAAATATTAAATTTAATATTGTCGTACCAATGACAAAATAATTTTGACCCTTTTGAAATGTACCCTTTTGTCTTTATATATTTCGTTTGTTTCCCTTTTTACTTTACTCAGTGCTATAAAAGCTTCCATCCCCTCCCCAAAATTGCTTTTTTCACCATTCATTCTTTAATTTATTTAATTTTTGTAAAAAATAAAAGTTGTGTTCTGATTTAATTTTGTATTAATTCTTTTAAATTAAATTTAATTCAACAAATTCTTCTACTCCCCCAATAAATAAGACATGGCCACCAGCCTTTCGGTTAACAGCCGAAACTCTCCGTATAAGCCTCATCCGTATAAGCAGGGATAAGCAGGATATAATAAATAGAAGTCAAGATTTAATATAATAAAATTAAATTAATTTAAATAAGTCAAATATGTATAAGTAAATTTTTTTCTATCAAAAAATCTAGATAGCATAAAATATATTCGGATATCACTTTTATTTTAAAAAACGAGAAATATTAAAATAATTATTTGATTAAACCGAAATAAACTTGAAATTTTAAGAAGAGCTATGAAAAAAAATCTACGCAACATGTCAAATTTGTGTATAATTCAGATTGTAAGTGAAATGGTCAAAGTAAATCAAGATTAATAAAAGATTATTAAAGATTAAAGAGATTATTAATTTTTTTAATCACTTTATTTTTTTAATCACTTTATTGTATTAATTAATCAGTCCATGAACAATGGAAAATCTCAATAAATTTTAAATAAAAATCTTAATTGTTGAGAATATAATAATATTAATTTAACTACATTAAAAAAATAAAATAACAACAAATAAAGTAAATTGTTTAAATTGTTTACATTAATGAGAAGAATTGTTTACATTTATGAGAAAAAATAAATTAAATACTGTAAAATTATACTGAGTTTGCGTATTAGCGCTAAATTTCTATTAAAGGAAAATGTTACCATTCTACAAAATCTGGAAAAAATTATTTAATTTTTTATGTATGTGGGTCTCCAGTAACATTTTGAGAAATTGTAAAAATTAAAAAATTTTATTTAGAGATAATTTATTAGAGATTATTATTAAAGTAAATAAAAATAAATTCATAAATTGCTAAAAAATAAACAGAATCTGAAAATATAAACAGATCCGACTGTGTGTCATAACAACAATCAAAGAAAAGCACGATTTGCAACAAAAATTAATATTTATACAAAATATAAAAAAATAATCTCATTGTTGTATAGTATATATTGAACAATTGAAAAATAGCTTTGAATTTATTATTAAAGAAGTTTTGCGACCTAATTATTTCTAAAATTAGAATTAAATATATAATTAATAATTTAGTTAATAAATTAATAATTTAACTAATAAAATTAATAAAATGGTCATTTACTGGTTTCATATTTATTGTCTTAAAAGCTTTAATTACCCAATAAGGTGTCAATAAATATTGTCGCGGAATAAAAATTAATAATAAAATAAATAAAAATAAATTTTTATATCCTTTACAATTTTTATTCCGCGATCAAATTGCCTAAAGGATTTGCCTCGACTAAAAAATTGCCTCGACAACCGAGAAAGATGAGATTTTATATAAATAATTAATTATAAAATAATTAAACAAAAAGTTATTATTTTTAACAACAAATTACAACACTCATAAATAGCTAAACTTAATAGATTTTATGATAATTAAATTAGTAAAAACATTTTAAACATGAAAAATCATAACATTTTAAAAAAATCACTAAAAACATGCAGATCGTTGCTATATAATCCAGAACTTAATATTTTTTATTTAAAAATAAAAATGAGGCAATAAAGACATGAACATGGAAAATGAAGCAGCGGATCCTAAACAATATTGAAACAATATTGCATGACCTATGTAATAAACTAAAAGTTATCTGAATAAACTAATTTAATGAATGTCCTCATCTTGATGAACAATGTAGAGACAGATTCAGGGTAGGATACATAAGATAATAAATAAAACAATACCAAAATTATTTATATGTAAATCTTAAAATTTACATTAATAAAAGTAATTAAGTCAAAGAATAGTAATTAAATAATTATAAAAACATCACCTATTTAGGATGTCAGTATTTTGAAAGTAGCTTCTATAAATTTTATTATTATAACAAGAAGAAAATAAAGTTAACCTAACGGCAATTTATAAACTAGATATCTTATTAACTCCTTCACATCTAAAAAGTTTATAAATATATCTATAAATATATCCTTTATAAATATATCTATAAGTTATTATTAAAAATTTATAAAAAATTATTTAGTATCTCCTTCTTCTAGAAGGAGAAGATCTATATCCTTTTTCTGGAACATTAGCTACAAAACTAAAACTTCTCTACTTGTTAGCATAGAAGTTAATCGTCGACTTAAGCATATTGAGACTTATCTTGGTGCGCACAAATTCCTCTACATACGTTAATAGTAAGGGGGCGGGGGAAATAGAAAATTAATTAAACTAACAGAAAATTAAACATAATTAAAAATATTAAATGAAAAAAAATTATAAACTATCAATTCATTAATTAAATTAATTGTTTAGATGAGATATGTTATCCAAGTTTAATTAAAAAATATAAGTGAAAAATCAGTTCACACATATAAAGTTGTAAAAATGAAACACAAATACTTTAAATACATTTTAATTATAAATTAACAAAAGGTTTAGAACTAATAACTAATTAGAATAACAAAAGTTTAGAACTTAATTTAGCTTGGAAAGTGAAAAAATATCCATAAAAGATGAAAATTAAACCAAATAGAATTTATTGTATGAGTCAAACTGGAAATTATAGAAAGTTTTGCAACTATAGTTATAAGAAGATTATTCCATTATAATTAAAAAATTTTATTTAATTTTATCTACTGTATTTATACAACAATAAAATTAATACATGTCCTAAAATCATATACCAAATAATAAATAAATATATTTTTTCAAAAAAATAATCATTTAAAAAAATAAATAATAACAGATTTTATATTTATCATCTATTTTTTATTTATACATAATCTATTTTTATTTATACAGAAATACATATGTATGAAGTACTGAAAAATAAAAATTTCGCCTCAATAAAATAATTGAGATTAATATAAAAGAGATTAAATAAAAGAAATTAATATATACAAGTCCCACAAAACAACAAAATCCCCCAAAATACAATTCCCTCAAATTATTATAAATTCTCAATTATGAATATCAAAAGTAAAAATACTAATTTATTAAATATTTGACTTTTTTACTTAAAATTATTTTGAAGAAATTATTTTAATATTCTATTTGGTAAAAATTAATTAATTAAATTTTGATTATTATTATAATAAAGTTTCATTGTCCAAGAGATATAACTGTAAACTGGGAGTTAATCGGAACTGGAAAAAACAAATAAATTTTAAATAAAAATGTATGTGATGAGAATATAATAATAAAATATTAATTTAATAAATTAATAAAATAACAAAAAAAGTAATTACATAACAGCAAATTGTCTAAATGTTATGAGAAAAAAATAAATAAATTAGGAATTAAGTTAGATTATATTGAATTCACGTGTAAACGCTAAATTGCTATTAGAGGAAAATGTCATCATTTATTATAAAATTTATGATTAAAGTATTTTAGAGAAAGTATGCAAGTTTAATATAAAGGATGAAAAAAATATAAAGGATATCTTTATAGAATTAAATTATAACTAGCTTTAAGAAATAAAAGTTTAAATTTATTGTTTTTTTTAATTTTAAAAACCATAGTTGGCGAACTCCACAAGAAATTTCAGGATGAAAATGTTAATAATTCTTTTTCTTCTTCTTTAATATCATATGGTTTATTTTTTATTCTATTTTAAAATGAAAAAATGATATTTATCATTCTAGAAATAATCAATGGCAGCAATTGTTCTGTTATCAATCTTTTCTCAAAAAAAGAAATTATGATTGTATTTAATAATGAATAAATTATTTAATAATTCTTGGTTCGAGTGTGAATTGTTATTGTTTTTTAAATATTTAAACATTCTTTAATAAAATTACATTTGTTTGAATAGAGAAAATTGAGTTAAAATTAATTTAAATTGAATTAAAATTATCAAAACGACTACATTATTCTATTTTGCAAAAAATATATTTAAAAAATTTAAATGAAAATTACTTAAAATTCACTATTTTTAAAAAATTAAACATGCATTGGCAAGGGAAATGGTAGAATTTTATTTATTCAATCAAAGACAACCACAATTAATAACCAAAAATAATATTACGAAATAATATTTATAACTTATTCAACAACTGATCCAGAACTAGTAAATATAGAATAATAACAGCGAGGCTATATTTATAATTTAAATAAATAAATATGGTTAATTATAATAAATTTAAACATGTAAAAAATAAAAAGTAAAAGATTCTGTAAGAAGAATTGATGAAAATTATATTAAATATGCAAAATTATGACAATAAATAACAATTTCATCAGATTATACCCGATATTTATTTAATTAAAATATACTTTAAATTAGATTTTAAACAAAAAAGAAAGAAAGAATTAAAGAACTATATAAATGTGAATAAGTATGTATTTTTTTTAATATTAAAAATTATAAATTAAAAGACTTGGACAGGAGATATGAACAATGGGGTAATGTAATTTGGAGTGACGAATCGAAGTTCAATTTATTTAATACTGATACAATATGTATTAGTATTACAAATATGTATAATTTTTTAATATTAAAAATTATAGATTAAAAGAAAATAAAAATTAAATATTATTAATATCAATTAAATATTAATATATTTTATTATGAAATTATTTACCCATTTTTATTTGCCGAAATTATTTGCCCGTCCTGAACATCGTTGTATAATGATTAATTAAATGTTAATACATGTAAAAAGAGACAATGTGGAAACCCGATAAGTGGAAACCCGATCGCAAATAACTTTTTTAATTGAATATAATTATTGAGAAATTCAGTTGCAAATGTTTTTTAAATAATGATAGATTTTATTGTCCAAATTTGAGTATAAATTTTGACTATAAACTAAATTTCGCAATAAAGTTGAAAAAATATATTTTGATTGATTTTTAAATATAATTTTTAAAAAATCCCAAACTTTTTATTGATATAACCATAATAAAAAGTATATTAAATATCTTATACAATTTAAATTCAATTTAGGAATTTGTTATGCAAAATTAATACTATTTATATATCATAATAATGAAAACTTTTAAAAGTAAGGTATTTAAGTAAATTACACACATTCATTATTATAATTGTTTGGCGTGATAGTATCTTTGAAATAAATTCGGTTCATGCATTATAATTCAAATATTTAATGATAAATTAAAATATAAAGCAAAGAAAGCACATATAAAAGATCAACTGCGGCAGCCAGAGAAACAAATTAAAATAAATTAAATAAATTTTACAATTGTATAATAATTTAAAAAATAATGTTATATAGAGAGGAATTTCGTGCCAGAATAATGTGTCAGGAGATTTCCTATCATCCTTTTTTATACAAAATTTAATAAATAAAAAATTCATTTAAAGATAATTTAATAATTTATTTGCGATGAATATTATAAATAAAAATAAATTCATAAATTTCTGCATAACTACATAAATATGTTTTTTAAAAATATGAAAGGATTTCCTATAAAAATAAAATATTTAATAAAAAAAATTTAAATGTATTAATTTTTTGGAGTAAAAGAGGGAAAATTTTGTTAAATAAAAATAAATGATGTAAAAAATTCAAAATTATTATGAGTGATTTTATTATTATAAAATTCGATTAATTGTCTTCTATCATTCTTGAATACTTCTTCAACAAATCCATTTTTCTGACCTTCTCCCATTATACAGCAACTCTGTTAATTTTAATTAAATTGTAAAATATTTTAAATTTATTCTTAAATTTATTCCTACAATTTGGATTATTTGTATTTATAATTACAAATTACAATACCTGTATTTATAATATAATACCCGTATTTATAATACCTCTGTATTTATAATTACAAATGTCTAATAAAATCATAAAGTTATTTTATTGAAAATAACAATTATTGATGGAAATTATTTATAAATCTAAATAATAAAATTACACTAATATTAAAATAAAGACAAAGTTATTCGTTATTATTTGTAATTCTTACAAATTTAAAGTTTGAATAAAAAGAAGATGAAACCCAATTTCAATAATAAAGTTAAAAAATAAAATAGGTAAACAAATTTTAATTACGTTTTTTAATTACGTTTGAATTATAACATAAAAACAAAAAATTTAAACAATTCTTTCCTTTATAAACAAAGGAATTAAATTGTTAACTTTTCCTTGAAGAGCTTAAAAAATAAAAGTAAACGTAGAACGAACAAAAATTTTTTTTTATATTTTTTCAAAGATGTTATCGGGAAGAATATATAATTTATCAAATTATTTTTGATAAGTCAAAATATCGAAAAAAACTGCTAAAATATGTAAATCCAGGTAAATAATTCAATATCGATCCAATATTGTAATTCCCAACCATTACAACAAAATTTCTTTATTTTTTTTTGCTTCCTATTTATGTATTTTCGCTCTCGCATTATAGCCTTTTTCTTAAGATTGCCCATCTTCATTCACACACTAATTTGTAAGATAACCGTCGATTCACATAAAAAGCCAAGCCATTTACCATTATTCATATTATTTGTTCGCCATTTTTACCATCTTTTAATAAAAATCTAACGCTTTGTAAATTATTTATTGAAATATAATTAGAGTATTGTAAATAAATTTATGTTAAATTATTGCCAACAACAACAATAAAAGCATTAAAAACTTTTACAACAATAACATTTACAAATAAATTATTTTTAAATAATAACGATAACAAGTATTTTAATTACTGAATTAAACGTATTTCAACTTAAATCATATTGAAAACTAAATAATTATAGCATTATCTTACATTTAATTTTTATAATGTTTATACACATTACGTAAAAAATTAAAAATTGGCCATAACCAAAAATCATTATTAAGTTAATTATCCTAATTCAAGCACATGCCCGTTGCCAATCTGAACAAAATTAAACACCTATTATTGTGTTATTTAAAAATAAAAATGAAGATATTTAAATAACATTTTTATTAATTTAAATAACATTAACAATTGTGCAATTTTACACAAATAATCAATTTTCAATCGAATAATTCGAAACAATTACTTAAGAACACAGTTGACTCAAAACTTTTAAGAGTATTTAAAGTAAAATTATACATATTATTATAATCGTTTCGGCATGATATGTTAAAAAATAAAGTTGTTTCCCACAATGTAATATAAATATTTAAAAATAATATAAATATTAAAGATATATAGATTAAAATATGTATAAAGCTAGCAAAGAATAATTGTGACAAGGATACAAATATGAATAAATTAAAATAATATAAATTGTATATTAATTGTAAAAATAATGTTATATAATTCGAAAAATTTATAAATTATTTACTAAATTTTCCAGACAAAATAATGAAAAGAATTTAATGATTAAGCTACATATATAAAGTTAAATAATTAACAAGTTTTTATTTTGTTTTTACGCTATAAATATGTATGTAATATTTAAAAATAAAAAATCTGCCTCAATAATATAAATGTTTAAAAACGATTAAAATTATAAAATTACAAATAAAGTTAAAATAATATCGTTGAAAAAAAAGTAATATTCTGTTATAAGTGCAATATATAATGTTATATAAGTAATGTATGTTAAATAATAATAAATTCAACAAGATTTTCAGCCTTCTTCGGCCAATTATCCTTTTTTATAGGATAAATTAATAAAAATCTTTTGTTCATTTATATAATATATGATAAAAAGATAAAATTTTTAAATAAAATTACAATTTTCAAAAATTAAATTGGATAATAAAATAAAAATATTTTGAAGTTCGAAATTCTTTTAAAAATATGTATAATTAAATTAATTTAATAAGAAAGAAAATATTTAAATTTTTAAAGAATTAAGATTCTATTGGAAAAATTTGTTAAATTTTGGATTATTTGTTTATCGCTTCAATAGTCGGATAAATTAAATGGCTAAATTTTAATTAACATTTAAATGCATACCTCCAAAATGCCAAGCAAAGTTTAGAAAAGTGATTTCTATCGATGGAAAATATGCTATTGATATTTAAAATGTGAACGATGGTATCTAAAATATAGAACTAAATAAAGAATAAATTTTTATTTATGTAAGATGACTCTAATAATTAATTAAATATGATTTTAATAAATTAATAATTATTTTGCTTATACAATAAAAAAATCTACGATATATTTTATTGTATAGTATGTATGAATTAGAAAGTATATTTTAATTTAATTTATCTAATGAGTTTAGAATTATTTTTCTTTTAATACCGTAAGATAAATATTATAAAAGATGCTTACAAATAAAACGAGCTGTTTACAAATAAAACAATTTGAACAGCATAGACGAATAAAAACATTTATTTTAATCATCAATATGAACTATTCTGAAAAATATAAACAGAATCTTTTAATAAATATAAAAATAAACGGAATTCTCTATAGTAACTTCCAACCCTACAAATAAGGAAATTTGGTGGAGAGTGGCTAGATTTTTATGAAGTTTAAAATGTGCCGTCGACAATTCTATTGCACTATATAAATATGAATATAAATACAAATATATATAAAGCAGTTAATATTCTATTATCGTTATATGTATTTATTATGTATTTATTTATTTATTTATTGATATATTATTATTATGTATTGCAAATACTTACATATATTTACTAAGAAATTATTTATAAATTTAATACAAAAAAACGAAAATAAATTTTAAAAAGCAATTAACTTTCGTAAATGCTACCGGACCGTTTTACGGAGATTTTGCAATGATAATGAAATTTATTCAAAAATTAAGTATTAAAATCTTTGCATAATTTAAAATATTTAAAAACCGGAAAAACTTCTAGTTAAATGGAAAGATCTCAAACAAATATTATCAGTAGCAAATTTGTTTACTAAAAAATGATAGATTTTATTGTTCAAGCTTTATTATTTCTTTGATTATAAACTGAATTTCAACAATAAATTTGAAAAAATATAATTTTTGATTGATTTTTAATTATAATTTTAAAAAGAATCCCAAATATATCATTAATATAACTAAAGTAAAAAGTGAAAATTTAGTTGGTTTTGAAGCTAATTTGAAAAAATTATCATGATAATAAAGCAATTAAGTCAAAATTAGCAAAATTTATCAATAAATTAAAATTGTGTGTAATAAATTTTATATTCTCCTTTGATATCATGACCTAATGACATATATTTTCTTTCTTTAAAAAAAGACTTCGAGGGTAATAATTTATAGTATACTACTAAATTTTAAAAATAATTTTAAATTAAATAAATTTAAAAAGAAATTTAAATTCCATTTTGTTTTAAAAAAGATTATTTATAAATTACTTTAAGCAAAAATATATAGTGAGAGTTAATGAATGAGAAAAGGAAAAAATAGTTTTGATTGAGATGAATGAGAAAAGGAAAAAATAGTTTTGATTGATCACAATTCTTGTATATTTATTGAAATTGATGAAATGAAATTTGATAGAAAGTATGTTCTTAATTTAATGTAATGATAAAAATATAAAATTAAAATTTATAAAACATTAATAGACCATAAATTACATTATTCTTAAAAGCAAGAAAAGTCGAGTTAAAAAATAACTTGACCAACACATTTTTACTTTGTAGTATAGGACATTAAGATAATAAAAAAATTAAATACCGTATTTCCTATATTAGAGCCCCACCCTCTGTTAGAGCCCCACCCTTTAATACAGCCCCACTTTGGAGGGTAGTTGAAAAATAGAGCCCCACCCTCAATTAGAGCCCCACCCCTAATACAGCCCCACCTAAAAATATTGGAGGAAAAATAAAAAATATCCCAATAATTTTTAAGATTATTAAGAGTTAAGGAAATAAAGGGCCATGGGGATATAAGGATTAAGGGAAATATGAGGGATTAACTAAGGGGAAAAGGAAGAGATATAGTGGGTATTCCTTTTATCCCCGATAGATATCCCTTATATCACCGATATCCCTCTTCACAAAAAAATCCCTTCATATGCCTACTAATACCTCATTCAAAATATCACTCTTAACCCCGCTAAATCTCTCAATATAAAATTAATCCTCTGATATTCCCCATAATCCCTTAAAATCGCTTGTATACCTATATATGATCCATCAATGTCAAATACAAGTCCCCTAATATTCCCTTTAATCCGTCAAAATCTACAAATATTTTATAATTAATCTTACCCTCATTGAACTATTGCGATTATTTCGTTACTCATTGCTTATAAAATTTTAATTTTTTTGAAAAATTGAAAAATATCGATTGTCTTTCGATATTTTTTGGTTTTATCAACCAACCCCTCCGGCCTATCTCTAGTTGCAATGGATATAATAAATGGGATTCTATCTCAAAAGAGGGTTGAAAAATAGAGCCCCACCCTCAATTAGAGCCCCACCCTTTAATACAGCCCCACCTTGGAGGATAGTTGAAAAATAGAGCCCCATGGGGCTCTAATATAGGAAATACGGTATAACTTTTTAAAATATTTTATTAAAATATTCCCAAACACCGATGAGGAGGAAAAAGAAGAAGATTACATACTATAAATCAAAATAAAAATTACTGAAAAACTAATATTTTGATAAAGATCGGTCTAAACTAATAATGGCTTAAATTAATTTGAAACATTTGAAATCTTTTTTAAGTTTTCGAAAGCATAAAAAATATTTCTTTTTATTAAAACGCAAATAAAAGATTCTTACAACAAAACGAGTTGTTCACAAATAAAAAATGTGCAATTATGTAGAAATGATAATAAAAATATAAAATATATTAAATAGTATATATATGGTTTGATTTTTTGATTGATTTTTGATTTTGATTATTTTTCTCTTTTTCTCCTCTTTTTAGTTTTTTTAAATTTTCTTCTCAAATTTTAGAATTTTTAGATTTTAAAAAATTATATTTATTCTAAAAAATGGTAAAACAAGCCAAGCTAAAACTACAACAAAAACATTCAAACATTAAAAACATAAAACATTTAAATGCGAATTTAGTGAAACTTAATTCGACTAAAAGTTTGTGGTAAAATATATAAATGAAATTACTCTATATTTTAAAATTAAATCTTTTACTATCAAGTTTATATATCAAATAAAACTTTTTATTTGTATGGAAGTCATAATTATATAAAAATGATATTATTATAAATAATTAATAATAATAAATATAAAATGGTGGAGCTGACTTTGTAGTGATGAATCGAAATTCAATTTATGTAATACTGATGGTATAAATACAAATATGTGTAATTATTTTAATATTGAAAAGTATAAATTAGAAAAAATTAAATATTATTAATATTAATTAAATACTAATATATTTTATTATGAAATTATTCCGTTTACCTCCGTGCATCTAAAAATCTTTGTATAATTTAAAATATTTATGTAGCTATCTAGCGATTCAATTTTAATAAATTTTTATTTTTTCAATTTTAAGTTCAGCCAATCACAGCACCTCCTCCCAAGCACCAACAAAAAGAACGCCCATAAAGAAAAGAACAGATATCCCTTCTTTTACCCATTCTCATTCTTCTTTTTTTATATTGCTCGTTTAAAGAAAATAAATATTTGTGCTTAGTACTTGTGTTTTTGTGTTGTGTCATAACTAGGAAAAGTAAAGCCAAGCTTTACTTTATAGGTCAAAATAACAGTGGTCAAAATAACATTTACACTTTTTATTATTATTAAAAAATAATCTAAGTATTTTATATAAATTTTATCTTTTTTTATTTATAATTACCCTTTATATTTGTTTTAATAGAATTCTAATTGTTTGAATCTAGTAAATTGAATTAAATTAATTTAAATTCAATTATTATTATTAAAATTAAATTATAAAACGACTAAAATTGCTATTTTGAAAAAATATATTTAAGAAAAATTTAAATGAAATTAAATAAAATTCATTATTTAAAAAGAATTATCACTTTAAACTGCAAGAGAAGTAGTAGAACTAACTTCGACACACCAATTTCAGAAAAAGACAACAAAATAATATTTCTATAATCATAAAATAAAATTTATATAGCATCTTGACTTTGAATAAGTTAAGATGCTATAAAATATAATAAATATATAGGATTAAATAATTTAAATTTTAAATAATTAAAAATAAATAGGAATAATAATCTACAAAAGAAAAACATAATTTGCTCAAAATTTATGATCAAAGATTTACCACCTGAACCGGAAGTACATTTGTAATAATAATAACGGTCTAAATTTAAAAGTTAAATAAATATGGTTAACTATAATAAAATTTAAACATGTAATAAGTAAAAAGTTAAAGATTTTATAAGAACTGATAATAAGTATTTTAAATATGCAAAACTATAACAATAAAAAAACAATCAACAAAGTGAAACCGATATGTATTTAATTAAAATATACTTTAAATATTAGAAAAAAGAAAGAATTAAAGGACCATATAAATGTGAATATAAATATAAAAATGTATACTTTTTGTAAATAATATTTAATAACTAAAAAACAAAATACAAAAGATTTTGTATTTTCTTCCTCTGGGGCCAATCAATCTTTCTTTAAAAAAGACCTTCGAGAGTAATAATTTATAGTATACTACTGAATTTTAAAAATAATTTTAATTTAAATAAATTTAAAAAGAAATTTAAATTCCATTTTGTTTTAAAAAAGATGATTTATCAATTACTTGAAGCAAAAATATATAGATATTACATAATATGTCAGAGTTAATGAATGAGAAAAGGAAGAAAATAGTTAAAAAAAAGAAGAAAATAGTAAATAAAAAAAATTTTTCCTTTAAAGACAAAGGAAAATAACAGTTTGTTTATTCAGGTGTAAATTTGTTTATTCAGGTTTTAATCATTGGAATTTGAGAATAAATTAAATAATTAAAATTATTTAATTTTAATTAAAATTACTTTCAACAATAAGACTACAAAATTTTATTTTTAAAATGAAAATTTATTAATAAAATTATGAATTAATATGTTAAATGAAAATTTGCTAAGAGCTTTTCATTAAAATTGAATTTATAAAAATAAAAAATGATAAATGAAAATATCTAGAATAAAAGAAAAATACCTAGTAATGAAAATACCTAGTATAAAATAAAAATATAGTTAAAATTTATTAAAACATTTATAAACATTAAATTATTTCAGAAAATGAATGCCCAGCAGATAAGATTGACCGAGATTGGCTTTAAGATTGGCTTTAATTAAATATTTTAGTTTAAAAATTAATATTAGAAACAAAAGAAATAAGGAATTAAATTACCATGTAAATGTGAATATAAATTACAAATATGTATAATTTTTCTAGTATTAAAAATTATAAAATAAAAGATATTAAAAATTAAATACATATTATTAATATTAATTAATATATAAAACCCAATATTCACATACAAGCTATTTCCAATTTGAGAAAAAAACAACCCTTTGTAAGCATATTAATTCAATATAAATAATAAAATTACTTTAATTTTTTAGTGGATTACAACGTTAAAGCTCAATGAGGAGATTGTTAGAATTGTTTTAGAGGAAAATGTTATTTAACTTAATCTTTTATAAAAAATCTTATTTTTAGGCAAATCAATTGATGAAAATATGGTTGAAAATTATAGAATATCTTCACACAAAGCTGTTTCTATAAAAATGGCTTTTCTTTTTTAGAAAACCATTACATTATAAACATGATCACCGGTTTTTTCAATTTTTATTATTTTTAATTTTAAACTTAAAATCAACAATTTTTTACATAGTTTTATATATATAATTTTACATATGCATATTTAAAAAATATTTTGTTAAATATTGTTAAATTTTAAAAATTTTGTGATTTAAATTAATTATAAAAGAATTTATTGATTCGAAAACAACAAAATATTAATAATTTTATATAGCTACAGGTACAAAGTTATAATAGTATCCAGAACTGCATTTGTAATAATTAATTAATAATAATTAAAAAATTTTTTAATAATAAAAAATTTTTGTCTCTACTACTTGACAAGGCTACCACAAATGATTACTATAATAAATTAAAAAATAATTAAAAATAATTTTTTCTATTAATTAATCAATAAAATTAATAGATTCTCAACACTCTGGAAAATTTATTAATTGTTACAATAAGGTACCGGACCTGAATTGTTGAAGAAGAATGAATTTGATTCTTCAATACGACATGACCAATGTTCTTATTTATGCAAAAATAAAATCAAGCGAGAACCAGAAGATGAAGATGATTTTTATAACCATAAAATAAATTGAAAATAAATAAAAATATGTAATAATCTAAACAAGAAAAACCTAATTTGCTCTATATTTCTCATTAAGGATATTCAGGATGATCCAGAAATACATTTGTAATAATACATCGTGCTAAATTTATAATTAAAAGACATATAAATGACGATAATAAAATTAAAATATGTAAAAATTAAAAGTAAAAGATTTTATAAGAAGAATCGATAAAAATTATTATAAATATGCAAAACAATAACAATAAAAAACAATTTCATAAGAGTAACACTTCATATCTTCTAATTCAAAACTTTGCATTCCTCCTTGGGTTATAAACAATGAATCAACTGGTTGCTCATATTATCAAAAAATTAAAATATTAAATTATTTAAATTAGTCAATGACCGAAAATGTTCAATTTTTTCATGTATTTTTAAATAACTTTAAGCATTTAATAAGATTAACCAAGATGTGATTTAATAATGCTAATTAATTAATAACTAAAATATTACAAACTCAACAATTTGATTTGATTGAATGAGACCACACTAGTAATCACATAATTACTCATAAAATAAATTTTCAATTTAATTCCTCATTTGAAAAATTAACTAATAGGGCGAAAATGATGTAGAAGATGATGTAGAAGATTTGTTCATCGGCAGTTATCACATTTGGGAGGCACACTTATGTTTAAATTAAGATATAAATAAATAAATCTTTATTAAACAAACCATTATTAATAATTTGGAATGGTTTATTATCATTCTTATTCGATTATTATTCGACCCGATCATAACAGATTTATGCCTATACGTACAAAACTTTTAAAAGCGCATATAAAATTAATTGGTCTGCTATTAAATGTTAGAAAGACAGGAAAAATTAAAATAACGATATTACTTAAAATCAACAAGTGTTGATTCTAGGTTTTGCGATAAAAATAGGTAGGTAATATTAAAAAATAAAAATTTGGCATCAATTAAACAAATGTTTAAAAAAATTAATAAATGTAGTAAAAAAATAAAATTGAAGTAAAAAGGTAAAATTTACAAAGAAAAGTACACTTTTCAAAAATTAAATTGGATGATAAAAAATAAAAATATTTAGTTTTCAAAATACTTTAAGAAGTATAACATAAATAGTATTTGATTTTTAATTAAAAATTTTATAAATTAATATAGTATAAATATTAAACTATGTGATTATAAGAGTATAATTTGGATACTAATAGTCGGTCAAATTTTGGATTAAATCAGAATTAAGAAAAAAAGTTATACCTAATAATTTTTAACCTTTAATCACGTATATTTATTCTATTCGATATGGACTACTATTTTAGCATTTATTATAAATATTAAAAATATTAAATTAATATACCTAAATTAGGGTTGCCGTTTTCGAGTCGGGCCGACGGTCGAGGCATTTTTTTTCGGGCTTGTTTTTATCGAGTCGGGCCGGTACGAGTCTTTTTCGGGCCTTACTTTATCGAGTCGGGCCGATACGAGTCTTTTTCGGGCCTAACTTTATCGAGTCGGGCCGGAACGAGTCACTTTCGGGCCTGACTTTATCGAGTCGGGCATCGAGACATTTTCGAGTCTTTTTTTAAAAGATTTATTTAAAAATAATTAGTGGATTTGGAGGGATATCTGTGAATTAAAAGGTATATCGATGGATCTGGAGGGTAAAGGAAGGGCTGAAGAGAATTTAAATGGATATCAGTGGATTTGAGGGATTAAGGTGATATAAATTATCGGAGGATTGGTGTGAGATATTGCTAGATTTGGTTTTATTAAAGGAGATCAGATGATTAAGGGAATTAGGATCGCGTTAATCATATTGTGCGTTAATCACCAAATCCCTTAATAAAATCCCAGTGTACCATGATTGGTCTATTCGTATTTAGATAAGGGCTTACTGGAAAGTCAGGAAACCAGATTTCTTCTATTTTTAGCGCCGCAGGCGAAAATTTTGAGAATTTTGGACTCCCTGGATACGCCCTTGACTTAATCTCTCAAACCGCCTTATATTCCCAGATTACACCTTATATCCCGGATGGTGGCAAAATTATCCCGGATGGTGGCAAACGCAGGCAAAAATTTTGAGATATTCGGAGGGCTAAGGACCAAATTTTTTCCTATTTCAGCGCCGCAGGCGAAAATTTTTCGAATTTTGGAAGGCCAAGGAGCCAGATTTCTCCCATTTTTGTCCACAAATCTGGTAAAAATATTATCGAGTCTTGTTCGAGTCGGGCCGACTTTTTCCGAGACGATTTTTTTCGGGCCTGTTTTTATCGAGTCGGGCCGGTACGAGTCACTTTCGGGCCTAACTTTATCGAGTCGGGCCGTTACGAGTCTTTTTCGGGCCCAACTTTATCGAGTCGGGCCGGTACGAGACTTTTTCGGGCCAAACATCGAGGCATGACTCGATCTTTCGGTCCGAGTCAGTCCATTTTGGCAACCCTATACCTAATGGAAAAAAAAATAAAAATCTGTAGAGAAAATTTTATTTTTCTTTGATTGCTTAAATATAAGAAAATTTAATTTTTAATAAGTTTTTGCCGAAGTTTTTTTTAACAAAATAAAACTATATTGATTTCAATTTTATAATATTAAGCAATATAATTTTCAGGAATTATAAACAATAAAGAAATAAAATGTCAATAAACTGTAAAATTATAAATATATGTATTTGTGTATAAGATTTCATCTGTTTATTACATTAATATTCGAATATAAAAGCCAACCCACACATGGAATGTTTAAATATATTTTAATTGTTACGAAAGTAAATTAAAATAATTAAATGTACAAAATATTTATAAATTAGTTCTGATTGTCATAAGAAAATGTATTTAGTGCCATACAAACTATGTAAAATGTTACTCAGCAAATTAACGCCACAACATGTAGAAAATATGCAAGAACAACTGCAAATTTCAAAAAAGTTTGAAAATTGTTTTTTTGTTATGTTAAAATAATATAAAATTATTTAGATATTAAATAGACTCTCCAATAAAAAAGCGGTGAATTAAGACAAAACAAATTTTTTATTAATGATGAATATATACATAATTTTCTAAATAAAAAATTCTCTTAGGCCTAAATTGAATTATACTGAGCTTCAATATAATATAAAAAATGTCGCAGAATCAAAAATAATTTTGATTAATATTGTATTTGGCCCACATTCTTTTCTATTTACATTTTTAATGTATTTCAATGAAATTTTGGACCACTTTTTGGCCCTCTCCAATTAAAATTAACCAATAATCATATATATATTTAATTTGTGTTTTATAATTTAATGTGTTCGCTCCCTATTTTGGCCTATTTTTTATATATATAATTAATCGATGTCAAATTCAGTCACTAAAAAGATTGTAATAATTATGACATCATCTATCAACAATCCCACAAACTGCGGAACTACGTTTTTAAAGAAATCGTAAACAAATTATCATCAATTAATTATATGCCTAGTATCAAAATGTAATTAAACTTTTAACGACAATATAAAGCAAATTTAAACTAGATAATAACGTTATAAATAATTTTTAAAATATTTACATTTTGGATAAAAAATAATGTCCATCAAATTTATCTATTATTTACCACCTGATCCGGAAGTACATTTGTAATAATAATAACGGTCTAAATTTCTAATTTAAATATGATTAACTATAATAAAATTTAAACATGTAATAAGTAAAAAGTTGTAGATTTTATAAGAATTGATATCTAGTCAGAAATATGTCATAATCAAAACATTTCATTAATATATTTTATAGTCCTTGTAAAAAATTATTTAAATAGAACATATTCTTGATCATGAATAAATATTAGCAAAGTTCAGTGATTATATTGTACAAGACTAAATGGTAATTTTATCAAAAATAAAGTTGCTATAATTATATAACTAGTTTGATTAATTTTTAAATTAACCATGAAAAGAATTCCAGAAATTTTATTGTATAACGAAAATAAAAAATCATTGGCCAAATTTATAATCTTTAAGAGTTATTTGGAATGGTTTACATTATATATATTTTTATTATATAATTTAAATACAAAAAATCTTAAAATTACAAAGTCAATGGTAAATTTACATTTGATTGGAAACAAAAACAAAGTCCCCTGTGATGAAATTCGCAGAGAGGAATGGGTAAATATCAATTGTAGATTTAAAAAATACTTCAATTATCAGGAATTGTTAAGCTATTGTGTTGGCCCAGGAGGAAATCTACGATATATTTATTGTATTTGTATTTAATTAAAAAGTATATTTACATTCTTATTTATTTTACTTATATTATTAAAATTGATTTATAAAACGACTACAAAATTTTATTTTGTTAGAGGAAAATTTAAGTGAAAATTATCCATTATTCATCATTTTAAAAGTAATAACAATCGGCACGTGAAGTGTAGAATTATATTTAAACACGTCAATTACAGAAAACCAAAACTGATAACCATAAAAAATATTGGCAGTATATGAAAGTAAGGGCGGCATACAATTTTTTCCATATTCCTAAAAATGTTTATTTTTCTTATATTTTTCTCTCTATTTTTGATTTGTGCCGTAAGGTTATAATCGCAATAGGATTATTTTTCTTATAACTTGTGTGTGTGACCGATGTGTGTCCGTGTTGTCCGGGACCGAGTGTGTCCGTGTTGTCCGGGACCATGTGTGTCCGTGTTGTCCGGGACCATGTGTGTCCGTGTTGTCCGGGACCGTGTGTGTTCGTGTTGTCCGGGACCGTGTGTGTCCGTGTTGTCCGGGACCGTGTGTGTCCGTGTTGTCCGGGACCGTGTGTGTCCGTGTTGTCCGGGACCGTGTGTGTCCGTGTTGTCCGGGACCGTGTGTGTCCGTGTTGTCCGGGACCGTGTGTGTCCGTGTTGTCCGGGACCGTGTGTGTCCGTGTTGTCCGGGACCGTGTGTGTCCGTGTTGTCCGGGACCGTGTGTGTCCGTGTTGTCCGGGACCGTGTGTGTCCGTGTTGTCCGGGACCGTGTGTGTCCGTGTTGTCCGGGACCGTGTGTGTCCGTGTTGTTCGGGAACGATGTGTTCGTGTGTGTTTGTGTCCGTGTTGTCCGGGACCGATGTGTGTCCGTGACCGTGTAGGTCCGGCAACACGGGCACAAACGGTCCACTTCGGTCACACACACACGGACACACATCGGTCACGGACACCACATACAAACACACACACACGGACACATATCGTTCCCTGACAAAACGGAAAAATAATCATTTTGCGTTTATAACCTTACGGCACAAATCAAAAATTGAGAGAAAAATATAAGAAAAATAAATATTTTTAGGAATATGGAAAAAATTGGATGCCGCCCTTACTTTCAGATAGGGTCAAAATATTTATATTTCTTGTCTTTGAATAAGTTAAGATGTTATATATTATAATAAATTAAATAAGATTATGCATTTTAAATTTTAAATAATTAAAAATAAATATGAATAATAATCTAAACAAGAAAAAGATAATTTGCTCTAAATTTTTATTTAAAATTTACCGAATGATCCAGAACTACATTTGAAATAATAACAGCTAAATTTATAATTTAAATAAATATTGTTAACGAAAATAAAATGTAAATATGTAATAGAGGAAAGGGCAGAGCAAAAAATGCTTTATTTAATCAAAGAGAAAAGAAAGGATAAATCAATTTTCTACATTTTTACTTCAATTAATAAAGATGATAAATTAAAATTAGTTTAAAGAATTTATTTAAAAAATTATATTTGGAAAAAATTAATTAATTAAATTTAAATTACTGATAATAAAAATACAGCCCAAAGAATGAAAATATAAAAAGTTTAAAAATTCCTTTAGTCATAAATATGACATAATTAGAACTTTTCATTAATATATTTTATAATCCTTTTAAGAAATTATTTAACTAAAGCTTGTTCTTGATCAAAAGACCCGTGATTCATTTTTTACAAAATTTTATTTATATATAATAAACTTTAAATGTACCCGAATAATTATCAATAAATTTAAATTAATTCTATTTACTTTTCGTGATTTAAAATATATATTTTCTAGCCTATTATTGCTTAAAACCAACCAACTGTTATATAAAATTTTTATTTCTCTCTCCTAAAATAATACACATGGCTAAAATTTTATTAAACTATATATTTGTCCTATTGTTTAGTAGCCCAATATTTTTCTATTTTACAAAGAAAACTTTAATTGCATTTTTTATACCCATTACTCTTTCAACATGTAATAATTAAAAAAAGTAAAAAATTCTGTAAAAAGAATTGATAAAAATTATCTTGAATATGCAAAACTATAGCAATAAAAACAATCTAAACGAAGTAAAACCGATAATTATTTAATTAAAATATACTTAAAATTGATATTTAAAACAAAGAATAAGAAAGATTTAAAGAACTATATAAATTTGAATATAAACACAAATATGTATAAAATAGTTATGAAAATAAAAAATAAATATACGTATACATACATGTATATACAAAGTTATTTGTCAATATAAAGATATGCTTGCAACAACAACGTCATCATCAAATCGCAGAAATTGGTCCTGGTATTGAAAAAACACTAACAGGGCATGTAGAATTTAGAAAAATAGAATTTTGGTTCACAGCAACACGATTTGCAACTAAAAAAGTTTTAAATGAGGATTGTAACTCAACATTCTGGTAAAAAAATTTTATTTTTTATTAAAAAATATTACATTCAAAGTAAAATAAAATTAAATTTATTGTAAAATAAAATTATATTTTATATAATTTTTAGTAATATTTTACCTGGTGAAAAAATTACTGAAATTATAAAATAAAAATTTAAATTGAAATTTACACACTGGGGCGAATATGATTTTATCAACAAGTATGCTGCGAAAGTAAATATTAAAAAAGAATCTCTATGTCGATACGGAAAAAAGCTTTTAAATTGGAAATATTAAAAAATTCAAAAACTTTTTCTTAATAAAATATAATTTTTTAATAAAAATAAATAAGATAGTCGGCGCTGTTCTAAAGAAAGCATCCTGCTTCTCAGAAATGACTTTAGGAAAATTATAAAATAAGATAAAACAAATCTATAATTATAAAAAAATATATTGTTAAATTAAAATATAAATTACCACCGAGTGAGTTTAAATCATGAAATATAAATAATACTTGTTTTAAATGAAATTAATTAATATATGTAAATTAAATTGATTCAGCATTAAACAAATCGAGATATTTAAAAGATTTTGTGAAATGAACTGAAATTACAGAAAGTGTGGGGAACTATCTGGAAACAAGGAGAACTTGATTTCATTATAATAAAGAGATTTTATTTAATTTTATCTACTTTATTTAAGCAAAAATAAAATTACCTATATGTGCTAAAATCATATATTAAATAATAAATTAAAATATGTATATTTTGAAAAAACAATCTTTTA
Organism: Meloidogyne enterolobii; assembly: GCA_963681835.1. Classification (NCBI taxonomy): domain Eukaryota; kingdom Metazoa; phylum Nematoda; class Chromadorea; order Rhabditida; family Meloidogynidae; genus Meloidogyne; species Meloidogyne enterolobii. The sequence goes on from CAVMJV010000007.1 coordinate 1,164,455, forward strand.
AATTGTATATAATTAGAAACATTATTTAACTTTTATAACTATATTTAAAAGTTATTAATAAAATTAATAAAAGAATTATTGTATAATATCTTGAATTAATATTTTTTCTAAACAAATTATTTCAATATATCAAATTGTAAAATTTAAATTTTTAAGTACAAATAAGATAAAAGCTAATTTAAAATTATAAAAAAATAAGATAGCTTTAAGAATAATTAAAAATAAACTTGTCATTATAATGATAATATATAGTTAAATTAGAACATAAATTACATCCGAGTGAGTTTATATCAAGAAATATAAATAAATAATGCTTGCTTTAAATGAATAATTAATATAAAATAAATTGATTCAGAATTAAACAACCCTAGAGTGGATTTTCAAACTGCACTGACGAATATAAATCTCTGAACAATTGGCCAATCAATTTGTATAATTACAAGTAGTAAAATTTATTAGTTAATTTTTAAATTAATAAAAAAATTTAGTTTATTTAATAAGTTAAAATATAATAAATTTTTAAAACATACCAAATTTTTAAAGAAAAATATACATAACAGCTATCTAATGTATAAATAATTTTATAAATATTTTATAATACTTTAAAGTAAAAATAAAAACTTGAATAATAATAATGTATAATAATTTATTACAATAAGTCTTCTGTGGAAGTGAAACAACGTGTAGATTAACACAAATATAATTTTATTAAAAATTATTTTTACAAACAAAAAATCTTCCAAAAGAATAAATTAAACAATTGTTTCTCAATACAACGAGAAAGCAATTGATTGGCCAAGAGAGAAAGAATTTGAATCAAAACTATTAAAATAAATTTTTATACGTCATGAAGATGAGAATAAAGTTAGATTGGAAAGTCACAAAAATCCTATATATAATTTTAGAATGCTCTGTCTGTCTGTCCGAAGCTTTGAATTTTGCTGTGTTTGGCGTTGTGTTTAATTTTTATTTAAAAATGACAAAATATCCCAAAATTGAAAATAGTATGTGTTTAGAGAAGTAAAGAAAGAATGTGAATTTTTTAGAATTTCTTTTTATTTTTTTTGCTGTAATTTTTTATTTTTTTGTTTTTAATTGTATTAGAATGTGTTTTGATTGCTTTTTAAATTTGTTTTTTAGAAAGAAAAATAGTGTGTATTTGGGGAAGTAAAGAAAGAATGTGAATTTTTTAGAAGTTGGTTTGGTTTTTTTGGAAATTTCTTATTTTTTTAGGTTTTTGGGCTTTTTCTTTTAATCAATTTTTTAAGTTTTATTTTGTTGTTCGTCTATAGAAGAGTGAGGGAAGAGTTTCAGTAATGTGAAAAGAAAATGGTTCCGTAAATGGGTGAAAAGAGTGAAATGGTTGAAATAATGGTGAGCGAAAATGGTCGCGTAAATGGGTAAGAAAGGTCTGGAAATGGTTGGAATAATGGTGAGCAAAAAGGGTCGGATGAGGGTCCCGTAACTGGGTGAAATAGGTCCGGAAATGGTTGGAATAATGGTGAGCGAAAACGGTCCCAAAAATTGGTGAAAAGGGTCTAGCGATGGTTTGAATAATGGTAAGCGAAAATGGTCCCGTAAATGGGTAAAAAGGGTTTGGAAATGGTTAGAATATTGGTGAGCAGAGCAAAAAGGGTCCGTAACTGGTTAAAAAGGGTCCGGAAATGGTTGGAATAATGATAAGCGAAAAGGGTCCCGTAACTGTGTGAAATAGGTCTGGCAACAGTTGGAATAATGTTGAGCGAAAATGTATGAAAAGGTTCTGGCGATGGCTGGAATAATGGCAAGCGAAAATGGTCCTCGTAAACGTGTGAAAAGGGTCTGACAATTGTGGGAAAAAGAGAGTTCGAGCAACAAGCAAGAGAAAAGTGTCCGTTAATGGCGTGAGAAAAGGATTCTTTAATAAATAAGATAAAAGAGCCCGTCAATAGAAAAAAGAATATAGTTTTCAATAGGCTCGAGAAACGTTTGCACAATGAGTGAAAAAACGGTAATGACTAAGATAGATGAGTGACATTGTTAATAGTTGAAAATTGATAGTTAATAGTTGAAAAATAGATATTAATAGTTAATAGTTGAAAGTTGAAAATCTTAGTTAATAGTTGAAATAGATATTAATAGTTGAAATAGATATTAATAGTTGAAATAGATATAAATAGTTGAAAGTTGAACATCTTAGTTAATAGTTAAATTATTGTTAATAGTTGAAAATTAATAGTTAATAGTTGAAAGTTGAAAATCTTAGTTAATAGTTAATAGTTGAAAGTTGAAAATCTTAGTTAATGTTAATAGTTGAAATAGATATTATTGTTAATAGTTGAGAGTTGAAAATCTTAGTTAATAGTTGATAATGTTTGGAATTGTAATGTTTAGAATTTGGCTGCGGAAGGGGCTCGCCCGAAAGGATCCCCCTCCGCTAGTATTTATAAAAGATGAAAATCAAATTTATAAACATAAAAGCTATATTATGAAATGAAATGGAAATCACCGATCTTGTAGAGCCTCAATTGTTTAAAAGGAAGAACATGATTCCATTTAATGAAAAGATTTTGTTTACTTTGACTACTTAATTTAAACAAAAATAAAATTACATAATTGCTTGGAGCATGTAAAAAATAATAAATTAATAAATTTGAAAAAAATGAATATTTAAAATGAAAATAATTACAAAAATTGTTTAATTTTTATAACTTTGTATATTTTGTAATAAAATATTAAACAAAATAGTTTATAGATAACGAGAATATGCTAATAATAGAAATTGACTAAATATTTGGATTTCATAAATAAGGAAAAATAACAATGAATATAATTTAAATCGGTAAATATAAACAGAAACCGTCTTTCAATTTTGTAATATTATTAATAAATCTATTAATTAAACTTTTATAAAACAATTTGAGTCTAAGAATAATTTAATGAAAATTACTTATAATTTATTATTCTAGAAAATTTTCACTTTAATCGGCAACAGAAGTGGTAGATCATCAATGAATCAACTGGACCCGCTTGTTATCAAGAAATTAGAAATATTAGAATAAATAATAAAAACTATTTTAAAATTATAATAAAATTAATATAGCTTTCAGAATAATTAATAAAATATTTGTATTATTATAATAATATATTGTCAAGAAGAAAAAGAAAAAAAATTAATTTAAAAAAATGAAAAAAATTAAATAATTAAATAATTGTATTATAATAATATATTATAATAATATATTGCTGAAAATGTAGAGGCAAAAAAAGTTGTTACTTCTTTGAAAAGGCGTGATATTGATACAATGGAAACTCCTGCAGTTCTTAGAGCAACAACTCTCGAAAATGTTCCAACACCTGTCCTGGCAAGACTGCCTAACAAAAAGGAAATTTTATTTATGTATTTCGTGGTATTTAATTTAAAATTGTTTGGACTCTTTCTATTTATTAAACAAAACAATTTATTTTTTGTTTATTACTTGACGCATTTTGTTATTACTTACATATAAATAATTTTATAAATATTTTAAAATACTTTAAATTAAAAATAAAAAAAAACTCTTGAATAATTTTTTAATAATTTATTCAATATATAAAAATAAAGTCTTCTGTAGAAATAAAACAAAAAAAACAATTAAATTACAAAACGACTACAAAATGCTATTTTGCAAAAAAAATAGATACCGTATTTACTCTATTATAGCCCCCCTCTCAATTAGACCCCCACCCTCCTTAATAAAGCCCCCGTTTCGAGGATGGTTAAAAAATAGAGCCCCCCGTCTCTATTAGAGCCCCATTCTTTACCAGAGCCCCCCTTTTTGTCAAATGTCAAATAAATAATTTAAGCAAAAATGTTGTTCCCGTTCCCTAGTCCCTCGTTATAGTCAGAGTCGCGCATGTTTCAATCATGTATGAATAACACAGTTTATAAAAAAATAGTAAATCGTACCCAATGGGGGAATATAGGGAGAGCTCTTCCATATAAGACTCGATGGATTGGCCAGCTGACAACTCTTTTGATGAATGAAGAAGTGATTTCCCTTTTCATATTCATTTAGGACGTACTTGTAGGCACCAGGAACGAGAAAAATTGCCGATTTCGAGAAACGAAATCAGGACGGCTGTTTCCCTGATATTCACCAATAGTGGCTCATTAATTCCCAACCTGTTCCCAATTAATAATAAATAAATTAAAATAAATAACTCATATCACTCCTGATCCTTGAAGCCCCTGATCTTCCAGATTACATTATTTCCTTCAGTCCTAACAAATTCCTAGATATACTTCGCACTCCACATTCCTCAACAATGGAATTCCAAAAATAATGGAACTAATTGAATGTTATCTTTTATCCAAAAAGTACATAAAACCCTAGCTTTATAACTTTAGAAGAAAAGGAAAACTGTTCATGCATTATCATGCAATACCTATCTTGTTTTTGTGCTAAAATTACAATTGATCTTAAAAGTTAGAATGTCTATAAATTAAATGAAAAACCTGTTCCTATTTTAAAAATAGGTTGAAAAGTACAGCCCTCGTCTCTATTAGAGCCCCCCTCCCTAATATAGCCCCCGTTTGGAGGAAGGTTGAAAAATAGAGCCCCATGGGGCTCTAATAGAGTAAATACGGTAATTTAATAGCGAGTTATTATTTTAATTCCCATCCATTACACAAATCCTTTTCATCTTTTTTCGTTTCCGATTTATTTTCGCTCTCACATTATAGCCTTTTCCTTAAGATTAGCCATCATTATAGCCCATCTTCCCTCCCACAATAAGAATTATATGCAGAATTATATGCAGTATGCTACACATAGAATTATATTTGGGCACACCTCAACACACATAAAAGCACAATTAATAACCATAAACGGATATTTATTTAACATCGAGACTATGTAAGTTAAGATGCCATATAAATATTATTAAAAATAAATTAAATAAGATTAAATAATTTAAATTTTAATAACTTGAAATTAAATAAGATTAATAATCTAAACAAATAAACAAAATTTGCTCTAAATTTTTAATTAAAGATATTCCTACAGATCCGAAACTACATTTCTAATAATAACAGCGAGCTATATTTATTATTAAAAAATATGGTTAACTATAATAAAATGTAAACATGTAATAAGTAAAATAAAGTTAGATTCTGTAAAAAGTATTGATAAAAATTATTTTAAATATGCAAACTTATAACAATAAAAATACAATTTCAACAAAGTAAAACCGATATTTATTTAATTAAAATATACTTTAAAAATTAATAATAAAAACAAAAAAAATTAAAAAACTATATAGATGTGAGTATAAATACAAATTTTTATAGTTTTTTTAATATTAAAAAGTATAAATTAAAAGATATTAAAAATTAAATATTAATATATTTTATTATGAGATTAGCCCGTATTATGAGATTAGCCCCCCCCCCCCCCCCACTTACTTATTTTATGCTGGGCATTGTTGTGATATAAATAATTAAATGTTAATAAAAACATAATAAATAAATAATAGAAACATAAATGTTTTTATTATGAAATTATTTATTTTAATATTAAAAAAAAGAAAAAAATTAAATTTTATAAAGCGATATCGGACAACATTTTCGGAAATTATGCAAAATGTAGTGTAATGTTTATTAATGAGATTGATTCAAAATATTAATAATAAAAATCTTTGTATAATTTAAAATATTTAAAAAACTTGAGAAAATAGAAATTTCAGAATTATTAAAAAATAAAATTGTCATTACTATAATAATATATTTTTAAATTAAAATATAAATTACCACCAAGTGAGATTAAATCATGAAATATAAATAATGCTTCTTTTAATTGAAATTAATTAATATAAATAAACCAAATATTTTATTAATATAACCATAGTAAAAAGTAAAAATAGTTGGTTTTAAAGAGAATGTGAAAAAAGCATCATAATCATAAAACAATTAAATCATAATTAAACACAATATATATATCCAATCGTAATCGAACGCCTTGAACCAGGGATATGTAATGTAAATAAATATTCTTATAAAAAATTGTCAATAAAAAAATTTATTATTTTTTAGTAAATTTTAATCTCCTTTGAAAATTTGAAATATATTTTTGGAATATGTTTTTGGAATATGATAATTTGGAATATGTTGTCCAAAAATAGAGAAATGAAAAGTAGCTTCAACAACTATGTGGATCGAGGTCCGATCGATATTCGATCTTGTTTTTTCGGAGGAAGAACTGGACCGCTTAAGACATTTTATTAAGTTAAGTGAACGGAAAATATTTTTAAATTATCAAATTACTATTTCTTAACAAGTCAAAATATTTAAAAAATCTGCGAAAATATGTAAATCCAGATAGATAATTTAATATTAATAAAATTTATTTATTGAAAGACTTCTTTAACTTCAGCGCCTCTATTAGCACCGACAAAGATGGGTAAACATTTTATTATGGAAACAAACGCAAGCATAGTAGCAATTGCAGTATGTTTATTACAATCAAATAATAAAGATGATAAATTAAAATTATTTTAAAGATATTTTTAAAAAATTATATTTAGAAAAATTAATTAAATTTTGATTATTGATATAAAAAAGTACAGCCCAAAAAATGTAAAATATAAAAAGTATTAATAAAAATTCCTTTAGTCAGAAATATGTCATAATTAGAACACGACATTAATATATTCTATAATCCTTGTAACAAATCATTTAAAAAGAAAATATTCTTGATCAAAAGAAAAGAATGAATAAATATCAGGAAAGTTCCGGGATATATTGCACAAGACAAATAGTAATTTTATCCAAAAATCAAGATGCTAAGTTATATAATTAGAGTTTGATTAATTTTTTAACTAACCATAAAAAGAATTCCAGAAATTTTATTGTATAACGAAAATAAAAAATATTGGCCAAATTTATAATCTTTAAGATTTATTTGGAATAATTTACATTATATTTATTTTATTATATTAATTTAAATACAACAAAATCTTAAATTTACAATGTCAATGGTAAATTTACACTTGATTGGAAACAAAAACAAGGTCCCCTGTGATGAAATTCGCGTAGAGGAATGGGTAAATATTAATTGTGGATTTAAAAAATACTTAAATTATCAGGAATTGTTAAGCTATTGTGGATTGGCCCAGGAGGAAATCTGCGATATATTTATTGTATATCTATTTAATTAAAAAGTATATTTACCTTCTTAGTTATTTTATCTAAAGATTTAGTATTATTATTTTTTGAACTTTATAAAAATTTTGGATAAGGAATTGAATAAAATTATATTTTTAAATGAAAATTTATTGATCAAATTATGATGAAATAAATTCAATGAAATGTCGTTCCAAAGAAATGACCTAAAGAAAATGACCATTTTTATTTGTATCTTTGTCAGTTTTATGCATTTCGTTTGTTTCCCTTTTAATTTGACTCAGTGCTATAAAAGCCCCTATCTCCTCCCCTAAAATGTTCTTTTCGCCTTTCATTCGTAATTTATTTAATTTTGTGGAAATAAAAATAAAAGCTTTGGGTTTGGCTTAATTTTGTATTTATTCTTTAATTTTAATTCAAATAAATTCTTCTACTCCCCGCATAAATAAGACACTAAATATTGTTATGAATTTTTAAATTAGCTAATCTGAAAATTTTTATTAAAATATGATTGATAAACAAATTCAATATGCAAACAAATTCTATATGCAATTTCAATATGCAATTCCTTTGCACATGAAAATTATTATTATTTATAATGTGACATTCGAAGAATTGGTTAGAAGTGACCCCATTTGGACAAAGCAAATTAATAATTCACTCAATCTTGTATTAAATTTTATAAGAATTCTAATAGTACAATGGGAAAAACTGAGTATCGAACAAAATATAAAAAATTGAGTTTTGAAAAAATATATTTTTATTCACACAAATAATTACTGGTTTAGCAAAATTACAAATAAAATAAAAACTAATCTAAAATTATTAAATAAATTAAAATATCTTTCGGAATAATTAAGAATACACTTTTCATTTTTATAATAATATGTAAAATGTTATATAAGTGTATGTATATAAGAAATAAATAAAAACAATTCTATATTGGTTCTCCAAGTTTGTGTAAGAACTCAGATCTTTAATTGGAATGTTGAGCTATTTCAGAAAGCGATGGGTATAATTTAAGAATTAACTAAAAAGAAAAAAAAGAATGGGGAAAAAGAAAAAGACTAAAAAAGAAAAAAAAGAAGAATACATGAAGCGATGAAAAAATGCTAACTTCAGCGCCGGTGTTAGCGCCGACGAAGATATGGAAACCATTTACTGTGGAAACACGCAAGTATCGTAGCAATTGCGGGATGTTTATTACAATTAAATAATAAATATGATAAAGTAAAATTATTTCAAAGAATTTATTTAAAAAATTATATTTCTAAAAAATTAATTAGATTTTGATTGCGGTAATAATAAAATACAGCCCAAAAAATGTAAAATATAAAAACTATTAAAAATTCCTTTAGTCAGAAATATGTGATGATTAGAACATTTCATTAATTTATTTTATAATCCTTGTTACGCATTATTTAACTAGAACTTGTCCTTGATCAAAAGAAAAGATTGAATAAATATCAGGAATGTTCCGTGAGTATATTGCTCACGACTAAATGTTAATTTTATCCAAAAATGAAGTTGCTAGAATTATATAATTAGTAGAGGGCGGATTTTTATGCATTAAAAAATGCAAAATATGCACTAAAATATGCATGAAAAAACACCAAAATATGCACGAAAATATGCAAGAAAAATACAATTTATAACTATAAATTTTAAATTAGTTTAGTCAAAAACATTCATAGACCTATTTTCATTAAGAATACACCCATTTTAAATTTATAGTTCGACAAAATGAGTATTTTTACGGTGTTGGACATTTTTTTCCTATAAATTTTAAATTAGTTTAGTCAAAAACATTCATAGACCTATTTTCATTAAGAATACACCCATTTTAAATGTATAGTTCACAAAATGAGTATTTTTACGGTGTTGGACATTTTGAGTTGAGGCGTTTTGGGTGTGTGACATTTTGGGGTGGGACATTTTTGGGTTGAGGCATTATGTGTATGGGTCATTTTTAGGAATTTTTTTCAGCTAAAAAATTTTTTTACAAAATTTGTAATTTTTACACTATTTTTCCTAAATTTTTACTAGAATTACATTTTTTGGCAGAATTTTTGGCAATTTTCGCGACATTTTCCCAAAAAACCTCAAAATATGCATTAAAATATGCATTATGCAGCATTTAAATACAACAAAATCTTAAATTTACAAAGTCATTGGTAAATTTACATTTGATTGGAAACAAAAACAATGTCCCCTGTGATGAAATTCGTGTAGAGGAATGGGTAAATATCAATTGTGGATTTAAAAATACTTAAATTATCAGGAATTGTTAAGCTATTGTGGATTGGCCCAGGAGGAATCTACGATATATTTATTGGGCTGCGCTTGGATTCGTCCCACATTGGATTTGTCCCCCTTGGATTCGTCTCCTTTGGATTCGTCCCCCTGAACAAAAACTATGGATTCGTCCCACTGTACAAAAACCCTGGATTCGTCCCCTTTGGATTCGTCCCCTTGGACAAAAACTTTGGATTCGTCCCACTAACTTAATAATCAATCTTTTGTTCTTTTTCCCGTTATGCTTTTGGAAATGAACTGATTTATTTTTTGTTTTAAGCATTTTCTTTGTTCTTTAGATGGTCCACCACAACAATTAGCAATAACCATCAACAATTATTAACGAAAAAAGATAATTTTTATGGAAAATTTAGAATTTTTTAATTTTTAAAAATTTTTAAATTTCTTCAATTTTCTTAATATCTCAAGACGGCGAGAATTCTACAATGAATGGCGAGGTTATTACTACAGATACAAGGTTTATTTTTTAGTTTTTTGGCTTTTTGAATTTTTTTATTTTCCCCATTACAAGGGAGAGTTATAGCCCCAGAAGCCCATTGGCCGTTATCCCTACGTATTTTTGCGGCCTTATTTGTCGAATTATATTTATTTATCGCTATAATATTTAGAATAAATTAAATGTGCTAATATTTAATTATCATTTTAATATCTCTAAAATGTCTTACCATGTTCTGAGAAGTTTTATCAATCGATGGGATATTGGAGATTACGTGGAGTGCTAATGCACAAAAATATGAAAAAATTCAGAAGAATTTATAGAACAAGTTGTCAGGAAACCAATCTGAACAATTAAGTTAATAGAAAAATTACACTTCAATGAATTTATTAATGAATTAAACAAATTACACAATTATATTTTACTATCAATGGTAAATTTACATTTGATTGGAAACAAAAAAAGTCCCCTGTGATGAAATTCGTGTAGAGGAATGGGTAAATATCATTGTGGATTTAAAAATACTTAAATTATCAGGAATTGTTGAGCTATTATGGATTGGCCCAAGACGTTTGTACGATATATTTATTGTATAATATAAAAAAATATAAAAAATACTCAATTACTACTCATCAATTTACATTCAAAAATAAATTTACATTTAAGACTTTCTCTCATCTGTTTCGTCATAAATATAGAACACTTACTATTTTATAAATATGTAGAATAAATTATATTTAAGGAAGCCAAACATTTAAAAAAAATATATATCCCGTTGAGGAGGGAGAGTCACAAATGACATTAATTTTTTTATTTTGTGCTAATTATTGGTTATGTCATGTGTTCTTTAGGGAAACAATAAGAAAAAAGGACACTCTTGCAACTTATTTTTTTATAATTCATGATTTATCAAGCTATGTTTTAAACAGCTCATCTTTTTAAAAAATATGTATGTATATCCTCTTTCTACAAAAATATAAAAAAATATATGTTTGAATATATCAAAAATTTTGATTATATTAAAAATTTAAATATGTTAAAAAATAATTTATTTTATAAAAAAGCATTAAAAATAATATTTTTATATTTTAATACTAAAACAACTCTGAAGATTTTTATACATACTTATTTTAATCATATGATGTTGAATTTCTTCATTAAAAATTCTTTTAAACAAATTTTATACAGGGTGCACCATAAGTAATTGGACACTTTTAAATTCCTTATAACTTTTTTTGTTATCAATATTTTTAATCGATTTTATGCTTATTTTTTAGCTCATTCAATTCTCTATTATGGCTAATCAACGTGATTCTATAATTTCACTTTTTTTGAAAAAAATTCAGTCCGCAAAATTTCACCTCTTTTGAATGTCCCAAAGAGCACTGTGCAATACACTTTCAAAAAATTCTGGTGAAAATTTTTTGGGAGAAAATTTTTTTGAAATTAATTTAGTAATGATGGCACAACTAAGAACTTACAAAAAAGTGGAAGACCGAGTACCGTCAGCACTTCCAAGAATATTAAAATGATCAAAAACTAGGTGCATCGCAATTCTCGACCCTCCATGAGAAAATTGGCCCGTGAAACCGGAATAAGTGAGATAACCGTCAGACGAATATCTAAAAATGAACCTGCGTTAATACCCTACAAAATCCAAAAAGCATAACTCCTAACAGAAAAAAACAAAAAAGTTAGGCTTGAAGGATGCAAACTGCTCCTCCAGTGGCCTCCACTTCGCCAAGATCGTTTACTATTTCGGGAAAAAAGAACTGCGGACTCAACAAAATATTAATAATTGAGTTTTAAAAACTTATTCATACAAAAATTACCGGTTCTAGCAGTATCACAAATAAGCTGAAAACTCTAAAATTATAAAAAAATTAAAATAGCTTTCAGAATAATTAAAAATACACTTGTCATTATTACAATAATATATTGTTAAATTAAAATATAAATTACCCCCGAGTGAGTTTAAATCATGGAATATAAATAATGCTTGTTTTAAATGAGATTAATTAATATAAAATAAATTGATTCAGCATTAAACAAACAGTATTATATAATATTAGGTAAGAAAAAATCAATAACTAATAGATCTTTCCAAACACTTTGGACGATTAATCAGAATAATTATAAGTAGTAACATTTATTAATAAATGAAGTACAAATCAAAATGTGAGTCAGGGATATGAATGTAAATAGATATTCTTATAAAAAAATTTTCAGTGCGAGATCATACAAATGTAGCATATGTAACTTTTGGTTGATCAAAATGTTTATGTAGAGCTCTTTACCTTTATAATAATTTCGCAAAACAGTTTAGTGCTATAAGAGTAATTATATAACTAATAAAATTTATTAGTTAATTTCTAAATTAATAAAAAATTGTTTATTTAATAACGCTAAAATAAAATAGTTGTTTTAAAGAAAAATATAATAACAACTATTTAATAATATATAAATAGTTTTATTCACACAAATAATTACTGGTTTAGCAAAATTACAAATAAAATAAAAACTAATCTAAAATTATTAAATAAATTAAAATATCTTTCGGAATAATTAAGAATACACTTTTCATTTTTATAATAATATGTAAAATGTTATATAAGTGTATGTATATAAGAAATAAATAAAAACAATTCTATATTGGTTCTCCAAGTTTGTGTAAGAACTCAGATCTTTAATTGGAATGTTGAGCTATTTCAGAAAGCGATGGGTATAATTTAAGAATTAACTAAAAAGAAAAAAAAGAATGGGGAAAAAGAAAAAGACTAAAAAAGAAAAAAAAGAAGAATACATGAAGCGATGAAAAAATGCTAACTTCAGCGCCGGTGTTAGCGCCGACGAAGATATGGAAACCATTTACTGTGGAAACACGCAAGTATCGTAGCAATTGCGGGATGTTTATTACAATTAAATAATAAATATGATAAAGTAAAATTATTTCAAAGAATTTATTTAAAAAATTATATTTCTAAAAAATTAATTAGATTTTGATTGCGGTAATAATAAAATACAGCCCAAAAAATGTAAAATATAAAAACTATTAAAAATTCCTTTAGTCAGAAATATGTGATGATTAGAACATTTCATTAATTTATTTTATAATCCTTGTTACGCATTATTTAACTAGAACTTGTCCTTGATCAAAAGAAAAGATTGAATAAATATCAGGAATGTTCCGTGAGTATATTGCTCACGACTAAATGTTAATTTTATCCAAAAATGAAGTTGCTAGAATTATATAATTAGTAGAGGGCGGATTTTTATGCATTAAAAAATGCAAAATATGCACTAAAATATGCATGAAAAAACACCAAAATATGCACGAAAATATGCAAGAAAAATACAATTTATAACTATAAATTTTAAATTAGTTTAGTCAAAAACATTCATAGACCTATTTTCATTAAGAATACACCCATTTTAAATTTATAGTTCGACAAAATGAGTATTTTTACGGTGTTGGACATTTTTTTCCTATAAATTTTAAATTAGTTTAGTCAAAAACATTCATAGACCTATTTTCATTAAGAATACACCCATTTTAAATGTATAGTTCACAAAATGAGTATTTTTACGGTGTTGGACATTTTGAGTTGAGGCGTTTTGGGTGTGTGACATTTTGGGGTGGGACATTTTTGGGTTGAGGCATTATGTGTATGGGTCATTTTTAGGAATTTTTTTCAGCTAAAAAATTTTTTTACAAAATTTGTAATTTTTACACTATTTTTCCTAAATTTTTACTAGAATTACATTTTTTGGCAGAATTTTTGGCAATTTTCGCGACATTTTCCCAAAAAACCTCAAAATATGCATTAAAATATGCATTATGCAGCATTTAAATACAACAAAATCTTAAATTTACAAAGTCATTGGTAAATTTACATTTGATTGGAAACAAAAACAATGTCCCCTGTGATGAAATTCGTGTAGAGGAATGGGTAAATATCAATTGTGGATTTAAAAATACTTAAATTATCAGGAATTGTTAAGCTATTGTGGATTGGCCCAGGAGGAATCTACGATATATTTATTGGGCTGCGCTTGGATTCGTCCCACATTGGATTTGTCCCCCTTGGATTCGTCTCCTTTGGATTCGTCCCCCTGAACAAAAACTATGGATTCGTCCCACTGTACAAAAACCCTGGATTCGTCCCCTTTGGATTCGTCCCCTTGGACAAAAACTTTGGATTCGTCCCACTAACTTAATAATCAATCTTTTGTTCTTTTTCCCGTTATGCTTTTGGAAATGAACTGATTTATTTTTTGTTTTAAGCATTTTCTTTGTTCTTTAGATGGTCCACCACAACAATTAGCAATAACCATCAACAATTATTAACGAAAAAAGATAATTTTTATGGAAAATTTAGAATTTTTTAATTTTTAAAAATTTTTAAATTTCTTCAATTTTCTTAATATCTCAAGACGGCGAGAATTCTACAATGAATGGCGAGGTTATTACTACAGATACAAGGTTTATTTTTTAGTTTTTTGGCTTTTTGAATTTTTTTATTTTCCCCATTACAAGGGAGAGTTATAGCCCCAGAAGCCCATTGGCCGTTATCCCTACGTATTTTTGCGGCCTTATTTGTCGAATTATATTTATTTATCGCTATAATATTTAGAATAAATTAAATGTGCTAATATTTAATTATCATTTTAATATCTCTAAAATGTCTTACCATGTTCTGAGAAGTTTTATCAATCGATGGGATATTGGAGATTACGTGGAGTGCTAATGCACAAAAATATGAAAAAATTCAGAAGAATTTATAGAACAAGTTGTCAGGAAACCAATCTGAACAATTAAGTTAATAGAAAAATTACACTTCAATGAATTTATTAATGAATTAAACAAATTACACAATTATATTTTACTATCAATGGTAAATTTACATTTGATTGGAAACAAAAAAAGTCCCCTGTGATGAAATTCGTGTAGAGGAATGGGTAAATATCATTGTGGATTTAAAAATACTTAAATTATCAGGAATTGTTGAGCTATTATGGATTGGCCCAAGACGTTTGTACGATATATTTATTGTATAATATAAAAAAATATAAAAAATACTCAATTACTACTCATCAATTTACATTCAAAAATAAATTTACATTTAAGACTTTCTCTCATCTGTTTCGTCATAAATATAGAACACTTACTATTTTATAAATATGTAGAATAAATTATATTTAAGGAAGCCAAACATTTAAAAAAAATATATATCCCGTTGAGGAGGGAGAGTCACAAATGACATTAATTTTTTTATTTTGTGCTAATTATTGGTTATGTCATGTGTTCTTTAGGGAAACAATAAGAAAAAAGGACACTCTTGCAACTTATTTTTTTATAATTCATGATTTATCAAGCTATGTTTTAAACAGCTCATCTTTTTAAAAAATATGTATGTATATCCTCTTTCTACAAAAATATAAAAAAATATATGTTTGAATATATCAAAAATTTTGATTATATTAAAAATTTAAATATGTTAAAAAATAATTTATTTTATAAAAAAGCATTAAAAATAATATTTTTATATTTTAATACTAAAACAACTCTGAAGATTTTTATACATACTTATTTTAATCATATGATGTTGAATTTCTTCATTAAAAATTCTTTTAAACAAATTTTATACAGGGTGCACCATAAGTAATTGGACACTTTTAAATTCCTTATAACTTTTTTTGTTATCAATATTTTTAATCGATTTTATGCTTATTTTTTAGCTCATTCAATTCTCTATTATGGCTAATCAACGTGATTCTATAATTTCACTTTTTTTGAAAAAAATTCAGTCCGCAAAATTTCACCTCTTTTGAATGTCCCAAAGAGCACTGTGCAATACACTTTCAAAAAATTCTGGTGAAAATTTTTTGGGAGAAAATTTTTTTGAAATTAATTTAGTAATGATGGCACAACTAAGAACTTACAAAAAAGTGGAAGACCGAGTACCGTCAGCACTTCCAAGAATATTAAAATGATCAAAAACTAGGTGCATCGCAATTCTCGACCCTCCATGAGAAAATTGGCCCGTGAAACCGGAATAAGTGAGATAACCGTCAGACGAATATCTAAAAATGAACCTGCGTTAATACCCTACAAAATCCAAAAAGCATAACTCCTAACAGAAAAAAACAAAAAAGTTAGGCTTGAAGGATGCAAACTGCTCCTCCAGTGGCCTCCACTTCGCCAAGATCGTTTACTATTTCGGGAAAAAAGAACTGCGGACTCAACAAAATATTAATAATTGAGTTTTAAAAACTTATTCATACAAAAATTACCGGTTCTAGCAGTATCACAAATAAGCTGAAAACTCTAAAATTATAAAAAAATTAAAATAGCTTTCAGAATAATTAAAAATACACTTGTCATTATTACAATAATATATTGTTAAATTAAAATATAAATTACCCCCGAGTGAGTTTAAATCATGGAATATAAATAATGCTTGTTTTAAATGAGATTAATTAATATAAAATAAATTGATTCAGCATTAAACAAACAGTATTATATAATATTAGGTAAGAAAAAATCAATAACTAATAGATCTTTCCAAACACTTTGGACGATTAATCAGAATAATTATAAGTAGTAACATTTATTAATAAATGAAGTACAAATCAAAATGTGAGTCAGGGATATGAATGTAAATAGATATTCTTATAAAAAAATTTTCAGTGCGAGATCATACAAATGTAGCATATGTAACTTTTGGTTGATCAAAATGTTTATGTAGAGCTCTTTACCTTTATAATAATTTCGCAAAACAGTTTAGTGCTATAAGAGTAATTATATAACTAATAAAATTTATTAGTTAATTTCTAAATTAATAAAAAATTGTTTATTTAATAACGCTAAAATAAAATAGTTGTTTTAAAGAAAAATATAATAACAACTATTTAATAATATATAAATAGTTTTATAAATATTTTAAAATACTTTAAAGGATTAAGTATAATAATTTATTACAATAGATAAAAATGTAGTTTTATGTGCAATTATAACAATTGTGTAAAAATTTAATAATAAACAAAGATTAAATGAAATTAATCACCCATCGTAGATCGAATTAAAGGGGAATATCTACTTA
Organism: Meloidogyne enterolobii; assembly: GCA_963681835.1. NCBI lineage: Eukaryota > Metazoa > Nematoda > Chromadorea > Rhabditida > Meloidogynidae > Meloidogyne > Meloidogyne enterolobii. Next base: position 1,181,451 of record CAVMJV010000007.1, read on the forward strand.
TATATAGTGTAAATACAAAATGAGTACATTAGTTTTATAAAATATTGAATTCTTCATTTCTGATGCCCCCAGGCGGCAACCTTTACGTCAAATTTCTTCAAAAAATTAAAATATGTAACATAAAATTATAAAAGAAATAAACTCCAAAAATAATATTCATATCTGTAGCAATAAAATAAATATAAAAATTGATTAATTAATTAAAATAAATCAAATATTTTGTTGATTAATTATTTTATATTAATACATCTTTTTAAAGATGTGTCTACATAAGAAAGGCATGGAAGCTAAATTACTATTATTTTAGACTAATGTTTGTTAAATTAAAATATAAATTGCATCAAATAAGTCTTAATAATAAGCGGAAAATATGTATACTTGACAAATGTGATTAGAATTTAAAAAATTTTGTATAATGAACTCAGCCAACTATTTGCAGAAGAAATAAAAATCTCTTTAGCAATACAAATAGTGCAAAGAATTATTTTGTGTTTGTTTTAAGTAAATTTATATTATTATTAAAAATACATAAATTTATAATTAAAATATATATGTATGACTTTAGTTCATTGTTGGCTTTCAAGAATAAAATAAGACCAATCCCCTTAAATCGCTTATTAGGAAATAACTGCTAATAAATACATTCGACGAGAAGATATTTCCTAGAATTCTTTAGCCCGTTATATTTTTATACAAAAAATTAATAATAATCATTTTTTCATTCATATTATACATATAATAAAAAGAATAAATTTTGAAATAAAATTATAATTTTTTAAATTAAATTAAATAATAAAAATATTTTAATTTTTATATTCTTTTAAAATTATGTAGTAAAAATAATTTAATAAAAAAGAATATTTAAATTTTTAAAGAGTTAAAATTATATTGGAATAATTTGTTAAACTTTATAAATATAAGTTTATCTATACAATATTCGGATAAATTAAATGTGTTAAAATTTAATTAACATTTAAATGCATATCTTCAAAATGCCATGCCAAATTTCGAAAAGTGATCTCTATTGATGGAGAATATGCTTTTGACATTAGAAATTTTGCGCACAATTGGTGTGCTCATGCATAAAAATATTAAAAAATTCAAAAGAATATACTACATTTGAGAAGACATCAATCCCAGCAATTAAGTTTATAAAAATACACTTACTATAATTTAATTTTTAATTATAACTTAAAAAATTACAAAAGTTACAGAATTTAATATAACCAACATAAAAATAAATATATTAAATTATTGTATAGAATTATTGAAAACGAGTTTTAAAAATTTGTAGAAAATAGTAGTATCTATAATATGTATAGTATAAACTTTTTAATTTAATTGAAAAAGCCTTTATTAAAATTGAAGTTTAATAAAAAGTATGTTTTCAGTTTTACGAAAGCAAAAAATACTGCCGTCGAAACTGACATTAAAGCAGGAAGAAAAGATGTTATTAATCAATTAAACAAATTACACAATTATATTTCATTATCAATGGTCAATTTACATTTGATTAGAAACAAAAACAAAGTCCCCTCTGATGAAATTCGCGGAGAGGAATGGGAAAATATCAATTGTGGATTTAAAAATACTTAAATTATCAGGAATTGTAAAGCTATTGTGGATTGGCCCAGGAGGTAATCTACGATATATTTATTGTACACATATGTATTTAAATAAAAAAGTATATTTACCTGCTTATTTATTTTATCTAAAGATTTAGATTTATTTTTTTGAACTTTATAAAAATTTAGAATAAAGCTAATTAAATGATGAATTAATTATTCTTAAAAATTAAGAATAAAAATAAAAAAGGAAAATATACATTTTAGAAATTACAACCCGAAATTTATCGTCTGACTTTTAGACACCAAGTTTAGTCAGGATAATTTAAGAGTTTTTGTGATTAATTTTAAAATGATAAATATGTTAATGCAATTATTTTAAATTGAATAATCAAATAAATTCATTTAAAATAAATAGATAAATAAAAATACAAATTTTCCATTACTAATCATGTATTGACGAAAATAACCAAGTAAATTATGTTTAAATTAATTTAAACTCCCAAGCGAATGCAATATAATAATACTAATGTATAATTTTAATTACTTGAGAAATTAACGCAATAGATATAAGAGAAAAAGCATTATCAGTTGACTGCAAACTCAATTCTGGATATGCACTAGAAAAAATGTAATGGTCGAGCACACAGTTAAATTACTTTAAAATAAAGTGCTGTTTAATGAAAGTAATGCATAAGACATGGGTTTAAAATGATATTTTTATTAAAAGAATTCTTATTAAAATTATATTTTGAGTGAAATTGAATGAAAAATTTATTTTTGAAATGAAATTTTTTGATTAAATTAGGATGAAATATATTAAATGAAAAATTTTTATAAATTTTTTTAATTTGTTAATCTGAATATTTTTATTAAAATGTAATCTATAAAAATAACAGATGATATAAAAGTTTAGAATTATTTTAAATAATTTTTATAAAATTTGTAGAAAATAAAAAATTACATAAAATGTGTAAAGAATTACTATTTTAAAATAATATATTTAATAACAAATTTAAAAAACAGTAATGTTATTAAATATTACTGTATTTTTCTCTTTTTCATTTATTTTCAATCTTTGACTTTTAAACATTTATTTTTAAAATTCTTTATTTATGCTTTAACAATTTAACAATTGGAAAGAACTGACCCCATTTGGACAAAGCAAATTAATCATTCACTATAACAATCTTTTTTTTTAAATTTTATAAATGATTCTAATAGTAAAATTGGAAAAAGAACATTAGACCGAACAAAAGAGTTTTGAAAATATAAATTATTATTCATAAAGAAAAGTACGTGTTTTAGTAAAATTACAAATAAAATAAAAACTAATCTAAAATTATAAAAAAATTAAAATAACTTTCGGAATAATTAAGAATACACTTGTCATTATTATAATAATATATTGTAAATTAAAATATAAATTTCCACCGAGTAAGCTCATGAAATATGATAAATAATGTTTGTTTTAAATGAAATTAATTAATATATAATAGATAGATTCAGCATTAAATAAACCGAAATATTTAGTAGTGAAATTGGAAACTTTGAACAACCAACAAATACAGCTTCAACTTTAACTACTTCTCATGCACCCCTATCTCCATCTCTTGGAACACTAGCTACACAAGTAAAACTTCTCTACTTGTTAGCAGATACCGTGTCTGACCTAACGGAAGAGAATATAGAAGTTAATCGTCGACTTAAGAATATTGAGACTTATCTTGGTGCGCACAAATTCCTCTGAATACGTTAATAGAAAGGGGGCGGGGGGAAATAGAAATTAATTAAGCTAACAGAAAATTAAACATGATTAAAAATATTAAATGAAAAAAAATTATAAACTATCAATTCATTAATTAGATTTTTTAAAAATGTTTCTTGTTTACTCTATTCGATATGGACATATATTTTAGGATTAATTATAAATATTAAAAATATTAAATTAATATACCTAATGGAAAAAAATAAAAATTTGAAGAGAAAATTTTATTTATCTTTGATTGCTCAAATTTAAGAAAATTTAATTTTTAATAAGTTTTTGCTGAAGTATGAAATGAATTATTTTTTTATAAAAGAAAAGGTCAAAGTTTATTTAAATTTGCAATAAAGAAGAAAATTTTTGAATATTTTTGAATTTTAAATTTTTGAATTTGAACTGAAGTATTTTGTTGTTTCGAGTGGATTCTTCAATTTTGTCCAATAATTAATAATAATTAGATATTACAAATTTATATCATATGATAAATAATAGATAAAATAAAAATAAATAAATATGAACATTTTGTACATAATAAACTTTATTCTAATCATTAAAAAATACAAATAGAACAATCTAGATTAACCTCAATGATTAACCTCATATTAGATTAACCTCAATTTACTGATACAAATTTAGAAAAATTAATTTTTGTCTAATTTTTACGATTGAATGATTAAAAATTAAGAATAAAAATAAAAAAGGAAAATAAACATTTTAGAAATTACAACCCGAAATTTATCGTTTGACTTTTAGACACCAAGTTTATTCAAGATAATTGGCAAAAAAATTTTGTGATTAGTTTTGAAATGATAAATGTATTAATGCGATTATTTTAAATTGAATAATCATCTCCAAACAGTTAAAATAAGGAGATAAATTAAAAATACAAATTTTCCATTACTAATCATGTATTGACGAAAATAACCAAGTAAATTATGTTTAAATTAATTTAAACTCCCAAGCAAATACAATTAAATAATAATAATTTATAATTTTAATTACTTGAAAAAACGCAATAGATATAAGAGAAAAAGGCCTATCAGTTGGCAGACGAACTCAATTTTGGACTTGTACTAGAAAGCCCTGTAATGGACGAGCACACTGTTAGAAAAATAAAGTGCTGTTTAATGAAAGTAATGCATAAGTGATGAGTTAAAAATAAAATTTATATTAATAGAATTTCCATTAAAATTATATTTTGAGTTAAATTGAATGAAATTTTATTTTTGAAATGAAAATTCATTGATCAAATCATGATGAAAAATATTAAATGAAAAGTTTTTATGAATTTTTTTAAATCAGTTAATGTGAAAATTTTTATTAATGTGATTCATAAAGATAACAGATGATATAAAAATCTAGAATAATTAAAAACAATTTTTATAAAATTTGTAGACTATAGAAAAATTATATAAGATGTATATAAACTTTTTATTTTATTTGAATCATTTAAATAATACCACGATTCTTTTTTTATCTAAAAATAAATGAGTGTTAAGCATATATTACTCATTTTTATACATTCATAAATTTTTAATCTTCTGAATAAATGTAAACAAATTGTTCTAATATTTTTTATTTCTGTTTTAACATTTAAATATTTTTGTAAATAATATTTTAAAAATTATTTAGGGCTAAGAAATGGGTAAAAAAGAGTGTGAAGATGCTTTATTTTTCTACAGATACAAAAGTGGAAATGCTATATTTATATATATTAATAAAATAAATTAAGTAATATTAAATAATTTAAATTTTAAATATTGAAAATAAATACGAATATTAATTTGCAAAAAACATAATATTATAGCTTATTAACCCAGAACTACATTTGTAATTTAAAATATTAAAAAACCAGAAAATAGAACTTTCTGAATTGTTGAAAAATACACTTGTCATTAATATAATAAAATATTTTTTAAATTAAAATATAAATAACCACCGATTGAGTTTAAATCATGAAATATAAATAAATAATGCTTGTTTTAATTGAAATTAATTAATATAAAATAAATTGATTCATAATTAAGCAAAAGAATATATAATATAATAAGTAAAAAACTTCGGTAACGATTCTAAGCAATTTGGCACCAATCAGAATAATTATAAGTAGTGAATTTAGTTGTTTTAAAGAGTAATATAATAAAAAAATAAAAATATTAAGAATAAAAATCATTGTATAATTTAAAATCTTTAAAAAACCAGATAAAATTTATTCTCCAAGTTTAAGTGGAAACAGATTCTCAAGATCATTTTAAATTGAATCTAATTATTGAGAAATTCAGTAACAAATATGTTTTCTAAATAATGATAGATTTTATTGTTCAAGTTTGTATAAAATTTAAATATAAACACAATTTCAACATTAAAAATGAATAAATTTGTGAAAAATTTTTGATTGATTCTTAATTATAATTTTAAAAAGAATCACAAATGTTTCGATAATATAACCAAAATAAAAAGTAAAAATGTAGTTGGGTTTAAAGAGTAATGTGAAAAAAGTATCATAATCATAAAGCAATTAAATCATAAGTAAAGACAAGTTAATAATCACAAAAATATGCATAAAATTTGACCATGAAATTTAAATAAAAATTATTTTATGAAAAGAAGTGGAATTACGAATGGTGTGAAACAACTATTGTGGAAATGAAGAAGAAGAAATGTTTAAAGAGGAAAAGGAGAAGAAAGAAGATCTGGAGGTTGCTTGCTCTGATAATGGTCAATGCTCTTGGTAGTAAAATTAAGAAAAAGAAAAATAATTTTATTAGGAAATTAAAATAATTTTTACTAATATTTTTTTAAATGTCAACTCTAACTCTTCTTTCATTTAATTTCTTATTTAAATTAATTTTCAAAAAATTAGAGTTCACAAAAAATATATATTTTTTAATGCTTTCTTTGTATACCTACATTCGTCCCTATTTAGGTTTTTTTCGGCCCGGGAGAACTGTGGGATTCCCATTTAAATAAATTTAAAAAAAATATCAAAATATCTTGCTTGGAGTAAAAAAGAATGGTAAATAACGGAAAAATACAGGTACGCAACAAAAATACAATTTGGAAATTTTGGAAGGCAAGAAGCCGGAGTCATAAAAATAATGAAAAATAAATAGGTAATTGTATTAAAGGAAATGGATTTGGAAGTAATTAAAAATATTAAATATAAAAATATATATTGATTAAATAAAAATAAATTAAATTAAAAATATGAAAATTATACATATAAAAAGTTCAAAGTCCTTCCAAAATAATAAAAAGTACAATCCCATTATACAAGATTAATGGGTCTGGAATAAATAAAATATTTTTGGCAAATATACAACCAGAAAAATAAAAATATTTTTTGGATTAAAATAAATATAAAGTACAAAACAATTAGATTAAAATTGTTTTGTTTCATTGAAAACAAAGGAACAACTGTTGAAATACACACCAATTTCTATTGTTTCCAGCTTTAAAATTTAAATAATTGGGAATGTAATGACGGATTAAATTAACATTTAAAAATAACTTTTAAAGTTTTCATTTTATCCCCATTTAATTTTTCATTTTATCTCCATTTAATCATTTTATCTCCATTTAATCTCCATTTAATTAAATTGTAAAACAAATTATCTTTTTATAAAACGTTTATCAGCAATAATTTAATTAACTATAACAAAAAATACGCTAATTTAATTGAAGATGAGAGATGAGTACAAAGTGGAAAAAATATTGGAAAACAAATTAGAAAAATGGCTGTGAAAAATTCTTGATAAAATGGCAAGACTTCGGGCGGAATGGAGTATTTTTTAAATTATAAATTTTTAACAAGCTTTTGTTTAGATTTTAAATTTAATTAATTAATTAATTTAAATTTAATTAATTGAAAATAAATTCGAATATTAATCTAAACAAGAAAAACATATTTTTTTCTAAATTTACGATAAAAGTGTTACCAACCGACACAGATCTACATTTGTGATGATAACAGCGGTCTATATTTATAATTAAAATACATATGACTAACGTTAATAAAATTTAGATAAGTATGTATGTATAAATTAAAAGTACAAGATTTTATAAAAAGAATTGATTAAAATTATTATAAATATGCAAAACAATAACAATAAAAACAATTTCATCAGAGTAACATTTCATATCTTCTAATAAAAAACTTCGCATTCCTCCGTGGGTCAAAAACAATGAATCAACTGTTTGCTCATATTATCAAAAAATTAAAATATTAAATTATTTAAATTAGTTGATACCAAAATAAAAATTAATTTGAAAAATAATTTGATAAAGATAGATGATAATCCTAACTAAAGTAATATCAAATTTTAGCAAATATCAAATAATTCTACGATATATGTATTTTATTGTATATGTATTTAATTAAAAAGTATATTCAGATGTTTATTTATTTTATCAATTATAAATTTTATAAAATTTAAAATAATACCGAATGATAAATACAATAAAAGATTCCCACAGCTAATTTGACTCAATGACAATAATCAAACAAAGACCGATCTATTGGACTAACATATTAAACGATCCTTCCACTGAATACAGTCAAGAGCTCATCAGAGTCGAAAGAAGACTGTATGGAAATTCATCAAGCTATTTTTTAAACACACTTATCGTTTTTAAAAAAAAATATCCTCTTTTTACAATATATTAAAAATTTTTTGAATATTTAAAAATATGAATATATTAAAAAATAATTTAGCTTATAAGATAGAATTTAAAATAATATTTTTATATTTCAGTATTATAGTAATTTATGACAAGTATATTTAAATATAGAATTAATTGATAAGAAAAAATTTTTTAATTATTAAAATATTTTTTATTGGTAAGTCAAAATGTTGAATATATACACTAAACATTTTAAATCGAAGTAGATAAATTAAATTTTTAAATCGAAGTAGATAGACTAAATTTTAAAATATATTAAATTTAAATAAATTTAAATAGAAATTTAAATTTAATTTTAAACAAAATTATTATACATATCAATGACTCGAAGCAAAAAGTATATACATATGAATATGTCTGAGATAGTGGTTAATAAAAAGAAAATAAATTTTTCACTATTAAAATTAAAAATAGACTGACTTTACATATATCCTAACTTTTTGCACAATAAGCAAATTCCTTAACTGGCAAATTTTAAAGATTTTTATATGTTATACTCAGATAAATGCATCGAATTTTTTGATCAGACTATAATTTCAATAAAACTTTTGATAATGGCTCATAAAAATATCTAAAAACATAGAATCATATAATAAAGACTTTGACAAAGGAAAAATCAAAAATAAAAAGTAAAAACAAATCTTACAGTTGATAAATAAAATGTGCCAAAAATTATATAATGCTTGTAAATTTAATAGAAAATTATTATAGACAATACTATTCTCCCCGAATTTTTGTCTGTTTCAAATTATCGTTGTCAACACATAAAATATATAAACTTTCAAGCCAATCATAAAGTTATCTACAATTGATTGACCCCACCCCTTTTTTAGTATATAAGTTAAAAATTTACAATTTCAATTTGCCAATCATAAAGTTATTAAAAATAATAATTTTTGATGGAAATATTATTTATAAATAATAAAATTGTCCTCTAATATAAAATTAAAACAAAGTTATTCGTTATTATTTGCAATTATTACATACTTTAGAGTTTGAATAAGAAGAAGAAGGAAGAGAAGTAAAAAATTACTATACCTCTGTTTCAATAACAAAGTTAAAAAATAAACTAAATATTAAGTAAACTTTAACTTAAGTTCTAATTATAACATAAAAAACACAAAAATTTCAACATTCCTTTCCATTATAAACAAACTAATTAAATTGTTAACTTTTCCTTCAAGAGCTGTAAAAAACAATATAAATAAAATAAACTTTCTTTACCCTTACATCAATGTAACAACTAAATATCCCATTGGCCATCCAAAAGTTCATATTTTGAACAAAAATGTTCACAGATAAGAAATTTGAGCTATCTATTTTTAAAGTAATTAATATTTTAAATTTTAAATTAGAATTATTATTTAAGGTTTTTGTTATCCCTCCAAAGAAAAAAATTTAATAAAAATCTATAAAGAAAAAAATTAATCTAAATTTATATAATTAAAAAAATTTAAAAATAATTAAATATACATTATCATAATAATATATTTTGTTAAATTAAACTACAGATTATCACCGAGTGAGTTTAAATCATGAAATATAAATAAATAATTCTTATCTTAAATGAACTTAATTATTATGAAATAAATTGAATGAGTATTAAACAAACCGAGATATATAATTTTAGAATTGAAAAACTTCAGTATTGTATATACCCTTCCAAACAATTTGGACGATCTATCAGAAAATTATAAGTAGTAACATTTGTTAATAAATGAAGTACAAATCAAAATGTGAGTCAAGGATATGCAATGTAAATAGATACATACTTTTATAAAAAAAATTTCAGTGCGAGATATTACAAATGTAGCTATGTAACTTTTTATTGATCAAAATGTTTATATAGAGCTTTTTAACTTTATAATAAATTCGCCAAAAATAGTTTAGTACTATCAGAATAATTATATAACTAGTAAAATTTATTAGTTAATTTCTAAATTAATAAAAAAATTTAGTTTATTTATAACACTAAAATTAAATAGTTGTTTTAAGAAAAAATATAATGACAACTAGTTAATTAATAAATAGATAATTTTATAAATATTTTAAAATATTTTAAAGTATTAAGTATAATAATTTAGTACAATAGATAAAAATGTAGTTTTATGTGTAATTATAATAATTGCGGAAGTTACGGGGAGTGTGGTTATTTTTGTGATAAAGAATTGCAGTTATAAAAGAAAATATTCAATACTATATAATAATACAATTTGATGTTAAATAAAAAATTTCAAAAAACCATTTGTCACGCAAACGTGTGAACAAAAAATATATATTTATTAAATTAATATGAAGTAACCAAATTGTGGTGATTGTGTAAATTTTAATGTTTTTAAAATATACAAATATGTTTAAATAAAATTCTATTTGTTTGGAAGAATTAGATTGAAATTAAATTAGAATATTAAAAATATATAATTTGAATCAAATTAATAAAAATAAATTATTTGAAAACTGAACTTTAATCATCTAAAATATTCGTATAATCATTTTAAAAATAATAATTTAAATATACAATTTTATTATATATGTCTCTCATTATCTCATTATACGTCTATCATTATATCAAATTTATATAAAATACAAATCATTTACAACTCTACAATCAACAAATCATTTTTGATAAAACTAAATAGCATGGACTTTTCACATTTTTATCTCCTGATATCCCTCTTAAGCTCAAATCCCTTTCTGCGCCGCAGTCAAAAATTTTGAGAATTTTGGATGTCATTACGTCAGATTTTTTCCATTTTTCCGCCGCAGGCGAAAATTTTCAAAAATTTTGAAGGCCATGAAGCCAGATTTCTTGCACTAAGTACGAGAAGTACGAGCTCGTACTTAGGCCTCGTACCTCGTACTTTTCACTTTTTTGGCCTCGTACTCGTACTTCGTACCTGCCCAAAATTTTTGCTCGTACTCGTACTCGTATTTCGTACCAGATACGAGTACGAGGTACGAGTACGAATTTTGGTACGAGCTTCGAAGCACTGTACGGGTAGTAAACATAATATATGATGAATTTTATTGTTATAAAAATAACAATGATTATTATAAAAATTTACTAGTCATATAATTCGAGGACTAACGTTCGAGGACACCCAACATTTGTTTCATAACATGGAGGTCCTATGGTAATGCTTACAACTGAATGGATTCTATACATACTACTTATTTTAAAATTGCGGACACATAGAAAATTTTGTTTAAATTTCACGCAAATAATTTGAACATATTAAAAAATAATTTATTTTATAAAAACCAATTGAAAACAATATTTTTATATTTTAATATTATAAGTTCTAAAAATAAAAAATAATTATTTAAATTAGATTTTAATTAATCGGAAAAATTTTTAAATTATCAAAATACTTTTCCATGATAAGTCAGAATATTGAAAAAAAAATCTGTGAATCAATGTAGATAATTTAATAATAATAAAATTTATTTATTGAAAGAAACTTACTAACTAAAAAACATAATCACTCATTAAATAAATTCCATTGGCATATTTAAAAATATTCCATTTAAAATATATATTTAAAAATAAAAATATATTTAAAAATAACTAAAAAAAGAATGGACCACTTTTTCTGCTATTATTTATTTATACAACGGTTTTAAAATTTTTAAAATTTTTTTGTTAAAAATGTTGTAAAACTCGTGAATATACCACTCAGACCGAGATAGAGATTGTTTCATCCTGTGATTCAAGGAATTTGGTGCCGCTTTAATTAAAATATAGTTTAAAAATTAATATTAGAAACGAAAGAAAGAAGGAATTAAATAACCATATAAATGTGAATATAAATTACAAATATGTATAATTTTTTCTAATATTAAAAATTATAAAATAAAAGATATTAAAAATTAAATACATATTATTAATATTAATTAATATATAAAACCCAATATTCACATACAAGCTATTTCCAATTTGAGAGAAAAACACCCCTTTGTAAGCATATTAATTCAATATAAATAAAAAAGATTACTTTAATTTTTAGTGGATTACAACATTAAAGCTCAATGAGGAGATTGACTACATTTAAAAATAACGATTAAATTATAAATTTAAAAAAATTTATAAAATATCATCATAAAAATTAAAGAAAAATAAATTTATTAAAAATTATATCTTCAATAAATATATAAATTTATTAGATTTATATTGTGTTAAGAAATTAACATTAAATTTAATTTTAAAAAATTAATGTTTAATAAAAATCAAATAATAATAAATTTAGTGAAGGCTTTGTGTGAATGAAGAAGATGATAAAATATTGACTTAAAAACTTTTAGGAGTATTTAGTACCATTCTTTACAAAATCATGAATAAATTATTTTAGTGAAGTATTTAAGCCTCCAGTAAAATTTTGAGAAATTAAAAAAAAATTAAAAAATACAATGGCTTTGAATATAATTAGTTTGAGATGATCATTAATGTAAAGAAAAATAAATTCATAAATTGCTGCATAAAAAATTTATAGATTAAAATTAAAAGATTAAATTAAAAAAAAGTTTAAATTAAAAAAAAATTGAAATTAATTATTTTAAAATTAAAAAGCAATAATATTAATGCATGATTTATGATAATTTAAAGGATAGAAAAATTTTATTAGAGAAGTTGTAAATTATATACTAAAATGTTTAACTAATTAATAATTAAAATAATTACTTAAGTATTAATAATATAACATATAAAAATATTTAAATTAATTAAACCATTACTTAAAATTAATAATTCTGCAACACGACCACTCAAGTGATCCAATAATTAATAAAAATTTGATATTAATAATATATTATATCCTAAATAAAAGATGCATTATAAAAATAAATATGTAATTATGAACATTCTATAATAAACTACATTCTAATCTCTGCAAATCATTTAAATTATAAAACTATCACAAGTAAAACAATGTAGCTCAACATTAATGAAAATGACATTGTCATCTTGTTTTCTGCTACAAATTTTAATAATTATTAAACTTGTTCAATTTTTGTTTAATTTTTTTTTCGCCTCCGGCGCTGAAAACGGGAGAAATTTGGAGGCTTTAATGGAGATATAGCGGAGGGATATTAGTATATAATGGGATTTTATTAGGGTGGGATTTTACAAATATATTGGGATTTTAACAGGATATCCCTCTTAATTCCCAAATCCCACAATGCCTCTTTAATCTCTTCAAATTTGACTATCACTATATCACCGAAAATCCTATTATGTAACATAGCTTGGCTCCTTACAATTTATTTCACTAATACCACCCGAACACCCGAAAATAACCTGAATTTTTCGCCAAACCAGAAACGCGTACCTGAAATTTTTGCCAACCTGAAACCCGTGACCCGAAATGAAAACGCTCCGACCCGAAACCCGTACCCGAAGATTTTTAGTACCCGCGGCAACCCTGATATGAATACAATTATGTTAAATTGAATAATCATCTATAAATAATAATGTGTTGAAGAAAATTATTAAGTAAATTTTGTTTAAATTATATAAATGCCCAGCAAATGAAATTAAATAATATTAATTTATAATTTTAATTACTTGAAAAGTTAGTTACTTGAGATTTTATTTATTATGTAACATCAGTTTTATTTGTATTTAAGAAATGTTTAATATAAAGCTCCCATGCGTAAAGGGTCATGAAGCAAGACGATCAAACGAGAAAAACAATTAAAGCGGACAAAAAAAGCATCCGAGACCAGGAAGAGGTGAAATATAATATATAGAGGTGAAATATAATATATATTTTGTTTAAAAACAAAATAAACCATATATTTTATTGTATATGTATGCAATTCAAAAAAATATTCAGATTCATTATAAAAATACATTATAAAAAACAGATTTCATTATAAAAAAATGAGATAATTTAAAATTTGATTAAAATTACAAAAATTGTTTAACTTTTATAAATATATCTATAAGTTATTATTAAAAATTTATAAAAAATTATTTAGTTTGTAATTATATATTTTATAAATAAATTTTCTCATAATCAAAATATAAAATAGATATAGACTTTGAATAATTTAGATTAAATTTTAATTAATTGAAAATAAATACGAATATGTAATAATCTAAAAAAGAAAAACCTAAAAAAAAACAAAGCATGTGAATAATACGCACTTCCAGGGATACATAAAAGAAAATTTTCAATGGAATTTTTCATTTTTTAAATTTTTTATTTTTTCATTTATGGACCAGCAAATATAAACATATTTACAAAGAAGCTATGGACATCAACAAAAGCTCAGGCCTTATTGGAAAACGTTTGTATAACGAACTTGTGCATTTATATGTAAAGAAGCTCCTTGCCTTAGCACATTGCAACGCTTACATTAATAAAATGTCGGTATGTTGAAAGTACCTACGATAAATTTTATTGTTATAAAAAATAATATCAAATCAATTAGTTACAACAACAACAATAATATAAAATCATTTGCATATTAGATTGACAATTCCAATGAAAAATTAGTGAATTTTACAAAAAAATTATATTTATTTATATTATTAAAAATAGTTATTGAAATTTAAATATTTGAAATTTAAAAATTTTATTACATTAATATTTATTATTATTTTAATATATATATTTAACAGTTTTTATTAAGACAAAAAAATACAAAAAAATTTCCGAATTAAATGTTAGATATATAATTTTATTAATTGAAAAACTCACATAGTCCAAATATAATTATCTTATGTCGTTTCAGTATAATAGATAAAAGCTTATAGGAAAATGTCAAATAATTTATTAATAATTTTAAAAAATTTGTTTTTTAGAAATTACGTAGAAAATTGTGAAAATTAATAGAAATAGAAAAATAATAGAAAATAGATTAATTCAATTAATAAAAAGCGTGTCTTATTGAAATAGAACATTTAAACAATGAATAAGTTTTATTGTAAATCAAATACTTTTATCCCGATTCTTTACAATGGTCAGTATAAATACTGTCCGAAAAGCTTTAGGCCAAAATGCAACAAAATAATAATGTTTTAAAACCAAGGCTACAATGAATTAAAGAGAAGATGTAAACTTTCATTTAGAAACAATTAAATTGAGATTAATGCAAGTTTATAAAATAGTATATTAAGTTTGTTCCAAAACAAATGCAAAAAATAAATTTAAATAATTAAGCAATTCCACATTTATTCACTACAAAAATTGTACTAAATAATAGATAAATTAATTTGAGATGTTAACCTCTCTGCCAGTCAACCTGATCAGCTTTTCTATAAATATTTTTAAAAACGTAATTATTTTCTCCCTCTTCTAAAAAAATAGAAAAAATAATATATTTAAATAAATAATTATGAAGAAAATTATTATAATTTATTTGATTATTCTGATTCAAATTTCTAACAGGAAATTATAACAAATATTATAAATTACTGTGAAGCATCTGGTACGTTTCTAAAGCTAGCTAACAAATTAATTTATCTATTAAAAAATTATCAATAATAAATCTGTCTACTGTCAGTATTTAATAAAATTTTTACAACGACAAAAAATCATAGATAATAACGCTATGAGTATAAAAAAATGTTGTTCGATAAAGAAATGTTGTCCGCAATTTGTTCATTATTATTTATTTATTATATTTTATCCAATTATACAGCTATTATGTAAGAATAAAAGAGATAATTAAATGAAAATTCATGCTATTATTAATAAGTAAATTTTATATTGTTATAAATTAATTATTATATTTTCTAGTGATTCCAAAATATTTATAAATTAGTTCTGATTATCATATGAAAATGTATTTAGTGCCATACAGGCTATGTAAAATGTTACTCAACAAATTAACGCCACAATCTGTACAACACATGCTACAAAAAATGCAGATTTCAAAAAAGTTTGAAAATTGTTTTATTGTTAAGTTAAAATAATATTAAATCTTTTGAATATTAACTTGTCATCTCTAATAAAAAAGCTGTGAATTCTATAAAGAAATGTCAATAATATTTATTATTAAAAAAATAGTAATTGAATTTTAAAAATTATACTTTTAAAAATTATATTGAAATTTAAAAATTATAATATTAATGTGTAATTTTATATTTATAGTTGATAATATATTATTTGCTAGGATTCCTATTTATAAATTGGTTCTGATTATCATAAGAAAATGTATTTAGTTGAGTTATAAAATTATTGTTTAAGCTCGACATTTCAACATTATCCAATAATTAATAAAATTAGATATCACTAATATAGCATTGCTAATAAAAGATGTAATATAAAAATATATTCTAATCACTGTAAATATATATTCTAATCACTTTATTCTAATCACTGTAAAAAAATCACAAATATACAATTTAGCTCAACATCAAAGAAAATGACAATGTTAATCTTGTTTAGTGCTACAAATTTTAAAAATTATTAATTTTTGTTCAATTTTTTACTATAAAATGATTGAAAATTAAGAATAAAAATAAAATAGGAAGATATAAAAAATAGGAAGATATCTCCCTTTGTTTAATTATCAACGAACCCGTCCTGCGCCACCCAAAAATATAAAATTCCTTACTACTGGGTGGCGGTTCCGCCAATTTTGGCTCTAATTAATTGTATTTTTTAATATTATTAAAAAATAATTTTTAACTTTTTATATTATGTCGTTGTGAATAATTTTTGCTTATAAAGAGTGAATAATTTTTCCTTATAAAGGAAAAATTATTCTCTAAAATTTCGCTGCTGTTCTTTGTGATAATTTTGTTGGGTTGGATTTTAAAATAAATAAATATTATTAAATATTTCTATTGTTTGAATTGAGTAGAGAATTGAGTAAATTAAAAGAAGAAATTTAATTATTAAAATAGATTAAATTTAAATTCATCAAAGCGGCACAAATATTTGTTAAATTATAGAATTATTTGGTCATTAAATATAAAATAGAGATATTAAATTTTGAGATTATCTGGAGAATTACTTAACTTCTGTGGAAAACAATTAATACAAATAAGAAATAACATCTTATGTACACTAAAAATAAATTATAAAATAGTTTTAATTATATAAAATTAAAATAATATCGAAATTATTTGAAATTAAAAAAATTATATATTAGAAATTAAATATTTTAAAAAATCACAGAAATTAAATTTAGAGCATAAAAATATTAGTAAAGAAGATAGGAATTATGTAATAAAATTTATTTTATAAAATGAGATGAAATATAGAAGAGTGTTGGAAATTAGTTAGAGAAGGAAAATTAGGAGGCATTAATTTAACAAATTAAAATTTGAAAAAATTAAATAAAATTAAGAAATGTTAATTGAGACGGTAGAAGAGTTCGCACAAACCCTGAGAAGTCTTGTTGACCTCAAAAATTATCCTAATTAATATTTAAAAATAATTTAATACAATAATTATTTAAAATATTCTAGAATAATTATTAAAAAAATTAAATAAATTTTGACTAAATATTTTTAAATTAGTCTTCTATAAATTGTTTTAAATTCTTTGAGTTAAATTCTTTATAAAGGAAAAATTATTTCTTTATTCTGGTTGGGTTATAAAATTATTGTTTAAAATAAATAATTAAAATAAATAAATATTTTTAAATATTACTCCTTTGTTTGAACTGGGCCGAAGTTAAAATTAAATTGAAAAATTTAAATTAAAAAATTTTAAATATTTTATCAACACTAGCAAATAAAAAGTTGTATAATTTTGTATCTTTATAGAATTTAATTATAACTAGCTTTAGAAAATAAAAGTTTAAATTTATTGTTATTTTTTAATTTTAAAAACCATAGTTGGCGAACTCCACAAGAAATTTCAGGATGAAAATGTTAGTAATTGTCAAAGTTGGGTTTTGTTAGTAAAAACCCGGACATCAATCTTAAACTCTTTCTCTAAAAAAGGGGGAGGATATCGAAGTTGGCTTTTATTATTAAAAAGTCTAAATCCCGGTGACTCAGCCCTAATATTATTTTATAAATTTATTTCCATTTCCTTTGGACTTCGATCAATTTTAAACACATTCTCTAAAAAATGGGGAGGATGTCAAAGTTGGGTTTTTGTTAGTAAAAACCCGGACATCAATCTTAAACTCTTTCTCTAAAAAAGGGGGAGGATATCGAAGTTGGCTTTTATTATTAAAAAGTCTAAATCCCGGTGACTCAGCCCTAATATTATTTTATAAATTTATTTCCATTTCCTTTGGACTTCGATCCTTTTCCTTACATATTTCTCATGAGAAAAGAGATAAAATCGCCGTTGGGGGCGTAGAATAGCTTAAGTGCTTTCTCATATAAATATCGCTTTTAAATGGTTATTAATCGGTTTTTGCCCAGTCAGTTATTATAGCGGCTTCTTCCCAGTCAGAGTTTGATTAGTTAGTTAATCACTCTTTATTCTTACATAAAATTGTATATTTTATTGTATTGTTATTTCACCACTTTAATTTACCTTCGGTTCGGAGAATAAATTATTTTGGAATTGGAAAATATTTGGAAATCATATTGGTAAATAAGACGCCTGCGGGCCTGGTAATTGCCGAACGGCAACAACAAAAAATCAACCTTTTCCAATTTTGAAAGTAATTCTTTTTTTCTTCAATTTCATCTGGTTTATTTTTTATTCTATTTTAAAATTGAAAAAATGATATTTATGAATCTAGAAATAGTCAATGGCAGCAATTGTTCTGTTATCAATCTTTTCTCCAAAAATAAAATTATGATTGTATTAAATAAGTAATAAATAATTAGAGACGAAACTAATATAAGTTCATCAAGAATGATTGGCGGCGACTGGTTCTATAACCAAAAGCAAATTATACATTCTTGGTTAGTGTGAATTGTTATTGTTTTTAAACATGTAAACATTTTTTAATAAAATTCCATTTGTTTAAATAGAGAAAATTGAGTTAAAATTAATTTAAATTGAATTAAAAATATCAAAACGACTACATTATTCTATTTTGCAAAAATATATTTAAGGAAAATTTAAATGAAAATTACTTATAATTCACTATTTTTAAAAAATTAAACATGCATTGGCAAGGGAAATGTTAGAATTTTATTTATTCAATCAAAGACAACCACAATTAATAACCAAAAATAATATTACGAAAATAATATTTATAACTTATTCAACAATAACCATCTTTACTTTGTGTAAGATAGTATATTATAATAGATTAAATAGATTTAATAATTTAAATTTTAATTAATCGAAAATGAATACGAATATTAATCTAAACAAAAAACATAAATTGTTCTAAATTCATCATTAAGGATATTGCAACTGATCCTGTTATGACCCCGCTTACGTAGAGGAGCTAACAAATACGTTTATCGCACACAGAAATACAAAGTAGATGAAGGTAGGAAGGAAGAGCTAAAACTGGGAGAGAGAACTAACTATTGGCTGGGCTTTTATACTAATCACTTCAAGGGCTGACGCCCATACACAACACCTCCCCCCTTGAAAAAAAGGTTCGGCTTCACTTAAAGCCGAAGCTTTACAATATACTCACTCTTTTACAATATACTCACACTTTGCCAGCCAAACAAACAAACAAAATACATACAAAATTTTGGGGGAATAAGGACAATGGGAACAGAAAATACATACAATATTACAACAACTACAAAAAAATACAATAATATTATCACAATTATTTACACATCTACATCTCCATATTATTATCATCTTCAGCGTCTCTCATCTTTGACTTGTTCCCAACGTTGTCCTTCATCTTTAATTTGATCTTCTTTGAGCTGGCCACACTGCTGACACTCGATGAAGTTACACTACTATCACTCACTATTGTCTCTTCACTAATATTCATCTTTTTGATGTCTTCATTCAGCAACTTCTTTTTATTACTCAACTCATCAAGACGGATTTCTTTATACGACCTGGATACAATACTCTTCAACACTTGCACTTTGATTTTCCAGCCATTTTCCGTCTTGCGCAATACTTCACCCTTGAGCCACTCAATTTTTCCACTTCGTTTATTGGTATTCTTCACTTTCACTTTTGTCCCGTTCGGAAAAGCATTTTTCTGTATCTTGAAGGTTGCCTTCTTCTTGCTCCACTTGTACTTTGGCTTTTCACTTTGCACTGACACTTCTTTCAAGCCCGGCAAACCCAAGATACACACTTCACTATTCACTACATGGAACTCTAAAAAGACGTCTTTGTCTTTCACTCTCACTTTGCTTTTGAACTTTCCTTCAATCTCCACCTTGTTGTCACCCAACCCAATTCCACTGTAATTCACTTTTTCAATTTTGGGTTGGCCAATACTATTCCACACTTCTTTATTGACAACATTTATTTGCGATGCAGTATCGACAATCATTTCAATATTCACTTCTCCAAACTTTACTTTTTGTTTAATCCATTCTTCCTTTTCTACACTTTGCATTGGATCGAAGATATCCAAAATTGCACAATATGGAGAATCTGAATGATTATTATCATTACTCCACTGCCTTTTTGGCTGATACTGTTTAACATTCAAGAACTTACAATGCATACGCCAGTGACCAAAACGTCCACAATGACTGCACTTTTTCTCAATAACATTTTGATGATACTTGACGTTTGGTTTGGACCACTGTTTTTTGCACTCACTTCCAATTTCACTTTCACTCTTTTCACAATACTTCACTTTTTGCACTGTGTTGACTACAGGCACTTCTTTCTTCACTTCGCACATTTTCTCTTTTATAAGATACATTGCCTCACTTTTGTTGGCCATATAAGTAGTTACCCCCCCCCCACAAGGTTGCACTGCGTGCAACCTTTTGGAGGAGGAAGTCGGCAAATCAAAGGAAACCAAAAGGTAAAGACACATTTCATATTCCTAACCGCCCTTTTCTTACCACCCCTTGGTTGCAGGGCAGTAGTTAACTAGTCCCCAATCGCTCCACAACCCAAATCGCTCTTCTACCCAAATAGCTCTTCCTTTTTTCAAGGTAGCTACCCAAATCGCTCACTCCCTCATCAATAAAACCTAAGCCTATAGGGGGTATTTTTTGATATTTGCCACAAACACCTTTCTTTGGGAAGTGTTTAGGGGGTAATTAATCACGATTAATTAGGGTAATTAATCATTCCATTATTAATTTCCCTTTGGCTGATACTTTGTGGGGAATGAAAAAATAATTTTTGTGACGTTTCATGGTGAGACACATTTTGTTAAAAAATTTGACAATATGAAATTTGACATTTTGAAATATTTTTAGTTTTGATAGAAAAATTTAAAAGGGACTTTCTAATTTAAAAATAAATTTAAAAAATTAAATAAAAATAGTTTTAATTAAATAAAAATGATAAAAAATAAAATTTACAAAATTTTGCATAAAATATAAAATGATTTTAAAAAATGACCGGAAGTACAAATGTAAGGGGTTTATTTCAAAAAGCCAAATTTAAAAATTGGCGGGCATTTCAAAATTTAAAAAATTTCCAAAAAATTTTAAAATGTCAAAAAATAATAAAAATAAATTATAAAATTTAATAAATAATTATAAATTAAAAAATGAGGGAAAAATTTGACAAAATTCTAGAAAAAAATTAAAATGATTTTAAAAAATGAACGGAAGTACAAATGTAAGGGGCGCAGCTAATTATTTCGAAATACCAACATTCAAAATGTCAAACGACAAAATGCCAATTTTCAAAATGTCAAGCGACAAAATGCCAATTTCAAAAATGTCAAGCGACAAAATGCAAACTTTATAAATGTCACCGACAGATTGATGATTTTAGAGCGAATAGATTTTACGAGTATCTTCATTTGTCCTTGACTAAAATATTTCGTAATCGCCTATCCGTCTGAAACGAAGAGTATAAAAGGCAAAGTTTTTATCATTCTTAACCATTTAACTCAAAAACCAAAAACACTTTCTACAATTTAAAATTAAAAACTTTAAAATGGCATTTAATAACGATCAAACTGCACCCTCTGCCAATAAGCGCGCAAGATTTCTCATCCGAGATCTTCTTCCACATTTATTCATTGACACACAAACCGGTGCAGGTGCATTAAATTTGCAAAACTATTATCGACAAATAGACTACGATACATCATTTAACCGTAAATTTAAAATAATGGGGACAACAGGCAAGTTTATTATTGAAAAGCTACCCGAGAATCCGGAGGAACTACTGAGAAAAATAATTCACGATTGTATGGATCAAACCATCGAAGCCTCAAGAAGGCAATCAATTGAACCTGACCGATTAGGAGCTATAATATCTTCACAATTATTAGACAACGACATATGGATCCCAATTAGAAAAATTGAAAATGATACTATCGATAACATTCTCAATAGATTCCAGCTTGTTTCTCAATCTAAGATAGAAAAAGGTTCTCTTCTTGGCCAACCATTCACAGTTAAAATCCAGACACTTGGTATTTCATCATTGCCAAAGAATCAATCAATTAGAGGACGCGCACCCCAAGAAAATTCTGCAATAATTACACATATAAATATTGATCGATTAATAAAAATTTCAAACCCAAACAATTTATGTTTATTCTATGCTCTGGAAATAACAAGAAAATATTTTGCTAAAGAATTGGGCGCTAAATGGAACTTTTCAAGATATTTAAAAAATGGCGACAGACAAATGGATGATGTTTTCAACCTCCTAAAATCAGCAAAAATCCCTCATGATCTTCCTGAATATGATGCTGTGGAATATGTACCAGTTGTTGTCGATTTTTGGAATAATAAATACAAGGATGCAGGCTATAAATTTAAAGTATTTATTTTTGGAAGTATCAGTGAGAAACCTATATTCAAATATGGGAACGATAATTTTAACATGCCTATTTCAATTTTTCACAAAAATAACCATTTTGATGGAATAAGATTTGTTGGAGGTATGTTTGGGTTGAAACACAAATACTGCTTTACCTGTGAAAAAAAGTTTCGAAAGTCAAAGGAACATGATTTGAAATGTAAATCTCTCTGCAGATTATGTGGACGCATTGGAAGTGAACGACCTTGTGTGGCAACAGGAGACTTTTACAAGAAATGTGATGAATGTGGGAAAATATATTTGAATGGAGAATGCTTCAACCATCACAAAAAGATTAGCAATTGCCGCCAAACAAAACAGTGTGATAAATGTGGAGTAATCTGGTCAATGAAAAATTACAAGAGAGAGGCTGAAAAGAAACATGTTTGTGGTCAAAAGTGGTGTCAAATTTGTCGTCAGTTTCACAACGTGGATAGAGGATGTTTTATTCGCCCCTTGGAACTGAAAAAAGGAGTTGATTATCGTCTGGTTACTTTCGATTTTGAGGCCACACAAAATGAAGTGATAAAAAATGATAATGAAGAAAGACGGCTACACAACGTAAACTTTATTGCAGCAACAGTAACTTGTACAAAATGCATGGAAAATGAACAATTATGGCGCTCACCTCTAAGGCAAAAAGGAAATAGTTGTACAATCTGCGGGAACAATCGATCCATAACATTTTCACACCGTCCATTCAATCAAACAAAAGTTGATAAGCAAATCGTCACACAAAACCCGCTTAAATTCTTCATACAATGGATTCTTTTTGAACTTAACCCTCAATATACAACAATGGCATTTTCACACAATGGAGGGCGTTATGATATGATTATGGTGTTCAAAGAAATATATGTAAATGGTGTTGTTCCCTCAATAATTCGTCGTGGTAATAAACTTTATGAATTGAAAATTCCCCGCAACAATAAATGCAATGAGGTTATATTCCGGGACTCGTATAACCTTTGTCCAGTCGCTCTGGGGAAGCTGATTGGTGCATTTGGGCTACAAGTAACTGAAAAACAATTTTTCCCGCATTTGGCAAACATCTCTGAAAATTATGGTAGAACTCTACAACAACTACCCCCGAAATCTGATTACTTATATGGAGGAATGCCCCCTCAAAAGCAAAACGAATTTGATAAATGGTATGAAGTTGAAAAAAATAATCAATTTTGTTTGGATGAAGCTTTGGCTGAATATTGCACAAACGATGTACAAATACTTACAGAAGCATTGATCGCCTTTAGAAAAAAATTTTCGGAGATCAGCAAAAAGAAAACTACACGACCTGGAGCAGTAGTTGAAGGAATCGATATTTTGAAGGATGCAATGACAATTGCATCGGCATGCATGAAACATTTCCGACTCAATCATCTGCAGCCTGAACATTTGGCAATTGTTCCCGAAAAGGGATATGAAAATATTGATAATCAAAGTGAGCTTGCCCTGAAATATTTACAATGGTATGAAGAAACAAAAGGAGTGGAAATACAAAGTGCACATTCGGAAAGTGGCGAACATGTAGTGGATGGAAAATATAAAGTAGATGGATATATAGCGGCAGAAGATAGGGCAATTGAAGTAAATGGCTGTGTTTGGCATGCATGCCAAAAATGCTTTGGAGATGATTTGAACAAAATATTGCCCAATGGAAAAACTGTGGGAGAGACACGTGAAGATGATGGGAAAAGGATGGAAATAATTAAAAAATATATAAAGAATGTTGATATTATATGGGAATGTGAAATTCATCAGATGCTTCGTCGCAATCAGAAAATGAGGAAAGCTTTTGCAAATTACCACAACAAAGGACCAATCAATATTAGAGACTGCTATTTTGGCGGGAGAACTGGACCACTACACATGCACTTTGACGCAGAAAAAGAACAACACAAAATTGCCTACTTAGACTTTAATTCACTTTACCCCTCAACAATTGCTACAACATCATTTCCTGTTGGGCATCCGAAAGTGATTGTTGTACCATTGGCTGAACAAAAAGTTTATTGGACAAGAAGTGAGCAGATTCCGTTCAAAGGAATTTTAAAAGTGTTTTTGCTACCACCGCCTCAACTGGATGTTCCTGTAATTCCAGTTAAGTTTGATGAAAGACTTCTATTCCCACTATGTAGAAAATGTGCACTCATGTACCCAAATGGCGCAAATATCAAAGATTACCATTGCCCGCACAATGATGAGGAGAGAGGCTGGGTCTCTACATGTACATCACTTGAATTGGAAGAGGCATTAAAAGTTGGATACACAGTTACAAGATTTTATAGAGCTTTACATTATGAGAAATGGGATGAAAATTTATTTAAAAATTATGTGGCCGAATTTATGGCAATGAAAATACACGCAAGCGGGTTCCCTGAAGGAATAGAAGGAAAAGAAAATGAGGAAAATTTTATAAAAGAATGTAAAGAAAAATTTGGAATTGAACTTCAAAGAGAAAAAATGGTTCCGGATCAGGCAATGCGCTACATTTCAAAATTAATGCTTAATTCGTTATGGGGAAGGTTCAGTTTACGGAATGGCCTGTCAAAGAGTTTAATCATCAACTCCCCCAATGAACTACGTGAGTTTGACAACAATAAATCAATTGAAATACAATCTGCTGATGATCTAACTGAAGATACTGTTCTATTGACCTATAAGCCAAGAGAAGAATTTATAATAGAACATGACACTTCAAATATTGTGATTTCCTTATGGACAACGTCGGCAGCAAGAATTAGATTATTAAAAGCAATGCAAACTGTAGCAGGAAAACTTGACTGCAATCTTCTCTATGGGGATACCGACAGTATATTATTCTCTTACCCAAAGGACATGGAATGTCCGCTCCAAACCGGTCCCCATCTTGGTGATTTGGCACGAGAGTACGCAGGATTTGAAATAAAAGAATATGTTGGAGGGGCATGCAAGGCTTATGCACTGAGAATGGAAAACAACAAAAATGCAAAAACAAATAGTGTTCTGAAAGTACGTGGTATCACTTTAACAGCAGATGTCTGTAAAATTTTGCACTTTGACACTTTCAAGGAAAGCGTACTTAAATATGCAAAGGGGGGAAACGAAGATGAGGAAGAGTATGAATTGGATAGAGGAGAAATTATGATTGAAAATCAAAATTTTATACGGCGGAATGTGAAAGATGGTATAGTTTACTCAACTAAGATGAGAAAAATATATAGACCAATGATACAAAAGGGGATAATTTCAAAAAATCTCAAAATTGTAAATTTTGGACAAAAATAATTTTTCAATTGTATTGTAATATTTCACAATATTTTTTCAATTGAATCTTTATATTTTCATAATGTTATTAAGCAGTACATTGTTATTTTAAATTTTTTAAACTGTATTTAAATTTGTTGATAAAACTGTTATATTAATAAATTTAATTTAATTTTAGGGGTAAAAGATAAGGTTATGAAAAAAGTTAAGGATTATATAAAATCAGCAAAAATTATGGTTCACACATAATCTCTCAACTGTTACAACTATCCTGTGAGGTAGCTTTTGAGGGAGGGGCAGGTTTTGAATGATTAATTGACATGTGACAAGGGTTAATTGTCAAGTACAAGAGCTATTAATGATTGACACTTCAAATATGGTAACCGCAAAAACATGTGATAGTCAAGTTCGTATTCGTAAAATTAATTTTTACCGTAACGGAAAAACTCGCAAACCTTTTGGTTTCTTTCTTAACATTCAAAATTTCATTCATACTAAATATCAATAATTCAATAGAAGATTATGTTTCCTACACCCTCAGAATCCTCTTGATATTATAATAATTTTCCTGCAATCTCTGTAACGTAACATACCCAGACCTTCAGGTTCGTTATTAAAACCTTTAGCTTTCAAAAGGTACAAAAAATTATATCCAATAAACTCAAAATTATACATTGGGACACATTTGATAGTTTTGAGTTTATTGGATATAATTTTTTGTACCTTTTGAAAGCTAAAGGTTTTAATAACGAACCTGAAGGTCTGGGTATGTTACGTTACAGATATTGCAGGAAAATTATTATAATATCAAGAGGATTCTGAGGGTGTAGGAAACATAATCTTCTATTGAATTATTGATATTTAGTATGAATGAAATTTTGAATGTTAAGAAAGAAACCAAAAGGTTTGCGAGTTTTTCCGTTACGGTAAAAATTAATTTTACGAATACGAACTTGACTATCACATGTTTTTGCGGTTACCATATTTGAAGTGTCAATCATTAATAGCTCTTGTACTTGACAATTAACCCTTGTCACATGTCAATTAATCATTCAAAACCTGCCCCTCCCTCAAAAGCTACCTCACAGGATAGTTGTAACAGTTGAGAGATTATGTGTGAACCATAATTTTTGCTGATTTTATTCAAAATATGTGATATTTCTTTAACTTTATATCAATTTTATACTAATATCCCTTAACATTTTAATAATTGTATCTTCTAATGTTGAATTTTGCTACAATTGTATTATCAAACTCATAGCTTTACAGTAAATTAATCATATAATTCTTAAAATTACACCAGAATAGTATGTTTGCATGCGTGTGTTCATCAGTTTAGATTGGTCACTCACTGCAGAACATACATATGCATCAAGACAAGCATATGGCTCAATATGCCTCAAGTCACGAGTGTTCACATTTTTGCGTAGTTTTATTCAAAATTTCTATAAATTTCCTTAACTTTACATAAATTGTATCTTCTTATGCTTAACTTTACATAAATTGTATCTTCTAACGCTTAACTTTGCACTTTTACCTCCAAAATCTGCATCATTCGTTAATTAACTTTGCATGAATTATATCTTGTATCTCTTAAATTTGCACAAATTTTATCTTCAAACTCTTAGATTTACAGTAAGTTATCTTCAATCACTTAACGATACAGTAATTTTATAATTGTCCTTAGCAATACAACAATTTTAATAATAACTAATAATTTACAGTAGAATAGTGTTCGTTTGTGTAAATGAATAGTGTGTGCACGCAGATATAATGAGTGTTTATGAATACATTCACACAGAAATGTATGTTATACACCAATGTTCACAGCAATCCTCACACACGCCGACAATAAGAAAACAAATTTTTTATAAATAACAATATTATCTTTGCAAATAGTAATATTTTTACACTACATGTCAATCTAACGAGGGTCAATACATAGTGGTCACCACAGTTAGCACACTTCGCATACAAACAAGCTCAGCAACACTCATGATTTATTTAATAATTTTTACTGAAAATATGTGTTAATTCTATTTACTCTAAATAATTTATCACTTTTAATCTTTAACTTTGCAGAAATTTTACCTCAAACACCCAATTTTAAGTAAATATGTCTGTGTGTGCTTAAATCACATAAGTTTCACCAGAACTGGTGTTGCGTGTGTATTTTAGTATGTGTTTATCCATAAACAGATTACCGCATAAAGAGAAATTTCAATTTCCAAAACTTAAAGTTTACATCATGTTCGATTTAATGGTTTTGTGCTTTGAAGTTAGATTTTTTTTATTTTTCAAGGTGTACATCTTCTTTAGCCTTCCTTTCTTCATCCTCGCACATGATCTGAATTATAAGTATATTATAACCCTTAGCATTATGTCAGTCTTTCCTTCATAATCTTTTTTACATTAATTACAACTAATATTTTTTTGTTTGGCACAGTATTATAGTGTTGTGTGTTCAAATTAGTATATTCATAGTATTAATAGGTATATTAATTACATATTTATCCAATGGATAATCCCCTTCAGGAAGGTTTGCGAAAAATGGAGATATTTTTTTAATTTTCTAATAAATATTTGTTATTTCTCTTAACTTTATTTGAATGCTATTTTCTGAGGTTTAACTTTACATCAGTTTTATCTTATAATCCTTAACTTTTTTCATAACCTTATCTTTTACCCCTAAAATTAAATTAAATTTATTAATATAACAGTTTTATCAACAAATTTAAATACAGTTTAAAAAATTTAAAATAACAATGTACTGCTTAATAACATTATGAAAATATAAAGATTCAATTGAAAAAATATTGTGAAATATTACAATACAATTGAAAAATTATTTTTGTCCAAAATTTACAATTTTGAGATTTTTTGAAATTATCCCCTTTTGTATCATTGGTCTATATATTTTTCTCATCTTAGTTGAGTAAACTATACCATCTTTCACATTCCGCCGTATAAAATTTTGATTTTCAATCATAATTTCTCCTCTATCCAATTCATACTCTTCCTCATCTTCGTTTCCCCCCTTTGCATATTTAAGTACGCTTTCCTTGAAAGTGTCAAAGTGCAAAATTTTACAGACATCTGCTGTTAAAGTGATACCACGTACTTTCAGAACACTATTTGTTTTTGCATTTTTGTTGTTTTCCATTCTCAGTGCATAAGCCTTGCATGCCCCTCCAACATATTCTTTTATTTCAAATCCTGCGTACTCTCGTGCCAAATCACCAAGATGGGGACCGGTTTGGAGCGGACATTCCATGTCCTTTGGGTAAGAGAATAATATACTGTCGGTATCCCCATAGAGAAGATTGCAGTCAAGTTTTCCTGCTACAGTTTGCATTGCTTTTAATAATCTAATTCTTGCTGCCGACGTTGTCCATAAGGAAATCACAATATTTGAAGTGTCATGTTCTATTATAAATTCTTCTCTTGGCTTATAGGTCAATAGAACAGTATCTTCAGTTAGATCATCAGCAGATTGTATTTCAATTGATTTATTGTTGTCAAACTCACGTAGTTCATTGGGGGAGTTGATGATTAAACTCTTTGACAGGCCATTCCGTAAACTGAACCTTCCCCATAACGAATTAAGCATTAATTTTGAAATGTAGCGCATTGCCTGATCCGGAACCATTTTTTCTCTTTGAAGTTCAATTCCAAATTTTTCTTTACATTCTTTTATAAAATTTTCCTCATTTTCTTTTCCTTCTATTCCTTCAGGGAACCCGCTTGCGTGTATTTTCATTGCCATAAATTCGGCCACATAATTTTTAAATAAATTTTCATCCCATTTCTCATAATGTAAAGCTCTATAAAATCTTGTAACTGTGTATCCAACTTTTAATGCCTCTTCCAATTCAAGTGATGTACATGTAGAGACCCAGCCTCTCTCCTCATCATTGTGCGGGCAATGGTAATCTTTGATATTTGCGCCATTTGGGTACATGAGTGCACATTTTCTACATAGTGGGAATAGAAGTCTTTCATCAAACTTAACTGGAATTACAGGAACATCCAGTTGAGGCGGTGGTAGCAAAAACACTTTTAAAATTCCTTTGAACGGAATCTGCTCACTTCTTGTCCAATAAACTTTTTGTTCAGCCAATGGTACAACAATCACTTTCGGATGCCCAACAGGAAATGATGTTGTAGCAATTGTTGAGGGGTAAAGTGAATTAAAGTCTAAGTAGGCAATTTTGTGTTGTTCTTTTTCTGCGTCAAAGTGCATGTGTAGTGGTCCAGTTCTCCCGCCAAAATAGCAGTCTCTAATATTGATTGGTCCTTTGTTGTGGTAATTTGCAAAAGCTTTCCTCATTTTCTGATTGCGACGAAGCATCTGATGAATTTCACATTCCCATATAATATCAACATTCTTTATATATTTTTTAATTATTTCCATCCTTTTCCCATCATCTTCACGTGTCTCTCCCACAGTTTTTCCATTGGGCAATATTTTGTTCAAATCATCTCCAAAGCATTTTTGGCATGCATGCCAAACACAGCCATTTACTTCAATTGCCCTATCTTCTGCCGCTATATATCCATCTACTTTATATTTTCCATCCACTACATGTTCGCCACTTTCCGAATGTGCACTTTGTATTTCCACTCCTTTTGTTTCTTCATACCATTGTAAATATTTCAGGGCAAGCTCACTTTGATTATCAATATTTTCATATCCCTTTTCGGGAACAATTGCCAAATGTTCAGGCTGCAGATGATTGAGTCGGAAATGTTTCATGCATGCCGATGCAATTGTCATTGCATCCTTCAAAATATCGATTCCTTCAACTACTGCTCCAGGTCGTGTAGTTTTCTTTTTGCTGATCTCCGAAAATTTTTTTCTAAAGGCGATCAATGCTTCTGTAAGTATTTGTACATCGTTTGTGCAATATTCAGCCAAAGCTTCATCCAAACAAAATTGATTATTTTTTTCAACTTCATACCATTTATCAAATTCGTTTTGCTTTTGAGGGGGCATTCCTCCATATAAGTAATCAGATTTCGGGGGTAGTTGTTGTAGAGTTCTACCATAATTTTCAGAGATGTTTGCCAAATGCGGGAAAAATTGTTTTTCAGTTACTTGTAGCCCAAATGCACCAATCAGCTTCCCCAGAGCGACTGGACAAAGGTTATACGAGTCCCGGAATATAACCTCATTGCATTTATTGTTGCGGGGAATTTTCAATTCATAAAGTTTATTACCACGACGAATTATTGAGGGAACAACACCATTTACATATATTTCTTTGAACACCATAATCATATCATAACGCCCTCCATTGTGTGAAAATGCCATTGTTGTATATTGAGGGTTAAGTTCAAAAAGAATCCATTGTATGAAGAATTTAAGCGGGTTTTGTGTGACGATTTGCTTATCAACTTTTGTTTGATTGAATGGACGGTGTGAAAATGTTATGGATCGATTGTTCCCGCAGATTGTACAACTATTTCCTTTTTGCCTTAGAGGTGAGCGCCATAATTGTTCATTTTCCATGCATTTTGTACAAGTTACTGTTGCTGCAATAAAGTTTACGTTGTGTAGCCGTCTTTCTTCATTATCATTTTTTATCACTTCATTTTGTGTGGCCTCAAAATCGAAAGTAACCAGACGATAATCAACTCCTTTTTTCAGTTCCAAGGGGCGAATAAAACATCCTCTATCCACGTTGTGAAACTGACGACAAATTTGACACCACTTTTTACCACAAACATGTTTCTTTTCAGCCTCTCTCTTGTAATTTTTCATTGACCAGATTACTCCACATTTATCACACTGTTTTGTTTGGCGGCAATTGCTAATCTTTTTGTGATGGTTGAAGCATTCTCCATTCAAATATATTTTCCCACATTCATCACATTTCTTGTAAAAGTCTCCTGTTGCCACACAAGGTCGTTCACTTCCAATGCGTCCACATAATCTGCAGAGAGATTTACATTTCAAATCATGTTCCTTTGACTTTCGAAACTTTTTTTCACAGGTAAAGCAGTATTTGTGTTTCAACCCAAACATACCTCCAACAAATCTTATTCCATCAAAATGGTTATTTTTGTGAAAAATTGAAATAGGCATGTTAAAATTATCGTTCCCATATTTGAATATAGGTTTCTCACTGATACTTCCAAAAATAAATACTTTAAATTTATAGCCTGCATCCTTGTATTTATTATTCCAAAAATCGACAACAACTGGTACATATTCCACAGCATCATATTCAGGAAGATCATGAGGGATTTTTGCTGATTTTAGGAGGTTGAAAACATCATCCATTTGTCTGTCGCCATTTTTTAAATATCTTGAAAAGTTCCATTTAGCGCCCAATTCTTTAGCAAAATATTTTCTTGTTATTTCCAGAGCATAGAATAAACATAAATTGTTTGGGTTTGAAATTTTTATTAATCGATCAATATTTATATGTGTAATTATTGCAGAATTTTCTTGGGGTGCGCGTCCTCTAATTGATTGATTCTTTGGCAATGATGAAATACCAAGTGTCTGGATTTTAACTGTGAATGGTTGGCCAAGAAGAGAACCTTTTTCTATCTTAGATTGAGAAACAAGCTGGAATCTATTGAGAATGTTATCGATAGTATCATTTTCAATTTTTCTAATTGGGATCCATATGTCGTTGTCTAATAATTGTGAAGATATTATAGCTCCTAATCGGTCAGGTTCAATTGATTGCCTTCTTGAGGCTTCGATGGTTTGATCCATACAATCGTGAATTATTTTTCTCAGTAGTTCCTCCGGATTCTCGGGTAGCTTTTCAATAATAAACTTGCCTGTTGTCCCCATTATTTTAAATTTACGGTTAAATGATGTATCGTAGTCTATTTGTCGATAATAGTTTTGCAAATTTAATGCACCTGCACCGGTTTGTGTGTCAATGAATAAATGTGGAAGAAGATCTCGGATGAGAAATCTTGCGCGCTTATTGGCAGAGGGTGCAGTTTGATCGTTATTAAATGCCATTTTAAAGTTTTTAATTTTAAATTGTAGAAAGTGTTTTTGGTTTTTGAGTTAAATGGTTAAGAATGATAAAAACTTTGCCTTTTATACTCTTCGTTTCAGACGGATAGGCGATTACGAAATATTTTAGTCAAGGACAAATGAAGATACTCGTAAAATCTATTCGCTCTAAAATCATCAATCTGTCGGTGACATTTATAAAGTTTGCATTTTGTCGCTTGACATTTTTGAAATTGGCATTTTGTCGCTTGACATTTTGAAAATTGGCATTTTGTCGTTTGACATTTTGAATGTTGGTATTTCGAAATAATTAGCTGCGCCCCTTACATTTGTACTTCCGTTCATTTTTTAAAATCATTTTAATTTTTTTCTAGAATTTTGTCAAATTTTTCCCTCATTTTTTAATTTATAATTATTTATTAAATTTTATAATTTATTTTTATTATTTTTTGACATTTTAAAATTTTTTGGAAATTTTTTAAATTTTGAAATGCCCGCCAATTTTTAAATTTGGCTTTTTGAAATAAACCCCTTACATTTGTACTTCCGGTCATTTTTTAAAATCATTTTATATTTTATGCAAAATTTTGTAAATTTTATTTTTTATCATTTTTATTTAATTAAAACTATTTTTATTTAATTTTTTAAATTTATTTTTAAATTAGAAAGTCCCTTTTAAATTTTTCTATCAAAACTAAAAATATTTCAAAATGTCAAATTTCATATTGTCAAATTTTTTAACAAAATGTGTCTCACCATGAAACGTCACAAAAATTATTTTTTCATTCCCCACAAAGTATCAGCCAAAGGGAAATTAATAATGGAATGATTAATTACCCTAATTAATCGTGATTAATTACCCCCTAAACACTTCCCAAAGAAAGGTGTTTGTGGCAAATATCAAAAAATACCCCCTATAGGCTTAGGTTTTATTGATGAGGGAGTGAGCGATTTGGGTAGCTACCTTGAAAAAAGGAAGAGCTATTTGGGTAGAAGAGCGATTTGGGTTGTGGAGCGATTGGGGACTAGTTAACTACTGCCCTGCAACCAAGGGGTGGTAAGAAAAGGGCGGTTAGGAATATGAAATGTGTCTTTACCTTTTGGTTTCCTTTGATTTGCCGACTTCCTCCTCCAAAAGGTTGCACGCAGTGCAACCTTGTGGGGGGGGGGGGGGGGGGGGGGTAACTACTCATATATGCCCGACACTCTTCAATCACTTCTTTTAAGGTCACTGTATGCCCTTTTTCACTTTTACTTTCAACACTCTTCATTGCGACTTGTCGTACTGAGGTTGCATCACTTGGCAAACCTGAAATAAAAATAAGAATTTTCAATTCTTCAATCGACAAGGCCATTTCTCCAGGCTCACATTGAGCATTCACTACATTCCCAAACTCAACAATATCTTGGAGATCACTACACTTAACATTTAAGGCCTCGAACCTTTTCAACAACTTGGACCTATGGTCACTAAACTCTTTCACTAATTCACTACAGAGTTCGTCAAACTTCATCTCACTCAATTTGGTTGGCAGCATCTTCTGTTCAATCTGGGCATACTCTTCTGGCCCCAATTTACTCAGCAACAATCTCACTTTAGAGGATTCTGGCAGGGTTTTACCCTCCTCCTCAAAATAGGAACGATGTCTGCCCAACCATGACTCAAAGGTCATACCACTCGTCAAATCAAAAACAAACTCACCGATCATGCCAACTAATTTACTGTATAGCTCGGTGTCGTTCATCTCACTCGGCTTCAGCAGTTTCACTAACAATTTCTCAAAATATTCTTGCTGAGCCTTCAACAATTTGTCCAACGTTTTGGCATCCATTTTTCACTACTAAAATAAACTTTTTATCACTACACTTTACACTACAATTTCACTAACCTTTTTTGTTTTACTACACTACAATTGTCCACACAGATTTTTCTTTTTCTGAACTGCACACAGCTTTCGTTGACGCCACACAGCTTACTGAAGTTGACGAACTTGTTGACGAGACCAGGTTCTTTTACGAGACCGCGCCAATTTGTTATGACCCCGCTTACGTAGAGGAGCTAACAAATACGTTTATCGCACACAGAAATACAAAGTAGATGAAGGTAGAAAGGAAGAGCTAAAACTGGGAGAGAGAACTAACTATTGGCTGGGCTTTTATACTAATCACTTCAAGGGCTGACGCCCATACACAAGAGCTACATTTGAAATAATAACAGCTAAATTTGTAATTTAAATAAATATTGTTAACGATAATAAAATGTAAACATGTAATAATTATAAAGTAAATGATTCTGCAAGAAGAATTGATAAAATGTATTTAAAATATGCAAAACTATAACAATAAACTCAATTTGACTCTATATAAAACGAAGTCGGTAATCGTTTTTTTTCATTACTTTTTTCCATTACTTTTTTCCTTCCTTGATATGACAGAATGGTCAGTATTTTTCCTCCTTGTTCAACTCCATTAAATTTGCCTGTGGCATAATCAAATGAGAGGAGAGAAAAACACACACACACGTACAGACAAAACACGGACGAACTCGGACAGAAAAACACGGACGAACTTGGACAGACACGAACAGACAAAACAAGGACTATTAGGAATGAAAATAAGGAAAAAATATTTACAAATTAATCCTTTTCTTTATCATTACTCATTTGATTATGCCACAGGCAAATTTAATGGAGTTGAACAAGGAGGAAAATGCTGACCATTCTGTCATATCAAGGAAGGAAAAAAGTAATGAAAAAAACGATTACCGACTTCGTTTCATATATTGCCTACAATTTCATCATATGTAGTATTGCTTCACTTCATGTTCCTTGGGACAAACAACAAATGGATCTAATTAAAATTTAAGTAATGGAATAAAATAAAAATGAAATTTAGTTACAATTATTTTTAGTGAAAATTATTTTTAGTGATATTTTTTTAATATCAAAAATTATAAATTAAAAGAACTTAAAAATTAAAAATTATTAATATTAATTAAATATTGCCGCTAACTAGCGAGTTTTGATTAATAAACATTATTAAATCTTTTTAATTTTAGCCAATAAAAGAATGCGCCACCAACAAATAAGAACCGCCCATTAAAAGAACAAAATTTATTTTAGTGATTTTCTCTCATTACTTTTATATTTTTTTCTCTTCTTTAAAAATAAATTTGTTGTGCAAAAGCACTAGCTTATTTTGTTTTTATTTGGACTAGGGGAAAAAGCAAGCCAGGCTTAGTATTCTCAGGTCAAATAAACTGAGTTTATTATAATATG
This sequence comes from Meloidogyne enterolobii, assembly GCA_963681835.1. Classification (NCBI taxonomy): domain Eukaryota; kingdom Metazoa; phylum Nematoda; class Chromadorea; order Rhabditida; family Meloidogynidae; genus Meloidogyne; species Meloidogyne enterolobii. The sequence continues at coordinate 1,217,780 of CAVMJV010000007.1, forward strand.
TGTGTAAACATACTATTGTAAAATATGTGTAAACATGTAAGAAATAAAAGTAAAAGATTCTGTAAGAAGAATTTTAAAAAATTATTTTAAATATGCAAAATTATAAAAATAAATAACAATTACATCAGGGTAAACCCGATATTTATTCAATTAAAATATGTTTTAAAAAATAATATTAGAAACAAAAAACAAGAAAGAATTAAAAAACTATATAAATGTGATATAAATATGTATAATTTTTTTAATATTAAAAATTATAAATTAAAAGATATTAAAAATTAAATATTATTAATATTAATTAAATATAAATATATTTTATAATGAAATTATCTGCCCATTTTTATTTGCCCGAAATTATTTGCCCGTCCTGGGCATTGTTGTATAATGATTAATTAAATGTTTATACATGTAAAAAGTGACAATGTGGAAACCCGATAAGTGGAACAATGATTGCAAATAACTTTTTTAATTGAATATAATTATATAGAAATTCAGTAGCAAATGTTTTTTTATATAATGATAGATTTATTGTCAAATTTGAGTATAAATTTTGACTATAAACTAAATTTCACAATAAAGTAGAAAAAAATATTTTGATTGATTTTTAAATATAATCTATAGAAAATCCCAAATTTTTTATTAATATAACCAAAACAAAAAGTATATTAAATATCTTATACAATTTAAATTCAAATTTAGGAATTTGTTATGAAAAATTAATACTATTTATATATCATAATAATGAAAACTTTTAAAAGTACGGTATTTTAATTAAACATTCATTATTACAATGTTTTTGGCGTGATAGTATATTTGAATTTAATTCGGTTCATGCAATATAATTTAAACATTTAATGATAAATTAAAATATAAAGCTAGGAAAGCACATATAAAGGATCAACTGCGGCAGCCAGAAAAACAAATTAAAATAAATTAAATAAATTTTACAATTGAATAATAATTAAAAAATAATGTTATATAAAGAGGAATTTCATGCCAAAATAATGTCTCAGGAGATTTCCTATCATCCATTTTCATACAAAAATTAAATAAAAATCTTTTGTTACTTCATATATAATATTATATATAATAAATAGATAAAATTTTTAAATAAAATTACAATTTTCAAAAATTAAATAGGATAATAAAAAATAAAAATATTTTAATTTTCAAAATTCTTTTAAAAATATGTAGTAAAATTAATTTAATATAAAAGAAATTATTTAAATTTTTAAAGAATTAAAAGTATATTGGGAGAATTTGTTAAATTTTGGAATTATTTGTTTATCGCTACAAATATGTAGTCGGATAAATTAAAAGGCTAATATTTAATTAATATTTTAATATCCCCAAAATGTTTTGCCATGTTCTGCGAAGTTCTTTCAATGATGGAGTATATGCTATCGATATTGGAGATGAAGAGGAGTACTAATGCGCAAAAATATTAAAAAATTCTAAAGAATATATTGCATTTGAGTGGAAGCAATCTCAAAAAGTATGTTAATAGAAAAAAGTACACTTCAATGAATTCTTAATTATAACTTGAAAAATTACAAAATTTAAATAACCTACATTAAATTGATATATTAAATTATTAACGCATTAAGCGATGTTATAAAAAATTACAATAATTTTAAAACATTTAAGTTTACACAATATTTAGAACTTTGAATGTGGTACTTTTCTCTATTGCCAAATTTATTTATTAATTAAAAAATATATTTCAATGATAAATAATAAAAAATAATGAGAAAAAATTGTAAGGATTCCCGTAAAAAATAAACATAATATTTAATAAAAATAACATCATTGAATATGGCACTGTTAATCTTGTCTACTGCTATAAATTTTAAAAAATTATTAATTTTTATTCAATAATGATTGAAATTAAGTGATTGAAAATTAATTGAAAATTATGAATAAAAAAATATAAAGATATACATATTTAGAAATTACAACATCCTTTAACTATTAAACACCAAGTTTAATCAAGACATTTTTGTCATTATATTTTCATAATTTGTCAATTGCGGAAGCGCAATTGCATTAGCAATTGCAGACACGACTAATGTGAAAAAGGAACTGAAGGCTGATCAAAATATAAAAAATTATTTAAATATTGTCGCTATCTAGCGAATTTTGATTAATTAAGATTATTAATTCCTTTTAATTTTAGCCCATCACAGAATGCGCCATCAACAATTAAGAACCGCCCATTAAAAGAACAAAATTTATCCTAGAGATTTTCTCTCATCACCTTTATTATTTTTCTCTTCTTTAAAAAATAAAATTTTTGTGCAAAAGCACAAGCTTATTTTGTTTGTGTTTGGACTAGGGGGAAAACAAGCCAAGCTTACTATTCCTAGGTCAAATAAACTGAGTGGGATTTATTTCTCCTCTAAGGCCCATTAAGTTTAATTATCCAAGATTAAGTTAATTATTTATCACTGCCTATCGAGTGATAAAATAAAAATATATAAATTTATCACTTCCTATCGAGTGATAGAATAAAAAATATATAAAATATAAATATAGTTTTTGGTTGTTTCGTTGATTTATCAATAATACCCCTAAATTCAGATCAACTTTCATCGCAAACCAAATCAACCCAATTTTTCAAGAGTTTATTTCAATATTAATATATTTAATTATGAAATTAGCCTGTTTATCTTCGTGAATCTCAACGTGGTGTAGATATCGAAACTCTGGAATAAATTGTAGGGATTCCCATAAAAAATAAATAATATTTTGTTAAATTTTAAAAATATTTGTGATTTAAATTAATTATAAAAGTTTAATGATACTAAAACAAAAAAAATATTTATAATTTTAAAACTAAAGCTGCAATGAATTGAAGGGAAGTTAGTATATTATAAAATATTATATTAATTTTGTTTCTTAAAAACATCTAAATAAATGTAAAAGTAAATCTAAAATTTATTGAAATAATTAAGCAATTCCACATTCAGTCACTACAAAAATTGTATTAATGAGTAAATTAATTTTAGGTGTTAATCTCTGCATTTTATATATTATCCTTTGTCTTTTTCTAATACTTTTCGTTTTTTAATTGAAGATTTGCAAGTAGAATACGAAACGGGTAGTTGATGGACCTTTGACTCCATCATTGAAACTTTTATTGTATAAAATAATCAGTCACATGAAAACAAAAAAACGAAATAAATTTAAATATGTAAAAATCTTGGCTTCAACTTGCCATCCTCTACGTTGTCGGCCCTCGAGTCGGCGACAATAATAATAAATTGGATGAGAAAAAATAAAAATATTTAATTGTCAAAATAACTTCAAAAATATAACATAAATAGTATTTGATTCACTAGTTAAAATTTTTATAAATAATATATTATAAATTAAAATATTAAGCTCTGTGATTATAAGTGTTTAATTTGGATATTAATAGTCGGTCAAAAAATTTTTATTATATCAGAATAAAAAATTAAAAATGAAAATAATTTTGAATATGAAAATAATTTTAATTGATTTAAGTAAATTCTTATCGTAGAGTGGTGGAAAATATCAAGTTGTCTATACTCTACGTTCTTGTTCTTTAGAGAAATCGGAATACCATTAATCAGGTATATTTACTCTAGACGATATGGACTACTATTTTAGCATTTATTATAAATATTAAAAATATTAAATTAATATAACAGATAAAAAATAAAAATTTGAAGAAGAAATTGTATTTTTCTTTGATTACTCAAATTTAAGAACATCTAATTTTTAAAAAGTTTTTGTCGAAGTTTGATATGAATTATTTTTATTATAAAAGAGAAGGTAAAGTTTATTTAAATTTTCAATAAAAAAAGATATAATTCATTATTTTAAAAGTATTAACACTTTAATCTGCAAAAGAAATGGTATAATTATATCAAGACACCAATGCAAGAAAAGCTCGATTAGCAACAAAAAAATAAAATTTATATAGTATCTTGACTTAGAGATGCTATATATAATTAAATAAATTAAATTTTTTATATAATTTTTGTTATTAAAAAAAGGAGGATTTTTTTGTTGTTGAAGAAACGGGAAAAGGAAAAAATATATTTTTTGAAGAAATTTTTTTGTTAAAGAATTTTTTAAAAACTTTTGAGTAATTTTTGATGTTGAAGGATTTTAAAACAAAAATTTTGAAGAATTATAAAAAGAAATTACAAATTGTAATAAATGGGTTTATGAGAATGATTTCTTTTTCGTAAATTTTCACTAATTTTCTTATTTGAATGAGAAAGTTGAACACTAATACATAGTTTACAGTGAAGTTGTGATTAGTAAGCTTTAGTGAATAAAATCATTAAAATAAAAATATTTCGATATATATAGAATAAATATATTCGAAAAATGATATTATATATCGAGTTTTAAAAATGAGCATGATAACATTATTTTAATAAATATATAGTATTGTAATTATCAAAACATTTAGATAAATAATTAAACAAAAAGTTATTATTTACATTTCTATTAATAAACTCATAGAAAGCACATATTATTAGATTCTTTATTACCTAATTAAATTAGTAAAAATGATTTTAAACATCAAAAATCATAACAAGTTAAAAAGATCATTTCAAACATGCAGACCGTTGCTATGTGATTCAGAATGTAATATTTTGTTATTTAAATTACAAATATGTAATTCAATTTTTGAAATAATTAAGCAATGCCACAGTCAATCAACAACGTGTCACATTAAGTCACTATCAAAATAGTCACTATTAATTTTTAAAATATTTTTATAATTTCTGGTAAAATAGAAACAAAAATAGTAATTCCTAGAAAAATAAAGTAAATTCTACAACAAAAACTATATTATTTAAATTTAAATAATAAAAGCTAATGTTGATCAAAAAAATTGTAAAAAATTTTAAATAATTGTAATAATCGTTTTTAAATTTTATATTATTAAAGAATGTGACCCTAATTTTAATAATGAAATTTTGGAATTAATTAAATTAAAAATTATCAAGTGTTTAATTATAATTTTTAAATTATATTATCGAGGGATTATTTAAATATAAATCCTAGACGAGGTTCTAATGAAACAATAAGAACCCAAGCGACGGCTCGATTGGGGAGAAGGATGATATTTCAATCGTGATCGCATTAAAAAAGGATAACTACTTGTATATAGTGTAAATAGTGTTATAGTACATTAGAGTAATAAAAATTATAAAATAAATAAAACCCTAAAAATAATATTCATATCTATGGTAATGAATTGAAAACGCACTATATAAATAAAATAAATATAAAAATTCATTAATTAAAATTAATCAAATAATTTATTGATTAATTATTTTATATTAATCAATACATCTTTTTAAAGATGTGTCTACATAAAAAGAGCTTAGAAGTCTAAAATATTGTTAGTTTAGACTAATGTTTGTTAAATTAAAATATAAATTGTATAAAATGTCTAAATAATAAACTAAAAATATACTTAACAAATGTGAATAGAATTTAAAAATTTTTGAACTTAGAAGAGAAAGAACTTAGCCGACTATATGCAGAAGGGCTAAAAATCTCTTTAAACAATTCAGATAGTGTAAGGATTATTCTTTGTTTGATTTAAATATATTTATATTATTATTAAAAATACATAAATTTATAATGAAAAATATATAATTTAGAAATATTGCTTTTTATAAATATTTGCTTTAAAAATTAATTGAAACATATACTAATTTTATTTAAATATATTTTAAATCAAAGTATAATGTCTCCTTTTACATATATCTTTTGATTCGTTTAAGAGTCAAAATTAAATATAATAAAATGAAATTAATTTAGATATGTCAAATATAAGTAATAAAAAATAATAAAAATATAATAAATTATTGGGCTCTTGTCCAGTTCATGCGTCCCATGAAGATTTATGCGTCCCAAGAGAATTTATGAGTCCCATAAAAATTTATGCGTTCCAAAAATAATTTATGCGTCCCGTAAAAATTTAACCGTCCCGAAACTAATTTATGCGTCCCATGAAATAAATTGAAAAAATATTCAAATATGATAAATATTCATTATTCCCTAAAATTCCTTTATCAAATCTTAATCCAATAATATCTTTTAAATCCCACTTGATCAATCCAGAACCCATTTTATCATCCGATATCGATCCCTTTATATCTCCAAAATCCTCTTTTACCCACGAATTAATCGGATTATATCTCTTTAATCCTCAAAAAATTTTAGGTTAAAATTTCGGTTAACCGAGAGCTGTTCGGTTTTGTTTATCGAAGAATCAAGTGAAACCGACAACGCTACTTACATATGTTAGAATAAATAAAATAATTCAATGAGTCTCTCAATATTTTTTCAAATATAGGGGAAAAATATTTTAGGGGGAGAACTATTTTTTAACCCTCCTCCAAAGGGGAGTATTATTTAAGGGGGAGTACTAATTCAGGGGGGAGTATTACTTTAGGAAATACCGTATTTGATTAACAAAGAACAGTATTATTAATTAACAAAAGATTTTTCAATTTATTTCATGGGACGCATAATTTTTTATGGGACGCATAAACTATTTTCGGGACGCATAAATTATTTTTGGGACGCATAAATTTATATGGGACGCATAAATTATTTTTGGGACGCATAAATTTTTATGGGACTCATAAATTCTCTTGGGACGCATAAATCTTCATGGGACGCATGAACTGGACAAGAGCCAATTATTGTATCAAAAATCAAATTAGCATAAAATATGTATATTCGAATATCACTTTTATTTTAAAAAACGGGCAAGACAATATATGTATTTTAATAAAATCATTATTTGATTAAACCGAAAAACTAAAACCTAAACTTTTACAAAATAATTCAATAAAATAATTCAATGAGTCTCTCAATATTTTTTCAAATATAGGGGAAAAATATTTTAGGGGGAGAACTATTTTTTAACCCTCCTCCAAAGGGGAGTATTATTTAAGGGGGAGTACTAATTCAGGGGGGAGTATTACTTTAGGAAATACCGTATTTGATTAACAAAGAACAGTATTATTAATTAACAAAAGATTTTTCAATTTATTTCATGGGACGCATAAATTTTTATGGGACGCATAAACTATTTTCGGGACGCATAAATTATTTTTGGGACGCATAAATTTATATGGGACGCATAAATTATTTTTGGGACGCATAAATTTTTATGGGACTCATAAATTCTCTTGGGACGCATAAATCTTCATGGGACGCATGAACTGGACAAGAGCCAATTATTGTATCAAAAATCAAATTAGCATAAAATATGTATATTCGAATATCACTTTTATTTTAAAAAACGGGCAAGACAATATATGTATTTTAATAAAATCATTATTTGATTAAACCGAAAAACTAAAACCTAAACTTTTACAAAATAATTCAATAAAATAATTCAATGAGTCTCTCAATATTTTTTCAAATATAGGGGAAAAATATTTTAGGGGGAGAACTATTTTTTAACCCTCCTCCAAAGGGGAGTATTATTTAAGGGGGAGTACTAATTCAGGGGGGAGTATTACTTTAGGAAATACCGTATTTGATTAACAAAGAACAGTATTATTAATTAACAAAAGATTTTTCAATTTATTTCATGGGACGCATAAATTTTTATGGGACGCATAAACTATTTTCAGGACGCATAAATTATTTTTGGGACGCATAAATTTATATGGGACGCATAAATTATTTTTGGGACGCATAAATTTTTATGGGACTCATAAATTCTCTTGGGACGCATAAATCTTCATGGGACGCATGAACTGGACAAGAGCCAATTATTGTATCAAAAATCAAATTAGCATAAAATATGTATATTCGAATATCACTTTTATTTTAAAAAACGGGCAAGACAATATATGTATTTTAATAAAATCATTATTTGATTAAACCGAAAAACTAAAACCTAAACTTTTACAAAGATAAGGTCTAAACGAGAATAGTCTAATCATCGTGTCAAATCTGTGTATAATTCAGTGTTGAAGTGAAATTTCAATGTAAACCATAAGAAAAATTAAAAAATAAAAGAGGAAGAAACAAAGAAAAGATGAGAAAGATTATTAATTTGTTAAATCACTTTATTGTATTAAAATAATCAAGTATATGAACAATAGAAAAACGAAATAAAATTTAATAAAAATCTATTTTGATGAGAATATAATAATACATAATAATTTAAGTATTAATAATCTAAAATAGAAAATATATTTATTTAAATTAATTGAACCTAGCTAAACATCAATAAAAATGGCATTGTTAATCTTGTTTACTGCTATAAATTTTAACAAATTATTAAATTTTGTTCAATACTTTACTATTAAATGATTGAAAATTAGGAATAAAAATAAAAAAGGAAGATATACATATTTAGAAATTACAACATCCTTTAACTATTAAACACTAAGTTTAATCAAGACATTTTTGTCATTATATTTTCATAATTTGTCAATTGCGGAAGCGCAATTGCATTAGCAAGTATTAAAATTTATTATTAAATTTTTTGAATCCCTTTATTGTATTAAAATAATCATGCATAGAACAATGGAAAAACGACGTTAAATTTTAATAAAAATCTTATTTGATGAGATATCATAATATTGATTTAACTAAATTAATAAAATAAATAAAATAATTAACAGCAAATTATTTTATTAATATTTAAATTTTATGAAAAAAATAAATTAGAAATTCTGTTAAATTAGCGCTAAATTGCTACATATTAGAGGAAATTGTCATCATTCTTTATAAATACATGAATAAATTATTTTAATGAATGTGAGTATTAACATTTTGAGAAATTTTAAAAATTAAAAAAAAATCATTTAAAGATAATTTATTTGAGGTGATTATTAAAGTAAATAAAAATAAATTCATAAATTGCTGCATATTTACATAAATATGTATTTTAAAAATATGAAGGGATTCCCTAAAAAATAAAATATTTAATGAAAAAATTAAATTTATTAATTCTTTGGAATAAAAGAAGGAAAATTTTGTTAAATAAAAATAAATGATGAAAAAAATTAAATATTATTAGGAGTAATTGTATCAAAGGAAACTGACACAATCTTTGTACACTTATTGAAATGATGAAATGAAAATAATAAAAAATTTGTTCTTAGTTTTATGCATTGATAACAATATATATTTTAAATATAATTAAAATTTATTAAAGCATTTATTAGTCTTAAATTACTTATTAAAAGGAATGCCCAACATTAAAGAAGGATTAAAAGACAAGAACAACTGAAGTTGAGATGAGTCCTGCTGTTAGAAAATCAATTAAGGGTTTTTTGTAATAATTTAAATAGCTTTAAATTTCTCTAGTATAAGAGGAAATGCAAAAGAGTTCGCCAACTCTCGAACTCGATAAACAAAAGCAATCTGTCTCTTATGATAAAATTAAGGAGTTCGGATTCAAAACACCAGCCTTTATAATAATTTTTATATCATTTAATCAAATATCAATATTAATTGTCGTTAAATATTAAGCTTATAATGTTGAATGTTAATAAGTAAAATATTAAAATTAGATATAAAATTATAAAGAAATGTTGAAATAATGTCGTCAGAACAATAAATTTAAGTGGTATAGTAATACAAATAAGTAATCCTAATATCGATTCATTTGGAAATTCATTGATCATAAATCGAAACTTCAAATTTAAAACGTAGTCACTAAACTCAAAAATACTATGTGAAAGAATTTGGGGATTTTTATTTTTATTAAAATAGATAAAAGTATCATTTATTTCATCAATAAATTATCAGAATTTAAAAATTTTAATAATTTAAATTTACTAATTTAAGTATAAATTATAATTTATTTTCACAATAATTTATTATAAATTTTTAAATTTACTAATTTAAATTTCATAACGAAAAATCCAATATTTTTGTGTTCCCATTCCTAAAAGCTTTCTTGACTGCTCAACCAAAGTATTGTATGAAGCAGAAAATTGACTTCTATTCAGAATTTCCTCTACATCACTAATCATAGGAACGGCATCATAGTAAAAAAATAAAAACATAAATATGAAATAAAAACAACGGCATCATAGTAAAAAAAAACGGCATCATAGTAAATTTTTTACTATGAACGGCATCATAGTAAAAAAATAAAAACATAAATATGAAATAAAAACATAAATATGAATATAAAAATATATAAAATAAAAATATAAAGTATTAAATATGAAAAATATGATCAATACAAAATAAAACTATAGTTGCTTTCAATTTTATAATATTAAGCAATATAATTTTCAGCAATTATAGACAATAAAGAAATAAAATTCTTAATAAACTGTAAAATTATAAATTATAAATATATGTATTTGTGTATAAGATTTCATCTGTTAATTACATTAATATTCAAATAAAAAAGCCACACATGAAAAGGTTTAAATATATTTTAATTGTTACGAAAGTAAATTAAAATAATTAAATGTAATTTTTGTAAGAATAAAATGAATATTAAATGCAAATTTATGCTATTATTAATAAATTTTATATTGTTCAATTAAAATTAACCAATAAAAAAATTAACCTCTTCAATTAAAATTAACCAATAAAGCCAAAAAGTGGCCCGATATCCAAATATATATTTAATTTGTGCTTTTATAATTTAATGTGTGACTGAAAATCATAACTGAAAATCATATAATTACTCATAAAATAAATTCCATTGGCAAATTTAAAAATATTTTTTATTTTATAGCTATATTCTTCAAGTTTAAGTAAAGAATAAACTCAATACACATAAAGACACATAAAAGAAGCACCTGTAAAAGCATTTCGAGACAAATTCTTAGCGGATATCATAGCCAAAAGTCATTGTAGATTTTAAAAAATTCAATTTAAAATTTTTGAAACTAATTTAAAAAGATATATTATAATAATAATAAAAATGTAATCTTCATTTAAAAAAATATATAAATTTGTATTTTTTACTATAGAATGATAACTATGATATGATATTATAAAAAATATAAAAAAAAAAAGAAAATCTAATTATATTATAAGAAATCTAATTATACTACATGGCGCTCCTGGTTTCGAAACACCGCCTTTTTAATTATTTTCATAACATTTAATAAAATATAATTTTAATTATCGTTAAATGTTGTTGATTAATAATGTTGAATGTTAATAATTAAAATATTAAAAACACATATAAAAAATAAAAAAAATGTTGGAATATGTCTTCAGAATAATAAATGTAAGTATGAATTATAATATAATAAGTTTTCCTAATATTACTCCATGTGAAAACCCATTGATCATAATTCGTCAATTCAAATTTAAAACGTAGCCACTAAACTCAAAAAATTTATATGAGACTATGGGGATTATTATTAAAATGAATTAATAAAATGAATAAAATGAAATTATATAAAATGAAATACAAATAATTTCATTTAATATAATGTAATTATTTGTAAATCATTAAATTATCATTATTATAAAAATCCTAGTAATTTAATAACGATCAATACAAAATAGAATTTTAATTGCTTTCAATTTTATAATATTAAACAAGCAACAGATAATTTGCAGGAATTATAGGAAAATATCAAATTAAAATTATTTTTAAAATGTAAAATTATACATTAAATATAATAGATTTCATGTTGTGTTTTTATAATGTAATGTGTTCCTTCCCTATTTTCTGGCCTATTTAAACCCACATTTCACTTGTGTATTTGTGTATTCATTATTAATTGCCTTTGAGTTCGCCCCTCTGCCCACCCAAATTTATCACAAAATTTTCAAATATTAAAAGTAGATAAATATTTTAAATAAATTCTCTTAAACTTCTATCTGACAACCAACAAAATCCCTATTCATTAAAATCCACTAGACAGCTTGAATTTAACTAAAAGACTTTGTTGCCCGTTCCACCACAAAAACTAAAAAATTTAAAATAGATTTCCAACTACCTAATTAAAAAATCATGTTACTTTTAGACAAAAGTTTATTAAAATAAAATATAAATTACATCAAATAAGCTTAAATTAAAAACTAAAAATATACGTAACAAATGTGAATAGAATTAAAAAAAATTTTATGTGTTAAATCTAGCCAGAGAACTACTTCTAGAAGGAGAAAAACTTTTTCATAAATTCAGATAGTGTAAAGAATATTTTTATTTATTTCAAATAAATTTAATAAAAAATAAATGCAAAGTTATTTTTTAATATTTGTAATTCTTAATAATTTTAATAAATATGTCACTTAAAATGCAGAATTTTACAATTTAAAAAGTAAAAATTACAGAAAAATTAATCTACACATATTAATACATTTTTAACAACGACGATTCTGCCATTTCAAAAGAATAGATAACAATAAAATATTAGAAAAATTATATAAATTAAATAATATAGAGAAAATATTAAATTCAAGAAATTAAATTTTTTTAAATAATTCAAAATATCAAAAATAATTAAAGTTGCAAATAATAAGAAATTATATGATATATAAAATTCTATTTTTTTTAAAATAATTTTCCAAGTTTAAAGTTGTAAAAACACATTTGTCACAAATAAAGTTGAAAAAATTAAATAATTAAACTTTATCTTAATTATAAAAGTTAAAAAATTCCAAATATTTTATCAACACAAGCAATATAAAAAGTTGTATAAATAATTTTGTATTTTTATAGAATTAAATTATAGATGTATCTTTGATCCTAAACAATTAAAATTAAATGCCGAATCGTAACAAAATACAGAAAAGCAAAATTGAAAAAATTGCCTGAAATGTTAAAATATTTCAGAATTCTAATTCTCCAAATTTAAATAAAAAAAATTAAATATAAGCTAACATAATGTTGTTATAATAAATATTGTGATGATTTACTAAAATACTTAAATTAATTCATAATGTAAAATTTATGAAAAATGATTTTGAAATTTCAGTTAATTAAAATTTTATTTATTGAAATAAAAAAATGAAATAAAATGCATACATCAAAATGCAAGGTCGATTAAAAATAAAATTAAAGAGCTAGATTTAAATTTGCCAATGAAAATCCAAGCATAATTTTTAAGCGAAACGTGGCTCAATGGAATTGAAATAGTAAACTAAAATTTGTTAAAATTTTGAGATTATCAGGAGAAAATACTTTAGGTCTGTGGAAAACAATTAATACAAATAAGAAATAACATCTTATTTATGTATAAGAAACAAATAAACTAATAATAAATTATAAAATAGTTTTAAATATATAAAATTAAAATAATATCATTAATTATTTGAAATATAAAAAATTAAATAAAAGAAATTATATATTTAAAAATCAAAGAAATTAAACATTTTCAGCATAATAAAGAAAATATAGACAGGAAGATGAATAATTATGTAAAAAATTTATTTATATTGTTTATTCTATGTATAAAGTGAAATAAAATATAGAAGAGTGTTGGAAATTGATTAGAAAAGGTAAATTGGGAGACAGTAATTTATCAATATAAATTTGAAAAAAATAAATAAAATTAAGAAATGTCAATAGAAACGGTAGAAGAATTCGCACAGGCGCTGAGAAGTCTAGTTGACTTTAAAGATTTTCCTAATTAATATTTAAAAATAATTTAACAAAACAATAACTATGTATTAAAAATATTCTAGAAAAATTATTAATAAAATTTCATAGCTGTTGACAAATATTTTAAAATTTGTCTATAATGTTGCGAATTGCGAGAAGGGAAAATTTTTTTAAGAATTATTAATTTAATTAATTTATTTCCATTTAATAATTTAAAATTATTTATTTTTATTCAATTTCTTATTTTTTCCACTTTTAATTTTCCCACAAACATTACACAGCATAACATTTCTTTTTTTTCTTCCTCTTCACCTCAGACACAATTTTACTCTCGTTATTAAAAGCCAAGCCATTTTCCTTTATCTGTTTTCAGTTTTACATCTCTTAGCCTTTCTACGCTACACTAAAGCCATTTAATATAAATTTATTTTCTGCAATAAAATTGAAAAAATAAATTAAAAGAAATTTTTCTATATTGAATTAGAAGCAAAGAATCTAATTAAATTGCCGACAACACATAGACATTCTATTATAGCCGAAGCTCTGGACTGTCAAATCCGTTTAAGTGTGGGTTTAGAAAGAACTTGAAAAGGCAAGTTAAAGTTTAGAAAAATAGATAAATTTTTAATTTGGGGAAAACCCCTAATTAATTACCTAAAGCTTGTGTTTAAATAGTCTTTGTCTAGGAATTCAAGTGGCATAGAACGGTTACTGTTTAAAAAGTATTATAGATAGTTAAACACATTTATTAATGTTGCGAATATAGAATTATGTTTAACAAATATTTAAAATCTTTAAATTGAATGTGGTAAATTTCTTCATTACCAAATTTATTTAGTAATTAAAATTATTTTTCAATTATAAAAAATAGTGAGAAAAATTGTAGGGATTCCCATAAAAAATCAAAAGGTTATTTAATAAAAATACAAAATATATTAATAATTGCTATTTAATTTTATTATGCGTTATTTAACTTCATAGAATAGGAAGGAAGAATAAGTGCCATGTACATATTAATAATAAATTAAAATCAACAATTGTTTACATAATATGTACTTTGCGTATTTAAAAAATATTTTTGTTAAATTCTTTAAATATTGCTAAATTTTAAAAATATTTGTGATTTAAATTAATTATAAAAGAGTTTATGATTCGAAACAACAAAATATTAATAATGTTTTAAAACTAATGTTACAATGAATGAAAGGGAAGATGTAAACTTTTCACATAGAAACAATTACATACCTACATATATTGAATTAATGAATGTTTTATAAACTATTATTTTGTTTTAAAACAAATATTTAATTTAAACTTTTTAAAACATTTCTAAATGTAAAAATAAATTTAAAATAAATTGAATTTATTAAGCAATGGAACATTCAGTCACTACAATAATGGTTTAGAGGTGTTAAACTCACTGCATTTTTACTATATCAATATTTTTAGTTAACTTAATTATTTTCTCCCTCCGCTAAACAATTAATAATATAATATTTTTAAATAAGTACAATGAGAAAAAATATAAATAATTGAGAAAAAAATTATTATAATTTATTTGATAATTTATAAACATCTTATAAATTCGATAGGATCAAATGGTACAACATGTAAAAATTTAGCGAAACAAATAAATTTATCTTATAAAATTTATTATTAATAAATTATCTGTCTACTATCAAAATGTAATGAAATTTTTAACAACGACATAAAGCAAATTTTAAATTATAGATAATAACGTTATAAGTAATTTTAATATACCTAATACATTAATAAAAAATGTTGAAAAGCATTATCCTTCTCCAGAATGCCTTTAGGCTAATAAAGTCCGCTTTATTCTTTATCTAAATTTAGTTAATTTTGGTTAAGATTAGTTAATGCGGATTTTATTAAATTTGACCTATAAAGTTAAATATTATAAAAGTTTATAATTTTTGAAAATAATTTTTATAAAATTTGTAGACTTTAGAAAAATTACATAAAATGTATATGAATTTTCCAGTTTAAATGATAAACATAGAAGTCAAACTTCAATTGTAATTTTTTATTAAAATATCATGAAAAATGTTCTTTAATTTAAATTTTAAAAAAATATAATTAATTAAAAAATAATTTTAAAAAATAATAAAATTAATTTTATTAAAAAGCAATAATATTAAAACAAGATTTATAATAATTTAAAGGATAGAAAAATTTTATTAGAGAATTTGTAAATTATATACTAAAATGTTTAACTAATTAATAATTAAATTAATTACTTAAGTATTAATAATATAACATATAAAAATATTTAAATTAATTAAACCATACTTAGAATTAATAATTCTGCAACACGACCCCTCAACTGATCCAATAATTAATAAAAATTTGATATTATTAATATATTATATCCTAAATAAAAGAAGCAATATAAAAATTAATATGTATGAACATTTTATAATAAACTACATTTAATCTGTGCAAATCATTTAAATTACAAAAAAGATCACAAATAAAACAATCT
This sequence comes from Meloidogyne enterolobii, assembly GCA_963681835.1. Classification (NCBI taxonomy): domain Eukaryota; kingdom Metazoa; phylum Nematoda; class Chromadorea; order Rhabditida; family Meloidogynidae; genus Meloidogyne; species Meloidogyne enterolobii. Next base: position 1,233,841 of record CAVMJV010000007.1, read on the forward strand.
AGATTAACATCAATGAAAATGACATTGTTAATCGTGTTTACTGCTACAAATTTTAACAATTTATTAATTTTTGTTAAATTTTTTAATATTAAATGATTGAAAATTCAACAATCGTAAATGAAAATATGAACGACAATTTCAATCTAATCACAAAAGTCATGTTTTCTTTGCAGTAGTGTGCTTAGATGTTTTAAAGAGTAATATTTTTTGAAGAGAGTGAACATAGAGAAAAATGTATATATAGAAGAGTAAAAATGTAAGATTAATGTTTTTTTGAAGTGTTGAGGAATAAAAAAATAAAACATTTTTTGAAGAATTTTTTTTGATGTTGAAGGATTTTAAAACAAAATTTTTGAAGAATTCTAACAAGAAATTTAAAGAAAAATTTTTTTGTGAATTTAAAAGGATTTTTTTGAAGAATTTAAAATAAGTTATTTAATTAGGTATTTTATCAATATTTAAATTTATATTGATTTATGAATTTTAAAAATTTAAAAGAATTAAACTTTAAAATATAATTATAAATAATTTCATAAATAAAGACAAATAGTAGTAATTATAATAAATTAATAAAAATCATTTTAGACGTGAAGAATATAACAATAAACATCGCTAAACAATTGAATAAAATTCATTAAATAAATTAGTTGTTTGAATTTGTACAAACAACTAATATATAATTATTATCAAATTTTAAGTGAAAAGTATAGGTGGAAACTCGTTAAAACTATAAAGTTTAAAAATAAAAATCAAAAAGTAAATGTCCTGGAGCTGTACAAATCAAAATAATTATTTGATTAAACGAAGAATTAGTTGAAATTTTAAGAAGGGCTATGAAAAAATCTACGCAACAAGTTAAATTTGTGTATAATTCAGATTGAAAGTGAAATGGTCAAAGTAAATCAAGAATATTAAAAGATTATTAAAAAGATTATTAATTTTTGAATCACTTTATTGTATTAACAGTCCATGAACAATGGAAAATATAAATAAATTTTAAATAAAAATCTTATTTGTTGAGAATATAATAATATAAATTTAACTAAATTAATAAAATAAAATAACAACAAATAAATAATCAAGAGCAAATTGTTTAAATGTTATAAAAAAAATAAATTAAATACTGTTAAATCATATTGAGTTCGCGTATTAGCGCTAAATTTCTACATATTAAAGGAATATATTAACATTCTACAAAAGCCGTGAAAAAATTATTTAATGAAAGTATGTGAGTATATCCAATACAAAAATACAACTTTTGTCGCCTCAACATCCTTTTAAATAAAATAAAAATTTTCTTTTCTTGTGCACATTATAGTGATATATAAATCTTAAAATAAATATTTTTTAAATTATAAAATTATTTGGTTATTTTAATAAAAAAATATCTAAATTGCTTTTGTTAGAACAATATTGAACAATTGAAAAATAGCTTTGAATTTATTAAAGAAGTTTTACGACCTAATTATTTCATATATAATGATAGATAAGATTAATTCAAAATTAGAATTAAATATATAATTAATAATCTAGTTAATAAATTAACCTAGGCAATTTATAAACTAGATATCTTATAAATTCCTTCACATTTAAAAAGTTGTGAAACAAATAAATTTATCTATTAAAAAATTATTATTAATAAATGATATGTCTACTATAATTCTAATAAAATTTTAATAACGACATTATGTAAATTTAAAATTAAAGATAATAACATGATAAATAATATTTAGTATAAATACATTTTTGAAAAAAATGTTGTCTAGCAATAAGTTTATTATTGTTTATTTATTAATATCTATTCAACAATCAAGCAAACATTTCTCCATTTAATAATTCATTAAAAAATATTAATATTTTAATAAATATTTGCTTTAAAAATTAAATGAAAATTATTGTAATTTTATTTAGATAAATATTCTTTAAATCAAAATCTAATGTTACATTCTATTTTAATGAGAGTCAAGGATCAAAATGAAAATCAAAATGAGAGTCAAGGATATGCAATGTAAATAGATACGTTTATAAAAAAATATTGCGTGCGAGATATTACAAATGTAGCATATGTAACTTTGGTTGATCAAAAAGTTTATATGTATACTATCGGAATAATTATATGTATAACTAGTAAAATTTATTAGTAAATTTCTAAATTAATAAAAAATTTAGTTCATTTAATAACGCTAAAATATAATAGTTGTTTTAAAGAAAAATATAATAACAACTATTTGCTTAATATATAAATAATTTTATAAATATTTTAAAATACTTTAGAGTATAATAATTTAGTACAATAGATAAAAATGTAGCAATTATAACAATTGTGGAAGTTAAGGCGAGTGTGAGTATATTTGTGATAAAGAATTGTAGTTATAGAAGAAAATATTCAATACAATTTAATAATACAATTTGATGTTAAATAAAAAATTTCGAAAAACCGTTTGTCACGCATACGTGTGTGTGTGTAATATGAAGTAACCCAATTGTGGTTTTTGTGTAAATTTTAATGTTTTTAAAATAAATAAATATATTTAAAAAAAATTCTATTGTTAGGATCTAATTGGATTAAAAATTAAATTGAAATATTAAATTATTTAATCTGAATTTAAAAAATACAAATAAATTAAATGAGGACTACACTTTAATTAATGATTATATAATTATTTAAAAAATAGAAATTTAGATACATACCTATATACAATTTTATTATAAAATAAATTTTTATTAAAACAAAAAATTTTCAGAAAGAAATAAATCGAACAATATGTTTCTTAATACAACGAGAACAGCTGATTACTAAGGTAGAAATGGAATCAAAACTGTTAAAATAAATATTATTAAGCCAAGAAGTTTCCAATTCAGCTAGGAAAATCACATAAATATGCATAAATGAAGAAAACAAATTTCAATATAAGATATTTTATGAAAAGAAGCTGTAATTACAGAAAGTGCGGAACAGCAATTGTTTAAAGGAGAAACAGATTTACATTATAATCAAAAGGTTTTATTTAATTTGTATACTTAATTTAAATAAAAATCAACTACATATATATTGCTTTAAGAACATACCATATAATAAATTAATATATAATTTGAAAAAATAATGTTTTAAAATTGAAATAATAACAAAGGTTATTTTTCTTTTAAAACTCTATATATGTAAAAGGTATTATTAAAAATTTATATATGAATTATTGTATAATATTTTGTAATTAATATTTTTTCTAAGTAAATTTTCTCATAAATCAAAAGTATAATTTAAATTTTTAAATAGATTTTTAAAAAGTCTATTTTTATGTTAAGAAATATTTCAGTTATCTAACTGAAAAAAAATTTGATAACATTTTTTCGCCAATTTCTTATTTTACATTATTTAGATTAAATATTATTTCAAAATACTAAATTTGCATTTGAGGTAAAAAATTATTATACTTTTTTCAAAATTCGTGTGCGCCTGAAGCGTGCCTTTACTCAAAATTTTCTTCGTATTCTTTGTTATTATATTCTTATAGCTTTTTATATTTTTTATCTATTTTCTCCTTTATAACCAAGAAACAAATTATGCATTTTTTGGTTCTTGTTTAAATTGTTATTGTTTTTTAAATTAATAAATAAATATTAAAAATTTTTTGTTTGAATAGAGTAAATTGAATTAAAATTAATTGAGTTGGATATTATTCATTATTCAAATTAAATTATAAATGACTAAAAATGCTATTTTGCAAAAAATATATTTAAGAATAATTTAAATGAAAATTACCTATAATTTATCATTTTAGAAAATTTTCACTTTAATCGGCAACAGAAGTGGTAGAACATCAATGAATCAACAGATTCCTCTTATTATCAAAAAATTAGAAATATTAAATTATTTAAATTAGCAATAAAATAAATTATAAAAACTAATTTAAAATTATAATAGAATTAAAATAGCTTTTGGAATAATTAATAATATATTTGTATTATTATAATAATATATTGTTATATTAAAATATAAATTACGAACGATTGAGATTGTGATGAGTAAATTGTGTTAGATTAATAGTTGTTATTGTAAAACGAATCGTTTTTATCACGATTCTTTACAATGGACAGTATAAATATGGTCCGAAATGCTTTAGGCCAAAATGCAACAAAATATTAATGTTTTAAAACTAAGGCTACAATGAATTAAAAAAAAGATGTAAACTTTCAATTTAGAAACAATTATATTGAGATTAATGCAAGTTTATAAAATAGTTTATTAATTTTGTTCCAAAACAAATGCAAAAAATTAATTTAAAATTTATTGAACTAATTAAGCAATGCCACATTCAGTCACTACAAAAATTGTATTAAATAATGAATAAATTAATTTTATGTGTTAAACTCTGCCAATCACACCTGACAGCTTTTATATAAATATATTTAAGAGCGTCATTATTTTCTCCGTCTTCTAGGAAAATAAACAAAATAATATATTTATAAATAAATAATTATTATAATTTATTTGATTATTCTTGTTCAAATTCATAACTGGAATTTATAAAAAAATATTATAAATTATTACAGATCAAGTTGTACATTTTTCAAGCTAGCTAAACAAATAAATGTATCAATTAAAAAATTGTTTTAATAAATTAGATGCCTACTATCTATATTTAATTAAATCCTTAATAACAACATAAAGCAAATTTTAAGTTATAGATAAGAACATTATATGTAATTTTTATATAATACATTTTTGATAATAAATTTTGTCCAGCATTTTGTTAAAATTCCAAAAATAATGTAATATCTGGAGTAATAAAATGGAGATGACTATATATGTACATAAATATGATAAATATAATAATTGATTAATTATTTAAAATTAATTAGATATATAAAATTTTTATTTATATTTTCTTTATTGAAAAAATTTCTTTATTAAAAATATTTAAATTAGTTTAAAATATATTCAAATAGACATTAGTTATAAAAATGAGCACGCCCAAACTCATGCCTAGAGTCCGACATTTTAGGTTCCGACCTATTTTTTTTGCAACCTTGTAATGTTGAGTAAAGCTCAAAAAACACTTATTTGGCTCGGTACCATGCTCCTACATTGGACCTATTTGAGCCTAAAAAACCTATTTCGGCTTTTTTGGACCTAAAACCTATTTGAACCTATTTCGAACTTTTTTGGACCTATTTTAGGTTTTTCGAGGATTTTTATTAAAATTAGACTATTTTCAGTAAATTTTGGCAATTTTCTGTCAATTTTTTGTTTGAAATGAATATAAATATTAAAGTTTCTTTCAGAAAATTATAATCAAACATGAATTTGGGGTAAACTGCACTTTACCGGGTGATTTAAGAGTTAGACAACGTACCGTATTCATTCTAATAGAAGGCCGTGGCATTCTATTTTTCAATCCACTTCCAAGGTGGTATTCTTTTAGATGCTGGCATTGTATATTTAGTTTTTAGTAATTTTCGTAGCAAATTCAATTTTATTTAGATATAGTAAAAATGCTAAAATCGAATCTAAGCAAAGCTGAGGAGCAATATAAATTTGAAAGTAATTTGCTTTAGGATGATTTAAAGAGTCGAAAAAATCGGGGGATTTTTGAGATTAAGTTGCTTTATTTTACATAATATTACAAAACGGCAAGAAAAATAAGGAAAAGTCAGTATATCGGCTCAATGGCTCACCAGAAAAGCTCTTTTAGCCGAATTTTATTCATTTAACGAAATTTTTACGAATTTTATTCATTATTCAAAGTAGGAAAATTTTTTTCCAAAAATATTTTTATTTTACTTATATAGTAACCCAAAATTCGAACCTATTTGGTCAAAATTCGGACCTATTTTGGCATTTTTCGGATTTTTTCGAACCTATTTTGCCACTTAAAAAACCTAAAATAGGAACATATTTCTCACTTTTTCGGACCTAAAATGTCGGACTCTACTCATGCCTCACTCGGTAGGAGATATGCGCAAATATCTTTATTTTCAAAAAAATTAAATTCTCCAAGTTTAAAGTAGTTGAAACACGCCTTTCCAAATAAAGTTAAAAATTAAATAATTAAACTTTAATTTAAGTTATAATTATAGCAGTTAAAAAATTCCAGATATTTTAACAACACAAGCAACATAAAAAGTTATATAAATAATTTGTATTTTTATAGAATTAAATTAAATATCTATGATCATAAGCAATTAAAATCAAATATCAAATCATGATAAAATACAAAAAATGCAAAATTGAAAAAAATGCCTGATTAAAATTTTTTAAAATGTTAAAATATTTCAAAATGCTAACTGTCAAAATTTGATATAAAAAATTAAATACAAAGCTTAACATTGATTTAATTCATAATATTATGATGATTTATTAAAATATTTAAAATAATTCATAATTTAAAATTTAGGAAAAATCATTGAGAAATTTCGGTCGATTAAAATTATATTTATTGAAAATTAAACTAAAATTTGTTAACATTTTGAGATTATCAAGAAAAATACTTGAGGTGTGTAGAAACAACTAATACAAATAAGAAATATATCATATCATCTAATATATTTATAATAAACAAATAAACTAATAATAATGTAATGATTAAATAAATAAACATTTAATTAAAACACATTTAATTTGTTTTGCCCCGCCCCTTTGTCTCTCTCGGCTTATTGCTTTTATTGTGAATATTATACCTATATTATAATTTTCTCCTAAAGTTGTCCGTTCCTGTTTTCCCTTTTCCCTCTTCCCCGGAAGGAGCTTTCCTCCGTTCCCTTCTGCTCGGATTGGTAATTTACACATTAAAATAAATTATAAAATAATAAATTATATTATTATATTTTTGTTAAGCGTTCCAATCTAGTTTGTGAAGAGATGGTATAAATTTATTATTACTCGGAATATTCCATTTGCATCTGTTGATAATTAATACTTTCAGTAAATAATCAAAAAAGCCTTGTCTAATATTAATGTTATTTTAAGCGTTTATATTATTTTAAGTTTTATATTTATTTATATTTATTTTAATTGATAATTGAAAATAAATGAAAATAACAACAAAAATTAATTTAAAATTATGTCTACATAATTATATGATATAGTCACAGAAATTGAATATTTAGAGAATAATAACGAGAATATTAAACAAGAAGTTGAAGAATTATGTAATAAAATTTATTTATTGTTTATTCTATAAAGTAAGATAAAATATTGAAGAGTGTTGGAAGCTAATTAGAAAAGGTAAATTGGGAACATAATTTAATAAATTAAAATTTGAGAAATTAAATAAAATTAAGTAATTATAATTGAAACGGTAGAAGACGGTTCCCACAATCCCTTAAAAGTTTAGTCGACTTTAAAAATTATCCAAATTAATATTTAAAAATAATTTAACAAAACAATAACTTTAGAAAATTATTAGTAAAAATCAGAAAGCAGTGCCGAAAAAAGAACCTAGTTCCCTGATCTGTTCGGAATTTTAATATATAAATAACTTGATAATAACTTATTTAAAAAATATTTTTTAAAAAATTTTAAATTAAATTTAACTATATTATTTCAAATTCTTATTAAATAAAGTTTGCATAAAATATCTTATTTTAAATTAATTGTAGATTACTAAAAGTAATTCTACAAATAATAATTCCCCTAAAAACGCCATAATACCCATTAAGGCTGATCAATAATTGAAGTAAAATTAAAAATTTTAACAGAGTTATAAATTATTAAGTTATAAAAACTAAAAATTTTTGTTATATCTATAACATAATAAATTGCAATAATCTAAGTATTATAATATAAATAATTATCTTAATATTGATTTATGAGGAAATCTACGATCATAATCCGAAGATTTCACATTTAAAAATAGCAACTAAAGAAAAAGATTTTATATTATAGACTATGGGGATTTTTATTTTTGTTAAAATACAGTCACGGACAAAAGTTTGGACGCAAACAATTTTCAAACTTTTTTTCTGAATATTTCTATTAAATTCAATAATTTTTCAAAACAATTTTTTGTAAAAAATGCTCCTATTATGAACTTTAATATACATGAACAAAATATTAATAAACTTTATAAAAAAAATTTTTTTTTATTATTTAACCAAAAAAGGGGGTGGACAAAAGTTTGGACGCAAATTTTTAATAAAAAAATCTTACAGTATAATGTTCCAAAAATTCTAAAAAAGATTTCTGTAGACATTTCCATTGATATTGAGTAGAAAAACAAAAAGAATGAAATCCGTAACTTCTTCCATCATCGAGATCTCGAATCTCGAAAATCAACGGAAAATGGCGGTACAGTACTTTAAAAAATATTTTTACCCCCTAGAGCTTTTATAAAAAATTTTCTTTTGGGCCCATTAAAAAGCCCACAAAATTTGCTACAAAATAGTACAAGTTTTTATTTTTCTAATAAACACTCATGGAGACAGAGTCGAGGCAATTTTCTAAGTAATCATTATTGGGGTATTTTAAGGGTTTTTTTACCATTTTTATGTAAAAGTGTCTGCAGTTATGGGCTCTTTAATGGGCCCAAAAGAAAAATTTTTATAAAAGCTCTAGGGGGTAAAAATATTTTTTAAAGTACTGTACCCCCATTTTCCGTTGATTTTTGACATTCGAGATCTCGATGATGGAAGAAGTTAAGGACTTCGTTCTTTTTGTTTTTCTATTCTATATCATTGGAAAAGTTTCAAAGAAATTTTTGTAGATTTTTTGGACCATTATACTGTAAGATATTTTTTATTAAAAATTTGCGTCCAAACTTTTGTCCACCCCATTTTTTGGTTAAATATCAAAAAAAAATTTTTTATAAAGTTTTCCAGTATTTTGTTGATGTATATTAAAGTTCATAAAAGGAGCATAATTTTACTAAAAATTTGTTTTTTAAATTATTGATTTTAATAAAAATATTTGAAAAAAAGTTTGAAAATCGTTTGCGTCCAAACTTTTGTCCGTGACTGTATATTATAAAATTTTTAAAAAAAAGCCGAACCAAACATCAACAATTGTCAATTGTCACAAAAGTAAATTGAAGTAATTAATTGTAATTTTTGTAAGAATAAAAAATGTATTTAAATGAAAATTCATTCTATTATTATTGAGTAAATTTTGTATAGTTTTAGGTGACTGTTTGTTTTAGGTGACTATTTGACAAATTAAAATTTGAAAAAATTAAATAAAATTAAGTAATGTTTATTGAAGAATTCGCAGAAGCGATGAGAAGCCAACTTTTTTGTTGACTTCAATGATTAATAAATTAACATTTATGGATTCTAGAATAATTATTAATAAAATTCCATAAGAAGAAGCAGCGTTTTACGCATTTGAAGCAATATGGAAAATTGGATGGCTCCTCGTCCCTCAACATCAACAACCGCGGCTACTACTAATATTATATTTATAATTTTAAAATAATAAAATTACCCTCAAAATGAAAATAAAAAAGGTTATTCGTTATTATTTTCAATTCCTACAAATTTTAGAGTTTGAATATGAAGAAGAAATCCATTTTCAAAATAAAGTTAAAAAAATAAATAGGTAATTAAACTTTAATTTACGTTTTAATTAGAACATAAAACTCAAAAAATTTCAATATTCTTTTCCTTTATAATCAAAGGAATTAAATTGTTAAACTTTTTCTTAAAATGTTGTAAAAAAATTCTAAGTAAACGCAGAAAAAACTAAAAAAAAGTTTTAAATACTAAAAATAATTTAAATTAATGTTTAACAATGATAATCTTTTTTAAAATTGCGGAAGCATATAAAATATTTATTTAAAAAATATTTTTTATCTTAAATATATTTTATATCAAAATATTTAAAAAAATATTTTCTTAAATTTTTCAATTTAATACTATTATAAATATAATATTATTAACTGTTTACACTTCTGTCGCGTCTCAACGGCCGCGATATTCACGTGAATGGCATGGCCATTTTCTTCCGATTTTTCGAGGAAGAGAATGGCCATGTAAAGCGGCCGTTGAGCCGCGATATTCTCCTCTTTGTCAACGACAAGGATGTTTTCTCTCCCTTTTTAACATTAGTGTCATATTTTATTTTTTAGAAGCCAAGCGCTCGAAGGGATGAGAAGAGAGAATAAAAGAACGAACCAACGAACACATTTACACATTTATTCTTCCTTCTTCATTCAACAATAAAATAAATTAATTTTTGTATTTGAGTATAAGTTTTTATATTTAAATAGATTAGAAGATATCATTACCTAAATTCTATAAAATATATCATAAGTAGCTATAAAATATACAAAATCTCCAGTTTGAATAAAATGTAGAAGAAAATGAAGAAGAAACCAGCTTCAAAACTAAAGTTTAAAAAATTAAATAAATACGGAAGATATTATAAAATCTATATAAATATTAATTTTATTTCAAAACAAATTGTATTAATTAATAAATTAATTATGTATTAATTAATAATTTTTAATTAATATTTATTAATAATAGTATTAATTAATAATTATTATGTATTATGTATTAATTAATAAATTAAACAAAGTTGTATTAATTAATAAATTAATAAGAGGCAATTTATAATCTATGATATCATCTATCAACAATGCTATAAAATACTGGACACTACATATTTAAGGAAAATGTAAACAAATAAATTTATCTATTAAAAAAATTATCATTAATAAATTATCTCCCTACTATCAAAATGTAATTAAATTTCTAACACGATATAATGCAAATTTAAACTAGTTAATAACGTCAAAAATTATTAAAATAAATACATTTATATGATAAAATGATGTCCAACAATATGTTTATTATTTATTTATTACAATTTATTCGGCAATCAAGCAATTTTCCAGCCATTCCAAAAATTTGTCTATATAATAATTTAAAGAAAAGATATTGAATATTTATTTTAAGAATTAATTCAAAATCTAATGTCACATTCTGTTTCAATTGATTTATATGGAATTCAAAATTAAATATAATAAAATGAATTTAAGTTAAATAAAAGTATAGTTTGCGTTATATAATAAATTATCTTTTTAAAGTCTAAATTTGCAAAAATATATTGCAATTTATTTAAACAGAAAAAAATTTTTTACAGAAAAATTTAAACAGAAAAATTTTTTTTGATTAAACAAAAAATTAAAAGTTAAACATTTCCGAAAATAAGGGCCAGATTTACAAATGTCAAGTCTGTGTCAAAACTGTGTATAATTCAGGGTTAAAGTGAAAAGTTAAATGTGAACCCAGAACAAATTTAAAAAAGAAAAGAGTAAGAACCAAGGAAACAAAGAAAAATAAGTTAAAATATAAGTTAAGATATTTTAAAAATTAAATTTAAATAATCTTGTAGAAGAATTACTTAACAATACTTTAAATTATCATTAAAAAAGATGGTAGTGAATGAAAGAAGTGATTAATGAGGATATTGTACATTCAAGGATTTATGCCTATCCGTCAAAACTTTTAAATGAGCATTAATACTAATTCGTCTGTTATTAAATGTTAGAAAGACAAATAATAAATATAACAATATTACTTAAAATAATCAAGTGTTGTTTCTAGGTTTTGCGATAAAATAGTAATGTAATATTAAAAAATGAAATCAATTATATAAATGTATATAAAGTTTAATAAATGTAGTAAAGAATAAACATTGTAGAAAAAGATAAAATTTTTAAATAAAATTACAGTTTTAAAACATTAAATACGATGATAAAAAGTAAAAATATTACATTTAGTTTTCAAAATCCTTTTAAAAATAAATATAAGATAAATAGTATTTGATCCGCTAGTTAAAAATTTTATAAATTAAAATATTAAACTCTGTGATTATAATAGAAAGAAATAAAACAATTTAGTCAATGGAAACGGAATTATTCACGTTGTTTAATGCTACAAATTTAGAAAAATTAATTTTTGATCAATTTTTTACTATTAAATGATCTAAAATAAAGAATAAAATTAAAATAGGAAGATATAAATATTTATTTAGAGATTTCAAACTAAATTTATCGTTTAACCATTAGACACAAAGTCTATTCAAGATAATTGGCGAAAAAATTTTGTGATATTTTTAATTATTTGTGAAATATTTTTTAATTTTAAATAGTTGAGAGTTGACTTTTTGGGTCGATTCCATTAAAAAATTTTTTTGTCAATTTAATTTAAATTTTTATTTATTTAGCCTTAAACAAAAATTAAGAATTGTATAGAAAAAATGGATGAAGGATCATCATCATCAAATGTTGACAAACAAGGCAATGTTAACTGATTTTATGATTCTAACATATTAAAATGAATGATAATGATAAAATATTGGCAAAAATGATCAGAAATATATTAAAAATTGTTTTAAATAATAGAGATAAACGATTAAATTCATTAAATTAAATTTTTTCAAATAAGTCAAAATTTAAAAAAATATAATTAAAGTTGCAAATAATAAAAAATAATATGACATCGATAAAAATGTATTTTCAAAAAAAATTAAATTCTCCAAGTTTAAAAGTAGTAGAAACACCCTGTGACAAATAAAACTGAAAAATTAAATAATTAAACTTTATTTTAATTTTCATAATAATAATAGTAGATATTTTGTTATCTGAAAAGAAAAAAATTTTAATTTAAGATTTTAAGGTAAAATTAACAAATGTATAATATAATGTTTATACCTACAATTAATTATCCTTACTGGTTACAGCAAAATTAATTATTAAACTTTCTCCAGAAATTCGTGTACGCCTAAAATATAAATAAGGAAGTTTTAAATGAAAATTATCTATAATTCATTATTTTAAAAGAATTAACACTTTAATAGTTAAAAGAGATGGTAGAATTGCATTTGTAATAATAATTGTTTATAGATTAAATATAAAAAAGTTATAAATTAATCGTAAAAGTAAATAAATATGATTATCGATAATAAAATGTAAACATTTGATCATTGAAAATCAAGGAATTCTATAAGAAGGATTAACAATTTAATTGTAAAATTATCGGGAAAATTTTAAACGAGACATACTATCAGTTCATTGCTCACATTAATTTAATAACAAAGAAAATATTTATATTTTTACAGAATCAAAATTATATTGGAAAAAGTTGTTAAATTTTGGAATTATTTATTTATTGCTGCAATAGTTGGATAAATTAAATTTGCTAAATTTTAATTAACATTTCATTAATTAACATTTAAATGCATATCATCAAAATGCCATGCAAACTTTCTAAAAGATTTTTCAATTGATGGATTATATGGCATTGAATAGGACAGTGTTATCACAATTGGAGCGCTCATACAAAAAAAATTAGTAAGTTCAAAAGAATATGTATAAAGAACAAATTTGAGACTATAAATCAAAAAATTTTTTATATGAATTAAATAAAATTTTAATAATTAAATTTAAATTCCTATTAATTAATAAAAAATTTAATTAATAAATAATTTATTAATTTAATTAATAGATGTATAAATAAAAATGGTTCCCATTTTTAGCTGGTTTAGATATTGAAGAAGAAGGAAATCACGATGAAGTTCCAAATGGTGGATCAATAGCTGAAACTGGAATTTCGCCTAGTGATGAAAAAAATTTTTTTGGTCAAAGATTAATTAATAGACGAGTAATTAATTGTTGTACGACGAGATCACAAAATAGAGTAAGGAAAAATTACACTTAATATAATTTTTAATTATAACTTTAATTATAAAAATATAACCAACATATAAATTGACAAATTAAATTATTATTTTTGCAGAGTTATTCTTAACGAATTATAATAATTTTAAAATATATAATTTAAGTTGAACCGATATTTAACATTTTGTGGTAAATTTTCTTCATTGTAAAATTTATTTAAACTAAATAATATAAAATAATTTAAATTTTTTAATTAAAAATAAATACGAAGGTTAATCTAAAAAAGAAAAACATAATTTGCACTAAATTTTTAATTAAAGATTTACCAGCTGATCCGGAACTACATTTGTAAGAACAGCGGTCTAAATTTCAAATTTAAATAATTATGTTTAACTATAATAAAATATACTCATGTAATAAGTAAACAATAAAAGATTTTATAAGAATTGATAACAATTATTTGAAATATGCAATACTATAAAAATAAACAAAAATTTCATCATAATACCGCACTTCTCGTTCCTTGGGACAGACAACAAATTAATCTAAATAAAATTAAAAATTTATTATGCAAAATTAATAATACTTAACTTTATATCATAATAATTGTATGGAAGTCATAGTTATATATAAATTATATTAATATAAATAATTTCAGATAGGACAAAACCGAATAAAGGTGGTAAAAAATAATGAACTCCATTTTAATATAATAAACTTCATTCTAATTATTAAAAAATCATAAATACAACAATCTAGATTAACATCAATGAAACGGAAATGTTCATCTTATTTACTGATACAAATTTAAAAAAATTAATTTTTGTTCAATTTTTTACGGTAAAATGATTAAAAAATAAGAATAAAAATTAAATACGAAGATATGTATACATATTTATTTAGGAATTACAACCCGAAATTTATAGTTTGACCATTGACAACAAGTTTATTCAGGATAATTGAAAAGAAATTTGTGATTAATTTAAAATAATAAATATGTTAATGCAATTATTTTAAATTGAATAATCATCTTTATACATTTAAAATAAAGAGATAAGTTAAAAATACAAATATATTACAATGTAAATACAAATTATATAATAAAATTATTATTACAAATTATATAAATTTGTTTTTTTCACATAGAATGCTAACAACGATTCATAGCTATATTTTTTCACGGAAAACAGTAAATATAATAGATGTAATGAACGGATTAAATTAGCATTTAAAAATAATTTTTAGAGATCTCATTTTATCTTCATTTAAATTTTTGCTTATTTTTAAATTGTAAAACAGATTCTCTTTCTTCTAAAGGTTCATCATCAATAATATAATTAATTATAACGAAAAATACGCTAATTTAAAACAGTTAATTGTTTTTATGATAATTTACAATAGTATAAAAGCATTTGGATATTAGATTGACAATTACGATGAAAAAGTACTGAATTTTACAAAAAAATATATGTATTTATGAATAATATTAAAAATAGTTTATGAAATATAAAGATTTGAAATTTAAAGATTTTATCACT
The DNA here is from genome assembly GCA_963681835.1 of Meloidogyne enterolobii. Classification (NCBI taxonomy): domain Eukaryota; kingdom Metazoa; phylum Nematoda; class Chromadorea; order Rhabditida; family Meloidogynidae; genus Meloidogyne; species Meloidogyne enterolobii. Next base: position 1,248,998 of record CAVMJV010000007.1, read on the forward strand.
TGATATTTATTATTACTTTAATATAAATTTCCCAGTTTTTATTAAAACAAAATTACAAAGAAAATTTTTTTAATTGCTGGTGTTTAATAAATCAAAAGTTATTTTAATAGGAATGATTTTAATGGAAATATTATTTTTAAATCTAAAATAATAAAATTACCCATTAGTATAAAAATAAATGTGAGTTATTATTTGCAATTCTTACAAATTTTAGATGTGAGAAAGAGAAGAAAGAGGAAAATCCCAGTTTCAAGAATATTGTTTTAAAAATTAAATAGGTAATTAAACTTTAATTTACGTTATAGTTTTTTTACTTTCCTTTATAAAAAAAGTAATAAAATCATTAACTTTTCCTTGAAGAGCTGCAAAAAGGTATAAGTAAACGCAGAAAAAACTAAAAATATTTTCAAACTAAAAATATTTTAAATCAATGTTACACAATGGCAATATTTTTTAAGATTGTAAAAGCATAAAAAATATTTGTTTAAATTTCACCACAAAAAATTGAACATTTAAAAAATTATTTTATATAAGCTAATTTAAAACAATAAATTTTTATATTATAATTTATAACGATAAAAAATATTTATTTAAATTAGATGTTAATTGCTATTATTTATTTAAAGTAGGGAAATTTAGTAAATATAATTTTAATAATTGAGTATTTATTAGGGTTAGAAAATAATAAATGTTCAAATTTTAAATTGTTCCGGAATCAACAGTTCCGGAATCAATTAATTTATGCAAGACAACAATACGACAAAATATAAGCTAATGAAAAATAAATATCGATTCATGTAGAAATATGAAAAAATTGAATTTGTTCAATTTAAAAATCTGACCAACTTTACTGCACAGTAAAATAAATAAAAAAAAATAAAAAAAAATTTTTTTTAATTTTTTATATAAAATTAATTTCTTTTATTTACAATCAAAGGAAAATTTCACCATTCTTCATAAGATTTATGAATAAATTATTTTAATCAAAGTATTTGAGTATCCAGTAACATTTTGAGAAATTTTAAAAATTAAAAAAATATGATTAATTTATGTACTGGATACTTATTAATTCCTTGGAGTAGAAGGAAAAAAATTTTGCTAAATAAAAATAAATGATTGAAATAATTAAAAATTACTATGAGCAATTTTATTAAAGGAAACTCACACAATTCTTGTATTCTTGTTGAAATTTAAGAATGAAACTGATAAAAAATATGTTCTTTGTTTTATGCAATGATAACAATATTTAATTTAAATATGGTTAAAGTTTAATTAAACATTTATAAACATTAAATTATCTTTTAAAATCAATGCCTAATAGTCAAGAATGAACATAAGACAAGGCGAGTCATAAAAAACATCGCCAAATCTTTATACTTTAGTATATTGAAATAATAAACAAATGAAAATCGAATAAAAAATAAGAAATTTCTTCATGAAAAAATTTTTTAAACAAATTTTATAGTTTAAAACGTTTATATCGAGCTTTTTAAATTTAAAATATAAGTAAATTCACCGAAAATGTTTTACTATTTTGGCAAAAAAGAACTGAGGGTTGCACAAAATATAAATAATTGAGTTTTGAAAACTTATTCATACGAAAATTACCGTTTTTGGCAGTATTACAAATAAGATAAAAACTAATCTAAAATTATAAAAAAATTAAAAGATTTCGGAATAATTAATAATACACTTGCATTATAATAATTTTTTGTTAAATTAAAATGTAATTTATCAACGAATTAGTTTAAATCATAAAATATAAATAATGATTGTTTTAAATGAAATTAATTAATATAAAATAAATTGATTCAGCATTAAACAAACAGTAATTTATAATACTAGAGTTGGAGTACTTCAATAGTGGATAAAGCTTACAGAACAAAAATTAAAATAGCTTTCGGAATAATTAACAATAAATTTGTCATAATTATAATAAATTTGTTTAAATTAAAATATAAATCATCACTGAGTGATTTTAAATTATGATAAAGCTAATGCTTAATTTATATAAAATTTATTAATATAAAATAAATTGATTCAGAATTAAACTAAAAGTAATATATAATATAAGAATTGGAGGACTCAGTATTGGACATACCCTTCTAAACAATTTGGACCATCAATCAGAATAATTACAAGTAGTGAAATTTAATAGTTAAGTAAGGTATAAATCAAAATTAGAGAAAGAGATATGCAATTTTAATTGGTATATTCTTATAAAAGAATTTTGCGAACGAGATATTACAAATGTAGCATATGTAACTTTTGGTTGATCAAAATGTTTATATCGAGCCTTTAACTCTTTAATAAATTCAACGCTATTGTGGATTGGCCCAGGAGGAAATCTACGATATATTTACTGTATATGTATTTAATTAAAAAGTATATTTACCTTCTTATTTATTTTATTTAAAGATTTAGATTTATTATTTTTTGAACTTTATAAAATTTAGAATAAAGAATTGAATGAAATTTAATTTTTAAATGAAAATTTATTGATAAAATTATGATGAAATAAACTAAATGAAAAATTGTTACGAATTTTTAAAATTAGTTTATCTGAAAATTTTTATTAAAATGTGATTTATAAAGATAACAGATGAAATAAAATTTTAAATTAATTAAAATAATCACATAAAATGTCTATAAACACCTAATCTGTAATTTTGCAGCGCAGCTTATTTTATATACATTATTCGTTTGATAATAATAAAGTAATTGTTATTTAATTTTATTATTTGTTATTTAATTTTAATAAAAAGGAAGGATAAATTAAATGCTATGTATTTAAAAATAAACTTAAAATCAACAATACTATGCATATTTAAATCATATTTTTGTTAAATTTGTTATTTATTGTTTGATTTTAAAAATCTTTGTATTAATTATAAAAAGTTAAATAATTCGAAAGCAAAAAATATTAATATAAGAAGAGATTTAAATAAATCTTTAAGAAGAGATTTAAATGAAGGTATTAAAATTTAAATGTTCTAAAATATAATTTAAAGTCACTCACTCTGATGAAAATTTTTGGAGGGCCATGGATGAGACCGAAGCTGAGAGAGCTTTAAATACGGAGCCCTCGTCAGATGAGTCTGATGAGGAAGCATTAATTAGTGTCTAGGCGCGATGTAAACTGGGAGTTAAATGGAACAATGGAAGAACGAAATAAATTTTAAATAAAAATCTTATTTGATGAGAATAACTAAATTAATAAACTAAATTAAGAAAATAAAATATCAACAAATAAAGTAATTAACAGCAAATTGTTCAAATGGTATAAAAAAATTAAATTGGAAATTATGTTAAATTATATTGAATTTGCGTGTTAACGCTAAATTATTATTAGAGGAAAATGTCATCATTTTTTATAAAATTCTTGAATAAATTATTTTAATGACGGTACGTGTTTAATGAAAAGATGGCAAAAGACATCGGGATAAATTATATATAAACATATTTTGCTCAAAAACCTTTAAGAGTATTTAATTAAAATTACTCATATGTATTATACATATTTATTATACTTTTTGCTATTACTTTAAGTTTTAATTGGCCAATCCTTCTTCCCCCTTTTAATTTTAATCGTAAAATAAAGAAATAAATTTATATATTTATATTTACAATAAGCTTTAGTTAGGAAAGTTAGGACACGTCGGGTCCTCCCGAAGGGATGGACCCAACTCAATGTCCGCGGCTCGAGCCGTCCCTTTACATGGAGGTCCTAGAAATAAAATAAATTCCCCCGAAATAAAATTCCCAAAGATTAATTAAAATAAATTAATACAATCCCCAAAATTATTGAACTTTCTTAAATCATGATTGGCAAAACATAAAAATACTAATGTATTAAATATTTATACTCTTTAATTAAAATTATTTTGAAAAATTTATTTAAAAAATTATATTTGGTAAAAATTAATAAAATAAATTTTGATTATTTATGTTAATAAAGTTTCATTAAGAACTGTAAACTGGGAGTCAAATGAAACTGTGAAATGTCAAAATAAATTTTAAATAAAATCTTATTTGATGAGAACAACTAAATTAATAAACTAAATTAATAAAATAAAATAACAACAAATAAAGTAATTAACTGCAAATTGTTCAAATGTTATAAAAAAATAAATTAGAAATTAAGTTTCATTATATTGAATTCGCGTGTAAACGCTAAATTGTTATTAGAGGAAAATATCATCATTTTTTATAAAATTCGCGAATACCGTATTTACTCTAATAATCCCCCAGTCTTTATTAATTCCCCAGTCTATTAATTCCCCACCCTAGGGATGGGTTGAAACAATAATCCCCCAGCCTCTATTAATTCCCCACCCTAGCGAAATCAGTATTTTTGAATATCTCGACTGCTTTGTTGCGGATTATACGTTTTGAGACTAAAAGTTTTTTTTCACGCATCTCTTTCACCCAGTCAGCCAATTCGTTATCCAGATCCTGATGCAAAATGTGACGGCCACCTCCTTCGAGTCTCCTACGTTTTTGTCCATTAGGCGCAGAATTTATTTGTTGTTCCAGTTTCTTTTCATTTTTAATCCAATCTGATGCTTTTTCTATCCACCCGAAATTCCTTTGCAGCAGAATTAATTGAAAAGGTCCGTGCCCATTCAATTGCTTGAATCTTTGTTGAAGCATCATTACTTCTGTGTCGTTTATTACTCGTTCCAACTTCTTCAATTTCAAATATTTCAACATCTTAAGTCATTTTTCTAAAAGAAAAAAAATAGAAATAAAATCGCATGAAAAATACCATAAGATAATCTGTGAAAAAATGAAGACATGACTAGAAGAAAAAAGACGTTCGAACGCCTTAGAAGGAAAAAGACGTTCGAACGCCAAACTCTAATGGCGTATTTTCAATTTTCAAAACAATTCTCCATCCTATGGATGGGTTGAAACAATAATCCCCCAGCCTCTATTAATTCCCCAGTCTCTATTAATTCCCCACCCTAGCGATGGGTTGAAACAATAATCCCCCTGGGGGATTACTAGAGTAAATACGGTAAATTATTTTAATGAAGGTACATGTTTAATGAAAAGATGGCAAAATACATTGGTTAAAAATAAAATTTTTATTAATAGAAATTTTATTAGAATTATATTTTGTGTGATTACATTTAATATTTTGTGGGCCAGACTCAGCCAGATATGCTGCTTGGCATGGACATCTGGCATGAGCTTCAAGTTCATTATTCAATACAATTTATACAACATCACTCCTGCGCGAGTGGTAAAAATTTACATTATCTAAATATTAATAATAAGAAATTATCTAATTATAAAAATAATAAATTATCTTCCCACTAGCAAAATGTAATAAAAATTTTTAAAAACGACATAAAGCAAATCTTAAATTTTAGATAACAACGTTATAAGTGATTTCTAATATAATATATTTTTGATAAAAATGTTGTATAGCAGTTAGTTATTATTATTTATTTATTATAATTCATCCAGCAAACAAGCAGCAATTCCAAACATTTATTCATTTAATATTGTAATAAAGAAATATTAGATATTTTTACAAATATTTGCTTTAAAAATTAATTGAGATTATTGTAATTTTATTTAAACAAATATATTTTAAATCAAAGTATTATGTCTCATTCTATGTATTGAATTGATTTGTATGGAAGTCATAATTAAATATAATAAAATGAAATTAATTTAAATAGGTAAATCAAATATATGTATGTAGTTTGCGTTATATAAAAAATTTTCCGCTATCTTTATCCATTTTCGAGTTATTTTAAAAAACGCAAATTTTTAAATTCGACAAACCCTGCAATTCACCGAAAATGTCCGAATTTTGTGTCAAGCATAAGCCCTTCAAATTCGAATTTCGACTTCGAATTTTTTTTGTTTGACATTGTCTATTAGTGCTTCAGTGCCCTCTCAGCGGAACTTTTACTCTATCTGTGCCCATTCCGGAGATAGCCCCGGCATCTATATTATTTAGGTACCAAAGTGGCACCTCAGTATTTCGTCCTTATTTTTCCCAGATGCCCCATAAGATTTGATCCCGGACATGTCAAACTTTCAGCCCATTATCTCAACTCAGTAAAAAGTTCTAGGTTTTTGTAAGTCCCGTAGCGAAACTACCAATACTTTTATAGGCAAAGTAATTTTATATATATATATATATTAATAAATTATGGCTCTACTCCAGTTTATGCGTCCAATCGACTTTTATGCGTCCAATGAAAGTTTATGCGTCCAATAAAAAGAAAATTGGATTTTTCTTGGTATTGCAAAGTTGGGTTATGGCTCCAAACCATTTATTCATGTTCGGGACCTACGTCCACTGGGTCTGGGACCATTCCTTACCCGACCCCTCGAAATTTCTGAAAGTTACAATCGTTTTTCTGAAATTTTAAAAAATTGGCTGTAACTTAAAAAAATTTTTAGGAAAAGGGTAAGGAATGGTCCCAGACCCAGTGGACGTAGGTCCCGAACATGAAGAAATGTTGTGGACCCATGCCCCAACTGTGCAATACCAAGAAAAATCCAATTTTCTTTTTATTGGACGCATAAACTTTCATTGGACGCATAAAAGTCGATTGGACGCATAAACTGGAGTAGAGCCTAAATTATATATAAAAATAATAAAAAATAATAATAATAATTTATATAATATTAAATCACAAAATAATTTATAGATAACGAGAATTGCTAATACTAGAAATTGACTATTACTGGATAAAAAATCAATCTAATGTAGGTAAATAATTTGTTAGTTATTTTATCAATATTATATTAATTTATGCATTTTAAAAATTTAAAATAATTAATGTTTAATATAATTAAAAATAATTTCATAAATAAGTAAAAATAATGAATATAATGTGAATCAGTCTTCTTCAGTGAACAATGTCGAAAATTATTAAGGGTAGGATACGTAATATAATAAATAAAACAGTACCAAAATGAATTGTATGTAAAATATATAGATTTACAGTAATATAAAATTAAGTCAAATAATAATTAAATAATTATTATGACATCACTTATTTATGATATCAGTATGTTGAACTAGCTACGACAAATATTATTGTTATCACAACAAGAAAATTAACCATAAATAATAATATGAAATACAAAAAAGAAATTTTATAAAAATATTAAAATATAACTAAAAACTATAAATTCATAATATAAATTTCCATATAATTACTAAAAATTCCATATAATTACTCATAAAATATTCAATTAAATGCTTACAACCACCCACTTCCACCCTTTTGACCCCCTCCTTATAAATAAATTAAATTTTTGCCATTGTTGTTCATTTATACATATAGTAAAAAGATAAAAATTTAAAAATAAACATTTTTTAAAAGAAGTATTAATTACCCAAGATGAGAATTTTATTTTTGAAGAAGAGGAAATTTAGGAACCCGAACAATTTGGAAATTTTCTTAGTGATCAAAATAAATTTATTAATATATTCTTGTTGAAAAATTATAAGTTTATTAATAATTAAAATTTAAATACTATAATAAATATACATAAATGTATAATAAAAAAGTATAACCTTAGTTCAACGTAAACAATAAAAAAAAATTATTTTTTAAAATTAAAAACCTTTAATATTTACTTTGCTACAAAAACATTCTTTATAGTTTATATTTCTAGAATTGTTAATAATTTTATCTGTTAACTAGATTATTTAAATTTTAATAATTTAACAAATTGTTAACAACGTTTAATAAAAAATTATAAATATAGTAATTTTGAAATGATTTAAAACCGAAAATAAAAAAGTCAATTATGTGTAATAAAAATAATATGTGTAATATAAATCTGAAAGAAGAAATGAAATATTTTTTATAAATTTTTGCTATAACAGCTCAAATTTATTGTACTTTACTTTACTTTATAAAAATTCTGTTATAAATTGCCTAAAGCAATTTTGTCTTTTAACCAATTATCAAAAAAATATTATCCTCCAATATACATATGTATATTATTTAATATTTTTGAACAGAAAATTAGTGCCACGACCAGGAAATTCTGTTATAAATCGTGTATACATTAATATTCAAAAATAAATTAATTTTCATACAAATGTTTGTCAAATACTTTTAAGCAAATTAGGAGATATCGCGGAATAAAAATTAATGATAAAATAAATAAAAATAAATTAATATAAACATTTATAATTTTTATTCCGCGAACAAATTGCCTAAAGCAATTTTGTCTTTTAACCAATTATCAATCAAATTCATCAGTTCCCCCTTTTTATATATCCTTCCCCTTTTTTATATATCCTTGGTCTAGTTTTATTGTACTTTATTCTTAAAAAATATGTGATATGAAAAATATGTGATACTTTGGAATGGCTATTGATACGGGTGAATGTGATCACAATTGGAGTGCAAAATTTATTTAAAAAATATTAAAAAATTTAAAAAAATATACAGCTCAAATTTGAAAGGGCACCAATTTCAACAATTAAGTTGATAAAAAAATACATTTATAATTCAATTATCAATTATATAAATAATTTAAACAAATCATTAAAATTTTTTTAAAGTGATTCATTTATTCATTCATCTACAAATTTCTTTTAAACAAAAAAAGATTCTTTTTACATTTATACTAAAATTCTGTTTTGCTACAAATTTTATTTTATGTACACAATAAGAGACATGTTTTAAAATTTCTTATTTTAATTGTTTTTGAAATTAATGATTTTTTAAATTCTGATTTTATCCTGTAATTCTGGTTTAAAAGAATAGTAATAAAAATATACTTAAAAAACTAAAAATATACTTAAATAATAACTAAAAATATACTTAACAAATGTGAATAAAATTTAACATAATTTTGTAGTATAATGAACTTAGCCGACTTTTTGCAGAAGGGCCAAAGATTTCTTTAAACAATACAGATAGTGTAAAGAATTATTTTGTGTTTGATTTAAATAAATTTATATTATTATTAATAATACATAAATTAATACATACATTTTTTAAATATATATGACTTTAGTTCATTGTTAACAATAAAATAATTAAAATAATTTTTTTTAATCAAAAAATTTTAAAATTAACTTCTTACGAAGACAATCCATACTATCATAGTATATACTATAATTCAAATAAAAAATTGTGAATTAGTAATTTTGATATGGTTTAAACCAAAAATAAAAAAATCAATTATGTGAAAAATCTTCACTAAAATTTATTATGTAATTATAATGAAAGAATATGACGAAAAAAATTAAAATATAAATCTAAAAGAAAAATTAAATATTTTTTAAAAATCATTGTTATAATTATAAATAACCCAGATATACATATATTAGGAATAAATTAAAATAATATGAATAAATTAAAATAATATAAATTGAAAACCAACAACAGCAAGTAAATTTAAATGAGTGGCACAAAAATACAATTGTAAAAGGTGAAGAAAAAAAGGAAAAAGAGAAATGAGGAAAAGAAAAGAAACTCATTGCTTTTATTGTTATATGCTTTTATATACAATAAACCTAAATTGCAAAACGTCAAATACAAAATATCCAAACATCAAATTAAAACAAAAAAACATTATAACCACAATATACTAAAATTAGAACAATATAGAAAGATGTGGGGGCCACATCTTCGGATGGTGGAGATGGAATGTAATGATGAAATAAATAAATAAACATTTAATTATATAATAAATTAAATTTATTTTATTTTATATAAAATTAATTTCTTTTATTTGCCATCAGAGGAAAATGTCACCATTCTTCATAAGATTCATGAATAGACTATTTTAATGAAAGTATGTGAGTATTCAGTAAATGACAGACGTCTTTATACCTTTAACAATTTGGATGATGAATAAGAATGATTATAAATAGCTTTAAATTAGTAAAAAAATTAAGTTAATTTAATAACGCTAAAATACAATAGCAACAAATTTTTTAAACAAATATATGTATACATAACTATTTAATTTATATATGAATAATTTTATAATCTATAATTTTAAAATATTTTAAAGTAAATATAATAAACTCTTGTATAATGATAATTTATTACAATATATAAATTGTAGTAAGGCATTAACGGCAGTAGATAGTTTTTTAGCAATGAATAACGCGTCGTAGAATGAGGTTCCACTGTGGAATTGTGTTACCGAAGCACCAGCTGCAGATCTACATAAATACTTATGTATTTTAAAAATATGAAGGGATTCCCTATAAAAATAAACATTGAAAAAATTAAATATATCAATTCTTTGGAATAAAAGAAGGAAAATTTTGTTAAATAAAAATAAATGATGGAAAAAATTAAAAATTATTATGAGTAATTTTATTCAAGGAAACTGACACAATTCTTGTACACCGATTGAAATTGATGAATGAAATTGATAAAAAGTATGTTCTTAGTTTTATGCAATGATAACAATATATAATTTAAATATGGGTAGAATTTATTGAAACATTTATTAACCGTAAATTAATTATTAAAAGCAATGTCCAATAGTCAAGAATGAACTAAGACAAGCCGAGTTATAAAAAAACTTTCGTCAACACTTTTTATTTTGGTAAATTATGTAAGATAATAAAGAATTGTAAATATGATAAAAAATAAGAAATTACTCATGAAAATTCTTTTAAACAAATTTCATACAGTTCATAATGTTTATATTTAGCTTTTTAGCTTTAACTAAAAGCCGTTTACTATTTCTGGAAAAAAGAAATGAGGATCGAACAAAATAAAATGATTGATTTTTGAAAAAATAAATTCTTATTCATGCAGAAAGTAAAATAACAAATAAGATAAAAACTAATCTAAAATTATAAAAAAAATAAAATTAACCTTCAGAATAATTAAATATAAATTACATCCGAGTTTAAATCATGAAATATAAATAAATTATGCTTGTCTTAAATGAAATTAATTAATATAAAATAAATTGATGCAGATTTAAACAAACAGTAATATATAATTTAAGAATTGGAGAATATTGGATATACATGCAGAACAATTTGGATGAACATTTAGAATAATTATATAGGTAGTAGAATTAATTAAAAAAAATTTAGTTTTTTTATTTGTTTGTTAATAAATTGTTTTAAAGAAAAATATACATATATATATTAATTAATACATACATAAATAATTAAAAATATTAAAAAATACTTCAAAGCAAAAATAATAAAACTCTTGAATTATAATAATGTATAACCAATTATTGAAATATATAGAAATATCGCCAATTTTTATATTTTATCTATGTTTTATGTATATTTTTCCTTTATAATCAAATTCAATAAAGTGGGAACACACCAAGCAAGAAAATCATAAATTGCATAATCTAAGCAAGAAATATCATAATCTAAGCAAGAAAAGCAAGAAAAACCACAATCTAAGCAAGAAAATCATAAATTGCTAAAAATTTTCTCATGAAATCTATTACAACTGATCCAAAAACTATTTGTAATAATAACAGCGAACTAATTTATAATTTAAATAAATATGGTTAATTATAATGAATATACACATTTAATAATTAAAAAGTAAAATATTCTATAAGAATAATTGATAAAATTTATTTTAAATATGCAAAATTATAACAATAAAAAACAATCTCAACAGAGTGAAACACTTTTAAATTATAATTTAAATTATATTAGAAACAAAAAAAATTTTGATATATTTTTACACATTTAATTGTTCGTTCACATTTATTATAATTGGTTTAATCAGCCAAGTTTTAATTTAAGGTGTTAATGAATATTATTCAATTATTTCGTCTTATTCAAAAATTATCGACAACTGAGAAGCGTTTTTGATATAATAAATTAATGTTTCATAAATTAAATCTTGATTAAATAAAACAATATCAAATTAGGTTTTTGATTTGGGTAAAAAATTATAATTGAGATCACCTTCAGAGTAAGTTATAACATAAAAATTTAGAAAAAAACTTTTTGTTATTAAAAATATCAACAGCTACTATTGTTTTTGATAAAAGAAATCAAAACATAGTAAATACTTAAATAATTCATCAATTAATTTAAATTTATATTTATTTGAATATATAAATTTAAAATATAATTATAATTTCAAAATAATTCAAAGTAATAATATTTGATAGTGTACAATGACTTATATGCTTTTAAACTATTTAATTTTTGCTTGAGTTTTTATATAGTTTTTTCACATGTATATTTTTATCATCTTGTAATTTAAACGAAATTGAAAGTTTTTTAGTTTATATAAAAAAAATTTTTAATGTTATATTATTAAATTCATTGTTTTTGAATAATAAAATTTAATATTTTAACATAAAAAATAAATTTTAGAATTATAATTATTCAAAATTCTTAAAAGTACATTATAATCTGCACAAATACAATTTTATTTCGTTAAAATTAATGTTCATAAGACTAATTTTTAATTAAGTTGTTTAACTAAAAATAAAATGCCCAAATACTTAAAATATATCATAAGTAGATAATAAAATAAGAATTTTCGAGTAAGAAGCGTCATAGAAGAGGAAGAAGAAACCATCGTCAAAAATTATGTTAAAAAATTGAATAAATACTAATTCAACTTTAATCTAAATTCTAATTATAACATAAAAACACCAAAAAATTTCAACATTCCTATCTTTTATAAACAAATAAATTAAATTGTTTGCTTTTCCTTGAAAAACTTACAAAATATAGACATGCGCAGAAGAACTAAAAAAATTTCCAAACTAAAAATATTTTAAATCAATGTTAAACAATGGCAATCTTTTTTAAGATTACGGAAGTATAAAAAATTAAATTTCACCTCAAATAAATTGAACATTAAAAAAAATTATTTTATAAAAGCTAATTTAAAACAATAAATTTTTATAATATAATTTATAACGATAAAAAATATTTATTTAAATTAGATGTCAATTGTTATAATTTATTTAAAGTAAATTTAGTAAATATAATTTTAATAATTGAGTATTTATTAGGTTTACAAAATAAAAATTATTAGGTTTAAATTATTCGGTTTACAAAACAGAAAATTGGTGCCACGACCAGGGACTTCTGATCTCAATCGTGTATAATATTCAAAAATAAATTAATTTCATAGAAATGTTAGACAAACTCTTTTAAGCAAATTAAGAGACATGCTATTGATACAGGTGATTGTGATCACAGTTGGAGTTTAATTATTGCAATAATCTTGCAAATTCCAGCAACTCAAAAATTTGGCCATTTAATCATTTAATAAAAAATATTAAATATTTTTATAAATAATATTTGCTTTAAAAATTAATTAAAAATTATTGTAATTCTATTTATACAAATACATTTTAAATCAAAGTATAGAGTCTCATTTTATTTCTATTGATTTGTATGGAATTAAAAATCAAATATAATAAAATTAAATTTATTAAGTCAAATTTAAATAAGTTGTTTGCGTTATATAACAAATTTTTTTATAAAAAATCTAAATTAGCATAAAATATTTCGAATATTACTTTTCTGTTAAATAACGAGCAAGATAATATTAATAAGTTTAACTAAAATAGTTATTTGATTAAACAGAAAAATTAAAAGTTGAAATTTTAAGAAGGGATACAAAAAAGATCTGTGTATAATCTGTGTATAATTTTAATCTGTGTATAATTCAGGATTAAAGAAATTAAAAAAAAAGAGCAAGAACTAAAGAAAAAAATATTATTAAATTGTTTGAATCACTTTATTTTACATATTAAATTAATCAGACACATGAACAATAATTTTAATTAATAAAATTGTGATATAATAAATTTAATTTTATTGTTATTAAAAAATAGATTTTGAATATTTTATATAATTTTTTGCATGATTTTTCCTTAATAAACAAAGGAAATTTATTGTTTTGAAATAAATAAATATATATTTCAATATAATTTTCTTCTATTTCGCTTGAATTAATGTTATAATTAAATAAATCAAATGATTACAATTATTTAATTTGAATTAAAATTAAATTTACAAATGACACAAAATATATTTTTAAAATGAAAATTTATTAATAAAATTATAAATTAATATATTAAATGAAAATATGTTATAAATTGTTGAATCAGTTAACTGAAAATTAAAAAAATTAAATATATTAATTCTTTGGAATAAAAGAAGGAAAATTTTGTTAAATTACAAAATATATGATGGAAAAAATTAAATGAGAAACAGACTCTCTTTCATCGAAGGGTTTATCAGCAATAATATAATTAATTATAACATAAAATACGCTAATTTAAAGCAATCAATAAATAATAGTAATTAATAATAATAGTAAATATTTTGTTATCTGAAAAACAAAAAAATTATTAATTTAAGATTTTAAGGTAAAATTAACCAATGTGGAGCTAAAATAACTCTGGAGATATTTATACATAATTATTTAATCATATGATGTAGAATTAGAATACTATTAGTAATGAAAAATTGCAAGTATAAAGGAGAAATTCTCTATTTAATAATAAAATTTGATATTAAATAAAAAATGTCAAGAAAAATTTAATCTTAGAAGGTGTCTTTTCCTCCCTTTTTAACAATTATCTTAATAAATAATAAACCAGTTCGGCCCATTCTGGTCACCGACATAAGAACATTATCATTTTATCACTCTCGCAATTTAAATTGATTTCACATTTACATTTCGTTCACATTTTCATTGTTTTTACGGTTAATTACTCAAGCTTATGGTGTTAAAATAAAAAATTTAATTCAACTTATTATCTTCGTTAAATTCTACTTCTATCAACAAACACATTAATTTGCGTTTTTTAATATCTGGAGCCCCGACAACGACTTCTTAGCAAAACAACAACAAAAATATCAAACAACAAAACAAGAACCTATTAATTGGAACCCGACAACAAATTTGGAAAAAAGTGAGGACAAAATCAAACAATAAAAGTAAGTTAGGTTTAAAAAACCAAAATAAAAATCCAAGCTCTATTGATCAAGGACAATATTTAAAAAATTTTGTGTAAAATAAAATTAAAATAAATAATATAAATAAATAATAAAAATGTCTGAAAAATGATAAATTTTATTGTTCAAGTTTAAGTATAAAGTTAAGTATAAATTCAAAAATAAGTTCAAATAAACTCGAAAAAAATATACAGATTGATTTTTAATTATTCTAAAAAGAATCGAAAATGTTTTTATAATGTAACCAAAATAAAAAGTGAAAATTTAAACGGAGTTAAATAGTAATGAGAAAAAATTCTAATGATCATAAAATAATTGAATCTTAAGTAAACAAAATTTATCAATAGTTTAAAATTGTGTGTAGAAAATTTTATATTCTTCTTTGATACATGAATTAACGACACAAATTTTCTTTTTTTAAAAATTCCTTCGGTAGAAATAATTTATAGAATACTACTAAATATTAAAAATAATTTAAACTTGTATGTATTTAAAAAGAAATTTTAATTAAATTATGTTTCAATGATAAGAAGCAAAAAATATACTATTTACGTACTAGACGTGTGTTAGCTAAAAGCTACTATTATTTACTCCAAAAAATTATTTTACAAAATATATAAAAATGTTAGGTAAAATTTCGAAAATTTTATTATTTATTTTATTTTATCAAATTGAACGAAATCTAAAATTACAAAAAGCGGTCTTGTTACTACAATGGTAGTTGGCGGTGTCATTTGATTGGTACCGTTGTAAAAGAATCTGCAATTAAAATAGTATATTAACAGAAATTGAAGAATGTCTCACTGATATAATTACTCATTGTTTTATAGCTTTAATTAAATAACTATATGCATTACAAAAATAAAACACTTTTCGCCCTCGACTAGAACTTTATATAAAATAAAACTTTTCTTATCAGGTGCACATCCATAGTGAAATACCTATAAAAAATTTTGAAATACATAAGTACTTTTGAAATTATAAAATTATTTGGTTGTTAAATCACAAAATAACGATATATATTAAATCACAAATTATTTATATAATATTAAATCACAAAATATTTTATAGATAACGAGAATGTGCTAATGGAAGAGGAAATGAATCTAATAATAGGTGAAGATCCCTTTTAGAATATAAACAAGTATAAAATAAAAATCTAAAAAAAATTTTTGTTGGTAAAGATATCTTCAACTACCAAGCATTATATGTGAGTATATGAGATTTTATGAGATTTTAAAAGAGTTATTGTATAATATTTTATAATTAATATTTTTTTAAATAAATTTTCTCATATAAGAAGAAGAAGAAAAATAAACTTTACAAATGTGTCGGCAACGTTCCCCAAATCACTAATATAAATTTAATTTTTTATTATTAAGTTAGGGTTTTAGGTGGGGAGGTGAGGTGGTTGCCGGTGGAACCCTGTTTCGTGATTATTCTTCCCACTTTAGATTATTGGGTTGCGGGTTAATTTGGTGGGGGAGGAGAGGGTTGGTGTTTTGGGTTAACGATCCCTCGTGAGTTAAATGGGAAGGGAATAGGAAAGCGTTGTTGTCCGGACTGAGGGTGAGTGTGTGTAGAAGTTGCTGGGACTCCAGAGGTCCTACCCAATCCAATTCACCAATCATCTGTGAGAAAAACATTTTGGTAAAGTTAAACTTATCGGATTTTAGTAATTGAGACTCTACAATATCCACTCATTTAAAATAATATGCAAATTAATTAATTCCATTTGAACAAACATATTTTATAATTTCCATTGGATTAAAAATACATTAACATTTAATATTAAAAATAGATGATAATAAAAAGATGGTGGGAGTCCGGCCGGACGGGATAGGAGAAGAAAAGTGGAGAAATTATTAATGACACATAAAGCTTAATCGAAAAGCTTTTTATTATTATTGTGATTGGAAAGAGCGGAAGTCTGGGCAAGGTCCAAAGAAAGTAGATTATTAATATGTGATTGAGATGATTGTCATGGGCATTTGAGTCTGGGATTTGATTTTGTACCTAATTGTTTTTGGGCCGGTTCCGGGGTACGGGGTTATAATTAGGGTTGCCGTTTTCGAGTCGGGCCGACGGTCGAGTCATTTTTTTCGGGCTTCATTTTTATCGAGTCGGGTCAAACGAGTCTTTTTCGGGCCTCATTTTTATCGAGTCGGGTCAAACGAGTCTTTTTCGGGCCAAATATCCTAGGCCCGACTCGATCTTTCGGTCCGAGTCGGGCCATTTTGGCAACCCTAGTTATAATTATTAAAAAATATTTTTAAAGTTTTTATATAAATTTTTATATTTTTTATTTACATATATATATTTTATATATAATTTCTCCTTTATAACCAAGAAATAAATTATACATACATATTATATTAGGGAGTAAATAGTTGTTTTTTATGAATATATGAATAATTAAACATTTTTTAATAAAATTCTATTTGTTTGAATAGAGTAAATTGAGTTAAAATTAATTTAAATTCAACTATTATTATTACAATTAAATTATAAAACGGCTACAAAATGCTATTATGCAATTATAACAATTTATAAATTACTGCGGATACTACATTTTTAAAAATAGCGTAGACAAATAAATTAATCTATTAAAAATTATCAGTAATAAATTATCAGCACAATATCAAAATCTAATAAAATTTTTAACAATAACATAAAGCAAATTTAAAATTATAGATAATAACGTTATGAGTAATTATGAATATATCTCACTCTTTATAAATAATTTAAATGCTTGTCATTATTGTTCATTCATTGAAATAAAAAAATAAAAAATTGAAAGAAACTGTTTTTCTTTGTTTGCCCATGAATGAGGAAATTTTTGTGAGAAGTGAAAAACTGCAAATTTTTCAAAAGATTTATTGTTTTTTTTGTTTCGTTGGAACTCTACAACATGAACTATAGAAAACGAAATAAATTAAAAAATCTTATTTGATGGAATATAATAATATTAATTATACTTAATTAATAAAATTACAACAAATAAAGTGGCAATTTTTTTAAGATATCAATAAATTAAACATACATATTAAAAATAATTTATTTTATAAAAACGAATTGAAAACAATTTATATTTTAATATCTTAATATTATAATTTATAAAAATGAAAAATAATTAAATTAGATATTAATTGATCGGATTTATTTATTGAAATAACTTATCTAGAAATCACATAATTACTCATGAAAAAATTCCAATGGCCTATTTAAAAATATATTTATTTTATACATAGTTAATTTCTTTAAGTTTAAGTAAAAAGAATTAAAACTATGCACATAAAGACACATAAAGGAAGCACCGGCAAAGGCATTCCGAGACAAATTCTATCGGATATCATAGCCATAAAATGTTATCATTGTAAGTTTAAAAAAATTTTTAAAATCAAAAATAGCAATTTTTGAAACTAATTTAAAAAGATATGATTTTAATAAGAATAAAAATTGTCTCGCCATTTCAATATATGCATATGCCTAAAAAAAGCCTATGATAAAAATGTCTCGATGTAAGCATGTATAAAAATTATAAATAATTAATTCAAATAACGAAAAATGATTAAAAATGGGGAGGTCGTAAAAAATAAATAAATAGTTAATTTAGCTAATATGTATAAAATAGTATATTGAAATATTAGCTATATATTCAGCTTTTTTTTCTAACAGATTTCAGCTTTTCTTTCTAACAGAACTTTCAGAGTTAAAATAAGCAATACGTTATCTAAACTCCCCCACGTATCAGTGTTAGGCACATTATTATTTTTGATTTATATTAACGATTTACCCGATATAATACATGTATGTACATATAGCGTTGCTATCGATGACGACGATTAGTAAATAACAATAAATTATGTATTTATTTAAAAATATTATTTAGAAAATTTAACTTCAATACACTGAATAATGTAGAATAATTGATTAAAGCTTTATATACTGATTAAAATAAGTGTCCCTACATTTTGCCTTTAAATAATTTTGCCATAAGGTTAACAATGTTTATTTATCCATTAGGGCAAGATCCTTAAATTCTACCAAAAAAATTTTAAATTATTTGTTTTCCCATTTTATTTGGATTTCCTATAGATTTTCAAAATTTTTTTATTAATTGACTAATCACCCAAGCAAGTATATATAAGTAATATTTCTTATAATATGTATGTATCAAAAACACATTAAAATTTTGACAATGATACAACGTTAATTTTTAAAATTTTAACCAAAGAATGATAAAAAAATTTAGGATAAAATACATTTTTAATAAATTTAATGAATAACTAAATTTTAATTGAAATAAAATTATCGAATTAGATTTATTTAATTTGCTTTACATATTAAATGGAAGGTTGTGTTTGAAGTTGCAAAAAACGCAAAAAAATAATTAAATTTGTATTTTTTACTATAGAATGATAACTATAATATGATATTATAAAAATATAAAGAAAGAAAGAAAATTTAATTATATTATAAGAAATCTAATCATACTACATGGCGCTCCTGGTTTCGAAACACTTTATAATTATATCATACCATTTAATAAAATATCAATTTTAATTATCTTTAAATGTTGATGATTAATAATGTTGAATGCTAATAATTAAAATATTAAAAACACATAAAAAATAAAAAGATGTTGGAATATGTCTTCATAATAATAAATGTAAGTATGTATTATAATATAATAAGTATTCCTAATATTGATCCATGTGAAACCCCACTGATCATAATTCGTTTATTCAATTTAAAACGTAGCCACTAAACTCAAAAAATTTTATGATAGACTATGGAGAGTATTATTTTATTGAAAAAATTAAATAATTATTTGTATATCATTAAATTACATTATTATAAAAAATCCTAGTAACTTAATAACGATCAAAACAAAATAGAATTTCAATTGCTTTCAATTTTATAATATTAAACAAGCAACAGATAATTTGCAGGAATTATAGGAAAATATCAAAATAAAATTATTTTTAAAATGTAAAATTAGACATTAAATATATTAGAATTCATGTGATTATTACATTAATATTTAAAAGCCGAACCATATATGAAAATTTTTAAGTATATTGCAATTGTCACAAAAATAAATTAAAATAATTATATAATGATTTTTGTACGAATAAAAGGAATATTTATAATAACAGAAAATTCATGATATTATTAATGATTAAATTTTATATTGTTATTAATTATTATTGTTACGACCGGAGGTGTCCGAGATTTGACTGAATGTTGACGTGCACAACAATAACAATTTATCCGGCGTAGAAATAAACAATGTAGGCGAAGGTTAAGGGTTGGAACAGACGAAGGGAAATCAGGGACTAGCCGCGCTAGTATGATCCACTAGACTGACGCTTTCACTGGCTTTTATACTATAGCGATACCACTACACAACACCTCCCCCCTTGAAAAAAAGGTTCGGCTTCACTTAAAGCCGAAGCTTTCAATTGTTGTGATAATATCACTATAGTCTTTTAGACTATTATACAATCTTTAAAGCCAGAGCGTCTGTCTCACTTAGCAAACACTCATTTTCAACAAAATACAAAGATGTGGGATGACAAAAAGGGACAAAACGACAAATTAAATTTTACAATACAAGAATTTATATAATCAAAATTTGTCATCTTTGATCCACATCTTTTTCTTTCTTCTTTGGTGGCAGTCATCGTTGTAACAGTGCTTTCGTTGTCGTTCTTGTTGACGTTTACAGCAAGCGCAGAGGAACAAAACAGGGCAAATGCACGTCCTTGAATGACACTTGTTTGATTTGTTTACTGCTTGTCCATAAGCTCACTTAATGTTTCATTGCAGGCTCAGAGGATCACTTTTTTTGAACTTGTCACTGCTCGTGTGTTGAATAATAATTTATTTACTGCAGGCTCAGAGGATCACTTTTTGGATCTTGTCACTGCTAGACTTTTCATTGCAGGCTCAGAGGATCTACTTACGATCTTGGCTCTGCTTAAGCATAATTTGTGCTTTACTGAATTTCAATGAACTCAACTCCACAACACTAACATTTCTGCTAGTGCGCAGTACGGTGCCGTTTTTCTGTGTACTTTTAGGATGGCTCGTGGTTGAATACTTATACTTGAATACTACTAATAATAACCACTCGAAGGATGTCTGATACATCCTGCCTCTTTCAAAGACTAGATACCGCAACACTTTCCTGAACATACACTATGTGTAGTCTGGATGATTCATTGACAAGGCTTCTTGGTCTTTGACCTCAGCCGAATTACTTTTGGTCTTACGCGTTCTTTTGCGGCCAAATTTGACTTGACTTTACATTGGGCTTACGCTTTCACTGGCTGCCAAGTTTTGACTTTACTTTTACTTTGGGCTTACGCGTTCTTTTGCTGCCAAGTTTAATTTTACTTTCATTTTTATGTATGGCCATTTTTACTTTTTCAATTTTCAATTCAATTTTTTTTTCAATTTTTTTTTAACTTCTGGACTTACATGTTCTTTAATGCCAGGTACTTGATTTTGACTTCGATCGGCTTGTGCACTCAGGACTACTAGGCGTTTTTTTGCCTCAAACTAGGTTGTTGTTAACCTTAAACTTTTAGACCACTGGTACTCGCACTGAGTCCTTTTTCGGTCCGAATAACTACTGGTCTACTGCACTGATCTTAATTTTTTTTTGCCGATCACTACACTACGACGTCAGTCCACACTCCTTCACTAATTGCTTATAGCAATTCACTACACTTCGCCACACTACACTAATGCCACTCGTCTCCTTTGAAGCTGTTGTCGATCGTAGTCGCAGCAGCAGTAGACGTTCTGTAGACGAGCAGGAACCGTAGTCGACCGCGCCATTTGTTACGACCGGAGGTGTCC
Source organism: Meloidogyne enterolobii (assembly GCA_963681835.1). Classification (NCBI taxonomy): domain Eukaryota; kingdom Metazoa; phylum Nematoda; class Chromadorea; order Rhabditida; family Meloidogynidae; genus Meloidogyne; species Meloidogyne enterolobii. The sequence continues at coordinate 1,270,809 of CAVMJV010000007.1, forward strand.
GAGATTTGACTGAATGTTGACGTGCACAACAATAACAATTTATCCGGCGTAGAAATAAACAATGTAGGCGAAGGTTAAAGGGTTGGAACAGACGAAGGGAAATCAGGGACTAGCCGCGCTAGTATGATCCACTAGACTGACGCTTTCACTGGCTTTTATACTATAGCGATACCACTACACAACAATTATTATATTTTCTAGTGATTCCAAAATATTTATAAAATGGTTCTGATTAGCTATAAAAAACAAATTCTCTAGTTTGAATAAAATGCAGAAGAAAATGAAGAAACAAAACGAGTTGTTCACAATTAAAAAATTTGCATTTATGTAGAAATAATAATAAAAATATAAAATATATTAAATAATATATAGTAATATATAAATATATTTCCTTTTGTTTTTAAGAAACGATTAAAGACATGTTTATATGTTCGTATTGTCGCAGAATTTTCCATGCAGATAAGCAAAAGCCATAAGAAGTTATCGAGCAAAACATGGGCATTTATGTTAATGGAATTTTTATTAGAATTATATTTTGAGTGAAATTGAGTGAAATTTTATTGCTTAATTAAAAATTTATGATCAAATTATGATGAAATAAATTAAAATAAAAATTGTTATCAATCTTATAAATTAGTTAATCTATAATTTTTTATTAAATTTTGATTTATTAAGATAAAAGATGATATAAAAGTGCACTACATAAATCTCAGTGTAGTCCTTACTAATTATTTTTGGATAGGAGTCTTCACTCCTTAAATTTAAACAAAATTAATATAAAAATATAAAAGGGATTTAATATAAAAAGGAACTTTTTATTTAATTGAATTAACAAATTTTTAGATGATGCACAATTCTTGTATACTTATTGAAATTGATTAAATGAAATGCAATAAAAAGTTTGTTCTAAATTTTATGTAATAGTGATAATATAAAATTAAACTATAGTTAAAACCAGTTTGCTATATTATATTATAAATTAATTTTATTTCAGAATATAAGAAAGTAAAACTTCTTTAAATTTAAGAGAAAAAAGCTTATCAGTTGACTGACAAATTCAATTCAGTACATGCACCCGAAAGCAATGCAATGGAAGAGCCCAAAGTTAAATTATATATTTATTTTATTAAAATATACTTTAAATTAATATTTGAAACAAAAAAATTAAAGCACTACATAAATATAAATATAAAGATAGCAAGGATCAAAATGGTAATCAAAATGAAAGTCAAGTATATGCAATGTAAATAGATACATACTTTTATAAAAAAAATTTCCGTGCGAGATATTACAAATGTAGCATATGTGACTTTTGGTTGATAAGAATGTCTACATATATAGAGCTTTTTAACTTATAATAAATTCGCCAAAAACAGTTCAGTACTACCAGAATAATTATATAACTAGTAAAATTTATTAGTTAATTTTTAAATTAACAAAAAAAATTTAGTTAATTTATAACGCTAAAATGAATAGTTGTTTTAAAGAAAAATATAATAATAACTATTTAATTAATATATAAATAATTTTATAACTATTTTAAAATACTTTAAAGTATATTAATTTAGTACAATTGATAAAAATATAGTTTTATGTGCAATTATAACAATTGTGGAGATTAACGTGAATGTGAGTATATTCGTGATAATGAATTGTTGCATTTTTTTACAATATTTTACATTAAAAAAGTAAAAATTATTTTAAAATAATCATTTCAATTTAAATAAATTAAAAAATAAAATAAAAAATTTAAAAAAACTAGAATAAAATATATTCAAAAAGACATTAGTTTTAAAATGAGCACGTCCGAATCATGCATCACTTAATCTGAACGTAGCTCAAATATCGTTGAGATAAAATTTAATATAATTGTTTATGGATTGAATAATAATAAAAGAAAAATATGCAAAAATATTGCAAATTTACGAAAAAAATTTAAGTAGTTTTATGTGCAATTATAACACCTAAGGATCTAATTAAATTAAATAAATTATTTTAATATTGAATTAAATTTATAATAGTTATTTATTATACAATGTTTATTTTAGGACAACTTACACATTAATTTGATGTACAATATAATATGTAAGTATAACTTACATATATATATAACTTACATATAGTATAACTTAATAATACAACTTAAATATTAATTTGATGTACAATATTTCCTTTGCGAACCTGCTTATTTTAGATAACTTAAACAAAAATCTAATTATTTTATTGCTTGTATGCATCATCAGAAAACAAACAATTCAATCAGTTAAACAAAACATTTTCAAATAGGACATTTCCGAAACAAAAACATGTTTATCTAATTCTATTTAACAACAAAATTAATAAACACAAATTTAATAATGACCTTAAAGAGATGATCAAATATATTCAAAATAACAATTTATTACATCAAAATTGCGAAGTGCCTATTAATTAAATTTCTTCAAATTCTTCAAATTAAATTTCGTCATCTTCAAATAAATGATGAAGAAATAGAAAATTTCATAATGTCATATTTTATTAGTTTAAAAATTGAAAAATAAATATGATTTTAAATGTTGTAATTTAAATAAAAAATAAAAATGAACTTTTAAAAAATTTTTTAAATGTTAAAAATGTTTTAAAAGGAATTTAAGAAATACATATTTAATATAAAGCTTCCATTCTTAAGGACATGAAGCAAGACGAAGCAAAAGAGATAAACAATTAAAGCGGACAAAAAAGCATCTGAGACCAAAAAGAAAACAGGTTGAATATAATTGAATATATATTTTATTTAGAAACAAAATAAACGATATATTTTATTGTATATGTATGTAATTAAAAACTACATTTACATTTTTATTTATTTTTTTTTTGAAGATTTTAGATTTATAATTTTTTAAATTTTATAAAAATTTAAAATAATACCGTAAGATAAATATTATAAAAAATTACTACAACTAAAAGGAGTTGTTCAGAAATAAGAAATATGCTAAAAAATATAAACAAAAAATTTATGTAGAAATGATAATAAAAATATAAAATATATTTAATTATTACAAATGCGAAGTTTATGACAATTGGCGAATAAATGTTGTAATTAGTTTTAAAATACTAAATATATTGATAGCACATTAAAAATGAAATTGCAAGTAAAATGATAATGGAAACTTGATCAGCAATTATAGTAGAATGTCAACAGATTCTGAATATATATATTCAATAATGAATATGTTTTTGAATACATATTAAAAAAATAATTGGTCATTAAGCATAATTAGTTAGTGATTACAGCCTATAAAATTAATAATAATTATTTATTAGTTAATTTTGAATTAATAAATAGGCCTTTATTTATAATAAGGGCAAAGTAAAATAAAAAATATTTATTTATAAAATGAAGATACTTTATTGTTATTTTTTGAGATATGCTCCAAAGATATGTCTATGTGTTTATAATTGCAAATGTTTAATAAAATCATAAAGTTATTAAAAATTCTCATTTCTGTTACAAAAGCTCATTTTCTTTAAATTTTAAGTTTAACTAGTAAATTTATTATACTAAAAAATTATAGATAAATTTGATTAAATTGAATTTAAATTAAAAGAAATCTACGACATGACGCTCCTTGTTTACCACATGGCGCTCCTGGTTTCGAACCAATAGCCTTTATAATAATTTTTATATCATTTAATCAAACATTAATTTTAATTATTGTTAATATTGATACTTAATAATGTTTAATGTTAATAATTAAAATATTAAAATACATATAAAATGTTAAAAAATTTTGGAATATTGTCGTCAGAATAATAAATTTAAGTAGTATAAGTATTATAATACTAATAAGTATTCTTAATATAGATTGATGTGGTAATCTGCTGATTATTATTCGTAGACTTCAATTTAAAACGTAACCACTAAACTCGAAAATTTTATATGAGAGATTATGAAGATTTTATTTTTATTAAAATAATTTAAAGAATTATTTTAATGATATAAATTGTATATTAATTGTAAAAATAATAATGTTATATAAATATTCGAAAAAAGTATAAATCAAATATTAAATTTTCCAGACAAAATAATGAAAAGAGTTTAATTATTAAGCTATATAAAGCTATAAAAATTATCAAGTGTTTATTTCGTTTTTTAGAAATACATAGTTATTTAATATTTTGAAATAAAAATTTTGCCTCAATAAAATAAATGTTTAAAAAGCAAATAAATTTATAAAATTACAAATAAAATTGAAATAAAATTACAACGGTCAAAACGAAGTAATATTCTGTATATACCTGTTAAAAACAATAGATGAAACGAGAAGAACATGTTAGAATTCTTTAGCCTATTATACTATTTAAATAGAAAAAATTAATAAAAATCTCATGTTCATCCGTAGATTATATAATAAATAGATAAAATTTTGAAATAAAATTACAATTTTTAAAAATTAAATTGGATATTAAAAAATGAAAATATTTTGATTTCAAGATTCTTTTAAAAATATGTATGTAGTAAAATTAATCTAATAAAAATGAGTAATAATAATCAACAAAATCAACAAACAAACACCAATAACTCTGACATACAATTTCTTGGATATCGGATAATCAACGCTCAATCCAGAGACAGTATCGCAACCAGCGGGCCGCCAATTTAATCATCAAAATGCGCGAGGGGGCGGCTCCAGCCGAGGGAACCGCCGTGGGAATTCCCGCAGTTCTCAGTATCAACATATAAAGTTGTAAAAATGAAACACAAATACTCATTTTAATTATAAATTTAAAATAAATACATAATTAAAATTACATTCATTTAGAGTATACACTTCGAGCTGTATATACCTTCCAAGGAAAAAAATAAAAAATATTATAAATTACTTTGAATCATTTTTAAAGCGAGCTAATCAAATAAATTTATCTATTAATAATTATCATTATTAAATTATTTGCTACTTTCATAATGTAATTAATAGTATATCAACGACATAAAGCAAATTTTAAATTATAGATAATAACGTTATAAGTGCTTTTTAATGATAAAAATGTCAAAGACAACAATCTTAATTTTGGAAAAATATTATGAAAGATGAGATGAATGATTATGTTAAGCCATTATTTTTCACGAACAAAGTAATATATTACAGAAAAAGTAATATAAATTGTTATTAAATCGATAATTTAATTTAAATATAATCCTTAAATTAATGTAACTCTTAAAGATATTTTTATCAAAATAATTGTTTAAATTTATTCTAAAAAAATTATTTGAATCAAATTATTCCTAAAACTAGGATATAATATGGCGCTCCTGTAAAAACCATATCTCTACCTAATTAAACAATATATTCTTACCTCTCCATTCAAAAATATTTTATAAAAAAAGAAATTTCTTTCAATCGTCAATCAAAATTAATTTGGCGAGGTGCAAAAACAAAAAAAAATAGAATGCTAATAAAAATAGTATTTTTAAACGATATGTATATGAAAAAATTTAGTATTCATTTCATTAAATTTTATATTTAGCTGTTTAGCATATCATAATAAAGTATAGATAAATCGAAAAAATAAAATAATGTATTGTTGTTTTAAAAATATTAAATTGGCCCTTTTTAATTTTGTCATTTTGCCTTTTCTCTGTTTTGTATTTCCCTTTTTGTACTCACAAGAAGATTATATATGTATGTAGTATACTATACTTTTCCCCTTTATGTTCATTTACTTGTCCATTCTCCTAATTTTTTAACATATTGAATAATAAAATCTTAGATTGACGAAATTTATTTGTTGTACCTTAAATGAATTTATTTTTTAAAATAATAATTACCGTATATTTTCAACATATATCTTAAAATATATTCGAATTGACATTAGTTTTATTAATGAGTTCAGTGCTCCTATTTTAACTAATTTTATAAGATATTCGTGGAAAATGGCAGGTTATCTAGGGATGGTCAACTACTTCGTTTGAACTTGAGTTAAAAATTAAAATAAATAATTACAATTATTTAATTTAGCCTAAAATTAAATTTAACAATAAGACAACGAAATTTATTTTCGAAATGAAAATTTATTAATCATTTATGATGAAAATAATTAAATTAAAAATTGTTTTACATTTACCACTTAATAAAAACAAACAAGCAATGTCTTAATTAAAAATTGAATAAATTTTCACAGAGGAAATATTTATAAGTAGACAAATATAAGGGAAATATCTGTAGTTAAATTTAAAAAAAAAAAAAATTTATAAAGGAATTACTTTATAATATTTTGGAATTGATATTTTTTCTAAATAAATTCTTTCATATATCAAAAGTAAGATTAAATTTTTAAGTAGATTTCTAAAAAATCAAATTTATAATAGAAAATACTTCAGTTATATAGCTCAATTTTTAATGTATAATTTAACCAAGGGACAAATTATACACTTTTTGCAAATTATACAAATTTTTATTGTTTTTAAATAAATAAATAAATTTATTTTTTTATGAAATTTTATTTGTTATGAAAATTATGAAAATTTATGAAATAATTTATGAAAATTTATGTTTTTAAAAATTTATGTTTTTAAATAAAAATTATGTTTTTAAATAAAAATTATGTTTTTAATAATTTAAAAAAAAAAAAGAAAGTTTATGAAAATTATGAAATTATGAAAATTTATTATGAAAATTATTTTTATGAAATTTTATTTGAATAAAGTATATTGAGTTAAAGTTAATTTAAAGTGAATTATTATTTTTAAAATTAATAATAACAACAACAACAATGGCCGCCGTCCTATTGAGGGACACTCCGTAAACGTGTACCCCACTTATAATGTTTATACCTACAAATAATTAACCTTATTGGTTACAGCAAAATTAAAAATAAAATAAAAACTATCTAAAATTACAAAAAAAATATATTAAATGAAACTAATAAATATAAATTAAATTGAACATAAATAAACATACCTAGATACAAATAATAATTTTATTAATAATTTTACATATAAATATAAAAAATACTTTACAGTAAAAATAAAATCTCTTGAATAATAACAAAGTATAATAATTTATTACAATACATAATTGTGATAAAAAGAAACTTCTTGGAGCTAAAATAACTCTGGAGATTTTTATACATAATTATTTAATCATATGATGTTGAATTGGAATTAGTAATGAAAAATTGTAATTATAAAGGAGAAATTCTCTATTTAATAATAAAATTTGATATTAAATAAAAAAATGTCAAGAAAAATTTAATCTTAGAAGGTTTCTTTTCCTCCCATTATAACAATTATCTTTAATAAATAATTAACAAGTTCGGCCCATTTTTTGGCGGAAGCAAAATGGTTGGCCATCCCATTATCTTGACCGGGTGATCCTGACCCGACATAAGATAGATTTTATTGTCAAGTTTAAGTATAAAGTTCAAATAAACTCGAAAAAATATACAGATTGATTTTTAATTATTTTAAAAAGAATCAAAAATGTTTTTATAATGTAACCAAAATAAAAAGTGAAAATTTAGGCGGATTTAAATAGTAATGAGAAAAAATTCTAATGACATAAAATAATTAAATCTTAATTAAACAAAATTTATCAATAGTTTAAAATTGTGTGTAACAAATTTTATATTCTTCTTTGATACATGAATTAACGACAAAAATTATCTTTCTTTAAAAAAGTACTTTGGTAGAAATAATTTCAGAACACAACTAAATATTAAAAATAATATAACTTGTATTTAAAACGAAATTTAAATTAAATTATGTTTTGATGACACGAAGCAAAAAATATACTATATACATACTAAACGTGTGTTAGCTAAAAGCTGCTATTATTCACTCCAAAAAATTATTCCACAAACTAAATAAAAATGTTGAGTAAAATTTCGAAAATTTTATTATTTATTTATTCATCAAATTTAATCAAAATCTCAATTAAAAAAGTGGTCTTGTTACTACAATGGTAGTTGGCGGTGTCATTATTATTGGTACCGTTGTAGCATGATCTGCCATTAATCCTAACAATCACTTAATCCTAACACTCACTTTTGCTTTTTCCGTTTTACAAAAAGAAAAAGATTGACTTTTCCTTTTCCACCTTTTGCAAATAAATTAAAAAAAGATATATCCTTTAAAAAATAGTTTTCTAGAGTTAAATTACTGCGGGTACCCGCGTCCCTCCAGGACCTTCACTGGACCGTGAGGGACACAACAAGATGCCCGAAAAATTCTCATTACATGGAGGTCCTACGGCGTTGATTCATTTTTTACAAAACACCGCGATTGATTTTTTACAAAATTTTAATTAAATATGATAAACTTTAAATGTGCCCGTATATAACATCAATAAATTTAAATTAATTATATTTGCTTTTCTTGAATTAAAAATATAGGTATACATCCTACCATATTATTGCTTAAAAAGAAATACATACTTGTTTTTGTTTAATACAAATAATATTATTGCTTAAAACCAACCAACTGTTATCTAAAATTTTTATTTTCTCCTGAAATAATAATCAAGCGAAATTTTATTAAACTATATACTTGTAATCAATTTTCAATTAATTATTGTAATCAATTTCAATTTCAGCTAATTAATTTTCAATTAAATAATTCGAAACAATTACTTAAATAACAGTTTGACTTAAAACTTTTAGAGTATTTAAAATAAAATTACAATATTATTATAATTGTTTCGGTATGATATGATAAAAACAAATTTGCTCCCTATACTAATATAAATATTAAAAGATAATATAAATATTTTAGATAAATAAATTAAAATATGTATAAAGCTAGCAAAAAACTATTGTTGCAGGACAACGATACAAATATGAATAAATTAAAATAATATAATTGTATATTAATTGTAAAAATAATGTTATATAAATATTCGAAAAATTTATTTAAAATAAACATTTCATTCTTTTAAATTTATTTCTTTAAATATTTTAGGCTTTACCTTCAAACTAAGGCAATTTTAGGTTTATTTCTTAAATAAACAATATAATTTATTTTCTTCAATTTAATCTATTTTAACTTATAATTTTGTTAGCTATTGTGGATTGGTCCAGGAGAAAATCTACGATATATTTACTGTATATGTATTTAATTAAAAAGTATATTTACATTCTTATTTATTTTATCTAAAGATTTAAACTTATTATTTTTTAAACTTTATAAAAATTTAGATTAAAAAATTAATTGAAATTTTATTTTTACATGAAAATTTATTGATAAAATTATGATGAAATAAATTAAATGAAAAATTGTTACGAATTTTTAAAATTAGTTTATCTGAAAATTTTTATTAAAATGTGATTTATAAAAATAACAAATGATATAAAATTTTGAATTACTTAAAATAATTTTTATAAAATTCGTAGAGAGTAGAAAATCAAATAAAATGTGTATAAACACCTAATCTGGAATGTTGCAGCGCAGCTTATTTTATATACATTATTCGTTTGATAATAATAAAGTAACTGCTATTTAATTTTAATATTTGTTATTTAATTTTAATAAAAAGGAAGGAAAAATTAAATGCTACATATGTATTTAAATATAAACTTAAAATCAACAATACTATGCATATTTAAATCATATTTTTGTTAAATTTGTTATTTATTATTTTAAAAATCTTTGTATTAATTATAAAAGGTTAAATAATTCGAAAGCAAAAAATATTAATATAAGAAGAGATTTAAATAAATCTTTAAGAAGAGATTTAAATGAAGGTATTAAAATTTAAATTTTCTAAAATATAATTTAAAGTCACTCTCCCTGATGAAGATTTTTGGAGGGCCATGGATGAGGCCTAAGCTGAGAGAGCTTAAATAGGGAGCCCTCGTCAGATGATCTGATGAGGAAGCATTAATTAGTGTCTAGGCGACGTAATAATGAAAATCTTTTATAAAAAAAATTTTAATAAATTAAAATTTACAAGGGCTCCACAGCGAACACTGTAGTAATTGATTCTGTGTCTAGAAATGTTGGAGGAATACAAAATAAATTTGTATATATAAAAATCAAAATCTTGAATTAACTTCTTGTATCAAATAAGATTTTATTACATTTAATTTGTATGGAAGACAATTATAGAATAATATATTAAAATTAATTATATATAATATTTATTTAAAATAAATTGCTTTATTTAAAATATATCTAAATTACATACTAAAGACCAATACGCCACGTTCTTAGAAATTGGAACCAAAATAGATTTCGAAGCAAAATACGGAACTCAAATAATGTTAAATTCCCGTGCGCCTAAGTAAGACCAAATTACTATGGTATAATAAATTTTTATTATTATTAAAAAATAATTTTTTAAGTTTTTTATATTAATTTTTCATTTCTTATTTATAATTTCACTCTTTATATTTGTTTTAATAGAATTCGATTTGTTCGAATCTAGTAAACTGAATTAAATTAATTTAAATTGAATTATTATGTATTATTAAATTTAAATTATATTGAAAAAATATATTTTAGAAAAATTTAAATGAAAATTACTTATGATTCATTAGAAAAAAGAATTATCACTTTAAACTGCAAGAGAAGAACTAGAACTAACTTAGACACACCAATACCAGAAAAAGACAACAAAATAATATTTCTATAATCATAAAATAAAATTTATGTAGCATCTTGACTTTGAATAAGTTAAGATGCTATAAAATATAATAAATATATAGGATTATTATATAAAATATAATAAATATATATAAAATATAATAAATATATATATAATAAATATATATTAATATATATTTATTATATTTATATATATTAAATTAATTTATCTATATATTTATTATATTTATAATTTAAATTTTAAATAATTAAAAATAAATAGGAATAATAATCTACAAAAGAAAAACATAATTTGCTCAAAATTTATGATCAAAGATTTACCACCTGACCCGGAAGTACATTTGTAATAATATAATAAAATTTAAACATGTAATAGTAAAAAGTTAAAGATTTTATAAGAACTGATAATAAGTATTTTAAATATGCAAAACTATAACAATAAAAAACAATATCAACAGAGTAAGACGATATTTAATTAAAATATACATTAAATTATTAGAAAAAAGAAAGAATTAAAGAACTATATAAATGTGAATATAAATACAAATATATGTATATACTTTTTGAAATAATATATAATAACTAAAATAGAAAATACAAAAGAGTAGGGAGAAATACATGAAAAAGCATTAGAAGCAATGAAGTAAATGCTAACTTCGGCGCCTGTATTAGCGCCGACGAAGATGAATAAACCATTTATTGTTGAAACAGACGCAAGCATCGTATCAATTGCGGGATGTTCATTACAATTAAATAATAAAGATGATAAATTAAAATTATTTTAAAGAATTTATTTAAAAAATTGTATTTAGAAAATTAATTATTTTAATTTTGATTACTGATAATAATAAAGTACAGCCGAAAAAATGTTAAATATAAGAAGTATTAAAAATTCTTTTAGTCAGAAATATGTGATAATTGGAACATTTCATTAATATATTTTATAATCCTTGTTACAAATTATTTAAATAAATATATTCTTGATCAAAACAAAAGTTGAATAAATTGTTAATTATTTGTTATCTTGTTAATTATTTGTATTGTTAATTATTTGTTATCGAAAAAACATGTTTTAACTAAATACAGTGTGTTAAGAAATTATAACCCCCCTTGAATTTTTTTAGTTTCTCTATATTCCCGTTGTCTGATTGTTCTGAAATTTTTGTAGTAGCTTTCTAATGCATATTAATTAATATTTACAAAAAATCTTTAAAAATTTCCGATTTCAGACTTTTTTTGGCCGTTTTTCCAAAAAATTAGTGTTAATAAATTATAACCCCCCTATATTAAAATTTTTTTAACACACGAGATATCTCTACAAAAATTTTTCTGAACATATCTTCCAATATAGATAAAAAATATAAAAGAAATTAAGTTCTGATGTACTCCCATCATCGAGATCTTGAAATTCGAAAATCAACGTAAAACTTGGGTAAAGGTCTTTAAAAAATATTTTCGACCCCTTACATGTGAAATAAAAATTTTATTTTAAGCTTATCTGAAAGCCCTTTAAATTTGCTATAAATTTGTTTTTATCTCATTATACAGAAAAAATTCACCGTCGAGAGCCAAAGTGATAAATCTTCAAGTCATAGAAATCACTCAAACGCCCCCAAAAATAGATAGAATTTTAATTTATAAATTAAACTCACCATTTCTTATAGTAGGTTAATTTTTTTCTGAAAATAAAATTAATGCTATCTTGTAGCAAATTTAAAGGGCTTTCAGATAAGCCTAAAATAAAATTTTTATTTCACATGTAAGGGGTCGAAAATATTTTTTAAAGACCTTTACCCCCGTTTTACGTTGATTTTCGGATTTCGAGATCTCGATGATGGGAATACATCAGAACTTCATTTCTTTTTTATTTCTTATCTATATTGGTAGATATGTTCAGAAAAATTTTTGTAGAGATATCTCGTGTGTTAAAAAAATTTTAATATAGGGGGGTTATAATATATTAACACTAATTTTCTGGAAAAATGTCCAAAAAAAGTCTGAGATCAAAAATTTTTAAAGATATTTTGTAAATATTATTTAATATACATTACAACACTACTGCAAAAATTTCAGAACAATCCGACAACGGGAATATAGTGAAACTAAAAAAATTCAAGGGGGTTATAATTTCTTAACACACTGTATAGAAATATATTAGGTGACAGCTATTAAAATGTTTTGTTTTCGTATTGTTGTATAGCTTTAACTTTTATAGCCTCGACCACTTTTAAATAAAATAAAAATTTTCTTATCATGTGCCACCACATTATAGTAAAAAATAAAAAATTCTGAAATAAATATTTTTGAAAGTATAAAATTATATGGATGTTAAATCACAAAATAGAGATATATATTAAATCACAAGACATTTTATAGATCAACTACCAAATATTATTATAATAAGTCAAGTCATGTAAAAATAAAATAATATGAAGATGATATAAGTATTCAAAATGTATAATATAAGTTATTTAATTATGTATTTTATCAAAATTTAAATTTATATTAATTTATAAATTTTAAAAATTTAAAATAATTAAACTTTAAAATAATTAAAACTAATTTCATAAATAAAGACAAATAGAAGTAATTATAATAAATTAGTACAAATCATTTTAAACATGAAAAATCATAACAAATAAAAGATGGAAAAATAAGCAGCGAATCCTAAACAACATTAAACAATTGAATAAAATGCAATTCTATTATTGATTTTAATAGAATTATTAATTTTATAATACTTAAAAATTATAATACTTAAAATTTTATAATACTTAAAAATTTTTAATGGGATATTGCATGACCTCTATGCAATAATCTAAAAGTTATCATTATAATGAATTACTTCATTTCCGATGAACAATGTCAAGACAGATTCAGGGTAGGATACATAATATGATGAATGAAACAATGCCAAAATGATTTATATGTGAAATCATAATATTTACATTAATATAATATTAAGTCAAAGAATAATTAAATAATTATAAAGACATTACCTATTTAGGATGTCAGTATGTTGATAGTAGCTTCGATGAATTTTATTGTTATAACAACAAGAAAATTAACCATAAATAATAATATAAAATACAAACATAAAAACATAGATATATTATCAAAATTTAAGTAACAAATATAAGTGGAACCGTTAAACATATGCAGTTGTAAAAATGAGATGACCTAAATTTTATAAAATATATCATAAGTATCTATTTAAAAAATAGAAATTCTGAGTAGGAATTATTATAGAAGAAGCAGAAGAAACCCATCTTCAAAAATAAAGTTAAAACAATTAAATAAATACTTCTAATTATGACATAAAAACACAAAAATTTCGCCATTCTTTTCCTATATAAAAAAGTAATTAAATTGCTAACTTTTACTTGAGAGCTGTAAAAAAGTATAATTAAACGCAGAAAAAACTAAAAAAAATTTCAGACTAAAAATATTTTAAATTAAAGTTAAACAATGCCAATCATTTTTTAAGTTTGCGGAAGCATAAAAAATATTTGCTTAAATAAATTGAACATATTTATAAATAATTTATTTTATAAAAAAATTGAAAAAATATATATTTCAATATTATAATTTATAACAATGAAAAATAATTATTTAAATCAGATGTTAATTAATCGGAAAAATGTTTTAAATTATCGAAATACTTTTTCTTGATAAGTCAGAATATCTGTAAATCCAGATATTGTATATCTGTAAATCTGTAAATCTGTAAATCCTGTAAATCTGTAAATCCAGGTAGATAATTTAATATTAATAAATTTATTTATTGAAAGAAACTTAACCAGAAATCACATAATTACTTATAAAATAAATTCCATTGGCATATTTAAACTACTCTACCTTTATTTAGAAAATTATTAGTTTATACGCTGAGGGATACCTAACGTTACCTTAAATTCCAATTTCCATGATTTAGAATAAGAAAATCAAGGTATTAATTCTGCCAAAATAAAGCTTTTGAAATAGTACCCAATAACAAAAATTAGAGTTGAACGCAAAATCGTTCAAGTCTATTAAAAAGATGTAAATAAGAACAAAAAACACGAGAACCCCGAACTAATTCTTTCTAATTAACTGAAAAAACTAATCAATATTTTAAAAAATAATTGTAATGAAAATGAGACCCCAGCCATCAGTATATAGATCCCAGATCGTAAAAAAATAAAATTTAGGCCTCCATATAAGAATCCCAAATAAAAAAATATAAATTTAGGCCTCAATATATTAATCCCAGAAAAAATAAAATAATTCTATATAAGAATCCTAGATAATAAAAAAATAAAAATAAAATTTAGGCTTCAACATAAGAATCACATATAAAAAAATAAAATTTAGGCTTCAACATAAGAATCCTAGGTAAATAAAAATAAAATTTAGGCCTCAGTATACAAATCCCAGGTAAATAAATTTTCTCATAATCAAAATATAAAATAGATATAGACTTTGAATAATTTAGATTAAATTTTAATTAATTGAAAATAAATACGAATATGTAATAATCTAAACAAGAAAAACCTAATTTGCTCTATGGACAAAGCATGTGAATAATACGCACTTCCAGGGATACATGAAAGAAAATTTTCCATGGAATTTTTTACTTTTTAAATTTTTTATACATTTTTTCTTTTTTTAAATTTTTTATTTTTTCAGTTATGGTACCAGCAAATATAAACATATTTACAAAAAAGCTATGGACATCAACAAAAGCTCAGGCCTTATTGGAAAACGTTTGTATAACGAACTTGTGCATTTATATGTAAAGAAGCTCCTTGCCTTAGCACATTGCAACGCTTACATTAATAAAATGTCAGTATGTTGAAAGTACCTACGATAAATTTTATTGTTATAAAAAATAATATTAAATCAATTAGTTACAGCAACAACAATAATATAAAATCATTTGAATATTAGATTGACAATTCCAATGAAAAAGTAGTGAATTTTACAAAAAATTATATTTATTTATATTATTAAAAATAGTTTTTGAAATTTAAATATTTGAAATTTAAAAATTTTATTGCATTAATATTTATTATTATTTTAATATATATATAACAGTTTTTATTAAGACAAAAAATACAAAAAGTTTCCGAATTAAATGTTAGATATATAATTTCATTAATTGAAAAACTCACATAGTCCTAAATATAATTACTCTTGTGTCGTTTCAGTATAATATATAAAAGCTTATAGGAAAATGTCAAATAATTTATTAATAAAAAATTTGTTTTTTAGAAATTACGTAGAAAATTTAGAAAATTAATAGAAATAGAAAAATAATAGAAAATAGATTAATTCAATTAATAAAAAGCGTGTCTTATTGGAATAGAACATTTCAACAATGAATAAGTTTTATTGTAAATCAAATACTTTTATCCCGATTCTTTACAATGGTCAGTATAAATACTGTCCGAAAAGCTTTAGACCAAGATGCAACAAAATAATAATGTTTAAAACCAAGGCTACAATGAATTAAAGAGAAGATGTAAACTTTTAATGAAAATGCAAGCTTATAAAATAGTATATTAATTTTGTTTCAAAACAAATATAGAAATGTAAGAAAATAAACAAAATAATATATTTTTATAAATAATTTGAAAAAAATTATTATAATTTATTTAATTATTCTGATTCAAATTCCTAACAGAAATTTGTAAAAAAATATTATAAATTACTGTGAAGCATCTGGTACATTTCTAAAGCTAGCTAACAAATTAATTTATCTATTAAAAAATTATCAATAATAAATCTGTCTACTATCAATATTTAACAAAATTTTTACAACGACATAATGCAATTTTAAATCATATGTAATGACGCTATGAGTAATTTTTAATATAATATATTTTCGATAAAAAATGTCCGCAATTTGTTTATTATCATTTATTTTTTAGAATTTATCCAACTATACAGCAATCATCTAGCAATTCTGAATATTTGTCTATTTAATAGTATAATAAAGAAATATTAAATATTTTTACAAATATTTGCTTTAAAAATTAATTGAGAATTATTGTAATTTTATTTAAACAAATATATTTTAAATCAAAGTCTAATGTCTCGTTCTATTTATTGCAATTGATTTGTATTGAAGTCAAACTTTTATTATAAAAATGAGCCTCTGCAATGTTGCAGCGCCGCTCATTTTATATAAGTAAATTTTTTTATAATAATGAATATAAAAATAAGTAATGAACTTTAGACATTTAATAAGATTAACAAAGATGGTGTCGCGGAATAAAAATTAATAATAAAATAAATAAAAAATAAATTAATTTTTTTTATTACAATTTTACAATTTGTATTACAATTTATTACAATTTTTATTCTTTTAACCAATTATCAATCAAATTCGTTAGTTTCTCACTCTTTTTTGTACTTTAAGCAAATTCCCCTTTTTTACATATCCTTGATCTAGTTTTATTGTACTTTTTATAAAATTTTCTTAAAAAATATGTGATATATAAGCCCATGATTATTTTTCATCGGCAGTTCTCCCATTTGGGAGGCTCACTTATGTTTAAATTAAGATGTAAATAAAAAAAATTTTTATTAACTGAGTAGAGAATTGATAAAAGAAGAAATTTAATTATTAAAATAAATTAAATTTAAATTAATTCATCATGCGGTACATTTAATTTGGTGGCTCAAATCTATTCGAGCCGATCATCACAAAGATGATATAAAAGTTTAGAATAATTGCTAGAATTGATTTTATATTTGTAGACAATAGAAAAATCCTAAAATGAATATAAACTTAATTACAACAGTGCTCATAATTACAACAGTGATAATAGAGCAAATAACAAATTTAAGGATGTAGAAATGATGATAAACATATAAATATATTTTATTATTAAAAAGAAAAATTTACAACAATTGGCGAAGAAATTTTGTGATAATTTAAAAATAATAAATATATTAATGCAATTATCTTAAATGTTAAATTTAAAATACGAAAATAAATTCAAAATACAAATTTTCTATTAATAATAATGTGTTGAAGAAATTTATTAAATTTTGTTTAAAATAATTTAAAATGCCGAGCAAATGCACTTGAATAATATTAATTGGCTCTACTCCAGTTTATGCGTCCAATCGACTTTTATGAGTCCAATTAAAGTTTATGCGTCCAATGACAGTTTATGCGTACAATCGACTTTTATGCGTCCTATGAAAGTTTATGCGTCCAATGAAAAGTTTACGCGTCCTATATAAGTTTATGCGTCCAATGAAAGTTTAGGCGTCCAATGAGAGTCCTTGCTTAAGGGCTAGCAAGGGAATTGAAGTAACATGGGGAGCCCTCAAAACAAGTTGTTTTGACAAAATTATGACGTTTGTTTTAGCTCCTTACCTATGGCCTCCATTGAGGTTTTTACTGCTGCGGAGGAAACCAGTCATGCCCCCTCATCGATGATAGGAATAGGATTATGTTACGAGCCCAGAACTCAGCGACCGTAGAATCTTTCCAAAAATAAACTAATTTTTGGAAAGAGGATTTTGTTTAATCCTCGTAATAATTATATCTACATTATTGTAGACGAAGAAGACATCATGAATTAGCCAGAATCATTCGACTCAGCTCGAAAAGCTAAGTTTAATTTCACTCAAAAAACGAATTTTACACCCCAAAAAGTGCTTACCCCCCCCCTCCTCATGGTTTTCCGAATTTCGGGGACTTTAACTCGGCTCGTAGTTGAGTCCGCGGACTAATTTTGGTGTCATTCGACTCAGCTTGACTCTATATTTCGATTGACATATAAATTGTTCAAATCTATAATCACTCAGTAAAGAGTACTTAGGCCATCTTTTTTGCTTAATAACCTCATTGGATCATAAACTTTCATTGGACGCATAAACTTTTAATTGGACGCATAAACTTTCATAGGACGCATAAACTTTCAATGGACTCATAAACTTTCATTGGACGCATAAAAGTCGATTGGACGGCTAAACTTTCATTGGACGCATAAAAGTCGATTGGACGCATAAACTGGAGTAGAGCCTATTAATTTATAATTTTAATTACTTGAAAAAAACGCAATAGATATAAGAGAAAAAGGATTATCGGCTGACCTACGAACTCAATTCTGGTCGTGTATTCGAAAGTAATGTAATGGAAGAGCACACAGTTAAATTTATAAAAAATAGTGCTGATTGAAGGTATTGCACAAGACATTGGTTAAAAATAAAATTTTTATTAAAAGAATTTTTATTAAAATTATATTTTGAGTGAAATTGAGTGAAATTTTATTGTTTAAATAAAAATTCATTGATTAAATTATGATAAAAAAAATTAAATAGAAATCGGAAATTAGTTAGTTTAAGATTTTATTAAAATTTGATTTATAAAGATGAAAGTTGATATAAAAGTTTACAATTACTGAAAACATTTTTATTAAATTTTTAAACAATAGAAAAATTCTATAAAATGTATATAGACTTTAATTAGATTTTATGATGAAATAATTTGTTCTTCTTGTGCACATGAAAATCATTATTATACTGTGACATTCAACAATTGGAAAGAAGTGACCCCATTTGGGCAAAGCAACTTAACAATTCACTCAGACAATCTTGTATTGAATTTTATAGATAATTCTAATAGTACAATTGGAAAAAGGACTGAGGATCGAACAGAATGTAAAAAATTGAGTTTTGGAAAAATAATTAAAATAGCTTTCTGAATAATTAAAAATACACTTGTCATTATTATATTATTTTGTTAAATTAAAATATTAAATTACACCGAGTGAGATTAAATCATGAAATATATATAATGCTTCTTTTAAAGAAATTAATGCAAAATAAATTGAATGTGTAATAAACAAACCAAGATATATAATTTTAAATTGAAAAACTTCAGTATTGGATATACCCTTTGAAAAATCAGAAAATTATAAGTAGTAACATTTATTAATAAATGAAGTACAAATCAAAATACGAGTCAAGGATATGCAATGTAAATACATATTTTTATAAAAGAATTCTCAGTGCGAGATACTACAAATGTAACATATGTGACTTTTAGTTGATAAAAATGTTTATATGAGTTTTGACTTTATAATAAATTCGCCAAAAATACAACTAGATAACTAGTAAATAAAAAGTAAAATTTATTAGCTAATTTCTAAATTAATAAAGTAAAATTTATTTGATTAGTTTACTAATTTAAATATACAATTTTATTATGTCTCTCATTATCTCATTATACGTCTATCATTATATCAAATTAATATAAAATACAAATCATTTAAAACTTTACAATTAATAAATAATTTTTGCTAAAACTAAATTAGCATAGAAGATATTCGAGAAAATGCGCATGATAACATTATTTTAAAAAATATAAATTATTGATTATTCTGCTGATTATTCTGACACAACAGAGACAATATAATATAAAAAGAGACAACGGATCCCAACTGAAATTGACAGGAAATAATTAAAGCCCATATGCTTATTATTTTCTTTAAAAGCTTTTAATACATTATTGAATGACCTATAAATAATTATATTTTAATAAAATAACTTTCGATTACTTTAGCTTTTACTTTAGCTTGACTTTTACTTGACTTTCACTTCAGCTTTAGATTAAAAGATAAACAAAATTAATATAGTTTTTAGTTATTTTTTATCGAAAAATATGTTTTCGCCTATGTATAAAAAATATTTAAAAATAATCTCATTGTTGTATAGTTTTAATTAAATAGCTATATCCAATACAAAAAACAACTTTTGTCACCTCGACATACTTTTAAATAGAATAAAAATTTTCTTATCATGTGCACATTATAGTGAAATATAAAATCTTAAAATAAATATTCTTTTAAATTATAAAATTATTTGGTTATTTTAATAAAAAAAATATCTAATTTGTTTTTGTTAGAAACAATATTGAACAATTGAAAAATAGCTTTGAATTTATTAAAGAAGTTTTGCGACTAATTATTTCATATATTAGAAAAGATAAAATTAATCCTAAAATTAAAAATAAATATATAATTAATAATCTAATTAATAATTTAACTAATAAAATTAATAAAGTGGTCATTTACTGGTTTCAAATTATTGTCTGTAAAAGGTTTAATTACACCAGGAGGTTTCAATAAATTCTTTCAGTAATCTTCGTTTTATTCTTAAAATTATCGACAACCGAGAAAGATTAGACGTCAAAATAAACTGAAAGATATTTTCATAGTTTACAAAGTTATTCATTATTATTTGCAATTTTTAAAAATTTTAGAGTGTGAGGAGGAGGAAAACCCAGTTTCAAAAACAAAGTTAAAAAATTAAATAGATAATTATACTTTAATTTACGTTCTAATTATAACATAGATTCAAAAAATTGTAAAATAAAAATGAAGATAATAAAATCAAACAAGTAATAAGAGAATGGCGGATTTAAATAACATAAACAATTGTGCAATCTTACACAGCTAATAAATTTTCAATTAAATAATTCGAAACAATTATTTAAATAACAGAGTTGACTTAAAACTTTTAAGAGTATGTATTTAAAGTAAAATTACACATATTATTATAATTGTTTCGGCTTGATATCATGAAACTAAATTTGGTTCATACAATGTAAATGACTTTAATAACTTTCTTCACATTATTCGTCAAGCAAAAATCGTAAATATATAAAGCTAAAAAATTAAAAAGTGTTTATTCTGTTTTTACTAAATACATAGTTATGTAATATTTAAAAATAAAAATTTTGCCTCAATAAAATAAATGTTTAAAAAGCGAATAGAATTATAAAATTACAAATAAAATTGAAATAAAATTACATCGACCACAAGCAGTAATATTCGGTAATAACGGCTAAATATATATAATGTTATATGTACATATAATACAAGTTAAATTATAATTAATTCAAAGAACAGATCTTTCAAGCCTTTTTTAGTCAATTATCCTTTTTTATAAAATAAATTAATAAAAAAATTTTGTTCATTCATATATTATGAAATAAAAAGAAAAATTTTTAAATAAAATTGCAATTTATAAAATTAAATCGGATAATTAAAAATAAAAATCTTTTAATTTTCAAAAGTCTTCAAATCAAAAGAAAATAGTTAAATTTTTAAAGAATTAAAATCATATTGTAAGATTGTATTAAATAATGAAAATAAATTATGGCATCTATAAACTATCTTATAAATTTATAAATTACTGCGAATACTGCATTTTTAAAAGAAGCGTAAACAAATAAATTTAACTATTAAATAATTAAAATTTTATTTTTTTCAAAATATTAAATATTAAAAGATACTATATTTAGATTAGATCATTTGATACCAACTTTTATTAAAAACAAACGACAATGTCTTAAGTAATAATTGAATGAATGTTTAAAGGAAAAATATCTATAAGTTGACTAATTTAAGGAATATATAAATTTCAAAATTTTATAAAACCCCAGTAAATTCATAGTAAAGTTGTTTTTTTATTCTAATAAAAGTTTGGTTGTTGTGAATAATTTTGATTAAATAAATTATTAAAACTAACGTACTATACACCCTAGTACATATTAATAATTTAAAATAGAAAATATATTTATTTAGATTAGTTAGACCATTCCTTAAATTAATCAGAAAATTAATCCATTCCTTAAATTAATCAGAAAATTAATCCTTAAATTAATCAGACTGCAACACGACTTTTCATCAATATTCAATAATTAATAAAATTTAATATTACTATTAATACATATATTATATGCTAATATTATAAGTTATTACTTCTCATGCACCCCTATCTCCTTCTCCTGGAACACTAGCTACAAAAGTAAAACTTCTCTACTTGTTAGCATAGAAGTTAATCGTCGACTTAAGCATATTAAGACTTATCTTGGTGCGCACAAATTCCTCTGCATACGTTAATAGTAATGGGGCGGGGGAAATAGAAAATTAATTAAACTAACAGAAAATTAAACATAATTAAAAATATTAAATTAGGACATCTTTAGAATTTTTTAAGCGAAAATTTTATCAATTTTTGTGTTTGTATTTATTTTCCATTTTTAATAACAAAAGGTTTAGAACTTAATTTAGCTTGGAAAGTGAAAAAATATCCATAAAAGATGAACATTAAATTCAAATAGAAGTTATTTTATGAGTCAAACTGGAAATTATAGAAAGTGTGATGCAACTATAGTTGAAAAGAAGAAGATTATTCCATTATAATTAAAAAATTTTATTAAATTTTATCTACTGTATTTATACAACAATAAAATTAATATATGTGCTAAAAGCATATACCAAATAATAAATAAATATTTTTTTCAAAAAAATAATCATTTAAAAAAAATAAATAATAACAGATTTTATATTTACCATCTATTTTTTATTTTTACATAATCTATTTTTATTTATACAGAAATACATATGTATGAAGTATTGAAAAATAAAAATTTCGCCTCAATAAAATAATTGAGATTAATATAAAAGAGATTAAATAAAAGAAATTAATATATACAAGTCCCACAAAACAACAAATTCCCCCAAAATACAATTCCCTCAAATTATTATAAATTCTCAATCATGAATATCAAAAGTAAAAATACTAATTTATTAAATATTTGACTTTTTTTAATTAAAATTATTTTGAAGAAATTATTTTAATATTCTATTTGGTAAAAATTAATTAATTAAATTTACTATTATAATAAAGTTTCATTGTCCAAGGGATATAACTGTAAACTGGGAGTTAATCGGAACTGGAAAAACGAAATAAATTTTAAATAAAAATCTTATTTGATGAAAATATAATAATAAAATATTAATTTAATAAATTAATAAAATAACAAAAAAAGTAATTACATAACAGCAAATTGTCTAAATGTTATGAGAAAAAAATAAATAAATTAGGAATTAAGTTAGATTATATTGAATTCACGTGTAAACGCTAAATTGCTATTAAACGAAAATGTCATCATTTTTTATAAAATTTATGATTAAAGTATTTTAGAGAAAGTATGCAAGTTTAATATAAAGGATGAAAAAAATATAAAGGATATCTTTATAGAATTAAATTATAACTAGCTTTAAGAAATAAAAGTTTAAATTTATTGTTTTTTTTTTAATTTTAAAAACCATAGTTGGCGAACTCCACAAGAAATTTCAGGATGAAAATGTTAATAATTCTTTTTCTCTTCTTTAATTTCATATGGTTTATTTTTTATTCTATTTTAAAATGAAAAAATGATATTTATGAATCTAGAAATAGTCAAAGGCAGCAATTGTTCTGTTATCATCTTTTCTCAAAAAAAGAAAATTATTATTGTATTAAATAATGAATAAATAATTAGAGACAATTTGTAAATCATGAATCTATGTATCAACAATTATACAAATTACTGTGGAATTACATAAAAAAACTAATATAAGTATGTACATCAAGAATGGTTGGCGGCGACGGATTCTATAACCAAGAGCAAATTATACATTCTTGGTACGAGTGTGAATTGTTATTGTTTTTTAAATATTTAAAAATTCTTTAATAAAATTACATTTGTTTAAATAGAGAAAATTGAGTTAAAATTAATTTAAATTGAATTAAATATCAAAACGACAACATTAATCTATTTTGCAAAAAATATATTTAAGGAAAATTTAAATGAAAATTACTTATAATTCCCTATTTTTGAAAAATTAAACATTCATTGGCAAGGGAAATGGTAAAATTTTATTTATTCAATCAAATACAACCACAATTAATAACCAAAAATAATATTACAAGATAATATTTATAACTTATTCAACAATAACCATCTTGACTTTGTATAAGTTATGATGTTATATATTATAATAATTTAAATAGATTTAATAATTTAAATTTTAATTAATTGCAAATAAATACGAATATTAATCTAAGAAAGAAAAACAAAATTTGCTCTAAATTTATTGCTCTAAAATATATTTTAGGTTTTTATTCAAATTAATAAAATGTTCAGAAACGGCAAAAATAGGCGATTTTATTCAAAAATCGGCAGTGAAAGAAACCAAGAAAAAAGTAAAAAGAAGCAAGCAAATACGCAAAAAGCTGAGAGGACTAGAGCTGGAAAGACATTGAAAGCAACAGGTTTCATGCCCAACAGTAAAGACGGATTTGAAGACAAGCTGAGTCATAAAAAACTTGAGCGGAAAATTTTTTACATTAATTAAGAATTTAAGATAATAAAGAAATCTAAATTAAATAAAAAAATAAGAAATTTCTTCATTAAAAATTCTTTTAGACAAATTTCATAAAATTTAAATTTTTATATTGAGCTTTTTAACTTTAAAATAAATTCACCAAAAACCTTTTACTATTTTGGCAAAAAGGAACTGAGGGCTGACAAAATATTAAAAATTGAGTTTTGAAAAGAATAAATTCTTATTCATACAGAAAATCACGGGTTTAAGTAAAATTACAAATAAGATAAAATCTAACTTAAAATTGTAAAAATAAAATAGCTTTCTGAATAATTAAGAATACACTTGTCATTATTATAATAATATATAGTATAATATAAATTACATTCGAGTGAGTTTAAATCAAGAAATATAAATAAATAATGATTATTTTAAATGAAATTAATTAATATAAAATTAATTGATTCAGTATTAAACAACCCTAGAGTGGATTTGCAACTGCACTGACGAATTACATTTATGAACAATTTGGACCATTAATTAGAATAATTATAAGCTGTAAAATTAATTAGTTAATTTTTAAATTAATAAAAAAATTTAGTCTATTTAATATTGTTAAAATTAATAACAAATTATAAAGAAAAATATACATAAATAATTTTATAAATATTTTAAAATACTTTTAAGTAAAAATAGAAAATTCTTCAATAATAATAATGTATAATAATTTATTACAATATATAAAATAGTCTTCAGTGGAAGTGAAACAACGTGTAGATACAATGAGACAGCAGTTGATTGGAAATGAGAAAAGAAAAATATATATAATATCTATTTAATTAATATCTAAATAATTTTATAAATATTTTAAAATACTCTAACGTAAAAATAATTGAATTATAATGGTGGTTCGAAACATTACATAATCAGATATATTACAGAAATTTTGAAATGAATTTCAATAATAAAAATGGTAAATATTTTATGATAAAAATGGTAAATATACAAAAATACAACTTTCATCGCCTCGACCACATTTTTAAATAAAATAAAAATTTTCTTATCATGTGCACATTATAGTGAAATATAAAATCTTAAAATAAATATTTTTTAAATTATAAAATTATTTGGTTATTTTAATAAAAAATGTCTAAATTGTTTTTGTTAGAAATAATATTGAACAATTGAAAAATAGCTTTGAATTTATTAAAGAAGTTTTGCGACCTAATTATTTCATATATAAGGATAGATAAGATTAATTCTAGAAATAGAATTAAATAGGTATATAATTAATAATCTAATTAATAAATTAATAATTTAACTAATAAAATTAATAAAGTGGTCATTTACTGGTTTCAAATTATTGTCTGCAAAAGGTTTAATTACACCAGGAAGTGTCAATAAATATCATTCAGTAATCTTCGTTTTAATAATAATAAAAAAATTATTATTATTTTTAACAACAAATTACAACTCTCATAAAAAGCACATCTTAAAAATTCTAAATTAATTAAATTAGTAAAAATCATTTTAAACATGAAAAATTATAACAATTAAGAAAAATCTATTCAAACATGCAGATCGTGGTAATTTTTCGTTCGTATACCCCCTCCTATTTCCTTCCTCAAATAATATTTTGAGGAAATAGGAGGGGGTATACGAACGAAGAATTACCACGATCTGCATGTTTGAATAGACTGCAAAAATGTTTGAATAGATATTTTCTGCATGTTTGAATAGATATTTTTGTTGTTAAAAATAATAATAATTTTTTGTTTAATTATTTATATAAATTAATTATTTACATATATAAAATCTAATCTTTCTCGGTTGTCGATAATTTTAAGAATAAAACGAACATTACTGAATGATATTTATTGACACTTCCTGGTGTAATTAAACCTTTTGCAGACAATAATTTGAAACCAGTAAATGACCACTTTATTAATTTTATTAGTTAAATTATTAATTAGATTATTAATTATATACCTATTTAATTCTATTTCTAGAATTAATCTTATCTATCATTATATATGAAATAATTAGGTCGCAAAACTTCTTTAATAAATTCAAAGCTATTTTTCAATTGTTCAATATTATTTCTAACAAAAACAATTTAGACATTTTTTATTAAAATAACCAAATAATTTTATTAATTTAAACTCCCAAGCAAATGCATTTAAATTATATTAATCTATAATTTTAATTACTTGAGAAAAAAATGCAAAAGATATAAGAGAAAAAGGATTATCAGCAGACTGACAACACAATTCTGGATTTGCACTAGAAAGCACTGTAATGGAAGAGCACACAGTTAAATTTCTTTAAGAATAAAGTGCTGTTTAATGAAAGTGATTTAAAAATAAAATAAAATTTTTATCAAAAGAATTTTTATTAAAATTATATTTAGAGTGAAATTGAATGAAATTTTATTTTTGAATTAAAAATTTATTGATAAAATTACGATGATATATATTAAAGGAAAAATTTTTGAAAATTTTTATATGAAAATTTTTATTAAATTGATTCATAAAAATAACAATTGATATAAAAGTTTAGATAATTGAAATTTAATAAAAAGTGTTGTGTCCGCACTTGCAGAAAGAATATAAATGAAAATAAATAACCCAGTATTGGGTTGGATGGTGGCACAGTCGGTTGTGCTTTCGGTTTGGGCCCTTTCCGTGATGGTTCTATTCCATCTCCCATCCACACATTTTTCCACAGCATGAACATCGGACATGACAAATGGCGCAGTCGGACAGGCCAGGCTTAGCCTGAGGAAATTTCAGCGAACCTTCAAATGCTGCGATGATCTGACATTCTGTCACTGTGGAGAGAAAAAGGAGAAGACCCTGTGAGAAATTAAGAAAAAAAAATGCCTGAGTTGTGATAGGCTAGCCGGTGGTGTGAAGGCTAATATATAAATAAAATGCGTAAGGCGCATGAAGCGCAGCATATGCCACAAAATGGGTTTCTGTGTGTTCTCTCCAAAATCAAAACAGATGATAGTTATTGAAGACAAGCAACAAGCGAGGACGCTTGATTTCGCAAGGCGGAAGGAGTGTTGTGTCCGCACTTGCAGAAAGAATATAAATGAAAATAAATAACCAAGCATTGGGTTGGATGGTGGCACAGTCGGTTGTGCTTTCGGTTTGGGCCCTTTCCTTGATGGTTCTATTCCATCTCCCATCCACACATTTTTCCACAGCATGAACATCGGACATGACAAAAAGTATTCTGGAAATTCTGGAAAATAAATATAAACAGAATCCGACTGTTGCTGCACCGCTTATTTAAAAATAAATTTTTATTTTAATAAATATAAAAATAAGCGGAATTCTCTATACCAACTCTAACCTACAAATAAGGAAGTTTGGTGTAAATAGACGAGAATGTCTGGAATTTTACGAAAGTTTTAAATGTGCCATGGACAATTCTGTTGCACTATATAAATATAAATAAATATAATATAAATACAAGATGTATAAAGCGTTAATATTTTACTATTATTGTTATATGTATTAATTTATTTATTGATATATTATTATGTATTAGTTATACCACATAGAATTATATTTGGGCACACCTCACCACACAACATCACAATTAATAAACTATAAACTAAAAGTATATTTATATAGCATCTAGACTTAGTTAAGATGACATATATTATTAAAGATAAATAAATAAGATTAAATGATTTAAATTTTAATTACTTGAAAATAAATACGATTAATAGTCTAAACAAGAAAAACAAAATTTGCTCTAAATTTTTAATTAAAAATATTCCTAAAGATCCGGAACTAGTACACTTGTAATAATAATAGAGACTATATTTACAATCAAAATAAATTCGTTAACGATAATAAAATTTAAATCTGTAAAAATTAAAAGTAAAAGATAAAAATTATTTTAAATGTAAAAACTATAAAAATAAAAAACAATTTAATAAAAAACAATTTCAAAACAATTTCATAAATAGTAAAGATAAAGCTAGCAAAGAACAACTGTGGCAGGACAAGAATACAAATATGAACAAATTAAAATAATATAAATTGAAACTAACAACAGCAAGTAAATTTAAATGAGTGGCACAAAGAACAATTGTAAAAAATCAAGAAAAAAAGGAAAAAGAGAAATGAGGAAAAGAAATTAAACTCATTGGTTTTATTGTTATATGCTTTTATATACAATAAACCTAAATTGCAAAACGTCAAATACAAAATATCCAAACATCAAATAAAAACAAAAAAACATTATAACCACAATATACTAAAATTAGAACAATATAGAAAGATGTGGGGGCCACATCTTCGGATGGTGGAGATGGAATGTAATGATGAAATAAATAAATAAACATTTAATTAAATAATAAATTAAATTTATTTTATTTTATATAAAATTAATTTCTTTTATTTGCCATCAGAGGAAAATGTCACCATTCTTCATAAGATTCATGAATAGACTATTTTAATGAAAGTATGTGAGTATTCAGTAAAATTTTGAGAAATTTTGAAAATTAAATATTTTATTTAAAGATAATTTATTTGAGATGATTATTAAAGTATATAAAAATAAATTCATAAATTGCTGCATATCTACATAAATATCTATGTATTTTAAAAATATGAAGGGATTCGCGGAAAATAAAATATTTAATGGGAAAATTAAATTTATTAATTTTTTGTAGTAAAAGAAAATAAATTTTGTTAAATAAAAATAGTTGATGGAAAAAATTTAAAATTATTATGAGTTAAGAAAAAAAGGAAAAAGAGAAATATTAAAAGAAACTGACACAATTTTTGTATACTTATTGAAATTGATGAATGAAAATAATAAAAAATATGTTCTTAGTTTTATGCAATGATATCAATATATAATTTAAATATGATTAAAATTTATTAAAACATTTATTAACCTAATTAGAAGCAATGTCAAATCTTGTCATTATTATAATAATATATTTTTAAATAAAAATATAAATTACATCCGAGTGAGTTTAAATCATGAAATATAAATAAATAATGCTTGTTTTAAATGAAATTAATTAATATAAAATAAATTGATTCAACATTAAACAAACCGAGATATACATACTTCGTGATAACTTATAAACCGACCATTTCCCCCATTGATTTTTTCTCTCTTTTTTCTTATCTTTTTTATTCCGCCATTTTTCCACAGTGCTTTTTCTCTTTGATCTCCTCTTTTTTATTTATTTTTAATCCTGAATTTTATTTTAATAAAACTTGAAAAAATTTTTATTAAAAAAATAAAAAATGGACACAATTATTGTGGAAGTAAATGGTGAAAATAATGGAAACAGCAACAACAATAATTTAAAAATTTTTTTTGCACGTTCTGCAATAAAAAATTCCCCAAAAAGTTCAACCAACACCGTCATATGGAAAACAATTGTATATTCTTTTAAATTAAAATTAATATTTAAAAAATTTTTATATTAGGCTTACAAAACGAAGAAAGTAAAAAATTTAAAAAATAAGAAAAGAAAAAAATAAATAAATTATTTTGAAGAAAAGGAAGAAGAAGAAAATGAAAGTATCATAATCATAAAGCAATTAAATCATAAGTAAAGACAAGTTAATAATCACAAAAATATGCATAAAATTTGACCATGAAATTTAAATGAAAATTATTTTATAAAAAGAAG
This sequence comes from Meloidogyne enterolobii, assembly GCA_963681835.1. Lineage (NCBI taxonomy): Eukaryota > Metazoa > Nematoda > Chromadorea > Rhabditida > Meloidogynidae > Meloidogyne > Meloidogyne enterolobii. Next base: position 1,301,227 of record CAVMJV010000007.1, read on the forward strand.
TGGAATTACGAATGGTGTGAAACAACTATTGTGGAAATAAAGAAGAAGAAATATTTAAAGAGGAAAAGGAGAAGAAAGAAGATCTGGAGGTTGCTTGATCTGATAATGGTCAATGCTCTTGGTGGTAAAATTAAGAAAAAGAAAAATAATTTTATTAGGAAATTAAAATAATCTTTACTAATATTTTTTTTAAATGTCAACTTTAACTCTTCTTTCATTTAATTTCTTTTTTAAATTAATTTTCAAAAAATTAGAGTTGACAAAAAATATATATTTTTTAATTCTTTCTTTGTATACCAACATTCGTCACTATTTAGGTTTTTTCTTTCGGCCCGGGAGAACTGTGGGATTCATATTTAAATAATATTTTAAAAAAATATCAAAATATCTTGCTTGAAGTAAAAAAGAATGGTAAATAACGGAAAAATACAGGTACGCTACAAAAATACAATTTGGAAATTTTGGAAGGCAAGAAGCCGGAGTCATAAAAATAATGAAAAATAAATAGGTAATTGTATTAAAGGAAATGGATTTGGAAGTAATTAAAAATATTAAATATAAAAATATATATTGATTAAATAAAAATAGTTTAAATTAAAAATATGAAAATTATACATATAAAAAGTTCAAAGTCCTTCCAAAATAATAAAAAGTACAATCCCATTATACAAGATTAATGGGTCTGGAATAAATAAAATATTTTTGGCAAATATACAACCAGAAAAATAAAAAATTTTTTGGATTAAAATAAATATAAAGTATAAAACAATTAGATTAAAATTGTTTTGTTTCATTGAAAACAAAGGAACAACTGTTGAAATACACACCAATTTCTATTGTTTCCAGCTTTAAAATTTAAATAATTAGGTTGGGCGCTCAATCAAAAAGGCGTTGTATTTACCAAATAATTGCCCTTTTTTCTTCACTTATAAAATCCCCAAAAATATTTTCCATTTTTGTTCAGTCGTATACTTTTTAATTATAAATTGTAATTATAAAAAGTAATTATAAATAACCATAAATTCAAAAAAAAACAGTGCATATAATAAATGTAATGAACGGATTAAATTAACATTTAAAAATAAATTTTAAAGTTTTCATTTTAAATCCATTTAATTTTTTCGCTAATTTTTAAATTAGAAAACAAATTATGTTTTTATAAAACGTTTATCAGCAATAATTTAATTAACTATAACATAGAATACGCTAATTTAATTGAAGATGAGAAATTAGTACAAAGTGGAAAAAATATTGGAAAACAAATTAGGAAAAAATGGCTGTGAAAAATTCTTTATAAAATGGCAAGGCTTCGGGCGGAATTGAGTATTTTTTAAATTATATAAATTTTTAACAAGCTTTTGTTCAGATTTTAAATTTAATTAATTAATTAATTTAAAATTAATTAATTGAAAACAAATTCGAATATTAATCTAAACAAGAAAAACATATTTTTTTCTAAATTTACGATAAAAGTGTTACCAACCGACACAGATCTACATTTGTGATGATAACAGCGGTCTATATTTATAATTAAAATACATATGACTAACGTTAATAAAATTTAGATAAGTATGTATGTATAAATTATAAGTACAAGATTTTATAAAAAGAATTGATTAAAATTATTATAAATATGCAAAACAATAACAATAAAAACAATTTCATCAGAGTAACATTTCATATCTTCTAATAAAAAACTTCGCATTCCTCCGTGGGTCAAAAACAATGAATCAACTGTTTGCTCATATTATCAAAAAATTAAAATATTAAATTATTTTAATTAGTTGATACCAAAATAAAAATTAATTTGAATAATAATTTTATAAAAATAGATGATAATCCGAACTAAAGTAATATCAAATCTTAGCAAAATTCTACGATATATGTATTTTAGTGTATATGTATTTAATTAAAAAGTATATTCAGATGTTTATTTATTTTATCAATTATAAATTTTATAAAATTTAAAATAATACCGAATGATAAATACAATAAAAGATTCCCACAGCTAATTTGACTCAATGACAATAATCAAACAAAGACCTATCTATTGGACTAACATATTAAACGATCCTTTCACTGAATACAGTCAAGAGCTCATCAGAGTCACGAAAGAAGACTGTATGAAAATTTATCAGGCTATTTTCTTAAACACATTTATCTTTTTAAAAAAATATATCCTCTTTTTACAAAAATTAAAAAAATATATATTTGATATAATAAAAAATAATTTATTTTATGAAAAAGAATTTAAAATAATATTTTTATATTTTAGTATTATAGTAATTTATGACAAGTATATTTAAATATAGAATTAATTGATAAGAAAAAATTTTTTAATTATTAAAATATTTTTTATTGGTAAGTCAAAATGTTGAATATATACACTAACCATTTTAAATCGAAGTAGATAAACTAAATTTTAAAATATATTAAATTTAAATAAAGTTAAATAGAAATTTAAATTTAATTTTAAACAAAATTATTATACATATCAATGACTCGAAGCAAAAAGTATATACATATGAATATGTCTGAGATAGTGAATAATAAAAAGAAAATAAATTTTTCACCATTAAAATTAAAAATAGACTGACTTTATATCCTAACTTTTTGCACAATAAGCAAATTCCTTAACTGGCAAATTTTGAAGATTTTTATATGTTATACTCAGATAAATGCATGGAATTTTTTGATCAGAATATAATTTCAATAAAACTTTTGCAGAATGGCTCATAAAAATATCTAAAAACATAGAATCATATAATAAAGACTTTGACAAAGGAAAAATCAAAAATAAAAAGTAAAAACAAATCTTACAGTTGATAAATAAAATGTGCCAAAAATTATATAATGCTTGTAAATTTAATAGAAAATTATTATAGACAATACAATTCTCCCCGAATTTTTGTCTGTTTCTCAAATTATCGTTGTCAACACATAAAATATATAAACTTTCAAGCCAATCATAAAGTTATCTACAATTGATTGACCCCACCCCTTTTTTAGTATATAAGTTAAAAATTTACAATTTTAATTTGCCAATCATAAAGTTATTAAAAATAATAATTTTTGATGGAAATATTATTTATAAATAATAAAATTGTCCTCTAATATAAAATTAAAACAAAGTTATTCGTTATTATTTGCAATTATTACATATTTTAGAGTTTGAATAAGAAGAAGAAGGAAGAGAAGTAAAAAATTACTATACCTCTGTTTCAATAACAAAGTTAAAAAAATTAACTAAATATTAAGTAAACTTTAACTTAAGTTCTAATTATAACATAAAAAACACAAAAATTTCAACATTCCTTTCCATTATAAACAAACTAATTAAATTGTTAACTTTTCCTTCAAGAGCTGTAAAAAACAATATAAATAAAATAAACATTCTTTACCCTTACATCAATGTAACAACTAAATATTCCATTGGCCATCTAAATTAATAAAAAAATTTTTGTTTATTTACTAACGCTAAAATAAAATAGTTGTTTTAAAGAAAAATATAATAACAACTATCTAATTAATATATAATTTTATAAATATTTTAAAATAATTTAAAGTATAATAATTTAGTACAATATGTAAAAATAAATTTATATATTTTAATTTTGATTTATTTTATTTAAATAATTAAATGAAGTTATATTAAATATTTTTTGTTAAATTTTTTACAACATTTATTGCTTAAAAAAGTAAAAATTATTTAAAAATAATCGTTTCAAATTAAATAAAATTTGTGGTAAAATGTATATGTAAATTAATTTTAAATATTTTACATCAAAATCATATAACAAGTTCTTGCAACAAATCAAATTCTATAACATCTAACTTTTACGGAAAAGTAATAACTAGATAAAATATATTCGAAAAGACATTAGTTTTAAAATGAGCATGTCCGAATCATGCATCACTCGATCTGAGATAAGCGCAAATATCGTTGAGATAAAATTTTAAATAATTGTTAATGGATTGAATAATAATTAAGAAAAAAATATTGCAAATTTACAAAAAAAATTTACTTCATACACTAAAGAAACATGCGTACATGGCCATGAAGCAAGAAGAATTAAAAGAGAAAACAGTTAAAGCGGACACAAAAAGCATCCGAGACAAAGAAGAAAGGAGGTTTTTTGTTTATTTTTTAATTTTTAATTCAAAAGATTTTAGATTTATAATTTTTTAAATTTTACAAAAATTTAAAATAGTAGCATAAGATAAATACTATAAAAGATTTCTACAAATAAAATGAGTTGTTAAGAAATAAAAAATATGCTTCGCAAAATGAACAAAAAATTTATGTAGAAATGCTAATAAAAATATAAAAAATATTTAATTATTACAAATGCGAAGTGTATCTAAAATTTTACTACAACATTACTATTTTTCTGATTGAATCAACAAATTTTTAGATACTAACAAAATTTTTGTATTTTTAAGTAATTATTTAAATTGATAAAATGAAATTTAATTAAAGTATGTACATAATAATACATAATATAAAAAGTAATAATATAAAATGAAAATTTTGAAAGGTCGAAAATATTTAAAAAATATATAAATTTAATAAACATTAATTGATAATGTAAATATAATTTAAAAATACAAAGTACCAATGTTTGTACTTTTAATGAAAGATGTAAAAAATTCATTTTTTAAAATAATATTATTAAATATTATTAAATTTAACCTAAAGTAATATTATTTAATATTACTGTTTTTGTTATTTTTAATTAAGTTTAATCCTTACTTCTAAAATCTTTTCTCTTTTAATTATTCAAAAAACTTTTTTATTTTAGTAAACAACTTACAAAATTTCTTTGGCTCAGAAAATGAACAAAAGAAATTTTTGACAGATGTGCTAAAACACTTATTTTCTTTAATTTTTTAAATTTCTTTGATTCATTCTATATTTTTTCTATCAACTTTAAATAAATAAATATACTACTTTAAATAAATTTGTTTTTAATTTTTTATTAAAGAAAGATTAAGTTTGGTGAAATTTGGTTGAGTTTAAAATTTTATTTTAATTTCATTATATTAAAATAAAATCTCGATTTTTCAGTGAGAAATCGCCATTTTCTTTAGTGGCGAGCACCATCAACTTAAAAGAACTTGCTTTCTTGGTTGTGAATTTTATGGTTGGATTTACAATTTTTTGAAATTTTTGGTGAATTAAAATTTTTGGTGATTAAAAAAAAATTGTTGGAAAAATTGCACTTGGATAACGTAAATTCAATTTCAAAAAAAAATATATATAAAAATATAAAAAATATTTAATTATTACAAATGCGGAGTTTATGATAAATGGCGAATAAATGTTGTAATCAGTTTTAAAAAATAAATATATTGATAGCTTGATGTACAGCAGCATAGAAGAACTAAATATAGGCAGATTTATAAAAATCTTGACAAAAACATTTTTTACTTTGTTCTAATAGACTAAGATAATAAGAAAATCGAATATAACTTTTTAACTTCGAAATATAATTCAAATTATTTAAAATTCAAATTATTCGAATTATTCCTGAGTTGACTAGTGAAGAGAAGTTTTTATTCCATATTCCAAAAGGCCGTTCGATTTATGGTGTACGTTTTCTGTTGATTTTAAATTGTTTTTACCTTTTTGAATATAAACATGTACAAAATAAAAATCTTAAAAATTTTTTGATATAAAAATATCGTCAACTGCCTAGTATTATGATGATAAGAGTAAACAAGTAAAAATAAGATAATATGAAGACGATATTTGTATTCAAAATGTATTATTTAAATAAGTAATTTAATTATATTATCGATATCGAATATATGTATTATCGACTTCAATGAATTCTTAATTATAGGGTGAAAAAAATAATAAAAATTACAAATTTAATATACAAACATAAAAAATGATACTAAATTATTAATGTTTTAAGAGTTATTTTGGAACAATTAAAATAATTTTACAAATTTAAATTATGTTCAACCAATATTTAATATTTTAAATGTGGTGAATTTTCTTCATTACTAAATTTATTTTTTAAATAGCCATTATCACAAAATCCTTGCATCTTTTTTCGCATCAGATTTATTTTCGCTCTCACTGATTTTTACATATTAGGCTGAATTGATAACACTAAATATTATCAAAAAATATAAGAAATATATTAAAAATTATATTAAATTAAGTGATCGAGGGAAAATATTAAATTGATGAAATTAAATTTTTTCAAATAATTCAAAATATTAAAGCATATAAGTAAAGTTGCTAATAATAATAAATAATATTTATGATATAGATAAAATTTGATTTTTTTAAAAAATAATTCTCCAAGTTTAAAAGCAGTGAAAATACGTTGTTCAAGACAAAGTTGAAAAAATTAAATAATTAGACTTTATTTTAATTTTTAAATATAGCAGTTAAAAATCCTAAATATTTTATTAACGCAAGCAACATAAAAAGTTATATAATTTTGTATTTTTAAAGACTTGAATTATAAATACAGTGCTGTTCAAAATTATAAGCGCACTTGAAAAAATTATACAACTCGGGACTGAGTTAACCAAATATTATCAAATTTTGAATTAAAATAATAAAACGTATTAGAAACATTATAATATTAAAAGATTTTGAAATTATCCAATTGAATTTAAAAAATTTAAAATTTTCAAAAAACGCTCTAAATTTACCTGTTCAAAATTATAAGCGCAGCTTGGATTCTTGTGTTTCTAACATTAGGAAAAATCTACAAAAATTTGAGCAAGCATATCTATCGATACTAAGAAAAAATAAAAAAGAACTAGGCCCATATCTCATTTCAAAGTCGAGATCTCGATACCTTGAATATAGGGGTAAAACAGGGGTAAGTCTCTTAAAAAAAATATTTTTGACCCTTTATGAATTATTTTGAAATTAATATTTAGGCTTATTTGATAGCCTTTTAAATTTGCTACAAGATAGTATTAGTCAAATTTTTCAGAAAAATATTTCGGTTGGTTACTAAGAGTTAAATTTCTATGTCACCAAAAAACGCCTAAATGCCCCATAAAATGTCCTTTCAGGTCACTCCGGAAATTTAACTGGCTGTATCTCTCTTTGGAATTTTTTCTGAAAAATAAGATTTTTGGCACCTTGTAGCAAATTTCAAGGGCTTTCAGATAAGCCTAAAATAAAATTTTAAAATAATCCATAAGGGGTCGAAAATATTTTTTAAAGAGCCTTACCCCTGATTTACGTTGATTTTTAGGGTATCGAGATTTCGAAGTTGAAATGAGATATGGGCCTAGTTCTTTTTTATTTTTTCTTAATATCGATAAATATGTTATGTTAAATATTTGTAGATTTTTCCTAAAATTAGAAGCACAAAAATCCAAAGTGCGCTTATAATTTTGAACAGGTAAATTTAGAGCGTTTTTTGAAAATTTTGAATTTTTTGAATTCTATTGAATAATTTCAAAATCTTTTAATATCATCATGTTTCTAATACGTTCTAGTATTTTAATTCAAAATTTGATAATGTTTGGATAACTCAGTCCCGAGTTATACAATTTTTTCAAGTGCGCTTATAATTTTGAACAGCATTGTATATCTATATAAATTATACTATATCTAAAATTGTCTGCACTATTAAAATATTTTAGAATTCTAATTGTTCAAATTTTCACAAAAAATTATATACAAGCTAACTTAATCGAATTTATAATATTGTGATCATTTATTAAAATATTGAAAATAATTCATAATTTAAAATTTTGAAATATTATTTTGAAATTTCAGTTTATTAAATTATATTTATTTAAATATAGTAAACTAAAATTTGTTAAAATTTTGCGATTATCAGGAGAAATACTTAAGATCTGTAGAAACAATTAATACAAATAAGAAATATAGATTTAAGAAAACAAATAAACTATTATAATAATAAATTTTTTCCAAGTCATTCAATTAGAGCAGCTGTCACTAAAAATTTATAATTTTAACTTTTGCGTGAGATAAAGAAAAAGAAAAACAATAGATTTTAATGGGAGTATAAAAAGGTCAAAAATATCTTTTTTTTGTTCACTTTTTCCTCGAAGATAAAATTTAAAAAAAATATTGTTAGTTTGATTTAAACTAGGAGAAAATTTTTAATTTCTTGAGAAATCCTCTATAATTCAAAAATTTATTAAAATTTTTCCAAAAATTCGGGATAGCCTGAGGCGTACTAAATTACTCAAGAATTTATAGAGTGAATTGAGTTAAAATTAATTTAAATTCAATTATCATTATTAAAATTAATCTATAAAACAAATACAAAATACAATTTTGAAAAAAATATACTTGAGGAAAATTTTTTGTTAATTTTAATTAATTATGAAATAAATATTTAAATTACTTCTTAAATTTATTACTCTTGGTTTGATTGGTCACAACAATTAATATAGCATCTTGACTTTCAATAAATTAAGATGCTAAAATTTTTTTAAATTAAATTAAATTTTTAAAGAATCAAAATTATATTGGAAAAATTTGTTAAATTTTGGAATTATTTGTTTATTGCTACAATAGTTGATATCATCAAAATGCCATGCAAATTTTCTAAAAAATTTTTCTATTGATGGAGTATATGGCATTGAATAGGAGAATGTGCTCACAATTGGAGTGCTCATACAAAAAAAATTAAAAAGTTCAAAAGAATATACAGAACAATTTGAGACTATAAATAAAAAAATTTTTTATATTAATTAAATAAAATTTTAATAATTGAATTTAAATTCCTATTAATTAATAAAAATTTAAATAATAAATAATTTATTAATTTAATTAATAGATGTAGTACACCTATTATAATGACGTGGAACAAATGTAGATCACAAATAGCAAGTAAAAATACACTTAATATAATTTTCGATTATAACTATAATTATAAATAACAGAACCAACATAAAAATTGTTATATTAAATTATTAATGTTTTGAGAGTATTCAATGGTATTCAATTTGTATTCAATTTTAAAGAAGAGGAAGGAAAAAAATCTTCATACCTTCACTTCTCAACATTAATGGAAAAAATAAGATTTTTCTCCCCCTCCTTTAATTTGTCCCATAAAATAAATATATGTTTTCATTTATAGACTACAATAACTTAACTGAAAATTATGGAATTGAATTTGAGAGAACAAGAATCATAAAGCAATTAAAAGTACATTACTATATTCTATACAAATACAATTTTATTTCTTTAAAATTAATGTGCATAAGCCTAAGTTTTAATTAAGTTGTTTATTAAAAATAAATGCCCAAATACTTAAAATATTTCATAAGTAGATATTAAAATATAAATTTTCGAGTAAGAAGTATTATAGAAGAAGAAGAAACCCATCGTCAAAAATTATTTTCAAAAAATTGAATAAATACTAATTAAACTTTAATTTAAATTCTAATTATAACATAAAAACACCACAAAATTTCAACATTGCTTTCTTTTATAAACAAAATATAGGCATCTGCAGAAGAACAAAAAATTTCCAAACTAAAAATATTTTAAATCAATGTTAAACAATGGCAATCTTTTTTAAGATTGCGGAAGTATAAAAAATATTGCTTAATTTTCACCGCAAATAAATTGAACATTTAAAAAAATTATTTTATAAAAGCTAATTTAAAACAATTTGTTCCAAATAAATATAATAAAAAGCGTTGTCGACAAACGTCAGTTCCGGAATCAATCAATTTATACAAGACAACAATACGACAAAATATAAGATAATGAAAAATAAAATTTCAATTGTATACAATATTTAAAAATAAATTAATTTTCATTATCTATTGCAGAAATTTAATCAATGTTTTAAATTATTTTGCACATTTTAAAAAAGTTTGAAAAAGTTTAAAAAGATTATTATTTAACACTAAATTAAATTTCTTTTAATAAAGACTTTAGTGCCAGATGTCCCCGCGCCCCTTTTTGCTGTCTCAAAACAAAAAGGGGCGCGGGGACATCTGGCAAAAGGGGCGCGGGGACATCTGGCAATTGCATTTTCCCTCTAACAAAACATATTAGAAATGGCTAAAATATTTGCATTAATTTTTTATAAACAACTTATAGACAATTAAAACAAAAATAAAATTTCGTAGAATAAATAGGGTAATTAGTACAGATTAATATATAGTGCAACAATGTAAATGGCTCACCCCGTTTTGTTGCTTATTTTATTTTTAAATAAATAAAAAAAAAATCATTATATCGAAAAATTGTATTTTTTCAAATAATTCTCCAAGTTTAAAGTAGTTGAAACACGTTGTTCAAGACAAAGTTGAAAAAATTAAATAATGCAACTGTTAAAATTAAATAATGCAATGCAATGAAGAAGAAAAAATCCATTTTCTACAATAAAGTTAAAAAAATAAATAGGTAATTAAACTTTAATTTACGTTTTAATTATAACGTAAAAACTCAAAAATTTCAATATTCCTTTATAATCAAAGGAATTAAATTGTTAAACTTTTTCTGAAAAATTTGTAAAAAATTATAAGTAAAAAATTATATTGTAAAAATTATTTAAATACTAAAAATAATTTAAATTAACTTAACAATGATAATCTTTCTTAAGATTGCGGAAGCATAAAAAATATTTATTTAAAAAAATATTTTCTATATTAAATATATTTTTTATTTAAAAAATTAAAAAAAAATTTTTTTATTTTTAAATTTAATACCTTTATAAATCAAATATTAATAAATTGTTTATACCTCTGTCCCCTATTGGCTCAAAAATGACTTAAGATCAATTGCATTTTCCCTCTAACAAAACATATTAGAAATGGCTAAAATATTTGCATTAATTTTTTATAAACAACTTATAGACAATTAAAACAAAAATAAAATTTCGTAGAATAAATAGGGTAATTAGTACAGATTAATATAAAGTGCAACAATGTAAATGGCTCACCCCGTTTTGTTGCTTATTTTATTTTTAAATAAATAAAAAAAAATCATTATATCGAAAAATTGTATTTTTTCAAATAATTCTCCAAGTTTAAAGTAGTTGAAACACGTTGTTCAAGACAAAGTTGAAAAAATTAAATAATGCAACTGTTAAAATTAAATAATGCAATGCAATGAAGAAGAAAAAATCCATTTTCTACAATAAAGTTAAAAAAATAAATAGGTAATTAAACTTTAATTTACGTTTTAATTATAACGTAAAAACTCAAAAATTTCAATATTCCTTTATAATCAAAGGAATTAAATTGTTAAACTTTTTCTGAAAAATTTGTAAAAAATTATAAGTAAAAAATTATATTGTAAAAATTATTTAAATACTAAAAATAATTTAAATTAACTTAACAATGATAATCTTTCTTAAGATTGCGGAAGCATAAAAAATATTTATTTAAAAAAATATTTTCTATATTAAATATATTTTTTATTTAAAAAATTAAAAAAAAATTTTTTAATTTTTAAATTTAATACCTTTATAAATCAAATATTAATAAATTGTTTATACCTCTGTCGCGGCCGTTGAGCACGATATTCTCCTTTTTGTCAACGACAAAGATGTTTTCTTTCTCTTTTTTGACATTAGTGTAATATTTTATATTTTATTTTTTAGAAGCCAAGCGCTCGATTGGATGAGAAGAGATAATAAAGGAACGAACCAACGAACACATTAACACATTCATTCTTCTTTCTTCAATCAACAATAAAATAAATTATTTATTTAGTTAAATATATTTTTGTATTTGAGTATAAGTTTTTATATTTAAATAGATTAGAAGATATCATTACCTAAATTCTAAAAATATATCAAAAGTAGCTATAAAATATATGAATTCTCCACTTTGAATAAAATGTAGGAGAAAATGAAGAAAAACCCAGCTTCAAAAATAAAGTTTAAAAAATTAAATAAATACTAAATAAATACTAATCCAGGCAGATAATTTAATATTAAAAAATTTATTTATTGAAAGAAACATAACTAAAAATCACATAATTACTCATAAAATAAATTCCAATGGCATATCTAAAAATATATTTTATTTTGTAGTTATATTGTTCAAGTTTAAGCATTCACCCCAAACATTTAGCCACAAATTTCTGGCGTATATCATTACCTTAAAATGTTATCATTGTAGGTTTAGAAATAGCTTATTAAAAATTTTAAATGTAATTTTGAAAGATATGATTTTAATAAAAATTGTCTCGCCATTTCAAATTATATGTATAAAAATAGAAAAAATTAATAAAATGTCTCGATGTAAAATGTATAAAAATGTTAAATAAACATTTTAAACTAATTAAAAGGCATATATCAATTTTTTAATAATTTTTAGAAATGGAGTATGAGGTTGAAGCCGTATTAAACTAAAAAATACAAAAACGAACGAATAAAGTATTTTATTTAATTAAATGGAAGGATTATACTGATCCTACCTGGGAGATAGTGGATAATCTCCTATCTTTATTTTCAATTTTATAATATTAAACAAAAATAATAATTTTCAAGAATTATAGAATACTAAAGCAATAAAATTATTTTAAACTGTAATATTATAGTCACAAAAATATGTTTAAGAATAAAAACAAAAAGAAAATGTCCTGGAGTTGCACATTTATATTACATAAGAATTACTTTTTAATTAGAAATTGTAATTATAAATTGAAATTATAATTAAAATTAACATTTAAAAATAATTTTTGAATATCATTCTTCAATACTTCTTCAACAAAAGCCTTCTAACTTCTCTCATTTTAAAGCAGCTCTGTTAATTTTAATCAAATTGTGAAATATTTTAAATTTATTTTTAAATTTATTCCTCCAATTTGGTCTAATTAATAAATCTTAGATATATAATACCGTCAAAATAAAATAGTTCTTCGTTAACAATAATAAAATATACCTTAACTTAATAATACAAACAAAAAACAAAAAGAATTAAGGAAATATATAAATTTGACTATAAATACAAATGTGTCTGAACAATGGAGTAATGTACTTTGGAGTGACGAATCGAAGTTCAATTATGTAATACTGATACAATATGTATTAGTATTACAAATATAATTTTTTAATATAAAAAATTATAGATTAAAATAAAATAAACAAAATAAATAAAAAAATAGACAACAATCTTTCACTAAAAATTAAATCCAGACTAAAAATGACCTAAAAACCATATTAAAATCATTATTTTACTAATTGCTGATCAAATTACTTTGATAAAATTAACGAAATTAAAATTTAATGTTTATCTAAGGAAATTAAGGATTAATGTTTATTAAAAATTGAATCAAAATTTTTATCAAAATTTGAATCAAAAATTTAACTTTAAACTAAATTATTAGATCAATGACTCGAAGCAAAAAATATATAAATATGAATATGTCTGAGATGATGAATGATAAATAGAAAAAAAAATAAATAAAATTCAATTTGTATTCAATTTTGAAGAAGAGGAAGGAAAAAAATCTTCATACCTTCACTTCTCAACATTAATGGAAAAAATAAGATTTTTCTCCCCCTCCTTTAATTTGTCCCATAAAATAAATATATGTTTTCATTTATAGACTACAATAACTTAACTGAAAATTATGGAATTGAATTTGAGAGAACAAGAATCATAAAGCAATTAAAAGTACATTACCGCATTTGCTCTAGTAATCCCCCACGGGGATTATTGTTTCAACCCATCTCTAGGGTGGGGGATTAATAGAGCCTGGGGGATTATTAGAGTGGGGTAGAAAGAGGGGGATTATTGTTTCAACCCATCTCCAGGGTGGGGGATCAATAGAGCCTGGGAAATTAATAAAGGACTGGGGGATTAATAGAGCAAATACGGTATATTCTATACAAATACAATTTTATTTCTTTAAAATTAATGTTCATAAGTAGGGCCCGGATTTATATTGACTATCAAACACGAAATATTGGCATATAATATTGACAAAAAAACCCAAAATATTGATTGAAATATTGACTAAAATCCTAAATATTGACAAAATATGGATTGAAAAATGGAAATTTAAACATTAAAAAATTTATTTTTCCTTTAAAAATATTCATAAATCAGTAATATTTTGTTCGCAATTGGAAATTAGATACATTTCAAGATTTTCTGGGGTATGTTCTTCTCAAGAATCTGTCTCCACTTTTGACGAATTGTTATCCCTACATCGCCTGTGGCCCCAGCATGTGCACTGTTGACTTCAGAAATTATTTCTTGCACCTCAACCAACGAAAGCCCTTGAGACTCCAGCTTTGTAATTGCTGGAGTCTCAAGGGCTCTCCGCCTTTACGCCAATTTTACCTAAATTTTTAATAAATTGTAAAATGTTTCAATTAAATGACAAACCAACACCATCGTTAACAAAACGCGCAATCGTGCCATGATCAGTTTTATCAAGCATTTTTACTGAAACAAGATAAGGCTTGTGGAAGTTTAGCCCGTCCAACTTTCCCATCAGTAGATTGGCGACATATCTACCACACTTGTCAGTCTCTCATCTACTGACAACCACACGTGCTCATTTGACAAATTAATTTTTATTCGAGACAATGCCTAAAACAATGTTTAAGATTTACTAGTTTAAATTAGATTTATTAGTTTTGAAAACCTGTTCATATGAAATAGACAAATAGTTCTTTCTGATGGTGCTTTCATTGGGAATTCTGCGTCCGCAATACTTGGTTAGAAATCCATTGAAACCAGGATTATTTAATTTCGAAAAAGGAATATTCGCTCCAACTAAAACATTGCACAATTCCGCAGCAAGTGGATCAGGAGAGTCAAGTTTGAGAAATGGTTGTTTCTGCTTAGCACGTGTTGAAAATTTTTCATAATTAGCAACGTGCTTTGCAGTATTGTTATGCTGGTTGAGCTGGGAAAATTGCGAAGATGGTGCCTTAAAATTAAATAAAACTAAATCCACAACTTTACCTTACCTCTTGCTGACATGCCTGACAGTAAATAACCTTTCCATCACTCGTATACACACCTTCCGGAAACTTTGAAATCCATTGTCGCATTAAGATTCTTTTTGATGAATGTTGTGGAGCCATTTTTTAATAAAAGTAAAGAAATATTGACTGAAATATTGACCAAATGCTAAAATATTGACAAATATTGAAAATATTGACAGAACGCCAAAATATTGAAAAATATTGAAAATATTGATTGATAACTCGATTTTTATCGTATCAACATATGCTAAAACTATGTTTTTTGAACGTTTCAGCACCCAACGAGACCAGCAAAAAAATATTGAAATCAATATAAATCCGGGCCCTATTCATAAGCCTAATTTTTAATTAAGTTGTTTAATTAAAAATAAATGCCCAAATACTTAAAATATTTCATAAGTAGATATTAAAATATAAATTTTCGAGTAAGAAGTATTATAGAAGAAGAAGAAACCCATCGTCAAAAATTATTTTCAAAAAATTGAATAAATACTAATTAAACTTTAATTTAAATTCTAATTACATATAGCATAAAAACACCAAAAAATTTCAACATTGCTTTCTTTTATAAACAAATAAATTAAATTATTAACTTTTCCTTGAAGAGCTTACAAAATATAGGCATCTGCAGAAGAACAAAAAATTTCCAAACTAAAAATATTTTAAATCAATGTTAAACAATGGCAATCTTTTTTAAGATTGCGGAAGTATAAAAAATATTGCTTAATTTTCACCGCAAATAAATTGAACATTTAAAAAAATTATTTTATAAAAGCTAATTAAAACAATTTGTTCCAAATAAATATAATAAAAAGCGTTGTCGACAAACGTCAGTTCCGGAATCAATCAATTTATACAAGACAACAATACGACAAAATATAAGATAATGAAAAATAAAATTTCAATTGTATACAATATTTAAAAATAAATTAATTTTCATCATCTATTGCAGAAATTTAATCAATATTTTTGAAATACATATATATATATATTTTATTGTAACATAAAATCAAATTTTCAATGTTTTTAAAATATTTTTATAATTTATTGTAACATAAAATCAAAAAAAACACATGAAATATAAAGTAAATTTTACAAAAAACTATAATATATTATTTAATTTTAAATAATTAAAGCTATAAAAATATTGATGAAAATTTTTGTAATAATAAAAAAAAATAATTTGAGAATTTTATGTTTGAAGAAGAGGAAATTTAGGAGCCCGAACTGATTTTCTAGATGCAAAATCAGCTACAAATTTTGATCAAAGCGAAATTCAAAAGCTGCCCAAAAAATGCCATGAAGTAATAGATAATAATGGGCAATAAATCGTTTCTTGATTGTTTTTTGTTTTTATGTTATAGTAAATTATTTGCATTATCCATAAAGGGAAGACATGTGCAGAAGACATGGGTTAAAAATAAAATTTTTATTAATAAATCCTTATTAGAATTCTATGATAAGTGAAATTGAATACAATGTCATAGATCCGCATGAGCAAAAATATATGTTTATAAAATTAATAATTTACGGATTTACGAGTGAGTTAAAATCATGAAATATAAATAATGCTTATTTAAATGAGATTAATTAATAGAAAAACCGAAATAAGCGGAATTCTCTATACCAACTTCCAACCCTACAAATAGGGAAGTTTGGTTTTAAATATGATATGAATACAAATATATATAAAGGAGTTAAAATTATACTATTATTTATTATGTATTTATTTAGATATTTATAAAAGTATATTTATAAAATGAATAAATACTTACATTTATAAAATAAATAAATACTGATTAAACTTAAATTTACGCTTTAATTATAATATAACATAAAAACTCAAAAAAATTTCAACATTCCTTTCATTTATAAATAGAGTAATTAAATTGTTAACTTTTCTTTGAAGAGCTGTAAAACTCTTAAACTCTTACTCTGTCTTTATAAATAAATTAAATTTTTACCATTTTGTTCATTTATATAGTAAAAAGATAAAAGCTTTAAAAAAACCTTTTTTCTTAAAAAAGTTTCAATTACCCAAGTTGAGAATTTTATTTTTGAAGAGGAAATTTAGGAACCCGAACAATGTGGAAATTGTTCTTAATTAACGAAAATAAATATATTAATTTATTCTTGTTGAACAAATTAAAAGTTCATTAATAATTAAAATTTAAATATAATAAAAATACATAAATGCAGGGTTCGGATTCGTACTTATTTTGGAAGTACAGTACTTACAAATCGACCTTCGTACTTCCAAAATTAAAAATGTACTTATTTGTAAGTACGTACTTACAAATAGACTTTTTGGTTAAAAAATTAAATTTAACATTAAAAATTCCAAAATATTCGCCTGCGGCGCAAAAAATGGAAGATATCTGTCTTAAGGACCCCAAAATTCTCAAAATTTTCCTCTGCGGCGCAAAAAATGGAAGAAATCTGGCTTAAGGACCCCCGAAATTCTCAAAATTTTCGCCTGCGGCGCAAAAAATGGAAGACTTTTTAGCAACTTCGGCACTAAAAAGGTTTTTGAAAAATTTTTTTGTAGCGTACTTACATTTTGAAAATTTTTCCCCCCGTGTACTTCCAATTTGAACTTTTTGTACTTACACTTGACATTTTCTCGATCCGAACCCTGCATAAATGTATAATAAAGAAATATAACCTTAGATCATTTTTAACAATAAAATAAATTTATTTTTTAAAATTAAAAACCTTTAATATTTCTTCGGTACAAAACTTTAAATAGATATATATTTTTAGAATTTTTAACAATTTAACAAAATGTTAACAACATTTAAATAAAAAATTATAAATATAGTAATTTTGCTATGGTTTAAAACCGAAAATAGAAAAAACCATCTCGATCGTGAATGATCATTGCTTCAAATAGATATATTAAAAGCTGATTTAAAATATAAAAAGGTACTTATATTTGAAAAGATGACTGCTCTTGGTCTTCCGGTTAGTATTTTTACATATCCTTGAGCTAGTTTTATAGTACTTTTTATACAATTTCCTTAAAAAATATGTGATATATAACCCCATGATTATTTTTCATCGGCAGTTCTCCAATTTGGGAAGCTCACTTATGTTTAAATTAAGAAGTAAATAAATAAATTTTTTATTAACCCATTATTAATAATATGGAATGGTTTTAAAATAAATAAATAATTTTTAAATTAAATTGTTTGAATTGAATAGAGATTTGAAAGAATTGAAATTAAAAGAAGAAATTTAATTATTAAAATAAATTAAATTTAAATTAATTCATCAAGCGGCACATTTAATTATTAAAGAAATTTTAATATTAAAATAATTTAAATTTAATTAATTCATCAAAGCGGCACATTTAATTTGGTGGCTCACATCTATAACACCCGATAATCATAAAGATGATATAAAAGTTTAGAATAATTGCTTGAATTGATTTTATTTGTAGACGATAGAAAAATCCTAAAATGAATACAAACTTAATTACAACATTGCTCATACATATTTCAACAGTGATAATAGAGCAAATAACAAATTTAAGGATGTAGAAATGTTGATAAAAATATAAATATATTTTATTATTAAAAAGAGAAAAATTTACAACAATTGGCGAAGAAATTCTGTGATAATTTAAAAATAATAAATATATTAATGCAATTATCTTAATTGTTAAATTTAAAATAAAAAGATAAATTAAAAATACAAATTTTCTATTACTAATAAATTATTAAATTTTGTTTAACATACCGTTAATAAATTTTGTTAATAAATTTTGTTTAACATAGGTAATTTATTATAACCAGCAAATGCAATTAAATAATATTAATTTATAATTTTAATTAATTGGAAAAAACGCAATAGATATAAAAGAAAAAGGATTATTAGCTGACATTCGAATTCAATTTTGGTCGTGTATCGAAAGTAATGAAATGTAAGAGCATAAAGTTAAATTAAAAAAAATAGTGCTGATTAATGAAAGTATTGCAGAAGACATGGATTAAAAATAAAATTTTTATTAAAAAAATTTTTATTAAAATTATTCTTTTAGAGAAATTAAGTGAAATTTTATTGTTTAAAAAAATTTATTGATCAAATTATGATGAAATAAATTAAATAGAAATCGGAAATTAGTTACATTAAGATTTTATTAAAATTTGATTTATAAAGATAAAAGTTGATATAAAAGTTTACAATTATTGAAAACATTTTTATAAAATTTGTAGACAATAGAAAACCCTATAAAATGTATATAAACTTTATTTAGTTTTTATGATGAAATAATTTGCCCGTCCTGTGCACATGAAAATTATCATTATAATGTGAAATTCAACAATTGGAAAGAAGTGACCCCATTTGGACAAAGCAAATTAATCATTCACTATGACAATCATTTATTAAATTTTATAAATAATAATGCTAACAATGATTTGATAGTATTCAAAAGAATATTTTTTAAAATAAATGAAAAAATTTACTATCCTCATTCTTTAAATTTATGTTTAACTTATCATAATAAAGTATAGATAATCGAAAAAATAAAACATGATTTGTGTTAAAATGAAGGGAGTCCCATTAAAAAATATAATTAAAAATAATATGTAATAAAAACTTTTTTAACTTGTATGTAATAAAAAATAATATGTAATAAAAACTCTTTTAATTTGCCACCCACTAGATTGAGCACTTTTATAAATGAGATTTTTATTGTTATTTTTCAATCTTTCTTGATATAAAATCTAAGTAAAAAATTGTAATTGCCTTGATAATAAAAATAAACTTTAAAAAATAAAAGTTTTACTTTCAATTTCCCATTATAATCTCATTACCCAAGTTTGAGAATACCTTTGGGAAGAAGTAAGATTAGACTTATTTAAATATTTAAATTGGAAGAAGCATTAAACCTTGGATTTTAATTAAAATTTGGAAAAAATTTTTTGGAAGATGAAAATTTTTTTTGGAAATCGAATTAGTAGGAAAATTGAATAAATTGATATTAATTCGTTTAATACTACAAATTTATAATAATTTTTATATCGTTTAATCTACTAATAATTTAAATTTAAAAATACATTTAAAATGTTAAAAAATGTTATGAAACATATTGTTATCAGAACAATAAATTAAAGTATAAGAAATATATGATATCGATAAAATTGTATTTTTTAAATTAAATTCTCCAAGTTTAAATGTTGTAACGCCTTTTCGCAAATAAATTTGAAAAAATTAATTAAAGTTTATTTTAATTTATAATTATAACAGTTAAAAAATGCTAAATAGTTTATCAACAAGGCAACATAAAAAGATGTATAATTTGTATTTTTATAGAATTAATTTATAAATGTATCTATGATCATAATGCAAGCTAACATAATGTTAATTTATAATATTATGATGATTTATTAAAATAAAACTAATTCATAATGTAGATTTTATAAAAAATGATTTTGAAATTTCAGTTGATTAAAATTATATTTATTGAAGAATAGTAAACTAAAATTTGTTAAAATTTTGAGTTTATTAAGAAGGCTAATTGAGGTCGGTGGAAAACAATTATTAAAAATGAGTAAAAAAAACAATTATTAAAAATGAGTAACTAAAATTTGTTAAAATTTTGAAATTATCAAGGAAGATACTTAATTTAAAATGTTAATTAAAATGTTGAAAACAATTAATACAAATAAGAAATATATCATATCACCTTATTTACGTATGTATAACAAACAAATACACTAATAATAATGTAATAATGAAATAAATAAACATTAAATTAAAACACATTTAATTTGTTTTGCCCCGCCCCTATGTCACTCACGGCTTATTACTTTATTTTATTGTGAATATTATATATCATAATTTTTTCCTTAAGTTGACCGTTCCTGTTTTCCCTTTTCCTCCGTTCTCTTCTGCTCGGATTGTTAATTATTTTATTTTAAAACTTTTAGAATCAAATGCATATTTTAATTGGAATTAGTTAGGTTATCTTAAAAATAGATTACTCATTAAAATAAATTATAAAATAATCAATTATATTACTATATTTTTGTTGAGCGTTCCAAGCTTGTTTGTGAAGAGATGATTTATAAATTTATTATTACTCGGAATAAACAAAAAGCCTTGACTAATGTTAATATTATTTTAATCGTTTTATATTTTAATTGATAATTGAAAATAAATGAAAATAACAACAAAAATTAATTTAAAACTATGTTTACATAATTATATGACATAGTCACAGAAATTAAACATTTAGAGCATAATAATTGAAATATTAGACTAGAAAATGAAGAAAATTGTAATAAAATTTATTTATTGTTTATTCAATAAAGTGAGATAAAATATTGAAGAGTGTTGGAAGCTAGTTAGAAAAGGAAAATTGGGAACAAAATTTAATATATTAAAATTTGAAAAATTAAATAAAATTAAGTAATTATAATTGAAACGGTAGAAGACGGTTCGCACAATCCCTTAAAAGTTTAGTCGACTTTAAAAATTATCCAAATTAATATTTAAAAATAATTTAACAAAACAATAATTATTTAAAATAATCTGAATTATTAATAAAATTTCATAAATTTTGACTAAATATTTTAAAATTCGTTTATAAATAGTCTTAAATTCTTTATTATAAAGGGCAACAGAATATTCAAATAGGTTCCAATAACACTACTTTTTAAAATTATTAGTAAAAATCATAAAGCCATACCCGAAACAGAACCACGTTCACTGAGCAGTTCGGAATTTTAATAAATTAATAATCTATTAAAATATTAAAATGTATTTTAAAAAAATTTAGTTAACAACATATTATTTTAAATTCTAATTAAATAAAGTTGTCATAAAATATCTTATTTTATTTTAATTGTAGATTACTAGAAATACTCAACTACAACACATTAATTAATTTAATAAATTTGGCAAATTAAAATAAATTAATTGACAACATAGGTATCAATTAATTAAATTAATTACAATTAAATTATTAAATAATTGAAGAACTTTGTAAATTGTGGAATTGGAAAAATATTGGCCAATTTTGTCAAAAGTGGGAAATTTCTAATTTTTTACGTAAAAAATTTTTTAACATTAAAAAACAAAAATTTTTGCTCTTTCAATAGAACTACTTTTCAAATTGGAGTTAAAAATTTTAAATTATTAGAATGAAATTTTTTTGTCAAATGTTAAATAACAGAAGTTATTATAGCTTACTAAAAATACTCATAATCAAAAAATGAAAAAAAAACTTTTTAAAAGGTTTATTTTTTAACTCACTAATTAATTATTAAATTTCGGTTAAACTATAAAATGAGTTTAATAAAAATACATACTACTTGTTAAACTTTATTATTATAAAATGTTACTACATAATTATAGTAATATTGAAAGTCAGCAAATTTCGAACAACGATTATCCTAACATATTAAAATGAATTGATAAAAATAAAATATTATCAAAAATTATCAGAAATATATTAAAAAGTAAATTAAATTAAATGATAGGAAAAACTACATATTAAATTCAAGAAATTAAATTTTTTCAAATAAGCCAAAATATTAAAAAATAATAAATTTTCAAAGAATAAAAAATAATATGATATCGATAAAATTAGATTTTTTTAAAATAATTCTCCAAGTTTAAGAGTAGTGAAAACACGCGGTTCAAAACAAAGTTGAAAAAATTAAATAATTAAAATTTATTTTAATTTTTAATTATATTATAGCAGTTTAATTTTATAAAAATAATTCTTCAAGTTTAAAGTAGTTGAAACACGTCTTTCCAAATAAAGTTGAAAATGAAATAATTAAGCTATATTTTAATTTATAATTATGACAGATAAAAAATTGCAAATATTTTATCAACACAGGCAACATGAAAAAAGTTATACATAGAAATAATTTTGTATTTTTATGGAATTAAATTATAAATGTAATAAATGAAATACCAAATCATATAAAACACAGAAAAGCAAATATCTCAAAATGTTAATTGTCTAAATTTTGATATAAAAAATTAAATACAAGCTTAACATAAATTTAATTTATAATATTGTGATGATTTATTAAAATATTTAAAAAAATTCATAATGTAAATTTTATGAAAAATTTTTGAAATTCAGTTGATTAAAACTATATTTATTGAAATGGTAAACTAAAATTTGTTAAAATTTTGAGTTTATTAAGGAGGCTACTTGAGGTCTGTGGGAAATAATTAATACAAATAAGAAATAACAGCTTATTTATGTATAAGAAACAAATGCACTAATAATAAATTATAAAATAGATTTAAATATATAAAATTTTGGAGTCCAGGTCCTGTGCTAAGCCTCAAAAAAGTTTGAAGTCTCTGCGACATTCTCTCACCCGAGAGTGGCTCTTAATTACACTCAAAGAGGTGCGTGCTATTTGCGAAAATTTTTCTTCGCGCCTTTGCCTCTGTATCAAAGCCAAGGGTGGGCATCTCGAATTTTCTTGATTATTTTTGTTCCTTATTTAATTCTCTATCATTTGATTGTATTTTGATTTTATTTGATTGTGTTTTAATAAAGTTATGAGAGAAAGAAAGTGTCCGGTTACTTATGCCGCACCCTGTACAGTGAGATAAAATATGTATAGAAGAGTGTTGGAAGTTAATTAGAAAAGGAAAATTGGGAGACAGTAATTTAACGAATTAAAATTTGAAAAATTAAGAAATGTTAATTGAGTCGGTAGAAGAATTCGCACAGGATCTGAGAAGTCTGGTTGACTTTAAAGATTATCCATATAAATATTTAAAAATGATTTAACAAAACAATAATTATTTTAAATATTTTAGAATAATTATTAATAAAATTTCATAGATTTTGAAAAAAAAATATTTTAAATTTGGTCTATAAATTGTTTTAAATTCCTTGAGTTATAGGTCAATCAACAACACAAGGACAACAATTAGGGAGCGCTACTAATTACATATATAAGCAATATAAGCACAATATAAGCATAAATAAGGAAAATCCTACGAGGGATTTTAGATCTATTTTCGATCCCCTACGAGGGGATCGAAAAATAGAAGCACATGTGGTTCTATTAGAGCATTTACGGTATATTGTGATTTTCAGCTTTAAAATAAATTTACTGAAACCCTTTTCTATTTGGGAAAAAAATGATGATCGAACAAAATATGTATAAAAAATTGAGTAAAAACTAATCTAAAATTATAAAAAAATAAAAATTTTTAAGAATATTGAATAATAAAAGCTTCGATTAACTAAATTAATTTGTTTACTTTAAATAAAAATTTTGACAACGATTAAATTAAATTTAAATTTAAATAATTCTAATAATAAGACATGGCGCTCCTGGTCGGGTTCGAACCACTGCCTTTATAAAAATTTTTAACCATTTAATCAATTTAACGATTTAATTATCGTTAAATGTTAATACTTAATAATGTTGGTTGTTAATAATTAAAATATTAAGATTTTTTAATCATATAAAATGTTAAAAATTGTTGGAATATTGTCGACGGAACAAAACTTTAAGTATTAGAAGTATTATAATACTAATAAATATTCCCAATATTGATTCATGTGAACATCCATTAATCAGAATTCGATAATTCAAATTTAAAACGTAGTCACTAAACTCAAAAAATACTTTATATAAATTTGAAAAGTATACTTATTGTTAGTATTAAGACAAAAAATTTTAAAATAAATGTTAAATATACTATAATATCCTAAATGAACATTCTCCTTGTAAAATTCTCCTTTCAGTTGTTAAAATAAAATATAATTTGCATCAAATAAGTTTAAATTATAAATTAAAAATATATATACAACAGATACAACAACAAAATCTCGAACTTTAGCAAATGCAAATTTCAAAAAAGTTTAAAATTATTTTTTAGTTATGTTAAAATATTAATAAGTCATTTGAATATTAAATTGGTATGTTCAATGAAAGATCTGTGAATTATACAAAGATATTTATCTAATTTTAGCAAATAAAAATGTAACTACATTATAGTTATATTGAGAGATAATAAATTTTTAACAACGATGATTCAAACATATCAAACTGAATTGATAACAATGAAATATTTCCAGAATTATCAGAAATATACTAAAAATTATATTCAATAAAATATAGAAAGAAAATATTAAATTCAAGAAATTAAATTTTTTCAAATAATTTAAAATATTAAAGAATATAATTAAAGTTGCAAATAATAAGAAATAATATGATATCGATAAAATTAGATTTTTTTAAAATAATTCTCCAAGTTTAAGAGTAGTGAAAACACGCGGTTCAAAACAAAGTTGAAAAAATTAAATAATTAAAATTTATTTTAATTTTTAATTATAGCAGTTTAATTTTTTAAAAATAATTCTTCAAGTTTAAAGTAGTTGAAACACGCCTTTCCAAATAAAGTTGAAGATGAAATAATTAAGCAATATTTTAATTTATAATTATGACAGATAAAAATTGCAAATATTTTATCAACACAGGCAACTTGAAAAAAGTTATACATAGAAATAATTTTGTATTTTTATAGAATTAAATTATAAATGTAATAAATGAAATACCAAATCATATAAACACAGAAAAGCAAATATGTATTTCAGAATGTTAATTGTCCAAATTTTGATATAAAAAATTAAATACAAGCTACATAAAGTAATTTATAATATTGTAATGATTTATTAAAATATTTAAAATAATTCATAAATATAATTTAAATATTTAAAGATAAATTGAACTATAAAGCTAGAAAGCACTCAGAAAAGTGAATTTGCAGCAGGTCAATGAGATAAATATAAATAAATTAAAATAATGTAAATAACTTAAATAAACGTTTAGATATTGTAAATTAATCGTAAAATTAATGCTAAATAAATATTCTAAAAATTATAAAGTAATTATGAAATTTTCTGTAAAAATAATGCGAAAGTAGAAGAGTTCAATTATTAAGATATATAGTTTTTAAGAAATACATATGTTTGTAGTTTTCATAAATAAAAATTTCGCCTCAATAAAATAATTGAGATTAATATAAAACAGATTAATTAGAAGAAACTAATACAATTCCCCAAAATTATTATAAGTTTCTCAAATTATGATTGTCAAAACATAAAAATACTAATGTATTAAATATGGTCTTTTTTAATTAAAATTATTTTGAAGAATTTATTTTAAAAATTATATTTAGTAAAAATTGATTAAATTTTGATTACTGATAATAATAAAGTTTCATTGAGAACTGTAAACTGGGAGCAAATGAACTGTGAAATAACAAAATAAAATAGATGTATCTATGATCCTAAACAATTAAAATTAAATGCCGAATTATGACAAAATACAGAAAATCAAAATAGTAAAATTGCCTGAAATGCTAACATACTTCAGAATTTTAATTGTCCAAATTTGATAAAATTAATATAATAGAAAAAATAAAAATTTGAAGAAAAAATTGGATTTTTCTTTGATTACTCAAATTTAATAAAATTTGTTTTTATGTCTTGCCGAAGTTAAGAAGAATTATTTTTTATTATAAAAGAGAAAATTAAAGTTTATTTTAATTTTCGATAAAAAAGATTTTGAATATTTTTAAATTTAAATGTTTGAATTTGAATGGAAAAATTTGTTGTTTGGATTGGATTCTTCAACTTTGTCCAATAATAAATAAAAATTTAACTGTAACTGTTTAATTTAATCTCTCGTTTGTGTTGTCTTCCCTATTCTATTTTTTACACATTTCATAGGCTCCGCCCCTTTTTACAGCTGGCTGGTCGGAATAAGCCACACCCAGGTAGACCTGCCAGCCTCTTATTTAATTCCTTTTTTTGGAGAATTTTATCATTAATTCATTAGTTATTATTGTTCTCAATACTCTTTTCCATTTTCGGTCCTTGCAATTATTTGTTAATTAATGTATTTTGCTAAACTATAATATTTGTGCGCTTAATTATTTTGATACTACTTGACTGCAATAAATTTTTATTTGGTTCGCAACCAACTAATTTTTAAATTAATAAGTAATTTGTTTATTTAATAACGCTAAATTATTAATAATGCAGTATTTTAATTTAATAACGCTTTAGTTAAAAAATAAATGTGGATATAAACGACAATTTCAAACGATATCACAAAAGTCATGTTTTCTTTGCAGTATTGCGCAGCATTTGGCAAAAGACTGACCATTATCCAGCAACAATAATTTAAATCAACAAAATAATAAATCTAATATTACTCCATTAAATAATCAAATTACATCTCATCAGAATAACCGAGTTTTTACGGATGTATTGAGAAATTTATTTTTAATGAAGAAATTTAAAAAAACTTGCGCCTGAAACTTTTTTACTTTGGTATAAACTAAAAAAATAAAGGAATTCAAATTAAATGAAAAATAAGAAATTTTCTCGTTGCAGCCGACAATGAAACAAACATAATGAATTAAATAAATATTTAGATAATTAATAATGATTATAAAAATAATTTTATATAGAAAGGAATTTCATGCCAAAATAATGAAAAATGTATTGCATATCATACCTTTTATACATAAATTTAATAAAAATCTTTTGTTACTAGATATATTTATAGTAAATAGATAAAATTTTGAAATTTTACAATATTTAAAAATTAAATTGGATATTATAATATAAAAATATTTTAATTTTCAAAATTGTTTTAAAAATATGTAGTAAAATTAATTCAATAAAAAAGAAAATATTTAAATTTTTAAAGAATTAAAATTATATTGAACATAAAATTCTATTTGTTTGGAATGAATTATATTAAAAATTAAATTGAAATATTAAAATTATTTAATTTGAATTAAATTGATATAAATAAATTTTTTGAAGACAACATAGATTCGATCAATGAATTTGTCTATGAGCACATACCAAATAATAAATTAATATATATTTGAAAAATTATTAACTAATAACAAATTTATTTTTATAATTTATTTTAAAAGCTATTATTAAAAAATTTATAAAAGAATTATTTTGCAATATTTTGTAATTAATAATTTTCAAAATAAATTTTCACATATGTCAAAAATAATATTGAAATTTTTAAGTAGAATTGAAAAAAATTAATTTTTATATTTTTATCTATGTTTTATGTATATTCTTCCTTTATAATCAAATTTGAATAAGTGGTTACCACACCAATCACAGAAACAACAATTAGTAACTTTAAAATAATATTTAGTTATATAGCCAAGTTATTTAACCAAGTTTAACCAAGTTGATATTCATTAACCAAGTTAAACAGATATTCTTATAAAAGAATTTTCAAAGCGAGATTTTATAACTCTAGCATATGTAACTTTTGGTTGATCAAAATGCTTTCTAATATTAAATAAATTTGCCAGAAGAACAAAGGACTGAAAAATATTAAAAATTGAGTTTTGAAAAAATATATTCTTATTCACACAAAAAATTACTGGTTGTAGCAAAATTAAAATAAAAACTATCTGAAATTACAAAAAAAAATAAATAAATGAAATTAATTGATATAAAATAAATTGATTAATAAATAAACACCAAAATAGAAATAATTTTATAATTAATTTTACATGTACAAAATATAAAAATACTTTAAGTAAAAATAAAAACTCTTGAATAATAACAATGTATAATAATTCATTACTATTTGTAATGAAAAATTGAAAGGAGAAATTCACTATTTAATAATATAGGATATAAAAGTTACAAATTAGACATTACGACCTAAATTTTATCGTTTAATCATTTAACATCAAGTTTAGTCATGCATGAACATTAAACTTCGTGATAAATCAATGACGGATATATCTTTCCGTACTATCGGACCATCAATCAAAATAATTATAAATAGTAAAATTTATTAGTTAATTTTCAAATTGAAAAAAATTAGTTTATCTAATAAGGCAAAATAGAATAGCAATAAATTTTTTAAAGAAAATAACAATTATTTAGTTAATATATTTGCTTAGAAACATAATTTTTTAGGCATTGTCACTCACATGAGCAAAGTAAACTCATGAATAATAATAATGTATACTAATTTATTGATATATAAAAGTGTAGTAATGCATAAACTGAATCATCTATGGAGGTAAAACAAGTGAGAATTTTATCTATAATTATTTTATTAATTATATAACTATGAATTAAAATAATATTTATGATGGATAATTGTAGGCATTAAAAAAATTACCTATTTATTAATACGATTTGATGTTGAATTAAAAATGTTAAAAACCTTTAATTATATAATATAATTATATATTCTTAACTTTTTTACAAATTATTTTAAATAAATAGAAAACAAATTCGGGCACATTTTTTGGCGAAGTACGATTGGACTTGTTTAAATATTTAATTGGAAGAAGTATTAAATTTTGGATTTTAGTTAAAATTTGGAAGAAATTTTTTGAAAGATGAAAACTTTCTTTGGAAATCAAATTAGTAGGAAAATTGAATAAATTGATATTAATTCTTTAATACTACAAATTTATAATAATTTTTATCTCGTCTAATCAACTAATAAATTACATTTAAAAATACATATAAAATGTTAAAAAAATGTTATAATACATATTGTTATCAAAACAATAAATTAAAGATTATAAGAAATATATGATATTGATAGAATTGTATTTTTTAAACTAAATTCTCCAAGTTTAAATGATGTAACGCCTTTTCGCAAATAAATTTGAAAAAATTAATTAAAGTTTATTTTAATATATAATTATAACAGTTAAAAAATTATGAATAGTTTATCAACACAGGCAACATAAAATCGTGACCGGACAATCCGTCAGTGGACAATCCGGCAGTGGAAAATCCGTCAGTGGACAACGCGTCAGTGGTCGGACAATCCGTCAGTAGACAATCCGTCAGTGAACAAATTCGTAATTTCTACCCGTACCCAAACTACCGCGTCCAAAAATTTTCATCTTTTCTTATAAGAGATATCGAAAATGTGGAAAAATAAGGGAATCGGCAGATTTAGCTGGATTAAAAGGATATCAGTGGATTTGAAAGATATCGGAGATTTCAAAGATATTGTGGGATAAAGGGGAATATAGATTTGTAGTATTACGTAGTATTATGGTGGCTTTCGAGGAATTTGGGAGACTAAAATGGATTTCGGGGATTCAGTGGGATATCAAGGGATATAGACGGTTTAAATGGATTTATAGGAGGTTCCACGATATCCATCTGAAAACAATCTCTTATTCATAAATTTCCCTCATTCCCTCCCACGATATTCATCCAAATCCAAAATGCTCCCATATGTTAATCATGTAAATCTAATCCAACCAAATCCCCTATATATCCAACCAAATCCCCTATCCATCAACAATCGCTTATTGAACCAAATTGCCCAATATCTTTCAAGTCTACTGATATCCTTTTAATCCAGCTACATCTGCCGATTCCCTTATTTTTCTAAATTTACGATATCTCTTATAATCCTTCACAAGAAAAGATGAAAATTTTTGGACGCGGTAGTTTGGGTACGGGTAGAAATTACGAATTTGTTCACTGACGGATTGTCCACTGACGGATTGTCCACTGACGGATTGTCAGACCCCTGACGCATTGTCCACTGACGGATTTTCCACTGCCGGATTGTCCACTGACGGATTGTCAGACCACTGACGCATTGTCCACTGACGGATTGTCCGGGAGCCACATAAAATATGTATAATTTGTATTTTTTAGAATTAAATTATTAATGTATCTATGATCATAATGCAAGCTAACATAAAGTTAATTTATAATATTATAATGATTTATTAAAATATGTAAACTAATTCATAATGTAAATTTTATAAAAAATGATTGAAAAATTTTAGCTGAATAAAATTATATTTATTGAAGAATAGTAAACTAAAATTTGTTAAAATTTTGAGTTTATTAAGGAGGCTAATTGAGGTCTGTGGAAAACAATTATTAAAAATGAGAAATAACATATTATTTATGTATAAGAAACAAATGCACTAATAATAAATTATAAAATATATTTAAATATATAAAATTAAAATAATATTAAAAATTATTTGAAATTTAAAAAAAATTAAATATTTAAAAAATAAAAGAAATTATATATTTCCAGAATTGTGTAATAAAATTTATTTATTGTTTATTCTACAGTGAGATAAAATATCGAAGAATGTTGGAAGTTAATTAGAAAAGGTAAATTGGGAACAGTAAATTAAGAAATTAAAATCTGAAAAAAATTAAATAAAATTAAAAAATGTTAATTGAGACGGTAGAAGAATTCGCACGATCCCTTAAAAGCTTAGTTGACTTTAAAGATTATTCAAATTTTATGTTTAAAATTAATTTAACAATACAATAATTATTTTTTTTATAATCTAGAAAAATTATTAATAAAATTTCATAAATTTTGCCTAAATATATTAAATTTGTCTATAAATTGTTTTAAAAGACAACAATAACACAAGGACAATAAATATGGAGCTCTAACAATAACTTTTCAAAATTATTAGTAAAAAATCATAAAGCAATACCCAAAAAAGAACCTATTTCATTTAGCAGTTCGGAATTTTAATAAATTAATAATTAATATTAAATAATATTAAAAAATTTTTTTAGATTAAATTAAACTTTTATTTCGAATTTTAATTAAATAAAGTTTGTATAAAATATCTTATTTTAGATTAATTGTAGATTACTACAAGTAATTCTACAAATAATAATTCCTCTATAAAACGCCATAATAACCATTAAGGCTGATCAATAATTGAAGTAAAATTAAAAATTTTAACAGAGTTATAAATTATTAAGTTATAAAAACTAAAAATTTTTGTTATATCTATAACATAAAAATTGTAATAATATAAGTATTATATTTAATATAAATAATTATTCTTAATATTGATTTTTGAGGAAATCTACGATCATAATCCGAAGATTTCACTTTTAAAATTAGCAACTAAAGTCAAAAATTTTATATTATAAACTATGGGGATTTCAAACATTAAAATTTAAGTATATTGCAATTGTCACAAAAGTAAATTAAAATAATCAAATGTAATTTTTGTAAGAATAAAAAAATGTATCTAAATGAAAATTCATTCTATTATTAGTGAGTAAATTTTGTATAGTTAGTAGGTGACTGTTTGTTTCAGATGACTGTATTTGACAAATTAGAATTTGAAAAAATTAAATAAAATTAAGTATAGCTATTGAAGAATTGAAGCCAGCTTTTTTGTTGAATTCAATGATTAATGAATTAACATTTATAGATTCTAGAATAATTATTATTATTTAAGCTGGTTGAGCCGCGATATTCTCCTCTTTGTCAACGACAAAGATGTTTTCTCTCCCTATTTTAACATCAGTGTAATATTTTATTTCAGAAGCCAAGCGCTCGAAGGGATGAGAAGAGAGAATAAAAGAACGAACCAACGAACACATTTACACATTCATTCTTGCTTCTTCATTCAACAATAAAATAAATTACCCAGCTTAAATATTATTAAAAATATTATTTGGTACACATAAGGATTCATAAAAGATACACCCACAAAAGCATTCAACGACAAATTCTTAGCGGATATCATCGCCTTAAAATGTCATCATTGTAGATTTTAAAAAATTTTATTTCAAATTTTTGAAACTAATTTAGAAAGATATACTTATAATAAAAATAAAAATTGTAATCGTCATTTAAAGAAATATGTATAAAAATAAAAAAAAGTGTCTCAATGTAGGCATGTATAAAAAAAGTTAGAAAAATTCTTTTAAACTATGCAATTAAAATACGTATTATAAATAATTCATTAAAATATCGAAAAATGATTAAAAATGAGGAGGTCGTAAAAAACCCTAACAGAGATCCAACATAAGAGAACTATAATTATGAAACATGTCAAAAAATACAGTTAGCGAAAGAAGGCACTAATTATGAGCGTATTTTTCAGAGATATACAAAACTAAAAAGCAAAAAAGAAATAACAAGAATTAAGTAATGTTAGTAAGGGGAGACCTTGCAGCATAAGTATTGTACAATTGCTACGGAACAATCATAAAAAAATACGAAGAAATCATTCTAATATTAACATATCTAATTGTAAATTTATCGAAGAATTTTAAACGAGACTTCGATGAGCAGTGTCGGGATAGATTACGGGTATCAAATATAATATATTTTTATTATTTAAATAAAATCTTTTGAAATTAAACATTTTTATTTTTTAATTGTTTAATTACTTAAATTCGATTTATTATAATTACATTTTTTAATAATAAATTTATTATTATTTTAATATGATAGTGCTTTTGAACGAAATTTGATACATGACCTACATATGTACTTATAATTAAAAGTTATCTGAATAAATCAATTTGATAAATTTCTTCATCTTTGATAAACAATGCCAAGACAGATTCAGGGTAGGATACATAATATAATGAGCTCCGAGGAATTTTATGTTATAACTACAAGAAAATTAACCATAAACTATTAATTCGTAAAATAAATTAGTTGCTTGAATTAGTACATACATAGATATATTATCAAAATTTAAGTGAAAAGTATAAGTAGAGAATTTTATTTTGAAGCAGAGGATATTTAGGAACCAGAACAATGTGGAAATTGTTCTTAACGATCAAAAATAAATTTATTAATATATTCTTGTTACAAATTATAAGTTTATTAATAATTAAAATTTAAATATAATAGAAATACATAAATGTATAATAAAAAAAATAATTTTAGTTCATTGTTAACGAAAAATAAAATTATTTTTTAAAATTAAAAACCTTTAAATATTTACTTCTGTACAAAACTTTCTATATGGTATATATTTATATTTCTATATTTTTAACAATTTTAATTGTTAACTAAATTAATTAAATTTTTAACAATTATTTAACATAGTGTTAACAACATTCAAATAAAAAAATTGTAAATATAGTAATTTTAATAGGGTTTAAAACAGAAAATAGAAGTAATATAACAAATAATAATATAACAAATGATTACTACAAGAATATTAACCATAAATAAAAATATAAAATGGAAAAAAATTTTATAGAAGTTTTAATTACCCAAATTGAGAGTTTTATTTTTGAAGAAAAGGAAATTTGGAACCCGAACAATGAAAATTGTTCTTAATAATCATAATAAGTTTAATAATATATTCTTGTTGAACAAATTATAAGTATATTAATAATTAAATTTTAAATATAATAAAAATACATAAATGTATAATAAAAAAATATAATTTTAGTTCATTGTTGTTAACAACAATTAAATTGTTAACAAAAATTTAATGAATTGTTAACAACATTCAAATAAAAAATTGTAAATATAGTAATTTTAATATGGTCATTCTTCCTTCTTCATTCAACAATAAAATAAATTATTTATTTAGTTGAATCAATTTTTTATTTAGTATAAGTTTTTATATTTAAATAGATTGAAGATATCATTACTTAAATTCTATAAAATATATCATAAGTAGCTATAAAATATACAAATTCTCCAGTTTGAATAAAATGTAGAAGAAAATCTAGAAGAAACCCTGATTCAAAAATAAAGTTTATAAAATTAAATAAATACTAAATAAATACTAATCCAGGTAGATAATTTAATATTAATAAAATTTATTTATTGAAAGAAACATAACTAAAAATCACATAGTAATTACTCATAAAATAAATTCCATTGGCATATTTAAAAATTATTAAAATCTATAAAGGAATTACTGTATAATATTTTGGAATTAAATTTTTAATTAGATTTCTAAAAAATCAAATTTATAATAAAAAATATTTCAGTTATCTAGCTCAATTTTTTATGTATAATTTAACCAAGGGACAAATTATACATTTTTTGCAAATTGTAGAAATTGTTATTGTTTTTAAATAAATAAATAAATTTATTTTTTTATGAAATTTTATTTGTTTGAATAAAGTATATTGAGTTAAAGTTAATTTAAACTGAATTATGAATTATTATTATTAAAATTAAATTATAAAACCCAATGTATAATTAACTCAATGTATAATAATGATAATAAACAACAACAACAATGGCCGCCGTCCTATTGTGGGACACTCCGTAAACGTGTACCCCATTTATAATGTTTATACCTACAATTAATTAACCTTACTGGTTACAGCAAAATTAAAAATAAAATAAAAACTATCTAAAATTACAAAAAAAATTAAAATAAATTAAATTAATAAATATTAAATAAATTGAACATAAAGAAACATATCTAGATAAAAATAATAATTTTATTAATAATTTTACATATAAATATAAAAAATACTTATTCTATCAAGTGAGATAAAATATGGAAGAATGTTGAAACTTGATTAAATAAGGAAAATTATAGACAAATTAAGATTTGAAAAATTGAAACTGTAGACTTGAACTGATGAAGAATTCCTGAGAAGTCTAGATGACCTGAGAAGTCTAGTTGACTTTAAAAATTTTCCGAATTAATATTTAAAAATAATTTACCAAAACAATAATTATTTAAAATAATTTAGAATAATTATTAATAAAATTCAATAAATTTTGATTAAATATTTTAAAATTAGTTTATAAATTGTTTTAAATTCTTTGAAATAAAGGACAACAAAATGACA
Source organism: Meloidogyne enterolobii (assembly GCA_963681835.1). Classification (NCBI taxonomy): domain Eukaryota; kingdom Metazoa; phylum Nematoda; class Chromadorea; order Rhabditida; family Meloidogynidae; genus Meloidogyne; species Meloidogyne enterolobii. Next base: position 1,336,759 of record CAVMJV010000007.1, read on the forward strand.
AATATAACAATAATTTTTCAAAATTGGTAAAAAATCATAAAGCTATCCACAAAATACAACGACGTACTTGATCAGTTCAGAATTTTAATAAATTAATATTTTATTAAAATATAAAAAATATTTTAAACATATTTTTTAAATTAAATTTAACTACCCATATGTATTTTAAATTCTATGTATTTTAAATTGTACTTAAATAAAGTTTGCATAATATACCATATTTAGATTAATTGTAGATTGTAATTCTACTGATTACAAAATATTTATAAATTGGTTCCGATTAGCATAAGAAAATGTATTTAGTGCTATGTATACGAACTATGTAAAAGATCAATCAAAATGATCTTTTACATAGTTCCCTCAATTTAATGCTTCACCAAATACACATTTCAAAAAAGTTTACAAACTCTAAAATTTCAATAAATCAAGATTTGTGACTTACCTATTATTGGTCATCACATCCGACAAGTACAATAGATAAAATTAAAGTTATTATACTAATTTAATATTTTATATTTAAAAAAATATTTTTTATTATAATATATATTTAAAAAATATTTTTTATTTAAAAAAATATTTTTTATTTAAATATATATTTAAAAATATTTTTTAATTAATCAATTTTTTATTTAAACTAAATAAAGACAATATACATGTAACAAGAGACAACGGATCCAAATGATATTAAACAATAGCAATTAAAATATTAAAGCCCTTAAGCTTATTAATTATATTTTAATAAAATAACTTTAGATCACTCTAGATTTTGACTTTACCATTGTTTACAAAATTCATGATTAAATTATTTTAAAGAAAGAATGCAAGTAATAGGATGTAAAAGACACGGGGATAAATATAGAATTTTTATTAATAAAATTTTTATTAGAATTATATTTTGAGTGAAATTAAGTGAAATTTTATTGTTTAAATTGCATTTATTGATAAAATTAAGATGATTTAAAATAAATATAAATTTGATATGAATTTCTGGCATTAGTTAAATAAATATTTTATTAAAATTTGATTTATAAAGATAAAGAATGGCATGAAAGTTTGCAATTATTGAAAACAATTTATTATTATAAGATTTATTATTATGAGAAAAATCATATAAAATGTAAATAAACTTTTTTTAATTGAATCAAATAAATTTAAATACATCACAATTCTTGTATACTTATTGAAATTGATAAAATAAAGTTGATGTTCTTAGTTTTATGTAATATAATATTATAAAATTAAAATGCAGTTAAAATTTATAAAACATTTATAGACCTCATATTAAATATCTTATTAAAAGCAATGCTCTACATAAAGAAAGATCAAAGTACAATAACTTGACCAACATCTTTTTTAATTTGGTATAGTATTACATTAAGATAATAAGACAATTAAATATTTTTTCATAAATATTTTCTCAAGATATTACCAAACACCAGTATTGAAGGTAACTATTGCTAAATTTATATATAAATATGAAATATTTTTAAATAAATTTTTACAATATTCAATGGTTAAGAAATTAAAAATTAATAAGTTTTTTTTTTCTTTTGCAAAATTCCCATTTCCGTTTATAGATATAAAAAATGTATACATACCTTGTTTTTTGTAAAATTGACCATATATTAACCCTCATTACAACATATTATATACATATATAATGAAATATTAAGATTTTTAGTTGTTGTGGATTTCTTTTAATTAAATAAAATTTAAATTTAACGTATTATAAACCTTATCATAAAAAATTTCTAACTTAAAAATCGAAAATAATTTAAATTAATTAAATCAGTGTTTAAAATTAATTACTCTGCAACAATATATATAAAAATTTTTATTTATATTTGAATAAATTGCCTTATAAAAAATATCTAGAATTTTATAACTATATTTAAAAGTTATTATTAAAAAATAATAAAAAATTATTGTAAAATATTTTGTAATTATTATTTTCTAAATCAATTTTCTCAAATATCAAAAATTTTAAATTTTAAGTAGATCTAGACAATATTTAGGTTAGATAATATATTTTAAATCAAAATCTAATGTCACATTCTATTTCCATTGATTTGTATGGAAATCAAAATTAAATATAAAAAAATTATTTAAATAAGTCAAATAAAGTGTATCGTTTGCATTATAAAACAAATTATTTTTTCAAAAAATCTATATTAGCATAAAATAAATTCGGATATATAAATGCTATCAGAGGAAAATGTCACGATTCTTTACAAAATTCATGAATGTAAAAAATTACTTTCTTAAAATAATATTATTTAATATTATTAAATTAAAATAAAGTAATATTATTTAATATTACTGTATTCCTGTTTACGTTTTACTTTTATTTTTAAACTTTTGTCTAAAAAATATTTTTAAATAAATTTTTTCACATTAGTGCCAGATGTACCCGCGCAATTTTTGATGTTGAGAAAAGAAAAAGAAAAACTTTGTGACACCCCTTTTTTGTTTTCGCCAATTTCTAAAATGTTTTTATTCACTTATTTTTTTTTAAAAATAAATAAAATTTGTTTTTTTTCAAAAATAAAATATTCTTTTGAATTAAAAATTTTTTTGAGCTTTCGACTGTAAGGAAAATAAGTTTGACTGGAGTTTAGAATTTATTTTAATTTTGATAAAATTAAATTAAAGTTCGGAAATTTCAGATTTGGAATTTAATTGTTGTGGAACATATTTGGATCAAGTCGAACTTTTCTTTATGAATAAATTACTTTAATGAAAGTATGTGAGTCTCCATAAAATTTGAGAAATTTTTAGAAATAATAAAATACAAGTATACTGTCGCATCTTGCGAATTGCTTTAAATTAAATTATTTCTTTAAATTAAATTATTTTTTCTCACTCAGAGTCATGATCCATAAATTTTTTTTTATTACTTTTAAATTAAAGGATCATGGCGATGGTCCATTTTTTATTAACTAGACAAAACTATTAAAATAATAAAAATCACATTTTGTTTAATAAAAATGTAGACATGCCTACCTTTTTTCTAAATTTAAATAAATTTCACATTTTATCAGTAAATATTTTTTATTATAAAATACACTAAAATTATATTTGTTATCCGTTGAAAGAAATAAAATAAAAATTTTAATAGAAAATTTCCTTAATTTTTCAAAAAATAAAATTTCATTAAAAAATTTAAAATTTATTAAAAAATATTAAAATTTATTTTATTTTACAAAAAAAATTAATTGTTCATTAAAAAAATTTATTTTGAAAAAATTTCATCACGAAAGTCTTGATTGCTGACTTGACTAGATTATCATAATATTAATTTAACTAAATTAATAAAATAACATAAATAAAGTAACTAACAGCGAATTGTTTAAATGTATGAAAAAAATTACAAATTTTGTTAAATTATATTGTTTTCGCTTATTAATGCTAGACAGTTATCAGAGGAAAATGATACCATTCTTTAGAAATTCATGAATAAATAATTTAATGAAAGTAATTATGAAAAGATTGCAGAAGATTGAAAAGATTGCAAAATTTAATGAAAAGATTGCAGAAGACATGGGTCAAAAATTAAATTTTTATTAATAGAATTTTTATTAAAATTATATTTTGAGTGAAATTGAATGAATAAACTTATTTTATGAGATTTTAATATAAAAATAAAATATAGTTAAAGTTTATTAAAACATTTAAAATCAAAATATTTTAAGTTTTGAGTCTCAGACTTTTCCAACCCATAACTTTCAAAAATATATATTTATAAAAGTGATAATTTGCGGGTTCCACAGATCACTGTGATAAAATAAATTTAATTTTTATAATCACCAAAAAATAAATTTTATTGTTTTTATATGATTTTTTGCCTTATTTTTCCTTAATAAACAAAGGAAAAATTATAGTAGTTTGTTTAATCAGGTATAAATTATATATTGTTTTTAAATAATTAAATATTTCAATAGAATTTTCTTCTATTTCGCTTTAATTTGAGTTATATTCTTATAACATAATATAGCAATTGATTCTTACAAAAATACTAAGCATAAATAATTATATAAAATGCGAAAAAAATTATAAAATAATTTAAAATATATCTGAGAACTATAAATTCATAAAATAAACTAATCGTTTAAATAAGTCCAATATTCTAAAACTAACGTGCAAGGACACCCAACAAGTGACTTTGATAATGTGGAGGTCCAATAAGTGGAAACTCATTATAACTTTTTTAATTGAATATAATTATTGAGAAATTCGGTAACAAATGTTTTTAAATTAATTATAGATTTTATTGTCAAAATTTGAGTATAAATTTTGATTATAAACTAAATTTCACGATAAAGTTGAAAAATATATTCTGTTTGATTTTTAAATATAATTTTTAAAAAACCACAAATTTGTTATTAATATAATCAAAAAAAGTGAAAAATTAGATGGTTTTAAACATTAATGTAAAAAATTATCATGATATACATATCTAACAGATAAAATATTATATAAATTTTGAAATTTTTTATCTATTTTTATTATAATTTTTCCGATTTGTTCAATAGAGTCAATTTGTTTGAATAGAGTAAATTGATTTAAAATTAATTTAAATTGAATTATTAGTATTAAAATTAATTTATAAAACGTCTACAAAATGGAAATACAAACACAATCCGACAGTTCTCATCATATCATATTAATATAACCTAAAAATTATCTAAAACTACAATCATACTTCAGTGTGGATATACCTTCCCGAGCAATTTTACGATCGATTAGAATAACTATAAGCAGTAAAATTTATTAGTTAATTTTTAAATTAATAAAAAATTTTTGTTTAATAATGACAAAAAAATATTAATAAACTGTTTTAAAGAAAAATATACATAACAACTATTTAATTAATATAGCATTCTGTGAAGTAAAACAATTGTTGATATTTTTATCTATAATTATTTTATTAATTATATAAGTAACGATTAATTAAAATACATACTATTTATAATGGATAATTGTAGGTATAAAAAGAAAAATTCACTATTTAATAATATGATTTTATGTTAAATAAAAATAGAGAAGAAACTTCTCATCATTTAATATATTTATAGTATAATTATTTGAAAAACTGACTTATATATACAATTTTATTATATAATAAATTTTTAGTAAATAATTTAGCTTGGAATAGTACAGGGTGCGCCATAAGTAACCGGACACTTGTTTTCTCTCATAACTTTATTAAAACACAATCAAATAAAATCGAAATACAATCAAATGATAGAGAATTAAATAAGGAACAATAATAATTAAGAAGTTTCGAAATGCCCGCCTTGGCTTTGATATAGAGGCGAAGGCGCGAAAAAAAATTTTCGCAAATAGCACGCACCATTTTGATTGTAATTAAGTCCCACTCTCGAGTGAGAGAATGGCGCAGAGATTCCAAACTTTTGTGACGCATAGCACAGACCCTGGACTCCAAAATAGACCAAAAAGAATAATCCATCGGATTCAAATCCGGGGAGTAGGGCGGCTATTCCTGAGCGCTACTGAACCCAGGAAAATTGACGTTGCACTAGTCTTTAACTTCTTTCGCTTTGTGTTCCGTAGGAGAGTTCTGTTGGAAAATCCAGACTCTGCGACCGAAATGGCTCTTGAACCGAGGCTTCAGAACACGCTGAAAAATTTTTCGCAGTTAATAGTCTTTGTTGACTTTTACCCCAGGATCCACGAAAATAAGGGGTTTTTTGCCTGACGCGCGAATACTGGCCCAAACGATGACAGATTGGGGATGTTGGGAATGAGTGATAAGCTTATCGGAAAGCGGAGATTCTGTAGTCCAGATTCTATAATTTTGATGGTTGTGAACGGCTTATATTGTAAAAATGTTTTCGTCTGATAAAAAAATGTCCGTACATGCGTGCCACTGAAGGTCCGTACATGCGTGCCACCAAGTTTATTTTTAGCTATTCGTATGACGGTCCTCTCACTTATTCCGGTGTCACGAGCCAATTATCTCACGGAGGGTCGATAATTGAGATGCACCCTCATTTTGATCATTTTAATATTCTTGGAAGTACTGATGGAATGCGGACTTTCACTTTTTTGTAAGTTCTTAGTTGTGCCATTATTACTTAATTAATTTCAAAAAATTTTTCTCCCAAAAAATTTTCACCAGAATTTTTTGATTGTGTATTGTACAGTGCTATTTGGGACATTCAAAAGAGATGAAATTTTGCGGACTGAATTTTTTTGCAAAAAAAGTGAAACTATGGAATCACGTTGACTAGCCATAATAGAGAAATTAATGAGCTAAAAAATAAGCCTAAAATCAATTAAAAATATTGACACCAAAAAAAGTTATAAGGAATTTAAAAGTGTCCGGTTACTTATGGCGCACCCTGTAATAATCTAGCTGGGAAAGTCACACAAATATGCATAAAAATGAAAATAAAATTGAAATAATTTATTCTATGAAATTCTCCGTAAATACAGATAGAAACGAACATCAACTAGTTGTGCGGAGAAACGGATTCCATTATTAAAAAAATTATTTAATTTGTATACTTAATTTAAACAAAAATAAAATACAAATATTTGCTATAAGCATATACAATATAATAGATAATATTTAAAAAATGATCAGTTAACATGTAAATATTAACAAAATTGTTTAAATTTATAACTATATTTAAAAGTCATTATTAAAAATTCATAAAGAATTACTGTATAATATTTTGTAATTATATATTTTCTAAATCAATTTTCTCATATAGCTAAATTTTAAATAAATCGAGACTTTGAATAGGTTAGATTAAATTTTAATTAATTGAAAATAAATACGAATAAGTAATAATCTAAAAAAGAAAAACTTAATTTGCTCTTTATTTCTTTTTAAGGATATTCCGGATGATCCAGATCTACATTTGTAATAATAACAGCGTGCTAAATTTATAATTAAAATACATATGTCTAACGATAATAAAATTTAAACATGTATGTATAAATTAAAAATACAAGATTTTATAAAAAGAATTGATAAAAATTATTATAAATTTGCAATGAAGAGCTGTAAAAAATTATAAATAAACGCATAAATAGTAATTATATTTGTTTAAATTTCAACGAGAATAAATAGAAATCAATTTATACATATTTTAATATCATAATTTATAAAATAAAAAATAATTATTTTTTATTAAAAAAGACGTAAAACGGTAATTGATCGGAAAAAATATTTAATTATCAAATTACGTTTTCTCGATAAGTCAAAAATTGAAAAAAATTATTAAAAATATATTAAATGATAGGAGACTCCGCAGGGACACTTGGATGATGGTGTTTATTTATTAAAACGTAGACGTGCAGCTCTTTCTTCTGAAGCATCATGGGCTTCAAGAAATCTTCAATTAAAAAATTGTAAATAATAAAAGATAATATGACATCGATAAAATTGTATTTTTAAAAAAATTAAATTCTCATGTTTAAGAAGACGTAGTGAATCCTAAACAATATTGAAAATTGGCATTTTATTGCATGATATTTTTTATTGCATGATATTTTATTGCATGATGCATGATACATTTATTGCATGATGCATGATATTGCATGATACATTTTATTGCATTTGGCATTTTATTGCATGATAATAATGTCTGCATTTTTTATAATAATGTCTGCATTAGTAGTTGTCGATTTTTCATATTAACTTTTATCCTTTCCTTGATTCTTGCGCATTTATTTCTTAATTTTTCACTTGGTTTACATTGAATATTTCACTTTAACACTGAATTATACACAGATTTTACAATATGCTTAGACTCTTCTCGTTTAGACCTATCTTTGTGTCTAATCTGCATTTAATATTGTTTTATTTAGATGTATACATGTAAAAGAAAAAGCAGATCCTAAATAATATTAAAAATTGCAAAGAAAATTACATGACCTATAATATGTATATATATATAAATAAAATAAAAGCAATAAACTAATAAAAGTTATCAAAATAAATTTATTTAATGAATGACGTCATCCCTAGTCACTTCGATGAGCAGAGTCGGTATAGATTACGGGTAGCAAATATATGTAACATATGATGAATTTTATTGCTATAAAAATAATATATTACTACAAAAAAATTAAACGTAAATAAAAATATAAAAAAGAAATTTATAAAAATAATTAAAAATATATCGAAAACTATAAATTCATAAAATAAATTAATTGTTTAAATTAGTCCTATGGTTCGAGGACACCCAACAAGTTTTATAACATGGAGGTCCTAGGATACCGCTTACAACTGTATTATAATAATATATTGTTAAATTAAAATATAATTACCACCGAGTGAGTTTAAATCATGAAATACAAATAAATAATACTTTTTTAATGAAATTAATTAATATAAAATAAATTAATTCAGCATAAAAAACGAAATTGCATATAGTAGTATATCCAGTCATGTTAATAATCAGGCCTATTAATAATCAGGCCTACATTCAACAAATAAAGAAGAAAAACGAAGAAAATTACGATGCCTTTTTGAAGAATGGCTTGTTACACAATCTAATGTTAATGCTTAAACATTTGTGGGTGCTAAGAGAACTACGAGTAATGTTTAATAATTTTAACAACAGCAACGAGTTCAAATGGCTTTAAGAAACCTTTTTCACATTATTCGTTAAGCACAATGGTAAATGTGAATATAAACGAAAATTTCAATCTATATTACAAAAGTCATGTTTTCTTTGTAGTAGTCATGTTTTCTTTGCAGTACAAAATTAAATATAATAAAATGAAATTAATTTAAATATGTAAAATATAAGTAATATAATAATTTTATAAAAAATCAAATTAGCATAAAATATGTATATTCAAATATTACTTTAATTTTAGAAAACGAGCAAGATAATATATGTAATTTAATAAATTAATTATTTGATTAAACCAAAAAATTCAAAGCTAAACTTTCACAAAGATAGGTCTAAACGAGAAGAGTCTAAGCATCATGTAAAATCTGTGTATAATTCAGTGTTAAAGTGAAATATTCAATGTAAACCAAGTGAAAAATTAAGAAATAAAAGCGCAAGAATCTAGGAAAGGATAAAAGTTAATATGAAAAATCGACAACTACTAATAGTTTTATAAGTGAAATGAAAACATTGTAAAAATAAAATATTATGTGGCATGATATTTATATTCGAAATGTATAAGTAAATAATTTAATTGTTTATTAATTAATTTAAATTAATATTTTTTGAATATTATAAATTTAAAATATAATTACAATTTTAAAATAATTCATAGTAATAATATTGAGGATCGAACAAAATATTAAAAATTTAGTTTTGAAAAATAATTATTATTCACACAAAAAATTTTTATTATTATTCATTATAATTTTATTATTATTCATTTTTAGAAGTCAAGCGCTCGAAGGGATGAGAAGAAAGAAAAAAAACGACCCAACGATTACTTTCAATTCATTTCTTCTTTATTCAACAATAAAATATTTATTTATTAATAAATTTATGTTAAATTAAAATATAGGATATGCAAAGTAAATAGATATTCTTATAAAAGAATTTTCAAAGCGAGATTTTATAACTGTAGCATATTAACTTTTGGTTGATCAAAATCAATTTGATAACGAGATACTGTAGCAAAAACTATTATTGTTTTATCTAAAAATAAAAATAAGATGATAAAATTCAGCAAGTAATAAGAGAATGGCGGATTTAAATAAATTAACAATTGTGCAATTTTACACATTTAATCAATTTTTAAGTAAATAATTCGAAACGATTACTTAAAGAACACATTTGACTCAAAACTATTAAGAGTATTTAAAGTAAAATCACACATATTATTATAATTGTTTCGGCATGATATGATAAAAACAAATTTATTCCCTACAATGTAATATAAATATTTAAAAATAATAGAAATATTAAGGATATATAAATTATTATAAAATATGTTCAAAGCTAGCAAAAAAATTGTCGCAAGACAACGATACAAATATGAATAAATTAAAATAATATAAATTGTATATTAATTGTAAAAATTTGTTATAAACAGTGCTTCGAAGCTCGTACCAAAAATGGAAGAAATCTGGCTTCATGGCCTTCAAAATTTTTCAAAATTTGCGCCTGCGGCGCAAAAAATAGTAGAAATTGACTTAAGGACACACAAAATTTTCAAACTTTTTGAAAAAAAGGGATTTGAGATTAAGAAGGATATCAGGAGATTAAAATGTGAAAAGTTCAGTGGAAAAGATAAAAAGTTTTATGTAAAAAGATGGAAATCGGATGAAAAAATTTTGGATTTCGGGTAGCCCGACCTATTTCGGAGGAAATATTTCTAATTGCACTCCAAAATGCTCAAAAATTTCGCCTGCGGCGCAGCAAATTGATGAAATTGGAAGATTTATAACTTCAAAGCCTTCCAAGATTCAAAAATTATCACATACAACGCTTAAAATTTAAAAATAGATGTCCTGGGCTGCAAAAAATCATAAAAATTTTCGATTTTTTGCTTTATTCTTAAGTACGAGTAAGTACGAGGTACGAGTACGAGTACGAGGCCAAAAAAAGAGGTGGTACGAAGTACGAGTACGAGCAAATTTGAAATTTCGAAGCACTGGTTATAAATTAATTATTAAATTTTCCAGACAAAATAATAAAAAGAGTTATTAATTATGCTATATAAAGCTAAAAATTAACTTTAGTTTATTATGTTTTTATGAAATACGTATGTATTTAATATTTAAAAATAAAAATTTTGCCTTAATAATATAAATGTTTAAAAATCAATTATAATTATAAAATTACAAATAAAATTATAATAAAATTATAAAGTTCAAAAAGAAGTAATATTCAGTTATAACTGCAATATACATATAATGTTATATAAGTAATATATGTTAAAAATAATAAATTCAACAAGATTTTCAAGCCTTCTTTGGCCAATTATCCTTTTTTATAAAATAAATTGTTAAAAATCTTTTGTTCATTTATATATTATACAAATGATAAAAAAAATAAAATTTTTAAATAAAATTGCAATTTTCAAAAATTAAATTGTATAATAAAAAATAAAAATATTTTAATTTTCAAAATTCTTCAAATAACAAAGAAAATATTTAAATATTTAAAGAATCAAAATTATATTGAAAGATTTTATTAAATAATGAAAATAAACTATGGCATCTATAAACTATCTTAAAATTACTGCGAATACAGCATTTTTAAAAGAAGCGTAAACAAATAAATTTTACTATTAAATAATTAAAATTTTATTATATGATTTTTTCCAAAATATTACATAAATATTCAAAAATACTACATTTAGATTAGATCATTTGACACCACCTTTTAGTAAAAACAAACGAGCAATGTCTTAAGTAATAATTGAATGAATATTTATAAGAAAAATATTTATAAGTTGACTAATTTAAGACATATATACATCTATAGTTAAATTTCAAAATTTTATAAAACCCCAGTAAATTCATGTTAACGTTGTTTTTTCATTCTAATAAAGGTTTGGTTGTTGTGAATAATTTTGATTAAATAAATTCTTAAAACTAACGTACTATGTATACACCCTAGTACATATTAATAATTTAAAATAGAAAATATATTTGTTTAGATTAATTAGACCATTTCTTAAATTAATCAGACTACAACACGACCTTTCATCAATATTCAATAATTAATAAAATTTGTTTTTATAATTTATTTTTATAATAATATAATTGTCGCAGAATCAAAAAATAGTTTTTGCTATTTGTATTTTGTAGTTAAAATATAATTTTTATTAAAAAATCATTTTTTACTGAAAAAACCCTTTTTTTGTTTACATTACTTTTTAGGGCCAAATTCCTTTCTTCCTATCTTTTTTGGCACAATTTCTCCTATTTACAATTTTAGGGCTACATTCCGATCTATCTACATTTTTTAATGCTAATGTATTTCAATGAAATTTGGGCCACTATTTGCCACACATAATAAAATTAACAAATAAAGCCAAAAAGTGGCCCGATCTTTAAATATATATTTTAATTTGTGTTTGAACTATTTATTGTGTTCCCTCCCAATTTCTGGCCTATTTAAGCCCACTTTTCACTAACTTAAGGAGTTGCTTGTTCGAGTTATTCCAAATCAAATATTAAATTAATATATTAAATATAATTAATTAAATTAATATATTAAATTAAATTATTAAATTAATATATTAATCTATAAGGTTAAACAACAAATTAACTCTACTAAATGTGCTGCAACAAAATAAAACAACTGCAAATTTCAAAAAAATTTGAAAGAGAACTACTTCTAAACGGAAAAGATCTCTTAACGCAGGTCAGAAAATATTGGTGAAGATTAAAGTAGCATTGAGAGCTAAATAATAATAAATTTTATCAACTTTGATTTTAATATAATAAAATGAATTGGTAACAATAAAATATTATAAAAATATGATTAATAAAATATTTGATTGAAATGCATCAAATATTTAAAACTATAAGCAATAAAATCTAAGTTAATGCTTAATAAATTAGATTTTTTAAAAACTAATATGATTAATTTTATAATATGATTATTTTAATATCTATTAATTGTATTTTTTAAAATAATTCTATTATTAAAATAATTCTCCAAGTTTAAAGTAGTTGAAACACGTTGTTCAAGACAAAGTTGAAAAAATTAAATAAATCAACTTAATTTTAATTTTTATTATATTATAACAGTTAAAAAATTCCAAATAGTTTATCAGCACAAGCAACATAAAAAGTTATATAATTTTGTGTTTTTATAGAATTAAATTATATAGCTATGATCATTTGATATACGAGATTTGATCATAATTGTAAAGTACATTTGAGAGCACCAATCTCAACAATTAAGTTAATAAAAAATACATTTATAATTTAATTTTAATTATAACTTAAAAAAATAATCAGTTTTTCAACATTCTATATAAAAATTTATTTATATTTTAATAAATTGCTTTAGAAAAATATATATAAGTTAGCTTAAAATATATTCAAATAGACATTAGTTTTAATAATGAGTTCAGTGCTCCTATTTTCACTAATTTTATAAGATATTCGTGGAAAATGGAGGTTATCTAGGGATGGTCTTCTACTTCGTTTGAACTTTAGTTAAAAATTAAAATAAATAATTATAATTATTTAATTTAGCCTAAAATTAAATTTAACAATAAGACTAAGAAATCCTTTATTCAGGTTGTTATAAAATTATTTTTACAATAAATAATTAAAATAAATATTTTTAAATATTACTCCTTTGTTTGGATTAGGCCGAAATTAAAATTAAATTGATAGATTGAAATTATTCATATTTAATTTAAAAACAACAATGGCCACTACATTTTCTTGGGACTCAGCTACAGCTAAACTACAACGCATTAATTAATTAATTAAATTTGGCAAATTTAATTAAAATATTTGACAATATATCAATTAATTAAATTAATTGCAATCCAATTATTAAATAATTGAATAAATTTGGAGAATTGTGAAATAGGAAAAATATTGGCCAATTTTGCCAAAAGTGGGAAGATTCTAACTTTTTAAAAAACAGATTTAATACAAGCTACATTAATTTAATTTATAATATTGTGATGATTTATTAAAATGTTAAAATAATTCAAAATTTAAAATTTATGAAAAATGATTTACAATTTCAGTTGATTAAAATTTTATTTATAGAAATATAGTAAACTAAAATTTGTTAAAATTTTGAGCTTATCAAAGAAAAAGCCTGAGTTTGTAGATATTTTAATTGATGATTGAAAATAAGTAAAAATAACAACAAAAATTAATTTAAATTATGTCTACATAATTATATGATATAGCCACAAAAATTGAATATTTAGAGCATAATAAAGAAAATAATAAACAAGAAGATGAAGAATTATGTAATAGAATTTATTAATTGTTTATTCTATAAAGTGAGATAAAATATGGAAGAATGTTAGAAGTTAATTAAGAAAAGGAAAATTGGAAGACAGTAATTTAATAAATTAAAATCTGAAAAAATTAAATAGAATTAAGAAATGTTAATTGAGACGGTAGAAGAATTCGCACAGGATCTGAGAAGTCTTGTTGACCTCATAAATTATCCTAATTTAATTTAAAAATAATTTAAAAAAAGAATAACTATTTAAAATATTCTAGAATAATAATTAATAAAGTTCCATAAATTTTGAATAAATATTTTAAAATTTGTCTATAAATTGTTTTCACTTCTTTATTATAAAGGGCAACAGAATGTTCAAATAGGTTCCAATAACAACAACTTTTTAAAATTATTAGTAAAAAATCATAGAGATCAAGAAATAATAACTTAAAAAACAACAACAACGACGTTCCATGATCAGTTTGAAATTTTAATAAATTATTAATAACTTGTTAAAACAATATTTTTTTTTATTTCTAAATTAAATTTAATAATTATTTTAAATTCTAATTAAAGTTTGCAAAAATATCTTATTTTATATTAATTGTAGATTACAAGAAATAATTCTATGTAGTAAAATTCTAAGAAATAATAATTCCTCCTAAAAACGCCATAATACCCATAAAAGCTGATCAATAAATGCAGTAAAATTAAAAATTTTAACAGAGTTATAAATTATTAAGTTATAAAAACTAAAAATTTCTGTTATATCTATAACATAATAAATTGTAATAATATAAGTATTATAACACAAATAATTATTCTTAATATTGATTTATGAGGAAATCTACGATCATAATCCGAAGATTTCACATTTAAAAGTAGCAACTAAAGTCAAAAAATTTTATATTATAGAATATGGCGATTTTTATTTTTGTTAAAATATATTAAAGCCGAACCAAACGTTTAAGTATATTGCAATTGTCACAAAAGTAAATTAAATGTAATTTTTGTAAGAATAAAAAAATGTATGTAAATAAAAATTCATTCTATTATTATTGAGTAAATTTTGTATAGTTATTAGGTGACTGTTTGTTTTAGGTGACTGTAATTTGACAAATTAAAATTTGAAAAAATTAAATCGAATTAAGTAATGTTTATTAAAGAATTCGCAGAAGCGATGAGAAGCCAACGTTTTTGTTGACTCAATGATTAATGAATTAACATTTATGGATTCTAAAATAATTATTAATAAAATTCCATAAGAAGAAGCAGCGTTTTACGCATTTGAAGCAATATTGGAAAATTGGATGGCTCCTCGTCCCTCAACAACAACAACCGCGGCTACTACTAATATTATATTTACAATTCTAAAATAATAAAATTACCCTCAAAATGAAAATAAAAAGGTTATTCCTACAAATTTTAGAGTTTGAATATGAAGAGGTGGAAGAAATCCATTTTCTACAATAAAGTTAGAAAAATAAATAGGCAATTAAACATTAATTTACGTTTTAATTATAACATAAAAACTAAAAAAATTTTAATATTCTTTTCCTTTATAATCAAAAAAATTAAATTGTTAAACTTTTTCTTAAAAAGTTGTAAAAAATTATAAGTAAACGCAGAAAAAACTAAAAAAAAAGTTTTAAATATAAAATAATTTAAATCAGGGCTCTCATCGACAAAATACCACTCAAAAGTATCAAAATCTCGATAAAAAAGTATATAGGGAGAAAATTTGCGAAAAAAAAGTAGTCTCAAAATTAAATTAGAAAATATTTATTCGTCCTCAAATCTTTCATATTTCTCTCGTAAATGAATCTTTTCTAATAATTTCTTGTTTCAACTGAGCATTTTGTCAATTTTAATGGACCTTTTGTGGCGCCGAAGGCGCCAAAAAATCTATTTTCTGCGCCGCAGGCGAAAATTTTGAGAATTTTGGAGGTCCTTAAGCCAGATTTCTTCCATTTTTTGCGCCGCAGGCGAAAATTTTGAGAATTTTGGAGGTCCTTAAGCCAGATTTCTTCCATTTTTTGCGCCGCAGGCGAAAATTTTGAGAATTTTGGAGGTCCTTAAGCCAGATTTCTTCCATTTTTTGCGCCGCAGGCGAAAATTTTGAGAATTTTGGAGGTCCTTAAGCCAGATTTCTTCCATTTTTTGCGCCGCAGGCGAAAATTTTGAGAATTTTGGAGGTCCTTAAGCCAGATTTCTTCCATTTTTTGCGCCGCAGGCGAAAATTTTGAGAATTTTAGAAGCCGTAGGCCAGAAAATTCACTTTTTTGCCCGATCCCTTCCTTAATTTCATTTTCAATCAAAAAAAAGTATATACTTTCAAAAAAGTATAAATTCAATTTCGTAAGTAGGGAGGTCGATTTAAAAGTAGAATACTTTTAAAAAAGTATAAATGAGAGCCCTGATTTAAATTAATGTTTAACAATGATAATTTTTTTTTAAATTATTTAAAAAAATTATAATTTTTTAAATTATTTTATTTAAAAAAATATATTTTATTTATATTAACTATATTTTTTTATACATATATAAATATTTAAAAAAATATTTTCTTTAATTTTTCAATTTAATAATATTATAGATAAAATATTAATAAACTGTTTACACCTCTTTCTCGGCTCAATGGCCGCGATATTCACGTGAATGGCATGGTCATTCTCTTCCGATTTTCCGAGGAAGAGAATGGCCATGTAAAGCGGCCGTTGAGCCGCAATATTCTCCTCTTTGTCAACGACAAGGATGTTTTCTCTCCCTTTTTAACATTAGTGTCATATTTTATTTTTTAGAAGCCAAGCGCTCGAAGGGATGAGAAGAGAGAATAAAAGAACGAACCAACGAACACATTTACACATTTATTCTTCCTTCTTCATTCAACAATAAAATAAATTATTTATTTAGTTAAATAAATTTTTGTATTTGAGTATAAGTTTTTATATTTAAATAGATTAGAAGATATCATTACCTAAATTCTATAAAATATATCATAAGTAGCTATAAAATATACAAAATCTCCAGTTTGAATAAAATGTAGAAGAAAATGAAGAAGAAACCAGCTTCAAAACTTAAGTTTAAAAAATTAAATAAATACGGAAGATATTATAAAATCTATATAAATATTAATTTTATTTCAAAACAAATTGTATTAATTAATAAATTAATTATGTGATAATTAATAATTTTTAATTAATATTTATTAATAATAGTATTAATTAATAATTATTATGTATTATGTATTTATTAATAAATTAAACAAAGTTGTATTAATTAATAAATTAATAAGAGGCAATTTATAATCTATGATATCATCTATCAACAATGCTACAAACTACCTACATATTTAAGGAAAATGTAAACAAATAAATTTATCTATTAAAAAAATTATCATTAATAAATTATCTCCCTACTATCAAAATGTAATTAAATTTCTAACACGATATAATGCAAATTTAAACTAGTTAATAACGTCAAAAATTATTAAAATAAATACATTTATATGAAAAAATGATTTCCAACAATATGTTTATTATTTATTTATTACAATTTATTCGGCAATCAAGCAATTTTCCAGCCATTCCAAAAATTTGTCTATATAATAATTTAAAGAAAAGATATTGAATATTTATTTTAAGAATTAATTCAAAATCTAATGTCACATTCTGTTTCAATTGATTTATATGGAATTCAAAATTAAATATAATAAAATGAATTTAAGTTAAATAAAAGTATAGTTTGCGTTATATAATAAATTATCTTTTTAAAGTCTAAATTTGCAAAAATATATTGCAATTTATTTAAACAGAAAAAAATTTTTTACAAAATTTAAACAGAAAAATTTTTTTGATTAAACAAAAAATTAAAAGTTAAACATTTCCGAAAATAAGGGCCAGATTTACAAATGTCAAGTCTGTGTCAAAACTGTGTATAATTCAGGGTTAAAGTGAAAAGTTAAATGTGAACCCAGAACAAATTTAAAAAAGAAAAGAGTAAGAACCAAGGAAACAAAGAAAAATAAGTTAAAATATAAGTTAAGATATTTTAAAAATTAAATTTAAATAATGTTGTAGAAGAATTACTTAACAATACTTTAAATTATCATTAAAAAAGATGGTAGTGAATGAAAGAAGTGATTAATGAGGATATTGTACATTCAAGGATTTATGCCTATCCGTCAAAACTTTTAAAAGAGCATATAATACTAATTCGTCTGTTATTAAATGTTAGAAAGACAAATAATAAATATAACAATATTACTTAAAATAAACAAATGTTGATTCTAGGTTTTGCGATAAAATAGTAATGTAATATTAAAAAATGAAATCAATTATATAAATGTATAAAAAGTTTAATAAATGTAGTAAGAGATAACATTGTAGAAAAAAGATGAAATGTTTAAATAAAATTACAGTTTTAAAACATTAAATACGATGATAAAAAGTAAAAATATTACATTTAGTTTTCAAAATCCTTTTAAAAATAAATATAACATAAATAGTATTTGATCCGCTAGTTAAAAATTTTATGAATTAAATTATTAAACTGTGATTATAATAAAAATAAATAAAACAATTTAGTCAATGGAAACGGAATTATTCACGTTGTTTAATGCTACAAATTTAGAAAAATTAATTTTTTTCTATTTTTTACTATTAAATGATTTAAAATTAAGAATAAAATTAAATTGGAAGATAAACATATTTAGAGATTATGTACAATCTAAAATTTATCGTTTAACCATTAGACGCCAAGTTTATTCAAGATAATTGGTAAAGAAATTTTGTGATTAATTTTAAAATAAAGAATATATTAATACAATCAATTCAAATTGAATAATCATCTACATTTAAAATAAGGAAATAGATTATAAATACAAATTTTGAATTATAATAATGTGTTGAAGAATATTATTAAGTAAATTTTGTTAAATTTATTTAAAATACATAGCAAATGCAATTAAATAATATTAATTTATAATTTTAATTATTTGAGACAAAAATGTATCAGAAATTGTTGAAAATATTTTGTATGTAATTTTATGTATTATACACTATCAATTAGTCATGACTTTAATATGGATCATCTACATTTAAAATAAGATGATTAGTTAAAAATACAAATTTTCATTACTAATAATGCATTGAAAAAAAATTATCAAGAAATTATGTTCGAATTAATTTAAACTCCCAAGCAAATGCAATTAAACAATATTAATTTGTAATTTTAATTACTTGAGAAAAAACCAATAGATATAAGAGAAAAAGGCTTATCAGCTGACTGGCAAACACAATTTTGGACTTGTACTCGAAAGCACTGTAATGGTAGAGCACACATTTAAATTAATTTAAAAATAAAGTGCTTTTTAAATAACGTATTGCATAAGACTTGGGTTAAAAATAAAATTTTTATTAAGATTATATTTTGAGTGAAATTGATCAAATTAAATAAAATTTGTGGTGAAATGTACAAATTAATTTTAAATATTTTAAATCAAAATCATATTTCAAGTTCTTGCAACAAATCAAATTCTAATCGAAAGCTCAAAAAAATTCTAATCGAAAAGCTCTATTCGTATCTCAGTTGACATGTTTCTGCATTTTTCATGAAAATGAAAATCGGCCGAGATAATCCGGATCTACCGGATATATCAAATCCCATAGCCTCGGAAAATATTTTCGGAAAAAATTTAACAAACCCATTTGATAAAGCATATTTTTCTGAGTATTTTCTACAAAACCGCTTAAAAATATCTCTTTCCGGGACGGAGATATGATTTTTTGAAAATGGCATTTATAGCCTATTTTTGCAAAAAATTCAATTTTTAAGGGAAAAATGCCATTTTCAAAAAATCATATCTCCGTCCCGGAAAGAGATATTTTTAAGCGGTTTTGTAGAAAATACTCAGAAAAATATGCTTTATCAAATGGGTTTGTTAAATTTTTTCCGAGAATTTTTTCCGAGGCTATGGGATTTGGTATATCCGGTAGATCCGGATTATCTCGGCCGATTTTCATTTTCATGAAAAATGCAGAAACATGTCAACTGAGATACGAATAGAGCTTTCGATTGATATATAGATCGTATTTTTCGACTGAGAAATAGTTAATTTTCATTTAAATTACTCTTGTCCCTATCTTTATGTCCACTACTGTAACTAAATAAAATACATTCGAAAAGACATTAGTTTTAAAATTAGCACGTCCGAATCATGCATCACTCGATCTGAGATAAGTGTAAATATCGTTGAGATAAAATTTTATATAATTGTTTATGGATTGAATAATAATATAAGAAAAAAATATTGCAAATTTACAAAAAAATTTACTTCATACACTAAAGAAACATGCGTACATAACCATGAAGCAAAAAGAATCAAAAGAGAAAACAGTTAAAGCGGACACAAAAAGCATCCGAGACAAAGAAGAAAGGAGTTTTTTTGTTTATTTTTTAATTTTTAATTCAAAAGATTTTAGATTTATAATTTTTTAAATTTTAAAAAATTTAAAATAATACCGTATGATAAATACTATAAAGAATACCTACAACTAAAACGAGTTGTTCAGAATTAAAAAATATGCTTCGCAAAATGAACAAAAAATTTATGTAGAAATGCTAATAAAAATATAAAAAATATTTAATTATTACAAATGCGAAGTGTATCTAAAATTTTACTACAACATTACTATTTTTCTGATTGAATCAACAAATTTTTAGATACTAACACAATTTTTGTATTTTTAAGTAATTATTTAAATTGATGAAATGAAATTTAATTAAAGTATGTACATAATATGTACATAATAATAAATTGATGAAATGAAATTTAATTAAAGTACATATGTACATAAAAAAAATTTAATTAAAGTATGTACATAATAATACATAATATAAAAAGTAATAATATAAAATGAAAATTTTGAAAGGTCGAAAATATTTAAAAAATATATAAATTTAATAAACATTATTTGATAATGTAAATATAATTTAAAGGTACAAAGTACCAATGTTTGTACTTTTAATGAAAAATGTAAAAAATTCATTTTTTGAAATAATATTATTAAATATTAATAAATTTAAAATAAAGTAATATTATTTAATATTACTGTTTTTGTTATTTTTAATTAAGTTTAATCTTTACTTCTAAAATCTTTTCTCTTTTAATTATTCAAAAAACTTTTTTATTTTAGTAAACAACTTTACAAAATTTCTTTGGCTCAGAAAATGAACAAAAGAAATTTTTGACAGATGTGTTAAAACACTTATTTTCTTTAATTTTTTAAATTTCTTTGATTCATTCTATATTTTTTCTATCAACTTTAAATAAATAAATATTCTAATTTAAATAAATTTGTTTTTAATTTTTTATTAAAAAAAAAAATAAAATCTCGATTTTTCAGTGAGAGATCGCCATTTTCTTTAGTGGCGAGCACATCAACTTAATAAAAGAACTTGCTTTCTTGGTTGTGAATTTTATGGTTGGATTTACAATTTTTTGGAATTTTTGGTGAATTGAAATTTTTGGATATTGAAAAAAAAAATTGTTGGAAAAATAACGTAAATTCAATTTCTAAAAATAAAAAATTTCAAAAAAAATATATAAAAATATAAAAAATATTTAATATTACAAATGCGGAGTTTATGACAAATAGTGGAAAAATAACGTAAATTCAATTTCTAAAAATAAAAAATTTCAAAAAAAAATATATAAAAATATAAAAATTATTTAATTATTACAAATGCGGAGTTTATGACAAATAGCGAATAAATGTTGTAATTAGTTTTAAAAAATAAATATATTGATAGCTTGATGTACAGCAGCATAGAAGAACTAAATATAGGCAGATTTATAAAAATTTTGACAAAAACATTTTTTACTTTGTTCTAATAGACTAAGAAAAAAAAATTGTTGGAAAAATTGCACTTGGATAACGTAAATTCAATTTCTAAAAAATAAAAATTTCAAAAAAATATATATAAAAATATAAAAAAATATTTAATTAGTTTTAAAAAATAAATATATTGATAGCTTGATGTACAGTAGAATAGAAGAACTAAATATATTTACACATATTTATAAAAATCTTGACAAAAACATTTTTTACTTTGTTCTAATAGACTAAGATAATAAGAAAATTGAATATAACTTTTTTAAATTCGAAATAGAATTCAAATTATTTAAAATTCAAATTATTCGAATTATTCCTGAGTTGACTAGTAGAGAGAAGTTTTTATTCCACATTCCAAAAGGCCGTTCGATTTATGGTGTACGTTTTCTGTTGATTTTAAATTATTTTTACCTTTTTGAATATAAACATGTATAAAATAAAAATCTTAAAGATTTTTGATATAAAAATATCGTCAACTGCCTAGTATTATGATTTTCAAGACAAAATAATGAGAAGAGTTTATTTATTAAGCTACCTATATAAAAATAAAAAAATTAACAAGTGTTTATTATGTTTTTACGAAATACATAGTTAATTAATATTTAAAAATAAAAATCTTCCTCAATAATATAAATGTTTAAAAAGAGATTAGAATATAAAATTCAAATAAGATTGAAATAAAATTATATCGGTCAGAAAGCTGTAGTATTCATTTATGACTACTATATATAATGATATATAAGTAATATATTTTAAAAAATAATAAATTCAACAAGATTTTCAAGCCTTCTTTGGCCAATTATCCTTTTTTATAAAATAAATTAATAAAAATCTATTGTTTATTCATATATTACATATATAATAAAAAGATACAATTTTTAACTTGAATTACAATTTTCAAAAATTTAATTGTACACTGCGTTCCAAAATGATACGCACCCCTAGTTTTTTCATGTTTTAGGAATTTTCCTTCGTCATTTTATTCAGATATTTTATCTATTGATTCTACATGATAAATGAAATGTTTAAACAAGAAAATAAAAAAATCCTTAAATTATTTTCCGTTTTATGGCAATTTACTTAAAATATTAGTGTTCCAAAATTATACGCACCCCCCTCATAAAATTTTTGTTTAACAATATAAAAATTCACAAAAAATTTTCTGAACATGTCTATCAATATAGATAGGAAATACAAAAGAAACGAAGTTCTGATGTACTTCCATCATCGAGATCTTGAAACCCTAAAATCAACGGAAAACCGGGGGTAGTCGTCTTTAAAAAATATTTTCGACCCCTTACAGTTAAAATAAAAATTTTATTTTGGGCTTATTTGAAAGCCCTTGAAATTTGCTACAAGATAGCATTAATTTTATTTTCCTAAAAAAATTAACATTTAAGACAAAATATGACAAACTTTCATGTCGTAAAAATCACTCAAACGCCCCCAAAAAGTAATGAAAAGGAAAAGTAATGAAAAGTAATGAACTAGGGGTACGTATCATTTTGAAACGCAGTGTATAATAAAAAATATTAATATTTTAATTTTCAAAATTCTTCAAATAACAAAGAAAATATTTAAATTTTTAAAGAATTACAGAAAGTTCACAAATAAAACAAGTTTCTCATCACTTTTATACATATATTTTTTTCTTCTTTAAAAAATAAATTTGTTGTGCAAAAGCACTTGCTTATTTTGTTTGTGTTTGAGAAGGAAAAATAAAGCCAAGCCTACTATTCTTAGGTCAAATAAACTGAGTGGGTAAAAATTTAAATTCAGTAAAATAATTAACTACAAAATTGTATTAAATAATGAACAAATTAATTTAAGATGTTAACCTCTCTGCCAGTCAGCCTGATCTGCTTTTATTAGATATTTTTAGTTAATGTAATTATTTTCTATCTTTTCTAAAAAAATAAATAAAATAATATATTTAAATAAATAATTGTGAAGAAAATTATTAGAATTTATTTGCTTATTCTCATTCAATTTATAGAAATGTTATAAATTACTACGGATCAAGAGGTACATTATTAAAGCTAGCTAAACAAATAAATTTATCTATTAAAAAATTATCATAAATTATTTCCTAATATCAAAATTTAATAAAATTTTAAATATTGAAATAAAGCAGATTTTAAATTATAGCTAATAACGTTATAAGTAATTTTTAATATATAACAAATTTTTGATAAAAAAATGTTGTCAAACAATACAGCAATTTACCAGAATTTCCTCAACAATCTTGCAATATTCCAGCAACTCAAAAATTTGTCCATTTAATAATTTAATAAAAAATATTAAATATTTGTATAAATAGTATTTGCTTTAAAATTTAATTAAAAATTATTGTAATTCTATTTAGATAAATACATTTTAATCAAAGTATAGAGTCTCATTTTATTTCTATTGATTTGTATGTAAATCAAAGTTAAAAAAATGTTGTCCAACAATACAAAAAAAACTGAGTGGGTAAAAGTTAAAATTTTAAGAAGGAAAAGAAAAGGGCAAGAACTAAAGAAAAAAGATTATTAAATTTTTGAATCACTTTATTGTATTAAATTAATCAGACACATGAACAATAAATTTTATATAAAAAATTATTTGATGGAAATAAAAAAATAAAACAACAAAAAAAGTAATGAACAGCAAATTGTCAAATGTTATGAAAAAAAATAAATTAGAAATTTCGTTAAATTAAATTGAATTTGCGTGCTAACGCTAAATTCTTATCAGAGAAAACTCATCATTCTTTATAAATTTATTAATAAACTATTTTAATTAAAGTATGTGTTAAATTATGTAAAGTATTGCAGAAGACTTGGGTTCAAAATAAAATTTTTATGAATAGATTCTGATACTCCGGGTCAACACTTAATAAACTTTGATAAAGTTTCATAAAATCCATAATACATTATTTAGATTTATTTAATTAGAGGAGGCTCGACGCCAACGGATTTAAAATACGTCGGCGTAACCAAAAAAAATACATGAACGTTTCAGATTACATAAACATACAAAAACATTAAAAAATATACGGAATGCGGAATTTTAGTACAAAATTTATCTTTAAAAAATGCACAGTTTTTGGGTAAAATTTTTACGTCTCTTTTATAACTAACATTTTTTAGAAGGTATACTGCTTCTATCTTCTCGACTAGGATATAATTTACTTAACAAAAAGTATGAGTTAAATATGAGTTTAGCAATAAGTTTATTTAAATAATTAAATATAGTTATATGAAATATTTTCAATTAAATTTTTTACAATTTTTAATGCTTAAGAAGTAAAAATTATTCTGAAATAATCATTTAAATTTAAATAAAACTTGTGGTAGAATATAAAAATTAAATTACTATATATTTAAAATCAAATCTTGTATAAATTTTTGTATCCAATAAAATTCCTTACTTTTCATGTGTATGGAACAGAACTTCACACCGCATTATTTATTAATCACCTTAGAATCTAATTAATATAAATAAATTATTTTAATATTAAAATTGAAGTTTAATAAAAAGTATGTTTTCAGTTTCATGAAAGCAAAAAATTTTGCCGTCGAAACTGACATAAAGTATTAATAATGTCTTAAAGCTAAATTTGGAATGATTGACAGGAAGATAGTATATACGTAGATAAAAATTAAAATAGTATTTAAAAATAATACAATTTAAAAAATTAAAAATAAGTTTTTTTGAAGTTTGGAATTAAGTTTTAAATACCCGCTCTTTTAATATTAAATGAGTGTTTAAGTGAAATGGGTTTCAATGAGTGTCCCCCCTTTTTTCAAGGCCAAAATGTGTAATATATTATATATTACCTGTATATATTACAAAATAGTATATTAATTTTGTTTCAAAACAGCTATGTAATTTAAATTTTTTAAATGTTTAAAATTTATTAAATTAATTAAGCAATCAACATTCAATCACTACAAAAAATGTATTATATAATGAATAAATTAATAGAGTCAAGGATCAAAATGAGAATCAAAATGAGAGTCAAGGATATGCAACGTAAATAGATACTTTTATAAAAAAATTTCCGAGCCAGATAATACAAATGTAGCATATGTAACTTTGGTTGATCAAAATGTTTATATACTATCGGAATAATTATATGTATAACTAGTAAAATATATTAGTTAATTTTTAAATTGATAAAAAATTTAGTTCACTTAATAGCGCTAAAAAAGAATAGGTAGTTGATTTAAAGAAAAATATAATAACAACTATTTGATTAATATATAAATAATTTTCTAAATATTTTGAAGTTTAATGTAGTATAATAATTTAGTACAATAGATAAAAATGTAGTTTTAAGTGCAATTATAACAATTGCGGAAGTTGCGGCGAGTGTGAGTATATTTGTGATAAAGAATTGTAGTTATACATAAAAGAAAAAATTCAATACTATTTAATAATACAATTTTATGTTAAATAAAAAATTTCAAAAAACCATTTGTCACGCATATTTGTGAACAAAAAATATATATTTATGAAATTAATAGGAAGTAATTTCATACAACCAAATGTGGTTGTTTTTTAAATTTTAATATTTTTAATATACAGGGTGCGTGAAAAGTTCCCGGAATTTTTAAAATTTCAATTATTGGGGTGAAGCATTGATTATTACAACAAAATTCGTTCATAATCATATTTAGCACGATTTTTGGGTTCAGAAAACATTTAGTCTATAAAAAATTTTCAGAGAATAGATGTAAAAAAGTCCTCTCGAAAGTCCCCCAAAAATGTCGTTTCATGAAGCGCTTGGTCGCAGCTGGTCGTCTAAACGGGTTTTGTTTACTTAAGTGAAAATTTTTACCGTTTAACGCTTTCACAATACCCATAATTGTCACCAGTTAGTCCGAAGGACTAATTGGTGTGCAAAAAAGACTTTTCCCACAATCTGTGATGGTTCGGGGAGGAATTTGTGCCACTGGGAGACACCGGGTATTCATCGCCAGTAACGGCAAAATCTATGCTTATGTCTATCAAAATGAAATTTTGTGGAGTGTTTTACTTCTCTGGGAACAGCAACATGTTTGTGAAAATCATTTTATTTTACAACTTGACTGGGCTCCAGCACATGGAGCTAGAACAACAATTAACCTCGTGAAAAGTTGTTTTATGGATTTTGGGGAAAGGATATTTGGCCCAGTAACTCACGGTTCTCAATCCAATGGATTTTCGGCCTGGTCTATGTTGGAGCAGAGACTCACCTGAACACGATAAACATCAACAGATTGATGGAAATAAAAAAATAAAACAACAAAAAAAGTAATGAACAGCAAATTGTCAAATGTTATGAAAAAAAATAAATTAGAAATTTCGTTAAATTAAATTGAATTTGCGTGCTAACGCTAAATTCTTATCAGAGAAAACTCATCATTCTTTATAAATTTATTAATAAACTATTTTAATTAAAGTATGTGTTAAATTATGTAAAGTATTGCAGAAGACTTGGGTTCAAAATAAAATTTTTATGAATAGATTCTGATACTCCGGGTCAACACTTAATAAACTTTGATAAAGTTTCATAAAATCCATAATACATTATTTAGATTTATTTAATTAGAGGAGGCTCGACGCCAACGGATTTAAAATACGTCGGCGTAACCAAAAAAAATACATGAACGTTTCAGATTACATAAACATACAAAAACATTAAAAAATATACGGAATGCGGAATTTTAGTACAAAATTTATCTTTAAAAAATGCACAGTTTTTGGGTAAAATTTTTACGTCTCTTTTATAACTAACATTTTTTAGAAGGTATACTGCTTCTATCTTCTCGACTAGGATATAATTTACTTAACAAAAAGTATGAGTTAAATATGAGTTTAGCAATAAGTTTATTTAAATAATTAAATATAGTTATATGAAATATTTTCAATTAAATTTTTTACAATTTTTAATGCTTAAGAAGTAAAAATTATTCTGAAATAATCATTTAAATTTAAATAAAACTTGTGGTAGAATATAAAAATTAAATTACTATATATTTAAAATCAAATCTTGTATAAATTTTTGTATCCAATAAAATTCCTTACTTTTCATGTGTATGGAACAGAACTTCACACCGCATTATTTATTAATCACCTTAGAATCTAATTAATATAAATAAATTATTTTAATATTAAAATTGAAGTTTAATAAAAAGTATGTTTTCAGTTTCATGAAAGCAAAAAATTTTGCCGTCGAAACTGACATAAAGTATTAATAATGTCTTAAAGCTAAATTTGGAATGATTGACAGGAAGATAGTATATACGTAGATAAAAATTAAAATAGTATTTAAAAATAATACAATTTAAAAAATTAAAAATAAGTTTTTTTGAAGTTTGGAATTAAGTTTTAAATACCCGCTCTTTTAATATTAAATGAGTGTTTAAGTGAAATGGGTTTCAATGAGTGTCCCCCCTTTTTTCAAGGCCAAAATGTGTAATATATTATATATTACCTGTATATATTACAAAATAGTATATTAATTTTGTTTCAAAACAGCTATGTAATTTAAATTTTTTAAATGTTTAAAATTTATTAAATTAATTAAGCAATCAACATTCAATCACTACAAAAAATGTATTATATAATGAATAAATTAATAGAGTCAAGGATCAAAATGAGAATCAAAATGAGAGTCAAGGATATGCAACGTAAATAGATACTTTTATAAAAAAATTTCCGAGCCAGATAATACAAATGTAGCATATGTAACTTTGGTTGATCAAAATGCTTGGTCGCAGCTGGTCGTCTAAACGGGTTTTGTTTACTTAAGTGAAAATTTTTACCGTTTAACGCTTTCACAATACCCATAATTGTCACCAGTTAGTCCGAAGGACTAATTGGTGTGCAAAAAAGACTTTTCCCACAATCTGTGATGGTTCGGGGAGGAATTTGTGCCACTGGGAGACACCGGGTATTCATCGCCAGTAACGGCAAAATCTATGCTTATGTCTATCAAAATGAAATTTTGTGGAGTGTTTTACTTCTCTGGGAACAGCAACATGTTTGTGAAAATCATTTTATTTTACAACTTGACTGGGCTCCAGCACATGGAGCTAGAACAACAATTAACCTCGTGAAAAGTTGTTTTATGGATTTTGGGGAAAGGATATTTGGCCCAGTAACTCACGGTTCTCAATCCAATGGATTTTCGGCCTGGTCTATGTTGGAGCAGAGACTCACCTGAACACGATAAACATCAACAGAGGCACTTAGGACGGTATTAGAATATTCCTAGACATCAATAACAGAAGAGGGTTGCGCGACCATAGAAGGTATTTTTCGGAAGCGTTTGGATGCGTGTATCTCAGCGACCGGATCTCATTTTGAAAATTTGTTTTGACCATTTATTTACAAGATTCTTATAAATGTTTTGTATGTGTAAACTTATTTTTATATTTATATAAGAGAAAATAAATCCGTTTTGATTAATTCCGGGAACTTTTTACGCACTCTGTATATAAATTTAAATAAAATTCTATTTGTTTGGATTGAATTAGATTAAAAATTTAATTGAAATATTGAAATTATTTAATTTGAATTAAATTGATAAAAATAAATTATTTGAAAACTACACTTTTTTATTAAATATATTTATATAATTATTTAAAAATTACTAATTTAAATATACAATTTTATTTTAAAATAAATTTTCAGTAAAACAAAAAATTTTCTATAAGAAGTAAATTACACAATTTTATTTCAATACAACGAAAATGCAGTGGATTTGAGAATGCAGCACAATTTTATTTAGTTGAAATTAATGTAGTACTTAAGTTTAATTTTAAAAATATGTTATTTAACAAGAAATGAAATGACCCAAATTCTATAAAATATATCATAAGAAGATATTTAAAAAATAGGAATTTTTGAGTAAGAAGTATTATAGAATATGTAGTAGATTAACAAGAATAATGCTAATTAATTAATGATTACAACTATTACAAATTCAACAAAATGAATTTGATTAAATTAAACCACATTAGTATACAAATTACTCATAAATTAGACGAACAACTAAATTCTTTTTTAAATTGACAAGCAGTGGGAGGAAAAAAGTAGAAGATTAAATTTAGACCAAAAAAATTATTTTGAAAAATTTGAAGATCAAAAATGAAGATCGAAGAAAATGAAGATCAAGAAAATCACAACTAAAATATTTTAAACTGATTAGAAACATTTGAAATCTTTTTAAGTTTTTTGGAAAAATCAAAAAATATTTGTTTAAATTACAAAGCAAATAATTTGAACATATTAAATAATAATTTAACTATTTATAAAAATAATATTTTCATATTTCAATGTGAAAATATGCCTGTCCCCGGCACAATCATACCCAGCCACGAGCCAGGTATCTTTTTTAGCGCTGCAGGCGAAAATTTTGAAAGTTTGGAAGGCCGAAGGCGAAAAAATTCAGTTTTTGGCACCGAAGTATAAAGGCCAATAAACAGAATTATTCCTTTTAAGCAGCAATTACAAAACTTTTGAGAATGTTTAAAATAAAAGTTAAATCTTAAACGATAAATATTTATTTTTTGAGAAACATGATATCCCTTATACTACTGTTCTAGGATTCGAACCAAACACTAAGAAAAAGCTTAATCAATCAACTTAACCAATCAACCATACATATACACATCCTGATATAGGAGAATTAAAGAAATTATATTTATCGAAAACAATTTGAGAAAAATATTTTGGCAAGATGTGTTTTGTGAATTCAAATAGCCGAAAAATTTCCAAAAAATTCCATCCTTAGGGGTGTATATTATAAACCGAAAAACCGGTCGGTTTAGGCCACCGGTTTTCGGTTTCGGTTCGGTTAACCGACCGTGATCAACCCTACTAATTAATTAATAATTTAAATATTACAAACTCAGCAATTTGATTTGATTGAATGGGACCCACTGAAGATGGAAAAAGGGATAGGTTTATGTTACTGTTGTAGAAACCAGCGACCGTAGAAAGTTTGAGTATAAACCGTAGAATTTTTTATGAGTCCAATCGAAGTTTATGAGTCCAAACGAAGTTTATGAGTCCAATCGAAACCCCCGCGCGAAGCGCGGGGTTTTGCACAAGCGCCTTGCCTACGCTCCATAGGTCTAGCAACTAATTCAATTCATTTTTAATGTATTATTTAATAAACGTATTATTTAATAAAATCTAATAAAATGTGATTGGACTCATAAATTTTGTTTGGACTCAGAAAGTTTTGTCTGGACTCATAAATTTTGATTGGACTCAGAAAGTTTTGTTTGGACTCATAAATTTTGATTGGACTCAGAAAGTTTTGTTTGGACTCATAAATTTTGTTTGGACTCATAAAGTTTTGTTTGGACTCATAAATTTTGATTGGACTAAGAATGTTCGATTGTACTCATAAAGTCAAGTAGAACCAAATTTTTAAATAATATTTTTGAAATTATAAAATTATTTGATTGTTATATCAAAAAGAGAGTATATTAAATCACAAAATATTTTATAGATATGAGAATTATTCTGTATGAAGAAATTCTGGATGAAGAACAATTTCTGGATGAAGATCCTTAGAATATAAACAGTCCTTAGAATATATAACATGAAAAATCATAACATATAAGAAATAGAAAAAGAAGCGTAAGATCCTAAACAACACTAAGGATAAAATAAAAATCTAAAAAAATTTTGTTGTTAAAACAATTGTAAATGACCTAATGTTTTCGAGTGGAGAAGACATGTAAAAATAAAATAATATGAAGATGATATAAGTATTCAAAATGTATTATATAGGTATTTTATCAATATTTAAATTTATATTAATTTATGCATTTTAAAAATTTAAAATAATTATACTTTAAAATAATTAAAAATAATTTCATAAATAAAGACAAATAGTAGTAATTATAATAAATTAGTACAAATCATTATAAACATGAAAAATCATAACATATAAGAAATAGAAAAAGAAGCGGAAGATCCTAAACAACACTAAAAATACTAACAACACTCT
This sequence comes from Meloidogyne enterolobii, assembly GCA_963681835.1. Classification (NCBI taxonomy): domain Eukaryota; kingdom Metazoa; phylum Nematoda; class Chromadorea; order Rhabditida; family Meloidogynidae; genus Meloidogyne; species Meloidogyne enterolobii. The sequence continues at coordinate 1,368,540 of CAVMJV010000007.1, forward strand.
AAATTAAATTTTATTAATTTTATATTTAGGATGTCAGTATGTTGAAGTAGCTACGAGCAATTTTATTGTTACAACAAGAAAATTAACCCTTACAATAAATACTTTTAGCATTGACCTTCGTTCGCTCACCTGCATATAAAATGTATAAATCGCCCCTTAGAGGCTTGTTCTCTCCGGTCATTCACTTTTCAAAAAACATTCCTTTTTTATAAGAAAAAATAAATCTTTGTCTTTAAATTGATTCACCTTTCATTTCTAATAAATAAAAATAAATAAATATGTTTTATTGGATAAAATTTGGAAAGAAATTAATTGTATCAAAAATTAAATTAATTTCAAAGGAAGAAATATATAAATTTAGCACCATAATAAACAGCACTATATAAATAAAATAAATATAAAAATTGTTTAATTATTAAATTTAATCAAATAATTTATAAATAAGACTAATGTTTGTTAAATTAAATTAAAATTTTTAATCAAAAAATTTAAAATTAACTTCTTACGAAGACACTCCTTATTATCACAGCAAATACTACAATTCAAATAAAAAATTGCGTAGTAATTTTGATATGGTTTAAAAACAAAAATTACAATGTTTGCTAAAAGAATACTTTTAAAAAATTTAAATATAAATCTAAAAAAACGGAATAATTTTTTATAAATTATTGTCAAAATCATAAATAATATCCTCAGCTAAATATCTATATTATGTAATATTTTTCAACAAAAATTGTAAAAAATAATAAATATTATAATAATTTCACAGAGAAAATTTATTTAAAAATAAAAATATATACATACTTATGTAGTGAGCAGATTGGAAACAGAAACCTTGGACTTGCACACAACTGTGTGTTTAGCCGTTCTATCGAGAATGACAAAATAGTATAATAATATATTGTGTTTTTATTTAAAAAATTGATTTAGAAAATTTACTTTTCAAGTTACTATTACTATTTTTATTACTATTATTATCACTATTATTAAGATTTACTAAATATTACTATTTTCAAGTGATTCTTAAAATATTTATAATTGTTTCTGATTATAATAAAAACTTGTATTCAGTAATATAATAACTGCTTTACGAACTATGTAAATACTGATTCAACAAGTGCAAACAACAAACGCAAATTCAACAAGTGCAAATTTCAAAAAAGTTTGAAAATTGTTTTTGTTAAATTAAAATAATATTAAATTATTTGAATATTAAATTGGCATCTCCAATAAAAAAGCAGTTAATTATACAAAGAAATATTAATATTATTTACTATTTATGAAATAGTAATTGTAATTTAAAAATTAAACTTAGGAGTATTTAGATTTATACTTAGGACTTTATATATGTATAACAAACAAATACACTTATAATAAGTTATAAAATAGTTTTAAATATATAAAATGAAAATAACAACAAAAAATAATTGAAAGTTATGATATATAAAGTGAAATAAAATATCGAAGAATGTTGGAACTTAATTAAAAAAGGAAGATTAGGAGAGAATATTTAATTTAACGAATTAAATTTGGAAAAATTAAATAAAATTATGAAATGTTAATTGAGACTGGAAGAGAGTCTTGTTGACTTTAAAGATTATCCGAATTAATATTTAAAAATAATTTAACAAAACAATAATTATTTAAAATATTCTAAAATAATTATTAATAAAATTCCTTAAATTTTGATTAAATATTTAAATTAAATATTTAAATTCTTTGAGTTAAAGTGCAACAAAACGTACAATTGGGAGCGATAACAATAATTTTTCAAAATTATTAGTAAAAAATCATTATTATTATTATATTTAAGATTTTATATAATTTTTGTGAATAAATTTCCATTATAGGAAAAATTATTCCTTTATTCTGGTTGGGTTATTAAATTATTGTTTAAAATAAATAATTAAAATAAATATTTTTATACTCCTTTGTCTGAATTTGGCCGAAATTAAAATTAAATTGAAATTATTTAAATAAATTAAAAAAACAATAGCGGCAACATTTTCTGGCGGGATAATAATATATAGTTAAATTAAAATATAAATTACCAGTGTGAGTTTAAATCATGAAATAATAAAAAACACTGAAAATTAACAATATAAAAATGATACGCACCCCTAGTTTTTTCATGTTTTAGGAATTTTCCTTCGTCATTTTATTCAGATATTTTATCTATTGATTCTACATGATAAATGAAATGTTTAAACAAGAAAATAAAAAAATCCTTAAATTATTTTCCGTTTTATGGCAATTTACTTAAAATATTAGTGTTCCAAAATTATACGCACCCCCCTCATAAAATTTTTGTTTAACAATATAAAAATTCACAAAAAATTTTCTGAACATGTCTATCAATATAGATAGGAAATACAAAAGAAACGAAGTTCTGATGTACTTCCATCATCGAGATCTTGAAACCCTAAAATCAACGGAAAACCGGGGGTAGTCGTCTTTAAAAAATATTTTCGACCCCTTACAGTTAAAATAAAAATTTTATTTTGGGCTTATTTGAAAGCCCTTGAAATTTGCTACAAGATAGCATTAATTTTATTTTCCTAAAAAAATTAACATTTAAGACAAAATATGACAAACTTTCATGTCGTAAAAATCACTCAAACGCCCCCAAAAAGTAATGAAAAGGAAAAGTAATGAAAAGTAATGAACTAGGGGTACGTATCATTTTGAAACGCAGTGTATAATAAAAAATATTAATATTTTAATTTTCAAAATTCTTCAAATAACAAAGAAAATATTTAAATTTTTAAAGAATTACAGAAAGTTCACAAATAAAACAAGTTTCTCATCACTTTTATACATATATTTTTTTCTTCTTTAAAAAATAAATTTGTTGTGCAAAAGCACTTGCTTATTTTGTTTGTGTTTGAGAAGGAAAAATAAAGCCAAGCCTACTATTCTTAGGTCAAATAAACTGAGTGGGTAAAAATTTAAATTCAGTAAAATAATTAACTACAAAATTGTATTAAATAATGAACAAATTAATTTAAGATGTTAACCTCTCTGCCAGTCAGCCTGATCTGCTTTTATTAGATATTTTTAGTTAATGTAATTATTTTCTATCTTTTCTAAAAAAATAAATAAAATAATATATTTAAATAAATAATTGTGAAGAAAATTATTAGAATTTATTTGCTTATTCTCATTCAATTTATAGAAATGTTATAAATTACTACGGATCAAGAGGTACATTATTAAAGCTAGCTAAACAAATAAATTTATCTATTAAAAAATTATCATAAATTATTTCCTAATATCAAAATTTAATAAAATTTTAAATATTGAAATAAAGCAGATTTTAAATTATAGCTAATAACGTTATAAGTAATTTTTAATATATAACAAATTTTTGATAAAAAAATGTTGTCAAACAATACAGCAATTTACCAGAATTTCCTCAACAATCTTGCAATATTCCAGCACTCAAAAATTTGTCCATTTAATAATTTAATAAAAAATATTAAATATTTGTATAAATAGTATTTGCTTTAAAATTTAATTAAAAATTATTGTAATTCTATTTAAATAAATACATTTTAAATCAAAGTTTAGAGTCTCATTTTATTTCTATTGATTTGTATGGAAGTCAAAGTTAAATATAATAAAATGAAATTAATTTAAATAAGTAAAATATGAGTTTATTTTTTTATCAAAAATCTAAATTAGCATAAAATATATTCGAATATTACTTTTCTGTTAAAAAACGATCAAGATAATATTAATAAGTTTAAAGATAATATTTGATTAAACAGATAAATTAAAAATTAAAATTTTAAGAAGGGATACAAAGAACTGCGCAACGTGTTTAACTGTTTATAATTCAGTGTTAAAGTGAAATTAAAGAGCAAGAACTAAGGAAAAAAGATAAAGATTATTAAATTTTTGAATTACTTTATTGTATTAAATTAATCAGACACATGAAAAATAAATTTTAAATAAAAAATTATTTGATGGAAATAAAAAAATAAAACAACAAAAAAAGTAATTAACAGCAAATTGTCAAATGTTATGAAAAAAAAATAAATTAGAAAGTTCGTTAAATTAAATTGAGTTTGCGTCCGCTTGCGATAAATTGAGTTCTTATCAGAGGAAAATGTCATCATTCTTTATAAATTTATTAATAAATTATTTTAATGATTGTATGTGGTAATTATGTAAAGTATTGCAGAAGACTTGGGTTAAAAATAAAATTTTTATGAATAGATTCTGCTACAGCGGGTCAACACTTGGTAAACTTTCATAAAGTTTCATAAAATCCATAATACATTATTTAGATTTATTTAATTAGAGGAGGCTCGACGCCAACGGATTTAAAATACGTCGGCGTAACCAAAAAAATACATGAACGTTTCAGATTACATAAACATACAAAAACATTTAAAAATATACAAAATACGGAATGCGGAATTTTAGTAAAAAATTTATCTTTAAAAAATGCACAGTTTTTGGGTAAAATTTTTACGTCTCTTTTATAACTAACATTTTTTAGAAGGTATACTGCTTCTATCTTCTCGACTAGGATATAATTTACTTAACAAAAAGTATGAGTTAAATATGAGTTTAGCAATATAGTTTATTTAAATAATTAAATATAGTTATATGAAATATTTTCAATTAAACTTTTTACAATTTTTAATGCTTAAGAAGTTAAAATTATTCTAAAATAATCATTTCAATTTAAATAAGACTTGTGGTAGAATATAAAAATTAAATTACTATAGTTTTAAAATCAAAATCTTGAAAAAATTTTTGTATCCAATAAAATTCCTTACTTTTCATGTGTATGGAAGTCATAATTAAATAAAAAATATATTAATATAAATAATTGCAGAGAGTATATAGATCGAGTAAAGGTGGATCACCTCCACCATTATATTACATAGAAAAGGATGTAAAAGACGAATTTGTCAAAAGCGGATGTCGTCAAATATGCCGAATGAGCATACTTAAAAATATATTAGAAAAAAGTTTTTTTAAATAAATAAATTTTTGTTGTTTTTGTTTCCTGTAGAAATTGCTCCGCTTATTTTATATTGATTTTTCTTATAATAATAATAAATATAAAAATGCGGAGCTGAAATCATGCTTATGTGAAAGACATAAGGCTAAAAAGTCAGATTTTATATCGAAAAATTGTGATTCTTGCACTTCTGCTAACTATGTACGTTATAAATAAATTTCCTTTATTTATATAAATATTTAAATAAATAATAAATTGCTTTATCAGAAATATTTAAATTAGCATAAAATATATTCGAATAGTGAAAAACTACCATAATTTTTTAAATATCTGCATAATTTTTAGCTTTAAAATAAGAAAAATTGAAAGAAACAACTTTGTTAATTTATATAGTAAAAAGATAAAAGATTTAAAAAATAAACATTTTTTCTTTAAAAAGAAAATTTTATTACTCGAGTTGAGGTTTATTTTTGAAGAAGAGGAAATTTAGGAACCCGAACAATGTGGAAATTGTTTTTAATGATCAAAAATAAATTTATTAATATATTCTTGTTGAACAAATTATAAGTTTATTAATAATTAAAATTTAAATATAATAAATACATTAATTTATAATAAAAAATAAATAACTTTAGATCATTGTTAATAATAAAATTAATAAAATTAATTTTTTTAAAATTAAAAACTTAAATGTACTTCGTTACGAAAACGTATTAACAACAATTTAATGATATTTCTACACAATCACAACAAATTCTTAACAACAATTAAAGTGTTAACAACAATTTAACAAAGTGTTAATACATTCAAATAAATTGTAAATATAGTAATTTTGATATGGTTTAAAAACAAAAATAGAAAAATCTATTATTAAAAATATTCACAAAAACATATTAGATAATTATAAAAATTAATTAAAAAATATCGATTTAAAATTAAATTTATTATATACCAATTTCCAAGCTATACCAACTTCCAACCCTGCAAATTAGGAGGTTTCATGTAAATAACGAGAATGGCTAGAATTTTATGAAAGTTTTAAATGTGCCGTTGACAATTCAGTTGCACTATATAAATATGAATATAAATACAAGTATGTATAAAGCGTTAATGTTTTACTATTATTGTTATATATATTTATTTATATATTTATTGATATATTATTATGCATTGGAAATACTTACATGTATTTATTAAGAAATTATTTAAAAATTAATATAAAAAAAGAAAATAAATTTTAAAAAGCAATGAATTTCGTAAATAATACCGGACTTATTGAGAAATTCAGTAACAAATATGCTTTCTAAAAAATGATAGATTTTACTGTTCAAGTTTTAGTATAATCTTTGACTATAAACTAAATTTCAACAATAAAGTTGAAAAAATATAATTTTGATTGATTTCTAATTATAATTTTAAAAAGAATCCTAAATATATCATTAATATAAAAAGTAGAAAGTGAAATTTAGTTGGTTTTAAAAGTAATGTGGAAAAAATATCGTGATAATAAAGCAATTAAATCAAAAATCTAACAAAGAGCAATCTATTGGACTAACATATTAGACGATCCTTTCACGGAATACTGTCAAGAGCTCATCAGAGTCTCGAAAGAAGACTGTATGAAAATTTATCAGGCTATTTTCTTAAACACACTTATCTTTTAAAAAAAATATATCCTCTTTTTACAAAAATTAAAAAAATATATATTTGATATATTAAAAAATAATTTATTTTATAAAAAAGAATTTATAATAATATTTTTATATTTTAGTATTATAGTAATTTATGACGATTATAACTTCTTGTCACTAAAAGAAAATGACAAACTAAAAATGAACGAAAAGACCATATTAATTAAAATCATTATTTTACTAGTTATTGACAAATTAATTGGATAACACTAAAAAATTTAAAGTTTAACTAATGAAATTAAAGTTGAATTAAAATTTTAAGTTATTTTTAATTTTTTTGAAGTAAAAAATATATAAAATAAAAAATAAATGAAATATGAAAAATATAGAATTAGAATATGTGAAAAATATAGAATATTAAAAAAATATTTTCGCCATGTGTTGACAATGAAATAAAGCAAATTTTAAATTATAGTTAACAACGTTATAAGTAATTTGCAAGATATATTACATTTATATGAAAAAATGATGTACAACAACATGTCTATTATTTATTTATTGCAATTATACAGCAATCAAGCGATTTTCCAGCAATTCCAAATCAATTTAATATGTTAATAAAAGATTTAAATATTTGTATTAAAATATTATTTAAAAATACTAGTTGTGAAATATTATAAGTGAAATTAGTTTTTATGATAAATAATTTGCCGTCCTTAAAAAGATTAAAAACAAATTTAAAAATAAATATTAAATAACGCCAAAATAAATAGCAACAAATTTATTAAATAAAACGAAGCGAGATATATTTATACTTCAGTAATGGATATACGTTTGCAACAATTTGGACCATCATTAGAATAATTATAAGTAGTAAAATTTATTAATTAATTTTTAAATTAATAAAAAAATTTAGTTTAATAACGCTAAAATAAATTGCAATAAATTTTTATAAAGAAAAATATATATAACAACTATTTAATTGATATAGAATATTTGCTATGAAAAAGTTTTCTAGGTGTTGTCACTGAACAGGGTGACAAGGTATAAGACATTAAGGAGTAAGACAATTTGATATCTCTTTTTTAAAAATATTTTTTTATTCTATTGATCAAACACAAGTTATAAAATATTTTTAGTAAAATTTTTTCCAATATTTAATGCTTAAAAACGTAAAATTATTTTAAAATAATCTTTTCAATTAACATAAAATTTATAGTAATATATATATAAATTGAATCAGTATATATTTTAAATCAAACTTGTATAAAGTTTTTGTAACGAACCAATTCAATTACATTTAATTTTACGGAAGATATGATTATATAAAAAATATATTAATATAAATAATTATTATATCTATATTTTAATAAATTTCTTATTAAAAAATATATAAATTAGCATAAAATATATTCGAATAGACATTAATTATAAAGATGGGCACGACTGAATTCATGCTTCTAGCTCTGAGATATTCTCGATTATATTTGGGATAAAATTTTATACAATTGTTAAATGGATTCAATATTAATAAAAGAAATATTGAAAAATATTGTCAATTCACAAAAAAACAACACTACAATTCTGATGCTTAATAATTATTAAAAATTATAGTTAACATAAATTTCTTTGATATTCATATGAATAATGTTTAAGCTTTAAAATAAAAAAATATTCTATTTAAATTAGATTATAATATTATTGTTTTATTTAAAAATAAAAATCTCATAATTCGTGGGATGAATGTATGTTTAAAACTGAGAATTTTAAAAATAACTAAATTTTAGTGAAGAGAGTGGCAGAAGATGTCTTGTTAAATTTCATCCTGACAAGGCGGGGGCTGGCGGATTAGAGGCTTGTCAACTAGACAACTTTATTGTTTAACCATTAAAACCCAAGTTTAGTCCAGACATGAAAATAAAAACGTGAAAAAATGAAGAAACTTTTCCTGAAAATAATAAAGGAGGCTCATAGATAAGTGCTAATATAGCAGACAACAAATTTAAGCAAGTTGAAATAATGATAGAAATATGTATAAAATGATGATAGAAATATGTATTTTCTGGTTGAGGTTCGGGTTTCTTTTAATAAATTTAAAAAATTTAAATTAAATTTCGTTTTGTATTTTCGTTTTAAACAAAATTACTATATCAATGACGCTAAGGAAAAATATATTTATTAATAAGTCAAGTTAATGAATAAGAAAAAGGTTAAATAACGAATGTTAAATTACAAAATAAAGATGTACATATAATATTAAATCACAAAATATTTTATAGATTACGAGAATGAACTAATTATAGAAATTGAACTAAAAGATATGATAGGTGACTAATTTTAAAATTTATGCATCACACGATATGAGATATGCTCAAATATAATTAGGATAAAATTTTATACAATTGTTAAATGAATTAATTAACTATAACATAAAAAATTTGTAAAATATTGTAAATTTAAGAAAAAAGAACAATACAATTTAGTGCTGTTTACTAATTTTTGAAAATTATAGTTAACATAAATTGTTTTAAATTTTAAGCTTTATGCAGACCACTTAATAAAAACAACCAAGCAATGTCTTAATTAAAAATTGAACAAAATTTTTATAGAGAAAATATTTATAAGTTGACTAATTTAAGGCATATTTCTGTAGTTAAATTTCAAAATTTTATAAACATCCAGTTAATTCATATTAAAGTTGTTTTTATTCAGTTTTTCTAATAAAAGTTTGGTTGTAAGGGATTAATTTTGATTAAATAAATTCTTAAAGCTAACGTATTATAAACCCTAATACGTATTAATAGAAAATATATTTATTTAAATAAATCAAACAATTTCTCAAGTGTAATCAATCTGGAACACATTTCAACTTTATCCAATAATTAATAGAAATTTGAAAAATAAAAGATGTGATATAAAAATAATGTGATATAAAAATAAATAAGTATTAGCATTTTGTTTCAATCTAATCCCTACAAATCATTTAAATTAAAAACTATCACAAATAAAACAATGTAGCTCAACTTAATGAAAATGACATTGTTTAACACAACAAAAACTTGTTGCACTTTATTTTGTGAGTGTTCTTTAATTGTTTGTACTTATTTTGGTCTAGGCCTATTTTTGGATTTTTTTACTACAATTGTTGAAAGTAAATATTAAAAAAATATTAAATAATGTTTAACTAAATTAAAATAATTAAAAAAAAATTATATATATCAGATTCAACAATAATAATAATAATAAAGTAAAATTTAAAAAATATACATACCTATATATAATTTGAGAAGTTAATTTAAAATATAAATAAAATAAATAAAATATATAACCTTAATTCAATAAAATAGTTTAAAAATATATTTAAAAAAAGAATTATTATAAATGGATAAATATACGGATATAAGTGTCGTTGATAAGAAGTTATTTGAAGGGCGAGTTTTGAGTGGAGCTGCCAAGCTAACATATTTAGAGAAAATCCATTAGGACGCCATCTATCACTAATAATGTGTTGTAGAAAATTATTAAGTAAATTCTTTTACATTAGAGTAATAAAACATTAGAGTAATAAAAATTATAAAATAAAAAACCCTAAAAATAATATTCATATCTGGGAAATGAAATGACGACGCACTATATAAATTAAGATAAAATAAATAAAATTACTTTTAATGATCAAAAACCTTTAATTTTACTTCGTTTAATTTTACAATTTTAATTTTACAACGGCCTTGTAAAGCGGCCTTTGAGCCGCGATATTCTCCTTTTTGTCAACGACAAGGATGTTTTCTCTCCCTTTTTAACATTAGTGTAATATTTTATATATTTTTTAGAAGCCAAGCGCTCGAAGGGATGAGAAGAGAGAATAAAAGAACCAACGAACACATTTACACATTCGTTCTTCCTTCTTCATTCAACAATAAAATAAATTATTTATTTAGTTAAATAGATTTTTGTATTTGAGTATATGTTTTTATATTTAAATACCGTATTGTCTCTAATAGAAGCCCATCTCCAATAGAAGCCCATGCCCTATTAGAAGCCCACTCAATAGGGGGTATTGAACAATAAAGGCCCATGCCCCAATAGAAGCCCATGCGCTAATAGAAGCCCATCTGATTTTTTACTATCTATTTTTCTATTACTCGTGTTATAGTCGACTAAAGGTATTGATAACAAAATTCCAGACTCCAAAAATGAGTATAGAAGGATTTGATGGAATATCGGGAGATTTGGATGAGTTAAGTACAATTTAAGGTGAATTAAGAGAATTTGGAGAAAGATAGATGCAGGTTTAAGAAGGTATATAAGGAATAGTGGTATAGAGACTATTGTATGAATGAGTGGGATATCGTTGGCTATCAACGAATTAATAAGATTATTCAGAGATTGAATATTGAGAGATTTGGTCGAATCCTCAAGGATTCAACTCCTTCCGTGCATATACCTCGGTCCACCCAAAAAGTTCAATATCGAGAGATCCCTCGATCGATAGAGGTATCAATAATCCTTCCATATTTTTCCATTGAAATGGGGAAGGGATTAAGAAATTTAGACGCTTAAGAAGGAGATTAAGTGTACTAGAAGAAAGAACATATTGGAAGATTAGAGTGGGATATTGTTAAAGATAAAAGGATCAATCGGGATATTGAAAGTTAAGGTGTAAAATTGATTTAAGAGCAAGGTGGATATAGAGGAATATTTTGGATTTAAAGTTTAAATCCAAAATATTCCTCTATATCCACCTTGCTCTTAAATCAATTTTAAAAAAATTTTAAACGGATATTTAAAATTAAGATGGATTTAATAAAGATGGATAGGTAGCTTAATCTGATTATTCAGGAGTTCATAATAGTGATTTGCGGGATTAGAAGGGATTTACTCATTACTAAGTTGAGGAAAAGGAGTTTTAGTGATATTTATATTGATTTTGATATTTAATTTTTACATTCTTTTCTGTTTTCTTCCTGCCAAGCAGTTAATTTCTGTTGCTTTTATTTTTGATCTTCTATAAAATTTCGTTATTGAAAAATAAAAGCCCATGCCCTAATAGAAGCCCATGCCCTATTAGAAGCCCAGTCAATGAGGGGTATTGAAAAATAGACGCCCAGGGCTTGTATTAGAGATAATACGGTAGATTAGAAAATATCATTACCTAAATTCTATAAAATATATCATAAGTAGCTATAAAATATACAAAATCTCCAGTTTGAATAAAACTTAACTAAAAATCACATAATTACTCAGAAAAAAATTCGATTGGCATATTTAACAATATATTTTATATTTAATTACTTATGATTATTCAAGCTTAAGTAGTATAAACTCGATACAGCAATAATTTTGAAAAAAACTAGAATAAACTCCCAAATATTTTATTAATATAACAGAAATATAAATTTATAGAATTTAGCTAGTTTATTTATATTTATTTATATTTATTTAGTATTGAACTAAGTTTGTTTTGGTTAAAATATTAGGCTAAATTGTTAAGACATTGAAGGAGCTTGTAGATGTGTGCTGAAACACTATATTTTTTAAGATTAATTAATTTAATTTTAAAATTAATTAAATTTTATGCACTATTTATATTTAAACTAAAAATTTAAAGAAGTATACTATTGAGAATAAACGATTACGAATTTAAAATTAAGTAAATAAAATAAAGCCTTTAAAGCAATGATTAATGTGAATATAAATAATCATAAAAAACAAAGACTACATAGGTATTTTAATATAACTTTAGAGCTCTAAAATAGACAAATATTTAAATTAAAGGAGGGAAAACTACATGTAAATTGCGTAAATACAAACTGAGTAGATTAGAGTAATGAAATAAAATATATAAAATAATTAAAACCCAAAAAATAATGTTATAACTGCAGTAATAAAATGGAGACGACTATATGCATAAATAAAATTGTAGGACTTAAAGGGTTATGTCCTTACCCTTTTTACTTAATTTCACAAACACACAAATAAACTCTTTTACTTTTCCTTTAATAAAATAACAACAGACAAAACATAAAAATGGGGAATGTGGGGTTTACAATATAAGGGGAGGAGAAATTAATATATGGGGTCAAAATAAGGGTAGAGAAACGAGAGGAAATATAACACTATTTCTTTTTCGGCATGACATCCCGCCCGCTTCAGATGACGGCGTCTTCGACGTCATTCCGTTAAGATTCGAGCTGTTACGGCTGATCCGAATAGGCTTGGGGTGGCGAGAGTTAGTCCAAAGATGTAATCTGAGATTGTATCTGAAATTCCTTCAAAAAAACCCAGGTCGCCGAGACCGGTTTTAACTTTCTTAATTCTGATGGGTACTCTTGCCAGATCGATGGAAGTCATTGCCATTAGGGATGTCTGGATAACTTGCTTTGTCTCCGGGACAAAATACAAGTCTATCTTTGGTCTTAAATTCTTCATAAGTCGTCGTTTCTCTTTCAACGAGTTTCTAAATTGTCTAGAGGCTCTGATCAGCGTGATCAGTTTTTTCAAGTCAAAGCGCCTCCGAACTCCTTGCAAAAATCGTCCCTTGATTTTTCGTTTTTTCCATCCAAATTTTTCTTGTTTCATTGCTTTTCTTTTCATTTTAGCATTGATTTTCTTCAGAACGGAAATTTTTAGAAGCTTCATCTTTGCATTAATTCTTTTCAAAATGGAATATTTCTCGGCAAAAGAATATTCCTCCAATTGTTTCATCCAATTTAACTTGAAATTTTTCTTAAAATTTCCTTTTTTCTTAATACATTTCTTCCTGATTTTCTTTTCTTTCACCAAAAATAATCTCTTTTTCTTCATTTTGGATAAATTCAAAACTTTCATAAACTTTAAATCAGAAGAAGTTTTACTGAACTCTTCGCTTTCCATAATATTTTCCTTTTCACTAAATTCCTTCAGTAACACTGATTCCATTTCAGAGTTCTCAAGATCTTCACTTCTAATTTCCAAAACATTTTTGTCAATGAACTCATAATCAAACTTCATTCGACTCAATTCAGATGCCTTCTCCTTTCTTTTCTCCTTAAAATTTTTCTCAATACTAGGGTCCAAAACTTTCTCAAAATTCTCAACATTTTTCTTCTCAATTTCCTTTCTTTTAATTTCCAAAGAATTTTCTTGCTTACAAAGATCACGATTAATTTTCATTCGGCCTAACTCATTGGCCTTTTCTTTCCTCATTTCCTCAAAATTTTTCTCAACCGGTTCAGCTTCCTTAGCAATTTGAACCATATTTTCACATATAATTTCTTCAATAGTTTCAGCCTTACTCTGATCTTTTTCAGACTCTTTAAATTTATTTTCAGCCCTTTCTTCAAATAAATTCATAGGAAGTTCAATATCAGCTTCCTTTTCTTGATCCAATGCCAAATTCTTTTTCTTTTTCATAATTTCCTTCATAATAGTCTTTTTGGGAAAATTAGTCGGGGTAGGATTTTTCAATTCATCAAGCAATTTAAATTCTTTCTTTTCTTCGAACAGATTTATAGGGAACTCTAAATCAGTCTCCTTATCAAGATTCAATGCTGAAGTCTTTTTTGTAATTCCTGTTTTGATTTTCTTTTTGCTGTTAAACTTAGTCGGGACATAGTTTTCCAATTTTTCAGCTTTCTCAAAAGGCTTAACCTCTTTCCTGTCTTCTGGTTCCTTTTTAGTTGGTCCTTCAAAGAATTCCAGAATTTCAGAAGGGTATGAGACTTTTTCGAAAGGAATGCTAATTCTGTTGGGTGATTTGGGCCTAACATTTTGACTATTAGCTTGAGGTAAAAGTTTTTCCTTCTCCTCACAATTCTTTTTCGAATGCTCAAATTTTGTGTCGGTTTTCTTTTTAATTGGATCGATAGGTTCTTCGACTTTGTACTCAGAGGGGATGAGTTGACAAAGGATGAACTACTTAATCGATTTATAATTGTAATGTTTTGACTTGATTGCCAGAATAAAGCAACTTTTGGCCTTTCCATACAACTTGGATTTTAGAGTAAAGATTTTCTTTTTCTCTGCCCAGTCGTATAAAGATGAATCGAATTTCTTGAAAAACTTTTGAATCTCAAAATTGTTTTCAGTCCCATCTAAATCAGGTATTGTGTCGAGCAGAAGCTTTTCGATGTTAGCTTGTGTCGTATCTTCAGAAATGAAATTAGCATTTTGACAATTTTGTTGAACTGCTTGTGATGAATTAAATTGGTTGGGGTACATCATTTGTTGGGAAAATGCAGTAGGGCATCCGAAGAAGAAATTTGGGACGCCATAATTTTGAATGTACATTTGCCCTAGTTGCTGATTATTCGTGGGAAAATTCATCATGGTAGGAGAATAGGCTGGGTAAAGTTGAGGAAGAAAATATTGATTTACATTTTGTTGAGATGAAGATTTCATTTTTTTTGTTGAGCCAAACCTAATTCAAATTTTATCCACCGGGGCTAAAATTTGATACGAAGAGAATTCAATCCACCCGCCGAGGGAAAATTGAATAAGATTTTTTTTAGAAAAAATCTCAAAAAAAAGTTGTCAACCGAAAACTATTCCACCGGGGAATAACTTTTCAAAAAAGATAAATATTTGTTGTTGTTGTTGCAAAAAATTAAATTCCTGGTCCACCGGGGGCCAGCGAAGATCAATAATAAAACAAATTCAAACAAATAAACAAAATAAAATCAATCTTTGGACTACTCTCTAGAACAGGAGCGCCATGTAGGACTTAAAGGGGTTTTGTCCTTACCCTTTTTACTTAATTTCACAAACACACAAATAAACTTTTTTACTTTTCCTTTAATAAAATAACAACAGACAAAACATAAAAATTGGGAATGTGGGGTTTACAATATAAGGGGAGGAGAAATTAATATATGGGGTCAAAATAAGGGTAGAGAAACGAGAGGAAATATAACACTATTTCTTTTTCGGCATGACAAAATGAATATAAAAATTGATTAATTTTTTAAAATTATTATTATCTATCCAGCCTTTAATCATACTTCAATTGCAAAAAAATACCTTTGGACATTTTAAATTTTTCTTTTGTCTTTATCATAAATTAAAAAAAGGTTTGCTCATCCATTACACATTATTTCAAAAAATAATAAATTATTAATATGTATATATTTAGTCAAAAGATAAAATCAGGCAAGAATAATGTAAAAAAATAACGTGAAAAGCTTTTCCACAATTAAACTATAAACTTTTCAATATCCACTTTACATTGAAAGCATTCTCACCAAATGTAAAAAAATAATTTTTTTCACATTATTTACAAATTATTTTTATTAAATGAAGAATTATGTTTCCTTTCTATTTTTTAATTTATTAAAAAAATATTTTTTTATATACTCTTTGTGTATTATTTTTTCGCTTTAAGACCGTCCTGTAAATCCATATGAAATAATCGAACAAGACATGGCATTGATATTTATAAATAGAATAATTATTTTATTAATTATATAAAATACTATAACGATGAATTAAAATACATACTATTTATAATGGATAATTGTAAAAATGCAAAAAAGATGAAAATAAAATTTAAATAAGTTATTTTATGAAATAAACCGGAAATTACTGATAGTGTTGCGCAGCTTTCATAAAGAAATAAATATTTTGTGCCTAGCACATTTGTTTTGGTTGTGTTTAAACTAGGGGGAACAAATAATAAATTAAAATATACACAAATGTTGAAATAATGAAATATAATAATGCTTGTTTTAAATGAAATTAATTAATATAAAATAAATTGATCCATCATTAAATAAATTTTTTAAGTCACTATATATTTTAAAGTAACTAAATTTTTTTAAGTAAAAATAATTTAAAGGTACAAAGTACCAATGTTTGGACTTTTAATGGAAACAAAGACATTAAATAGGATTAATTACTTTGTTATTTTCTTGTGGAAGGAAAAATTATTGAAAACAATTCTTATAAAATTAGTAGACGATAGAAAAATATTTATATAAATTTATTATTTTAATTGAATTAATATACAGGGTGCGGCAAATTGGCGGCCGCTTTTCTTTTTGCTATAACTTTTTAAATTTTTAATGAAAATCATTAATTCTTTTTTTACTGGATTCCCAGCACTCTAAGAATTTTTTTGGTACTAAAAATGAGAAATTTGGTTCACAGATGGTAAAGATAAGCCGGTCCAAACATTTAAAAGCATCAAAAAACATTTTTTCTAGCCAAATTTTAATTGATCATAACTTCGTCAAAAATGATTCAATCCCGATGATTTTAGTACCAATCGACTCGTAATGTTCAGGCGCATCGAAATAGCTTATAATTTCATTTTTGAAAATTTTATCCAAAAATTTTGTATTTGCTAAAATTATTTTAATAAATCATTCATTAAGCCATATCTCGGTTCATTTACGTGATAGACACCTGATTTTGGTGTCATTCGAATCATATTGGAGAGCTGATTCGAATGATATATAAATTTCTCATATCAAATTAATAGCCTTGAATCCAGGCGAGCTTTTATCCAAAAAATTCAACTTAAACTTTGAGAGATGATTAATCAGACTAAATTATAAAATTTAAAGGCGATTTTGCTATCAGAAAAATTCTTAGAGTATCAGGAATCCAGGAAAAAAAGAATTATCGGTTTTCATTAAGAATGAAGGAAGTTATAGCCAAAAGAAAAGCGGCCGCTAATTTGCCGCACCCTGTATTATTAAATACTGGCACAATTCTTGTATATTTATTAAAATTGATGTATTAAATCTGATAAAAATTTCGAATACCAACATTTACCACATAAATTTTTTGGTTTCACATTTTTTGTAAAAGGTTTAATTACACAAGGTATTAATTATACAAGGTAATCAATAATATTCTTTTTATTTTTAAAATTATTGAAAACCGAGAAGTAGTGTTTCAAAACGATAAACTACAATGGAATTAAATAAAAATTAAATTTTGTTAGAATTATTTTTAGTTAAGTAAACAAAAATAAAAATATTTTCCTAAATAAAAATATTTTGTATTAAAGTTAAACAATGTCAATCTTTTTTAGGATTATGAAAGCATAAAAAAATTTGTTTAAATTTCAACAAAAATAAATTACACATATTTAAAAATACTTTATTTTATAGCAACGAAAAATAATTATTTAAATCATATTTAAAAATATATTTTATTTTATAGTTATATTCTTCAGGTTTCAGCATTCACGCCAAACACTCAATCAGAAATTTCTGGCGTATATAATCACCTTAAAATGTTATCATTGTAGGTTTAAAAATATCTTATTAAAATTTTAGAAAGTAATTTATAAAGATATGATTTTAATAAAAATTGTCTCGCCATTTCAAAATATATGTAAACTCGCTGTTTTGCCTGTTCATATTAGGGTAAGACTCTTTTCCGGGCCTTATTTTATTTTTCAATTGCTTTTTTTTTTATCATGTGCATATTCATAGTGAAATATAAACAATTTTGAAATAAATATTTTTGAAACTATAAATCTATTTGGTACTTAAATCACAAAATAGTTAAAATAAAATTTAAAGTTGCTACAACGACACAATATTAAATAAAATTAAATATTACAAACGTGTTGAAAAAATTTATAAAAATTAAACGTTTTTAAAATTATTCTTTTGTCCACGGCATTATTTAGTCTCACTAGTCATCATAAATATATTTATTCTATTCATTATCCTTTAAATTTTTAGTTGCTTTCGTCCGTGTCCTATATTGTTTATGATAACATGTATTACACAAATCATTTTCAGTAATTGAATCACGGTACCATTGTGACGTTTGTTTTATACCGCAATTACAGCAACTTCGATATTGTGTATATCGCTAAAATATTTATATGGAAAGGATTGGAACTTAAATATTTAAATTATAATTATAAATACTTTACGAAAATAAATTTTCGAATATCTTTAGGTATAGTCCATTACCTCATGATACTATTTATTAGAGACAGGATCGATACGATATATCGATAAAAAATATCAATATATCAATGTCTACTATAAAGTATTTGCATTAGGTAATGCATTCAACTAGCTAATTTCTTTCTGTATAAAAGGATAAATACTTTTCTTTCTACTTTTCTATAAGTAAATTTATATAACAGAATTTACAAAATAATCTTAACTCAATAACAATTTTTAGATAATTATTGATCCCCTTACTGAACATAATTCAGAAATCTTTATACTTTATTCTATTTCTTTTTGTAAAGTTCTTATTAAGTTTTTTTATTTAAAAATCTAATGAACCTGGTTAGCTCTAAACCACTTTTCTTTTGGTCTAAATTTTCCATAATTATATTGTTTATATGATTTGCATACATGGCATAAATAATAATCTTGCATGTAAATATACCAGCTTTTATCTTGTGTATTTCTACAATTGAAACATTTTCGTTTATTTTGTTCATTATTTTCACCTAAATTTTTTAATGAGTCTTTTTTAATTGACAATGAAATAAATAATGACAGAATAAACTATAATAAAATTATAATTACTTATTTCAATGCCGATGTATATACTTCTACTTTTTAATTCTTTCGGATATTCAAATTTTTGTTTTTTTAATAATTCAATTTTATATCCAATTAAATTAATTTCATTCCAATAACTTGACAAAAGTTTGTTATTATAAAATTCTATATTTTCTTTTAATAATTCTTTTTTATTTATTTTTGTATTTTCTAAACTCTCATCTAATATAGAAGTTTCATAATATTTATTACTTATATTTTTGATAAAAGTATTATTTAGGCGAATCTTAAACATATAAAATTTGTGTGTTATTGACGGATTAAATTTCGAATAATCAAATATTAAATACCTGTTTTCCGAAGTTTTTCAAAAATTTATTAACAATTTCATTATTAGCAATTTCAATCAAAATTCTCATTTTTAATTGAGAGCTAAATTTAGACCCATGATTTAGTTTAACAATAAATACTTTATTATTAGGATTTACTTTAATTTTACAAAACGATTCAGTATTCTTGTAGTGATAATCAACTATTCTACTTTTTTGTTTTACATTCATTATCAATACAAAACGTTCCTTTATTTCAATATTTTTTAAATAAATAAATTCTCTTTTTTCTTCCCAATCTTCTTTTATTTTTAATCCAACCTCAACCATTTTACCCTCGATTTGGATTTTCAACAAAACAACCAAATATGAGAGAAAAATAATAATAAATTTATTCATCTTAAATATAAATATTAAAAATATTTTATAAAATACAAATAAAAGCTTAACATATTTAACATAACTGATAGTAATTATCTTTTTATAACAAGAGAAGAGTCATTTGACGAGATCAAAACGAAACAATTTTTGAATAGAATTCTAATAAAACGTCAAAAGCTAGTAAATATTCTAATAATTTAAATAAACATGTTTAAAATCTATGAAAATATTATAATAATTTAATTTTTTGAGACAATATAAATAAATAGTCTCATTTTGACATTTTCATCATATGCTAAGTTAATAAGAGCTGTTCGAAATTTCGATTTTTGACATTGGCAATCAAGATTTCGACCAAAGTATTTCGAAAAAAGTCTTAAAGACAAAAGAGGGTACAAATCTGACCAAACTACAAAATATTATTTACTAATTATATTAACTAAAGTGCAAATTTAAAATTAGTCGGTGAGAAAATAAATATAAAATAACGTAAATACATTTCATAATTTACCGCTTATTTTTAATTAATTTATTTAGCCATATAGTGCATTTTTAAAATTTGCACTTTTTGTTTGTTTTTTATTTGTTTATATTTTTACATACCATATGACTTTCAAACTGTATGAAAATATTTGGTTGATTCAGAATATGGTAAATACCGTAAAATATGTCCGAAGTACGGTTCGGGCTTAGCTTTATTGAATAGAAGAAAAAATAGGAAAAACTAGAGGTAAAATTCTAAATAAAATAGCCAATTTTAAAAGGCTATTTCATTTAGTATTTTAAATAAATTTTAAACAAGTCTACCAGGGTCGGTCACAACAGTGATAATAGATTCTAAAAATGGTAAATTACATAGATAATAATTAGTGAATTGGAATATAAATCGGAAGAGAACATCTCGATTTAATTATTTATGTTCAACCATTTGTTAAATATTGTGAAAAGTATAAGGGATTACCGTATATACTCTATTGACTACCCTGGATAATTATTGATCCGACCTCTCTCTTGGGAGAGCAATTGATAGAGGTGGGGTTCTACCGCCGGTTTTCCGTCAAAATTTTGATTTTCAGATCTCAATGTGGAACTTCGTTTCTTTTGCATTTACTATAGATATCAATAGTTATGTCTCATGATTAAATAGTCTCATGATTAAATAAATTATTATAATAAATACCCCGGATTTTAAATCGGGTTATTCTAATTGTTACAATATTCATCGCTTTATAAAATTTTTAGTCGAATTCTATTTAAAAATTGTATAAATTTCTAACTTTTGTTTATGAATTTTAGTGTTTTAAAAATTGCACTTTTTATCAAATACCGCGGTTTTCATTAAAATAAGACTTTATAAAGTTCATTTCATAATTATAAGAATAAGTGAAATTAGTTTTTATGATGAAATAAATTGCCCGTCCTGTGTACATGAAAATTATTTTTATAATGTGACATCCAACAATTGGAAAGAAGTAACCTCATTTGGACAAAGCAAATTAATGATTCACTCAGACAATCTTGTATTAAATTTTATAAATAATTCTAATACTAAAATTATTATATCTAATTTTACAAATTTTTATATAATAATAATTATCTTTAGGAACAACACTAAACACTAATTGGGAAAAACTATAAATTATTAAAACAAATTGTAAAAATAACTATTAAATAACGCCAAAATAAAATAGCAACAAATTTATTAAATAAAACAAAGCGAGATATGGACTTCAGTAATGAATATACCTTTCTGAACAATTTGGACCATCATTAGAATAATTATAATTAATTAAATTTATTAGTTAATTTTTAAATTATTAAAAAAAAGGGCTATTTCCTGAGGGCTGGCGGAAATAGGCTTGTCAAATAGATATCTTTATTGTTTCACCATTAAACACCAAGTTTCCTGAAAAAATTATTATATCAATGACTCGATGCAAAAAATAATACATATTAATATGTCAGAGTTAATGAATGAGAGAAGGAAGAAAATAGTCTTGATAATCTCCTTTAATAATTTGACTCAATGCACAATAATCAAACAAGAGCGATCTATTGCAGAGTTGCGTCGTAATTAAAAATTTTTTTTCGTAATCGTAATTCGTAATTCGTAATTTTAAAAAAATTTTCGTAATCGTAATTCGTAATTCGTAATTTTAAAAAAATTTTCGTAATCGTAATTCGTAATTTAAAAAATTTTTTCGTAATCGTAATTCGTAATTCGTAACTGAAAAAATGCCGTAATTCGTAATCGTAATTCGTAATCTTTCAAAAATATTTAAATTAATTTTAAAAATCAAATATCTATTAATAATTGCTGCTTCTTCCATTAATCTCTCCAAGTCCTCTTATTTCTCTGATATTATTCAAATCCCAATTAATTCCCTGATATCCCTCTTAATCCTAATAATCCTCCGATATCTCTTCAGTCAATCATGCGAAATCATGGTCCCAGATTAAGTTTGATATCATGTCAAATCACTCTCACTTAATCTGAGCCAAAACTCTTATATTTTCAGCGCCGCAGGCGAAAATTTTTAGAAAATTCATGACTAAATTAAAAATTTTAAAGTTTTTCAATTTTAAGATATAAAAAAAAATAAATTTACAAATTTAAATCAAAATCAAAATTTAAAAACATTTATTTTTGAAAAAAAAAGTTGCTAAAACTTTATTTCACAATCATGGATTCGAACCTAGCCCCACAAAATATCACATGGAGTGAAGCCTTACTCCTAAACCACTCAACCATCGATAAACAAGAGGGAAGATGAGAGAAAATATAGATATTTCTTTCCCTTTTCCTTCAAAAAATTATAGTTAAAGTACGAGAGGGTACATATTAATATATATATACTTTTTGCTTCGAGTCATTGATATGTATAATAATTTTGTTTAAAATTAAATTTAAATTTCTTTTTAACTTTATTTATATTTAATATATTTTAAAATTTAGTCGTGTACTATAAATTATTCCCAACTTTAAAATTTTGATTCAATCTTAAACATTAATTCTTAATTTCCCTAGATTAACATTAAATTTTAATTTTTCTAAACATTAAGTTTCAATTAAAAAAATTTTTTTAGTGTTATCTAAGTAATTTGATCAATAAGTAGTAAAATAAGGATTTTAAGTAAAAAGGTCTTTTTGTTCATTTTTAGTTGGATTTTTCTTTTATTTAGTGACAAGAAGGTTGTATAATACTAAAATATAAAAATATTATTTTAATTCTTTTTTATAAACTAAATTATTTTTTAATATATTCAAATTTTTAAATATTCAAAAAATTTTTAATATATTCAAATATATTTTTTTTAATTTGTGTAAAATGAAGATATATTTTTTAAAAAAGATAAGTGTGTTTAAAAAAATAGCCTGATGAATTTTCATAGTCTTCTTTCGAGACTCTGATGAGCTCTTGACTGTGTTCCGTGAATGGGTCGTTTAATAAGTTAGTCCAATAGATCAGGGTTGCGTCGTAATTACGAATTACGATTACGAATTACGAATTACGGCGTTTTTTCAGTTACGAATTACGAATTACGATTACGAAAAAATTTTTTAAATTACGAATTACGAATTACGATTACGAAAATATCGGGAAAAATTACGAATTACGAAAATAAAAATTATATTTCAAAACAGCCC
Source organism: Meloidogyne enterolobii (assembly GCA_963681835.1). NCBI lineage: Eukaryota > Metazoa > Nematoda > Chromadorea > Rhabditida > Meloidogynidae > Meloidogyne > Meloidogyne enterolobii. The sequence goes on from CAVMJV010000007.1 coordinate 1,391,969, forward strand.
TCTCGTACTTTAACTATAATTTTTTGAAGGAAAAGGGAAAGAAATATCTATATTTTCTCTCATCTTCCCTCTTGTTTATCGATGGTTGAGTGGTTTAGGAGTAAGGCTTCACTCCATGTGATATTTTGTGGGGCTAGGTTCGAATCCATGATTGTGAAATAAAGTTTTAGCAACTTTTTTTTCAAAAATAAATGTTTTTAAATTTTGATTTTGATTTAAATTTGTAAATTTATTTTTTTTTATATCTTAAAATTGAAAAACTTTAAAATTTTTAATTTAGTCATGAATTTTCTAAAAATTTTCGCCTGCGGCGCTGAAAATATAAGAGTTTTGGCTCAGATTAAGTGAGAGTGATTTGACATGATATCAAACTTAATCTGGGACCATGATTTCGCATGATTGACTGAAGAGATATCGGAGGATTATTAGGATTAAGAGGGATATCAGGGAATTAATTGGGATTTGAATAATATCAGAGAAATAAGAGGACTTGGAGAGATTAATGGAAGAAGCAGCAATTATTAATAGATATTTGATTTTTAAAATTAATTTAAATATTTTTGAAAGATTACGAATTACGATTACGAATTACGGCATTTTTTCAGTTACGAATTACGAATTACGATTACGAAAAAATTTTTTAAATTACGAATTACGATTACGAAAATTTTTTTAAAATTACGAATTACGAATTACGATTACGAAAATTTTTTTAAAATTACGAATTACGAATTACGATTACGAAAAAAAATTTTTAATTACGACGCAACTCTGCAATAGATCGCTCTTGTTTGATTATTGTGCATTGAGTCAAATTATTAAAGGAGATTATCAAGACTATTTTCTTCCTTCTCTCATTCATTAACTCTGACATATTAATATGTATTATTTTTTGCATCGAGTCATTGATATAATAATTTTTTCAGGAAACTTGGTGTTTAATGGTGAAACAATAAAGATATCTATTTGACAAGCCTATTTCCGCCAGCCCTCAGGAAATAGCCCTTTTTTTTAATAATTTAAAAATTAACTAATAAATTTAATTAATTATAATTATTCTAATGATGGTCCAAATTGTTCAGAAAGGTATATTCATTACTGAAGTCCATATCTCGCTTTGTTTTATTTAATAAATTTGTTGCTATTTTATTTTGGCGTTATTTAATAGTTATTTTTACAATTTGTTTTAATAATTTATAGTTTTTCCCAATTAGTGTTTAGTGTTGTTCCTAAAGATAATTATTATTATATAAAAATTTGTAAAATTAGATATAATAATTTTAGTATTAGAATTATTTATAAAATTTAATACAAGATTGTCTGAGTGAATCATTAATTTGCTTTGTCCAAATGAGGTTACTTCTTTCCAATTGTTGGATGTCACATTATAAAAATAATTTTCATGTACACAGGACGGGCAATTTATTTCATCATAAAAACTAATTTCACTTATTCTTATAATTATGAAATGAACTTTATAAAGTCTTATTTTAATGAAAACCGCGGTATTTGATAAAAAGTGCAATTTTTAAAACACTAAAATTCATAAACAAAAGTTAGAAATTTATACAATTTTTAAATAGAATTCGACTAAAAATTTTATAAAGCGATGAATATTGTAACAATTAGAATAACCCGATTTAAAATCCGGGGTATTTATTATAATAATTTATTTAATCATGAGACTATTTAATCATGAGACATAACTATTGATATCTATAGTAAATGCAAAAGAAACGAAGTTCCACATTGAGATCTGAAAATCAAAATTTTGACGGAAAACCGGCGGTAGAACCCCACCTCTATCAATTGCTCTCCCAAGAGAGAGGTCGGATCAATAATTATCCAGGGTAGTCAATAGAGTATATACGGTAATCCCTTATACTTTTCACAATATTTAACAAATGGTTGAACATAAATAATTAAATCGAGATGTTCTCTTCCGATTTATATTCCAATTCACTAATTATTATCTATGTAATTTACCATTTTTAGAATCTATTATCACTGTTGTGACCGACCCTGGTAGACTTGTTTAAAATTTATTTAAAATACTAAATGAAATAGCCTTTTAAAATTGGCTATTTTATTTAGAATTTTACCTCTAGTTTTTCCTATTTTTTCTTCTATTCAATAAAGCTAAGCCCGAACCGTACTTCGGACATATTTTACGGTATTTACCATATTCTGAATCAACCAAATATTTTCATACAGTTTGAAAGTCATATGGTATGTAAAAATATAAACAAATAAAAAACAAACAAAAAGTGCAAATTTTAAAAATGCACTATATGGCTAAATAAATTAATTAAAAATAAGCGGTAAATTATGAAATGTATTTACGTTATTTTATATTTATTTTCTCACCGACTAATTTTAAATTTGCACTTTAGTTAATATAATTAGTAAATAATATTTTGTAGTTTGGTCAGATTTGTACCCTCTTTTGTCTTTAAGACTTTTTTCGAAATACTTGGGTCGAAATCTTGATTGCCAATGTCAAAAATCGAAATTTCGAACAGCTCTTATTAACTTAGCATATGATGAAAATGTCAAAATGAGACTATTTATTTATATTGTCTCAAAAAATTAAATTATTATAATATTTTCATAGATTTTAAACATGTTTATTTAAATTATTAGAATATTTACTAGCTTTTGACGTTTTATTAGAATTCTATTCAAAAATTGTTTCGTTTTGATCTCGTCAAATGACTCTTCTCTTGTTATAAAAAGATAATTACTATCAGTTATGTTAAATATGTTAAGCTTTTATCATCATCTTAAATATAAATATTCTTAAATATAAATATTAAAAATATTTTATAAAATACAAATAAAAGCTTGTTAAATATGTTAAGCTTTTATCATCATCTTAAATATAAATATTCTTAAATATAAATATTAAAAATATTTTATAAAATACAAATAAAAGCTTAACATATTTAACATAACTGATAGTAATTATCTTTTTATAACAAGAGAAGAGTCATTTGACGAGATCAAAACGAAACAATTTTTGAATAGAATTCTAATAAAACGTCAAAAGCTAGTAAATATTCTAATAATTTAAATAAACATGTTTAAAATCTATGAAAATATTATAATAATTTAATTTTTTGAGACAATATAAATAAATAGTCTCATTTTGACATTTTCATCATATGCTAAGTTAATAAGAGCTGTTCGAAATTTCGATTTTTGACATTGGCAATCAAGATTTCGACCCAAGTATTTCGAAAAAAGTCTTAAAGACAAAAGAGGGTACAAATCTGACCAAACTACAAAATATTATTTACTAATTATATTAACTAAAGTGCAAATTTAAAATTAGTCGGTGAGAAAATAAATATAAAATAACGTAAATACATTTCAAAGTAAACTAACCTTTTATGGATTAAGAAGTAAAATTGTCCAACAGTAAGCTCTGAAGGAACCAGGTACTTTTTCTTATCCAAATCACGTAAGCGAGATTTCGGCGACTCGATTTTAAAATGTTTTTTGAAAAAATTTAATTAAACCTTCTCAACAATAACAGGAACCCGATTGGTAAATTTACGTTTAATCTTCTCGACCACAGCACGGCGCTTCTCAAACTTATTTTCCTTCCAGTTCATACTTTTAAACATAATTTTAAATAAAATTAATAAAATTGTAAGAGCGATCATCTATAAATAAAAAATGTTTAAAAATATTGGATAAAACTGAAAAATTGGGAAAAAATAACTGCTGTAAAAAAGTAATCAATAGAAGAGAAAATGGACAAGAAAGAATCAATAAATGACCATTTACTCTTGGTTTTTAGCGTTGAGTCTCATCGATTGAGTCCACACTGTTTTTTAAACATTTTAGCCAATGTACATTTGAGTCTTATCATTTTTTACTCGCCAAAAGAAAATTAGCAATTTGTACTTATTAGTTAAAGCGGAGGGGGAGGGGTCGACAAATTAGTTCTTAAAAAATTCCCCTTCCTCCTACCACACACTCGTTCAATATGAAGGCTTTGTGTGAATGGAGAAAATGTTAAAAATATTTATTAGTATATACATAATTTATACATAATTTAAATATACATAATTTACTTATTAGTTAAAGCATTTATAACACAATATATATAATTTAAATATTTAAGATAAATTTAAATATATGTAAAGCTAGCAACGGACTCAGAAAAGAGTATTTGCAGCAGGTCAATGAGACAAATATAAATTGAAATATAACATATTTATAGTAAATAATAAATAAATATTTAAATTATTAAGTATTAATTGAACAAATTATGTTATATAAATATTAGAAAAATTTATAAATTAATTATTAAATTTTATTGAAAAAATATGAGAAAGTAGAAAATACTTAAAAAATTACAAATTGATAAAAAAATACATTTATTACGTTAATTGTTCTAATACAAGCACATGCCAATCCGAGGCAAAATTGAACACCTTTTTAGTTTTATTTAAAAATAAAAATGAAGCTAGTAAAATCAAGTAAGTTATAAGAGAATGGTAGATTTAAATAATATTAACAATTGTGCAATTTTACACAGCTAATCAATTTTCAATTAAATAATTCGAAACAATTACTTAAAGAACATAGTTTACTTAAACTTTTAAGAGTATTCAAAGTAAAATTACACATATTTTTATAATTATTTTTGCATGATATGATAAAACTAAATTTGTTTCCTACAATGTAATATGAAAATTTAAGGATAATATAAATATTGAAAACATATAAATTAAAATATGTATAAAGCTAGCAACGAAAAATTGTCGCAGGACAAAGATTCAAATATGAATAAATTAAAATAATACAAATTGTATATTAATTATTAAATAATGTTATATAATAAATATATTCGAAAAATTTATAAATTAATTCTAAATTTTCTGACAAAATAATGAGAAGAGTTAATTATTAAGCTAAAAAAATTAACTAGTGTTTATTATGTTTAGACAAAATACATAGGTATTTAATATTAAATATAAAAATTTTGCCTCAATAATATAAATGTTTAAAAAGCGATTAAAATTATAAAATTACAAATTAAAATAAAATTACAACGTTCAAAAAGAAGTAATATTAGTTATAACTACAATATATATTGTTATATGTGCAAGTAATATACATATGTTAAAAATAATAAATTCAACAAGATTTTAAGCCTTCTTTGGCCAATTATCCTTTTTTATAAAATAAATTAATAAAAATCTTTTGTTCATTTATATATTATATGATGAAAAGATAAAATTTTTAAATAAAATTACAATTTTCAAAAATTAAATTGGATTAAGAAAAATAAAAATATTTTAATATATAAAATTCTTCAAATAACAAAGAAAATATTTAAATTTTGAAAGAATCTAAATTATGTTGGAAGATTTTATTAAATAATGAATAAATTATATATAAAAATAATAAAAAATAATAATAAAAATTTATATAATATTAAATCACAAAATAATTTATAGATAACGAGAATGTGCTAATACTAGAAATTGACATTTACTTGATGAAAAAATCAATCTAATGTAGTTAAATAATTTGTTAGTTATTTTATCAATATTATATTAATTTATGTATTTTAAAAATTTAAAATAATTAAAGTTTAAAATAATTAAAAATAATTTCATAAATAAGGAAAAATAATGAATATAATGTGAATCGGTCATCTTCAGTGAACAATGTCGAAAATGATTAAGGGTAGGATACATAATATAATAAATAAAACAGTACCAAAATTATTTATATGTAAAATATAAAAATTTACATTAATATAAAATTAAGACAAAGAATAATTAAATAATTATTAAGACATCACTTATTTATAATGTCAGTATGTTGAACTAGCTACGAACAATATTATTGTTATCACAACAAGAAAATTAACCATAAATAATAATATGAAATACAAAAAAGAAACTTTATAAAAATATTAAAAATATAACTAAAAACTATAAATTCATAAAATAAATTAGTTGTTTGCATTAGTACATAGAGGTATTATCAAAATTTAAGTGAAACATATAAGTGGAAACTCGTTACACATATAAAGTGTTAAGAAAAATTGTTAACAATTTTAATTGTTAACTAAATTATTCAAATTGTTAACAATTTAACAAAGTATTAACAACATTTAAATAAAAAATTATAAATATAGTAATTTTGATATGGTTTAAAACCGAAAATGGAAAAGTCGATTATGTGTAAAATATTGACAAGAATTTATTAGTCAATTATAAATATGTATCTTGAAGAATGTTTTATTTAAAATTAATTCTATTTTATAGTTACAATTTTTGCTAAAAAATATGTTGAAAAAATAAAATATAAATCATGAAATTGGCGCAGGTTTATCACCCTTATAGTGGACATAGGATACTTGGAAGTAATGGATCTTCCATAGTATTATTACATCTAAAATATTTTTAAATCTTTAAAATTTATTAAAATAATTAAGCAATGCAACATTCAGTCACTACAAATAACGTATTAAATGAATAAATTTATTAGACGTGTTAACTTTCACTATTTTATAATAAAATTTTTAGTTATTATTTTCTCGTTATTCTAATAAAATAAATAAAATAATAAAGTTAACATAACGTTAATTTATTAACTAAATATCTTATAAATTTCTTACGATTAAGTGGTATTTATTGTATAGGTATGTACATATTTAATTAAAAAGTATATTTACCTTATTATTTATTTTATCTAAAAATTTAGGTTTATTATTTTTTGAATTTTATAAAAATTTAGAATAAAGAATTGAATGAAATTTCATTTTTAAGTTGAAGATTCATTGAACAAATTACTATGAAATAAATTAATGAAAAATTGTTACGAATTTTTAAAATTAGTTTATATACAAATTTTTATTAAAATGTGATTTATAAAAATAGTAGATGATATAAAATTTTAAATTAATTAAAATAATTTTTATAAAATTCGTAGAGAATAGAAAATCACATAAAATGGTTTAAACTTCTAATCTGGAATGTTGCAGCGCCGCTTATTTTATATACATTTTTAGTTTAATAATAATAAAGTAATTGCTATTTAATTTTATTATTTTTTATTTAATTTTAATAAAAAGGAAGGATAAATTAAATGGATTAAATGGATAAATTAAAAATAAACTTAAAATCAACAATACTATGCATATTTAAATCATATTTTTGTTAAATTTGTTATTTATTATTTAATTATAAAAATCTTTGCATTAATTATAAAAAGTTAATTAATTCGAAAGCAAAAAATATTAATATAAGAAGAGATTTAAATAAATCTTTAAGAAGAGATTTAAATGAAGGTATTAAAATTTAAATGTTCTAAAATATAATTTAAAGTCACTCTCTCTGATGAAGATTTTTGGAGGGCCATGGATGAGACCGAAGCTGAGAGAGCTTTAAATATGGAGCCCTCGTCAGATGAGTCTGATGAGGAGGCATTAATTAGTGTCTAGGCGCGATGTAAACTGGGAGTTAAATGGAACAATGGAAGAACGAAATAAATTTAAAATAAAAATCTTATTTGAGAAGAATATCATAATATTAGTTTAACTAAATTAATAAAATGAAATAACGACTAATAAAGTAATTAACAACAAATTGTTCAAATGATATGAAAAAATTAAATTGGAAATTGTGTTAAATTATATTGAATTTGCGTGTTTACGCTAAATTATTATTAGAGGAAAATGTCATCATTTTTTATAATATTCGTGAATAAATTATTTTAATGAAGGTACGAGTATAAGAAGAGATTTTAATGAATCTCTAAGAAGAGATTTAAATGAAGGTATTAAAATTTAAATTTTCTAAAATATAATTTAAAGTCACTCTCCCTGATGAAGATTTTTGGAGGGTCATGGATGAGGCCGAAGCTGAGAGAGCTTTAAATAGGGAGCCATCGTCAGATGTTCTGATGAGGAAACATTAATTAGTGTCTAGGCGACGTAATAATGAAAATCTTTTATAAAAAAAATTTTTTATAAATTAAAATTTAAAAGGGTTAAATTAAAATTAAAATTTAAATAACAAAATAAAACTATGGAAAACGATATAAAACATATGTATATTTTAAATATCATTGACATAAGTAAAATAAATTCGCCAAAATCTTTTACTACTTCGGTAGAAAAGAACGAACGACTGAAAAAATATTAAAAATTGAGTTTTGAAAAAATAAATTCTATACACACAATGAACAATGCTTTTAGCAAAATTAAAATAAGATAAAAATTAATTTAAATCTATATAAGTAATAAAATCATAATATCTTTACAATATAAATTAAAGTTAGGAATATGTTATACAAAATTAATAATTACTCCGACTTTAATAAGATTCATTTTAAACCAGATGGATCTTCATTTAGTCAAAATATCTCTCAAATTTCTCATTATATCAAATTAATACATATGTATAACCTACAAATCATTTAAAATTTACATTCAATAAATTATTTTTGCTAAAACTAAATTAGCTAGAATAAATCCGTGAAAATGAGCATGATAACATTATTTTTAAAAATATAAATTATTAATATTATCAAAACTTTTATATAAATAACTTATATAAATAACTGAACAATTAATAATCTAGTTAAAAAGCTTTTTATTTTAAAACTAAATTACATTTATTTCAATAAAAATTACCAAAAGAACATTTATTAATTATACAACAATTAAATTATTAAACATTATTTGAAACATAAATATCATTACAACTAAGAGAAATCCCTTGCTGTTAACAATATTATAAGAAGAATATCATGTATAAAATTTTTGATTGTTAAGCAGAGTTGTAATCGCTGCCGTTACTCATTAGGCGAGCAAATATCAGCAAGATATTCTGTACGCTATAGCTCATTCTTTGCAAACTCTAAAATTTCAATAAATCAAATTTTAGTCTTGCCCATTATTGGTCAACACATCCAACAGGCTAATGTAATCCAAAATTTAAAATTGTTTTATTTAAAACTAAATAAAGACAATATACTTGTAAAAAAAGACAAAGGATCCTAAATTATATTAAATAATTGCTAGTAACTAATAAAAGTTATCAGAATAAATTAATATAATGCATGCCATCATCTTGAGTCACTAACGGTGACCAATCCTTTATCATATTATCATATTCTAAATAACATTTTAATAAGAGACTAACACAATACGGCGTGGACCCTAAAATCCACCATCTAAGACGACGTGGATCCTATGAAATTAGAAATAAATACAAATAATAATCTAAACAAGGAAAAATAAATTGCTCTAAATTTATAATTAAAGACATCCCGACAGATCCAGAATTACATTTGTAATAATAATAGACAGCAAATTTAAATAAATATGCTTAAAGCTAATAAAATGTAAACATGTAAAAATAATAAATAAAAGATTCCATAGAAGAATTGATAAAAATTATTTTAACTAAATCAATATTAGAAACATTAAAAAAGAAATAAAGAACTATATATATGTGAATATAAATACAAATATTTATAATTTTTTTTAATATTAAAAATTATAAATTAATTAACTTAGACTGGACTTCAAAACAATGGGGTAATGTACTTTGAAGTATTGAATCGAAGTTAAATTTATGTAATAATGATGGTATGTATAAATATTATGAAATTATTTATAGATTAATATTAAAAAAGGGAAAAAATTACATTTTATATGAAAGCGTTATTGGACAACATTAAAAATTATTAATTAAAAAGATTTAGTTGGTTGTAAAGAGTAATATATTCTAAAAAATTAAAAATATTAAGAATAATAATCATTTAAATTTAAAATATTTAAAAAAACCAGAGAAAATTTATTCACCAAGTTTAAGTGGTAGATCGTTTGTTCAAGCTTGAGTTTAAATATATTTTATTATTAATAAAAGATAAATTTACAACAATTGGCAAAGAAATTTTGAGATTAATTTTAAAATAATAAATATATTGTTACAATTATTTTAAATTGAATAAACATCTCCAATTAAAATACGAAGACTACAACTTATTTTTCTCTGTACTTCGGCAGTTTTCGGATCTTCTACAAGTCTCAACACAACATGAACTTGTTGTGCACTTTATTTTGTGAGTGTTCTTCAATTGTTTGTACTTGTTTTGGTCTAGGCCTATTTTTGGATTTTTTTACTACAATTGTTGAAGGTAAATATTAAAAAAATATTAAATAAAGTTTAAATAAATTAAAATAATTTAAAAAAATTATATATATCAGATTCAACAATAATAATAATAAAGTAAAATTTAAAAAATTATACATACCTATATATAATTTGAGAAGTTAATTTAAAATATAAATAAAATAAATAAAATATATAGCCTTAATTCAATAAAATAGTTTAAAAAATATATTTAAAAAAAGAATTATTTTAAATGGATAAATATACGGATATAAGTGTCGTTGATCAGAAGTTATTTGAAGAGCGATCTTAAGTGGAGCTGCCAAGCTAACATATTTAGAGAAAATTCATTAGGACGCCATCTATCACTAATATTGTGTTGTAGAAAATTATTAAGTAAATTCTTTTAATTATTTAAGGTGCACAGAAATTGCAATTAAATAATATTAATTGAAAATATCAATTACTTGAGAAAAAACGTAATAGAAACATTAAAATTATATTGTATTTAATTTTATTCAATTATTTATAACTTTAATATGGATTTTAAAATAACTAAGAACTATGTTACGAAACGATCAAAGTCATAGTCTATATGATAGTACTGCTATATTTTCGCAGATTTTTACATGCAATAGACATGGGTTAATAATAAATTTTTATAAACAGAATTTTTATTAGAATTATATTTTGAGTGGAATTGAATGTTATTTATGAAATGAAGATTTATATTCGAAATTACGATGAAATGAATTAAATAAAAGAATTTTTCAAATTGATTATATTAAGATTTAATATGATTTATAAAAATAAAGTATGATATAAAAGTTTATAATACTTGAAAACAATTTTTATAAAATTTGTAGACAATAGACTAAAAACGAAATGGAAATTTAAATGCCAATTTTATTAATTACAATATTAATTACAATAATTATTAATTACAATAATTTATTAATTACAATTTTATTAGTTACAATATAAAGAAGAAAATTTAAAAATGTCCTATAAAAAGCATTAAGTTTTCAATTTATAAAATGTTAATTTTTTTAATTAAAAAGAAATTTTTCTATTTTAAAATTAAATTTTTGTAATTTTTTAAATTTTTTTTTTAATTTTTTAACTTTTTACGCCAATATATAATGTTTAAAAATATTAAAATAATTTGGTGTAAAATAAAATCAAAAATAGCAATTGCCGTCACAATTGTAGATCGAATTAAACCCATCGTAGATCGAATTAACGGGAATATCTATTTATATATAGTGTAAATACAAAATGAGTACATTAGTTTTATAAAATATTGAATTCTTCATTTCTGGTGCTCCCAGGCGGCAACCTTTACGTCAAATTTCTTCAAACAATTAAAATATGTAACATAAAATTATAAAAGAAATAAAACTCCAAAAATAATATTAATATCTGTAGCAATTAAATGCATACGCACTATACAAATAAAATAAATATAAAAATTGATTAATTAATTAAAATAAATCAAATATTTTGTTGATTAATTATTTTATATTAATACATCTTTTTAAAGATGTGTCTACATAAAAAAAGGCTTGGAAGTTTAAATTACTATTATTTTAGACTAATGTTTGTTAAATTAAAATATAAATTGCATCAAATAAGTCTAAATAATAAGCGGAAAATATGTATACTTAACAAATGTGAATAGAATTTAAAAACGTTTGTATAATGAACTTAGGCGATTATATTCAGAAGGGCCAAAAATTTCTAAACAATACAGATAGTGTAAAGAATTATTTTGTGTTTGTTTTAAGTAAATTTATATTATTATTAAAAATACATAATTTTATAATGAAAAATATATAATTTAGTTCATTGTTAAGATAAAATAAATAAAATTACTTTTAATGATCAAAAACCTTTAATTTTACTTCGTTACAAAGACAATCCATCTAGTATATCTACTATTCAAATAAAAAAATTGTAAAATAGTAATTTGATATACCTTAAAAACAAAAATAGAAAAGTCAATTCGTGAGAAAAATATTCGTATAAAAATTAAAAAAATGCTATATTTAAAATTAATTTATTATATATTAGAATGTTATATAGGTAATTACAATTATCAAATTATGCAATAGGTATTCAAAAATTATGAATTTTCAAAAAATATGTAATATTTTTAAACAAAAGTAAAATAAAAAATTATAAAAATTTCATAGAGAAATTAATTTAAAAAAAAGCCGCGATATTCACGTGAATGGCATGGCCATTCTCTTTCGATTTTCCGAGGAATAGAATGGCCATGTAAAGCGGCCTTTGAGCCGCGATATGCTCCTTTTTAGCAACGACAAAGATATTTTCTCTCCCTTTTTAACATTAGTGTAATATTTTATATATTTTTTAGAAGCCAAGCGCTCGAAGGGATGAGAAGAGAGAATAAAAGAACGAACCAAGGAACACATTTACACATTCGTTCTTCCTTCTTCATTCAACAATAAAATAAATTATTTATTTAGTTAAATAGATTTTTGTATTTGAGTATAAGTTTTTATATTTAAATAGATAAGAAGATATCATTACCTAAATTCTATAAAATATAGAATAAGTAGCTATAAAATATACAAATCTCCAGATTGAATAAAACTTAACTAAAAATCACATAATTACTCAGAAAAAAATTCGATTGGCATATTTAACAATATATTTTATATTTAATTAATTATGATTATTCAAGCTAAAGTAGTATAAACTCGATACAGCAATAATTTTGAAAAAAAACTAGAATAAACTCCCAAATATTTTATTAATATAACAGAAATATAAATTTATAGAAGTTTATTTATATTTATTTAGTATTGAACTAAGTTTGTTTTGGTTAAAATATTAGGCTAAATTGTTAAGACACTGTAGGAGCTTGTAGACTTGTGCTGAAGCATTATATTTTTATAAGATTAATTAATTTAATTTTAAAATTAATTAAATTTTATGCACTATTTATATTTAAATTAAAAATTTAAAGAAGTATACTATTGAGAATAAACGATTACGAATGTAAAATTAAGTAAATAAAATAAAGCCTTTAAAGCAATGATTAATGTGAATATAAATAATCATAAAAAACAAAGACTACATACATAATTCTAATATAATTTTAGAGCTCTGAAATAGACAAATATTTAAAGTAAAGGAGGGAAAACTACATGTAAATTGTGTAAATACAAAATGAGTAGATTAGAGTAATGAAATAAATATATAAAATAATTAAAACCCCAAAAAATAATGTTATAACTGCAGTAATAAAATGGAGACGCTCTATATGCATAAATAAAATGAATATAAAAATTGATTAATTTTTTAAAATTATTATTATCTATCCAGCCTTTAATCATACTTCAATTGCAAAAAAATACCTTTGGACATTTTAAATTTTTTCTTTTGTCTTTATCATAAATTTAAAAAAAGGTTTGCTCATCCATTACACATTATTTCAAAAAATAATAAATTATTAATATGTATATAATAATAGTCAAAAGATAAAATCAGGCAAGAATAATGTAAAAAAAATAACGTGAAAAGCTTTTCAACAATTAAACTATAAACTTTTCAATATCCACTTTACATTAAAAGCATTCTCACCAAATGTAAAAAAATAATTTTTTTTCTTTTCACATTATTTACAAAGTATTTTTATTAAATGAAGATTATGTTTCCATTCTACTTTTTAATTTATTAAAAAAATATTTTTTTATTCTACTCTTTGTGTTATTATTTTTTCGCTTTAAGACCATCCTGTACATCCATATGAAATAATCGAACAAGACATGACATTGATATTTATTATTGGAATTTTTATTAAAATTATATTTTGAGTAAAATTGAGTTAAATTACATGACTAAATAAATTTTTATTATCAAATTAGATTAAATAAAATGAATAAAAATTGTTAAAAATTTTATAACTTAGTTAATCAAAAATCTTTATGAAAATTTGATTTTAAAAATAAAAGATGAAGTTTAGAATAATTTAAAAATTTGGAGAAAATAGAAAGATTATAAAGATCTTCTGTAAAGTCAAACAAATGCGGAGATTTTTTCCTATAATTATTTTATTAATTATATAAAATACTATAACGATTAATTAAAATACATACTATTTATAATGGATAATTGTAAAATATGCAAAAATGATGAAAATAAAATTTAAATAAGTTATTTTACGAGATAAACCGGAAATTACTGATAGTGTTGTGCAGCTTTCTTAAAGAAATAAATATTTTGTGCCTAGCACATTTGTTTTGGTTGTGTTTTAACTAGGGGGAACAAATAATAAATTAAAATATACACAAATGTTGAAATAATGAAATATAAATAATGCTTGTTTTAAATGAAATTAATTAATATAAAATAAATTGATCCATCATTAATAATAAATAATAAAAAACATGAAAAAAGAAGCATTGTGGAAAAAAAGATGCAATTCTATATGAAACTTTTATTTAATTTTATAAAAACCAAAGCTAGAAGCGAAATGTAATACCTTAAAATTTAATTAATGTCTTCATCTTCGACTTCTCTATTTTTAAATGTATGGGACAGAAATTGCATAATTTCCCAACTGAAATTTTTATTCGGTGATGCACTCTGCATGCGAAAAAATTTTAACAAAAAATATTTATATAGCTTCTTGATTTTTAATAAGTTAAGATGTTTTATATTATAACAAATTAAATAAGATTAAAAAATTTTAAATAATTGAAAATGAATTCGAATATTAATCTACAAAATAACTCTGTGATTAAAAAGTTTGATTTGGATAGTAATAGTCAGTCAATAATCTCAGTCAGTTAATAATTTTCTAATTTCTCAAAATAAAGAAAAATAAATAAAAATAATCTTTAATATGAAGATAATTTTAATTGATATAATTAAATTCTTATCGTAGAGTGGTGGAAAATATCAAGTTGCCTCTATTCTACCTTCTTGTTCTTTAGAAGATTTTAAAAATAAATATAACATAAATAGTATTTGATCCGCTAGTTAAAAATTTTCTAAATTAAAATATTAAACTCTGTGATTATAATAAAAACAAAAAAAACAATTTAGTCAAAGGAAACGGAATTGTTCACGTTGTTTACTGCTACAAATTTAGAAAAATGAATTTATGTTCAATTTTTTACTATTAAATGATTTAAAATTAAGAATAAAATTAAAATAGGAAGATATAAATATTTAGAGATTATGTACAATCTAAAATTTATCGTTTATTAGACAAAGTTTAGTCAAAATATTTTTTAAAGAAATTTTGTGATTAATTTTAAAATAATAAATGTATTAATAAAATCAATTTAAATTGAATAATCAACTACATTTAAAATAAGATGATTAGTTAAAAATACAATTTTTGAATTATAATAATGTGTTGAAGAATATTAAGTAAATTTTGTTAAATTTATTTAATAATAAATTTATTTAATACCGAATGCAATTAAATAATATTAATTTTATTACTCGAGACAAAAATGTATCAGAAACTAATGAAAATATTTTGTATTTAATTTTAAGTATTATGCAATATCAATTATTTATGGTTTTAATTTGGATTATAAAAATAAATATGATCTTGATGCTGTGTTTTACAGATTTTTCCATCGAGAGCACATGTATGTAATTATTAAATGGCATCGGTTATAAATAAAATTTTTATCAATAAAATTCTTTTAGAATTAAATTTTGAGTGAAATCTAATAAAATTTTATTTTTAAGTGAAAATCTATTGATTAAAGAAATATGTTCTTATATTTATGTACAGCATAAAAGGACTAAAAGACAAGACAATCAATTGAAAACTCAACGAAAACATTTTTTAATACTTTGTTATAAGATAATAAGAAAAAAATATTTATCAATTTATTAAAAAATATTTATCAATTTTTAAAATTTAAAAAGAAATATAACAGATTTACTTAATTTTAAAAGTATTTAGGCATATATTTATTATTATAATTGTTCTGGCGTGATACGTAAGAAATAAATTTGGTTCCTACAAAATAACATAAATATTCAAAGATAAATTAAAATATAAAGCTAGGAAAGCACGATGTAGCGGGCCGACGGTTGTCGGCCCGAAAATAGGTAATTAAATATAAATGAAAAAAATTACAAATACAAAAAAACACAAAAAATAAAAAAATAAAAAGAAGTAGGAGAAGAAAATAAAAATAATAAAAAATTAAAACAGTTGTTTCATGAAAGTGCAAAATAATAAAATTCATAAAAATTAGAATAATAAATTCTAAAAAAGAAACATTTAGTAAAAATAGGAATTTAATTGAACAAAAAGAGGAAAAAAACCAATTAATTAAGGATAAAAATTCCAAAGCCCACGCAAAAGTTAAAATTATATAATTTCTAGGGACAACTGCCCTAATTGAATGACTTGGAAAATAAAGAAAAAAGAAAAACAATAGATTTTAATGGTAGTATAAAATGTTTAATATATCCTTTTAATTGTTACACATTTTCCTCCATAAATAAAATTAAAAAAAATATTGTTTGATTTAAAATAGGAAAAAAGGTTTTAAATCTTGAGAAACACTCTACAATTGGAACCCCTGAGAGGATTATCTCTATTACATATATCTCCTTTGCTAATTTGACTTAATGACACGAATAATCTTTCTTTAAACAATAAATCTTTCATTAAATTCGGCGCAGATATTAGCGCCGACAAAGATGGGTAAACTATTTATTGTGGAAACAGACGCAAGCATCGTAGTAATTGCAGGATGTTTATTTCAATTAAATAATAAAGATGATAAATTAAAATTATTTTAAAGAATTTATTTTAAAAATTATATTTGGAAAAAATTAATTAAATTTTCATTACAGATAATAATAATGTACAGCCCAAAAAATGTAAAATATAAAAAGTATTAAAAATTCTTTTAGTCAGAAATATACATATGTCATAATTAGAACATTTTCTCTGATATTTTATAATTCTTGTAACAAATAATTTAAATAAAGCATATAACTGATCAAAAAAAAGAATGAATAAATATTAGGAAAGTTCAATGAATATTGCACAAGTCTAGAAGTTGGCAAAAATTAAACGATTGAAAAATGAGCACGACAACATTAGTTTAATAAATATATATTGTAATATTAACATAACATTTATACAATAATAAAATAATTAATAAGCTTTTAAACAAATTTCTTTTAATAACACTCATAAAAAGCACGTCTTATAGATTCTATACTAATTAAATTAGTAAAACTCATTTTAAACATGAAAAATCCTAACAAATAATAAAAATCATTTCAAACATGCAGACCGTTGCTATACATATAATCGAGAATTTAATTTTTTTTATTTACAAATAAAAGCAGTAAAGAACATGGAGAAAGAAGCAGCGGATCTTAGACCGATCTTAGACCGAAACCCAAATATATCATTAATATAACTAAAGTAAAAAGTGAAATTTAGTTGGTTTTAACGAGTAATGTGAAAAAAATATCATGATAATAAAGCAATTAGATCATAATTAACAAAATTTATCAATAAATTAAAATTGTGTGCAAAAAATTTTATATTCTCCCTTGATAACTTGAACTAATGAACATATATTATTCTTAAAAAAGACTGAGGGTAATAATTTATTGTATACTACTAAATTTTAAAAATAATTTAAACGAAATTAATTTAAAAAGAAATTTAAATTACATTTTGTTTTAAACAAAATTGAGAAAAGGAAGAAAGTAGTCTTGATAATAATAACTTGACTCAATGCACAATAATCAAACAAAGCGATCTATTGGACTAACATAATAAACGATCCTTTCTCGGAATACAGTCAAGAGCTCTCTCGAAAGACTAAGGAAATTCATCAGGCTATTTTTTTAAACAAACTTATCTTTTTTTAAATATATCATCTTTATATACAAATTAAAAAATTATATTTGAATATATTAAAAAATTTTTGAATATTTAAAAATTTAAATATATTAAAAAATAATTTAGTTTATAAAAAAGTATTAAAATAATATTTTTATATTTTAGTATTATACAAACTTCTTTGTTGTATAACTTCCTAAAAGAAAAACGCAGAAGGTAATGGCGCACAGTTATTTTTTTCTAGAAAAATCAACTTTTATATTTTTTTCAAGAAAAGAACTTTCTCAGATATTATACAAAGAAGTGCAAAAAATTTTGCTTCCTGCCTAGGCAAGTCAGCGTCTTTCAAACTTCGATCTTTTGCTTTTTCGATTGTTCTTTTCGTTAAAAAGCTTGGGAACCTTCCGTTAAAAAAGCTTGAGAAATTATTTTTATTCTTGCAATAAAACAAAGGATTAATGTGTCATCCCTCTTTTATTTATTTATTTTATTGTTCTAAATTATTTATAAGTAAATTTTATTAAAAAATATTTCAGTTATCTAGCTCAATTTTTTATGTATGATTTAATCAAGGGACAAATTATACATTTTTTGCAAATTAAATTGTTATTGTTTTTAAATAAATAAATAAATTTTTTTATGAAATTTTATTTGTTTGAATAAAGTATATCACGTTAAAGTTAATTTAATGTGAATTATTATTACATATTACAATTAAATTATAAAATGAATAAAAAATGCTATTTTGCAAAAAATATATTTAAGGAAAATTTAAACGAAAATAACTTATAAATCATCATTTTAAAATAATTAACACTTTAATCGGCAATAAATTCTCTCATATATCAAAAGTCAGAAGTTGTAGATTTATTCTTGGCACATGAATCACAGAAAGCCAAATTAATAACTATAAAAAATATTTATATAGCATCTAGACTTCAAATAAATTGCTATACATAAATGATAATAAAATAAATTAAATAAAATTAAATAATTTAATTTTTAATTACTTAGTAATAGTAACTATTGTAATTAATAATAATTAATAAGTTTAATAATAAGTTAATAAGTTATATTATAACCTTAAGTAATTAATAAAAGTAATTAATAATAATAGTAAATAATTAATAATAATAGTGGTATAATGTATACCTTTGGTATGAATAAAATTTATATACATATAAAAAAATTTTCCCGCAACAAATCCTGCAACAAAAAAATTTTTAACAACTGTTTTTATTAAATTATATTATAAATTAATTTTATTCAGAATATAATAAAAAAATTTTTTTTAATTAAGAGAAAGGCTTAATTAAGAGAAAGGACTGACGAACACAATTTTGGAATTGCATTTGAAAGTGATGTAATGGAAGATCCAACAGATAAATTAATTTAAAAATATAGTGCTGTTTAATGAAAGTAATGTATTAAGGCATGTGGATATATATTAGAATAATTATATAACTAGTAAAATATATCAGTTAATTTCTAAATTAATAAAAAATTTTAGTTTATTTATTAACGCTAAAATAAAATAGTCGTTTTAAAGAAAAATATAATAATAACTATTTAATTAATATATAAATAATTATATAAATATTTTAAAATACTTTGAAGAATAATAATTTAGTACAATTAACCAATATTTAAAAATTTAACCAATATTTAAATTTAACCAATATTTAAAATTTTGAAATTGATTGTGGTTGAATCAACTAATTTTTAAATACTGACACAATTCTTGTATACTTATTGAAATTGATGAAATGAAATTTGATAGAAAGTATGTTCTTAGTTTAATGTAATGATAAAAATATAAAATTAAAATTTAGTTAGTTAAAAGTTAGTTAGTCCAGTAGTTAGTCCAGTTAAAAAATAACTTGACCAACACATTTTTACTTTGTAGTATAGGACATTAAGATAATAAAAATTAAATATATCTTTTTAAAAATATTTTATTATAATATTTCCCATACACCAATGGGGAGGAAAAAGAAGAAGATTACACACTATAAATCAAAATAAAATAAAAAAATGGTAAAACAAGCTAAAACTACAACAAAAACAATCAAATTTAAATGGGAATTTTGTGCAACTTCATTCAACAAAAAGTTCAATCAACAGCGTCATATGGAAAAAAATTGTTAATTTTAAAACTTAAATTTTTTTTATCAATATCAGGTCCAAAAATCAAAAAAAAGTAAAGAAGAAAAAGATAAATAATTTAATAAAGATATAATAATAATATATAGCAAAATTAAAATATAATAATAATGTATAATAATTTAATACAATATATAAAAAGTAAAGCCTTCTGTGATGTTAAACTTTCTGTGATGTTAAAACAAGTGTGGTGTTTTTTAACTATAATTATTTTATTGACAAATGTTAAGAAACCTTTAATCATTGAATATATTTATATAATTATTTAAAACATACTGATTTAGATATAAAATTTTATTAAAAATTTTTTTTTAATATTTTCAAAAGAAGTGAATTAAACCATTTCTTTCTCAATACAACGAGAATGCTAAGGGCAAATTATACATTTTTGGTTCGAGTGTGAATTGTTATTGTTTTTTTAAATAAATATTTTTTAATGAAATTCTATTTGTTTGAATAGAGTAGATTGATTTAAAATTAATTTAAATTGAATTATTATTATTAAAATTAATTTATAAAACGACTACAAAATGTTAATTTTAAAAATATATTTAAGTAAAATTTAAATGAAAAGTACCTATAATTTATCATTTTAGAAAATTTTCACTTTAATTGCAACAGAAAAATAAAAAAATTTTTTTTGCTCTAAATTTTTAATTAAAAATAATAATAACAGCGAGCTATATTTATAATCAAAATAAATATGGTTAAAGATAAATATGGTCAAAATAAATTCGTTAAAGATAACTTCAACTACCAAGTATTATTATGATAAGATAAGACATGTAAAAATAAAATAATATGAAGATAATATAATTATTCAAAATGTATTAAATAAATAATTAATTAAATTAGGTATTTTATCAATAATTAAATTTATATTAATTTGTGCATTTTAAAAATTTAAAATAATTAAACTTTAAAATAATTAAAAATCATTTCATAAAAAATAAAAAGCATGTCTTATTGGAATAGAAAATTTCAACGACAAATATATTTTTCGATACCTATTGAAACAATAATTGGTTATTAAAGAACAATTAGTTTTTAACTATAACTTATAAAGATAATTATTTATTCGTTAATTTAGAATTGATAAATAAACCTAGATGTAGTTTCGGCATGATATGTTAAAAATAAAGTTGTTTCCCACAATGTAATATAAATATTTAAAAATAATATAAATATTAAAGATATATATATTAAAATATGTATTAAGCTAGCAAAGAATAATTATGACAAGGATACAAATATGAATAAATTAAAATAATATAAATTGTATATTAATTGTAAAAATAATGTTATATAATTCGAAAAATTTATAAATTATTTACTAAATTTTCTAGACAAAATAATGAAAAGAATTTAATGATTAAGCTACATATATAAAGCTAAAAAAATTAACAAGTTTTTATTATGTTTTTACGCTATAAATATGTATGTAATATTTAAAAATAAAAAATCTGCCTCAATAATATAAATGTTTAAAAAACGATTAAAATTATAAAATTACAAATAAAGTTAAAATAATATCGTTGAAAAAGAAGTAATATTCTGTTATAAGTGCAATATATAATGTTATATAAGTAATGTATGTTAAATAATAATAAATTCAACAAGATTTTCAGCCTTCTTTGGCCAATTATCCTTTTTTATAAGATAAATTAATAAAAATCTTTTGTTCATTTATATAATATATGATAAAAAGATAAAATTTTTAAATAAAATTACAATTTTCAAAAATTAAATTGGATAATAAAATAAAAATATTTTAAAGTTCGAAATTCTTTTAAAAATATGTATAATTAAATTAATTTAATAAGAAAGAAAATATTTAAATTTTTAAAGAATTAAGATTCTATTGGAAAAATTTGTTAAATTTTGGATTATTTGTTTATCGCTTCAATAGTCGGATAAATTAAATGGCTAAATTTTAATTAACATTTAAATGCATACCTCCAAAATGCCAAGCAAAGTTTAGAAAAGTGATTTCTATCGATGGAAAATATGCTATTGATATTTTAAAATGTGAACGATGGTATCTAAAATATAGAACTAAATAAAGAATAAATTTTTATTTATGTAAGATGACTCTAATAATTAATTAAATATGATTTTAATAAATTAATAATTATTTTGCTTATACAATAAAAAAATCTACGATATATTTTATTGTATAGTATGTATGAATTAGAAAGTATATTTAAATTTTAATTTAATTTATCTAATGGGTTTAGAATTATTTTTCTTTTGATACCGTAAGATAAATATTATAAAAGATGCTTACAAATAAAACGAGCTGTTTACAAATAAAACAATTTGATTAGCATAGACGAATAAAAACATTTATTTTAATCATCAATATGAACTATTCTGAAAAATATAAACAGAATCTTTTAATAAATATAAAAATAAACGGAATTCTCTATAGTAACTTCCAACCCTACAAATAAGGAAATTTGGTGGAGAGTGGCTAGATTTTTATGAAAGTTTAAAATGTGCCGTCGACAATTCTATTGCACTATATAAATATGAATATAAATACAAATATATATAAAGCAGTTAATATTCTATTATCGTTATATGTATTTATTATGTATTTATTTATTTATATATTATTATTATGTATTGCAAATACTTACATATATTTACTAAGAAATTATTTATAAATTTAATACAAAAAAACGAAAATAAATTTTAAAAAGCAATTAACTTTCGTAATTGCTACCGGACCGTTTTACGGAGATTTTGCAATGATAATGAAATTTATTCAAAAATTATGTTGGAAATAATGTTAAATTACAATACTACTATATAACCCCACTTGGATTATCGATTGATTCTCTCTTCTTCTTCAAAAAGGCATAGGCTTTTTTTCAAAGCCTTTCCACCGCTGTTTGCACGTGACATTCACGTGCAACCAGCCAAAACCTTTTGAAGGGTTTTTGCGGTAAATTTTTTCCCAGACAGCCAAAACCTTTTGAATGGTTTTGCGGTAAAATTTTCCAAGTAATTTTTCCAAGTTTTTCTTTTTGCCCCGCAGTCCAAAACCTATAAAATTATTTTTTAAAATTAATTTCCCACCATCGGAGTCGAACCATCAACCTTCAGCCTGTAGTCGGACGCCTTATCCATTCGCCCGCTCGCGAGTGTTAATAGCTTTCAAATAAAATTGAATATATGTCGGCTGGTTTCCTCCTCTCTTTAACCAGCTTCAACGGGAAAAATTAGTATTGATTGAATCACCCCCCACATACCCACTAGGTAAAAATAGAAAGAGAAAATAAAGAGGTATATGATAAGAGTAAGAGAGACAGCACTGACTCAACCCGGTTGAGTCAGTGCATGTTCTCTAACCCCTCTCCTCCCAGTGGGAAAATTTATTATTGATCTATTACCCGGTAAATGCTCACTAGGAGAAAATAGAAAAAGAAATAAAGGAGAGAGAAGGTTATAATGAGAGAGACAGCACTGACTCAAAAGGTTTGAGTCAGTGCGGGAGAATGTTCTCTAACCCAGTGGTTAGAGAAGAAAAAAAATAGTCTGGCAGCGGGATGGCTGTCACAAACTACAGCCTCCCAGCTGCGGGGGAAGAGAGTGTGTACTCTCTTGGGAAAGTACACTCTCTCTTCTCTTATTTTTCTATTTTTCCTGTTGCAGAAATAACATTTGACCGCTTAACTTATATAACCACAATTGGCCAAACACCCTATAAAATCACATTTCCCCAAACCCCACTTGGCCAACTACACAGCTAACCTCATTTGGTCTAACTATTATTTTTGGTCCCTTGTAGAAACAAGGGGGAAATTTTGAACAATATTCTCAGCCTCGCTATAGGTTAAATAGCCCCGGTTGCGCAAATATCTTATTGTTGAAACCCAACAAAGGATTAGGATTGGCAATATAAGCGAATATAATAATAGAATAATGGGAAATCCTGTACTTATTGTTTGTCCTTGTTTCCCCTCCAAATATTCTCTATCAAGAGATAAAAAATCGTAAGGAACTTTGCTTGTATTATTCATTGTTATTACCAAAATTAGGACAACCGTTATTTATTAACCTAATGTAGAGTCAGAAACAATATGTCTGTTATAATCAATCATTAGCAATTGGTCAAACTCGCCCATAATAATCATCTCAACACCACCTGCTGGAATTGGAGAATTAAATTCTAGACGAACACTCGTTGTTCCGCTACGTAAAAGCTCAAAACCACAAGAATCATCTAAGGTAGACGTTAGGGGAATAACAAAGAAGCTCCAGCCCGATTTAAATTGGGCCATTGAAATATCAAAGGACCTATCAGAATTGGCCATCCCCAATGCTTCATACATGTCAACATATGCCCTTACGAAAATATCCTCGTCAAATTTAAGCTTATAAGAGACCATCGGATAAATATGGCCGCCAGTATGAACTGAAATATCCCTCAAATTGAATGGTTTAAAATTAAACGGTGAAAGACTAATGTCCCCATTAAATGCCCCATTTGCAACAAGTGCGACTGTAATTCGCCTAGGAATGGCTGAGCTGAATGCATTGTATTCAATTTCGGTTCTCCCTGGACTGAGGAAAGTGGACTTCAGCTCAGTTCTTCTCACTGCATAAGTAGCCGGTTTTGATTCAAGGGTTTTGTAAATGTTCATGTTAAGGGAGGGTTGAACCTCAATCATTTTCGCTAATAATTTAACATCGTGGACAAAGATTCTATACTGATTCTCATCCGCAGGATTTAACTTCTGTAAAGCAAAAGTATCCTTGGACCGATAGATACTAAAGTGTATATCGAGATTGTTGAGTAAAAATAATTCCTGATTTCCCAAATCAAAATCTAAGCGAGAAAGGAACTGGGCCCGCTTTCCTTCTTTAAAAATCGAGCAACGTTCTAGAAAACCATGATCAGTAATATCATCATGTTTATTGCTCAACCGATAGCCAATGGAAGAAAGAAAATTTGTTTTTACATTCTCAGGAAATGAGAGTTCATTTGTTAAATAAGATTTATAAGGATAAAGTGTTCCACTATCATAAACCTCTGTATTACCTACAGTAACTTTAAGTTGTTGAACAAATGTTTGCCCAATTCCTTGGATTGATCCAATACCAGTATCCGTTGCCAAAATACGTGTCCATTTTCCTCCTGCTTCCTGTTTTTCAATAGAAAGCTCAAGATGAAGATATGTACGACTCAAGTCTGTCCAGAGATTATCGCTAAACAAGCGAAATAAATATGGGGAGTCTTGTGTTATTGTACTAAGTGGAAGAATTTCACGAAAGAAGGAACGAATAACAGAAACATTTGTGGGAGGAACGGAAAAAATGCTTAAAGCACTGTTAAGAGCTAGCGGGCTGTTCTCATTAATCTTCTTGGAACAACTCATTTTAATATGGTCCTAATGCGTCTATGCGTAAACGTTTCTTTGGACGAGATATTTTCTTTTTTGAAAAAGTAGGAATAAAATTTGGTGGACCAATCTTGGAATAACAAGTCTTATTTATATTTTCGCTATTCATCTGTCCAATTGTTTTGGGACGTCTTTCCTTTTGTCTTTTGAATTCAAAACCATTTCCTTTTTGCTTCTCAATATTATTGGCTGCTTTTTCTAACAAATTCTTAAGTCCTGATTTACCCTCATTCACAAGAGATTCTTTAAGGTCTTTTCCTTCCAATACGTTACTCAGGACACGATTGCCTGATTCCAACCCTTGGCGACCAATGGCTGTGCCAATTTCTTTTCCAATTGGAATCAAATACCTCAGCAAACTTCGAAAAACAGATTGAGGTATACCTTTTCCCTGTTGTAACAAATTTCTTGTTGAGGGGGCGGTCCGAGACCGACTAATTTTACGTAAAATACTTGCATGCTTTTGAAGGGTATTTATCCTATTTTTATGAAAAGGGAGACGCCCCCTTAGCAAATTTAAACAAATTTCAACAAAACATAATAATTGTTCATCAGTCGCTTTTTCCAAAAGATTTCGCAATACTTTTTTTGAATTTGTATTTGCAGAATGCAAAAAATCAGCATTCCTTTCTATTAATTCGCTAGTTTTTGTCATTTTGGAACATAAACTATTGTTTCCCTTTCATTGTATATATGTGTTCTAAGGCGAAGCTTTTCTGGGGTACTTGGGTGAAGATCAACCAATAGATAACCGAACATTTCCTTTGTCGCATCGGCATACGATTCTAAAAAATATTTTGACCGCGAGGGGAATAATTGGGTAGCAAGGTTTTTAATCTGAAGGGAACCAGCGGGATTCCTCATCAAGACCAAATAATGTGAATTATTACGCGGGATTCTTAATTCTTTGCAAAATAAATGTTGCGTTAACAATATAACACTCATTTTCCAGTTATGGGACCCCCTTGTGAATATTGTATCTAATATAGTTTGATCAACTCCAACCATTAAATCGTCAAGTATAAGTAACATTCCATTGGCCTGCCTTTTAATAAAATCTTCGCTCGGCATTCCAGAATGAACAGTAACACCTATATCTCCCACCGAGCCTTTACGCTGCATTTGTAATATATTTGAATTTAACTCCCCATAACAATAAAGTATCATTGAAATATTTTCACTTGTCATTTCTTTCAGATTATTCAAAAACTTTTTTACCCATTCTGATTTACCAGAACCAGTACTTCCTGACACAATCATCGTGAAAGGGTGCTTAAACAGTGTGTGAATAAAATCAACGTGTTCAAATCCGTTCATTTTAAAAGGTACAATTCAATCATTTTACTAGTATATATAGATCCAAAAAAATTGTAATTTCTATTCAGAACTATGGAATTTCTCACGCTTATGATTTGGGGTGTGGAAGATGGGGTGCCATTTATTCCGGAGCCTGCGCAACCTGAGCCTGAATTAGTTATTGCTGACGAAGAAACGGAGGTTTAAATTTTATTTCAAACTCCAATTATTTGAAATTTTTAGCCAGCTACACCAGAAATTGGGGAAGAAGAGATTAAGGAAGGAAAGGAGGAGCAAAAGGTACTATTATTATTTAAAAAAATATAATTAATTTTAATTTCAGCCCCCTACACCCGCATTTGGTGTTCCTGTTGAAGTAAAGATAAAAGAAGAAAAGGAAGAGGAAGATATTGACGAGGCGATGCTCGACATGAGCGACAAGTTTCTTCGCATAACTATAGACGAACCTTTGGACTGGACTGTAGAAAATCCGTTTCGTGAACCTACTCCACCGCCTCCACCGGAATCTGTACCACTGATTGAATATTTGTGCAATTTGAAGAATTGCTCTCTGAAAGAACTTCATGTTCTCTTCCATAATCTTGAGGAACGCCGGGAAATAATTAATCATCTCCGCCGAAATGTAGAATTACGTACTTGTCATCTCAAACCTTGCTGCAAAAATTTTATTGTTCGCTGCAATGATCTGACTGTTCGATCGGCAAGTGTGGTACATGCTATGGGCGGATATTTGAGCATAACGGTAAATATTTATAAAACTATTTGTAAATTTTATATTCAGGTCCGTGGATACTACTACATCAAACACAAAGTCAAACTGGAGCATCCCTATTTGCCTTGTATCATTGAATTTGGAGGAGGCCGTCACCGTTCTTACTACCCGTTGGAGGTTCTATCTGTGACTGAGAATAAGATGAAAAAATGTCATTGATATTTTTAATTCTTAAATTGTTAAATTGTCTTTGAAAGTAAATATTATGAACATAGAAAATTGTACTGCTGTATTCAAACTTTTGCCTAGGAACTTAAGGTTTCCCCATGAAAATTTCATCCAACTAGCTAGATTTGGAATAAATACTGAGTATAATCCAAAGAGATTCCATTCAATAATTATGCGAATTCGATTAAAAGAAAATAGGACTACTGCTGCACTCATATTCGAGTCTTCAAAAGTGGTCCTTACTGGTATTCCAACTCCTGAACTTGCAAGAAAATTGGCTTGGAAAGTTACAAAAAGAATTTTGGCCTCTAACAAGGCCGCTGGGAACAACAACTCTTCAATCGGACTTAGAAATCTGCTGGTCACCAATATTGTGGGTGTCTATTGCCACCCACAACGCTTGGCTATTGAACAACTTTACAAACAACTTAGAAACAACAAAGATTTTCGTCATGTCTTTTACGATCCTACAATCTTTCCAGCACTTAGATTTAAACTTAAAGAAGCGTCATGTCTCTGCTACATCTCAGGACGTGTGATATTGACCGGAATTAAAACTCAAGAACAAATGAAAGAGATATTTGAAAATTTTCTTTTACCCCTATTTGAAAAATATACACGTTAATAAATTTCATAAGATTTACTAGACAGTTAAATGTATGAATACAATAAAAAATAATATCTATGAGTATCTTGCCAAATAATCTTCTCTAGTCCATCCTGATCCTCCAGGCAATGCTTCAAAATTGTCTTGTACTTCTTCAAGCTATAATAGAAAAAGTTTGCTTTGTTTATTTCTCCTTTAATTACCTCCTCTCTATAGCCGAATGGCAGAGTCTCCATTCCAGGCAGTATTCTTCCCTTCTCATAGCAGGGCCTATAATCCTTGTGAGCCATGTGTGTGTAGAGTTCCGAAAGTCTTGTGCGCCCAATCTGCGGAAAGTCCACGCCAATCACTCCATCAGCAAGCACTTCATCACTAGTTAAATTGTGATTAATGAATTATTTTTTAAAAACTTACATCTCCCCATCAATGTTGAATTGATCAAGTACAAGTTGTTTCATAGAATGAAAATTGAGGAGTTGGTGAGTAGCATAGGAAAGAGGGAACGAGCGGATCTTCAGCTCAGCTCTCTCATCCCCTCCTGTTGCTGCATCCACGTGACGATAGCCGTAGTTCTTTGGACCACCCGCAACAAACTCCACTATTCGCCGTGTTGGAATTTCCCTTTTCATTTGGCCAAGTGCCTCGCCTTCAACCACTCTCTCCCCGCCTTGCCTTGCAACATAGATGATCGAATCTGTGTCGCAATACAAGAGCTGGCCACCAATGTTGTTAACCTGCTGCATATACCCGTATAAATGTAGTCTAGCATATGATGTAACGAATGCTGCGACGGGTAGGCAGTTGGTCTCTGGAGCCGTTGCAAACTCAGCCTTCTTTCTCACCACACATCTGTCCATTTCTTCACTAACGTGTGCAAAGTCCAGTGTGTCGATCGTCGGGTCCTCCAAAATCTGATGAAATTCTGCTGGAGTCCGGGCATATCGAATTTCAGTTCCACCAACACGTTGCGCCAGCTTTCCCCAAAGTGAGTTGGCCAAAATTTTCTAAAATTTACTATTTACAAAAAATTACTAAAAAAATACCGCAATCATTCTAAGGCCGGGGTTCAACTCCACTTTGGCCATCTCCAGGCGAATGCCTTCCACTTGTTCAAATTCATTCAAATAGCATTGTTTTTGCTCCATTGTCTCACATCCTTGCGGCCATCCGCTTGCTTGTTGCTTAAGCCCCACAAAAGTGTTGACGTATCCTTTAAACAAATCTGAGTCCCAGCGTTCATAGTGCCAAACCTATTTTTTCATTAATTGGAAAAAATTTGTAAATAACCTCATGGACGTCCACTACTTTGTACCCCAGCTCCAATGCTTTGTTCAATTCCACATGGGTATAACCAGTCACCCATGAACGTTGCTTTTCAGAATGATGGCATTGATGTTGCTGCCTATCATCAGCACACGCAGCACATAGAGGGAACGTTAAACGTCCGTCATGTGTGCGATAGCCGAGTAATGGTGGGAGTCCTCGTATTGATGTTGGAGGAAGCACTCTAACCAGCAAAAGTCCTTTGTAAGCATTGCTGCTAGGGCGAGTCCAAGGCAATGTGTTCACTAGTGTTTCTCTTGTCAGAACTGTTGGATGGCCAATCGGAAACTCGCGGGCCTTCATCACGTATGGGTAGAGACTCACCTATAATATTAAAATAAAATTGTATGTTTAAAGAAAAATTACAATGTCAATGTAGAGAATTTCCTCGTCATTCCCACAGACGTGATGGAGCTTGAAAGGCTCAGTTCTGCCACCTCTCAAGCAGTCTTCCCTCGGATCCATCGGCTTCACATATTCAATCTCCCACCATTGCCGCTTCAGCTCGCGATTTCCATTCAACCTTTCCTTCATCTCATGGCCCCAGACTACATGAAGAGCGTAGCCGTGCTGATGTTCCAGCTCCCATAGACGTTGTTGTGTCCTTTCATACAACTCTTCAGCAGTTTTTCCAGCAGCGAGTCGTTGAGTGCGAAGAGGGAAGCAAATTGGACAGCCTAAATTTGATAGTAGGTGAGTAGCAAAAGAATAATAAAATTACCGTGGTAATAGCATCCCATATATTCAATGGCTAATGGCCTAAGCGGTGGTGACCTGTACCAAAGTCCATCAAGGCGATAACCGCTATCCTCCACATGAGCCTCACCAATTGCCCACTGGGCACACTGGACTTTCCCTGCTGCCTCTGGGTTTTCCTTCTCAAAAAGCTTGATGTAACGCTGCGACTCGGCTGATGCTCTCCTCCCACGCAAGTATCCGCCTTCTGGTGAATGAACAAGCCAGTTCTCAGGTAGGAAACATCGACGTAATGTTGTTAAAGCTAGTCCTGCCGCTGTTGAAGCAGAGACGAACGGGTCAAGCTTCTGAGTGTGTTCTCCGATTAGATGTCTAAACCGGAGCACACTCTCACGAAGAATGGCCACGTCGTTTACACAGTAGGCGATTAGTTGTTCACGGAGCTGGAAGTGACTAGTTGGGTTGTTCATTTGTTGTTGATGCCATTCCAGTAGCTTTGCTCTCTTCTCGGCCTTCTTGTAGTCCGGCTGGTAGTATTCCAATGGAGGGACACCTCTTATTCTCTCGTGTAGATGTTGTCGTTTCACGTAGAGATAAGGAAAGTATGGCTTGGTCGTAGCCACATCCTCTGGCAGTGAAAATACTTTGGTGAGGGCGTCAAGTTCACAGAAGAAGTAGTTGAGCGAGTCCTTGAAAAGGACCTTCCTTTGATGACTACCACCCAAACGCATTGAATAGATTTTAAGCCCGGTAGTGCAGAGTCGTTTTGGTGGGATGCTGCGATGGTGAAGAGCCTCCAGCAAAAGATGAAAATCATACTTACCACCGTTATGGGCGATGCAGACTGTGAGAACATTTTTTGGACCATGCTGCTGCAAATAATCGAGAAACTGGTCCACGGGGCTTTGCTGGTTGTTGTCGAAAGAATGGAAGTACATTCGACGAGGATTATAGAAAATGTTGACAGGTGTTGGTGTGTTGTCTCCATTCGAATTCTTGAAAGGAGGGGAGCACCATCGTCGCCATTGATCATTACACGGCTTTCCACAAAAGCAGCCTTCCGCTCGTTGTCCAATATTTTCAACACCAATCCCCGCAGTGATGCACTTCTCACAGATGACCTAAAAAACATAAGATATTTTTTATTGAGAGAGATTACCTCCGCAATTATTAGTAAAGGCACATGTTTGAATCCCTGGATGTTGTTGCTAATATGCATCGGCTCATCTTGACTTGTTTCGGCGTCGAAAAAGCACAGGCGTAATGGAGTACGCTTCCCATTATCTTCTTCATCGCCTACATCCTTGATTGGCTGGATGTAACACGGTTGTTCTTGATCATGGGGCCCTTTGCATTGTTTACATAACGCATGTTGAGTTGTGCTTGTAACTTGTTGCTGTTGTTGCTGGCGTTGTCCCCCTGGCTGGCATTCTCTTTGGTGTTTCTGTTCTTGATCGGCATAAATTATGTGGTTGCAACGGTCGCAAATTCTTCTCATTTGGCAGATTGATCTAAATGGTCTGTTTCCTCGACGAATCATCTCTTCGGGAGCCTCGTTTCTCAGATGGTAGTCGTAACAGGCGCGATTCGGGAAAACAAAGCCACAATCAACACATGGATTTCTCTCTTCTAACTAAAAAAAAAACAATGTTTGCAATAGATATAGAATAATACCTGGCACGGAAATTCTGGCCCCGACCTCATGCACAGCCTGCATACAACACTGCAGCCCGCCCAATGGCTCCATCTTGATACACCTTTTTCGCAGTCAATGCAGTAACGTTTGACATCAAAAAGTTGTTCAGGCCTATCAATATAGTGGTAGTGGTTGTTTTGCAAAAGAAGGCAAATGCTGTAACGTGCCGCTTTTCCTTCTCCTTTGTAGACAAGTCGATACTGCTGTTCTTTTTTAAAAACTACTAGACGAACATATCCCGCGCCACCCAGATGTTGATTCAACGATTGCTGCAGAGTTTCCACGTGATCCAGCGAGTATTCCTGTAGATCGAGTGGAATACCTGCCTTTCTTAGCATTTGATGTGCAGGTCCTCTATGTTGTTCTTGCGGTTGTTTGCAAAAGGCCTTGAATCGTTCTGCTCCTTCCCCTCTTTCCATCATCCAAACTTTAGTTAGTCCTACAAATACTGCCCTTGCGAGACATAGCCGGTCGTTTGGGTTGATAACGCGGAAGATCGACCTACATTTTGCTGTGACGGCATGTTCTTGTTCATTGTCACATCCACCTTGAGTAACAGCAATATGTTACAAAATAAATGTAAATTAAAACTGTTACTCACCGCTATGGTCAGCAGGATTGCCTGTCCGCTGAGCTCCCAATGGCCAAACAGCAACCACTTTTGTTGTTGTTGTTCCACTAAGGAGATCAATCCCGGCTTGGGAGATCTCGTTCAAGCGCTCAATAGCTGCAGCAAGTGCTGATGGATTATTCTGTGCCAGAGGTCGTAGTGGCAGCGTAAATGGATGGTGGAAGTTTGGTGGATGCACTTGAAGGCCAACAAGAAGCGGCTCAGGGCGCCCCGCCAATACCCGATCCATAAGCTGCGAAACAACGTCGGACATGGCCAAGTCTGGACGGGCATTTTCCTCCAACGGGCGGAATCGGATTGTGCACACTTCGCCCCTCGTGTTGCGTGATGTTGATGCAAACGGCTCAGAAGACTCGATTGTGAAGCATTCCTAAATTTGAAACTTAGTTGGGAACAAGTGTATTCAGGTTAAGTAGGACCCGACCTTAATTATATAAGTTTGTATTAAATTAAATTCTTTTTCAAAAGATTATAATAAATTAATATCAAATTAATTAAAATTGGATTAAATAAAATTCTATTAAATTAGATTAAATTAAATTACAGTTAGATTAAATTAAAATTCTATTAAATTAGGTTCATTCATTAAAATTAAATAAAATTATTTACAATTCTATTAAGATTAAACACATTTAAAGTTCATTAAAAATTATATTCAATTAAATTAAAATTCTATTAAATTAGGTACATTCATTAAAATTACGATTCAGTAAAGATTAAATACAATTACAGTTCATTAAAAATTATATTCAATTAAATTAAAATTCTATTAAATTAGGTTCATTCATTTAAATCAAATTAATGTTGATTAAGAAAAATTCGGTTTCGAAAGAATATAATAAAATTCGTGTTTAAATAAAATTAAAATTGTTTATATATAAATAAAATTCATTGAAAATTATATTAAATTAAATGAAAATTAAATTATATTAAAATTCGATTAAATTCCCATAAAATTCAGTTAAAGTAAAATTAAATTAGAAATAAATTCAGTTAAGATTAAATTTGAGATTCATTAAAAATTATATTAAATTGGATAAAAAGCTGTTTTTCAATTAAAATTCATGTATATCAAATTAGCTAGTCAGTTTGTGTAGTTACCTAGTTAACCTAGCTTATCCCCAACTAAGTAAATCGTAGATTTACCTCCTGTCGCGGGCGTTGTCGAGGAACTTCGTTGTCGTTGTCGATTGCATTTCGTCGGTTGTTAGAATTCATTGTTGAAATATTAAATATTATTAGAATATTAATAAATATTATCTGAAAAACAAAAAAAAATTGTTTAAAAATACAATAAAGCGGTAGAAAATGTGAACGCGACAAAAAAAAATAGAAATAAAAATGTGAACGTGACAAAAATGAAAAATGAGTAATTTAGGACATGTCGAGGCCGAGGCCAAAAATATCGAGTCTCGACTTTTGGCCTCGAGTCTCGATTTTCCATTACACGAGACTTAACTTAGTCGTTTTCTTTAGTAGCTTTTTCGCTTCACGAATATTTCTATACATTAGCAGAGCTGGAATTACCGCGGCTGCTGCAATCAATTTTAGCGTTAAAATTCACCCGATCACGGGTGGAATCGCTTATTTTTATTTTTCAGCTGGGTAGAATTACTCTCCCATGAAAGCTGATTTGCGCCTTTGTTTTAACATAATTATACCAACTCACAGATCAGCCAGACTCTAGACTCTTCGCTTTTACACACTATTTCACTCTTCTTCTCTTTTTTATTCTGCCTAAATGTCTAACAAGACAACAGGAAAAATAGAAAAATAAGAGAAGAGAGAGTGTACTTTCCCAAGAGAGTACACACTCTCTTCCCCCGCAGCTGGGAGGCTGTAGTTTGTGACAGCCATCCCGCTGCCAGACTATTTTTTTTTCTTCTCTAACCACTGGGTTAGAGAACATTCTCCCGCACTGACTCAAACCTTTTGAGTCAGTGCTGTCTCTCTCATTATAACCTTCTCTCTCCTTTATTTCTTTTTCTATTTTCTCCTAGTGAGCATTTACCGGGTAATAGATCAATAATAAATTTTCCCACTGGGAGGAGAGGGGTTAGAGAACATGCACTGACTCAACCGGGTTGAGTCAGTGCTGTCTCTCTTACTCTTATCATATACCTCTTTATTTTCTCTTTCTAGGAGAGGGGTTAGAGAACATGCACTGACTCAACCGGGTTGAGTCAGTGCTGTCTCTCTTACTCTTATCATATACCTCTTTATTTTCTCTTTCTATTTTTACCTAGTGGGTATGTGGGGGGTGATTCAATCAATACTAATTTTTCCCGTTGAAGCTGGTTAAAGAGAGGAGGAAACCAGCCGACATATATTCAATTTTATTTGAAAGCTATTAACACTCGCGAGCGGGCGAATGGATAAGGCGTCCGACTACAGGCTGAAGGTTGATGGTTCGACT
The DNA here is from genome assembly GCA_963681835.1 of Meloidogyne enterolobii. Classification (NCBI taxonomy): domain Eukaryota; kingdom Metazoa; phylum Nematoda; class Chromadorea; order Rhabditida; family Meloidogynidae; genus Meloidogyne; species Meloidogyne enterolobii. The sequence goes on from CAVMJV010000007.1 coordinate 1,427,193, forward strand.
CCGATGGTGGGAAATTAATTTTAAAAAATAATTTTATAGGTTTTGGACTGCGGGGCAAAAAGAAAAACTTGGAAAAATTACTTGGAAAATTTTACCGCAAAACCATTCAAAAGGTTTTGGCTGTCTGGGAAAAAATTTACCGCAAAAACCCTTCAAAAGGTTTTGGCTGGTTGCACGTGAATGTCACGTGCAAACAGCGGTGGAAAGGCTTTGAAAAAAAGCCTATGCCTTTTTGAAGAAGAAGAGAGAATCAATCGATAATCCAAGTGGGGTTATATAGTAGTTACAATCAAAATATGTGTGATTTATTTTCCATGATTAATTTTAAATTCTTTATTTTTAAATCCAAAATTGTCCCTTTTTAAATATATTTTCTTATTCATACATTTTCTTAAACTTTATTTTTATTTAACATTCTTAATCATTATTGTCATTTCCCTGTTTATATAAGCTCAGCTAATTCTGTTATTTTATCTTCAGCTTCAATTCACTTTTAAATTCCCAAAAACCCCCTTAAGCTTAATTGTAAAATTATTATTAAACTGAATAAATATTAATAAAGAAATATTCTTTTCCTTGGATAAATTTAGAAGGGCTAGAAATAATAAAAAGAGATTGTTTCTAACATTTGGTGCCACTCGGTCTAATTGTTCAAACTGAGCTCATCGGAGCGTTCAATTTTTGAACGTGTTGGAATCGCTCAACGTGTTTCTTCGCGCCCAAATCAACAACCAAAGACATCAATTCAAAGGAAAGTTTTATTAAATAGAAATCGGGTAGCTCAAAATTTATTAAATAGAAGTTTAAAGGTTGTTCGGCAAAAACCAAGCGAATTACAGCCGGATCAAATACAACAAGCTGCTAATTCACAACCTTTAATTATTCAAATACAGCCTCAACCCGCTCCAAACGCTCAACAGCAAGGAAGCAGCGTGCAATTAAATAATAGACAAAATTACCAACAGCCCCGACGTTATTGGAGGCATTGGCAACAAAATCAGAGGCAACAGAACTACCGACGACCAAGAAATCAAAGAAATTTTCGTGGGCAGCATAGGAATTTTAGACAACACCGCAGAAACTACCGATTTGTGAGAGGCCAACAAACCTTCCGTGGTCAACAACAAGCTTATAGAGGTCAAATTTACCGAGGTCCAAGGACATTTTACAGTAGGCAATCTTTTCAAAGGGGATATGTCAGGAGTAATACAAGAGGCAATCAATGGGCTGAAAGAGCGCCTCATCAGATACAATACAGCGGCTACAGACGCCGATTTTAGAATTGCTGCTGATTTAGGTATGGAAGAAAAAATTTTAACGGCCAAAAGAATGATAAAATATATAACTTTAACTAAAAAGAAAATTAGTAATTTATTAAATGATTTAGACGGCCAGACAGTCAATTATGTAAATCTTTTCCCTACTTTAGACAGAGAAGAAAAAATAGAGGAAAAGAATGAATATAAAAATTTCGCAAATGGGCCCGAGGGTTATCTAACTATTATGGAAGAAGCTCGGGAAATTATTGAGGCCCTAAATGAAAATGAGTATATTTTAGAAGAAATTTTAAATAATAATACAGGGCAGGCACAAAGTCAGGCAAATGAAATGAATGTCAAATTGCCAGAAATAAAACTGCCAGAATTTTCGGGGGATACTAAAAATTGGCAAAGTTTCTTCGAAGAATTTAAAGCGGCAGTAGATGAGCAGCCAATTCCTGATAAAAGGAAAATGCAGTATTTAAAAAGTGCCTTGAGAAATGAAGCCCTAGAAATTGTCGAGCCATATCCGTTGGAAGCGGGTAATTACAAGCTCGTTTTAGATCTCCTAAAAAATAGATTTGGGGATAAAATAACAATCAGAAGCAGCCTGCATTCTGAATTAAGAAAATTGCCCAGGGCGAACCAATTTGTGCCCGAAATTAGAAAAACTTTAAGAAAAATTGAGGCAATTATAAATCAGTTAAAATTAATGGGCGAAAATACTGAGCACCAACAGCTAATTTTAGAGGTGGAATCAAAAATGCCCAAAAAGATACTGACCGAAATATTTAAGAGAAAAAGAATAGATCCACTATGGTCTTTAGAAAAATTATTAAAATTTTTAGATGAATATTTAAAATTAGAAGAAGACGTGCACATGCTCCATAAAGATTTCGGTTCAGAATTAAATGAAAGGCCCTATCAGAAAAAAGAAAATAGAGAGCCTGAAAAATATAAAAACAGAGAGCCTGAAAAATATAATAATAGAGAACCTTATAAAAAATTCAAAGGAACAGCTATGTATGCGTTCCAAAAAGAGCAAAAGCACGCATGTAAATTTTGTTCTCTCTCTCATTGGGAAGATAAATGTGAGAAATATAAAACTAAGGAGGAGAGAATAAAAAGAATAAAAGAGCTAAAAATTTGTTTTAAGTGTTTAAGAAATAATCATCGCTCTATAGATTGTAAGGCCAATACATTTTGTTTTAATTGCAAGAAAAATGGCCACATTTCTGTTTTTTGTCATAATTTATATACAAAAGGGCAAAAAAAACAATACCCCATGAAAAATTTTGAAAAACAGGGAAACGAATTTAATAAAAGAAAACAAATGTGTTTGACCGTCAGAGAAAATTCTGATAATTCTGAAAACGAAAATGATATATTAATTCAAAATTTTGCAAATAAAAAAGAAATTAAAGAAAACAATAATGAAAAGACACTTTTACAGGTCGCACAAGTAAAAATAAAAAATCCCACAAAGAAGAAGTTTTTAAATGTGGAAGCATTTTTCGATTCTGGATGCGAGATCACCCTCTTACATAATTCAACTGCGGTAAAACTTGGATTGAAACCCATTGGTCATAAAGAATTTAGAGGAATTGGACTTTTCAATAAAACAATAACTGTTAATGCGCCTATTTATATTATTGATTTAATTTGTTTAAATAATGACAAAATAAATATGATTGTTAGAGGCACTAATGACATGGTCGAATTTTTAGAAAAAATTAAAATAAATAATAGAATTGACCAAATGTCAAAAATAAACATTGGGCAATTCGAAACGGTAAAACCCGAAATATTAATAGGTGCCGATTATTACGGATTAATTTTTGGAAATAAACAATTAAAATCTGGATTTTTAACTGTTGATACAAAAATTGGAAATATAATTTATGGAAAGGGAAAAATTTCAAAAGGCCCTGAAAATACAAAAATTTGTCAAATGGTAAATACAGACCTTTGGTGGGAATTAGAGGGATTAGGCATTGATATAAAAAAGGAAACTGAAGACGATAAATTTGCTATTGAACATTTTAAATCAAATATAAAAAGGGAAAATAACGGTCGATATATTGTTTCCTGGCCCATCAAAGAAAATCAAACTTTAGCTGACAATTTTTGGATTTCGATGAAACGTTTACAAGGGGTTTGGAATAAATTAAATAAAAATCCTGAAATATTAGAAAAATATAATCAATTATTTGTTGAACAGGCTAAAAATTGTATTATAGAAAAATGTGAGAAAGAAAGTGAGATAGCCCATTATATACCCCACCATTGCGTCATAAATGAAGAAAAGAAGAAAGTAAGAATTGTTTTTGACGCTTCTTGTAGGACAAAGGATGGATTGAGTTTAAATAAAATAATATTGAGGGGTCCAGTCTTATTGCCTGATATTTGTGGAATGCTTTTAAGACTTAGAACCTTTAAAAATTTGATTGCGGCTGACGTAAAGGGGGCGTTCCATCAAATAGCAATCAATGAAGCACAACGTGATTTAACACGATTTTTATGGATTAATGATATAAAGTCACCCCCAACATATGAAAATATTGTTAAATGGAGATTTGCCAGAATGCCCTTCGGGGTAATCGCCGCTCCATATTTGTTAGCAGCCGTAATTAATTACCACATTGAAAATTTAAATTCACCATTGAGTGTTGAATTAAAAAGGGGTATTTATGCGGATAACGTTTTTCTCTGTGCCGAAAATGAAAAAGAGGCAAAACAAAAATGTCAAAAGGTATCCAAAATATTCGAAGAGGCGAAAATGAATTTACACGAATTTTGTAGCAATTTGAATGAAATAAATAAAACATTTGGAGATAAAGAGCAAAAGAACCCTATAAAACTTTTGGGTCTCAATTGGAATTTAGAAAAAGACACAATCTTAATTGAACTGAAAGAAATTAAAGAAACGAAATGGACGAAAAGAAGTGTCTTAAAATCTTTAGCCAGCTCTTTTGACCCACTTGGATTTTTAGTACCCGCTAATTTGCCTCGAAAATTATTCTTCCAAAGTTTGTGGAAAACAGATAAAACTTGGGATGAAGAAATTGAAAAGACTGAATGTGAGGATTGGAATAATATTAAAGTAGATCATGGTAATTTTCAAATCAGACGAATTTCAGTTAATAAACAAAAGCCAACAGAATTACACGTTTTTGTAGACGCTTCGGGTAAAGCTTATGCAGCAGTCGCTTATTTGAGACAATTAGAGAAAAATGGGGTACAAACTTCTATAATAATGTCTAAAGGAAAATTAGCCCCAATAAAAAATAAATTAACAATTCCCCGATTAGAATTAATGGCAAGCGTTGCTGGAAAAAGAATGTCAGATTTTATAATAAAAGAAATTGATATTAAATTTACAAAAATATATATCTGGACGGATTCTAAATGTGTACTTTCATGGATTTTATTGTCAAACATCGATAAATTACCAAAATTTGTAAAAAATAGAATTAAAATTTTGAGAGAAAATAAAGAAATTGAATGGAAATACGTTCCCACAGAAAAAAATCCGTCAGATATTGCGTCACGTGGTTGCACTACAAATGAACTGAAAAATTACAAAGAATGGTGGAAGGGTCCGCAGTTTTTGAAAGAGAGTGAAGAAAAGTGGCCCCAATCACCAAAGTAAAAAAGGAATGAAAAAGAATGGAGTAAAGATTTGGAAGAAATAAAAATTGAAATGTTGACAAAGGATTTAATCAATACGGAATTGCGTAATGAATGGCCTAAACTTGTCAATATTTCTACCGCGTTTTGTAAAGCAATAAAAAATTTTGGAAATAAAATTAAATTTAAAACAGAATTCGGGTCAAATTTACAAAAAATTAAAAATAAAGTAGATTTAAGAAAAATGGGTGAAATATTGTTAATAATAGAAGCCCAAAATAAATACCCGCCAACTGAAAAAGAAATACAGGAATTAAAAATGAAAAAAGAAAATTATAATATATGGACATGCCCAGGGCGTTTAGGGAACTTAAACACAAAAACGCCTATTTTTATTTCAAAAGAAGCCCCACTGGCAGAAAAAATTGCGTTAGAAGCTCATTTGCGCACATTACATAGTGGAATTAATCAAAGTTTAATTGAATTGAGACAAATGTTTTGGGTACCAAGTGGCCGACAATTAATAAAGAAAATAATAAATCGATGCTTACATTGTAAAAGAGCGAAATTATTGCCATATTCTATTCCAAAAATGCCAGATCTCCCAAAAGAAAGAATTTTGCGTTCAAAGCCATTTCAAAACACAGGCCTGGATTATGCCGGCCCTTTTGAAGTTAGAAATAGCATTTGGAATTGGTACCAGAAATTGTTAAAGTTTGGATTGAAATATTTTCTTGTATGGCCACAAGATTTACGCATTTGGAATTGGTACCCAGTCTATCAGCTAAATCTTGTATACAGGCCATGAGAACATTTATATCCGAATACGGCAAACCAAAATATTTTATTAGCGATAACGGCACGCAATATAAATTAACATGTAAAGTAATACAAGAAATTGAACAAAAAACAGAAAAAGAAAAAATACATTGGCAGTTTATCCCAAGCCTTAGCCCATGGTTTGGCGGCTTATATGAGGCTATGGTAAAAATTATGAAAAATTCTTTAAAGGCTGCTATAGGCCGAAAAATGTTAAACTATGAGGAGTTGAGAACAATACTTTCAGAAATAAAAACAATTATGAATAAAAGGCCACTAACTTATGTATATGAAAATTTCGACGACGCCTATACTGTATTGCGTCCAATTGATCTTATTTTACCATCACGTAATGAAGAAAATATTGAGTTAGAAATTTCAGATGAAAAAGAATTTTTAGAAAAGGAAACCCAAAGAGAGACATTAATTAAGGAATGGGAAAATTCAAATCAAATGTTAAATCATTTCTGGCAAAAATGGGAAAAAGAGTATTTAAATAAATTAAAAGAAAGGGCAGATAAACATAATCAAAAATTGTATAAGAAAAATTACATCCCCGAAATTGGTGAAATTGTATTGATACAAAATAAACAGGTGCCCATACAAGCTTGGAATTTAGGTAAAATTGTTGAATTAATTAAAAGTAAAGACGGGTTAATAAGAATTGCCAAAGTTCGGGTTAAAGGAAAAATAATTACCCGCGCAATTGCCTTATTATATCCCATGGAATTAAAAGCAGAAATGCCCGCAAAAATGATTGAAAATGAAAAGGCAAAAATTGAGGATAAGGAATTAAAAAATGAAAACCAGAAAACACACAAAATGGAATTGAGAGCTAAAAAGAAAATAAACTATAGAGAAATAGAAAGCGAATCAGAAGAAGAAAAGCAAAATATTGAACAGGTAAGAATAGCAATGTTCAGACAAGAAATGAAATGTTCAATATGTGGCAGATCCGGACACCCCTCACAAAAATGTTGGTATAGAAGGAACGAATTTGTAAACCAAAATAATCAAAATTTAAATGAAAAAGAGAAACACTCTTCATCAAAAGTAGAGACGGATTGGCAAGAGTCATATAAAAAACTAGAAGGGAAATATTTAACGCTAGAGGAAAAATTAAATAGCGTTGAAAATGATTTGTCAAAGGAAAAAATTGAAAAAGAAGCTATGGGTAAAGAACTGAAAAAACAAGAAAGAGAGATATTAGAAATTAAAAATTGTTTAAAAGAATTGGCAGAGAAAGAAAAAGCTAAAGAGGAGTTAAATAATGAGATAGAGAGGCATAAAAATGATTTAATAAGAATTAGAACCGAATTTTGTACCCCTAAAAAGGAAAAGGAGGATAAAGGGTCTAATCAAAAATCAAAACAAACTAGCGCGTTAAAAGTTTTAGCAAAAAGTTCGGTAACGCTTCTCACAATGTTAATAATTTTTTTCCTGACTTTCGGTCAAGTAGCTCAAGTTCAAAGTATACGCTGCGCACAAAATGAAAATTTAGTTTTGAAACATTTAGAAGAATGTAAATCGAACGGTTTAGTTATTTTTGAAAGAAAAGACAAGTCACTTTGCTGGAAAGAAATAGGCTGCAACGATAAAAATAAACACATACGTTGTCCAACTAAAAATATCAAGTACCTCTGTGATGAAAAATGCACGTGTCCCGGCTGGGCAGAACAATGTACTTTCTTTAAAGGCCAAACGGAAGATAAAAGTGAAAAAATAAAAGAAATTTTGGAAAACAATAAACCAAAAATTTGTTCTACTGAGGAAGATAAATCATGAGCAAAAACATTTGAAATAAAGGAATTTAACCAAATTGAATTGATTTCTGGAGAAAAATATTTAGTGAATGAATTAAAAATAGAACTGGAAGATGCAATAAAAGAATTTGTTTGTATTGGAAAAGGAAAGGAAATTACGGGTTCCCCAAGATATTGTAGTAAATACCATTGTTCCGAAAAGGGAACTAGATTTTGTTTTTACCCCAGGATTGAAAAAGCATTTTTTGTCGCTCCGGAGGGAAGAGTAGCGATACAGGCATGGGGAAGAGTTAAAATAAAAGTTTATGGCTTTCCGAAAAAAGAAACGTCACTTTGTAAAGGGTGTGAATTAAAATGCACAAAAGAAGGAATACAAGTAAAAACAAATGAAATGATAGGTGGAATAGAAATTTGTAATGAAAAGAAATGTTTTTATAGAGCCCTCCCCGAAAAAATCGAAAATATAACATTGGGCCATGAAATTATTTTAGATAAATACAAAACTGACGTTCAATTTTATAAAAACGGAGAGTTAATAAAGAAAATGAAAATTGAGTGCGAAAAATTAAATATTTGTGAAATAATGAATTGCATTTTTTGTTTTGAACGTTTAATGAACCCGCATTGTTTCCCCGAAGTTTCCATGATATTGTTTGTGATTTTAGTTTACTTTTGTTCTAACTTAATATACATTGCCATTAAAATAATAATTTTGATTTTGAAAGTGACATTCTGGGTAATAAAACATAAAATAAAACTTATTCGATTCATCGCAAGAAAAAGTAAAAGAGAAGAGGAAATTAAAAACGAATCAAAGCCAAAACCAACTAAACCATTAATAATAAAGAAAAAACGTCCGATGAAAGTGATTGTTGCTCTATTATTTTTAATTAATTTATCTAAATGTTTTTGCCTCACAAGTTTACAAGCAACTGAAGAAAGTTGTGTTGTGAATAAACTCGGTGAAAGAAGCTGCTCGTTTGAAAAAATAATTGTTTTGACATTTAATCCCGAAGAGCAACAAATCCAAGTTTCTTTAAACGATCATACCGGAAAAATATTAGGGACTTTAACAATGGAAATTCATAAAACAAAGGCTTTTTGTACTAAAAGTTTAAAATATTTTTCCCGATTTTTCCACATGCAAGTTGAATCTTCAAAGAGATGCGCTGAAACAGGAAGCTGCTATGATTTAAAATGCAGCGAAATAAAATCGTATGAAAAATTAATTGAATTTAATGCCACGAATGATTACCCAGGAATAACACAATGTGTAGAAAGTAGCGGTGGTTGGTTTTCCGGATGTTTCTATACAACCCCGGCTTGTACTTTCTATAGATTTTATGCCACTCCTGTTGATGAAAGAATTTTGGAAATTTTTGAATGTCCTAAATGGGAGCTAGGACTAAGTATGAATTTAACAATTGATACACATGAAGGAAAGTGGGAAAGTGCCTTTAATCTAGTACCAGGAATGGCATCAAGACAAAGTAAAAATAAAATAGAAATCACATTAAAAAGTATAACCACTCCCATACTGCCTGTTTTAAATAAAAATTTTGTATTTGATGGAAAAAAGGCAGCAATGCTAGATTATGAAATTGAAACGCAATTGCAAAAATTTAAATGCGCAAATAAATACCAAGCAGGCAATTTTAATTGCACTGTAGATCCACTTACCTGTTCATGTCGACCAGCTGACGATAATGTAAATTGTCTTTGTACAGAAATTATTAAAGATGAACAAATTTTTCAAGAATCGAATAATCTCCCTTTCAATCATAACGGAATATTAGTAAAAGTCGATCATGGAGAAATAACAGCCTTTCCCGATTTAACGTCAGCTGAAGTTCAAATAAAAATTCCTTAATAGTACCAGAAAATCTTGGTTGAAACGAATAATTTTTCCTTATTTCAAGGCTCCCTCTCCTTCAATTTCCTTAGCCGCCTCACAAACTACTACAACCGATGGGCAACCAGCAGGTGATTCTGAGTGGGAGGGAGATCAAGTCGAGGCTTCTGCAGATGTTGTAAATGAGGAAGAAGCTAGGCCAACACCTGGGCCCTTCGAAGGAGAGGAGAAGCAACAGAAAACCACATGGAAGGGAGTGAAGGACAACTAACTGCTCGAACTGAAGTTAAGTCTGCTGCTAAGGAAGAGTTAATTGAAAGGCAGGATGAGGCGATGGAAGAGAATGAAAACGGAGAGAAAATGAAAACTGAGGAAGAAATTAAAAGAGAAGTGATATCGCCTGTTGGAGGAGAGGAAGTTGGTTCTGGGATGGAGGAGGATGAATATAAAAATATTTCTTCATCGCCTGGAAGAGAAGGAATGGAGGAATCAGAAGAAATTCCACAAGAACCAACTCAAGCATGTTCTCTTCAACAACACTATGAGCGTGTCAAAAGAGAAGCTGAAATAAAGGCAGAAGAAAAAGAAGAGGAAGAGGTATTTGAACAGCCTATCCAAAAGGAAGAAATATATGAAGATAAGGAGAATGAAGGAATAATCAGTCCAAAAGAAGAAATTGTTAGCACACAATCTCCCGAAAATATAATAGTGAATGGAGGGCATTATGGGCATAATGACGAGGTTGAAGAAAGTGAACGCTCTGTGGAAATTAAAGAAGAGAGTTTAAAAGAAGCCGAACCAATGAGTGATGAAGAAAAGAGAGTGACTGATTCTCGTGTTAGTTTTGCAAAAAGTGAAGATTCTATTGAAAGAAGGGAAGAATACCTAAGTGAACGACAAAAAAGTGAAGAAGCGGTTGTTGAAATGGAAGAAATGTCTAATCAAAATGTAGAAAATGAAGAAAATATTCAGAAATCGCCTGTTAAGGTTACGATAACTCCATCACCAGAAAATAAAAGTTGGGGAGAGGAGGAAGGAATGAAGGATGAAAAAGAAGCTGAAGATGAGGAAGTCGTAGTTATGGCTGAAAGCCCAGCGGCTGATGAAACTTCAATTTCTCATCATTTTGAGGCTGGAAGAGATGAAGAAGTTGAATTGGAAGGCTCTCCAAGAGTGGAAGAGCAATTGGGACAAAGCGAATCGCCTTTAGCTTCTACTCATTCAGTAGTGAATGGAATAAATTATGAAGGACAAGAAACACAAAATGAGGAACATGAGGCTGAACGTGATTTAGAGCATCGTTATGAGTTGCCAGAATCTAAAACTGTCTCAGATTACGTTGAAGAGCCTTCTGAACAATATGATGAAAGTAAGAATGATGAAGTATTTGAGGAAGGGCACAGACTGAAAAGAGATGTTGATGAATTTGGTGGAGGTGAAGAGTATTCTGTAGGAAAGGAGGAAGAACATTTTGAAGAGGAAAAAGGAGTACACACTGGAAGAGAGGAAGAACATATAGAAAGAGAAGAGAATGGATTTGGAAGAGAAGGAAGTCAACATACAGGAAGAGAGGAAAACGGATTTGGAAGAGAAGAAAGCCAACATTCTGGACGAGACGAAGAACATTTTGGAAAAGATGAGGAAGATTTCGAACAATTAGAAAATAAGAATACCGAAAGAGAAAGTGATAAACATATCGAAAGTGAAGAGGAACAACTTAGTGGAAGAGACGCTTACACTGAAAGAGAGGAACATACTGGAAGTGTAAAGGAGGGGCATAATGAAGAAGATAATGGGGACTTTAGAAGAGAAGAATTACATTCTGGAAGTGAAAATCAGTATACTGAAAGAGAAGAAAGAATGACTGGAAGAGATGATGTAGGAATAATTGAAGGAGAAGAGGAAAGGTTAAGAAGTGAAGATGGAGAGCAAGGAAGAGAAGATGAACATACAGGAAGAGAGGAGCATGAAAGAGACTATGAAGAAATGGTTGGAGGAGGAGAAGAAAATGCAAGACTGGAACATGACGAAAGAGAAGAGATTATCGGAAAGGGAGAAGAAGATTACTCCGAAAAAGAATCTCAACATACTGGAAGAGAGACTGTAGAACTGATTAAAGGTCCCGATGAGACAGAATTTGAACATTTAGTCGAAAGCGAGTCTGTCCAACCCTCTAATGAAGACACAAGTAGAAAACTTAGTGGATCGGAGAAGTTTATTCAGTTGGAGACGGCCGAAAGAGGATCAGTACAAGAAGATAGGCCAGAAACGATGATGAGTTTAGGGAATAATTCACAAGTATTGCCAGATGAAGCGTCGATAATGCATGGTACATCAGAGCTTGATACTCATTCCAAAGGTGGAGAAGACGAAATTGACGACGCTAACTTGGTGCATTCGGAAGAGACTGAATACAACAGACCGGAAAGTAAGACTGAAGTATCAGAGGTTAGACATGAGGATGAACCTGAAAATGATGATATTTCTGGGTTTGGACATCTTGAGGTACAAGAAAATGGATCTGAGATACAAAATGAAGAAGTTTCCGAAAGCAGACAAGATGTTGAACCTGAAATTACCAGTCGAAAATCTGAAGATATGTCGGAGGCTGGACATGAAAACTTTTCTGAAGCTAGACACGAAGATGTTCAAGAGAATATACCAGAAGTTAGACCGGAAAGTGAGCAGGAAGTTAGTGATAGAAATGTTGAGGATCGATCTGGATTTAGTCCTGAAGTCGTTTCTGAAGCTAGACTTGAAGAAGTATTTGGAGATGGGCACATTGGAGAGTTTGCGACAAATCAAGATGGATCCATAAATAATTTTGGAAGCCCTACATCTAGAGAAGGAGAAGGGACAGAATTTTATGAGAGGAATGAAGATGAAAATCAACGCATAAAACATGAAAATGAACCCGAAACGTTTCGTTCGGAACACAGTGAAAAGCAAAGCTTGAATGAAAAGGAAGAACAATCTCTTCAGTTATCTGAATCACCGAATCTCTTGGTCTCTGGTTACGAGGATGATGCTCGATCTAATCAATCTAAACCTTTTCTTCAACAGCCTTCAATAGAAATAACGCCAGCTTCTGATCATAAATATGTTGGGGTATGTACTATAGTTGAACTTATTTATAAGATACCCCCAGAATAAGATAATCAGTTCAAGTTACCTTTTTTCTGAATTTTCAAAATAGAGATACGATTTTTCGGTTATCTCGTAATGAGGTCTGACTGTATAATAGTGAAATAAAATTTAAGAATTAACCAAATTAAAGTTAAATTATTTTAGTATCGAGGAGAAGATGAACCGAATAGTGAACATTCCCAGCCCATGTCGCCCGTTGGAGAAGAAAGTCAGCAACAACAACCACCCGTGGAATGGAGGAATTTTGAACAACAAGACATTCACCAGGTTAATTGAAAAAAATTTTTGGATTAAAAATTTTTTTTGGAATTTAGGATGAGAATCGCAACAACAACAGCAACTACCAAGAACAACTTATCGACTTCAGCTCATCACCAACTGCTCAAGGGGATGAAATAATAGATATTAGTCATCAAACTCAACATTCCCCTCATCAAAACGGGCATCTGAAAAATTATGAGGACCACGAAAATGAAGATGACGAGAACACATCCTTGCTAACTTATAGAACTGAAAATGAAGACTCTCCTAGCAAAAAGAGTAATAATAACTACAAGGGAGAGAACGGTCATTTACTTTTGGGGAATGGAGAGAATAGTGGGAGATTGTCATCTTCTTCAACAGAAACAGAGGGGGCAGATCATGAAAATAATAATAGTGATTCTTCTTCGGTTGTGATACGTCAAGGAACTTCTACTACTAGTTTGGAACACGGGCAACAACATTTCCAGAAATTGGAGAATGAGGGTAGAATTGAACAGTTGTGAAAAATAATGTAGTGATATACAAGAGGAATTAAAGTTGAGAGAGAATTAGAGATTGGACTAATAAATTAATGTTTTCTTCATTATGGAAAGATTTTGCAGAAATTATTTACTTGCGGAAGACCTTATCACATGTGGATCTCGCTCATGCACACTCACCTTGATATTCCTCTCATTTTTAGTTTGGGATCAGAACCGGTTCAAAAATTTAAAAAATTATCAATAATAAAGAATTCCCTGAATTTATTGGTCCAATCTCTAATAAAATATTTTTGTTTGGTTTGCACGGGCACAAATGAATTTCTAAACTTTCGTTTTTGATTAATTAAAAACAAAACCATCCCTTTTTTAGTTAAACGCTTCAATTAAATCTTGCTTTATTTTAATTATTTAATTAAGAAATAGAGCCCTAAATTCAAGAACAAAAATTGTTTTTAACTAGGGTTGTTGATTTCACCAAAATTTTCGACTGCCAAGTTTGGCTTGAAACCAACAATCCTATTTTTGACTAGTGATAGAAAAATTATAAATTATTAATGCATCTTTAATTTAGGGCTCTATTTGCGTCGATAAGTTTTAACTTTGCTGCATTGTTTTAACAATTTTCCAACGATTTATTTTTTGGATAAATGCACACGAATTTTTATGAAAATATAGAAATAATCTGACAATATCGTTATTTAATACTTTCAATAAATATTATTTTTACATGTATGTAAGAATACTGTCTTATTTTGACAATAGTTCTAATTGTTTTTTCAATCAACTCGGCAGCTGATCAGAGCATGTCACAGATAGCTTAATATCATTGGATAATGCAAATTGGAATCACGGATAGAAGCAACCTGCACGAAACGTTGCGTTTCATTAGATTCATTATGTTTTCGCCTGCGGCGGTGAACACTAAATCTTCAGGCGTCTTCGGTGCATATCACAATATTTTTTAAATTTCCCTCTCGAATTCTTAATCTTATGTCAGATTGAGCATATATAAAGGGTCCAACACATACTCTCTATGACCTCATAAATGAACACATAACATAATAAAATCAAATGTTAAGATGTACTAATAACTTTGCATTTAAAAGTTTCTCCTCGGTGCGATTCATTATTCACTTAGTTGCCAAGCCAGTCAAGCTAAATACACTTTCAATTGGGGCAGGAAATCTCGCCCAAACCCCTTGGCATTTCCTTCAAATTATAAACATATCTCATCGTATTTCAACGCCGCAGGCGTAAATTTTTGAATATTGGAAGTCCAAGCAGTAGATTTCTTCCCTTTTTGCGAATTCGGCAAAGTCAAACATTTATTTAAAAATTTATTAAAAATTTATTAATTGTCTATAGAACAAAGAAATTTCAATTAAAAAATTAAGGAAAATTAAATTAATCAAAAATAAATATGAAAAAATAATTGGACATAATTTTGCAGAATAGTTCATATGTACAGCTATAAATCTAAAGAAAAGATCAAATATAGGGAACGGAAAGATTTATTTTTTTGTTGTTTTCATATTTAAAATTCATCCACTTGTTTATCCAAAATGTATTCAGGAATTAAGAAAAGAATTTAAATAAGCCAAAAAATCCGAATCATCCAATAAACTCTGACCGATTAAATCATCACGATCATCCATTTGTTGAGTAAGAAGGCCATCAGATGATTGAACATTTGGTTGTCCATAAGGGCAAGCATTTTTGTCAGATATATTATTTAGATAACTATCCGTCTGTGGATTAACAAATGAAGTTCCTTCAGCCTTATCATTCACTACCAAATTATGAGAAGATTGAATAGGAATTTCTTCTCCTTCTTCAGCATTATCATTTCCTTCCACATTTTCTCCTTTTTCTAACTGGATATTCTCTTTGGAAACTATCGGTTCCTTTTCTTTACTTTCACATTCATTATTTTGTGTATTAGCTAATAAATTTCCTTCATTTGATTGAATATTTATTAATTTTGAATTAATATTTTGCACAATTTCAAGTTTAGTTCCATTTTTGGAAGTTGTTTTTAACGCTTCTTTATATTTTTGAATTTGAGGATTAACCGATGATTCAGCCCCATCATTTAATATATTAGTTGAATTATCTGAGGCTTTTGGCAAATCATTATCCTGTGGAAGAACAAAAGAAGTTCCTTCATTAATTTCCGATTGAATATTATTTAATTTAGAAAAGACATTTTTTAAAGTTTCCTTCTCGTTTTTCTTTTTTTCTCGATAATTTCGAAAATATTCTTTCCTCGTTTCCTTATTGTTTTGGTTGTAAATTCTTTTATTTTCTAGTATCTTCTCTCTATTCTTATTTCTGTAGTTCCGATCATGTTTTTTTCTAATTTGTTTAAAATTTGCAGAATTTCTCCTTTCTTTTAGTTTTTCTTTATTGTTTTCCCGATAACTTCGATCATATTCTCTCTTCTTTTCTTTATTCTTTTGGTAATAATCGTTGTTATATTCTTTTTTCTTTATCATTTTTTCTGCCAAATTACTGTCATTCTTATACATTTTACTAATTTTTGGTTTTAATATTTCTTTATATTTTTGATTTTGAGGAGCAACAGACGATTCAGCCCCATCATTTAATATTTTATTTAAATCATTTGATCTTGAAATTCGATCTTGAAATTTTAAAAATCCGCAATTTTGATCTAAAAATCCGCATTCTATATCAAAAATCTGCAAAAAATTATAAACACAAAAATTTAATTAAAATTACTTTATACATTATAATTCTGAAGCAATTTTTGTTACAATTATTACTAATTTCTTCCATTTTCTGCGCCGCAGGCGAAAATTTTGCGCATTTTTTAAAGAAGTAAGAAAAATGACAGTTTATCGTAAAAACTACAAGAAAATATAAAAAATACTTATAATCTTCAAAAGACCACAAAAATCCGCTTATCCGCATTTTTAAAAATAATCCTCATTAACATATCAAAAAACCACAAAATGAGGAAAAATCCGCACATATCGAAACCCTGTTTAATGTCATAGGAATTTTTACACACACTTATTAAACAAAGATTTATTAAATAAAGTTAATTTACAATTAAGGGGATATTGTTTGATTTGAATTTATTAATATAAGAGGATTTGGGATGAATTTTTTATTTTATAGAGCGAAGGCATAAAATTTCAGAATTTTTAAAAGAGAGAAAGATTCTATGTATATTTTGTAAAATTTTGATCTACTTACCGTATATACTGTATTAATTACCCTGAGTATTTATTGTTTCAACATTTCTCTTGAGAGGATAATTAATAGAGGCGGGGTAATTATTTGAGCGAGTGTAATTAATAGAGTATATACAGTATATGTAAAGTAATTTGGCGATTTATTTAATCTCATTGGATTTATTAGAAAAAAGGTGTTAAAATTAAAATTTAACACAAAGTTGAAGAATATTTAGTTTTCTTTCAAAATTTAAAAATTCAAATCATCTATTTGTTTATCTAATAAATTCATTTCATTATAGAAAATTCTGATTATCCAAAAAATTTAGATCATACAAAAAATTAAGATAATCCACATCATTCAAGTCATTCTGTTGATTAAGATTTTCAATATGAACATTTTCTTGTTCATAAGAGCAATCCATTGAATTATCTTTATTATCAACGTTCTGAGGATTAACTGGATGTGTTGGATTCCCTTCGTCCTTATGAGACAAAAATAATATTAACATCAATATATTATATATTTGATGGAATTCTAATTTATTTCTAGATTAAAAATACTAGAAAATTAAGGTTGTCTTATAATTTACGGACAGTTAAAAATTTACTAATTTTAAATTTGGCTAAATTTTCACAGGAAGTAATTAAAATGTTAAAGTGAAAATTTGCATAAAAATGTAAAAATGTTTACTAATTAATAAATTAAAGACATCAAATGAAAAGAAACAGTTTAACTCGAGATATAAAAAAGAGTATTTGGTCAAATAATCTACGGACGCACTGTGGCTCATCAATGAATAAGAAAATGGATAACAATAATAATTTACTTTAAATAAAAATAAATATGCAAAAAATTAGAATTTGTAAACTTAGTATCAGAGTTGTTTCGAAATAAAAATTTTTAAAATCGGAAATTTGTTATGTTAGGTCATACAATCAGTTGGAACTTTTGCTTTAACTCTAAGAAATTGGGAAAAACTAATGACTAGAATTTTCCCTTTTCTGCGCCGCAGGCGAAATTTTTAAGAGTTTTGGAAGATCCCTAAGCCAAATATCTTCCTTTTTCTTTCTTAACATTATATTAGGTTTGCCGTTTTCGAACCGTGCCTACGTTCGAGTCATTTTTTCGGGCCTCATCTTTATCAGTCCGGGCCGTTCGATTCTTTTTCTGGCATCATTTTTCGGGCCGGACCGGTCAGTCTTTTTCGGGCTTCATTTTTATCGAAACAAACCGTTCGAAGGCCGGCAACCCGAATCATGGTCGAAATTTCGAAACCACTCTGTTTGGTATATACCGTAAATCCTCTAAAATAGCCCCCCCCCCTAAAATAAGCACCCCCACCCCTCCAAAATAAACCCCTCCCCCTAAAATAAGCACCCCCACCCCTTCAAAATAAACCCCTCCCCCTTCAAAATAAGCTCACCCTCTAAAATAAGCCTCTTTAAAAATAACCCTCCCCCACTCCAAAATAACCCCCCTCCATAATAAGCCCCTCTAGAGGTCGATCGAAAAATAAGCCCCCCCCCACTCATAAGCCCCCTTAAATTAATTAAAGTGGAAAAGATATGAACCAAAATATTTAGTAATGGAGTATAATAATTTTAGATTTTCCTTTATCCCTAACAAAATAATGCATCTTGAATTTGCTGAAAATGTTTTCAATCTTTATTGTTATACATTTTATTCTTCCCTTTATCTGTATGTCGAATAGACATACCATCTTCCCAATAATTGTCCTCGTCATCTTCCTGATACAAAATATTTTTGTATTCTTCTTTTGGATAACTCAAATGATTAGAAAATTCCTCATTATTTGTTTTCCCGGTATTTATATAAAGTTTTTTAACAGCATCCAGATCCACATCACATTCCTTCAGTCCAACATCTATTCTCATTGATAGCATAACTAAATCCCAATTATGTTTATTTTCAGGATTGTAGTATTTAGAGCTGAAAAATTTTAAAATTGTTTTACGACAGATAATTGTTCTCTAAACTCGCTGACATCTTTAATACCCTCGACAAAGTAAAGGGTAGAGATGTCCGAGCCCGAAATTTTTCCAAGACTCAAGACCCAAGACAAAATTTTTTCCAAGACCAAGACTCAAGACCAAAACTCCAAGACTCAAGTATATCCTTAACAATTTCCCCTATAAATTACTAAAAAGACAAGATGTGTTTGTGTTTAATTAACAAGTCATATTACCTATTAATATATTTATCCTCAAAAACTTCATCAGAGCAATTAGGATGTAATTGAAGAACACTTCTAATAAAATTTGTGTTAATTTTAAATCTTGTCGTTGATACTCTACCATATTTGTATAAAATTATTAATCCTCGTATATAGGCATACTAAATTTTATTTAAGTTTTGAAAATTATTTAAAAATTAACAGTAGGAATTAAGCAGGGCTCGAATCATTAAGTATACATATATTAAATGTAATTTAATAATTACATTAAATGTAATCTAATAATTTACTGTATTATGTAATTTGAAGATAATTATTTCTCAGAATAATTCATTAAAATAATTATATTTATTTTCATTATTATTGGGTCAAAACCTTTAGCTCGTCTCCGCCAAGACGATCAAGTATGTTGCTTCGATCCTTCGCGCCATCGACCAGTTTTTTTGCTATTTTAAAAGTTGGATCCTCTTTTTCATAATATTCAATTAATTTTTCTTGTACATCTACAATTGGAATTTTTTTATTTTTTGTTTCCTTGGAGCGTCTAATTTTCTTTTTTACGCTTTGCAAGCTTCCAGTTATGTTTATATCATCATTCCCGGCAGAATGACCTGTTGAGAGTTCCGAGTATGTTTCATTTTTATTCATTGATATAATAAAATTCAACAATGTTACATTGATGAAAATTATTATGAGAATAATATTTAAATTAATTTTCATCCTAAAATTTTTTAAATTTAAATAATTATACAATTGAATGTTGAAAATTTTATAAATTAAATTAGCAATATCGAGAAAAAATTTAATAAAATAAAATAATAAGAAGAGAATTTTAGAATGATTGAATTGGGCTATATGTAATGCAAAGAGCCTGGCTCTCCCTTCCTGACCTTCATACACTTAGAATTTTGTAAATGGATTTAAGCCAAATTGGTTTTTAAATTTCTTCTTACTGCCTATCACACTCTCTGCAATGCGAGTTTATAGGAAAGACTTAAAGAGAGATGAAGAGACTCTCTCAATATATTTATCTCTATCCAATTTTTGTAAATCTAATATTTCCCCATACTTCTTTAAGTCATAAGCTGCACTAATAACCTCTAAAAAATGCCGAGTTTCTTTATCGACTTTTGCTTTACATCTTGCCGTTTTGTTAGGGGATGTTTATTAGAATGTTTAGAGGGAATTCTTATCAGAGAATGTTTGTTTTAAACATTCTTGTGTGAAATTTCAAAACAAATATTGATGAAATATATTGTGCTGCTTGTGGTTCTCTGGTCTCGAGTCGAAAAATTTCTCGGATTTTTGAGCGTCCCCCACAGAATTATCATAATAAGAGGTCGGATTTTTATTGAAATATTTTTTGCAAATACATTTTGTCGCAGAAAGCCCAAACAAACAAAGCCCAAATTTACTTGATATTATGATTTGTGAAAAAATAATTGTGGAGCTAAACATTGTAAGTTTCGATGTAAAGTCCGTCGCGCTTTGGTCTGGGCCTATTCAACGATAGTTGCGCTATATTGTCTCACATCTAATGAATTCTTCCGAAACATTATCATAATAAATTGTAAAAATATTTTATTTAAAAAATTGAAAATTAATGTTAAATAAAAATTTAATAAAATAAAAAAGCGAATTTTAGTGAAGCATTTAAAAAAATATTTAAAAAATTATTTAATTAAAATAAATATTTATGATGAAATGACAGAGTATTCAACACTCTTGTTAATTAATGAGCGGCAACACAAATAAATCACGTGTTGCACTTTATCAAGACGTGCAACTCTAATTGATTTGAATTTTTGAAAAAACTGCAAAATGCCGACTTTTTTAAAAATAATTTATAATTATTTGAGTAACAATTGAAAAGACATTAATGACAGCCCAACAAATGTTCAATCCTATTGATATCGGGACAGAACTATCGGGATTGGGGTGACAAAAATAATTTCTTGCGTGTTTACGTTTGTTTTAAAACAAAAACTCTATTCCGTCAATATACTATCCAAGACCCAGTGGCCGTAGGTCCTGAACTCAGTAGGGTAACTGTTCGTACATTGAAATATCCCGATATGACCGTCCCGATATGTCCGCGTGCCCATTGAACACGCAAATTAATTAGAAATAATTAAAAATTTGACAAAATATTTAACCTCTTTTAAATTAGACTTTCTGTATTTTCTTAACATTATTTTACATTACATATTAACAAAAGGATAATAAGCGTTTGGACGCTAATATCTTGGCGGAGGGAGGACATTTTGAACATTTGTTATAATTTTTATTTTCTTTAGATATTAATGAACACTTTTTCATGGATTTTATAAAATTCAAGAAAATATTAAAGTACGGGAACTTTTGCAAGTACGGGAAATAAGAGTACGGCAACTTTTTATATAAAAGCACGGGAACTTTTGCTGCACCACGTATACTTGATTCTATAGACTATCCCTAATTTCCTCGTTCAAATTAAAGTCTCATGAAACAAAAAAATGTTAGAGATATGTTTTCAAAGTAAAATATTTAACATTTACCATAAAAACAGTGGTCAGTTTGCGGGTACTTCTAAAACAACAAACATTTTACTCAATGTAATCGCTACTAAATATCTAAAGTAAATGGCTGTTGTGTTTTACTCTTCGCTTTCATTAATTCTCCTTACTTTTGGACATTTTTCCAATCAATATAACCAAAAAATATTTATTCAAAAAATAATTTATTACTACAAAATATTATAATTTTAATTTTTTAAAACTACATTTACATAACTATTAAATTATAAATTTAAATTAAAAATATTTATAAAATACCTATACTCATAATAATTAAAATTAATATTAAATTTTTTAGATTTAAAAAAATTAAGCAATAAATTTAATTTTCAAAAAATTAATGTTTGAAAAAATCAAATAATTATATAATATTCAATAATTATATAATATATCAAATAATCAACCCCCAGGTCTCGTTTGAGACCTGGGGTGAACCCAACGGATGGAGTCAGATAATTAACTATTATAAACATATTTTACTCAAAAACCTTTAAGTTGGATGAAGAAAATGATAAAAATATTTATCAATTTTTAAAATTTAAAAGGAAACTTAAATAACATTGTGATAGCAACAATAAAGAGCAGCTTTCACAAAACACCTTTTACCTCACCCACGATTTTTCTATTTTCATTCGTATAATTTTAATCCCAATCTTCCCCAAAAGAATAAATATCTTTGTTAAAGAAAGAGTTTTAAAAAGAAAGGCCGCCACGATCCCCCAGGTCTCGTAGAGCGTTCCCCCAGGTCTCGTTTAGTATTTAATTAAAATTACTCATATGTATTATACATATTTATTATAATATGTTATAAATCAACAAAATGTTATAAATCATTTTGATTTCTACAATATAATTTAAATATTTAAAGATAAATTGAAATGTACATAAAGCTAGAAAGGATCTCAGAAAAGACCAATTGCAGCACGGCAATGAGACAAATATAAATAAAATAATATAAATAACTTAAATAAATATTTAGATATTGTAAATTAATTGTAAAAATAATGTTATATAAATAATTGAAAAAATCATAAATTAATTATTAAATTTTGTGGAAAAATAATGCGAAAGAGAAGAGCTGTTTAGTAAGATATATAAAGTTTTTAAGAAGACATAATTATGTACATATGTAGTATTGAAAAATAAAAATTTCGCCTCAATAAAATAATTGAGATTAATCTAAAATAGATTAATTAAAAGCAATTAATACAATTTCCCCAACTTAACTTAAATTATGATTTTCAAAACATAAAAATACTAATGTATTAAATATTTATCTTCTTTAATTAAAATTATTTTAAGAATTTATTTAAAAAATTATATTTGGTAAAAATTAATTAAATAAATTTTGATTATTGATAATAATCAAGTTTAATTGGCCAAGGTATATAACTGTAAACTATATAACTGTAAACTTTAAAAAATCGATTTTTATGATAAGAAATATTTCAGTTATCTTTGTAAAATAAAAATTTGTTATTTTTTTAAATTTTTATATTTTTCATCTATTTTTAATGTATAGTTTTTCCTTTATAACCAAGAAACTAATTATACATTTTTGGTCGCTGTTATTGTTTTTTAAATAAACAAATATTTTTTTAATAAAATTCTATTTGATTGAATAGAGTAAATTGAATTAAAATTAATTTTATGTGAATTATAATGTATTATTTAAATTAAATTATAAAACGACTACAGAATGCTATTTTGCAAAATATTTAAATTGGCCTCAATAAAATAAATGTTTAAAAAAGATGTTTACATAGCCCACAAAGAAGTAATATTTAGTATTAAAAGCTATTTATAATGTTATAATAATACGTGTTAAAAATGATAATGCGAAGAACAGATCTTTCAAAAATGCATTAGTCGCTTATACTTTTTATAAAAAAATTGATCAAAATCTTTTGTTCATTCATGAATTATATAGTAAAAAGTTAAAATTTTGATTATAAAAAATAAATTTGATTATAAAAAATAAAAATATTTAAATTTATTAAATTATTTAATATATTTTTTAAAATTATTTAAATTTAATTTTAAATTACTACAATATAATTCAAATATTTAGAGATAGATTAAAATACAAGGCTTGTAATAGAACAAACAAAGAACGATTTCAGCAGAAAAGGAGACAAATATATAAACTAAAATAATATAAATAACTTAAATAAATATTTAGATAATGTATATTAATTATAAAAATATAAATTTAATTATTAAATCTTTCTGACAAAATAATGAGAAATGAGAAGAGTTTAATTATTAAGCTATAAAATTATATAGCTTAAAAATTATTTAAAAAAATTAAATAGTACCAGATATTATCGCATGAAAAACATGTACAGTTATTTTATTGTTCTCTATATGTATAAGATGTTTTCTACACATTCTATTTTATTTTTTAAAAGTATTTTATATCGATTTCCTATATAAATTTTATAATATTTGTGTTTGAAAAACAAAAGTTTTTTATGCTTATTCATGTAAAAGAGCACTAAATTTGAATATTATTTGTTTAAGATGATTATCAACTTAAACAAAACTTAATTAATGCTTAATGTATTGACCACGTTCGTCAAAAAAACTAAACAATAATCGATAAATTTATGGACAGCAAATTTAATATAAAAATTAACAGAGATGTACGATGTATAATAATTAAAAAATTTACACTGAAAAGGAAGTAAAAATAAAAAAACAGAGCTCCAGTGAAAATTCTGAGAAATTTTAAAAATAAAAAAAATATATTTAAAGATAATTTATTTGAGATGATTAATAAATCATATGAAAATAAATAGATATATTTACTCCTATTTATCTAACCTACCCTACAATCAACCAAAAACAATTTTCACAAATCTCACAAAAGAACAGAAATCTCACAAAAAATAACATCAACTATCACATAAACTTGTCAATATTAATTATAAGTAAGAAACTCGACAATTCTTATTAAAAAATAATAAAAATAAACTCCATAGAAAATTAAAAACAAATTTATTAATAAATTTAAAATTCAATATCTGATATAAAAATAGGCCCGATATACATATTATTACTGAATATTTTTATTAATGAAAACTACAAATAAGTTAAAGTATTCTAAAATTTAAAATTAAAATAACGTCGCAGAAGAATTATTTAACAATATTTTAAATTATCATTAAAAAAATAATAGTGAATTAAAGAAGTGATTGTTGAGGAAATTGTTCATTCAAGGATTTATGCATATACGTACAAAACTTTTAAAAGAGCATATAATATTAATTAGTCTTTTATTAAATGTTAGAAAGACAGGAAAAATAAATATGATATATATATATATATATATATAAAATAAACAAATATATAATAACACAAAATAAATAAATAATAAATAACACGTAATAAAATAATAAACAAATGTTGATTTTAGGTTTTGCGATAAAATACCGTATTTATTCTAATTGAATGGCACCTCCGTTTGAATGGCACCTCCAATTGAATGACACATTTTTGAATGAACGAAAAATAGAATGGCAGCCTCTATTTGAATGGCACCTCTAATTGAATGGCCCTTTTTAAACCAAATCCTTATTTCTTTTTCCCTTTATTAACCAGTTTAATATTCCTTTTTAGTATAATAATTACGATATTTTTAAACAAGTCTAGAGTCGATAAAGTGGTTTTGAGAGGGATATCAAGGGATTTAAGAGGATAATGAGGGATATAGTGAAATAAAAAAATTTGGCAAAGATATCATGTGATTAAAATAAAATAATTATGGTGTGATATTTAGTAAAGATGTCCGAAACCGAAAATATTTCAAGATCAATAATCAACCCCAAGACTCGAGACAAAGACTTGAACTCGAGACTAATAATTAACAGTTATTATTATCGTATGATCTTGAGTAATTAGGAAGGATTGAGGTAGATGTGAATGGTTTTGGAGAAATAATTTCATTATTTATGTACCCAGATTAATATTCCTTTTTAGTAGGGTTGGACACTACCGGTTATTAACCGGTACCTCTGGTTTTCGGTTTCGGTTTTTGACTGACCCCCGGTTTTCGGTTAACCGAAACCGGTTTATGCCTGGATTTGCCATATAGAATATTCAATTCATATTTTATCGCATTATTATGCTTCATTGAAATATTCTATAGATCAGCCAGCGAAAATTTTTTTATTTCGAGCCGCAAGTGAAAATACAGTGCGGGGTATTAGCCCTTTTAGCTCCGGCTCCTACGGCAAATAGATGAGAGTTTTGTGATGTATGAAAAAAAGAAAAAAGTGGTCACACATGCTTAACTTTTTTATATTTTTACAAATCCTTTGAAATAAAACCCTTTAATTCCCCAAATCCACCTTAATCCTTCCAAATTCTCCGATTTCTTCTTTTTTTTCAGCGCCGCAGGCGAAAATTTTAAGAATTTTCAAAGGCCAAGGAGCCAGATTTCTTCATTTCTGCGCCGCAGGCGAAAATATTATTAAATTTTACAAGACTAGGAGCAGATTTCTTCTTTTTTCAGCGCCGCAGGCAAAAATTTTAAGAATTTTGAAGGTAAAGAAGCTGGATTGCTTCTATTTTTTGCGCCGCAGGCGAAAATTTTAAGAATTATAGGACTCCCCTGAAAATTTTGACTTGTTTTTTTCATTTTTTTAATATGAAAAAAATTTCTAGTATAAAATAAAAACTAAAGTTTAATAAGATTATTAATTTTTGGAAGTAAAGAGAAAATAAGTTAACTCTCCAACATTAGATCGAACCCAGTCCCATACAAGAAATAAATTAAGTGACCCCATCAAGTAACCACTTAACCACACACAATGTAATGCGAAGCAGTGAAAAAACTTATTTATTGAAAGAGAAATTAGGAAAATTATTTTGGCGAAGTGTGTTTTGGGAATTAAAATGGACAAAAAATTCTCAAAAAATTCGATCTTTAGGGGTGTATTTTATAAACCGAAACCGGTCGGTTTAGGCCATCGGTTTTCGGTTTTCGCCGGTTTTTGACCCCCGGTTTTCGGTTTCGGTTTATTGGCCAAAAACACCGGTTTTCGGTTTCGGTTTCGGTTCGGTTAACCGACCGTGACCAACCCTACTTTTTAGTATGGCCAAGCCTGCTATTTTAGAAATAGAAGTCAATGTAGATGTCGAAAGTAACCCCCTCAAATCCCTCAAAACTATCAAATCCAGATCCATATATCCCGCCAAATCACCCAACATCCTCCTCAAACTCTCGATAACCTAACAAATCCCAATATCCCTCCAAAAGTCTTCTAATCCCGCTTTATCACACCCTAATTCCACGATTTGATAACCAATCAGGACTAAACTGTGCAGTAAATTTTGATTGTATTGCACCGAGCTTAATCAAAATTTGACTTTTTAGCCCCGAGACAAAAAACTTTTGAATCTTATAGTGATACGTAAAGGAAAATTCACTAATAAATTCTAAAATATCGAATTTTCCAAAAGTAAGTTGGTCGAATTGCCAATTTTTCCTATCACCCATCTAAATCTGAACAATCCCAATCTCAAATTCTGACCTATGAAAAATAGAATGGCAGCCTCCATTTGAATGGCACCTCCAATAGAATGACAATTTTTTGGGGTATTGAAAAATAGAATGGCTGCCATTCTATTAGAATAAATACGGTAGTTATGTAATATTAAAAAATAAAGTCAATTATATAAATGTTTAAAAAGATTAATAATTGTAGTAAAGAGATAACATTGTAGTAAAAAAATAAAATTTTTAAATAAAATTACAGTTTTTAAAAATTAAATAGGATGATAAAAAAATAAAAATATTTAGTTTTCAAAATCCTTTTAAAAATAAATATAACATAAATAGTCAATGAAAACGGAATTGTTCACCTTGTATACTGATACAAATTTAGAAAAATTAATTTTTGTTCAATTTTTTACTATTAAATGATTTAAAATTAAGAATAAAATTAAAATACGAAGATACATATTTATTTAGAAATTTCAAACTAAATTTATTGTTTAACCATTAGACACCAAGTTTATTGATGTAATTTGCAGAAAAAATTTTGTGATTAATTTTAAAATGATAAATATGTTAATGCAATTATTTTAAATTTAATAATCATCTCCATAAATTTAAAATAAGGAGATTAATTAAAAATACAATTTTTCCATTACTAATAATGTGTTGAAAATAATTAGCAAGTAAATTATGTTTAAATTAATTTAAACTCCCAAGCAAATGCAATTAAATAATATTAATTTATAATTTAAATAATTGAGAAAAAATGCAATATATATAAGAGAAAAAAGATTATCAGCAGACTGACAACACAATTCTGGACTTGCACTAGAAAGAACTGTAATGGAAGAGCACACAGTTAAATTTCTTTAAAAATAAAGTGCTGTTTAATAAAAGTGATTTAAAAATAAAATAAAATTTTTATCAAAAGAATTTTTATTGAAATTATATTTTGAGTAAAATTGAGTTAAATTTTATTTTTGAATTGAAAATATATTATTATTGTTATATGTATTTATTTATTTATTTATTGATATATTATTATGTATTAGATATACCAAAGAATTATATTTCACCACACAACACCTCACC
This sequence comes from Meloidogyne enterolobii, assembly GCA_963681835.1. Lineage (NCBI taxonomy): Eukaryota > Metazoa > Nematoda > Chromadorea > Rhabditida > Meloidogynidae > Meloidogyne > Meloidogyne enterolobii. The sequence continues at coordinate 1,454,954 of CAVMJV010000007.1, forward strand.
ACACAACAGCTCAATTAATAAACTAAAAGTATATTTATATAGCATCTAGACTTAGTTAAGATGACATATATTATTAAAGATAAATTAAATAAGATTAAATGATTTAAATTTTAATTACTTGAAAATAAATACGATTAATAGTCTAAACAAGAAAAAAAAATTTGCTCTAAATTTTTAATTAAAATATTCCTAAAGATCCGGAACTAGTACACTTGTAATAATAACAGAGAGCTATATTTACAATCAAAATAAATTCGTTAACGATAATAAAATTTAAATCTGTAAAAATTAAAAGTAAAAGATTCTATAAGAAGAATTGATAAAAATTATTTTAAATGTGTCAGGACAAGGATACAAATATGAATAAATTAAAATAGTATAAATTGAAAACTAAAAACAGCAAGTAAATTTAAATGAGTGGCGCAAAGATACAATTGTAAAAAATCAAGAAAAAAAGGAAAAAGAGAAATGAAGAAAAGAAAATAAACTCATTGCTTTTATAGGTCGCAAGAAATTAGAAGGCGGGAAATACTATACTAAAATTGGAACAATATAGAAAGATGTGGGGGCCACATCTTCGGATGGTGAAGATGGAATGTAATGATGAAATAAATAAATAAACATTTACTTAAATAATAAATTAAATTAATTTTATTTTATATAAAATTAACTTCTTTTATTTGCGATCAGAGGAAAATGTCACCATTCTTCATAAGATTCGTGAATAACTATTTTAATGAAAGTATGTGAGTATCCAGTAACATTTTGAGAAATTTTGAAAATTAAAATATTTTATTTAAAGATGATTTATTTGAGATGATTATTAAAGTATATAAAAATAAATGCATAAGTTGCTGCATAACACCATAAATATGTGTTAAAAAATATGAAGGAATTCCTAAAATATTTAATGAAAAAATTAAATTTAGTAATTATTTGGATTAAAAGAAGGAAAATTTTGTTAAATAAAAATAAACCAATGTTTGTACTTTTAATGAAAAACAAAGACATTAAATAAAATTAATTAATTTTTTATTTTCTTGTGGAAGGAAAAATTATTGAAAATAATTCGTATAAAATTAGAGACGATAGAAAAATTATTGAAATTTATATAAACTTATTATTTTAATTGAATTAACAAATGTATAAATACTGACACAATTCTTGTATATTTATTAAAATTGATGTATGAAATCTGATAAAAATTCTAATACCGACATTTAACTCATTTATTTTTTGGTTTCACATTTTTTGTAAAAGGTTTAATAACACATCTCAGAGAGGCCGACAAGGGTTCCACCCTAAAATATAAATTTTAATTAAATTTATTCAAATTTTTTCTTTTCTAGACATCAAATCAACTAGAGGTGGACTTCAAATTTTTCATAATTCTTATACTGATTTATTTAATTCTATAACTTAATTATTCAATTTGCTCTGCTGTTCAACTTGGAAGTTATTTAAATTTGGGACTGAAGAATTGGCTGCTTACTAATTTGGAATTTTTAATTTTGGAAGCAAATTGCTTGTTCTACTTCTGAAAATTGCTGAAGGTGCTTAGATAAAAATTTTCTAAAAATTTCAAAATTTTTCAAAAATTCTAAAAGTAAAAAATTTTTTTAATTAAATTTAAATTTTCTTTAAACGTGTCTCTTTTCTGAGAGTAACACATAACTAAAATTTTTTTAATTAAATTTTTTTTAAATTAAAATTTTATTTTTTATTCCGAAAGCTTCTGCTGGAGGATGATCCTTTAAAATTTTTTAAACTAAAATTTCAATTTTAAATAATTTAATAGAAGAGGTGCCTGCCGAGGTGCCTGAAATTGATGAAATGTAATTTAATTGAAAGTATGTTATTAGTTTTATGAAATCGTAATAATATAAAATGAAAATAAAATTTATTAAAACATTTATAAACGTTAAATTATCTTATTAAAATCAATGCTCATCAGTAAAGAAAGATTAGAAGACAAGTCGAGTTATAAAAAGCTTGAGCCGGAAACTTGTTTATCTTAATTAAGATTTTAAGATAAAAAAATTCTAAATTAAATGAAAAATAAAAATTTCTTATTTAAAAATTCTTTTAAACAAATTATATACAGTTCAAAGTGTTTATATTGAGCTTTCCAAATTTAAAATAAATTCACCGAAAACGTTTTACTATTATAGGAAAAAGGAACTAAGGGCTGATCAAAATATAAAAAAATTGAGTTTTGAAAAGAATAAATTTTTATTCATACAGAAAATATGAATAAAAATGAATTAAATGTTAATTAAATTAACATTTAAAAATAATTTTTATAGACCTTATTTTATATTCATTTTAATTTTTTGCTTATTTATAAATTGTAAGACAGATTCTCTTTCATCATCAATATGATAATTAATTATAACGAAAAATACGCAAATTTAAAACAATTAATTGTTTTTATGATAATTTACAATAGTATAAAAGCATTTGGATATTAGATTGACAATTTCGATGAAAAAGTACTGAATTTTACAAAAAAAATATATGTATTTATGAATTATATTAAAAATAGTTTATAAAATTTAAAGATTTGAAATTTAAAAATTTTATCACTTGATATTTATTATGTCTTTAATATAAATTTCCCAGTTTTTATTAAAACAAAATTACAAAAAAATTTTTTAATTACTGGTGTTTAATAAATCAAAAGTTATCTTAATAGGAATGATTTTAATGGAAATATTATTTATAAATCTAATAATAAAATTACCCATAATTATAAAATAAATGTAAGTTATTATTTGCAATTCTTACAAATTTTAAAGTGTGAGAAAGAAGAAGAAAGAGGAAAATCCCAGTTTCAAGAATATTGTTTTAAAAATTAAATAGGTAATTAAACTTTAATTTACGTTATAGTTTTTTTACTTTCCTTTATAAAAAAAGTAATTAAATCATTAACTTTTCCTTGAAGAGCTGCAAACAGGTATAAGTAAACGCAGAAAAAACTAAAAATATTTTCAAACTAAAAATATTTTAAATCAATGTTACACAATGGCAATATTTTTTAAGATTGTAAAAGCATAAAAAATATTTGTTTAAATTTCACCACAAATAAATTGAACATTTAAAAATTATTTTATAAAAGCTAATTTAAAACAATAAATTTTTATATTATAATTTATAACGATAAAAAATATTTATTTAAATTAGATGTTAATTGCTATTATTTATTTAAAGTAAATTTAGTAAATATAATTTTAATAATTGAGTATTTATTAGGGTTAGAAAATAATAAATGTTCAAATTTTAAATTGTTCCGGAATCAACAGTTCCGGAATCAATTAATTTATACAAGACAACAATACGACAAAATATAAGCTAATGAAAAATAAATATTGATTCATGTAGAAATATGAAAAAATTAGTTGTTCAATTTAAAAACCTGAACAACTTTACTGCAGAGTAAAATTTATATAAAATTTTTTATATAAAATTAATTTCTTTTATTTACAATCAAAGGAAAATTTCACCATTCTTCATAAGATTTATGAATAAATTATTTTAATCAAAGTATTTGAGTATCCAGTAACATTTTGAGAAATTTTAAAAATTAAAAAATATGATTAATTTATGTACTGGATACTTATTAATTCCTTGGAGTAGAAGGAAAAAAATTTTGCTAAATAAAAATAAATGATTGAAATAATTAAAAATTACTATGACAATTTTATTAAAGGAAACTGACACAATTCTTGTATTCTTGTTGATATTTATGAATGAAACTGATAAAAAATATGTTCTTTGTTTTATGCCATGATAACAATATTTAATTTAAATATGGTTAAAATTTAATTAAACATTTATAAACTTTAAATTATCTTTTAAAATCAATGCCTAATAGTCAAGAATGAACATCACTTTTAACAATTTTGCATTTATTATCAGTAAATATTTTTAAAATACACATAATAATTGTAGTTTTTATCAGTTAAAAATAAAATAAATTTTAATAAACTTTTAAATATAAAAAATGAAATTTCTTTGAAAAATTAAATTCTTTAATTCACAAAATTATTTTTTAAAAAATCTTCAACAATCAACTGACTCAATAAAATGCTGAAATTACGTGTCCCATTATATCAAATTAATATATCAAAACATTTAGATTAATATTTAAAAAAAAATATTTTTTACAACGAATTACATTTGTATTAATAATACTCATGGAAAGCACATCTTATAAGATTCTATATTAGCTAATAAATTAGTAAAAATCATTTTAAACATAGACAATATTTAAAAATTGAAAAAAGATGCAATTCTATATAAAAATTTTATTTAATTTTATAAAACATAACTACCAAAGTTAGAAACGTAATGTAATACCTTAAAATTTAATCAATGTCTTCATCTTCGACTTCTCTATTTTAATTGTATGTTACAGAAATTGCATAATTTCCCAACTGAAAATTTTGTCCGGTGATGCTCACTGAAGGCGAAAAAATTTCAACAAAAAACATTTATAGAGCTTCTTGCTTTTGAATAAATTAAGATGTTTTATATTATAATGTGTTTATTGCTTTAATATTTAAATAATGGAAAGGTTTAAGTATATTTTAATTGACACGAAAGTAAAATAAAATACATAAATTTAATTTTTGTAAGAATAAAAGCATGTTTAGATGCAAATTTATGCATTTATTAATGAGTAAATTTTATATTGTTATTAATATATTTTCTAGTGATTAAAAATATTTATAAATTGGTTCTGATTATCATAAGAAACTGTATTTAATTCTATACGAATGTAAAATGTTACTAACTAATTAACGCTACAGCCTGTATAACAACAAATGCAACAAATTTAAATTTAAAAAATGTATGAAAATTGTTTTTTTGATAATATAAGATAATATAAAATTATTTGAATATTAAATTGACATCTATAATAAAAAAGCGGTGAATTCTACAAAGAAATATTAATATTATTTATTATTTAAAAAATAGTAACTGAAATTTAAAAATTATGCTTACGAGTAATAATACAAAAATATTTTTTAAATTAAATGATAAATGTATAATTTTCTAAATTTTCTAATTTCTAACTATTATTTTTATTTTATAAAGCTTTATTTAATAACAATCGTAAATGTTGATATAAACGACAATTTCAAACTATATCACAAAAGCCATGTTTTCTTTGCATAGTGCCAATATATTACACAGAGAAGGGTGTAAAAACGAATTTATCACAACGGAGTTCGCACAAAGATACTGAAATGAGCATATTTAAAAATTAATTAGAAAAATTTTTTAAATAAATAAATTTTTGTTGTTTTTGTTTGCCTCGGGAATGTTGCAGCGCCGCTTATTTCATATAAACTTCTGTTTTAATAATAATAAATAAATGAAATTGATGACTTATTATGAAATAAATTAAATAAAAAATTGTTATACATTTTTTAAATTAGTTAATCCGAAAATCGATTTAGAAAAATAAAATATGAAATAAAAGTACAATATATATAAGGAAGTTTTATGTAAGGAAGCTACAACTAAGAAAGTTTGGTGTAAATAGACGAGAATGGCTGGAATTTTATGAAAGTTTTGATGTGCCGTCGACAATTCTTTTGGACTATATAAATATGAATATAAATACAAGTATGTATAAAGCAGAAAATATTATACTATTATAGTTATATGTATTTATTATGTATTAATATATTATTATGTATTAGAAATACTTACATGTATTTACTAAGAAATTATTTATAGATTTAATATAAAAAAGAAAATAAATTTTAAAAGGAAATGAATTTCGTAAATACTGCCGGACAGGTTTTTCGGAGATTTTACAAGATAATGAGATTTATTCAAAAATTAAGAATAAAACTCTTTGTATAATTTAAAAAGAAAACTTATTCTACACGTTAAATGGAAAGAAGATCTAAAAAATTTTAACTAGTCTAATTATTGAGAAATTCGGTAACAAATTTGTTTTCTAAAAAAACTATAGATTGTATTATCACGTTTGAGTACAAAGTTTAAGTATAAGCTAAATTTCAAAAATAAAGTTGAAAAAATATAATTTTGATTGATTGCTAATTATATTTATAAAAAGAATCTTAAATATGTCATTAATATAATTAAGTAAAAAGTGAATTTTAGTTGGTTTTAAAGCTAATGTGAAAAAAATATCACGATGATAAAGCAATTAAATCAGAATTAACAATTTTATCAATAAATTAAAATTGAGTGTAATAAATTTTATATTCTCCTTTGATAATTTGAACTAATGAAACAAATTTTCTTTCTTTAAAAAAGACCTTTGAGAGTAATAATTAATAATATACTACTAAATTTTAAAAATAATTTGAACGAGATTAATCTAAAAAAATTTAATTTAAATTTTGTTTTAAACAAAATTATTATATCAATGACTCGGTGCAAAAAATATATACATATTAATATGTCAAAGTTAATCAATGAGAAAAGGAAGAAAATATTCTTTATAATCTCCTTTAATAACTTGACTCAATGCACAATAATCAAACAAAGAGCGATCTACTGGACTAACATATTAAACGATCCATTCACGGAATACAGTCAAGAGCTCATCAATCTCGAAAGAAGACTGGTGGAAATTTATCAGGCTATTTTTTTAAACACTTATCTTTTTTAAAAAATATATTCTTTTTTACAAAACATAAAAAATATATATTTGAATATGTTAAAAAAATTTTTGAATATTTAAAAATTTGAATATATTAAAAATAATTTAGTTTATAAAAAAGAATTAAAATAATATTTTTATATTTTAGTATTATACAACCTTCTTGTCACTGAGAAAAATCCAACTAAAAATGAACAAAAAAACCATATTATTTAAAATCCTTATTTTACTACATACTTATTGATCAAATTACTTGGATAACACTAAAAAATTTTTTTAATTAAAATTAATGTTTAGAAAAATTAAAATTTAATGTTTATCTAAGGAAATTAACGATTAATGCTTGTTAAAGATTGAATCAAAATTTTAAAGTTGGGAATAATTTATAGTACGCGACTAAATTTTAAAATATATTAAATATAAATAAATATATTAAATATAATAATATATATTAAATATAAATAATAGTTTTTATTTTTATGAATTGTGATTTAAGTTGAAGATACACCTCCTATTGTTAAGAACCCCGTGTAAGCTTTTCCATCATTACCAGAAGTAATTTTATTTTTATCTGAAAAAAAACCTAATTATTTAAGGTGCACGTAAATTATTAGAAGCAGACGAAAATCAGAACCAATTTATAGATATTTCGGAATCACTAGAAAATATAATAATAAATTAATAAAAATATAAAATTTACTCATTAATAATATCAAGAATTTGCTGTTATTATAAATATTCCTTTTATTCTTACAAAAATTATTATATAATTATTTTAATTTATTTTTGTGACAATTGCAATATACTTAAAAATTTTCATATTTTTTCCTCAAAGAGGTGCAAAAAAGAAAACAGAATAACTAAAAAAAATTTTTTAAATATTTTCTCCAAATAAAAATATTAAAAAAAAATTTTTTTTTTTAATTTAAATATTTTCTCCAAATAAAAATATTTAAAAAAATGTTAAACAATGCCAATCTTTTTTAAGATTGCGATAGTATTAAAAAATATTTGTTTAAATGTCAACGCAAATAAATTGAACATATTAAAATATAATATATTTGACAATTTATATATTTAATTTGAACAATTTTTTGAAAACAATTTATATATTAAATTTTAATATTATAATTTATAACAATGAAAAATAATTATCTATATCAGTTGCTAATTAATCGGAAGAAAGTTAAATGTTGATTCATAATAATGTTGAATGTTAATAATTAAAATATTAAAAACACATATAAAAAATAAAAAATGTTGGAATATGTCTTCAGAATAATAAATGTAAGTATGTATTATAATATAATAAGTATTCCTAATATTGATCCATGTGAAACCCCACTGATCATAATTCGTCAATTCAAATTTAAAACATAGCCACTAAACTCAAAAAATTTATATGATAGACTATGGAGAGTATTATTTCTATTGAAAAAATTAATAATTATTTGTATATCATTAAATTATCATTATTATAAAAAATCCTAGTAACTTAATAACGATCAAAACAAAATAGAATTTCAATTGCTTTCAATTTTATTATATTAAATAAGCAGCAGATAATTTGCAAAAATTATGGGAAACTATCAAAATAAAATTATTTTTAAAATGTAAAATTAGACATTAAATATATTAGAATTCATGTGATTATTACAGTAATATTTAAAAGCCGAACCAAATATGAAAATTTATAAGTATATTGCAATTGTCACAAAAATAAATTAAAATAATTATATAATAATTTTTGTAAGAATAAAAGGAATATTTATAATAACAGCAAATTCATGATATTATTAATGAGTAAATTTTATATTTTTATTAATTTATTATTATATTTTCTAGTGATTCCAAAATATCTATAAATTGGTTCTGATTTTCTATAAAAAACAAATTCTCCAGTTTGAATAAAATGCAGAAGAAAATGAAGAATTTAAAAACATGTTTATATGATCGTATTGTCGCAGAATTTTCCATTCAGATGTGCAAAAGCCATAAGAAGTTATCGAGAAAACATGGGCATTTATGTTAATGGAATTTTTATTAGAATTATATTTTGAGTTTTATTTAATTAAAATATACTTCAAATTAATATTTGAAACAAAAAATTAAAGCACTAAATAAATATGAATATAAAGAGAGTCAAGGATCAAAATAGTAATCAAAATGAGAGTCAAGGATATGCAATGTAAATAGATACATACTTTTATAAAAAAATTTTCCGTGCGAGATATTACAAATGTAGCATATGTAACTTTTGGTTGATAAGAATGTCTATATAGAGCTTTTTAACTTTATAATAAATTCGCCAAAAACAGTTTAGTACTATCAGAATAATTATATAACTAGTAAAATTTATTAGTTAATTTTTAAATTAACAAAAAAAATTTAGTTAATTTAATAACGCTAAAATAAAATAGTTGTTTTAAAGAAAAATATAATAATAACTATTTAATTAATATATAAATAATTTTACAAATATTTTAAAGTATTAAGTATAATAATTTAGTACAATAGGAAAAATGTAGTTTTATATGTAATTATAATAATTGCGGAAGTTACGGCGAGTGTGGTTATATTTGTGATAAAGAATGAAATGAAAATTACCAACAGAGTGGGGCAACATTTATTTGGAAAAAGTAACCTATCTCCATTATAATGAAAATATTTTATTTAATTTAACTACTTAATTTAAACAAAAATAAAATTACATACTTATATTTGCTGAAAGCATATACCAAATAATAAATTTATATATGATTTAAAAAAATAATCATCTAAATTTAAATAATAACAAAAATGATTTACTTTTATGGCTATATATAAAATTATTATTAAAAATTTATAAAATAATTATTGTATAATATTTTGTAATTAATATTTATATTCTAAATAAATTGAGTGCCTAAATAAATTGAATTCTTTCCTTTCTTCTAAAAGTTCAGGTGCGCCTGAGGCGAAGCAAATCACTCAAACTATGGCATAATAAATTTAATTGTTTATTATTATGAAAAAGTAATTTTTTATGCTTTAATAGAGTTTATTTGTCTGAATAGATAAATTTATTTAAAATTAATTTAAATTAAATTATAAAACAACTACGAAATGTTTTTTGCACACTTTAATCGGAAGAGAGAATATACTTGGCACACAATCACAGAAAATCACAAATAATACCCGAAATAATATTTAGATAACATCTAGACTTTGAATAAGTTTGATGCTATTTGTTATATTAAATTAGATAAGATTAAATAATTTCAATTTTAATTAATTAAAAATAAATATGAATATTAATTTAAACACTAAAACATAAAATTTATAAATAAAATAAATATGGTTAAATATAATCAAATGTAAACATGTAATATAGTAAAAATAAAAGATTCTATAAGAAGAATTGATAAACATTATTTTAAATATGCAAAACTATAACAACAAAAAGAACTGTTTCATCAGATTAAAAACGATATTTAATTAAAATATAATCTAAATTGATAATAGAAACAAAGAATAATAAAGAATTAAAAAACTATATAAATATGAATATAAATACAAATATGTATACTTTTGTAAATAAAATATAATAACTAAAAATGAAAATATAAAAGTAGGGAGAAATAAATGGAAAAACATTAGATCCTATTATATTTTCTCTTTATCCTATTATATTCTTACACAAAAAATTAATAATAATCATTTGTTCATTCATATTATATATTAAAAATATAAAATTTTGAAATAAAATTACAATTTTTAAAAATTGGATAAGAAAAAATAAAAATATTTTAATTTTAAAATTCTTTTAAAAATATGTAATAAATTTAATTTAATAACAAAGAAAATATTTATATTTTTAAAGAATCAAAATTATATTGGAAAAATTTGTTAAATTTTGGAATTATTTATTGCTGCAATAGTTGGATAAATTAAATGTGCTAACTTTTAATTAACAATTAAATGCATATCATCAAAATGCCATGCAAACTTTCTAAAAGTTTTTTCAATTGATGGAGTATATGGCTCTGAATTAGAGAGTGTGATCACAATTGGAGTGCTCATACAAAAAATATCAAAAAGTTCAAAAGAATATGCAGAACAAATTTGTGACCATAAATCACAAATTTTTTTATATTATTAAAATAAAATTTTAATAATTGAATTTAAATTCTTATTAATTAATAAAAAATTTAATTAATAAATAATTTATTAATTTAATTAATAGATGTATAAATAAAAATGGGTTCCCATTTTTTAGCTGGTTTAGATATTGAAGAAGAAGGAAATCACGATGAAGTTCCAAATGGTGGATCAATAGCTGAAACTGGAATTTCGCCTAGTGGTGAAAAAAAATTTTTTTGGTCAAAGATTAATTAATAGACGAGTAATTAATAGATGTACGACGAGATCACAAAATAGAGTAAGGAAAAATTCCACTTAATATAATTTTTAATTATAACTTTAATTATAAAAATATAACCAACATCAGGGATGTCACGGGTTGAGAAAAATGTCGGGTCGGGTTACGGGTCGGGTTTCCAAAATTTTTCTCGGATCGGGTTTCGGGTTTCGGGTTGAGCAAAAAGTCGGGTCGGGTTTCGGATCGGGTTTTCAAAATTTTCTTCGGATCGGGTTTCGGGTTTCGGGTCGAAAAAAAGCCAAAATTTTGAGAATTTTGGAAGGCCAAAAAGCCAAAAAATCTTCCCTTCTCAGCGCCGCAGGCGAAAATTTTGAGAATTCTTGAAGGTCCGAAGTCAGATTTCTTCCTTTTTCAGCGCCGCAGGCGAAAATTTTCAGAATTTTGGAAGATCATTAAGCTAAAAATCTTCCTTTTTTCTGCGACGCGGGCGAAAATTTTGAGAAAACTCGGGTCGGGTTTCGGGTCGGGTTTTGAAAAATAAAAATTCTCGGGTCGGGTTTCGGGTCGGGTTTTAGAAAATTTCTCGGATCGGGTTTCGGGTATCGGGTCGAAAAAAAGGCCGGGTTTCGGGTTTCGGGTATCGGGTTTCGGGTAACCCGTGACATCCCTGACCAACATATAAATTGACAAATTAAATTATTATTTTCGCAGAATTATTCTTAACGAATTATAATAATTTTAAAATATATAATTTAAGTTTAACCGATATTTAACATTTTGTGGTAAATTTTCTTCATTGTATAATTTATTCAAACTAAATAATATAAAATTATGTAAATTTTTTTAATTAAAAATAAATACGAAGATTAATCTAAAAAAGAAAGCATAATTTGCACTAAATTTTTAATTAAAGATTTACCAGCTGATCCGGAATTACATTTGTAAGAACAGCGGTCTAAATTTCAAATTTAAATAATTATGTTTAACAATAAATTCTTATTGAAAGACTCTTTATTGAAAGATTTTCGTGACCTAATCCCGCAACGTAAAAGAATCCGTAAAAAAATTTTCCCTCAACAAATCCCGCAACAAAGAAATTTTAACAACTGTTTTTGCTAAATTATATTATAAAATAATTTTATTTAGAATACAAGAAAAAAAACTTTTTAAATTTAAGTGAATAAGGCTTATTAACAGACTAACGAACACAATTTTGGACTTGCACTTGAAAGTAATGTAATGGAAGATCCAGCAGTTAAATTAATTTAAGTGCTTTTTAATGAAAGTAATGTATTATACGTGTTAAAAATAAAATTTTTATTAATAGAATTTTTATTAAAATTATATTTTGAGTGAAATTGGATGGTATTTTATTTTTGAAGTGAAATAAAATATGTAATTAATTTACTATATATTTTTAATTAAAATCTTGTATAAGTTTCCTTTAAGAAACAAAATAATATTACATTTAACTTGTATAGAACACATAATTACACATATGTATGAAGATATGTATATTAATATAAATAATTGCAAAGAGTATATAGATCGAGTAAAGCTGGATCACCTCCACCATTATATTACAGGCTGTAAAAGACGATTTATCGCAAGCGGATGTCGTTCAAATATGCCGAAATGAGCAAACGAAAAATAAATTAGAAAAAATTTTTTGAATAAATAAATTTTTCTTTTAATAATAATAAATATAAAAATATGTGGAGCTGACAGCATGCTTATGATAAATGTCCGGATTTAACTATGTTGGTATATCGATTCCCTTTTGACGTAGATCTGGTGCGGGAAAGGTTTTGTATGGACTATTAAATGATTAAAACCTAAGAATAAAAATAAAATAGGAAGATATACATATGTATTTAGAAATGACAACCCGAAATTTATCGTTTGACTATTAGACACAAAGTTTATTCAAGATAATTGGCATAAAAATGTTGTAATTAATTTTAAAGTGATAAATATGTTAATGCAATTATTTTAAATTGAATAATCATCTTTATACATTTAAAATAAAGAGATAAGTTAAAAATACAAATTTTAAATTACAATTATGTATAGACAAAAATTATCAAGTAATTATGTTTAAATTAATTTAAACACCAAGCAAATGCAATTAAATTATATTAATTTAATTATTTGAGAAAAAAAGCAATAGATATAAGAGAAAAAGAATTTTCAGCAGACTGACAAACTCAATTCTGGACTTGTACTAGAAAGTAATGTAATGGAAGAGCACACAGTCAGATTAATTTTAAAATAAAGTGCTGTTAATAAAAGTAATGCACAAGTCATGGGTTAAAAATAAAATTTTAATTAATAGAATATTTATTAAAATTATATTTTGAGTGAAATTGAATAAAATTTTATTTTTGAATTGATAATTTATTGATCAAATTACAATGAA